>CM040746.1:32019711-33329711 GCA_022829145.1 Albula goreensis | reverse complement strand
TTGGAGAAGCCTAGTAATTTTGTTGACTGAAACCAGGCATATGATAGTGCATCTTTTTTGCTGCTTTTAGACAACTCTTTCACATGAATGATTCATCTTCAAAATAAATCTACAAAAAGAATTAACTTTTATTAGATTCAAAAGTAGCTGCAGGGTTGAATACCTCAAGTACCAATAGAAAGGGTCACATATGAACAGGAAGCCAAGGGAACTGGGGTCCCACAGGGACCAGTGTTAGGACCTCTGCACTTCCTTATTTACATGAATGACCCATAAATGACCTTGGTAGGACATTTGTTGCAAAATATTTAAAGTCACATTGTAGAAAACTATAGAGTTTAGCAAACAGTTTGAAGCTTCTACAATGATTCAATAATATTTAAATTGAATCCGGAATTAGCCAGACAAATGTAAACCAAAATTTAGCTAAGAAAATATAAATTTCTCGATATGGGGGAAAACAGTTTTTAAACAGTAAAGGACCGGGTTAGTTTATGGGCAGGGTGAGAATGGCAGTACAAATAGTAGTTTGAGACTCAGTTTTAAAGTGTACATTTGGTACAGACTGTACAAAAGATAAATCAGAGTCTGGATATATATTTATGTATTGCAAAAATTAAAAATAGGCCATATTATTTTTAAACAATGCTTCTGCTGGGCCCCATATAGAGTACTGTGATCACATATATGGACCATACAATAAGACAGACAGGGAAGCTCTTTAGAGTGTGAAGAAGAAAAGAGCAACCGAATTGGTTGCAATTTCATGTGGAAATTAAGAAGAACCTGAGCAAAAAGATGAAGCAGCTATTCCCTGTTTTGCCAGTGTTTTGCTCATGTATTTCTGTGGGAGTCCATAGTTTCTTTGTTTAACTGTATAACACAAATACTGCTGGGAGGGGCTGTGTGGGAGTTATGTGGGCTAGGATAATAGTCCGCCCATGGCTAAGGCCTTAGGGACTGGGGGTGTAGCACCAGGGGCAATCCAACTGACCTGGAAGAAAATAATAAGAAACCAGCAGGGACACTGACCAGGCAGCAGCAAAATGACATACCCAGTGTGAGGTTTGGATGCAGCTTCCATGCAGTAAGGAGAGTTTTACTGTCCCGGCGCATGGCACTGTGATGTCATAATGCTTTGATGATGAAATGCACTTGCATGATTGATGCTTTGATAGCTTTCCTAGCTGTCTTTGGTGGTGTGGATTAACCAATGTGTGTGTAAGGGCACATGGATATCTGCAGGGGCCCATCCCTGATCCAGCTGGGGAATAAAGTGGAGTGAAGCGAACCACTGGGTCGCTTTGCCTTCAGCGTGCTATCTTTTGATGTATTATATAAAGGCACTGTGTTAATTTTTATCTACTCTGTCCTGATGCTGCTTATCAGGCTTAGAGAGGAACTGCAAGAGAAAAAAATATGTAAAATATGTAAAATAAGGGATTTAGTGGTGTATAGGTGCGGCTTGCAGCTCTGTATGTGACATTTATTTATTTACTTTACATTATCTAATACATCAGACGCACAGCGATGGGCTATCCTGCTGAGAGTTGCTGTTCCACTTTGTAAATGAAAGGTAAAAAGGATTATCTTGAGTGAACACAGATTAGGGAGTGAAGGATATATCGGGTCACTGAAGGTTTTTTTTTTTTTTAGAGAAGCTTTCAGCCGGATGATACGCCTTCACATTGCGTCCCTGACTGTACGTTCAGATGGGAAAAGGAATTAAATTAGATAACCTATGTCTACAATGCCAGCTATCAGGAATCTGATCGGTGCGAAAAATCGGATTAGCATCTACATGAAAGGAAATCAGAATCACCTCTTACAGTCATGACAGGAGCCCAGTGCATGATGGGAGATGTGCTGTTAGCTGACATGTAGCACATGTGTGTTTTGCATTTCCCTGTGAAATCTTTGAAGTTTGCAGGGTGCTCATTACAGCCTCACGCTTTCGGTTGGCATGTTATTCAGTGTTATGGGATATTAATGCAAAATTGGGCTTCCTGGGATTGGCGCTGAGGCTAGCTTTGGGAGCTCTCTGCCTCTCTCTGTGGTCATTAAACTGTTTGCAGCTCCTGCCACGTAAAAACAAAACAAAAAAATAAACAAAAATATGTGATTCAACAATTAATGAATCAGCTCATTAACAACCAGCCTGTGTCTGTGTACTTTGATCTCATTGTTCATTGTAACCTGTTGTTTAAAGTACCGAACAGAGGAAAGATGGGAAGATAATGAAGCAAAGGTTGAGCTTCACAGCAACTGCAATGCAGCTTGGCTTGGATACAATGCAACAAAATTCTCCTCAATGTAAATCTCACCCCTCCTTCTCTCTCCCCCTCTCTCTCTCTCTCTTTCTGTCAGTGAACCAACTTCAGAAAAGGGAATCGGGGGAGACAGGTCTGTTCTGGGGTCAGTCCTATCTTCTCATGGCCTTCTCATGAGAAGCCACAGCTGCAGAGCAGATGACAGGCCTGGGAATTTGCGATGCGCCTCCAGAATCGTTCCTTTGGCCTGTGGGTTCTCCAGTCCGGTTCCATGACACATCTTCGCCATCCACTCCAATCACGACCCAATTGCAAAAATGAAAAAAGAAAAAAAAACTCCCCCATAATTATTTAATGAGAATTACAATTTAATTAGGCTGTGCTGTCCCTCACGAGCCTCGTTTCCAGCAGTATCTATAATTGAAAAGAGAGGGTTTGTGAGGCTGTAGGGGTTTCCCCCTTAGCATTTTTGATACTGTGCTACCAAACACAGCCAGAGGGAAGCATATGTGAAATTCCACTCATTCAGGCAGCTCAAAGCTTTGCCTGGGGTGTCTGGGTAAAGCAGATACGGTCACTGGACCAGCACAGGTCTGTTTTTTATGAGCCAGCTGACCTTTAACCGCCCCCCCCCCATCACAGTATTACTTGTATGCATCCTAATCGATGAACTGAATGACACCTACACCCTTAAATATCGGCGGTTCTTTCGCTTGGCACAGGCTTGATTCATCATATTTATTTCCAAGGCTGCTTAGGTCCTAAATGACAGTTTGCTGGACCAAAACAAATCCACCACAGTTTTTTTTATTTTTTTTTTTTTAATCTGAGGAGCTGAGAGTAGGTGCAGTGCAAATTCAGTCTCCGGCCGGGGATTTAAACCCAACACGCTTCAGCGGGAATCGGGCTTCACGCCTGGAGCGGAGCTGCGTTATTTATTCTTTTAAGTGGCACTTTAGCCACCGTGGCCCAGCCTCACGATACACGCATTAAAACCATTCAGCTCGCTTTGCTAAATACCCCCTGGCCATATTTCTCAGTCAGACCCACGTACATTTTTCATGCAAAGTATTTGAGCTATCAAACGTGGAACGGTCTAGTTAAGCTCGGAGAGGTTCCCTTCCGCTGGTTTCTGACACTCGATTTATAAAGATTTCCATCTCGGGTTTCATCGAGAAAAGTCCCGAGTATTCACCAAAGCCAGAGCACTGTAACTTAATTTTTGATATGGTTTATGAGTATTCTGTCTGGCAGAAACAGCTAAATCCACCGCACTAAATCTGTGGGGGAGGATAGGAGACAATGACACAGGGCATATTCAACAGATCTATTGTCTCATGATGGATAAAACCTAGGTCACAAAGACAATCAGTGTGACAATGAAAAATCCAAAGACAGAAATATGCAGTTTGACTGGATGGTTATTTCTGATCAAATGACTGGTGTAGGTCACACCTCAATATCAGTCATAAAACTGGGCAGATACTGAGAAGCACCACCTGTTGAATTAACTCTCACTTATCAGTGTAAAAAAGATACATTCACTCTCTGCTTTCCAGATCCTGAATATGGTCGTGAATATGGTCACCATGACATCTGTTGCTTGGTTTCTTGCTTGCTTGTTTTTTGCAGCTATTTTCTGCATTTTGAAATTCACAGTGCGCACTATTGACTTGTAT
Organism: Albula goreensis; assembly: GCA_022829145.1. Lineage (NCBI taxonomy): Eukaryota > Metazoa > Chordata > Actinopteri > Albuliformes > Albulidae > Albula > Albula goreensis. The sequence continues at coordinate 33,325,762 of CM040746.1, read as the reverse complement.
AACCACAGACAAACCAGTGCTATGCTGTGAAAGAACAAACCCTTTCTTAATTCTTAAAGGACAAGAAATCAATTAAATCAATGAGTCTAAAGAAAACTGACTCCATCACAGAATGTAGAAAAATCAAATAACCTTAAAAAAAAATAACCTCTATCAGAAATCTGATTACAATGGCATAAATGAGACACGTTTATGTCTCATTTAACTTTGTGCATGTCGGTGTGTTTGCACGCAAGCCTATCTTTATATTTGTTTCCTCAGCACGGATGGGGTCCGTGGTTTGTCTTTTCTTTTTGAACACTGTGTCCTTTTTTCCACCTCCCTTTTGATATTTGTTCGATTTGCATGATATTAAAAACATTTAAACCTTTTTTTTCCGCCAGCAAGCTTGAATCAACGGTTTTATCCGTCCTGTCCTCTTCCTTTGTGTGTTTTTATTTCAGCCTCTGAGAACCTATGCACCTACGCACACTCTTTCAGCTCCGTATGTCTATATTCGGAGATGAGGCTGCAAGCTCTTTAGGCTGTGTCGTTAAAGTGGTGTAATTACATCCAATGCATTGTTGTACAGCTGGCTGATTCAGAAATCTTTATATGTGAAAGGGGAATCATTTTCAGAGCTGGAAAGCTCACATTCGGTATCCATCCTCCTTCTCATCCCCTCATTGTGATTCTGGCCACTGACCAATCAGGTTTTAGAAACAACAGCAAGAAGAGATAAATAAAACATTTTAATAACGGTTTTTGCCCCTATTATATTTTTTATGATTCAGTTATGAATAAGAGGGGGATGCACTCTTATCAATAACACATAAAACAGCTGAGACATGGATTACAGAGCAACCACAATATATGTGTGCAGTGATTCCGACACCCACAGCTTTCTGAGGAGAAAGCCCTTTTTTCCCCCAGGCCTGGCTGTTCCGGCCCTTTAAGTGCCGCACTGCAGATTTTGAAGCCTGCCTTTTCATGAGAACAGTAATTGTGTTTCATATGTATGTATTTTTAAGTCCCATGAGTGCTCGCTGCTGCTCACTCTCCAAAGAAGGATGGGATAATTATTGTGTTACACATTGCGTATTTAAGGTTTCCAATCACCTATTTAGCCATTAATCACCGAGCGCATATTGAAGTGCTGTATTTTTTTTAAAATGAATTTTAACATTTTAATTTTGTTGTGAAGTGAATGAATCATTAGCTTGATGCGTGCTCATTCATGAGTGAACGTAATCCATTAAAGTTGAGGTATTAACATATCACTCATGTTTATTCATTAGTCACATGTGGGTTACTGTCATGATCCTTTACCCACAGGTATGGGCTCTGTGCGGCCAAACAAAGACTAACCCCGGGGTTACGCTACAGCCTCGGAGGTAATGGAAACTATAGTCAGAGCAGCCGTTCTTGCAAGGCTTTAATCAAGTAGTTAATCAGTCATTTGACAGGTGTGCTCATTTCGGGGCTTGGCAGTAATGCTGACTGCCTAGAATTGTCTGACCCAGCAAATCTCAATACATTTTTTGAACTCCAGGGATGTATCCAGGGGTACGCCAGTTCAGACCCCTCCCTGATACAACCACCTGATTGGGTCCAGCACTGGACTTTGGACCTTTGTGGCACAAGTGGAAGATTTTACTTTAAAACTAATTATGGCCTTACAAAATTTGCTTCTTTTATTGGCTAAGCAATTTCAGTTTATATAACCCAAGGGCAACTGATTCAAACAGTATCTAATGTGACAGGATTAGCTTTCAGCACTTCAAATTGAATTATTTTAATAGCGAAAAACATTAGCGCTCAGTGACTTTAGTATAAGAGATGAAAGGTAATTTGTAAAAAAACAGTTCTTTTTATTTTAACTGTAGGGATTCCACAGAGACACAGCCTGGGCATTAGATGTAATAAATTATACAGGAATCAGCCTCTTTTTAACCGGCCACATTGTTAATCGCACAAAAACGATCCAAACAAAACCAAAAAAAAAAATCCCTTTCGAGATCATTATCATGCAAAGCTAAGCGGTCTGCCTCCCTGCCGGTTCACAGTCACACAGGTGTAGTTTCTGTTACAGATTACGAGGCTTGACTGTTTGCCTCTGCGCTACATGCACGACTTTTCACGCTGGTTTTCCGTGGAGTAATAAACGGCATTTTTCCTGTCCCTCCCCACCTCTGCTCTGTCAGCCCAGCTCTGGGAGGAACGTAATTAGAAGTAATAATTGGTGCTCCGCTGAGAGGTAATTGAGTCTTTTGAGTTGGTGCTGGGAGGACCCTGCTGTGGTAGGACGCTCGGCGGTCAGGGCAGCGGATCAGCGATCGCAGCCTCATTAATGCCGTCTCTCCCTCAGCGGCGTTCGACAGAACCTGGCGCTGGGAGCCGCAGTGGGTCCATCTCCTGTGTGTATAGGGCGGCAGTAGGGCTCATATGGATTCCTCTCACCAAACCACAGCCAAGCTCATGGCTGAAGATGTGACAGAACGGGCAGAGACATGTGCGTCTCTGCAAGGAAATCTAAGATAACCATGCATGTGGGACCCAGGAAGAGGGGGTTGGGTTGATGGGGGGTGGGTCAACTAATTCTTCAGATTTATTGTGTTTTGTTTGAACCATCTGTACTATTAAAAGGGAGATTTTTTTCAGCGTATCAGTAATCAGTGTTTTTGTCTTTTTTCAAGTGGAGCGGGACATACACTAGTAATTATGGTTTACGTTCATTACGTTTCATATCTAGAAGCCATGTAGAGCCTTCCCATTTGGCATAGAGTGGATTAAAGCCAAACAGCGGGAGGGAAGGTTCTGGTGTGAGTGCGCAGGTTAAGTCAGCACTGATGAATAATAACGAGCGTGGTGAGATTGAAGCAGACTGAGGCGATGCAGGGGAGCTCCCTCCCGAGCTGCAGCCCATGGCTGAGGGATGGGAGGGTTAGAATTCGGCCATGTGGGGCGGCCTCAGGGGGGCATTCAGGAAAGCAGCCAGGAGAGGAGCGCCGTGTTCCCTTCCCCCTGTCTCCGATTCCCCTCTACATGTCCTCGTTTTGTAGAAACCAACCATGAAATAGGAGAAGAGGGGGAGGGTGTGGATATATACTGGCAGAAAAGTGGCATTACTGTCCGTAGCCTGAATAGACACGCCACCATATTCATTAGGCTTCCCACAGTGAGTAGTGCTGATGTAGGATCAGTTTTGGCCTTTAGCTTATAATGAATAAAGTTCATATTGATGGGGGGAACTGATCTGAGGTCAGTGTTTCTGCTTTCCCCATGTCACCCCATGTCTGTTCCATGTCAGGTAGAAATGGCAAGGCACAGTCGGTCAGTAGAAATCTGCAGTTGTTTATAATTGGCGCTCCCTCAGGCCAGTTGTGGAGAGAAGTTTGTATTCATTTCATGAACCGCAAACAGTTTTCGAAAGGGCAAAGACCACCCATGGCTAGAGGGAAATCGACTGAAAGCCCTCCCTCGCCTTCCTGTTTGTTGGCTCAGTTCAAACATGGCCACCTGGAGCGTCCCCTGCAAGGTCACATTCCCAGCTGATCATTGTGTCACACCCATAAAAAGCACCTCCAATTAAATAATAAATGAGATGGATCGTTCCTCGACCTTAAATACATTTCCCCTTGATGAAAAAAACACCACAAACGGGGAGGCAAATTAGATCCGATTACCCCACAACATACAGTGGTACCTCAGAGATAAGAAGGCGTCTGAGATGGAGGTCGTTTGGAACTCGTGATTGTTCCTGTGAAAGTAACATGCAACATTAAATAACAAAATCCTTCATCAAATTGAACTGTTACTTAGAGTGAAGTTGCCTTGTCATTATTTTAAGAAGTTGTTTTTTTGTAGTGAAAATACCCCCATTTTACTACACCAATCATCATTAGCGTCCACTTAAGTGCCTTTTCAAATGTTACATTTGCTTGCTGGTGACCCTCTTGGGGACTGCTGGTTTTCTGGACATTCCTGTTTGATTAATTTTGCCTTCAAGCTTTATGTTTTTTTTTTTTTTTTTTTAAATCTTTGGAAAGAGTGATTCCTTTCGACCTGAAAGAGCTCACAGTTGAATTGCGCATGCTGTATCCGGTCTCACACTGTGCTCAGTGGACCAGTGGGTCCATAACTCTAAGATTCTTATCTGTGAGGTGCCACAGTGCTTCTGAAATCTCCTTCTGCAGTGAATCATGTATCCTAAAAGGCTTGTTGTTACTATTAGGGATGAATCTTATTTCAAAGGCAGAGGTAAGATGTACTCAATATTTAATCAAAATGTAAATTATGGACATGTATACTCCTTGAGGTCTTCTGGATATTATACACGGCCATTTCCAGTGTCCAGACGTCTGAGCAAAACTTATTGTGGCACAGCAGTTCTAGGGTGTTGGACTTTCACAGATGGAGAAATGTTCCCTTTCTGGGCTTATGATGGACTGTTTGTAAAATTATAAACAGACGTGCAAGAAGAATGTAAACTTTCTGTAATCTCAAAAATGCTTCTCAATACAGAAACGTAAACACCAAGAAATCCGTACCTTCTTGGACCGTTTTTGTCCAATGAGCTTTGACTGTCAGTGACTTGCAGAGCCAGGGCAACAGGTCAAGGCCAGATTACACAGAAAATGCTTACAGAAGGTAATGAAATATTTCTCTCACTCAAACAGCAGTAAAAATGTGAATTTTTAAAAAATTATGAGATTTGAAGGAGTATAACACATTCACTCCGACTCACTCACTTATTTTGGGAGGAAGGGTTTACAATGTTATTAAAAATGTTCATACAGTTATTAATTTACGAGACAAAACTTTAGGATTTTTTTTTTTGCTTCGAAAAAAAAGTGTTAAAATGTAAAAGTGGTGGGAAATTAAAAACTACTGTTTTCCTTTCAATCTCCACTTTCTGGTGGGTGCATTAAACAGTAATTACTGTCTGCTTTTGACGATGCAACAAAACCGGGGGAAAGAGGCAAATCACTTTCTGCTACACTGCAAAGAATTAAAGTAATAACCACTGCTGGGACAACAAATAATGGATATTAATTTTAAATATAAATGACATTATATTTCAATTTTTTACTTACACTTGCTATCCTTGCCGAAAGGGGATATCTGAGTCCATCTAAAAATATTACGTGTTTTATGGTCAAACTAGGTCTAGGTATCTGTAATACACAGGATTTAGGGGGAGTTTGAACTTAATTGCACTGCCATTGTTTGTACAGGCTGTTGTTTGTTTATGTAGTCATCCTCCATTGTTATTGGTGACTAACTGACAGAGTTTTTGGGGGTATAGTGAGAGGGGAAGGAGGGGTTCTGCTGGTTAAATCAGGACATTGGTGAGAAAAACAACATATCATGGTCACCAGAGCTGCTTAAAAGGTGAGACACAGCTCTCCACAGATAAAAAAACTATGGAAAACCATACATTTCCCATGTGAATATTTATGCCAAAAAATCAGGACAATTGACTCTCAAGTTCCCATCCTACCAACCTTGCCATGAGAGTTCCACTTCCAGAACTCCTCAACTGAATCATTCTAAAAAGAGACTCTGAGCCTGACCAGGAAGGAGTGTGTCATCTCCCTCATGATACATTATCTTTTTTTAAAAAACATACATCTGTGGTCACAGCTGGCATCCCATGCTCTGTTTACCTCCTGTTAAAAAAGCAGCCCACATGATCCCTTTCCTGGATCCACACATCTATGTATTTCACAATTATCTGCAGAGCGCCATAAAGCAAACAAACAGCGTGTAATTAAATCGGTCACACGAAGTACAGATGATGGTGTTGATATCGTTTATTCTCCCAGATAATACCCAGGAGATCCCAGAGGAAGCCGTTTCCAGATATCGGATAGGGCTCTGGGGGAAGGCCCACTTCAGACTAAATTACACACAAATCCTATTTCAACACATATCCCAACCAACATAACATTATCACAGTATAGCCCCTGACGTAGCAGTATCACCATAACATGGCCATGTCGTTATGGAAATACTGTAAGCATCAAGTTATCAATCACATATTGCATCCACGTACCTTATTTTTAGTAAAGAGATCACATATCTGCAGACTTTCTTTGGATGTTGTTTGCTTAATGGCCAAGACACATGAATAAAATAAGCAGAGTAAATACATTAATATGTGTGCCCTGCTGAGCTCCCTGAAGATTTTGTGGAATGATAATTGTCACATGAAAATGACATGTAAGGCCTTTGAACATCAATTCAAACGTTATTTATTTTATTTGTCATAAATGAAGCGTAAAACTGCGTTCCAATTGACTTTGAGTGTACAAAGGATTGTTAGATCTCAGATGGACTCATATGTTCATTAAAATTGTGGAATAATGATAATTATCCTATCTCTGCTGCCGCACTGACCTGTTTTGTTTTTCCAACACAGTTGATTCTTATATTCATAGAAAATTAGTCTCAGACTGGCGTTTCCAATCAATAAAATGCAATTCCTTGCCATGGCATTCAAAATACAGTGTTCAGCAAAGATTAAATAACATTTCATACTAAAGGGGTAATTACTGTGTATTCAATATGCAGCTACTTTGTATTTAATTCTTGTCACAAAGAAAATATATGCGACCCATTACAGTTCATGTATTTACTCAGGTTATATTAATAACCTTAGGCCTACTCCAATCCTTAATATCAGCTATGCTCAAGGTTTATAATTATAACCACCACGATGAACCTAACCTCAAACCAAGCCCAAAATCTTAACTTAAAAGCAATTTGACCATATGTAGATGCATAGCAGTTGCTTTCTGACCGTTATGTCATGTGTATTTAGAGAAATTGCGATTTTCTTTCTTATTGTTAATCCTGTCACTAAGAGTTAAGCGTGTCAACTTGCCTCCTGAGCACATGCCACTCGAGTTGTCAGTTGTCCTTATAGTTTCTGTCAGTACGTACGTCAGAGCTGTTGCAGTGCCAGTATCTTCCCTAATGCCTTTCATAATACATCCATTATAGAGTTAATGCCTTCCATTGACTTACTGACAACCAGAGAGTGAAAACAAAAATCCTGACTGGAACCTTGTGGTAAAAAAGAACATCTCTAATGCCCTTGTTTTTTTTTTTTTTCTTTTGTATCCTCAGTTCCTCAGAGTTTATCTGTCTATTGGATCGTATTCCAGGCTGTCTTTACTTCAGCGTCCTGGATGGTCGTGGGGGTGTGTGTGTGTGGGGGCGTGGATTGGTGGGGTGGGGAGTTCCGGTGCTTCCCGGGTCAGTGATGGCCAGCAGTGGCCTCAGTGTGGATTGATGCTAATGCTACCATTAGACGTCGTACTTCTTCAGCAGGTCGCTCTGCCAGTGCCTCTTGCGGTCTGGGAAGGACCTTGGGATGCGGATCTTCCTGAAGTCATCGATGCACTTCTTCAGCTCCTCCTCCATCACCTTTCTCTCGTCCTCCTCGGCCTCCGGCCCCAGCGGGGGGCAGCCGTTGACCCTGTTCTGGGGGTGGGGCAGGGTTTTGAGGTTCAGGGTGGTGGGTCTGGTGGGGCTGACTGCGGGGAGAGGGGGAGGGGACGGGGGTGGGACGATGGACGGGGCTGGGCTCGGGTCTGCCTCTATGTCCTCCTGAGCGGGAGAGGGGGAGGGGGAGGGGGCAGGGGAGGGGGAGGGGGAGGGGGCGGGAGACTGTGGGGGTGAGGGGAGGGGGGGGCTGTCAGGGGGGAGAGGCGACAGGGGCGGCGGGGTGGAGGACAGCGAGGGCCCGTTCCTCAGGTCCAGAGCCGCCGGGTCATCCTCACTCTCTGCTTGGCTGCAGGTGGTACAGGGATCACTGACCGGGTCGCTGACCGGCACTGGAGACATAGATCCTCCACCTGTACATCAGAGACACATTGCATTTAACTGCATTATTTTCATTATAATTACTGTGTCTCCTTCATGTTAATTTGTCAAAATGTGTACATTTGTTTTTCTCTTATGTGTAGCACTTGCACATTTCACAGTTGTATTTCATGCCAAAAAAGCATATTGAGTTTAATTTGAAGTGTTACAGTGAGAAATGCAAGGAAGAGGAAAACAGAATGGTCAGAATTAAAGGGCAAGAAATAATAAAAATGATTTACTTTTACTCCAAAAATTTTAGGTCACAATTTTGCAACGTCATTCGCATAGCTGTGTTTATCTTTCTCTGTGTCTCTCTCCCTTTACACATATAACCCACATACCATTTAACCGATTAACCACCAACTGCTAGGAGGCCACTGGTTGGAGCATCGTCCTGTTTCGTAGGATCACATTACTTTTTGGGCTTAAAGCCCAGGCGTTGTTAAATAAAGATATTTCTACCCGTTCGGTGTGCTGAAGAAATATTCACAAGCTTTTATTTGTTTATATTACACTGTCTTTCCTACTGTGATTATGAACTGTGGGCAAAATAGAGAAACACAAAGTTTACATTTTTTTCCACACTGAAGAGGTGTTTGTTTTGGATTTCCTCCAGAGTAAGTGAACAGATATTACTGTTTATTTGTTTTTGAAGGATCCCTGCCCAGCCATATTAGATTACTACCTTACAGTGTGTGTTTGTTTGTGTGTGTTTGTCTGCCTGTGTGTGGGTGTGTATGACTGTGTGCATGCTTGCATGTGTGTGTGTGCGCATGAGCGGGTGTGTGTGAGTGTGTGTGTGCTTGCATGTGGGTGTGTATATGTGTGCGGATGTGTGTGAGTGTGTGCGTGCTTGCATGTGAGAGTGAGTGTTCCTGCATGTGCAAGCTCATGTGAATGAGAGCAAATCCATCAGGTTGCTTTGCAGGGTCAACGAAACCGTTTTTTAACCTGCAGGCTTCAGAATGAAGAAGGGCTTCGTCTGTGGGAGTCGGGCTTTATAAGGATGCCATGGTCGCCATTTCTGGCACACAGACAGGCATTACAGTGAGCAGAGAAGAGCTGGAGGCTTAGAGTTTGGCTGAGTCCTCACTGAGACGAGGGGGGTGGGAGTGGGGGAGGGGGGGTTGGATGGTGAGATGGTGAGTGGAGAGGCAGATGGAGAAACAGGAAGAAAATGTGAGAGCAGCAGCAGAAAGAGAGGGCTGGGACGGGGGGATGGGGGTAAGTTGGTTGGGGGAGTTTGGGAGCCAAGTGGGGGCCAGCTCTGTGTTAAAGCCTTTCATTATGAAGGTATGAGTATTCATAGAAAGAGGGAGAGAGAGAGACAAATGTCTGATGGATGTCCGTGAGAGTGAAACCTGGTAGCACTTAAATGTATTGTTCTTTTATCCAGCAGTACATACACTCAAAGTGGATCATATTCTCAGTCAGAGGAACACAACCCCAGCGCCCTGGAGGGCTGCTTTCCTTAACTTGCACAGCCAAAGCGGACCTTTGAAATTGGGTTTGCAGACTCTTTAGCCAATTAGTGACTCTTTAGCCAATTAGCGTACACACTGGCTCTCCCAGATTGCAATGGTGCACCCCTGTTTTAAAAAGCGGTGTTTACAAGTTTAGTGCAATGAAGGAAAACATGGACCCAAATGCACAGCACCTTAGGAGCATATGCACACACACACACACACATACACAGACACACAGCTGTAAGCATGCTTGAAAACAGAACACAGACACCAGGGAGACTTACATAGATGTTCAGACAATGCTGGGTGCAAATAAATGCACATACTGTAACCCATACTCTGCTCCCTTGCTCCTTCTTTCTTTTTCATACACACACACACATGCACACATACATGCACATACAGACACAAACACATACACATACACAAAAATACATGCACATACATGCACATACACACACACTCACACACGCACACATACACACACACAGCAGCTGCGCTCATGCCCTCACTCTACCAGAGAGACTCATCTACACAATAACCTGCTTATATAACCAGCACAGGGCCAGGAAAGCAGCTTGTCTTCTGGAGTGGAGGTCTGAGCGTACTCACATATGTGTGTGTGTGTGTGTGTGTGTGTTTATGTTTATGTCTGTTCTTTTCTCTGTATACCATCTTTTATGTAGTGTGTATTGCCTGAAGGTGAATTAGACAGATTGTTGGCTGCACACGTTATGTTTTTCATGTCCATGTTGGTCTGTGTTTGTGAGTATGTGCATGTTTCTGTGCATGTTTTGCATGTGTGTGTGTGTGTGTGTGCATGTGTACCTGTGAGTGTCTGTGTTCATGAGTGTATTATCCTCCTGTGTATGTCTGTGTGTTGGTCAAAGACAAAGATAATGGTACATGTGTTAGTATGTGGTTATATGTGGGTGTGTGTGGGCGTGTGAGTGACAGAAGGATTATCCTCCATGGGGTTTATTTCTCAGTTGGAGGCTTATAAGAAAAAACAGGGAAGATGCTCTCCTGTTTCCCTGTCATTCTTTCTTCCTGCAAACAAGCCACCCTGGCCTCGTTCAAACGTTCCTCGATACCCATCAGCCCCCAGAGAAACTTCTCCGCTCTGCCGTCATTAATGCCATTAGCTGCATCTGCCCCAGCAGAAATGTCTCATTGTGCTTTTTATTCTGTGATTTAATAGTGCACATACTGAGCACACAAGATCACACGGTGCAGTTTCAGTATCTCTCTCTCTCTCTCTCTCTCTCGCATTGGCAGTAATGCCTGCAGCTGATCTCAGATCGGTTTGGCCCACTGTACATGCCGGGGAAATAACCCAGGCTTTTCAGCCTTGCAGGCCCTCCCCAGCTCATGACTGTAACTGATCTCAGATCAGTTGGCCAGGTGTCCATGCAGGGCAAGATAAGCCAGGCTTCTCAGCCTTCCGGGCCTCCCAGCTGCCTGCCAAGAAAGCTCTGTTTTCTCTCTGTTAATGTGCCGTTCCAAAATCTCTTCCCTCGTTTCTTCTCACTCTCGTTCACCCGCTGCCTGTTCCAGTCTCCCTCTCTATCTTATTTGTCTCAGTAACTGTGTAGGTGTCTGGTTTTGGATCATTTACTTGAATGCGCTGCTGTCCTTTGTCAAGGACAGCTTGCGGTGTAGCATTCCTCATACTTCTGACTTGCATTGAAATTGTTGTCTGGTTCTACTTGGAAAAAAATGTTTTAACATGTACTAATGCCAATATCTATGTGTTCACTGTACTGTAAGTTGCTTTGGAGAAAAGCATCAGCTAAGTGAACAGATGTAAATGTGAAATGTTACCATGTTTTTTTCTGTACGCCTGTAAGTCTGGCTTTTAGAGATATCTTGCACAGATAAGAAGGTGATAAACAACTTGTGCTGTGGTTTTGCGACTACCAGTGCCTCCCTTAAATACGGAAAGCTGTGGGTTTTTCTCTGCTTACTGCATATTATGTAAATTTTTGACTGTGTGTGTGTGTGAGAGAGAGAGAAGGAGAGAGAGTGTATCTGCTGTATTTACACATCCTTAACGGCCTTAACATCCTGCATCTGAGAAATCTTGTGTGTGTTCAGAAAATGTGTCTGTTTGTGTGCATGTATGGGTGTGTTTGTGCACATTAGGAGTGCGTGTGCATGTGCGTGCACGTGGATTTATGTGCGTTTGCATATTGCAAGTGTGTGTGTGTATTTATGTGTTTGCATGTCTGTATGTGTTTGTGAGCATGCATGTGTGTGTGTGTGTTTGTGTATTTTCACGTTATGATTATGTGTATATGTATATGCATATCTGGATGTGTCTGTGGGTGTGCATGTCTGAGTGGGTGTGCATGTCTGTATCTATGTGCTGTCTGCTCAGCCTGTTGAGTGAGGACCCTGAGGACAGGGCCTTGGCCAGGAAGATCATTAAAAAAAGGAGGGAAGATTAGACATCAGAGTATCCAGATGGTTGCTGTGACCTCTGACCTGCGCTCTGTGGGCTGGCCTGGTGTTGACCCTCCCCTCTCTCCCAAAAGCAGCACTCCAAGGGTGGGGGTGGGGGGGTGTATTTACCCATTTGTACCTGTCAGACGCCGGAGGAAGGCTTTAATCGAGACACTAATGACCACCTGCTGTACCTGCTGGACCTGCTGCATGGCAGACTGGCCGAAGGAGCTGAATGGCCTCTCTTAGCTGCAGTGCTGGTGGAGACTGTTACAAACACTGCCTGGTCCTGTGGTACATGCAGCTTCGGGCTGGGGGGAGCAGGCAGTGGGGGTACTCTGCTTTTTCCATGTGCTGGATCAGAGACATTCCACACTGCTGTATTAGGTTTGGCGAGAGTGTGTGAAGCTACCCAATGTAATAAATAAGTCAGGACGGTATGAAAAACAATGAGAGAAAATGTTATGTACAGTTTCACTATTATGATTTTTTGTTTTGGCTATTATTTTTGTTCTTGTTGTTGTTAGACTGTCATTACAGTCAGTATACTTTTGCTTAACTCATCCAAAATTGTTTCATTCCGATAAAGCACTGAAAGTGAAATTGGTTTTGAATCTAACTGAAGTGAACTGAAGTAAACTGAGAGAAAATAAGTTCATCTATGTAATATACCTTGGAAGAACATCAGGACACTGTCCATAAAATAGAGGGGAATCAATATTGGCTCAGATAAATATCACCTTAAAGATCACAGCCCGACTGTTGAAAACGGCTAACACGGGAAAACCTGGCTAGCGTGATTGCTTAAGCAGAGAGTTTTGGCTACTTTTTAACAAATGCTCCCAGGAAATGGAAATAGTCTGTAAAAATACAGCTGCTGCCATCCCCCTCTGTCCCAAATGTGACAGATGAGGAAAGTTACAGCAGGAGAAAGGCCCCCAGCCCCACTAGCAGACAGAGACACGGCCCCATGCCACAGCTAGAGGGGCACAGAGGGTACTCTCTGCAGAGGAAACTGAGTCCAAAATTCTCCCAAAAAATGTAAAAGCATTAACGTTATAATAGTAGCTGTTTACTGTTGTTGCCTAATTATTTTCAAATCTTTCGCTAGCCCATGTTTTTTTTTTCCAACTAGCATTATCTGTACTTTAACATAATGTTACAACTGTGGTTATGTTTGCTATGCTTTGCCATTATAGTATTGCACCATTGCAGTTTTTTTCAACATACTGTAGGTCAATATGTTTGCAGTTATTCATTTTATGTATTTCATACTTTGCATGCCTTGTGTTTTCTTTGGCATTATTAACGCTATGGTTCTCCTGCCAGGGCAGCTCAATTGAATTGAAGCAAATTGAATAGAATTGAATTGAGAGAGAGGGGAAGAGAGAGAGAGAGAGGGAGAGAGAGAGGGAGAGAAAGAGAGAGAGAGAGAGGGAGAAGAGAGAGAGGGATCAGAACAGGTCACACGCTGGAAACAACACCCCACGCCCCCACCCCCACCTCCCCGTCTCAGCCGCAGCCCAGTCGCCTGCTGCCTCCCTAATGTGGAAAATCTCTCGGCCGAGCGTGACACTTTCCACTCTCCCGTCAGGCAGCTCGCGCGTCCACGACAGCTCCGAAGACGTCTGCCTGCGACCACGAGGAACCGCTGTGAGTAATTACAGCGCACGTGAGCACTGCCAGGCAACGGCTCGGGGTGGGGAACATCTGGCCCCAAGCCTCGGGCCCTATAAATATCCCCGCTGACAAAGCAGTCTGAACCAGGGGCCAGAGAGAGGCCCCCGCATGAGGACAAAGCCGCGCAGATCAGGAGCCCAACCTGGCGTTGCCCCATCGGAGTGGGGCCCCCCTGGTGGGGGTCCTGGGTCGCTTTCGTTCAGAGCACAGACTGTTTTTCCAGAGAGACAGCAGCAGGTTTTTTTCAGCCTGGGTCAGCTTACCCCTGGCTATTCTCTCTCTCTCTCTCTCTCTCTCTCTCTCTCTCTATTTCAGTCGTTCCAGCTCTCCGAGGCATGTTTGTCAGTGAGCAGTCAGTTCCCCTCTTTTGTGCATGTGACACTGAGGATGAGAGGAAGCAAAGCGACACATAAAAACCTCAACAGCTGTTTGCTGTTCAAACTTATGCGCCTGACATAGTTGGAACATAGTCTGTGAGTGTTAAACCGACTAATAGTAGTAATAATAATAATATCAACAACGATAATATTCATCATCATCATCATCATCATCATTTTGCAGTTACTCATATCCAAGGCAGCACATGTCTTATATGTCATACTTTTCCCCGTTTGAATATTTAATAAAACTAAAATATGCAACATTTTACACATATGGTTGAGCTAGATCTGCCACCCAATGCATTCATAGGTTACAACCTCTTGTTGTCTGTTGGGAAATAGTGACAATTATCCAAAAACCAAATAAACTGTGACTGTGCAAACCTTAGCCATTCCACCAAACCGCTCACCACAGATGATGACCTTTAGCAAGATGCGTTTAACAGCATTAAATTTTCAACTAAACGGCAGATTTGCAGGTTAGGAGGTCTGAAGGTCTCTGATTACTGAAACATCGGTGGGTGACCTTGTGTAGGCCAGTGATTCACTGACTTATTCAGTGATTCACTGACTCAGCTAATGAGTCATGAGCTGCTGGCATTTTCCAGTGCTGGTCCCACCAAGGCCTTGCCAGCAGGGGCTGGTGTACCTGCGTAGACCACAGCTGTCCGTTTGGCACACGGAACACCGCTACTTCATCACGCTGAAGCGACAGCTTTCTAGGACAAGCCGTCACCGCCATAACTTCAAATAACGAGGGGCACAGCCTTGACACACTGTCGCATTACCCCAAGGAAAGAAGTCCTTTTTATTGTGCGTTGTACATAAATCCCCCGGTACTCTCGCAGAGTAAGTGCCTTTAATTCTTCTGGATTGTACTTTGAATTTCTTTCCTATGATCTGGATCATTAGAATAGGCCCTTTTTTTCTCTGATACACTGTAAGTGTGTTACACCCACCCCACAATAGGGACTCCCTGAAGTAATGCTTTCACTTTTATACCATTACTCAGGCTAAAATGGCAAGTCCGCAGTTTGTTTGCTGACATTGTCGTGGCATTGTCAGAGGTAGCTTCTTGCCTCAGGAAACACTCTTCCATTTCTCCTCCAAAAAGGCTGGGTTGGGTTGAGTGTAATCTCAGAGCTGTGTGTTTTTTTTTTTTTTTTTGTTGTGGCAATAGAAATTGCTCTCAGACTCACATTTCCATAAAGATACGGGTGCAGGGATGAAAGATGCCAGAGCCACCGAGCATGAGATGGAAATTCTATCCGTCTCTCAATTTATTACCCAGCGCTGAGGAAGGGGGCGCTCGCTGTGACGATGGGGGTGGGGGGTGTGGGGTGGGGGGCTAGGTTGGCAGGAAACTTCCTCTCTGCTTGTTTGTCCTCTGCCTCTGAAGTAAAGTGCAGTCCATGTGGAAATTAGATGCGCGTGAAGATATATGGGAATGTTACACAGCGTTTCAGAATGAAATACAGGAACTGTCATAAAATCTTGATTCTGCTGTCCTTTCTGCCGTACGGCTCATTCAGAAAATGTGGAGAGCGGCGGTGTACCGTTGTCAGTTTGAATCTGTTTCAGGGTGGAATCCAGACTGTCACCACTACAGTCATAAAAAGGAAAAACTCTCTCTCTCTGTCTCTCTCTCCCTCTCTCTCTTTCTCCTCAGCTGTAGTCATTACTGTCACTCGTAAGTTCCTCAGTCTTGAGTCTTGTGGGCGCGTGCATGCATGGTGTTCATGGAAATACCTTATGCACGGGTATGTGCAGCTGATAATGACATTTGTATGTTCTCTGTGCAGCTGGGAGGCAGCCATGAGGCTCTGGGACCTATGCTGTGCTGCAAATGGAAGGAGACAGCAACGGTGTCCCTGCCTGCTCCTGACAGCCACGTGTCTGCACGCACACACACCACATACAGCAGTAACACACACACACACCGGCATGCTCACTCATAAAACATACACACATAAAAAATCTACCAACACCATCAAAACAAGAGCACATATGAGCTATCTTTGTCATACTCCTTCATTCATAACCCATTTATAGAATATTATATGTTCCACTTGGAGGCAATATTTGAGCATTAAACTAGCACTGTTAGGGATGTTTTTTTCATGGTCAGAATGTGCTGAGCACAAAGGCAAGATCCAGATCAGGTTTAACTGTGAAATGCATGAAATACACACACTTCTTTGAAAGTCAAAACATCACTATATAATTTGTGAAGGTTCAAACACCTGTGTCATCCGATAAATAAGTACAAATGTATCTGCATATGAAAAATGGAATAATGAAGATGACAAAACGATAACACAATTCTAATAATCCGTAATTTGTAAATGCTTTGCATCATGGCTTAGCTGCCATGCAATCATTTGGAGCATTTTGGGTACAAATTGCTGCTGCACTGAGTGTCCTCCTGGTGCCCCCCTCACTGTGGCACGGGGCCATGTTTCTGGCAGCGTGTGGGGCAGTGGGCTCTTTCCCTGGCACAACTTTCCCTCATCCATCATATTCGGACAGAGGGGGAGGACAGCAGCTGTATTTTTAAAACTATTTCCATTTCCTGGGAGTTTCTACAACAGAAAGTTATATCTCTGGATAAAAACAGAGACAGAAATCAGAACAGAAAATTTTAGCTATGAATGCCAGAACCCTGGCATCATCACCATATGGTAAAATACCAACTGGGTGATGCATCGCTCACTCTTTCAATTTGAAATTCAAATCACTTTATTATGATGGCAAGATATTTCATGTTTTGCCAAAGCACAACATGCCCTCTCTCTCTATTTCTCTCTCCCTGTAAATTGCCACTGTGTTTGTTCAGGGCTTGTGTCCTGTACAGTCACATGTCCAAATAAAGGAAGGACTTTTGTTCCTTATAAAGGGACTTTCCAGGAATCTGGCTGTGCTCTGGGCTGCCTCTGTCCCAGATGTCTCTCTTTTATCAGAGTAAATCTGGAATACTCGGTGCAAGAAGTTGAACACAGTGAGGCTTGTTTATTAAAGAAATATTGGTATGTGGGACTTGTGATTAGCAGCTGAGCATAGAGAGTCTACAGTAAAATATCTGTTTTTAAATATTCTTTAATAAATATTCTTTATTTTTAATTTAATTAATTATTTTTTTTTGCAGCCCTTTCCTTTTTAGTGTACATATAACTGCTGTTATTGTTCCTGACTGTAAGCCGACCAATACGATGGCCCATTTGACATTTAGCATCTCCATCGCAATTAGGTTACAATCACAGAAGACTGATCCATAACAGTAAGGAACTAAATGAATATAGCACTAGCATCTGACCTTCAAAGTCTCATGCCTGACCTTGTGCTAAGCCTGGTACAATAGAAGAAAAACGGACACAGATACCCATCATCCTATCCATGTATATATGACATGAGACCAAACAGACACAATTCCAAAAAACCAGATGTGCACACAATCCAGGTTAAACACACACACACACACACACACACACACACACACACACACACACACACACACACACACACACACACACACACACACACACACACCCATCCATGTAATCACAATTGTACATGCATTCTCTTTCATAATCTCATAATAGATACATGATTGATCGTTCTCTCTCTCTCTCTCTCTCTCACACACACACACACACACAGGGGGATTTCTGAGGGAGAAGCATTGCCCCTAAGCCCTATGGGAGAGGGACACATTCTCCATGTGTGGAGAGTGAGTCATGCTGCTGCCTCAAGCTGGTGTCCAGACGTGATGAGGCACAGGCCAGTCCCCTCTGACCACCAGCCCCTAGTCACTGCGGTCTGTGGGAATCCCGCCATGCACTGACCCAAAACATCAACTGCCAAACACAATCCAGTGGCACTTTCAGAGAATAGAAGGCTTACAATAAAGCATTTATAAGTACTTTATACATCATTTACAAATATGTTTTTACCAGCATCCATAAAAGATTTTGAAATTTCACACAAGGTTACTCTTATTCACTCGGTGCCATTTTGGATATGTTCCCATCTCAGAAGTGCATTTTTGGGTGCGATTTTCCTCACTGCTGCCTCCTTAATAACACCTTCCTTACCTCTAATATTGAACCAAATATCAAAAATATATCTTTTCATGATTTTATGGCACACACATCACAATTTTTTTGAGAGTTCACATAGGTGAGTCTCCTGTAGTGTTTGTTACAGTTGTGTGGGGTCCATAAATCTCAGTATCTACAGAAATAATGAAGATCTCATCTGATTACATTTGATTTTGTACAGGGCCCTCTTAAAAGGAATTGTGACAGGTGCACCTAACTTTACACTCCAGTACTTTACTGTGAGGATGCAGGCAAGGTATGAATGCTAGATATTAAATATTAAACATAACTCCTGTGATGGAGTGGCAGTGAAAATAGCATAGAGGGAAAAAAAAAATCAACACCAACCATTCACCAGACAACATATTATTTTTATCAGTGCGACAGTGACGTTTTGGAAAAGTAAGGCATTGGGGCTAAATCTGCATTGTGTTCAGTGTATTCAGTGATTACTTCAGTATAACAAGGAGTAGCGGCTCTTGTGTTTCCCGGCCCCTCCTGCTCCCTCCACTGGTTTTTTTTTTTCCTCTGTTCTAGGTTAATGGAATAGTAATGGATTAGCTGAAAAAATGAACATTGAATAAATTAAACCCTATGGCGCCGTTCACACACATAAATCAGCTTTTTTTCTGCTTGGGTACATCAACATATTTGTTTCCAAACAATTAACTGCCTACAGGATAAATGTTTTTTATGGGGCTGCCAGCAGATCCTTCAAGGTGCAGTTAAACGACAGTGTGATTAGGTAAGAGGCCGAATGGCTGTGCTGGGAACCATTTTCCTCCCAGGAAAAGACTTTGGGTGTGGCTGTAAAAAAATACACAAACAACATCATAAATCCCTGCAAACAGCTACAAGTCAACCCATATCAATTCCTGAGTCCACTGAGGATAAGGCAGCAATTCAAGGCCAAATACATCAACCACTATCTACTAACACCACCCCTACTGCTACTACTACTACTCCTACTACCATGATGATAATAATAGTTATTTAACAAGAGTTTATGAGAGTAAATCTGTTGGTGTTTACAGGCATTTGTAATGTTGGTTGTGTATTTCTTCATTGTCAGACCCAGCGTCCTTTCCTGGAAATGGATACAGTCCCATAGACTGGGGGGCAGACAGAGGGACAGTAATGGTCACAAGCGGATGCCAGTATGATATGTGGGGCAGGGGGTGGCAGTGGGGGCAGGTGACACAGCTCAAGGGGCTGCGAGGGAGAGCAATGCAGAGAGACTGTACCTGTTTGGCTGGGCGGCTGGACGGTGGGCTCCAGGTGATGTCCTGCTGCATCTTTACCTGCACAGATAAGAATAGCTCAGGTATGTGTACACCTGATCCGGACCACAGACAGCCAGCACCATGGAGCACCAGGACCAACGGTCTGGCACAACAAGAGTAACTGGAGAGTGGGCAGGAACAGGAGAAATTTGGCTTTCTGTGTGTGTGTGTGTGTGTGTGTGTGTGTGTGTGTGTGTGTGTGTGTGTGTGCGTGCGTGCGTGCGTGCGTGTGTGTGCGTGTGCGTGTGTGTTGTGTGTGTGTGTGTGTGTGTGTGTGTGTGTGTGTGTGTGTGTGTGTGTGTGTGTGTGTGTGCGTGCGTGTGTGTGTGTGTGTGTGTGTGTGCGTGTGCGTGTGTGTGTTTGTGTGTGTATGTGTGTGTGAGTATTCTTGGTTGTGTGCTGAGGTTATAAGGTAGAACCTGTTATTATGCTCTCAGGGTGTGAGTAAAAGAAGGGGGAACTATGCCTTTCTAAATTGCTGCAATTAAATGTAGAGAGATAGGAGAGTGAGGCTGGCTGTGGCCTGGTGATGGGGAGGGAAGGGGATAACATTGACCTCGTGATGCAGAGGGAAGAGGGGATAACATTGGCCTGGTGATGGGGAGGGAAGGGGATAACATTGGCCTGGTGATGGGGATGGGAGGGGATAACATTGACCTCGTGATGCAGAGGGAAGAGGGGATAACATTGGCCTGGTGATGGGGAGGGAAGGGGATAACATTGGCCTGGTGATGGGGAGGGAAGGGGATAACATTGGCCTGGTGATGGGGATGGGAGGGGATAACATTGACCTCGTGATGCAGAGGGAAGAGGGGATAACATTGGCCTGGTGATGGGGAGGGAAGGGGATAACATTGACCTCGTGATGCAGAGGGAAGAGGGGATAACATTGGCCTGGTGATGGGGACGGGAGGGGATAACATTGACCTCGTGATGCAGAGGGAAGAGGGGATAACATTGGCCTGGTGAGAGGGGAGGGAAGGGGATAACATTGGCCTGGTGATGGGGACGGGAGGGGATAACATCGGCCTGGTGAGAGGGGAGGGAAGGGGATAACATTGGCCTGGTGATGGGGACGGGAGGGGATAACATCGGCCTGGTGAGAGGGGAGGGAAGGGGATAACATTGGCCTGGTGATGGGGACGGGAGGGGATAACATCGGCCTGGTGAGAGGGAGGGAAGGGGATAACATTGGCCTGGTGATGGGGACGGGAGGGGATAACATCGGCCTGGTGATGGGGACGGGAGGGGATAACATCGGCCTGGTGAGAGGGGAGGGAAGGGGATAACATTGGCCTGGTGATGGGGACGGGAGGGGATAACATCGGCCTGGTGATGGGGACGGGAGGGGATAACATTGGCCTGGTGATGGGGACAGGAGGGGATAACATTGGCCTGGTGATGGGGAGGAGGAGGAACTGGAGGTAACTTCTGGTGAAAGGTTTTCCCATGACAGTGACTGAGCAGAAATGCAAGCAGAAGATAAGCAAGGTTTCTGCATGTAACTGTGTGTGTGTGTGTGTGTGTGTGTGTGTGTGTGTGTGTGTGTGTGTGTGTGTGTGTGTGTGTGTGTGTGTGTGTGTGTGTTTAGTTGCACTCATTCATGCATGTATATGTATCTGAGATTATTTGAAATACAAGGATACAATAACATAATAATACAGTTATAACATAATAATAATACAGGAACCAGATAGGATGAGTTCATCACAAAATAACTTTATTCTGATTCAGTCAACAGTAAGCATACTGTACTATTCTGTAGACATATTTTCAAAAAGGGTATTAGCTCACTATGTGGAACACGTTCATGCATGCTAAACTTTTTAGCCAAAGTATTTATTTTTTCACAAAGACACAGGAACCTTATCACTCCAGCTAAAAAAAGGGGGCATCTTTTTCATCTTGCAATCTCTGGCTCTAACTGCTGCCCCCACCGTTTCTGCACATCCATTTCTGAGACTCTGTATAAACCTGGAACTGAGGAATTTGAAACACACAGAGGAAGGTGAATGAGCAGACAAAAAAAAGAAAGAAAGAAAAAAAAGAAAGCAAAACTTTTGCAGCTGCTCCAGCTTCCTTAAATACCCCTGTCATGTGCTTCTGTTCGTTTTCTAATTTCAGGCAGTGTTTTTGTTTGTGCTGCTGCCACCTAAGCTGTGTATGAGGACAACCCTGGCCTCATGTGTGCATGGACGTGGACGTGCCCTGTTTTATAACAGAGGAGTCTCTCTGCAGGCACACAGTGTCCCCTTACTGTGCATTCCACAAAATAGCAAACATTTGTTCTTTCAAATGGAAAAAAAAATATATTTAGAGAGGAGGGGGTCTCCCTCTGTTTCTAAGTTAGCGCATTGTAGAAGTGGGGAGCTGCAGAGTCATTAAACCTCCTCTTATGAGGGTATAAGAGCACTTTAAAAAAGACCTAGCCGCTCCCTTACACACTAGGGACAACGTGATCCTCTGGTCACGAAAAGAAACTTCAGCTGAAATATATTAAAAGTAAACACAGCAGATTAATGACCAGATTTACGCCCAAGGAGGAGTATATACTTGTATGTGTAATAAGTGGTTTTGATGTAATCAGTTTGGGGATTCAGAGGGAATCCAGCCAAAGGTAATGTGTTGCGGTTCTGAGGAAGGGCAGACTACTCTGCTGCTGTTTTACAAAGCTTTTTGACAGGATGTTTAGAGTAAACATCAATGTTTACTTTGTTAACCTGATTCTCAGACCGCAAATTCTTGGATTGCCAAGTTTTCCTGTTAAGAGAGCACACAGAAGCTGTAACCTTGACAACAGCCTTCTGTCCCCACTGCAGCAGCTCTGAGCAATCCATTCTGTGAGGGAGTTGATTCACTGCTGCCCACTCTTTGAGTGAGTTGATTCATTCCTGCCCATTCTGTGAGTGAATTGATTCACTACTACCCACTCTGTGAGTGAGTTGATTCAATCTTGCCCATTCCATGTGTGAGTTGATTTACTACGACGCATTTGACCCTTCACTAACTGGGCCTTCAAGTCTCTGTGCTTCAATTCCACAAAACACAAACACAGGCTAAGATTCAACCTAACCTCAGTGTAAATTATTCTTAGCTTTGGGATTATTTTTTCAAACATTTTAATTACATCTCGAAAGCTCAAGCCTGTGACACTGCTACAACCTTTTCTGTCGATTCAAATAAATGCAGACTAGCAAGTGCACCCTTCTGAAACCCAAGCAGCCGGCAGCTGCTCTCTTTTCAGCCGCAATCTGCCACCAACACTGCACCCCCATCCTGTTGGGGGGATGGCAATCCAGGCGTAGTCAGAGCTGGCAGATCGCAGGCTCCTCTACTACCACAGGAGGCGCTCTTGCAGGAAGAGCTCGGGTAAACACGGCGGACCAGAAGCCGCCTCCCCCCCTCCCCAGGACATCCAGCCACTGCCGCCATGGGTATGGCCAGGGTGCGATCCCCTACCCCACATCAGGCTGACTCTGTGCTGCACCTGCTACTTCAGCACTGGGTACAAACAGTCAACATCCAAAGGGAGCCTTAAATTCCCATTATTTTGCAATGCTAAAAATATGGACGACTACTGAAGCATATTTGTTGCTTTGTTAAAATGTACCATAAACTGACAAATATTAAATCCAAATGTAGCTTTCACACGTATATATCTTCATATAATTTCCAACATATCCATGTCTCTGTGACACAATGTAAGCTAGCACAGTGATTTTTGGAAGGCAGAGTTGATGCATGGAGAAATGCTCCAATGCTGGGATTAAGACTGTCCACACACTAAATACACGACAGACATACTCAGAGCAATGCACACTCTGAACATCTCCTAAAATGTCCAGACACACGCGGACTAAGAAATGTCGGTATGTTTGATGTTTTCTTTTTTCCTGTATATTGGCAAATGTCATCACACTCTGCACAGTGACTGCTTTCCAATGGCCTCTGCAGCTAACAATGGCTGACCATCATTAATTAACTGCCTTTGCAGGTCTGGGCAGATGACCAGGACTGAAAGGAAGTTACTGGAAAGGCTCCTGTGACACAGTCTAAAATGGGCGACATGTGCAACCAATGAAAATCACTGAAACCATGATGTTTTCAGCATTCCCCGTCTGCTAGCCACACCTCCATCACATTGTCGAGGAGCACCTGATTTATCACCAGTATTGAAATTCTTCACACAAGATTGATGAAAGGCCAGAAGAATTACATGAATCACTCACAAGGTCAGTTGCCGTCTCTTTGAATTCATCCCATTCATCGTTTCCAAGCTCTGAGTGTTATGGAGATTTAGAGCTTGTCACATTGGTTAGGCCTAATACCTGCTATTTCCTCCTGGTCGCTCCTGAGATCAGATGTGCCGTCAAAGAACGAGGGTTTTTATGGCACGGAGACAAAGTTATCTCAGCCCTAAGAGAAGGATCAGCACTGTGGTGATTGACAACACCACTTCACACACTTAATCTTCTGTCCCACGCTCGCTGATCTTATTGACCTCACGCCAAAGACCTCCCTGCCTCATTACCTGCAGGGAAGATGCATCATAGAGCAGAGACTCTGTCTCTCTCAACGCAGTCAGATCATGACTCCATGGCAGCGCCTGTCTGCCAAATTATCCAAAAGGGATGTACAGTATATACACTATTTCAGCCAGCAGAAAATAGATGTCAGTGAGAGGTCTTCTTTTTCATTAAAAAAAAAAAAAAAACTTTGTATGTGGTATTCAATACTTCCTGTGTGTTTTTTTTGTTTCCTTTTAAGTGCTGTGGTAAAAGTAGATATTTAAATCTCTGGCCTAATTACCCAGATTAGTTGTAGCAATACAAGGGCCCTAATCTGCTTTGACAGAGCCTGTTATCTACGAGTCCCTGTTTCTTATTCCAGCTCTGGTGCTGCTTCTTCCAGGCGAGACCCCAGTGAGAGGGAGATGAGGACCCCGCTCTAGGGGCAGAAACAGATGAGGGCGGAGGCGGCTTAAGATAGGCCCGATCAGTAATTACAGTTTCAGCCAAACTGCGGCTCTGCACTCTCCCATTCGCCCTTACGCTTCTCAATGTCACCCAAAAAGACAAAAGCGACTGTTTGACAGTGTGACGGACTCCCAACAGAGCTGAATCAATGATGGGAGAAATGGGAAACTGTTTCCCACCAAAATCATGGCCACTGACACCGTTTGAACCGAAATACCAAACTGTTTCCTCCAGTGATATCTACACGTTTTTTTTTTCCATGTGTGCATATACCTGAAATAAAAGGGACGCACACATTTTCAGTTCAGGCTACATCTTTATGTTTTTATTTGCAAGGCTTAACATCGATCATACCTCCACAGCACTGAAAGCTTTTGTACTAGTCCAGCTGAGAAATGGACTGGAGGGTGGAGAACGTTTTTCTTGTTTTCCGAGGTAAGTAATTCTGTGCTTAGACCTTAAAAGTGCTGTCCTGAGGGGACACCTGAAAAAATCAACCAGGAAAAAAAACCATTTCCCTACACAGCTCTATGACCTCACATGTCACTGAGAACAACTGAAGTACAACTCTTTCACAACGTTCCTGCAATGCTGTCATGGTGCAAAGAGTGGCAAAGAAAAATAGTGTGAATATTATGATAATGCTGTGCATTGAGCAGTTAGAGGGAAAGAGTTAAGGTTGGTGAATCAGATATAATTTTCATCTTCCTTTTAGAAATAAAAGCAACTTTTTAAAAAATGTAAAGGGACAAATATAAAGCAAATATCCAACACAGGTATGTTAAACCCATTGTATTGAGCTGTGCATTATCCCAAAAATTATGCATTAGTTATTTAATCTGTTTTCACACAAGTTGAAATTTAAGTAAAAAATCTGACGCATTGCAATCTCAAATCGATGTAGACGTTTCTCTATCTTTTAGCTGAGGTAAGACTCAGTAAATGACACAGGAAATGTGCACAGCAAATATCTGCCAATGTGCGTCCTGTTGATGCTCCATCTGCAGGGGATGTGAGATCCTATCCTTCATTACATAACAGAGGAGCCAGACATAACAGAAATAAGCACACTATTAAGAATCAAAGAACCAAGTTTAAAAAAAAAATAAATAAATAACAGCAGAAAAAAAAGAATTCATAGAAAAAGGAATACGTGTACAGTATGCGATGTGACGCTTCCTGTTGTCTGCCCCTCTTGACGTTAGGCAATTTGAACACTGAACGCTTCACTGCGCAGTCAATACTCACAGCTCATCAGCTCTAACCAGTGACCATTTATTTTCAGGCTTTTTTTTCCTTTTTTTATTCTTTGATTTTTACATTGCCCTACCATTCCCTCACCTCCCAGCCCGCTCCCCCAACACACACACAAACACACAAATCCCCCACAAACCTCTGACTTATGATCACATTCTCTCTAAGCACACAGCTCACTCTATCCAAAACCAAAAGCTGTGTGCCTTTTGGATTTTAAGCAACCCAGTTGAGCAGTCAGGGGTTCGCTGCCTCTGTTCAAGCACTTTTCTTAGCCTCTGTGACTTTCACACGCAGAAAACATGACAAGAGAAAGACAGCTGGCTAATTTACATCCTCCCCACAACTGGGAAAGAGTGGGTTCTACTCTGTGTTCTTTTTTAAATTTCTTTATAAAACAAGTAATTCCTTAAAGCTGTGGTCACACAATTTCAAGAAGTAAACCTGGAGAGGAATTGAAATTGGATGTAACACTTTGTTATTTGTGTTGCGATGTTGTTATTCCACAAAGCTGATAAGCTCTCCAATCTTTTGGAGAGCTGTTGAAAAGAAGAGTCTAACAGGCAGCTCCCACGTAACCAGGTGGAGTCAAACAGGTCTTTACCCTGTGCCTCACCAAGGACCTCTTGATCTCCAAATATACACTTATACATCGCTGCCATCAAATATCACAGAACACATCTTGTAAATAACTGTGCAGTTTTCAAATGAGGAAAATAAACAGTAAACACAGGAAAGAGGGGTTTTCAAAAGGAGGCACAGTCTCTCCAGCTGACAGGGGAAGCTGAGATTTGGCAGGCGATGGCGGGGTTTCACTCGACGACGGGACTTGACGACTCAGGAGGGTAAAAGCGTCTGACGGACACCAGGGGGCACTGTTCGAGGGGGAAATAGGCAGTCGGGAAGAGGCGAAGGGATGGAATCAGGAGTTTTGTCTATATCTACAACGTTTAGAGGCATCACAGAGCAGCAGAAGGCTGGGATATCGAGGGGTTGACGCTGGGGATGTGTGCTGGGGATGGGGGTGGGGGGAGGTATGGAGAGGTCTGATCTCACTCACGGTAGAACACATATTCCGTGTAGCTGGTCCAGATCTTGTCATCCGTCTGCTCATGGGCGAAAGCGCAGGTTCCCGTGGAGTTGCAGGCCACCATGTGGAAGCCCGCGTCAGCCAGCTTGTCAAACGCCTGCTCCAGGAAGGTGAACTTGAGATAGTAGCGTGAGGTGTAGCGCTCGGGCGGGCGGTCGGGGTCCCGGCTCTCGTTGAGCGTCTCGCCGAAGACCTCCTTGGCCAGCGATGTCTTCCCACACACCATGATCCGCGCCACCCGCCGGAACTTGGCGTCCGTCTGGCTGTCCCGGCCCAGTGTGTAGGAGCCCCGGTAGCCGATGGTGATGAAACCAGAGCGCTTGCCGTCGCCGGCTGACCCGGGCACGAGGCTGGCACATGCAGCCGCCGCCGCGCCCAGGGTCGCCAGGTTACGGGCGGCGTCGTTGCTGGGGGAGGGTTCCTCGGGGTCACTCTGGCAGCCCTCGTCTCCCAGGGAGTTCTGCTTGCTGATCCTGGGGGCCAGCTGCTTCACAAGCTCAGGCAGGTTGAAGTACTCCGCCTCCCGCTGCAGCCTGCCACGCTCCGGGAAGTGGTCCGGCAGCACCAGCTGCTGGTCGCGCATGTAGTCCAGGATGTAGCGGAAGAGGAAGCCGTCCCGGTCCACGAAAAAGCGGCCCTTGGTGTCACGGGCAAGGCCCTTGGTGGTCTTCCGGCTGAACATCTCCCCCAGGAGGGAGTCAGGAACGCTGGTGAGTGTAGAGTAGCGGGTGATGTACACCTGGCCGCCCACGTTCAGCTCCACAATCTCTGGGAAAGGCGGCTCCTCGGCCTGGATGCCGCTGGAGTTGTCCGGCAAAGCCATAGCAGGGCTAAGGACCTCAGGCAGGCAGTACAAAGAGTTTTTCACCGACTCTCCTTGTTGAGCTTGCTTAGCGCCTTCTTTATCGCCTCACACCTCAATGTGCAGAATGCACTGTCTACTGTGCTACAGTAATTGTGCAAACGCAAATCAAAACTGCACAGTGCTATTATACAAATCGCAAATAGCTATTAAAAGAGCTGTTTTTCGGCGGCTGACGTTGTCAAAATAAAATACAATACGATTAAAATAAATTGTGAAAGTTATTGTTAAAAAATGTCAAAAGAATGAACAATTCCCAGTGTCTTTTGCTGAGTTGGCAGACTGTCACTGGAGCTCAGGGAGGGCAGCGTGGCGAGTTCTCCTCGCTATGGTCCAAAAGGAACGCACAGGTTCTCTAGATGTCTTCGATGTAAGAATTTAATGTCCAGCTTTTGGTAGACTGCACCACCGCCGTGTAGCTGCCTGTGACAGCGAGAAACCCATCCTTAAGCTGTCGGTCCTAATGAGTAGAGTGATGAGCTATCGCTCGTAGCTTCTCTGTGGCAAATGCAAACTGCCTTCGTTTTGTCGTCACAACACTTACAAACCTGACCAAAAAGAAGCAAAAATAATCACTGCCAGCAGATTTAAATGTATATTATTTTCCTCAAG
This sequence comes from Albula goreensis, assembly GCA_022829145.1. Classification (NCBI taxonomy): domain Eukaryota; kingdom Metazoa; phylum Chordata; class Actinopteri; order Albuliformes; family Albulidae; genus Albula; species Albula goreensis. The sequence continues at coordinate 33,297,763 of CM040746.1, read as the reverse complement.
TTATAACATAAAAACATTCAATGAATGCGTACGTCTATTACAATGAATTAACGGAAACCGTCCGTGCTGTCCATATACAGTAGATTATAAGCTTTATGGAAATCTCTGTAAAAATTGGTAGAATACGATTGTCCTCCACAAACATAGAGAGATTAGGAACAACCAGTCCGCTTAGAACTAGATGAGAGTAGTCCAATCCATTTAAACTGTAAAGCAGCAATCCCAGTTATATCGTTTGGAGTTTTACAGATGAAAAGAAAAAAATGCATGCGAGGTGAGAAGCAGTAACTTGAGACCGATAGTTACTTACTGGTTACGCACAGTTGGCCAACAGCCACGAATGGAATAATTTCCCGAAGAAATGAGAAGATATTGAATAAAATAAAACCACCTCGGGATCCATTTGTGATTGAAACGGAATCCGCGTCATTGCCATCTTTTTTTCCCTCTGTCACAGTCTCCAGATTTCGCTCTATCCCTTCTCCTGACCAAAGCTACGCTACAACGCTGTAATATTCTCTTCATTAACCCCACCTACACTCGCGGTGACGTCGACTTGGCTCGGTTCCAGGGAACATAACGTTGACAAGTTCTACTCGATGTAGTTAAGCGTGAAACTGCAAACACAAACGTGCTGCTTTTGTCATTACCAGGATTCCTCATGTATTTTTCATGTATCTGAGCCTTAGGAAATAACACTTGGCGATGACATTTCAGTTTGCGTAACATCTATCAGTTGATATTGAAGCTACTGCCGTATTGCGGGAATGAAACGTTTAGGCTAATGTAAAGCAAGCCATGATGAAACAACGCTCACCAAAAGTTTCTGACACAACGATGTTTGAATCACTAAAGTATTTGTTCGTGTGCTTTTTTAGTCTCACCATTCTTGAGTTCAACGATTATGTTTTCACTGAACTTTGTTTATATTGATTTAAAATAAGTTGTGTAGGACTTGTTTAACCTTTTTGATTTGAGTGCCTGTAGCGCTTTGCGTTATTAAAATTCTACAATTCTGCCACTTCATGAATGCCTGCTATTTCATGTATTTAAGCTGGGAAGCTTGGGAGTTGGTTATGAATCAATTTATGGCTGTTATGTTCAAAAGAAATATCAATGGCAAATTGATCAATATATTACAATGACGTTTGATTGCAAAACAATAGGGGTAATTTATGCACAATTTAAAACAAGCTGCGGCCCATTTTTTCGGAGATTAAAGGTCCAGTTATTATTATTATTAGTAGTAGTACTCTTAGTGGTGGTGGTGGTGGTAGTAGCAATAGCGGCTGTGGTAAGCGCTTAAACACTCGTATACGGATGAAATAATAATATAAACATATGATAATTTTACAAACTAATCCCACCAAAATTACACACCATATGATAAAAATACAAATTCTTTCACAAGTATTTTTTTTCAGGCCCAGGTTAAAAAGGAATTACAACAGTTCCTGTCAAGGTAGACAGCATATGTAACAGTGAGAATTATTTCACATTAAAACAGCGACATCTAGCGGATGTACTGCCCATGAATGTACCTAAGTGCATCATTTGCTGCAGGATTATGCACGAATTATTTAATAATTCAACATATTCAACAAAATGTACTGCCATCAACAAGCAGTATTTGTTGCAAAATTCTTGCATGCCAGCATTTTACAAACCATACTTAAACACAGAATAATAGACTTTAGTCAGTCAGATATAATATACGTAAAATTAGTTCATTCATGCGACATTAAGCTACTCTCTAGTACTGAGGCTACGTAGACTAAGCATCAACATATTTTCTAAGGAAAAAGACTCTGTTTTTGCAACCTCATTGAACCGAAAGTTTAGATAGTTGTTGTGGGTGAGAAATGGCTGGGCGTGATCTGTCCTGGCCTTGAAGGACCTTGAATCTTTGCATTAATTCGTATGCTTCCGTGAAGCGCTTTTATGGCCGAGTCCAGTAGCTAACAAATCTGCCTTGATAAAGGAGTTACTTAAATACCGTTTTTGGTTTTCTTTGTCTTGCCTCATCTGTGATCCTGTGCCGGCACTCTCCAATTTTCCTGAAAATATCTGTGCTTGTGAATTTTTATGAAGGTAAACGTACTTGGCACAGCACTATATTGTATCACACATGTGGCGATTAGAATATCATAGCATTTGTAATACACTTTTTTCACATATGAAAGTTTAACATTATGGTTCAAGACCCATCTTTTTGGAGAAACATCCCCGTGTCAAATCACAATGCTGTCACAACTGTGGAAGCAAAAGAGCTGTGTTTTACATGGTATTTTTTTGATATGTCTGTAAATATTCCATTTGCGAGAGTGTAAATGCTATTCTCCTAAAGAATTTCTGGGACCGAAAAGAGTCAACAATATTGAATAATTCTATAATATTGTCAGACAGCGTAACTGGTGAGTTCTTGTATGTCTAGCAATGTATGTCTCTTACAACTGTCTCACACTGAAGACAGTGTTGCATTTGTAAGTCTGTGAATGTTTGTTCATGTTCTAAACAGACCTCTCTTTTTCCCTTCCATCTTTGACACTTCGAAATGATGCATGGTGGGAATACCAGAACTTGATACCCTAGGACAACATGACAGATATGGATACGGACAGGTAAAAGATCACAAATACAGTTTACTGGTGTAGTTATCATGCATTTGATTTCAGCCTAATCAGACTCACGTTTAAGTCACTTATGAAAAAACACCTCTGGTTTAGTGTTTTGAATTAAAAGCCGAAAACAGTTCCAGTAAAACACAGCTTATTTTGCATAGGTTAATTGCTCTCCCACATCTCTGCGGTGTACACTGCATTAAAGAGCTTGACAGGCGGCAAAAACTAACCACATCCGGGCCTGACAGCCTAACTGAAACAGCGTTAAAGCAACTGCACACCGGGGCATTTTTAGCATCCTGTTTTCAGCACATGTTTCTGACCTTGTTTGGACCTATTCTGCCGAAAACCTCAGTGGAGGGTTTGTTTGCCAGCTTTGCAAAGACAGAGGAGAGGAGGGGAGAGGTGAAGATGCCCCGGGCTTAGCTTTGTGAAGCACACTTTGTAAGAGTACCGTTAAGGAGTTTTTAAATCCTCGCATCTCCAGAGGTAAAGCCACTATCACAATTTTAAACAGGCTAGCGCAAGGGAATAGCAGTCAAGTTTTTTTGTGCTGGTTGAGGTGATATGATACAGAGGAAGTGTGGTATCAGTCTGATGGGTCGTCTTGTCACAGCATGGCAGCGTTCTCCCTGCGCAGCGATCTCCAGAGAGCTATCTTCACCCCGCAACAGGAGAGGCTTCTAGCCGTGTCCCCCGTTTGGAAAGCCAGCAGCAGAAGGAAAAAAAGAGTCGTTCTATGTGCTGCAGGTACAAAACTAATATAGAAAAGATACGTTTTATACATAAGAAAATACTTTTGTGTGGTAGTGTGAAAGTTTAAGTCTCTACAATGGTGCAATGGAGAGAGAGAGAGAGAGAGCTGATGTTAACTCTAAGGCCAGATACTAAGAATGTTTGTGGTAGCAGGCAGCTGTGATTGGCAGCTGTGTTTTGGTTGTGTGTATGCAACTATTATTGAGTGTGCATCTGTGTACGTGTGTGAGCGGGAGGGAGACAGAGTGTATTGAAGATGACTAAGTGACTTCTTGGTTTGTACTTTTCTTCTCTGATTGTTGTTTATGCAAAAGCAATTGCATTCTGTTGTACGAGAGAAAAACAGCAACAGCTACTGGAGACAATGATTATTTTGTTTCGGTGCCAGTTTGGGTCACAGGAGCAACTGCTCCCAGTCCACTGGTTACTCATCCTTCCTCCCACTAAGTGGCCCGCTGCAGTTCTCACCTGACTCATCAAATGCCTCCGTTCGCGGAGACGCATCTGATTTCCTGAGTGAGCGCTACAGGCCCCCGTCTTCAAAATCCCTGATGTCTCAGGGGTGCTGTTGCACAAAGCAGACTTGCAGGCATTTACCTATCTGTTATGGGAGCATTCTCCACTCGTAAAATTAACTATGCATGGAGAAAGGCTCGTTTGTTATTAAGATGTTTACATGGGATTTGGCGAACGGCCGACAGTTTCATTGACAAGTTAATTGACGAGCTCCCAGCATCGGCCACATGACATTTAGAATCTCCCATCACAATTAGGCCAGAGTAGCAGCATTCAGATTTACTGTGTTTAATTCTGCATAGATCCAACGGGCTAAATTGATACATCACTTAAATGTGTCAGAGCCTGAAGTTCTCTCTGTCTCTCCGTCTCCACCCTCACGTTGGTTTTGCAGTTGGCTCGGATTCCTGGGGGCAGGTTACCCTGGCGACGGTGAAGGAGGTGAGGGGACATTACAAGCTATCCACGCGCTGGCCGGCCTCTGAGCTCTCCGTCGTCGATGGGACAGACGCAGCCAAGGTCAGGAAAGCCAGAATGGTTTAAACATGATTGTACTACTGTGAGAAAGAAGAACACTGAAGGAGATTCTATTCCTCCAGGGTTCAGACGTTCTCAGTTAGTTGTGCTGCCTGCCCGCAGCAGCTGAAACCTTTCAGCAGAAGTGAAAAAGGAAGTGGGAAAGTCAGTCCCTTTTAAAGAAAGTCATTCTTGATGATATAAAGTTTTATCAAATGTGCAACCTGTACGTATCTAATACACTATGAATGCATGTCTAACTGTTTAATGTATAAAACAGTGATATGCAAATAATGTTCACATTTTCAGTATTCAAGTGTTTTAAGCTTTTAAAGTTATAATGCTTTTTTTATCGCAAACAGTATGATCAAGATGTTTTTCTAATGCCGCAGTCTTTTCTTTGTTTCACTTAACTAATTGCGTGGATCTTCTGAACTTTGGGAGTGCGTTCAGATTAAACTCTCAGCCTTTTCAGCCTCAGAGAGAAATCAGATACAGTAATTGCAGTGAGTCACTGTTGAATTTTCATGGCTGGAATACTGATCATTCTCTGGTGCTGAGATCCTGGGGAGCCCATGAGAGCCATTTCCAGCACTGTATGCTTTGACTAGCGGTGCCCAGGGCTGTTCTCAGCACATAAACACAGGCCTGGCTTTAACAAGCGCTCCGTGACACATATCATTCTGGTGGAGGTCTATTTAGCGATGGCTAATGGCATATATCCATCCTAGAGACATAGGAGCCAAAAGAAACACAACCCACATGGTGACTTAACCAAGAAACACACCATCAGTGTGCTCTGTTTTAGGCTGTCTTATGATTGCTGCAAAATTCAGTGTGCTTCTGTAAACCTTTTGTTTCTGTTTTTATTCAGATTGTTTTGCTATGATATGATGGTGTATTGCAAAAAAAAAAAAACAACAATAAACAGACACGGTGTGATTATTCTGTATCTTGGTTTGGGATGCCATCTAGCTTTAAATATGTATAGAAATGCAGTGTGTTATCACCTGTTATCAACATAGTATTTTGCAATACTGCAGTTCACAATATGTTGCAAATGCAAAGATATAACATTCAACATCTAACATTTCAGATATTGCAATAAAGTAAGTATAGAACAATATTGTCAGTAATAATACAGATAGGAAACAAAATCCTTATAAAGGGTAAAAATGTCCTGCTGCTGACCCTCTGAAGGTTTTTAGATGGTTTTATATTGGGACGTTTAGTTTCAGTCTGTGGATTTTGCTGTTTTGGGGGGGGGTGATGTAAGTGTGTCTGGCACATTATGTGGATGAAGGGCAGCTAGTGGGATGTGTCAGGCCCCCAGAGGAGGGGTTCAGAGAGGGGAGTCTAGGTAAAGATATGGGGAGAGGAGTCCAGGAGGTGGGCAGGATAAGGCCCACTCCAACATTTCCCAGAGCCACCCTGAAAATCAGAACCACAGGCAGGGGGAGAGAAACGCTGGTGTGTGGCAGCCTCAGGGGGCCTTGGATGCTCATGCTCCGCCCCCCTCTCCGCTCAGCGCGATCGGCTGCAGGCTGCGCTTCGGAGGTGGGGAGACTGCCTCTCTATGCAGATAACAATGGCCTCCTGCCCGCGTCTGACTCACTCAGCCTCATTATACCGCAAACATTATTTTAACCCATCACCACTCCACACTCCGCTCTGTCAGGCGCGGTGCAGGTCACATTCATCTCTTTTGTTTTGGCAGCGCGAGAACGAGGCAATTAAACACATAACGTCTGACTGTGCCCGCTTAAGATGGCGCCGGTGCTGCCTGCCCGCTCAGAGCGACCTCCACCTTTCACCGTCTGTCTGAACGCCTGAGCTCAGCCTGAACATTTCTCTCTCTCTCTCCCTCTCCCTCTCTCGCTCTCTCTCTGGCTCCACAGGAAACAGCGGAGTTCCACCTGCACCTGGAGAAGGTGTACAGGTGGGAGACTGACAGCCCTGTGGAGAAGAGAGCTTTGATCGCCTGCCTCTGGAATATCAATCATCGCTACCTACAAGACAGAGTCAAGTTTGTCAACATCTCTCCAGACATCTTGGAAGGCAAGGAAACCAAAGCACTGTATTGTGCCTAGTCATAGGTTTGCGCACACTAAGCTCAACTGCAAGAGATTCACATGATAGTGAGCTTTCAAAGCAACATTTTTTTGGTAAAGTTAGTTTTCTTTTGCTTGGTGTCTGGCCAATGAAATTTAAATTCAGCCTGTGTTTATCTGCCAAAAAATACAAGCAAGTTCAGTCCACTAGCTACAACATGTAAATAAGAATTGTATTGGTTTCATATTGGACCTTTTTGATTACGCTTGCTGTTTGTCTGCAGTGGAAGTTCTCTGGAGACTACCCAGATATAGTGGAGGACATGGACGTGCCGTGTGCATAAAATACAAGCTTGAGTGCTCCTCAGCCAAGTTCCACTCCTCATGGACCAAGAGCGCTCATTTCTACTGTTCTCAGCTATGATGTTTAATTTGAATCCATCACTGCCGCACATAGCTTCAGGAACTAACTGCACTTGAGCACCTATCAAACAAACACGTGAACAAGATATGGCACCGCCCAAAGTTAATGCAAGTACAGAGTTGAACTGTTGATCAGTTGGTGCAATAGTTACCTCTTCTGTAGGCTACCCAATCAGTAAGACTTTTTTCTCATATCTTCTTGTCAATGGTGAATATGGTGAAATTCAGCCTATTGGATTTGTTTCAGTGGCTATGATTCAGTAATTTGCTGGTATTGTGGTGCAAGTGTAAAGAGACAGGGTGACAAACCATTTCCACACTGGAGAGAATTATTTGTTATTATTTAAATTTTTGTTTGTTCTGAGGCACAGTGAGAAGAATTTACTCCCACTGACTGAGAATAAGCCAGAAAGAAATCAGTCTGTGGAATGCAAATGACAGCCTCTTCCCACAATACTTTTCTGCTGGTACAGATAATTGGATTATGAAATGCAACTAAATTGTGATTAGTAATTTGAGTCCGTTTGTGAGATGGCTTTGTTTCACTGAGCTTACGCTTAATTAACCTTCACTTGTGTCTAGTCAGACATTGATTGGTATCAGTTAAATGCAGGTATGGTCCAAGCATAGAGAAATAACCCAAGAAGATTCTGGTGCTGGTGGAAACTAGTGATGGTGGAATGATGGGTGGGGCTACATTATGATGCCAATCACAAACTTGTTTGAGCCAATCCATGGCAAAACATAACAGTTGGTTCAGAATAATAGAACAACACTGCTTAACACCTGCAATTGAGCTTCTTGTTTGTGAAGACTGTTGGTAACACATATAATAACATGTGGCCTAATTGCATGGATACAGATTTCAATTAGATCTCAGCGTTATCGGAACTCAGCATGGTGCTATAAAATGCTATTAGGGTGTTATCAGATCCTGGTGAAAAAGCAAACTGTATGATGTAACCGGATGTAGTCATAGTCATTAACAAATACAGTTGTGGTGCTATCGAAGGCGACTATAATAGAATCAAATGATATAATTATCAATGATATCCCCTGATCATGTTGCTTGACATTGACTATGCTGCTATAAAATGCATTTTTACATTGGGAAGAGGAGAGTGTCCTTATTCAGTAAAGGGTCTAGCTTGTGCGGTTTCCGGGGGGTGACACCTCTGTGTTGTTGGGTTTGCAGCCTATAAAGAGTATCAGTGCAGCCCCCAGAGGGATAATGTCTGACACCCATTTTTTCAAGGCACATGCGAAAGCTGTTATTTCTAAGACGCATCACGCTACACAAACGAACAGCAAAAAAATAAAATAAATGTAGCTACTTCATGCAAATAAGCTGCTGCTGCAATCTGCCGAAGGGAAAGTCAGCAACAGGTGACGTGGTTTTTAAATCACTGTGCTGGATCGGTAAAAGCATGCGTTTCACCTCAGAGCTCGGCATGCTGCGAAGAGAAAAGATGGGATCACAGATCTCTTATTGGTGCGTTGCTGCTGTGGTTGCTGGTCTGACCCCGCTGGTGGGAAGGCGAAGCCGCTAATGCGCGGTATCTTGCCGTTGATTTTCCTCCCAGCGCTTGGATCCACTCAGCGGAACGTGTAATCACTGCAATTATGGGAGATGAGGACCCAACGGCAGCATAATGAAGCGCATATATGGTTGCACAGATATGGTTTGATGGAACAACTTAACTGCAAAACATGAAATGGAACTGGATACAGGAGACATTGACACAATAAGATTTTGCACAAGATGCCACAAGGCTATTCAGTGTGGAATCGCATGTAACACTGCATAGTGGCTTATGTATTTCTATTGTGTTGAGTCATTAAGTAATCATAATACTTTCACACAAATAATCATGCAGGTTGAGTTTCTGATGTGTTTTTTTCCTCTTATTTTCCATGAGGCTGTAGAATGACCATGCAATAGCAGTACATCAGTAAAGAAACACACTGGGCTCCAATTTCAACCTCTGCAAAAAACGTAATAAAAGCTGAGAACTTGATTAGGTATTCAAGAATGGTGCGTGCCAGCTCTGAGTGCAGTGGTACAGTTACCGCTGGAGCAGTGATGAAATGAGAAAGCGGAGCCGAGAGATGTTTTTTTCCCACTGGGGGCTTTGTAGTACAGCGCCCTAACTGCTCAAGCAAACAGCAGCCCGCACCTCCACCCATTCACCAGTGGGAATTTGAGTGTAAGATCAGTGTGTGAGTTTCTTTTTGTTGGGAAGGAGTTGTTATAAACAGTCAGCTCATCTCCCAGCTGGGGAGGTCTAGAAAAAAGGATTGCCAGCTTTTCTTAGCTCATTTGCATGGGAATTTTTCCCCCTTTTTTGTTTCTAATCAACATGCATGGATGAAACAGATTCATTATTCATCTGCCAAAGCAATGTTACAATCCAAGATTTCTCTCTCTTCGTGTCTCTCCTTCTCTCTCTCGCTTTCAGTCCATCTCCCCATCTCTCTCTGTCTCTCTGATACATGTACGGACATTGGACACACACACACAGGCATACAAACATAAACACACTGACAGACACAAACACACATTTACAGATCTGCCACAGCAGATGGGTATTGTCTGTGAGAATGGAGACAGGCAGTCTCCCACTCAAACAGGCTGTGGAGTCCTGGATGTATCAAGAGAAATCTGAATTGTTTGATATGTTACTGTAATACTAATCCCTGTTGTAAATGTCTGACCCACATTTCCTTTTCTCTGGATACATGTTGAGAAATCTCATCACGCATTTAAAAAATAAACAACAGATGTGTTCACACAGGTACCTGGTGAAGTAGCTTGTTCTCAGATATGGATTTGTGTCTTGAGAGTTTGTGTACCCAGGCTGTGCTCTCATCTCTGCATTTCCCTGTTGTGACTTGCAGAGGTGTTGCCATGGCAGCATGGCAGGGTGTCAGAGGAGAGGGAGGAAGATGGGAAAGTGGAGGAAGAGGAGGAGGCCTTCCAAGAGCTGACGGTGCGGGAGGCGGCCGACGTCCAGCGGCTGATGGAGGAGAGCGATCTGGCCGTGTCCAACGCCAAGGCCTTCACGAAGGCTCTGCATGCCAGCCTAGCCGACATGGACCAGGTTAGGGGTGCGAGCAGACGAACGATCAGTTACGGGCCCTGATTGCTCTGCTGAAGCTGACATACAGGAGTATGACGGCAGGGATGAGTTGTGGGAGTATATTGAGCTGAAGCTGAGTGAGGAACGTGCATACTGCTGAAGCTGAGTGAGGAGAGAGAGCGGTACTGAAGCTGAGTGAGGACAGTGGGTGCTACTGAAGCCGAGCTCAGAGAAGGTGCTACTGAAACTGAGTGAGGAGAGAGAGTGGTACTGAAGCTGAGTGAGGACAGTGGGTACTACTGAAGCCGAGCTCAGAGAAGGTGCTACTGAAACTGAGTGAGGAGAGAGAGTGGTACTGAAGCTGAGTGAGGACAGTGGGTACTACTGAAGCCGAGCTCAGAGAAGGTGCTACTGAAGCTGAGTGAGGAGAGAGAGTGGTACTGAAGCTGAGTGAGGAGAGAGAGCGGTACTGAAGCTGAGTGACTATAGTGGGTGCATCTGAGGTGTTTAGAAGCGGAGGCATAAGTCTGTCCCTCACTTTCATTTTCTTCTTTATCTGCATCCTCCCCCATATAGGTATGCTTTTTTTCATTAGTCAGCTTCATGCCTCGCTGGCGTAATGAATGATTAATGATGGATTGTGCTCTGTGGTAGGACATGCTGGGTCAGATGTGTGAATAAATGTACTGTATTTACATAGCACCTTTTATCTCTTACTCTGAGACCTCAAAGTGCTCTGTAATGAAAGCAATGGGATGCTGACTCGTCAGCATGCAACCAGAGTGATGCATCGCAGGCGTTTCTGCAGGACGCATTTCTGCAGCTTGCTACTGACCGCCCATCAGCTTGGGGTGAAGAGGGAGGGATTTGAACCAGCCAATTAAAGTGGGAGATGATTAGATGGCCAGATTTAGAGAGCCTGATTAGGGACCGGGCTTGGACAGGGGAAAACTGCCAGACTGTCTGCCGCGAGCTGCGGTACGTGCCAAGGCCTTCAGTGATGACAGGTTTCCAGGCTCATCCAGGAGCGCCACGTTCTCCTTCCTGTGAGAGGGAAACATAATGCGGTCCCATCGCTCCTGTAATGAAGTTGCTTTTCATTAGCAAAGAAAAGAAAAAAATACAATTTGCCAATCTGGTGCCCACCTTTGTGCAGCCAGCACCTGGAGTGTTTCCTCTACGCTGTCTCTGTTTTGGTCTGTGCTTAAGCACTAACTGCAGTGTGTGAATGCCGCTCTCTCACTTTGACTTTTCACAAAAGTTGCAGTTGCTACCAGTATCCAAGAAAGCTCAATTTAATGCTATTCTTAAAAATATATTTCAGAGCAGATCAAAAGCACAGCAAAGCTTTTGAAGATTCTTATTACAATACTGGCGTTCCGTTTCACATTTTTTCTTGTAACTCTCCTTTTTTATGCAAATGAAGTTCTGAATCTTAGTTATTCTATGAATTCTATGAATCATCATCACATATTAAATATAGTCTTAGAATTTACACAATTTTTGTCATGAAAATAAATGAATGGCTTTTGAAAAGAATATACATTAATTGAGAATATGGATAATAAGGGTAGTTGTGTGTTCAACCACTAACTAATCATAGACAGGAATAACATATAGCAACATAATGACCCATTGTTCAGAATCAATTAATTCTAAGCCCCTCCTCCTCTCTCTTGCCCAATAGGAGAACTTACAGGCCCTGCTGATGTCAGAGTTCCAGGTGGAGCAGCTCTTGAAGCTATTGGATGAGGCTTTGGAGGAGGTGGGGCACATTGAAGAGGTGCTGTCCCAACATGATCGCCTGCTGCGGAGTGTCCAGAGGCAGATAGAAACCCTCCACACGTACGGAGCTTGGCTGCAAAGTGTGGACCACAACCACAAACAGCTGCAATCTGAACTCTGCCATCTGGTGGTGAGGAGGATTTAATACAACATAACAGTGTCTGCAACTAGTGATGGGAAAATGAGGTTTTATGAAACCAAAATGGATAGAATGGATGTTAACTATATGTTTTAACAACATACGTTTAACTACATAAGTTTAACATCCAACAAATGGATGTTAAATATAGTACATTACCATCGTGTTTTGATGTTACAGAATCATCGTGTTTGGTTGTAAAGAAAACCATCTGTTTGGTTGAAAAAGTCAGTGGTTGATGGCCAATTGTTCCATGACCCATTTTTCATGTCATGTTACCTCATTCGTCCATCACTGCCTGAAACCCATTGAGTAGCTGGTGCTGGTGGCTAAATGATGGGTCATTTCTATGCAAGCTTCATGCTGAGTTTGAGTCTTTTGTAGAGAAGTTTGCACTTTTTACATGACCACACCAAAAAGCAAAGAAATGCTAAATACAGAGCATGAGTTTAAAAGGGTAAGAGTCCATATGACACTACTTATTGTTGACCAAAGACTGTAGTTTGAAACAGATATCTCACAGTAGTATCCACTGAGCTTTCCATGAAAAGATAAACGGTAGAGTACTGTTCATCTTTGCTGCTTGCAGATTTAAACTTTCATCTCAGCAACTGAGTAGGCACAAATAGGACAATGTTATATCTCTTAACAGTGACCTACATCACTGTGTAGCTCATTAAAAATGAAGTATATTTACTTGCACATTCATACAAAATCTGTGAAAGGGTTTCCCCTGATGGAGTGGAAATTTCTTAAAATGTTTTTTTATTTTTTTCCTACATTTCTGCTCTAACTGGGATGAGTCCTCTCACTGCCATGAATTAATTATTTCTCAGAGTTTCATGGTGTTCAGAGCTGAGCACTAACAGCGGTATTAGCTTTAACTTATCATTGATTTTACTCATTTTCTTTCTTTTGGATATTTTTTCAGTTTTTCCTTGTTGTATTTAGTGGCATATCCGGCTCTTCAATGTAACGTCACTAGTTATGGGAGAATGAGGTTTTATAAACCCCATTATACGTTTAGTTACTATGGGCTGTCAGTCACTGTTTTGAACCAATCAGAAGACTGTGATCTTCACTTTAAAACACAATGATTGGTCATCAGTCTGATCCCTGTGTTGGCTTATTGTAGCTCTTCCCCTTTTTGGTTTTATGACTGTTGGCCTGTCACTGTCTTCTTATCCATGTAAACCTTTAGGCTACTGCAGCCTGGAATGAGGAAAGTAACTCTGTAATGTTTAACTGTGTGGAATATGAATCATGATAGTGTCACATCCCATTTATGAAACCTTAGCTACAAGCTACATTATGAATTCAGACATTTTTCTTTCAGTTCTGAGCACTAAATGGAAACTGTGGTGTGCTAAATGAAAGGGTCCGACTAGATTTGAATCTTAAAGGAAATGGCACATAAGATTGATTAAATTAGCAGCCACAAGCCACTTCCTCATTTGATGGCTAATTAGTGTTAATTCCATGGCCTGAAAACTTTACATAAACTAGGGTTTGCATAATTTATGGCTTGCATAATAGGGAAGTATGCCATTAATTCACTCAAGCTTATATTTCATTCACATCTTTCTTACTGTCACCTTTCAGATTGGTGAGCAGCAGTGACAGTGAGTCTTTCATTCAGGATGTCAGGGTGTCCTGACTGAGAAAGCTGATGTTATAGTATGCAGTGTGGAGTCAATGGGAGTAAATATCATATACTCAGTTTATAAATAGTTGAGACCTTGGTGTTTTCTGATATCAAGATATTATTCAATAAGGGCTAACGGTGGGCAAAAATCCTAAATTAAAAAATGTGGTTTTTCTCTTTTTTTTAAGCATTAATAACTGCCAAACATTCTTGTTGAATAGTTAAGAATACACACACATACACATTCACACATGTGAGCAAAGACATACACACATGCTCAATTACACACTTATACACACACAAACATTCACATTTGTGCACAATCACGCTCACATATGCACACATGCATGCACACATTCAAATATTCACACATGCATGTGAACACGTGCACACACTCACAATGTGTGCGTTCAGTCAGTGAAGAGATAATGACTGTCGTCAGCAGCCAGGCAAAGTGGTCCTGTGTTTACATTCATATCTGAATCCTCTGGGCCTATTGTAAGGCTATTTTTTTGAGCCCAGCACTTCCAGAACACACATAGCGTATAGAGCTGGAGTCAGTGCCTCCTACGGGAATGAGAGACAGTTCATCATAGTTTCTCTCCCCGAGTAGGATGGATGGAAGAGGCCGAAATTGTTTGAACAAAACCACAGTAACCCCAGGGAAGAAACGCTTCCACCAGGGGAGACTGATATTTTCTCATGAGTCACTATGACTGTGAGAACACACCACTTTTATTATTGCAATACCATGCTTCAGCAGTTTCCTCTCTGGGCAGGTATCTGCAATATATCTCTCTCTCTAACCACATGTTCACCATTCATTATAAGGCTCTGTTTTTTTTTGTTGGTTCTGTCAGAATGTACAGATGGCCGTTGAGTTTTTCCAGGAGAACCAGTGGTAATAGCAGTTGTAATATATGTTTTTGCAGAAGTCGCGGTAAGAGGGAAATCAATAATGTTGCAGTTATTTATTGTGATTTTTCTTTGCAATGTTGTTTGTGACCTAGTGGTAGATAGCTTTACCATTATGATGTGTCTGGTTTGTATATTACAGGAAAAATTAGGTTTTATTTTTATCAGTCATCCTGCATATACAGGGGAGAGGAGGTTGCTTGTTCCAATCTCAGCTTGTGCATTTCCATTGGGTGAACATGAATTCCTTTAGTAAATGGACAGACATAGATTTATTGGACATGTAAACAGTGTAATTTGCTTTGAATGAACACATCCGCTCAGTAAATAAATATCACTACTACACTGACTACAAATAATATGAATAAGAATAATAATAGCAGAGGCCTCAAATTCAATTCATATAGAAGGCAGATTTTTTGGTTTGGTCTGTATTGAGAGGGTGGCAGATGCACTAAACACATTTCTGTCTGTCACCTTCAGTGCCACAGTGCCAACTGCACAGTTTCCCTCCTCCTCTGCCCTCTCTTCCCCTCCGTCTCCTCCTCCCTCACTCCTACGCTCTCCACTCGTTCTCCAAACCCACGCTGAAAAAGGCCCCTGGCTGGGGCCATGCAGCCAGTGCCTGGTGTCTGATATAGCTAAGAGTGCCTGCTGCTCCTGTCTTTCCTCTCATGTCTCAGATACGGAGAGTTTGTGGATCAGAGATCTGCAGTAGGACGGGTTGTCAGGCTCTGTTTTACATTGGTGCTTGGTGTGCCCAGAGCTATCCATGGCAGTTCACACTGCTGGATACCAGATCTGTGGAGTTCTGTAACTTAAATATTTAAAGTCATGAATTTAAGTATTTATTCTGTGTGGATGTAGTTGATTTTTTTTTGTCAACATTAAAAAGCATAAAAGAGATATTGTGGGGAAACATGTTTTTGTGCCCTGTATGGTCAGCCATATCTTTCCTTTTGTGGTTAATGAGAGAGACTGATCTCTGTGTGACTGGGCTGTGACTCTCCTCTACTCTGCAGGACGGGCTCTCTCTGAGTAAGGAACACGTGCACGTCCTCACCAAGGGGGACCTGGAGGACGAGGATCAAGTGAGGGCCTGTGTCACCGCGGTGACAGCACTGTCCCGATGCAGCAGCGTACCTCTCACTGCAGGTACTCAACATTCACCTGTTATTAACTGGTCAGCATGTATTACTCACCTGCAATTACTAACAATACAACACTCACCTGCTGTACCTGCTCGCAATGTTACACTGACCTGCTATACCTGTTCACAATGTACAATTCACCTGCTATACCTGTTTACAATATTATGCTCACCTGCTATAACTGCTCAAAATTTAACACTCACCTGCTATAGCTGCTCACTCTGTACAACTCACCTGTAATTACTGCTTGTAATGTAACTCTCACCTGCTGAAACTACCCAGGATATAAAATTCACCTGTTTTAACTACTCACAATGTAACACTCACCTGTTATAGCTGCTCACAGTATAATGCTCATCTGATATATCTTTTCAGCAGTTAAGTTGCATAATATTCACCCACTTTGTTAACAGTTTCTGCATATGAAGGGTTAATAGTGTATCACTCAGCTGCTATACCTGCTCAGGGCTTTATCTGTTCACAGTGTAAAACACCTGGTAAACATTGTAACATTGCTTCTCATATTGTAACTTTCGCCTGCTACAGTTGTTGACAGTGTGACTGCTGTAACTGCTCACCGTAAGAGTTGAGGATAAACTTGTTCCAAGGCTCTGGGCTTTTGCGCCTTTATTAAGACAGAAGGCCCAAACCCAACAGGTCCCTTAACTACTTTCATACCCTGAAAGTGTTGGAACAGCAAGGGAATCAAACCTTTCAATTTAGGCTACACTAAATCCCTTTGTTCTGCTCCATCAGTAATCCGACTTGATTTGCCAAGTGTGGAACATGAAAGGGGAGTCAGTCATAGTTGTTGTAACTGTTGAAGAGGCGAAGAGACAGAACGATTGAAAGAGCAAAAATCTGCCAGGATCTGCGGGCTGTGAGTCCCCAGCGGGGCTGCGATCTTATCTGGGGCAAAAGAGCAGGGCATGGAGAGTCTGGACTCCATCCAAATTTCAGCTTTTCAAAGTGCAGCTGACTTGTTGTTCTTTACTCATATCCATCAATACCTCCCCACCTCTCTCTGTTTTGTTTTGGATTTCTTCACTTCATAGACAGACAGGAGCGTGCTCTTCTAGAAGTTTACAGGTTTCTGTGGGTTGGGGGTGGGAAAGAGAGGTAGGAGGTGGATTAAACTCTTGACCTTGCAAATGATTCGTCAGCTTTTGTTTTATTCCAGAAGAAAGAAATGAAAGAAAAGGAATATAATATCCAGGTCCCTGCTGGCCTCCTGTCGGGTGTTGAAAGGCTGGTCTCTCTTGGATGTGCCGTTTTGATGTTCCATGCTCTGTGGTCGCACACTGAAGCCAGCAGTCATAGTGTTACCCTTTCGGAGAATCAGGAACCCACTGTGCATTTTGAGAACCCAAGGCGGGCAAAAAGAGAATTCCATTAAACGCATAGCAGGGGTATTTAAGGCAATGGCCAAAAAGTTTCTATACTTCAGTTTCCGAACTACAACAAAAAAGTGTTTGTGAAACGTTGTGAGAGAAATTAAGGCAAACCTGCATACAGCTCTGTGAAATTGAGCACAGATCATCGTGTTGATAATATCAAGAATTTAAACAAATACATAACTGTAATAACAAATACATAACTAACAATACCATTAACGGTGTCTGTGTTCAGTGCTGTCTGACAGATAGAAGAGCAAGTCACACATCTATTCACAAAAGTTATTCTTTTACCACTATCTTACAAATGAACTGGGAATAGCTTTTTTTGTTTTTGTTGTTTTGGTTTTGCTGTTTTATTTAAGCCTTTGGTAATGAGAAGATAATGTCAGTTACTCGGATGAGCCCTGTAACTGAATGACTGACATTATCTATTCTAAGGTTTTTGAAATAAGGGAAAAATGCATAGGGACTGGATAAGGAAATACAATGATGGAATGAACTCATTTTCCATTCATTCAAGAATTTCAGACCAGTTACACTTCAGTCTTCAGCTCAAATTAATCAATGTCAGGGTTTTTAAAACAATCAGAAACTCTGTTATCTATTCCGTCTCACTTTTTGCTAATTCTGTGGGTGTGTGTGTGCATGTATTTGTGTGTGTGTGTGGTGTGTGTTGTGTGTGTGTGTGTGTGTGTGTGTGTGTGTGTGTGTGTGTGTGTGTGTGTGTGTGTGTGTGTGTGTGTGTGTTGCCAGGTCAGCGCAGGCTGCAGGGTGTGGCAGAGCAGCTGATCAGGTTCGAGAGCCTGCGTCAGAACTTTGAGCAGCGCCTCTCCCTGCACATAAACGACGCCATCGTGCTGCAGGTACACGGCCTCCTCCTCACTCAACAGTGTGATCAGCCATGTCGAAAAAAACACACTGTGTGTCTCTGCGCCTGCCTTTCTAAGTCTGATAAAGTAAATTCAGTAAGCATGAGTAAAATAATTCTTAAGACCAGCAGCCAGGCAGGCTAACGGTCCCCAAACGCCCAGTGTCACAGAGGCAACGGAGCTGTCCGGAGGCATGGTCTGACCCTGCCCAGCAGTTCAGGCAGTGATCCCATGTCCTGATTGGTTGTTCCCAGGGCCAGGGGAGGAGTCTTCAGTGGGAAGAGGATTTGATTCTGAAGCCTGGCAGGTTTCACAAGCAGCTGCTGCAGTACGCTCCCCTCATGTGCTGGCTGAGGGAGAGCAGCCCACGGGTCTTCCAGCAGCTCACCAAGGTCAGAGCCCAAAGCACGCATCCAGAGCCCTCACAGAGAGGCCAACCACCACCAGGGAAACAGCAGAGAGAGAGCCCACACCACACTGACATGACATGAAATGCATTTTCTTCTCTTTCCCAAGTGTAATAGCGTCAGCCTCCAGCCTTGGTGCCGGGAAGACTAAATCAAGTCTTTCTCATCTTCAGCCTTAGACCCTGTATGCATTTTTGGCTCCTCAGGCGAGGAACATACCATAACTACTACAGTCGAATACCTCAGCTGCCATTTTCAGCCTCAGGCAAACATACTTCTCTTTTTCAGACAGGGGCTTTTGTTGATGTGCTGTGTCTAAATTTGAGTAGGATGTGACTGCCCTCTAGTGGTATCATTTTTGTGATGGCTTCATGTCTGCCAAACCAAGAACTGCATTCACATTTCTGTCCCCCTGGGTCAACAGAGCATTTTGTGTCAATGCTAACATTTTCCATTAAGGTTTTACAAGTTCACAGGGTTGGTTCTCAAGTGGGAATGTTTGTTAGCGGAAACGTTATCGAATTGACTTTTCATGTTTTCAAGACGAGGGGCTGAGTGATTAGGTATTGATCTCCCTGTGTAGGTGTATGCGGAGAATATTGGCAGGCTTTTTGACAGACAAATGAAGGACTTCTTCGATGCTGCCAGGCTACGGCTGTCAATAGCCAAGGAGACAAAGAAAACAGGTCAGTTTGCTGCAGTTCACTGAGCTGCACAGAGATTCTGAAATCATAAATAATAAATAACTGAACATTCAGTATGCTTTGTGACTGTAGCAATTTCAGCATTCAGTGTGATGAGACTACATAATAAAAATAAGAATTAGCAGTCCATTTACAATGCAATAGATGGAAACAGAACTGCATGTGTGAGACGTGCCCAGATACAGTGCAGTGTAGTGTATGTAGTAGAGGTAGAGACCCTTTGGTTCAGTGCCAGGGTTGATGCAGTACTGGATAACTGGGTACTGTGTTGGCAGTAAGTAAATGATAAGCTGAGATGGGTCTTTTCTCATCCTGAGGTAGGCTTATATTGTGATGCTGTTGTCAGTCTGGGTCCATGCTGTTTGTATGGTTGGGTGTGTGTGACAGTGTGGGTGTGTTTGTGTGTGCAGGGACGCTCCCTGCCTCCACCACGGCGCGAAGGACCGGCAGTGACTTTGTGCCTTTATCCTCTGAGAGCATAGCAAGTCAGGTGAGTCCAGCATCTCTGAGCCCTGCGTTAGATACTGACAGCGCTCTCAGTCCACCCAATGATACCCTCAATCCATCCGCTACGCAGTCAATCCACCCATGACGCCTTCGATCCTCACTGAGAAAGCAATGCACTGCACTGCAGGGCAGTGTCCGGCTCCGCTGAGCCCTGCATCAATCCTCATGCAACAAAATCAATACAAAACAACAAAAAAAAAACACACAGTGCAGCAGCATAGCCAGTCCGCTATAAGGACAATACAAACTGTGCCCACCTCAAGCAGTATACACTGACAGCAAACACATTGTATTGACTGTCAGTCTGCAGTAAAAGCAATTATACAGTAGCAGCACAGTCAGTCTTAAGTGAGAGCAAGCTAATTGCAGTGGCATAAATAAACAGATTATGAGGACAGATATTTCAGGTAAAGTGGTAGCAAATTACAGTCACACATAAGCAATCCAACAAAACGTTCATCACACAGACAGACCGCAAGCAGAGGAAATGCCTCCCCAGCCAACACAAAACCGTCCAGCCGTTCCAAATTAATTCTCCAGCCTGTTAAACTCTTTTTCAAATGAACGTTATAATGAAAACTGAAAACAACACCAAAAAGTAGTATATTAACCACAACGATTATGTCTTTTTGCAAAGAGCCACACTGTTGAGCATAACCAGGTTGGGTTGTGCACTTGTATGAACATAAACCAGATCTGGTATTAACAGTCCCTCAGCTTTACCCCAGAACCACATCGCACCACGCATGGTTTGTTTTGTTCCTCACGGTTTATTTCTTTCGTGGTGTGACTCCTCCATATCCTGTGTGTTGCAGGTGGTCCACCAGGTGCTGTCTCAGCTGGGGTTGGTGTGTGTCTTAGAACAGCAGTTCCTCACCGTGCTCTTCAGCCTGGACAGGGGCCCTGTCAGTGTTGAGGTTAGTAGAACAATGGAAGTAACCAATTTTTGTTGGAATATGGAGTTTTGACCTTGACTCTGAGTTATAGGGTTGTACAGTTAATTAAACTGATGATGTCAAACCTGCACTCTGACTGGGGAAAGCCTGTTCTGTGCTCTCACATTGTAAGCTGCTCTTGGTAAGTGTGTCTGGTGAATTACTGCAAATTAACACAAGCCAAGAATCAAGCTTGGGAAAGGCAGGGCAGAGATGCAATGTACGGGTTAAAGGCCTAGATTTTTAAGGGGGCTGCATGTTCAAATCTCCGAAAATGACATCCGTATTTCAACCTGAAACACCAGCAGTTTCCAGCAATAGACAGCAGTTTCCAGCAGGGTGTGTGCTAACCCAGTGGTGCTTAAAGTCAAAGCTCAGTGTGGTAGGCCCAGACATAAGCTGGGCCTCTGACTTAGCTGGATGGTCCTACAAATACAATGTGGCATTCCAAAGTGCTGGAACAACAAGCAAAATGTTTCAGTGATTATTTGTGTCTCCACAGTTTCCAGCCGCTCGGAGAGGCAGCGCTGTTGACCAGGTGCAGAGTTGTGCGTGAGTACAATTTATTTCCAGTTTCATGGCCAAGGGGCAGTGCGCACCCCGAAACAGGGAAAACAGTCTGACAGATCTGGAGAAGAAAAGCTCACAACACTGTTTATGACAGCCACTGTATGACAACGACGCTCAATGTGTTTTGTTTGTGAATATGTGAGTGACACTCAATATGTCTTCAGCATCATAATAAATCTGGCTAAATTCTTAAATGTCCTGTTATGTACATGTAAATGTAATGTCTGTCCATGTTCCATAAAGGCTTTTGGAGATTTTTTTTACGATGCTGAAGGTGTTTTCCCCCTCACCCATTCATGCTTCCGCTGCAGTGAGCTGAGGCAGAAGAGGAGGCCCCACAGCTGGTTTTCGGCGAGCAGCGGGCTCCCCGAGCCCGTGGTGGGGGGGTGGGACTGCGTTCATTCCGTGTTGGGGTGTGTGGAGCCTCGTCTGGGCGCCCTGCTCAGCCTGTGTGAGAGGGCGGAGCCTCTTAACTGCCTGGCTTCGCTGAAGGCCGCCGGGGCGGGACTGTCCCGCCACCAGAACAGCCCCAATGCATCCTTTTGGTGCTCTGTGCTGCACAGCACCGTCCAACACAGCCAACGCTGCCTGCGTAACTACACTGTGAGTGAGCGTCCCATCAGCACAGTCTGCTACAGGCCCATGTGGCTCATTTTAATGCTTTTAGGCTGATGTATCATATGCAATAGTATGAAAATGGAGTTAATTAACAAGCTCCCATGTGCAGTGACATATATTCTCACATATTTACAGATGTGTAAATTACAACATCACCACATTCTGCTTCCATTTTTGGAGATACAATTGGCTAGAGGGGACATTTATAGTCCATAGCAGGGCTGGACAGTCCTGGTGCTGAATAGCCGCACTGTCTTTGTTACTCAGCACTTAATTAAGCAATTAAAGTGGTGAATTACACAGTTACTCACCTCGCCTGGTCTCTTGGTTCAGAACCAGTTGTTCATTTTAGGATGAAAACAAAATGCAGCAGACCGGGGAGTAAACCCTGATCTGTGACCCTGTGTGCTGGCCTTCCACGCTTGGACCTCCCCGCTCTTAGTCTGGAGACAGCAGTGCAATGAAAGCAGAGCGATGAATCCAACCGCACTCAGGACATAACTAATATTTTAACACCAGCCAGTGAATACGTGTCTAAGGTGAAGGCGAGGGGCCAATGGGTGAAGGCACAGGCGGTGATTTAAACCAAAAAACAGTTCTGCAAACCGCCCTCTGAGAATCTGACCAATTTCTAAACTGTCACACACTTGGCATCTGCAGCTACAGAAAAGGCTGTTCCCAGAGTAAGGTGAAAATGCTTTGGGGTCCTTTGAGATCTGAACATCTGGGTTCCAAGATTAGCTTCATCTACAGCAGCGGTGTCAGACTGCAGTCTTGGAGAGCCGTCATGATTGCTTTTTCTGAGTGCTTCAGCAGTTCTCTAATTTTAGTCATTGATTTATTAAAGAGTCCACATACTGTTTCTCTGTAGTTTAAATTGGCAGCTAATTAAAAAAATGAACCACAAAGACCTGCAGATACTGTAGCCATACAGGGCCTCACATTGATGCCTCTCATGTACAGCTGTGCTCAGCAAAAACGTGCTGAAGCTTAGTCATGATTTCAGCACGGTCTGCATGCCAGCACTATGCAAAGCACACAATGTAAATACACAAATCATGCTGAAATGCAAAGGCCCCCAGACACTGACCTGGTCTTGGAGAGTCCCAGGGTGTGCTGGTTTTTTGTTTTCAATTTAAATTCTGCAACAGTTTCCACCCAGATTCATTTTTTAAACAGGTGAAGTGAGGTAACCGCATAATAAGCTGTTTTAAATTAATGAATTTAGTGCTGAGTAGCAACAAAAAACAGCACGCCCTGCATCACTCCTGGACCAGGACTGAAGACCACTGCTGTAAATGATGTGCATTTCAACAGGGTTCAGAACTGGGTTTTGCATGGATCAATTAAATGTGAAAAAGCAAAAAAAAAGAGCAACTAATCAAAGAATGACAGACCAGCCCTTAGTTTTTCCACATCTCATTGGATCCTGTGTACAGAGAGGCCTGATTGGCCACAGTGCTGACTGAGGGCGGTTTTGCCACATCTCATTGGATCCTGAGTGCTGAGATGCCTGATTGGCTACAGTGCTGACTGATGCCGGTTTTGCCACATCCCATTGGATGCTGAGTACAGAGAGGCCTGATTGGCTACAGTGCTGACTGGTGCTCGAGTGGCTGCTGATGCTGGTGTTTCTGTCCCCTCAGGACTCTCTGTGCACGGAGCTGGAGAGCGTGCGGGTGCTTAAGAAGGCCCGGGTGGGGGTCCTGCCGGCCGTGTCCCTGCTGGAGGAGTTTGTGAGGGAGGGACAGGCCGTGCTGGGGGGCTCGGAGCAGCGCTGGGGGCTGGATGAGGCCTACACCCGGCTCATTACCAAAGCCTTCCAGGCCCGTAAGTACAAGGCGGAGAGCAAATGCTAATGCATGCTCAGGTGCCAGATATCGCACACCTGTGCCTAAACTCTTACATGCTCCAGAGGGAAAACTTTATTGTAGGGAGTAGTCAGTTGGAGGGAGTAAACACTTAAAAACAAAAAAGATGCTGTTTGGAAAACCTGGTTGTATGGATGTCAAAATGAGTTTAAATAAGTACAGCTGTAGTGGTTTGATCTGATTCAAACTCTTCGAATCCTGATCATGAAAAAGTTACATGACGTAGATGTGCAAGACAGTTTTTCTGTATGAAGAGTATGAATACATACACACATATATTTGTATATATATTTTTAACTTTACACAGTTTTGCTGTTCTGAAAAGTCCAACAATATGAAAAACCCTATTTATGTGATTTTAGTTTGTTTATGTGCAGCTAAGTCGATGTAATCAACTTTTTAAAAATTTTCGCTTAATGTCATCAGCATGTGTTTTATTTTTCTCTGCTGTGGTCAGATGGTACTAACAAGTAACAGCCTGTGTAGACAAAACAAGTACACATTCTCCAAGTTCCCAAGAAGTGACTGTCTGTCTGTCTGTCTTGTTTTTCGGAAGTGGATGCTTTGTCAGGTCAGAGTGCTCGCTGCAGCCCCCTGGTGGTGAAGCTGCAGAACTACCACCAGCTTTCTGGGTTCCTGAGGCGTGTAGGGCTGCCACAGCTCAGGGCTTTGGAGCAGGAGGCTGGGGAAAGGACCAGTCTGAGGGTGCAGGAGTATATCCGGTCTCACCTGGGAAAACCCTTCGGCAGTCTGAGTGTGAGTGTGTAAACCTCCAAAGATGAGGTCAGTAGAGACACCCACAGGCGACAGGTCAGACATAGAATGGTTCACAGTATGGTTCAGCAAGGATTGGGCATAAGTTCACAAAATGATAATAATAGTAATCACAATCATCAACAACATATAATACTCATCATCATCATCATAATATTGCACCTTTTTCATTATATTGTACAGCACAATGTACTTTCCAAAAAAATAGACAAGAAAGATTAACAATATAGTACAATAGATGGAAAATGTTGACAATTGTAAATCCACAGCAATGAGTTGCCAAAGGGGAACCATGTCTGAAATCGCAGGATCTCTCTAAGGCAGCTGAAATACCTCTCCCATTTCAGGACTTCCTGGATGGGGTGCGAGGGTGCCTGGCGCACGGCGTGCGGGAGGAGGAGGTGTGTTTTCAGCTAGCCTACAGCAAGCAGGAGCTGCGCAGGCTGACAGCGCCACACTCTGGACGGGAGGTGCAGCGCAACCTGGAGGCACTGTACAAGAAGATAGGGCGCGACCTGGGAGACAACCCAGTCCTGATGCAGGTAGCATCCAAGCTCAGTTAATATATTTTACCTTTATTTACGCAGAAAGACCAGTGATCTAAAACTCAGTGCCATGGAGTGCCAAGTGTATGCTCAGTGCCTCTGCTCTTGAGCAGATAATAAGTTCCATTATTTTCTAAATTAGCCCTCTTGGTTTGCCCCAAATTCAGATAAAGTGAACTGAGATATCAATGTTATCTAAATAACAAGTGTTGCTTATAGTCTTTGTTTTAACACAGTTAAATTCAAATGGATAAACAGTAAATGTACAGATTAACACAGCATTCAGTGGTTAGTAGGAAAACCAGCAAACACATAACCCTCTGTGAGTTTGAAACCCTTGCAGGAGAAAAACCGAAAACTGTTCTCTTTTGCATGACAAACCAGAGAATTAAGATTCCTGAGTAGGAAATAAGATGGATTGTGTAGCCATGTCAGATGTAGGGGATGATTAGATAGCCAGATGCAGAAGTACAATTATTTGTGGCTGATATAACAAACTTTTTCTGAGTAGTGCCCACAGATTTCTAATGATGCGTGGTTTCTCAATCTGGAACAGTTTAACATTTTGCACTCCAGTGTGAAAAGACTCTGTGCCCTGAATCAGAGGAGTGTCACCAGTAGTTACTGACCCTTGGTTAATTAACAATGACTGTAGCTGTGTGGAGGAACATGCTGTGGCAGTGACTGCCCCTCTCTCTCACACCCTTCCCAGGTGGTGTGGAGGGCCGTGCAGCAGGCGTTTGTGACTCAGTATCACAGTTTTGAGAGCCTCGTGGGCCGGTGCTACCCAGTAGCTGGAGTCTCGCTGGACTTCAGTGCCCAGGACCTACAGGGGCTGTTCACCTCTATCAGTGCAAGGGCCAAAGCACAAACCTAACTGACTCACTGACAAGACAGTAGCACACACAGAGAAACACCCCAGCTGGCCAATGGAACTCAGTACAGTACACAGCAGTCTCCCTCTGATACCACCCTGGTTTCACACTTTAATCCACTGACCACTGAAACAACCAGACCACCACAATGTAAAAAAAAAAAAAAAAAAAGTCTTGGAAAATCAAAACAGCAGCACACCAGTCAGCTACACCCTGTTAACAGGAACTTCACTGTAGCTCCTTGTATGGACCACCAGGGGGTGTTTTTTGCAATTTAAGAACCACTGTTTTTCATCAGAGATGTTCAGCTCTTCTCCTTATGGGGCTTCAGGTCAATCCTATCTTCATTCCTCCAATTTATTCATTACCTAATTAATTCCATTAGCCGCTTTGATTAGATTAAACCTCCTGGTCTGGTTACTGAAATCCTTGTCCTTGCTTTTCAAAAGTTAGTGATCCACAAGGACGCCTTTAATTCCTGCTAGCTGACAGCCCTGTCGAAAATGGAAATCTTCCACCAGAAAACCTCGGAGGGGTGCACATTGAACTTTTTCTGTGCATCATCTCAAGCACAGCACATTTAACTGACAAGGTTTATGCGGGAATGTGAACCAGATCAATCTGAAATCTCTACCTCTAAAAAAAAAGCCCAATTCTCCTTTACGTGACTCTGTGCATTTTAATTCAGCTCCTGCTCAGAATGGATCAGGCTGCACTGAAGCAAGTCAGTGTTTTAATTGCTTTTCCACCACATTCTGTAGCTGCATTTCAAACATCAGCTCGAATGTATGGATCATATGGCTGCCATGCACATGTGCCCAGGTAATTACCAGAAAATATGAAAAGTGTTTTGATTAAATGTGTTTGAAAACAGAATTTGTATACATTTAATGTAAAATATAATTTAAGTCTTCAATGTAATATTTCAGTTGTTTATTTTTAATAAATTTGACACATTTTTTTAAAATCCTGTTTTTCTCCTTTGTCATCATGGGGTACCGAGTGTGGATTGCTGAGGGGAAAAAATGAATTTAAACAATTTTAGCATAAGGCTGTCACATAAAATGTGAAGAAAGGAAAGGGATCTGAATACTTTGTGAATGCCCTGTATGTCTATGACCAGCCATTATGAAGCAGGCATGCTCGTGTTTGAGATCATTTATGGGTCTCGCGATACAACTCTGCTGCACTGTAGCGTCACCTTACAGACTGATGTGCCACCGGAGTTCTGTGAAACAGAATTCATTCATGACTAAATTCATCATGAAGAATGTGCCAAAGTACAGAAAATTAGAAGGCAAATACTCTCACATGGTATTTACGTTGTGTATTTTACAGTTTATAATACTCTATAATGGTGATTGTGTGTACAGAAGATTATAATTCTGCAAAGGAAAATGTCTTGAATGTAAATGCATTCGATTTTTGCAGTATGTAATATTCTTTGAGGGGTTAGTGACAGCACCAAATAAGAATGGCTGGTATTACAAAGCAACAAAGTCAATTATTAAAAGGCTTAAACTTATGCTGTATATTGTCAATAACAATTACTGACAGGTTTCTGTTATTATATGAGACCCTAAAGCAACAGAAGAGATCAAACATTTTTGAAGAGGTGTAATAGTTGGTGTCTGAGATGCAGGTGCATTAGTAACAGAAATGGCAAAATTGTCAAGAGAAACAATGTTGAAAATCACAGCTTATATCCACATGGTAAAAAGTATTATTGCAATTGTAAGCTCACAGACAGGGAGATATGGACCATTAACAGGGATAGTTGCTAAATACCATGCAACAAAACAGCCTCCAAATAGACTTGGACTACACATCTGTGACCCGGTCTCAACAAACAGCACACCAAACCGTACACCATGAGCCTCTGAGAGCTTGGCTGGGCTCCCGTTCAGAAACCACTTGTAAACAGAGCCTGTATCCAGCGACATATCATCTGGTGTGCTGAGCACATGACTTGTGACTGCCTGGCAGAAAGTAATATGGTATGATGAGCTGTGCTGTACTCTTTTTCCATACACCTAGTCAAATATATGTTTGATGAAGCCAAAGGAAGCATTCAAACTCACCTAGCCGGTTTCCAACATGTTGAACATGGCAGTAAATCGGGCAGCCATTTCAGGCGAGTGATTAAGCCTGATAATTACTCTGCTTCACAGAACTGCAGCCAGGGAATATGAAACCATATCAGGTGACAACGTGCAGCCTATGATGCACACATTGTTTCTTCAAAATGCTCCAATATCGCGAGGCCATTATGCCCAATTCACATGGTTTCATGGACCGAATAGTGGCTTCATTCATATCATGTCAAACGCCTTCCACCCCAATCATTAAATCTTATCATTGAACAAGGAATTCAAATAACTGATGAAAGAGTGGTCCAAGACCTATCGAGAAAAAGGTGAATGACAGCAAGAATGGCCCACATCTTCAAGGAAGGCCCCACTCCTTATTAGTTCATGAATATGACATGTTTTTCTTCTCATTACATTGTACACCACTTACATACCGCAGAACATTTTGAGCATGTTAGTATCTCACCAACATTATAACCATTTGGGGACTTCATTAACATTAGATGAATTGTTTAGATGTCATTAACATTTCATGTCCATCTTAAAACACTATGTGCAGGATATAAAAAGAATCTTCAAAAAAAATTAAATGGCACACTACCAATTGAAAACTCTACCTATTAGCCAGTTGTTCAAACAAAACCTTCACTGAGCCACCAGCTTTCTTTACCAATAAAAAGTCAATTGAAAGCCAACTTGACTTTTCCTTAAAAAAAAGTATATTTATTTTTGTTCCTCCTTACCAGTAATCCACCAATTGACAACATCAAAAAAAGGAAAACAGAAATATTTTAAAAGCATACATTTTGAGGATTTGACCGCTCTATCATGGTATAACAAGGTCCACGGTCATCTGCATTTTAAAATGTACAGCAGTTTCAAAATAGAGGGCAATAGAACGCAATGTCATAAGCCAGCACACCAGCTTGTACACTCTGTGACGCTTGAGGTCTGTATTTCAGCAACATAGGGTTCATGTGGAAAACTCATATGATGTGACTTGACCGGTGTTTGGATGGATGGGGGAGACGACCCTTTTATGTTTCAGGAACAACTTTTGTTTTGGATCTGCTGGTTGATCAGTTAAAAAGGTGCCTTAGAAACAAGAAAAGGGAAGAGGGAGGGAGGGGGTGGGCCAACTGAAACTGCAACAGAGTTCCATAATGGGGAAGTAACCCATAGCTCTGAGCTACACAATTCAAAGATGGAGAACACAGGCACGTTTGGAGCACAAACTATATGCATGACAAAATTTCAAGCAAGCCGTCGTTCTTCTTTCTGGGTTGCAAATGACCGCATCAAGGGGTGAACATGTGACAAACACTAAGACCAAGGCACAACCTCTCCCAAAACATCTCTGCCCCATCCCATTTTGGAAAACAAAAAATTGGTTAAACCAGGGGTGTCACATGACTCAACTAATGAATCAATCATGGTCTCCAATCAAGGCCTTGATTAGTTTTATGAGGAGTTTTAGTGCTGGGCTGCAACAAAACCCTGCACTTACCCCAACCCTCAGATGGGACCGCACACCCCTGGGCTTAACCTTTAGTTATGATCAGATTTATAAACAGACTTTATATGCATTTTACCGTCAGGACAAAAAAATCAATACGGTGCCGGTGAAGCGAACATGAACGCAGACTGCTCCATCCATCCATTTCTCAGGGTCAGACAATGCACTGGCTGGGGAAAAACAAACTTGGAAAATAAATACTCATTTTCTGCATCTGCATCAGAACCTGGAAAATGAGCTCACCTTACTAAAATATACACAAAGTTTCAGAGAAACACTCAACATACTTATACATCACATTAGAGACTTTTACAAATTAAATTGAATTTTTTGATTACAATTTTACTAAATACAGTGCATGAAAAATACAATTACATGTAAGGCATGATTGTGAACAGAAATGTTTGGCTATAGGTGCGCACATGTACACCTGTCAGGTAGTTACATGTAATCATGTATACACTTGCGTAGTGGCAATCACAAGGTGAAGAACAATTCGACTGCATGATCCTTACCATTAAAAAGAATAAAGATTAATGAACTGAACCATTTTTCCAGTTTGAGGGAGAGTTAAAATGTCAGAATATTTGACACCATGAAATGATGTGTTCAGGGAGAACGTTTCAGAGAAGACCTCTAATATCTTATTATCTGATTTTTATTTTCTTGAGTCGTAGCTAAATTGCGGCAAGGTGCTTATGTAAACATTTTCCCGAGCAGTTTTCGCAAACATCAACGGGCTACGGCTTATTGATGAAATCACTTTTCAGACTGGCATTTAAAGGAAATGATCAGCAAAAACAAAATGAAGACAAAGGCTTAATAGTTGGTAAAAAAAAGGATAAACATGTTATTTACTGGAGCATGAAGGTTACTACACTCAGGTACAGTTCAATGGACATGGGAAAGTTACTGACACAGGATTTTGTATGATACTATGAGACCTGCCTTAAGCATCTCTCCCGACATCAAAATCATTATTTTCTTGCAGCATTTCAGCTAAGTGGGTTATTTAAAAAAAAAAAAAAACCAAAAAAACAAAAACAGGTGTATGAACCCCACAATGTTAACGAGAGTGATTGTTTTGCAACTAATTAAGGAGAGTAACGAATGACGCGGTCAAACACACCTTGTCCCCTAGCCCGAAAAATTCTCCCCCCCCTATCTCCCACCCCCATGACCACCCGCCTTCAGCTCCTCCCACAATGCTGATGTCTAGTAATTTTAACAAGTGCGATTTCTTTTAAGACTCATTTCACAATTCTGGGGTGGGGAGGAAAAAAAAAAAAAAAAAAAGACGCAAATAAGCACTGAAAAGGAGAACAATTAATTAAAATTTTAACATCATTTTTTTACCCTCTGAATGATACATTCCCTCCCCCACACGCGCACCCTCCCACCCTCACACATTACATTAAGGTGTCCTTGTGGTGGCGCATTACGTGCTGGTTCTTTTCCGAGGGCCGGCGGAAACCCTTCTTGCAGTAGTCGCAGCGGTGCGGGTAGTCCTTGGTGTGAATGGATATGACGTGGCGTTTGAAACCTGAGGCGTCCGTGGTGTTGTACTCGCAGTACTGGCACTGGTATACCTTGCGCCCGCTGTGCGTCTTCATGTGCTTCTTCAGTTCATTCTGGTGCCGGAAGCCCCGCCGGCAGCGCTTGCACTTGAAGGGCAGGTCCTTGGTGTGGACCGACAGGATGTGGCGGCTGAGCGTGAAGGGGTCCGAGATCTTGAAGTCGCAGTGCCGGCACTGGTGCACCTTGTTGCCCTTGTGAGTCTCTGAGTGCTTCTTGAGCTCGGAGGGCCGGTGGAAACCTTTCTCACACACCTCGCACTTGTGCGGGAAGTCCTTGGTGTGCACCGAGATGATGTGGCGCTTCAGGTCGCTGGAGTTGGTGCTCTTGTGGTCGCAGTGCGGGCACTGGTGCGTCTTGTGGCCCTGGAAGATCTCCATGTGCTTCTGCAGTTCCCGGTCGTCGGCGAAGGCCTGCGGGCAGTGGCCGCACTTATAGGGCAGCTCGGTGCCGTGCTTGCTCTTGATGTGAGTCTTTAGGTTGGACTGGTCGGCGCAGCGAAACTCGCAGTGCTGGCACTGATAGGGCTTCTCACCCGTGTGCGTGCGCATGTGCTTCTTCAGCTCCGACGGGTGCCGGAAGCCCTTGGCGCACTCCACACACACGTGGGCGAAATTCTTGCTGTGCACGGCCAGCAGGTGGCGGTTCAGCAGGCCCTGCTCGGCCGTCTCGTAGTCGCAGTACTTGCACTTGTGCAGCTTGGGCTCCTTGTCGCGCAGGATGAGCTTGTTGGAGCTGAGCGGGCTGGCCTCGCGGTACCGCCGTGTGTACTCGGTGAACTCCGGAACCTTCTCACTCTTGACGATCAACTTGTGGCCCTCCAGATGGTTGTGGAAGCTCACCTTCAAAAATCAAAATGCACGTTTCAGAAAACAATCTGTCACAATATGCATTACAGATCCAACCTCAGCCAAAGCCCCTTCAAAAGCAAACCAAAGGGCAGCTGTAGCAAAGGAAGTAAAACTCAGCTGCCCAAAGGAAGAAACCTTTGCAAGAAACAGACTGACCTTTTTGTTGGTGGTGAAGTCGCAGTCTGTGCACTGGTACTTCTTCTTGAACATGTGGTCCGGGTGGTTCTTCATGTGGCGCTTCAGAAAGCCCCGAGACTTGAACTTCTTCCCGCAGATGTGGCAGGGGTAGACGGTGAGGGGCTGCCCGTCCGGACCGATGATCACAGCTGAGGGGAGGGGGGTCACAATGAGAGGAAATGGCACAAGTCCGTCATGAGATGAGATGTTTAATGCAACACTCTAGATCCTCTATCCTCCTCTATGTACAGATCCTCACAGCTTGCGATTACATGGAAGACTGCGCTAAGGTGAGCTGATATACTATTAACCACCAAGAGTTCAAAGACATCACACATCTAAGCTTAATCAGTTTTACAACCTTAAAAGAAGGTACAAAGAGGGGCCGATGACCTCCATTCACACAACACTGTGTGTGGATGTGTTTATCTTCCCCCCCACACTGTTACACTGCGCTGTTTCTATGGTTTTGTAACAGGTTGTGGAAACAAACACTCTGAGAACAATAACAAGTCTCCCTGAATGTACCACCTCTTGTCATTCTCAAACTAGAGAGAAGATCGTGCCGAGCCGCACTTTGTCCTCTGAGTAGCTCCAGCCCTGGTTTGCTTTGTTTCTGATAAGGCGGTGAGAGGAGCAGTGACAAGGTGGTCTGACCTGTTTGGCACTGCCGTGTCTCTCCTCTCTTCTTCTTCTTGGCCTTCTGCTTCAGCGCTCTGCTGGTGCTCAGGCTGTCACTGATCTGCAGGTACTGTGTGGCGGCGCCATTTTTATTTTCCAACCTGTTGTCCAGGTTGTTCCCTGAGGGTGGGGAAGGTGGGGGGTGAAGAAATGGAGGAAGCCACAATTTCAGATTCTGACATCCCGATCAGTTCATTGTTTTATAGTTTTATACCTCTAAACCAAAACAATTTTATGAATCATCTTTGTGATATGCAACATAGTCACCATGGTTTTTTTTTTGTTTTCTGTGAACCCATCTCTGTGGGCACGTCAACTCATATGTCACAAATTTATGTTACCTTTCAACACATGTATGACCTTGTTTTTAACTATTGTGATGAATGTGATTTATCACTACAGTTAAAAACAATATGTTTAATTGCATCAGATTTCCCAATCCTGACAACTGAAGAGGTCAAGACAAGTTAATTCTATATTCAAGAAGTGTGATGGGGGGAAAAATATTTTTTTTCCTTGACATTTCTCTTGATCCTGTCATCTGGAGTACATCCTTTTCACATTAAAAGCCAGTTTCCACATGTAAAAGCCAAAGCTATAACCAAGGCAGTGAGAACATGGAGGAGGTATTCTTTGAATAAACAAAAGGGGGGGAACAAAAAGCAAACAAAAATAAACATGTGGAAACAATAAGGAGAAGAGATAAATAACACACACAAGGGTAAATGGGGGTGGGGGGGGAATCCAAGGGCTCAAGATACTGGAACCGGCCAGTGGAAGTACTGGCCAGTTCCCTTCCAGTGGGAAGCCAGTGGAGGTGGGAAGGGACAAGGCGGGCTGAGAGCTCACCGTACGCAGCCGCCCAGGCCACGGGGACGAACGTCTTGTTCACGGCAGGGTCCTCCAGCTGTGACTCCTGCACAGGGGGAGCCTCCTCCTCACCCACGATCACCTCCATGTACACCTCATCCGCCATCTCTGCACAGCCTGGGGCGGGGGCAGACACCACCGTCAGAACCATATTCATAAAGTGTTTCATACACAGCATTCCTAAACACTATTCCAATTTCAGAATAAGTAGCAAAGCATAGCATAACGACAGCAAAATATTGATTTACAAGCATAAAATTTATCACCAGAAAATGTCAAGCATGATACAACCAAGAATATGAATGCAGTTATTAAAAGCAGAGCATCACTGCTGCTCACAGAAATTAAGCACTTCAAGTACAAGCGCTGGCCTGGAATCAGGTTTCCCCTGACCCTTATCCTGACCTTATTCAGATATTAGCTAAAATACAGAACAATCCAACACCAGCTCTCCTACAGAGAAGTTTTCGGAGCACAGGTCCAGGTTTAAATTTCATTTATTCTCAAAGACATTTCAAAGATGAATGCAGGGTTTTCAGTTACTTTTTTGGTGCAATAGTCAAGACTGCAGAGTTACAGAAAAG
This sequence comes from Albula goreensis, assembly GCA_022829145.1. Lineage (NCBI taxonomy): Eukaryota > Metazoa > Chordata > Actinopteri > Albuliformes > Albulidae > Albula > Albula goreensis. Next base: position 33,263,749 of record CM040746.1, on the reverse strand, counting down.
AAACAAATACTGTTCTGCAAGACATTAACTTTAAAGCAAAACACATTAATAATACTTTGCCTCTACTAACACTCATACTTCATTTTCCAGTGACTGTGCACTTTTTTTGTGGAAATAATGTACAAACCAGTGACCTGTCCAAATTGTTAGTACTATTTGGCATGGCGACATTGAAGTGGAGCATTTTTCTGTGAATTCTCTCTAAATTTTAAAGAACCCCAAGATATTTATCCACTTCCAAAGAACCTCCCAGACTGGATCCAGATACCTGTGTATTATGTGATTTGGACTGTTTCTGAGGTGCAGTGAGCTCTCCATCAACCATGCGATTATAATTATAATCAGCCATCAGCCTGGGGCATGTGAGTGTGTGGATATAATCCCACAATTCCACATTATAGAGAAAACCATAGATACTCACTCATATCCTCATCCCCCTGGCAGGAGTCCTTGACTGCCATGTACACCATCTTCTCCCTGGATAACCTGCCCACGCCCGCTGGCTCCAGGACTGCATGGCCATTGTGGAAGTCGCTCTCCGTCACCACCTCTGTCCCACCTGCAAACACAAAAAAGCACCACTTAAAATGGTAGAATATTACATTATAGGGGAACCTAAAACTGCTTTTGCACCAATTTAAATGCCAAAAATGCTAATACGTTTGGAAAGTGTTCGGGATCCGATCGCTTATCACTTCCCTTAACACTGATGTCAATTACACCTTTACTGTTTGCATGGGCATTGTGTGTTGGTACTTATAAGAAAGGTTTCAAAAACAACTGCCATAGTTTGCACTTCTCTCCATGCAGGAGTGTCTGCCCAATGCCTATAATATAAGGCAATGAAATGTAATGCTTGTGTCATACTCTGATAAAAGCATGCAATGTCAAAATACCAGTAAACATAAAATGCACAGGTAGACTAGAACGGTACAAAACTTCCTTTCACCTGAAGCAGCGACATAAAATTACAGCAGGTGCAAAATTCAAAGTATCATGTGCCGAGAGCAATAGGCTAACATCACTACTGCTTTATGCAACAGTGCACTGGGTGATAAAAAAAAAAAAAAAAAAAAAAAAAAAAAACATGCAATACCAGACTTTGCCAACAGATGGCAATAATACACAAGAATTTACAGACAATCAAGACTGGGAACCAACCTGACTCCTGCCCTCCACCAGAAAAATAATACATTATTATTATATAACCTGACATATATTAATTTATTTTAAATGTTCATTCATACTTACAATGTAAACCATGAACCCTTTTTTCAGAAAGGAGACATTGTATTCTGTACCCTCTTCAAGTAAACCAAAAAACAGCAGGGCTGTGAAAAGGGTCCCTTACCTATCTCCACATCGTCGTCAGCCTCAGCCTTAAAGATGTACACCTTGATGACCTCGGAGCCGTAACCTCCCTCTTTTGACCCGTCGCCCTGCGTCACCTCTGTGCTGATTTTCAATGGGGTGTTGCCAATGTCCAGCTTTTCGCCGACATCATCCACTGCATCAACATAGGACACAGTGCCTATAAACAGTACTGCACGGCAGTCCTTTTCCACCGACATTTCCTTGGTTGTGTGATGCAACCGAGTTCTACAGTTAATTATGATGCCACTTTTTCCCTATGTAAACTGACATAAAATTTCGGTTTAATGCTCAACCATCTGCGGTTGAAATTACTAAGACACAACAAGAATGGTACACTGTAATGACTACCCAAGTCTCCAGGTGTCCAAACAGTGAGAGTCAGGTGTACTTGTATTTCAGCTTTTTTCTCATTAACACAATACACTGAAGCAGTCAGACTGGGTGCTGAGCAGATGGATTGTGCTTTCACATGTACTTACAGCACTCAAGCCCCAAAGATCAACAATGGTCTGCTGTTGATTAATGCCTGAGTATGACCGTAATGAACACCAGCACATTTTTTAAATACAGCAAAGCGCTACACTGATGTCTGCTCTGCATTTAACTGCAGTGCTGACAAGTCATTATTTTTCTGAAATATGAAATGGGGTGCTGTTGGAGAACAGCCGTTTATGGGCCTGGATTTTCAACCCCAAATGCGGCAGGATCCATGCCCTGGAAGATCACAGACCCTCTCTGTTATGTCCTTAGAGAAGCATGTAAAACATTACAGTGCAGTAGGATAAGTTATGGACCTGGGCTTCTAACCATGTTTGCCTATCCCTGGCAAAGTCAAGGAAGACAGTGAGGAGTTCAGTTAACTCACGGGAGATCATCAGGTAGTCCTCGGAGGTGCTCTTGCCGTCCTCATCCTCCTCGGTCTTCAGTGTGACGGTGGACGCGGGCATGCCCTCATGTGCCTCGATAACGGTCTCCGTCTCCTCGGCGTTGGTGACCATCACCTCCTCGGTTACCATCTCATGGTCCAGGTGGCCCTCCTGCTGGTGAGACAGCAGGTCTGCCACGAACACCTGGTCCGACTCGCCCATCAGGTCGGCGGCGGTCAGCACATGGTGGTCCCCGCCCAGCGCCTCCTCGATGGCGACCTCCGCCCCCAACACCGACTCAGGCACCATGACGCCCTCGGCCGTCACCACGTCCTCCTCCTGGCCCACAATGTCGGGCCCCTCCACCACCTCTGCCTCCAGGCCGTGCTCCAGCGTGATGCCCTCATCCGTCACCACGTCCGACACAAGCACTGCCTCAGGCACCGACACCACGATATGGTCGCCATCGATGTGGGCCATTCCTCCCATGCCTGCCACTGCAGAGGGAGTGACACTGGGCTTTAGCTTTCATTTTGACCTTCTGTTTATAAATACCTATAAATTTCAATTTGTGGCTCTGGCATTTGACTGCTCACAAAGCAATTTGCCTGTTGTAGGTGACTGGCAATCTGTAACATTTGTGCTACATGCATGCTACTACACCTCGATCTAAAACTACTTGTATTACATTACCTAGAATCCCAGTACTCAAAGATGTGAAATGAAGCAAGCAGAATTTTAATTCTGATCATCAATACCATAAAAAGACTGGAAGAGTTCTCTAGTTGTTAGGGCTGAGGAATATATTGTAACTTTTCTTTGAGCGTACACTTGGGTTTGTTGAAAAGAGCCTCACTGGCCTGGGAAAATAGATGGACCACTGGCCTGTTACCACAGTGATACATTTTCAGCTACTATTGGAGACGAGATTTTTTTTTTTGTCCTTTTATGCATTTATCAACTCTTGTTTGAGATCTGGTCGCCAGTTTAAGTTTCACTATACATTTACAATACATGTAACAAATATACTGGACTTGATCTGAAAATAATTTTCAGTTAAAATATTTAAGGTGCATATTTTATTACACCTTGAAACTTGAGATATAATGTTGTCAGATATACCTACCAAAGTCCTGCATTATCATTGTGTGGGGCATTTTCAGATCCTGTGAGTGTAGCTCCAAGACCCCACCACCTTGGTCCATAGTCTTTTATTTCCTAAAGCTTAATACATAATAAATAATGTATTACATTATGACATGCACCATTAAAATACACACTGACAGAATTTAATATTATTTCTACTCACATTTACTTAATAATCTCTAAAATAAATCTATTCTACTTCATCACCATCTGCAGTACTGTGAAACATTGCTCTTCCACATCAACCCTCCCAGCTGCCCAGGTTACACTAGCACTGTCCACACTCGAATGTATATGATCTATTCTAATTTTCGTATGAGGTGTTCTTTCTGTGGCTGTATTGGTGGATAACATACAGAGTGTGACCTAAATGACTCCAGGTAGATAAGAGCACCTGTCAATAAAACAAAACTCGGACTGTCATCAGAATGGGTTTCACTGTCAACATCAAAAGGCTGATAAAACAACCTGGCAATGACAAGCTTACCTTCACATTTGATTCCAATGTTCTGATGAAAACATAAAATGATTAAAAAATAAGGTTTTCTCCTCCTGTGTCCTGAAGCCAAGCAAGCTGCAAGGAAAGTAGAGTGTAATTGGTAAGGGTATGACAAGAAAATTTATTACATTGTTAATTCTAAAACATTTTTCTTGCCCATAATTTGGATTCATAAAGTGTAGAAGAGTAGAACAAGATTGAACTACCAAAGACACTGTTCACACAAGAGGAAAAATGCCTTTGGTGAGATGGATTTTTGGCACCAGTTGAAGGTCTTTGTTGGACAAGTCAGGACTGAGTGCAGGCAATATAAGGCAAACTTAAAACAGGGGCAACACCTCTTAATACCTGGAGCTATGCAGAGGCCAAAAATTAATGATGACGATGTTCACTTAACTTCCATGAGATTCTGAGAAACGAGTTAAATATATGAGCAGGTACAAGTGATGCAACTGGAGAGAGGAAAGGGGGTGTGTATTGTAAACATAAGCATACAGTAGGACATCGCTGCCTAAACATTCTCCTGGACACTGAAGCTGTACTAGATAAATACTTGAGATGTCATACTTGAACCTCCATTACCAAAGACTTGCAGTGGCCATTGTCTGCATGTGAGGTGTCCAAGTAAACACCTTCCTAGGCATTTAAAGAACTCACCTTGACACATTTACATTTCCAAAATATGTTTTTGTTTTAAAATGACAAAATGCATGCTTGAAGCTCATTTGCAGCATTATAATTTTTAACTATATTATTTGGAAGTAACCTGGTTGTACAAAGCATGGAGATTTCAATCCAGAAACTGAAGACAGTATTGGTCCTCTTTGCCAACAGATACCTGGCAGGTATTATGAATCAATCATTCAACTCAGAAATAAACACCTTTGAAGAAGTCCAAGTTTTCTCTTCCATATGATTGTGATTATTGTGTTTACCTTTCTTATATTGTCCAACTTCAATCGTAATGCATTATAGCTGCAAAGAGCTTAATATTGATGCAGTTATAACTTTCAAATCATGCTGTATAGCTTGAAAATGGCTGAACAATGATTAGCATGGGTGCACTCATCAGTTGTCAAGGAAAATGTACTTGGCTTATGTTACTCATTCTTATTCTGCAGCTATAACCTGAGAGGTATAACAGAACATCAGAGGTGCAAAAAACTGTGCTCAGGGAAGTTATGGATTTGACTAAACTATTGCCTGTGATATATCCAGTAGAATGCAAATAACTTGTAATCATTTGTAATCATCTTCCACTGTGCTTACATTTGCAACACAAAAAACGTACTATTCTGAAAAGACAGCACATTAAAAAGCGTGCAATTCACCAACACTTCAACTGTGATAAAAAACCAACTTTATAATAGTCATGTATGACTTTATTGGTGGGAAACCAATGATAACGAATAATCTCAGACGAATTAACATAACCAAATTACCTAACATTAGCTATGCGGGCATACCCCTGCGACCACCCACCCCACATTTTTTGCCCAAAAGTCATTTTGCACACGAAATCATCACATTTCCAAGTGTTCAGGCCGGACTTCACTTGGTTGGTGTGATAACTACATAGCTATTTCATTGTTTCTGTACATTAATGCGAGACATGTAAACATCTGAGCAAGAGCGTTGGACAAATTAAATGCATGCTTAACTATGGAGCTGGTTAGTCGGTAGTTGCCATGCATTACAAATTATTAGGCAAATACGTAATGTGACGCTTTGCACGTTTAAAAAGCGCGCATTTTTCACGCCAAATTTCTCAACTGAAAACCTAGTCTTAAACGCAAAGTTACAGTTAATCTACGTTTATCATAGTCAACCTTCTCAAGCAACTAACATTCCATTACGTAGCCGCCAGAGCTAGCTAGTTAAATAGCTACACGATTAATTGGGACTGTTGCAACTAACTACATTGTAGATTAAATGTTTCTGCGTTTTTCAGTTGTGCTTTGTAAAATATTCAACTGAGCATTACATAAAAATGCGCTTCATATAGAAATAACTTGTTAGCTACACGCTTCCACACAGTCGTCTGTTTGGCGCCTGTCAATCCCACCCACAGTTCACACAAATGCAGCCTGAAAACATGGCGCTTCTCTGCTGTGCTCGGTTTATTTTCAGCCAGACGCCCAATAGAATCGGTATCTCACAAAAGTAATCCAGGCTACTAAAATCGTTCGATTTGCATTCATACTAACATATTAATACAAAGCGAAATATAAGTGTTTGCTGCAATGTAAATTGTGCATAAATAATTTCCACATAATATAATTAAAATAGCTTTAGCCAGCTAACGTTAACGACCCAAGCACATAGACGCCCTGCGACAGCGGCCGACATCTTGTATTCCGCCATTTTAGCAACCTAGCTAGCTAACATTTCACGTATCCCTGAAAACATTATATCCAAATTAAATGAACTAGAATTGAATTTTGCACTGACACAAATTTATTTCAGATATCGAACTACCTGCAACTGTACCAAAATACCGAATAAACAATATGCAAAACACAGAGACTTGCTGCATGCGGTAACTGCTGGTTTCTTCTTTGTTGCGCTTTCGGTGCGGGCTTAATGAGGCCCAGGCCCAACAGACAGGGCCCTCGCCGCAGAGTCGCTACTTCATTGTCACCGATTTAAAACACATTACCTGTTTTCGAATTCCCTTTTCCGTTCTGAGAGGGTTTTCTCCTTTCTTAGTTTAGTCACAGTCTGTTTTGCTATTTTTTCCCACAGTAGGGACGTCGCGGCCTGCACATTCTGGATTCTCGAACTCTCTTTTCCAGGCCTGGACCAATCAGGCTTCTCGTTGACAGTAGAGGAGGGAGGGGGAGACATCGCGCGCGGCCTCCTTCGCAGCAGATCCCTGTCTATTTACGTCACTCGAGTGAAAAGCTGTAGTGTTTTTCTGGGTTTAAAATTGGATGCTGCGGGGCAATATAGACCGGGGAGTCTGCGGTCGCAAGTGCACGTTTCTGTAAAAAAGGACCGTCGAGTGGCTCATTCGATACACATGAGGTACCTGCTGTGGAAATAATAACCAGATAATTATTTCATTTTGTGATCGGGAATCCCATAACGTGCGCGGGTTTTACAACAGTAAACGGCTTGCCTAAATTTGGCAGCAGTTAGCTGGCAACCCCGCTAATTATCTTTAACGTTTGCGTTATTCAAAGAAAAATGGGCTAGCTAGCCAGCACGCCATTCTGACGAGTAGTTCACGCCTCCAGAAATTACCTAGACTGCAATTGATGTTTTTGCTTTGAGGTCCAAAACTAATAATTCACATATTACATTGTATTGTAGATGTTTGAATAATGGTTAAAGTTTTAGGTACATTGTATAAAACATTAGGCTCATTGGACTTCCGGTAATATTTTTTAAAGTAATTATTGTTTTAAAATGTCCAAATATTTATAAACTCACCTTTCTCCTCATCATTATTCAATTAACCCGCACATCAGTACGATTTCGAATACTGATGCAGTGCACCCCTCTGTAATAGTCCGATATTTCGCTCAGTTCGATGTTCACCAAATCATTGACTTCATTACCTTTGGGTATCTGTACACCTTAATTGCTTTTTAGGTCTGTCTGCAGCATTTTATTATCTAATTCGTGGATTAACATTGATCAATTTAATCCCTTTAAAACATAAATGCAATACTCCACGGTTCTAAACTTGATGTAAGCTAAAGACCTTAATGAAGCCATTATGGTAGACCAGAGAATAACATATATTATGTTGAACTGATGGTTTTGGGAAACAGAAATCTACTGTGGAGTGGTTTGTAAAGTGAGGTTCAGGTCTTCAGTCTGTAGTACTTTTTATTCTGTTAATGTATTTTATGCTATAGCCCACCAATGACATTCATTAAATTATAGTTAAAATAAAACTCCTTCCAATACTCATTTCCAGCTAATGGAATGAGCAGTTGCATGACGTATCATCATCGCAGCAGCCCACCATGAACATTGACCTCTATAAACCTTTGGAATGCTGAGTCTGTGTCTCAGGTGTCTTACCCTGATAAAAAAAAAAAAAACACAGGACAATGGATATTTCAAGAAAAGTGTGCATGTCTCAATTGACCTAGCGCCTGGGATTATCTAATGGTAAGACTATGCATCAGAGCGTGAGGACACACGTTCTTGCGGCCTCATCTTTGCAGTCTTCCGTCAGAGGAAAAGGTGTGATTTTATTTCTCGTTAGTGTCTCACTACACAAAGTACACTGATACATCAGTGGCATTAGGATATGACTAAACGGAAGATCCCAGCGCACTGGTTATTGCAGTGTGCCCCTCTCCTCAATACCACTTCCCAGTGAAGATTGAAAGAAACGCAACAAACGGAGGGTAGATCTTGCATTACAAATAACATGTTCAGTGCAATGGTCACTTACGGTCACTTGTGTGTACTGTTATCAGGGAAATGGCTTTTGCTGGGCTTTTACTTGAAAAGCTGAGGACAATATAATCGCAGAAGGATTTGGTATATCATACCCAATACCGAACCCTCATCCACAGTACTAGAGCCTATGAATTCAAAGTGACTCACTGAGGTCGAACGTGTGGGAAATGTCATTGACTAAACTGTAATCCCCATTTCAAGATTAATACAGTTTTCAACATCACAGGAAATAGTGTGGTTGTAGAGCTTTAAATGGTTGCCTTGGTGGGTTGAGTTTATGATTCTATTGTTCAAATATCTCATTGACCTAGGCTATAAAAACTAAAATAATGTTTCCAGTCATTGTATCTGTATCTGAAACAAATTAGAACCATGTACCTGCCAGGACAGTTAGACCGGTCAATATCACCACCTTACTGTAAAATGGCATTTTTAATGGTTAATCTTAATTACCCATTTACATTATTGTTTGAGCAAGATTGTGTTGTAAAATTATGATTTTTGACATTTGTTTGAGCATATATGAACATCAACCCTGCATTTTACCAATCTCAGAGTATCATTTGATGAAATTTAAAAAAAAAAAAGAGCAATTAGCATTTGACAGTTAAGAGGCAGGTTTTGTTGGGAGTTGAAGTCACATAAAAGAGGACAAATGTTTTCACTTTCCATTTATAAAATTATTTTTTGTTGTTGGGAGGGAATATTTCAGACAGACACTGCATTGCCCTGTCCAACAAAAAAACATGTACAATACAGACCTTCATAGCAAAATAAAACACAACAGTCTCACTAAATCACTCATCATTTCCCACATGTCTGGAATGGAAGGAAAATCCCTACAGCTGAGTGCTGATGAGTGGCAGTGTCCTCATGTAAGACAGTACACAGTCATTTGCCAGTGGAAAAATATATCATGTTCCAGTTTCAGTTAACTGGAGTACGGTTCGACAACAACGTGCATTAAACACCATGACAAATCTGGAGGTACCTACACGTTCATAAATGACAAGTAAAATGTGATTGAGAAATGTATGATTACAATGTATAATTTACAACATAAATCAACTTGTATTGTACCATTCCAGCAGCTTCCATGAAACGTCAAATAAATCAGGCCAAGATGACATTGAAAAAAAAAAAAAGGAGGTGTGTGGGGGGCAGGAAACGAAATCCTCTTTGTGGATGTCCATCTTGTCAGTCTCTGGACCAATGGGGCATCGCCGTCTCTCTGGCATGTTTTCAGAGTGTGTCTGTGGGGACTGGTGTGCCCACATGGAGGCATCACCTTCCTGTGTGAGGTGCAGAGCAGCCAGTGTCCCAGCCTGCTGGGGTTCAGCTATTGAGAGGCAGTGTACTGGGTGTTGTTACACTGAGTGATGGGAGACACAGATACATCGGGCCCTTTGGTCCCTAGTAACAGCCATCCTTCCACGAGTCGTCTGATACCGGGCTGCATGATTTTGTCCAGCCTAGCGACCTGTAGGGGGGAAAAAAACAAAGTAAATTCAAACAAAGTATTCAACCAACCGGATGCTTTTAGAATCCCTCTGCAACATTTAAATACAATCTTAGGATGGCTGCTGTAGAATGTTGCAGACTACAGCAGTCATCCATCATCCAGCCATAAAAATCTCACAACCCGCTACGGAAATAGTCATTTGTCTCCCATCATTTTGATGTGGATTGTGTAGTCAGTTGACAATAACGTTCATTCTTTCTCCAATCCTAGAAAACTTATAAACCCCACCTTGGCTGCTCTGAGTTTTCACATGGACTGAGCTCCTTAGCAGCTACATACAGAACACCTTAGAGAGAGCTATACATTTGCGTGATACTAAAAGATGTAGAAGTAAAATATGCATTGTGTTCATAGTGCAATATAAGCAATACCCTTTTTCAGTTATGTAAAGTCTAATACTGAATAAATGCAGCTGTTCTGTTGTGCCTTCATGTCCTAAACAGTGATGAAGCCATGATCTAAGCACCAATCAGACACCCTCTGCTGAATTATAGTTCAGTTTCTCACATGAAGAGTAAGCTCTCCGCCATTATTCCCAAGCATCTTAGGGTAGGGGCATTGGAGGTTTGACTAAGGATGACTTTTGCATTTTGTCTCATAATAGACAAGGTTAGGACATATAAGGCTCTCATGTATTTTGGTCTCTTTGTGACACTGTACCTTCTGGATGGCTGGGTCAATCTCCCCCGGGTCGCGGGTCCCGGCCCGCCCAGAGAGGAGCGAGTGCGTCCTGGGGTCTGTTTCGCCCCCACTGCGGCCCCCCTGCCAGCTGAGGCCGTTCCCCCATTTGAGGGGCCTGGGGACTGGACCCTCCTCACTGCTCCGGAGGGGCCCCCCTGTGCTGCTGCTGCTGCTGCGCCTCTCAGAGGCTGCCGAACTCCCGCCATGGGGCCCACGGGGCCCAGAGCTTTTACAGGGGCACGGAGGGACAGGGGCGACTGGCCATTTCCCCGAATCCTACTGGAGGACATGCCTATAGAAGAGTAGAGACGGTCAGCATGACAAGCACATTTCACTCTGACCGCATAAGCGATGTGCCAACAGAACAGGCAACAGGACCCTGCTGTTCTGATGCATCCCTTCATAAAATGGAGCTTCGTTTTACATGTAGTGGTAATATCGAGGCACTGCCATTACCTTGCTGGAGCCTCTCAGGTTGAGAGGGGATTTTTTTTTTTAAATCATGTAATAAATATAACACACAGTCATTGTCCTCACCATTCCAGCAAAGACCAATGCTATAAAGGCTTCTGATAATACTTTTCATTTGCAGACTTTCTCCCATTTGTGAATTAACTTTTTAAATAAAACAATACATAAAACCTATTCCTAACTCTTCCATGCAATTCTTTATACTTTAATAAAACTGCCTTCCTGTTATGAATTACTAAGGCTGTGGAACATAACGCCACATTTTCATCATCTCAATGCTAATAAACATTAACATATGATCTCATGTCTCAGCAGTGAATTTTTAAAAAATATTTAGCCAATACTATTTAAAATTTCTGTTTCATTTACTATTCTATACTTCTGATACAGGCAGATAACTGTCCACCCACCAGAGATGACCCTCAAGTTTCCAGCCTGGTTGACCATTGTGACTCACATTGCCTCTTGTTCAAATAAGCTATTCATCTGCTTCAGTGGCAATGCACCACCCACAAAATTCATTTTCAGTTTCCACTAGAGGGCAATATAAGTCAATAAAAAAAGCATAACAGAGGCCAAACGGTGACAGGATAACTCTCATCGGTTTCCATTAACAACAAAGCATGGCAGAGACCAGGGTTCACAAACCAGGGTGGATGGGGTTGGCTGCTGGTCTGTGTGCAGGGCTTTAATTATGCGACACTGGCTGGTCATTCATAAACGCTTTTCCAGCCAGATGTTTGTGTCTCACTCCAAGGTAGGAAGCTACCCAATAGCCAGCAAGCTTCTCTACACCCACTTAATGACTGCTTGGCCAAAATGTCCTTGTTTATTTAGCCTGAGGCTTCGGCTGCTGAGATCAGAATGTGGAGCCCATTCTTTATACCATAGTCACTTAACCACTGTTTACATGTCTTCATGAGGCATCACATTTCCTGACACATGATTCACTTCACATTTGATGATTGTGGTCTGAACACCAGATTTTACATATGGGCGAGAGCTGTCCAAATCCTTTCTGAACCTGAAGGTAACAGATCAGATTCCACTGGTACCAGTTATGAAAGGAAATGTTCCAGTGTGGGCCTTCTCTTGTTGGCAGCATTCTGCTGACGAACAGCATCCCACAGTAAGAGTGTGGGAGTCTGGAGACACTAGGGTAATTTGTAAGAAACAACTAGGAGGAATTAAAAGTCGGTCTAAAGATAAAACATAAGACATGATCACAAGAGCACAATACAAACTTGTGGGTGAAGAGGCAATGTACAAAAATCTTATTTGTCAGCTGTATCGGATTTGGGCGTAAACAAGGCCTAAAGTGGAAAACCTTGTGGGCTTAAGACTTGGATAGGTACTTAATGGAGCAGTCTAAGTTTGCGTGAAATGTAATTCCACAGATTTTCTTCTTAGTAGTGCTGGTAATCAGTGTAAGCACTCACACAGATGACCATTTGTGTCCCAGTTAGCCACAGAAAAGTGCTGGCCCGCCCAATATCAATTGCTGAATGACTTCAGTGGTGAATCCCAAGTCATGTGATGCACACTGTCCATCACTTCAGAGCAAACGCAAAAGGTCAACTTTTAAAAATGACCAGGAAAATAAAAGCACGCGGCACCCACACCAATTTGAATTCTTGTTTCCATCAAGAAAAAAAAATATGAAACATACACAAGACAAAATACTTAAGAGAGCAATTTGTCTGTCACATCATATCACCATGGACTGTTCCTTATGATAAACCATAACTTCTCTGGTGATATGTTCACTATGTAATGGGAAATATGGCTTCTTTTTTTTTTCTCTTTTTTTTTTTTTTTTTTTAACAGCTGTCAGGTGCAATCTCACTATTCAAAAGAAGGCTGAAAATCCCTTGTGGAAAAAGAGGAAAGGGCATGTGAAATAAAAGGCTTAGAAATAACAGTCAATAGAGTTACATAAACAAGTAACCTGGGGTACAGAATTACAGAAGAGGACATGCTTTGCAGTACTTTCTCCCTTTAATGATGTGAACAAACAGCAATCCTGTGCTGAGGGGTTCTTGCTGTCATTTTGCCTTGATACAGTGACTTGTCTGTGCAAACTGATATATTTTTCAATTTTGAGCATGGATTAGCATTTGCTGAACTGTTAAGAAGCTAGATTAGAAGAAGCGCTAATTCACAAAGTACAACTCAACATATTGTGATTTCCATAACTATCTGAAGATGCCCAGCAGAAATGACACAATTAACCTTTTCAGCTACGAAATGTTCGGTATGCTCCTCCATCCCCGAACAGGATACATTTCAAGTATGTATTACCAGGTCGTCCAAGCAGAAATGTACACCCAAAAACGCAGAGTCCTATATATAACCCACAGTAGTTCTCATTTAATCCAAAAAATGTGTTTTCTGATCAGCATTCAGGAGAGTGCATTTTAGAAGCAAATCCAGTCTTTCAGAAGATCATAGCTCTGAACAGAGAGGATCTGTATACTTTCTCTGAATGCCTGGAACTCCCATCACAGCAAGAGGATCAGCTTTCGAAGATTAAAAAAGAAAGCTCTGAAACGAACATAACCACAACCTTTTCAGATTGGTTATTTCCACAAAATTTGCAGTTTGGATATTTTAGTTTTTTTCCTAATTGCTAAATGTGCAACAGAAATGTCAGTCTTTCTTTTTCTCTCATCCATCAAGGAACCAAAGCCCCACACAAACATAGTTTCCATACTGAATCCTCTCCCAAGTCTTTATGCAAGTTTGCCTTGAGGCACCACAAAGGAAGCTGACTGCCTTATACACATAGTCCAGCTAAGCTGTACAGCACTATGCAGATGGAATAGGCACAAATGTTGTAGACCTGCAGTGGGAAAGCAGTGTGGTACAGACCTGCAGTGCAGTGGGAGAGCAGTGTGGTACAGACCTGCAGTGCAATGGGAGATCAGTGTGGTACAGACCTGAAGTGAAACAGCAGTGTGGTGCAGACCACCAGTGCAGTGGAACAGCTATAAGATACAGACCTGCAGTGCAGTAGAATAGCAGTGTGGTACAGACCTGCAGTGCAGTGGGAGAGCAGTGTGGTACAGACCTGCAGTGAAACAGCAGTGTGGTGCAAACCAGCAGTGCAGTGAAACAGCTGTAGGATACAGACTTGCAGTGCAGTGGAGCAAGCTGTAGGATACAGACCTGCAGTGCAGTGGAATATCAGTGTGGTGCAAACTTGTAGTACAGTGTAACAGCTGTAGGATACAGATCTGCAGTGCAGTGGAATAGCAGTGTGGTACAGAACAGCGCTGCAGTGGAAAAGCAGAGTGGTACAGGCCTGTAGTGCAGTGGAACAGCATTGTGATACAGTCCTGCAGTGCAGTGGAACAGCAGTGTGGTACAGACCTGTAGTGGAATGCGGCAGGCGTGAGATGCGGCTGCCTGGACTCTGCAGGTTGGCCTCCATGCTGCGACTGTTCCTTACTGCCTCCAGAGAGCGCAGACTGGTGCGTGGGGCAAGGTTGGGCATGCTGTGCCTTAACTCCTCTGGAACCGCACACACAACAGGATCCAGTTAACCAGACGACACAGCCCAGATAACATGCTGAGAGCCAAAGCCTGGACTCGCACTTACTTGACAACGGGCATGATGTTCACAACAAATGAAGCAAAACACTCCAACAGCAACCATTTTCACACTGTGACTACACAACTTAACATCAACATAACACCACTCATTGAGTTCTGCAATGTGGAAATCTGATTAGGAAAACAGAGCCTCACAGAACAGCTTCTCAGAAAGAGTTAAGAGGCACTCCTGTTCAGGGTAGAGTGGTAACAGCTGAGCTAGCCTCCTTTGTCAGGCTCATAACAACAAGCCTGACTAGATTTCTCAATCCAATGTGATATTAACTCAGCTCAACTTCGCACGATGTACTCTGCTAACAAACAAATGGTCAGCTACTTCTACTTCAATTGAGTGGTTGTGTGAAATAAACCTCTAAGCCAGCCAAAATCCATCCTCAGTCATTCACATGGTGCAGATGCTACAGACCACAAGCAGCAAAGGCCAGAAAAGTTAATGTTCTCCAGAGTATCGGGGGCCTGGAGTCGAGACTAAAGCGGAGCAAACATCAATGAAAGATAAAAACATTGATCTACTGACATTACATCATCGTCATGAAAGATAAAAAAGGGCTCAGACTCAGTGTCCTATGCCTACCTTCACTCTTGGCGAATTTGAGCAGCTCGGGGCCGGGACCCTGCAAGGAGCGGCGAGGGGGGCGGGCACGCTGGGCGCCGAGGCGACTGTAATCGGCCAGGGCACTGGGGGACTGGCAGCGGGGCGAGCTGAGCGGCGAGGGCGAGTAGCGGTGCAGGCGCTGGGGCAGCGAGCAACAGTCATCGTCCTCGTCCTCCAGGCTGTAGGTGTCGAACTCCTGGTCGCTGTAGGTGCCGCGACGCAGGGACTGCAAGGATGCGCTGGAGCTGCGCCTTGACACCGAGGCCGAGCTGGAGGCGTAGTCCTGTCTGAGGCCTTTACACACATTCACAAACGCAAAAACACGCAAAACCACACACATTCACACATACAATGTGCACACATGCAGACACGCACGTGCAACCACAAACACGTTTCCACAAATACATGGGAGCACAAGCACAGACAGACACACAAACGCACACACATACACAGTGGAGAAAAGCATTTTTGTTATCGAAGTTTCCGCAGGTTAGGCCCACATTCAGGGTTGATTAATATATCCTATTTATAGCCTATGCTGTTCTGGCGAATGGAGGTTATGATGGGACACTATTTCATGACTAGCTCCAACCAAAATAAAACTCGACTACAGTTACCCTCCATCTGGTGGGTGATCCATGGGGGCCAAACAGGTACTACTTCTCACAATGTCAACATAATTCACTGAGGTGAAACGAAGCTTAAGGAACACAGAGATCCCTTGTCTGGCTATGCCTCAGCAGTAAAGAACCACTCACTCTCCTCCTGCAGTCGGGCCATGATCTGTACGTCAGTGAGGTCCTGCAGCTTGTAGCCCATGGAGATGGAGTCGTCGGAGGTGCTCAGCTCACTGTCTATGGAGGACTGAGAGCTCAAGGCCGAGTGCATGTTCATGTAACCTGCAATCAAACAGAATGGCGACACAACCTTAGCAGCCTAGTTTCTGCAGTCATCAGGCCTTTTGCTCAAAGACATTAAGAGGGACCCCAAGGGGAAAAATTCACAGTATGCTTTTATAAGACTCAACCCCATTCAACACCTTGGTTTTTTTTTTTTTTTTTTTTTTAGGTCAATGTCGCATACGTCTTTGTGTGGTACAAGATTTCACAGAGCAGATGAGCAAAACTTGCATTCAAAGCAGTCCTCTTTGCATCTGTGCCCATCTCCCACATTACACACTTCAGCTAGAATAAAGATCAACATTCAAAAGCGATCACTATTGGATGTGCTGAGCTCTACCAGTGAATGCAGGGAACTTCAAAAACAGACTGATATGCTGAGTCTACCCTGCTGACGGCCCAGAACTCCAGGTAACCTGCTGTGTTAGATATACTGAGATTCCATTTCTGCATCAGTGGACACAGTGCACCTAGACACTGGGAGAAATAAAAATACTCTCCCACATGCGAGGGAGGGAAGGAGGGAGGAGTGAGGGCACTGGAAAGGTTTGTCACCGGCAGGCAAAGCTCTTACGGAAATAAAAGTTTCATGCAAACTAGGTTATTTATAGAAAGACCTGGATTTTGGCTCACCATGCTACAAAGAGACCTTGTGTGAAGTGAGTTGCATAAAGCCTCAAGCTTACATCTACGCCCTTTATTAAATCCCTCTACACTGTACTTTTAAGCCTGAAAACATGTAAATAGGGTGAAACATTTAACCGACTCATTCTTCATTTGCAGTAAGACCCTGAGCCAAGTAACAAGAGGGATCATGCAAGGGATCAAAACTGCCGTGAGTGAAAGTTGTACTGTACAAACTGCGCTTTTCCCTGAGTGCTGCATTCTGAGGAGAATGGATGACTCAGGAACAATGGGCCCCTTCAACTGTCTTTCAGAATTTGACACTGATTGCTTCTGAAAAGCCCCCATTTTCACATGGGGGTCGGCTTTGATGGGATGACATAATTTGATGTCTGCCGTGGAGAAACCACTCTCTAACTCTGCGTGTGTGTGTAAGCGCCGTAGGAGCGTGCAGCAAGGTGCGTTAATGCCCTTTAAACTCTGCGTGTGAAAGCCATGGGAGCGTGCGGCGAGGTGTGTTAATGTCATGCCGTACCTGAGCCGCCACAGGTTAGTAGTGTTTTGTTAGTTGATTTGTGGTACCCAGGAGAGAGTAAGGCAGTGGCGGAAGAGCCAGCCTCCGAGCTGGGCCCGACAGACCCCTGAGAGGGACTGCTATACAAGTTCCTCCATCGCGTCGCTGGGGAAGACAAGGAAAGAAGGCAAACACTGTTAGACATAACACACACACACACACACACACACACACACACACACACACACACACACACACACACACACACACACACCCTTCTGCATCTCCTCCCCATTTGGTCATGAGGACATAACACACTCACTGTGGTGCAAGGACCTGTCTGTCAACAAGGACACCGGGAATGACACTCAAAGTTTGAATTGAATGTCTTTTACAGTTCCTGCCTTTCTTTTAACAATACTGTCAAAGCTATAAGCCTCTGCAAAAATGGCAAATCAGTGAGTTCTCTGTCTGAAGTTCTCTGTGAAGTCTCTAGATATCAAACAAAGTACAAGAGACAAAAGAAAATAAAAATTGTTTGAGTGCTTTTGTAGAGCAACTCTGTAGTATACAAAGGTCACAGTTAAAAATACATTAACATAACTTCCATTTAAAAACCAACTGATTCCATATAATGGTTTAAATACAGAAGTGTGAATGCTGTTACATCCTGGTTCTCTGTGTTTGTTCAGAGGGCAGTCAGGCAGCCAATCAAGCTACAGGTGTTTGGATTAAAAAAGGGAACTGATCCAGGATACTGTAACCTACACCAGACTGTGCGACTTCACCTGCAGTCTCCACCTGAGGCGTGGCCTGCTTTTGCCGTTGAGCCGGTGGGCTGTGTAGGAAGTGAGGATCTGGCTGCTGAATGAATAATGGATCAGTCTTTTCTGCGGTCAGCAGGTGGCTATGGGAAAGCTATCTAGGACACTGTCGCCCACACAGTGGAGCTCACAAAAGGCTTTCCATGGCTCTGAGCAGTAAGTAAGACTTCAACATACTGACGGGCTGTGGGAGATAGACCCGTCCTCTCTCTGCACGTCTGCCAGGTGAAACGGCTAATACACAGTGATTACACATCCAGACCATCTGTAGCCCCTATTTGCAGATGATACATAATACATGTTTAATTTATAACAGCGCCATTTCTATACACTGGAAATTCCTTATGAATATTCAAACTTTTTAAAGAGTACCTACTCTTAATCTGTATAAATACTTTGTATTGGCAGAATCTCACACATACACACAGAGTGGAGGTCATTCATAAGATTCATAACTTTGAAAGAGATGTCAAAACAAAAGGTTTATATTTGAATTCCATGTTGACTTAAACTGATACTTACTGTGATATGCATGTTTCTATGAAAATAAATATATATATATACACACATATATATTTATTTATCTAAGCTACTCTCATTTTGGTGCAAATAAATCTGGGTCCAACAATTAAATCACAAAACAAAAAATGTGTCACCTAACACAACAAACAGTACACATGTGAGTAAATGACTGTCAATGTACACATACTACCTGTCTTGTGCTCTCAAACGGTAAAACACTAAAAACAATAAGCTGAAATGAAAAATGCTGTAACGTCAGCATATTTCACAGAAACTGAAGGCGATGAAACAGGAAGAGCACTGAACATAATGGCACATAGCCAAATTGTGAGTGTGAAGCTGGTGTGAGGGATGGTGTATCAGTGTGTTTGAGTCTTTATTTAGCCTTCATTTTCATTGCATTTTGCACTTAAACCAATGGATTCAGGTTAATTTCAGGTTAATACCCCATTCAGCTGTCCAGTGTTTCCAGAACTCTACCATAACTGACTTTTCATATTTGCATTACAACCTTTTTCTTTTACCTTTAGGCATGTTTAAAAACTACTGTACATTTGATGGAATGAACTTCTGAAAACAACTGTACTCTGGCACAGTGAGGGTTTTTCCACTTTAAAAAGCAAGATCAAAAATACAAGCTATGATTGTTTCATTCTTTAAATGGTAAGAACAAAAGCTATTAAATGACGCGCCTTTTAAGCCTTAACAATTCGGCATTTTGTATAGCAGCATCCTATCTTTTTGTCAACTGCCACATTACACAATGCTCAGCACCTGGCACCCATCAACTGCTTTACTTTGAAGCTTGAAAAGAGTCTGCCTGAACAAGGATCCCATTAACGGTTTGGTCATTCACGGTTAGGATGGCCGCTTTCATCCTAACAGAAAAGTACTGTTTTGTACTGGTCTGGAATGTTTTGATTTGAACAACCTGAGTAACTTCTAGTATTTCACCTATTCATATACAATGATCTTTGATTTTATTTGATTTGTAAAATTCTGACTTAGACTGTGTTTGTCAATAACGTATTTTTTTTTTGGTGAAATTGCATATGACAGTGTTCAAAGGGAATATTATGAAGTGCTGTGGTCAGTGAAACAAAAGTGCATTGTGACAAATAAAACTTTGTTTGATCTGTGTTTGATCTGTAAATGACACAATAAAAACGCCTTTCCGCTGCTATAGAGGTTCACAGAATTGAATGAACAATCGAGCAGGAGAAATGAATGATGGAAATAGCAGGGTCACAATTGGGTTTTTTAAGCGATTAGGCAACAGGAAACAACGTTGAGTAGCCAAGAATAACAAAGAGAACCACAGACGTGCAATTCAAATGTGTGCAGCTCAAACTACACATGGTAAACCGTTAAATCACTATTTGTGACAAAGACTACTTGAACTGCTTTCAAGAAACAGCTCTTCAGAAATATTCAATTGTGCTTGAGTTCAAAGGCTATTGCATTATATCTACCTTTAAAATCAATGCTGTTTTGGAATGTAACATTCTGCGTGATGTAACATAGGTATCATGTAATCACCTCTGGCTGTTTAAGGTATATGTAAAACCCCTGGCTATTTGTGACCCATCTGCATTAATTGTCTGCAACCAGCCATATGACTCTCATGGCAGGAGAAATGCATTACAATTACAGCAAACACAAGTGTGTATGTGTGTGTGTGTGTGTGTGTGCGCGTGTGTGCGTGCATGTGTGATTGCAGGACTGGTCGTACTCTGGTCGAGGCGGTTGATAAGCGTTCTGCAGGCCACTTCTGTCTCAGGGCTGGGGTGATCCAGCACCTTCCTGCACCATTTGAGGGGCGACTCTGGCCTCTGCTCCGCCAGCACCTGCTTCTTCGGGGACACATATAACCTGCGGGGGAACAGGGACGAGAGGAGCCCGTGACAACCCGCACGGCCAGTTTGTCAGGAAGTCACACAAGGGAAACAGGACACCTTGGGAAAGCTCATACAGCACAGCCATTCTGAAGTCACACTCAGCTGCAAGGCACTCCTGTTACAGCCATGCTGTCTGCTCACTGTGGGGCTGCTGTGTTTTCAGCGAGGCAGTTTACCTCCCTTGAGGCATATCTTCAGTATCTAGTCACACACACCCAACTGTCACATGCAGACGTTAGACTGAAAGGGTGGAGCAGAGCGGAAATGTAAATATTTATGCAAAAAAAGGCCCTGCATCATTCTGTTAAGTCAGATATAAAGGTTCAATACTTCTGCACTGCAGGCATAAAAACAGCAAATCAGCTGATGGACCCAGCGCTGCCAGCTGCCCTGACCTAAAGTCCACACGGCTCTGCCTGCCTCCTCAGCTAACAAGCGACTGATGTGCTGAGCCATCAGTGGGCATTAGCCTCTGGAACGGGGGACAGGGTGCCCAGCGCCATGCCCAGCACAAAGCGCTCGCGGGCAGCCACAATCCCCACACGCCCCACATGACCCCGCCAACGCCACAACGCTCCGCGGCCCCACTTCTCCAAACAATCAGCTAGTGCTCTCATCTCCCTTCTTACACAAACACAAAGGAACAATTAGCCTGCGCTGACAGGACCACTCAGGGCACCCGGATCCTGTTTGAGAGCTCAAGTGGAGTAAGGCAGCGTTAGAAAACTGCGGGAGTCACTCGTGATCTGCGTGACCAGATGTCCGCAATCCAGGAGGTCACTTCCTTAGCCACACCCATTGGCAACATGTCTGCATTTATGTCACATTAAATCGTCTACATCACTTGGTATCCAACATGTCTACCTGGCCGTAAATGATGCTTTTATTGATTTGCTGCGCCTGCCTGTTTTCTGCTGTTGTGAGGTGAAGTATTAACAGGGACCGTTGCGTTGAAGCTCTCCGCACTCCTCACGCCAACACCCCCCTCTGAACCCTCACGTCATGAGCCCACACGCATAACGCAAGCCTGATGCTTGATGCTGTCATTAAAGGATTAACACTCGTGCCTGCGCTCGCTTCACATTGTCTAAACAGTAACGCGGGGGGACGGGTGACAGAGTTGGTTACCGCCGTGAGCGAGGGGGTAAACATCCGCCGCGACTGTGTTTGTGGAAAGCTCCTTTGCCTCCTCCCACACTAAAGGAATGAGTGGGGGAGAGATAGTGGGGGATTAAAGCCCTCCGAGGCTTGGGGGATGGCGGTTTCCATATGCCTCCTGGCGTCTGGCCGAAAGCTCCCCTTGCAGCAGCAGTTGCAGAATTGGTCCCCGCGTGGATCGCATGTGGTGCGGGGCCCACCCAAAGCAGATTACCACCCAGTCAGCAGGGGGATTAGGCCGTAAACGCATTACTCACTGTTGAGGTTTTTATTAACCTCCTGCACTGTACATGGAATAACTAATTATATGAAACTGAGAATAAGTCACTGCTGGCATGACAGTCTTTTTTTTTTTTTTCTGATGGATAATAACGGATAAGCTTTGTGCAGACAGTTGGGAAACAATCGGCCACCTGTTCCGAAGAGTACAAAATGAAAACCGTAAACACTGGAGTTTCGACAGAGAGGGGAAATGAGCGCTAAGACAGTTCGCTAAAGGGAGGATAGGGGAGACCACGCAAACTATGCTTGTGATTTCTGAATACTTTGCTTTACCAGCTAACTATAGGAAACCCTGTGTTTTCTGCACTAAACACAAGACTGAATCAATCACACAAAATATAACTAAAAGACAAACAAATTTCCATTTCAGTATTTATTGGTTCATTTTAGTTAATCGCAAAATGAATTTTGCATTATCCCTTCAAAACAGAAGAAAGGATTGGCAGCATAAATTTGTTTTGCTAACCATTACATGAGTTACATTAAAAATCCACATAAAATCGGCAAAAAAATTTAAAAGAAGTCCTTCTTGCAAAACACACAGAACACATTACAGACCAATCGTGGGAACATTAGTCAAAGCGCAATTCACCCACTCACAGCATACACTCTTAATACCAGCCAAGCCTCTAACGTATTGCTGTGAGCTCCTGAAAACAGTTTTCAGTTGTGAGAACAAGGTATACTGGTCTTATTGCCTCTCCAAGTGCTTCTTTGCTGAAGAAAATACCCTCTCAGTACTAGTTCTGTTCCTAATGGTACTTTGTGCAGTTGGCTGTTGCTTAATTCACTTTTTTCCCTTGTGAGATACTATGTTCTGTTATAGAGCACCAGAAGGAAAACACAGACTGTAAAATTGACCACTGACCCAAATGGAAAAAGAACATTTTAATGCTGTATACATCTCTTTTGAAAAGGGAAAGATAAAACTGCATCTAAAAGAGCAAAACTATGCTGTTATCAGTGAAAATTAAGACTGTGCACTGGAAGATCATCTGCATGCTCATACCCTGACACTTCCCTGCTAAAACCTAACACCAGGCTCAGGATTCAGTGCAAATGGTGCTTATCTAAATAAAAGGCAGGCTCATTTCTGCCATAATTTAACTAATCCCTTATGTCCCCGCTTGTAATATAATCAGGCAGCTGCACCATCCATTTGGTATTAAGGAAAATGAGATTAAACCATTGACGCCCATCCTCACTCCCCTGAGAAACACCAAATTGCAGTTCATCATGTTGCTTCTTCCCACAGTCGCTGGCAGTAGTCGCAGCCATTTCAGAGCGTACTGGCATCTCAGGAGCTGAAGGAAATATTTGGGAGAGTGCAGGGCTCTCCAACCTGTAAGCCTCCCCCTGCTGCCAGCTCCTTCTGCCATCCCACTGGCGCGGAGATGCGACACGGAGGACTGGCGTCGGCCGACTGGCACGATTTACGATCTGAAGACGCACCCGGTTCACTCCGGGAGGAGCGGCCATGACTGTCGAGAGCCAGAGACTCGCCTGTCGGCGCTCAATTGATGGCTCCTCGGTGTTGTCCGAGGAGGCAGGGGGCTCAAACACTTCCAGCATCTGTGCCAGGAGCAACATCCGTGTCTGAAAACCCCTGGCGTTCAATCTGCCTGCATACAGGAGGGCCAACTTTTACACGCTCTTATTTGGCAGCACAGGGTGTACAGTTTTATCCATAACAATCTCCACACTGCAGGAAACAAAGGAATAAACAATCTGGCTTACAATAACAACATTACATCACATGTAATGGGACATATGTTGCAGCTAACAGTCAAGTCACCCTTTGAATACTATCAGTATTTTACCAAGAGTATCAAAACTGAGCTGTTCTTTCCCAGCTACAGCAAAATGAGTAAGCGAGCCTGGAGAAGCACAGCTGATTGCTGGAGGTTAAAGCCCTTTTCCGCCGCATAGCCCACATGTGAGACCAGCACTGTTCCCAGGTCAGTGTGCTCCCCAGGCCCTTTCTACTGCTCTCTCTCTCTCTCTCTCAGCGTGCCGAGGCTCGCTGGAGCGTTCAGTCCGCCGCAGCCACTGCCTCTATATATAGAGTGCAGCAATTACACCGAACGAAGATGCGGACTGACTGTGCCAAGTAAATATCGCCCTGCCACAGAGACAAACGCAGGCACTGTTCATGCATGAGGTCCCTGCAGCCTATTAAATCAACTGACCTGCATGCTGCAGAAATGGCATTAAAATGCTGCATGTTCGCATTTCTCCTCCGTGTGTGCATGCTCGGTTTTCGTGCTAGGCTACCTTGCAAGCATGCATCCACAACACTTCCCACTTCTCTACTTGGCCTAAGGGGAAACAAATTCAGGAGATTTCTAAAAATAAAGAGGATTTTGAAAAAATATATCTTGATGCATGACAAACTGAATTACTTTCCAGCTTATTCACACGACCACAGAACACAGACTAACCATGACCATACAACAACATCCAATGAGCACCGAGATTGTACTTGAGACGATTAGACAACACAATTGATGTTGTTTCGCCTATACATTAAAATCCCCAGTGGCGCAAAGAGCTGGTCTTGGTACAGAGGAGATACTCTGTATGCGTGTATTAGTACCTCTTTAAATATTCAGCCTGTTCCCCTGCAGGACGGGCCTTTGTGCTCCCCCTGCTCCACTCGCACGTGTGAACGGCTCACGTGGTTGCCGGGGACACAGATGGGCTTGTGGGAAACTGCTGTATGCGAGGGCGGCGCTGGGGCCCATTCGCAGCTCTTCAACGCTATTGTCCCCCTCACGGTGGGGCCCCCCCTCCCACCTCAGCTCCTAACACCATTTATGCATTTACATTTACACTTGCAATCAGTGCACTGGCCTCACCGCTGATCTGTGTCCTCACAATATGATGCTTAAATGGCAACCCTGCCTCAAGTGGGAACAAAGGAGAGATGCTATTATATAAGCTGCTAATCTGATCCGACTAGTATTTGATAGTTTGCCCTATGTTTGACCTCATTTTACTCATGTTTCCTCATGTAATTCTGTACACCATAACCTCATGTTCTGTGCTTGTACTTGTATGTAAGCATACTTGGGCATTGTAGCTATGTCAGCTTACCCTCTGATCCTGTTAAGTATTTACTGAAAAATAATATAGAATGTATTGTACATTATTATTTACAGTGCATTATAACACCAGTTCTGCAAAAATACAATAATATTATGTGCTCTTCCATGACATGAGTTGAACCCTTTGATTTTGCTAATTGGCCTCTGAAAAATTGGCCAGCGCTTCTGTAGCAACCACTCAAGACTCAAGACTGTTGCTTTTCCTGGAAACGAAACAAGGCAACACATCAGCAAAGAATACGTGCTGATACAGACGTTGGCGGAGATCTCATTAAAAAGGCAGGCGGATGCGATAGCTTCACGGAGGGAGCGGGAGGACTGTGACAGGACAGGAATGGGCAGGGGCAGGGGCGAGCCTGCGAAGGGTGGGGATGCTGGAAGTGACAGTGCGATGGGGGGAACCCTCAGTTCAACACTGGCAAGGGCTGAGCCTGTGTGCATTCCAGTCCTGAGGCTAAGTATAACATTGAGCCAGCTGCCACTGTGACAACCATGAGGCTGCAATAAACTTGGTTTTTGGAGGACACTTGCTTATTTGGCACATTCCTCCACAAACAGAATGTGAGTGAAGTGAGTTGTCTCACTGATAACTGCTCATATTCAATAGGTAATAATACACAAAACAAATGAGTGGCACATGCTCTGACATGCTTTATCTGCTGTCAGTGAAAAAGAAACAACCCTGACTGCAATAACATCTGAATGTCAGCCATCAGTCTGATGCTGAAAGGCTGTCACTGACGGTGAACTCCATTCCATTCATAAAGTGCCAGCCTCCATCTCTGAGCGCATAAATTAATCAAGGCTTCCTGTATGAGCAATAAATATTGACTGCCAGCTGCGGGCTGAAGGTGATCTTAAACAGCAGTATGCCGTTAGCTCCAAGTACCAGCTCATTAAAGGGAGAATCCACTGGGAAAAGCTGGACCCCAATGGATCTTCCCTCTAAAGCCAGTCATTCTTAGCAGGATACTGCCTCTCCCTCATTACATTTCAGAAAATTACAATTGAAAAAACTTTTTTTTTTTTTTTTTTTTTTAAAAAAAAAGGGATCACTATGAAAGTAAGACTCAATTGCAAAACAAAAACGAAATAAATATGTAACTACTCCCTACAGGGCACTATGTTTCAAAATCTTATTGCAATTAGTGGGATCTGCAAATACAGTTCCATTTTTTATTGCTTGATGTCTTAATAAAAGGGTTTGCTGATCAGTAAATGATTCAAGGAACAACTCCCAGTTGTTTTCTTAATGTTCTAATTGTTATTTTCTTTCTTGTCTCATTAGTTTAATCCTTGAAATTCACATTCCTGTACCTGTTGATAAGGACGTGCTTGCTTGACTAACCCAGCGTTTTATTCAGTATTTTCAGACGTGTTCTCTAGCCCAATCCCATCCACAGGGTGAGCTTTTTTTGTGGTTATGTAGTTATTTGACCATTTTAAGCAGCTGATTACACAGTTAATCACCTCCCCTGGTTTCTCTGGCTGCACTATATCCCAGGACCAAGGCCTCTGGCCAGGACCTTTACAAGAGCAGTGGGCTCACTCATCTGTACTTACCAGCTATCCTCATCTTCTGCCTCATCACACTCCTCCAGGTCCAACACCTCCACCTCATCCAGGGCTGAGTGGTCGACCCCTAGGTCTGCCCCGTCCCGAGGCTCGGATTCAGGGCTGTCCAGAGCCGGGCTGTGTGTGTCCTCTGGTCCGTTACTACTGCATGGAAGGTCCAGGTACCTACTGGACTCAGGGAGAGGAGACAGGTCCCCACTGCTGCTGCTGTCCTGCGGCGGCGAGGGCTCAAAGTCCTGGCCCCCGAGGCCAGCGTTGTCCTCGGGGTGGAGCAGGGAATTGGACACCTCCTCGGACAGCGTCCTGTTGTTAATGTTGCCATTGCCACCGCTGCTGCCACCCCCCAGCAGGGTCTTGCCCCCCCGTGTGCGCAGCGTCTGGTTCTGGACCTCCAGCCTGCGGACCAGCTCCTGCAGCTTGCGCACCTCCTCCAGCTCTTCCCCAGTGGAGTCCTGCTCCGTCTCGAACCCTGGCTGCGAGCTCTCACCCAGCACACTGAGGTCGCCGCTCTCCGTTGGCTGGACCACAGTACCACTCTCCGGTACCACCATCCTCACACCCTGCTGGGAGGGAGACAGGAAGGAACGGGAGGAAAGGAAGCGAAGACAGGAGAAAAATGAGAACATAAATCTCAACTGGCTGAGCCCTGTGCTACCATCAACACACAGAAAAGCTTATTACATGTCAAAAACTCATTACACCCCATTTATAAAAGCAAAGATGAAACTGGGCCCTATGGACTCACCAATGCAAAAACAATCACAGAATAACAAAATGAGGCATATTATGGATGCAACTATACCAGTTTTAATAAATCATCCTACAACATTTATAAATACACTTAAACACCAATTTTTCACAAAAATATTGGAAATGCATTTTAGCTTATCTGACAACCATGTCTCACCTCTCAGTGCTGGAGGCAGAGCCACAGAAGTTTGCTTTAAGGCATCTGCTAATAGCTGTGAGCATCTGTGGCAAAGCCAACTTGACACCAATTAACACTGTCGCCATGTTCTCAAAACAATCATCACAAGCAACAGCAACAAACTGCTAAATGGCCATTTTTTAAGATGAATATGGTCTGCAGTCAGGGAGCATCCAAAAACGGCACTGCCAGTACAAAATAGATTCTGGCTCCGCCCTGTTGGCACCTGAGTGCACTGCAGTGGAAACAGGAGAATGGGTCAAACTGGTGTACAGGTTGATGTTTCACAGTTCTCTCAATGGTGAAATCACTCTGGTCATCTGACCATATCTGGAGTCCTGTGGACATGCGTGCGTCACTGGGCAAAGCTGAAGTTTCCATGGCCCAGCCACAACAGCCTTTTACAGCCTAGCCATCCATGGCCGGTCCTTGGCTTGGCACTGTGAATCAAAACTACCCTGCCTCACTGAGAGGGTCATACTGATTCAGGCAGCGTAGTCGAGTTACAATAACTCAGTGTGACAACGGGACCCGGCATTCCCTTGCCAGGGGCTAAAAACCATGGAGATGACTCCAGGACTGGAACTACATGCAACTTCAAAATGGTTTCATTACACATTCAGCTATGGTTTTTGAAATATAAATATTTCAATTGGACCTGAAAGCTTCTATACACTTAACGATTGACAGGGATATGAAATAATAATCTGGCCCTCTGCCATTTCAAACTTCTTAGAAAGTTGGCATTCTGAGCCAAATCCAACGAAAGCCTTTCTCTTAAAATAATTCACATGACCCTCATTTGGTATTTCCGATTTAGGGATCAGTTTTACATACAATTTTACTACCTCGTCCATGGGATTTGAATTGTCATTTAACTATCCAAGAAAATGGCCAAGCATTGGGAAGAAAAGCTTATTTTTCTGACAGTAACCAGAACCCATTTCTTAACAATAACATTGTGTGCTGATATTCAATCGACAGTGCCCCTTCTATGATACACTGTTTCAGTACAGAAATACTTAAAAATTATTTTTGCACACTACAAAGCACTATCTATCAGAAACCAATCAACAAAAATGACATTGCATGCAAACTGGTTTCACTTGGGACATCTGAAACAAAATATCAGGATGGATCAATTTTTGTGTACGAGACTATTATTCCATGTGTGAATATTACTTAAAAGAATTTTGTCTTAGATAAATTCATATAAAAAGTCTATCCCTCTGGATAGGTGGATAACACACATGACAGAGCATGTGATACGACAAGGCAACCCCTGTTAGGAAATCAACAAGCCATAGAAAGATCAAACCGATTAGGTTTTGTTAAGGATTTTACATGGTGTTCAGGTCAAATTAAAGAGATTACTAAAAAAAAAAAAAAAAAAACACTGACATATTCTATAAGATGAGCCAAGTTTAAAATCGTTTATCACAGACATCACAATTAGTTTCCTTTAGACAAGGAAAAATCATCAAGACTCAGTGACAGTTTCCCATATAAGCTTTCTAGTGAAAAATTGGCTGTCCCTTAGATATTGTTTACATCCTTTGTAACAATGCGTTCAATTTCAAATATTTTCCATATCCATTAAAAGGTAATAAAAATGGTACCAAATATTTTTGCTGCAACAAAAAGAAAAATTCTCAACAAATGTCAAATTATTTAAAGTTCTATATGATAATCTGCCCTTGTGGCCTGGCATCTTTTGGCCTAGCAAAACATTAACATCTTAAAATCCAACACACAAAACTGCAGTCCTTAAAAATCTATGAACATGCTGCAGTCAAATATTACATGGAATCTAACCACAGATCTCCTGTTACACTTGAATGTATGGATGTAGAAAATGTGAAGCACAAATATGGGGAGGGAACCCAGCCAAAGTATTCTTACAAAGGGAAATGTTTTGGATCAGACTACTAGCACAAATACACTAGTACCCAGAGGTCTGAATCATGCTGATCTTTATATGAACCCTAATTATACAATACAGACAACAAGTCTATGTCAGGCCTGCAGTGGTTGTAACTGACAAGTTTCCTGTGATTACCGACCCTATCATTCTTAGTGCAACGTACCAAATGTTATTTTGATCCGAATTATTTTTGATTTGTTGCATCCTTGCGGTCATGGCTCCACCAAAGTGAGAGGAAAGTGAGGAAAAGGGATGAGCTGTGGATGTTTAGTCACGTAGGGGAGGCCCTGCCAAATGACCTGAGCTTGCCCGACTCAGAGCTAGCATAGGGCCATTACGTTTGAAGACAGACTGAAGGAAGGAGAAAGCCGTGCCCTTGATTGCCCAGTAGGCTAAAGACAGGGTCTTAAATTTGAATTGAGCTGCAACTGGAAGCCAGCAAAGGGAGACAAGGAGAGGTGAGACGTGGGCATTCTTTGAGAGGCTGAATAATGAAACATTCTCATCGACTTCACATGCCCTGAATAAAACATTTAAGCCATGCACTGTCTAGTGTTACAAGTTTTTTTGGACAACAGCATTTTATGTACTAATGCTGACCAATGACCACTGACCTGCAATGAATCAGAGCCGTGACTACTGATCTATTGCAGCAAATATTTCAGAGAGCACAGGCCGGACCCTTTTGGCCCATGCGGGGAAACACCCTCGGCTACTGCAGATTGCGTGTGATCTATAAATCAACTGGATGGATTACAAGGCTGCCTCACAAGCAGCCCTGGATAGCTTCATCTGCTGAACATCTGCATGGACTTGGGAAGGGATACCAGCCAAATGCATTGGCCAGCAATACAGGCAGCAATCACATCTATTCAGGATGTGGAGAGAATGAACAAGGCAACATCCTGGTCATTTGACTGTAAAAGTGGCCAACAGCAGGTTGACTGTACAGGTTTCAGGTTACATGTAAACACCAAGGTGGCTGCAACCAGCTAGTTGGGTGTGTGATTTTGAATTTATTCCCCATGGCAAGTTTGTAAAGAAACACAAGTGTGCCTTATTGTTAATTTGCTGGAGGGATTCTACTTTGTAAACATTTCACAGCCAAAAGTCAAACAGTAGCATAAATATTGCAAAACAAAAGAACAAGGGCTCCATTTACTAAAAGGAGGCAGATGTACGGAATCCCTTCCCTAGTTAGAACTCACTGTATGAGATAAAACACGTAAAGCTCACCTTTGGTTGATGGACACTTCAGCAAATATTGAGTTCTCACTCTGTGTGAAAGGTGGCATTTACAATGTCCGGGAGAAAATGTCAGACAGACGACCTATCACTTACATGAAAGGGATTTCTAAATACCCCAGATGACATAACACCTTAATTTAACACCTTTATACATTTCTAAACGTGAAGTGCAGAGGGCTCCAAGCATAAGCAGAAAGGCAACATTCCAGCACAGATCTGTACTTTATAACTCGGAAGACAACGTTCTTGTCCTGTGACTGAAAGAATATTTCATCGTGCAGTTAAGGGAATAGAAAACCTTCCTCTCGTAAATATAGCAACAAACGTATCATAAAAGTAGTCACCTAGACTGCTATGCCAAAGCCAAACCAACTACGACTAACTGGAATTATGACGAGTTACTTCATGGCTATATTACAGCTCCCTCCGTTCATGGTGCTCATGTTAAGGTGGCAACCTTTTGGTGTCGTTATAGAACACAAACTTCATGTAAGGGAAAATAACTAGTCGCTTTAGCATGAAAACACAGTATTTTTACATGCAATATTTATAGTGTTGATCGTCCTTTATATAAAACAATCAAATGGGATGTAGTAGAGATGATAACTAACAAGTTAATGTACAAGATCACCACAACAGCTTGCGAGCTACGCGGGGCAGCTTTTACCGAGTAACTTGCATAGTTTACCCATCCCTACCTACTCACAGCATCGCACATTACAGAGCATCGAACGGCAACGTCATTATGGTCCCTGAATATGCAGCGATAAATGTTACAGTAGGGACAAAGGTCAATGACAGGTTATAAAAGGTTAGTTTAAACAAGTTGGATGGCTAACGTTAGCTTGCTTGCAACTACCTAACTATTAATCCACATCGCCTCAGTCGCACACTACTAGCAAACACTAGCAGTACAACGCTGGTGGCCAGTCCGATTATAAATGTGCTGGTCAACTAGCTAGCTTTCAAACGTTAATTAGCTAGATAACGTGAAAGCAAACCTCTAGAATGAGTTGTACTGCCTAGGTATACAACTAGCAAACAATCTAACCAAAACTGGGATATCTAGTAAATACTAACAGTTTACCACGAAGAAAGGCTGACAACTTACCTCACTAGAACCAGACTAACATTTGCTAGTGGCGTGCCCAGCTCGGTAATTGATTAAGACAAACAGCATGCACGGCTATCGTTAAGTCAGCTAGCCAAACTGTCTTGCTAATATAGCTAGCAATCTAGCTAATATGTGTATCAAGATGTAATTTTAATCATTTAGTTACCTAGCTAGCGAACTACACCAAGCGAGTAAGTCAATTACTAATAAGGGAGACACGGGTCCCTTAATAATTTCCAAATGACTGAATCCAAACGAATTTGAATTTCTAACAATAACGGTCTCTTTGAATTTCTCCGTCCCACGTTTCCTACTTGATTAGCTAGCTCGTACTTTCACATACCACCTACTTAACAGTCAATGTTGTAATCCACCAAACTATGCACGGCCAAATAAATTCATCCAAAACTACATACGGTTGAACTGGCAATACAGTATAGGTACTATCAGCAACGTTGCTAATAGCCATCCTTATTAATCGAATCCGATGCACTGCCAGTCACTGTAAAGAGCTTTTGGCTAGCAAACGTTTATGTACTTAGCTACGGGTAGCTAATAAAAACAAGACCTACCGCCGTCGGTGAGCCGTTTTCGTTGCAAATGTTCAACTTAAAATCCTTTATTGGATGTCTTCATGGACCACAAGAAAGCTTCACACCAATAAACGAAACGGTGTGTTTTGTTTTCCCTGTGTGTGTCGGATGCGCCCGCCGCGACGCTGTAAAGTAGCGCTAGCTGAACGCCCGGGCTCTGCTCAGCACTTCTTTTTCTCGCGGCTCAATGATGCTCGCCGCCGCTGCCTCCCGGCGCGTGCACAGACAGGGGAGGGTTTGAGAACGACGGATGCTGCGAGTAGCTCTCAATTTGTAATGGACCATTCTTCCATTTTGCTTGTTTTGCAGTGAAGTAAGCCTGTCTTCATGTCGATTATTTTTTTTCGCAAACCTATATATTTTTATCATTAAGTCTGTACTGTTTTGTGGGTGATTTAGCTGTCTACGACAGCAAAATCTTTGCTAAAAGCTGAGAAAAACATTGTTTTGATGAAAACAGCGACAGGTGACATCGTCTCTTATATGTGCATCTGTTGTTTTGCTTAAACATTGCGTTTCTTTGCAATATATCCATACAATGTATCACGTTCATACCTGGCAGTGGTTAACGTGTTCATTTCAATGTCAGGGTACTCTCATTATCGTTCTACATAGGAGCGTGACAAGGGAGTTGGTTGACGACTAATTTATCTGGCATAATGTCTTGAAAATGAAATCCCCCTTTTACTTAAGAATTTGCAACATTTATTACAACAATACCTCCGAAATGTAGATGGCAGCATAGTCACAAAAATAATTCACAGGATGTCAATATTAACACAAGGGTTTTTGTAAAATCAGTTTAACAAACGTCGTTTTGAATTTCAATTCTCTAGTTGTTTTCCGGTACACATAAAATGAATAAATGTATCCCTACCACCCCCAACTAAGGAATTATTTATAATTATATTGACAGAAACTCCTCAGATTTGTCTTTCATGAAAGGCCAGATGAAGTTTAATGCACGTCTTTGCAATCATTGCAAAGAAGGTGGCCTAGGGCTCGATTGCATCTTAATGCATTGTGTATGTTGTTTAAACCAACTATTACACATCCAGCTGAGATGCGCCCAGGCTGGCTCTCTAACAAGACATGAAATACAAATCCTGTGTTGTATGAAATTGGAATTTCCCTCCTTTTTTCTACTAAATAAAACCACACACTGTTCTGTCCACATATTCAAGAATGCCATGTCAACCTTGGGGCAGTTTCATATCTGTTCTCCAGACTCTTTTTTAGATTACAATTCCCAGCAAATTGTGTAGCAAAATTCAAATGTGTTGCTGAAAGCTAGACCTTTCAAATGATATGTCACACACTGACAGAAGGTACATGTTTACTAATGAACTTCTGCATTCCGAATGCAAACTTGCAAGTTATACAGTATCTTTGCCCAAATGGCAATATTGGTTCCACACAAAATCCATTGCACCAACATAATGATCAATAAGATCGAAAAGAGCAACCAGAAACCAAAAAATCATGAACTTCTATAATTCATATAAAGTTAGTTAACAAAATTGTAGAAATATTTGGGTTAATCTGGAAGTATTACCTAAGGAATCACCTAAAAATTAGGTGATTCCATAGGTGTTGCTCCTTGGTTAATTAAACAATTCACATCCTAGCATGTCCAGGGTTGTGTGCAAAAATGCTGGGCAGGCCTAGCTGCCAATCATTATGGGTTGTCTACAAGATCTCAATGACTGTGTAAGTCGCATGATTGTTGAGGCATGTCTACTACTAAATATCATTGCGTTGGAATAAAATCGTAAAGTATTATGGTAAAATAATATAGCTTTCCATACATTTGAACATAAAATATAGCTCTCTATCTGTGTTATTGAGTTTCTACAGCCTTTTTATTCATCTTTGTTGAGGGCGACAATGGTTTCTGAGCCACTGTATTTTTAAAAAAATTATCTATATTTACTGAACTGATATATTAAATCGATTTTAAAAAGTAATGATGGACTTACTATTTGATAATATAAACACTGACAAGGCTTAGTGAGCCGCACCCCTGTTGATTAATTCTTACCACCAGGGGGTGCAGTTTCCACCAGGGGAAACAATGTTTTCATTAATATAAATCCTAAAAGAAGGCCATTGCCCTTTATTAGAGTGTATTTTAATTGTGAATTATTTTCACAATGATACTCACCACTTTACGACCTTTTCTCAACAAATAACCATAATTCATATTACAATATCATTAAGATGTGTTTACAGTTCCACATATAAACAGCAGGTGTCTCTGTAGCACCACATTGTGAAAACTATCCTGGCATGAGGACTTACTACGTACTTGATTTTGTTAACTGATCTTGGGTGTGGCACACATATAATTGTTTTACAGCTTTGTTGTTTAAGTATTGATATTACGGTTTTTTGAGATTATATTTTGTCTTGCGTGTCTTTCTGTGGGTATTTGGAGATTGTGGCATGTTGATTTGTCAATCCCTCAAACATTTTCATATTTCAGATGAAAAAAGAATGAAGTGGTGCTGTATATTTAGAAAGACCATTGCTGAATGAACAATGTTAAAATGTCAAGTGCTTGCACTGAATTGCTTCTCTCTTCCTTTCCTGCCTCAAAAATAACTAAGCACAAATATTAGCAACACAAGGACATGAGTTAAGGCTGTATTTTGGAATGTGTGTGGGTGTAAGAGCTCATGTTTGCACATGTATCTGTTTTTGTGCAAGTACTTGTCTGTCTTTCAGTCTGCCTGTTGAGAGCTGTGTTTGCCAGTCTGGATACCTGTGAATTTTATGAGTAAAACCTGACATTTTTACATGTTTCCCACCCACCACTCCCTATTCATGTCCACAAAGTGTTGCATCCATATGCATTGTTATTATTCAGGTTGTTTAATGACTGTAGCTCTGTTGTGTTGTGCTTAAATAATTTAAAACCTTTATTAGTTTAGGGCGGGGTACAGCTGGGAAACAGGCATTTTGTTTCTCATGTTCTAACAAATTCATTGACTGCGCAGTGAATCTGGCATCAACACTGGTTCCCTGTTGCACTTCTCAGTCGTGGTTGTTTCATGCTGTTATAATGGCGATTGCATTGGGAGTTTATTGAGCATTGATTCAGTGTGCTTTGCAGCAAAGGAAAAATGACTGAGTGAGATTAATGCCTGCGTCAGTTCCTGTAATGCTGCTATCATCATAGATATACTGTATATGAAGCATGTATACTGTATGTTTTCTAAAAATGGATTTATAGCTGCACAGTATCATACTTTGGCATGTCACTGCCTGTATGAGTGCTTGCTGCATTCCGTCGCCCCCTATCCCTGGTAAAATTCCACTGACTCTGAGCAAGGCATTCAGACTGGGGTTCCATGCTTTGGCCAGGAGAGGAAATGCCTCCAGTTTGTGCGTTTGCCGCCCTCGACTGGCCGGGCTAAAGAGGCCAAAGGTGAGGAACTGTACTTAAATTACCCCGGATGAGGATGAGCTGAGCCCGATTAAGGCGGATCGTTGGCACACCATACAGCCATAGCGGTTGACAGGAAGGAGAGAGTGTTTGACTGCACTCTACCAATAAGATACCAGTAATTTACTATAAGGAGTGTAAGAGTTTCAGCCTCATACACTGGAGAGTAATTCCTTTGAAGAACTTAACACATTAAATTAAACTTTGGTCAGATGACAGAAAACTGTAAGCCAGGTGGATTGTGTCAACATTACCAGGTCATAAATGTGGTTTGGTTACTCTTTTGTTGAGGATTTAGGTGTCAACAGACTGTTTGGCCAGTATAGTACACACACACACACACACACACACACACAACTTCTAATCCAGTAGTGTGTGCAGGACCACACTCTTGATCAAAGAATAAGAATTATTACGTGAGAATTGGGGTCAGGGAAAACCTTTTTCATTTTTTGTCCAGCTCAACCAGGTCCCGTCCCTGAGTATGTCCTACACCTTTGCAGTTTTTAACTTTTACCTTCCAACAACTTTGTAACAGGTACAAATGTGTTTACACTGTGATAAGGGCATGATGGATGTGATGTTGATGTTACGGGATCTGAAGAGGTGTGAGTCACCAGCAGGAAACCATGTTGTGCAGTGCCATGCTAAAGCTAAAGAACTCTTGCCTTGAAATGCCATGAAGTATTAGAATTAGCTGCTCTGGGCTCATAACAAAATTTTTTTTTAATGCCATACTGCATTGTCTCTGAATAGAAATGTAATTATTACCCTGGAAACAAAATAGTTTCAGTATTGTTTATAATCTTTGGAAGTGCTGTAAATTATGGCAAGAAGGAACTGTATAAAGTGGCCTGCTGTTGCATATTCCATAAAATCATAAATCTGTTACTATTTTGACCTCCAGTCCGCACAAATAGGCCCAGCCCCATTTCTGTAAACGCGCTGACGGAAAAGGTCAGAACACTGTGGGAATATTCCACTGAAATGGACCACCAGATTGCAACACGCTGTTTTGGAAACATTCTTTACCCATGGGGGATCATGAAAAAAGAGAGGGAATGGTTAAAAAAAGAAGTAAGAATCAAATCGGGTCCAAGTATTGCTTACCACTAATGAGTAATTAATGGTTTCTACGGCCCAGGGCAGTATGTCAATGGCCCAGATTAGAAGTGCAGAAGTTGAGTCCAGAAAAACCCTTCCTGAACAACAAAGCCCTTTCCAAGCACATATCCTTCAGAGGAAACTGCACTGGGAGAGATAAGCTGCGCCGATGAAGCAACACAAGGGCTGGGCATATCTGTGCAGTTGTGACCTCAGAGCTGCCAGATGGTTTAAGCTGCTTGGTAGCTTCTTTACTCCACGTTAGGTGTTGATGAGTCTGTGGCCAATTAAATCCATCCTCCCCATCTGTGGCCTGTGAATGTACCACAGGAATACAAAAGGGCACCAACAGGCCATGTTAACAGATCCGACTTCAACATTCTTGCGCACAGGCTCTTGTAAGTATTTGGACACAGGTTGAGTTGTACCCTTTCTGAATGTTTTCATTTTTGAGATGAGGTCGTAAATCCAGCTCCCCAAGAGGAACAGTCAACAATGACACTCAAAACAAGGACAGGTGATGTCCTACACCCACTAGGTTTCTAAATTATTACACAAAATCATTTCATTTGGTGAGATTTTTAGTCCTCATATTTATGTATTTTTGGTGTTTTAGGAGATTTCTGGTGAATATATTTTCGAAACTTTACACCATTAATTTTGTATATAAGTTATCTTAAGTCTGAAACCAGTACATTTCTGCATGCATAAAGTCCAACCTCCTTCAGAGAGACATCCAGACATGCGAAATGACTGTGCATGTAACCATACGAATACTCGTATGATGTATCACCGAAAGTTAAATCTTGTCCAGTTATTGGTTCAAATTAAGTATTACTTTGTGTTACCGACATGCTTCAAAATGGTGTCAAAAATGTATTGTGTTCACTTATTGAAAACCATACTGTCATGATAACCCTGGAGCCTGATCATTTTCACTCAGTGTGTTGTTAGGTTGCCAAGGCCACATAGTAGTCACAGCCCGAAGGGCAGGTGTATGAGAAAAGTGCACACATTATTTGTGCAGTGCTCCCTCCCACTGGTGTGTGTGTGGCACAGCAGTGACCCTGACCCGACCTCAACACAATTGTTGATTCAAAATGGGAGGAAATGGCAGGAAACCATAATGAAGTGGATCATAGCAGCCATTTTGAGCTGTCAGAGGTCTGTTTTCAGAACAAGATGTTTTACTCTAGGTGGAAATACAATGAAGGCACTGTACAGTTTGCATAGACACAAGAAATGTATTTTTCAGGTATTGCTGCATAAGCTATTCATGCAATTGAATGGTTTGTAAGTGTTAACAGTTAGCTGAGACCATAATAATTGTTAAGATAGATAGATTGGTCTGTTGTCTTCATCAACACTTCTCAATTCTTGTACATGCAAATGCCAAATACAGACACAAATAATAATTTACATTTCAATTTATGCTTTAAATAATAGGCTTTGTCATGACCAGCTGTTGATGATGATAGTTCACGAGGTGATTGCTGTGCACATCTTGTATGTCTTTTTATGGGCCAGTATTGTATAGTGTCTCACATGGTGGAATGCATACAGCTCATGCCATTGGTATTTTGTTGACAGTGTTTGTCAGGTAAAGTTCTTTGATTTACTCATATTAATAAAGGAAAAGATTGGATCCTCTTCTTCTCACAGTTGCCATTCTATAGTATGGGTTAGAATAGTACTGCTGTAGTATAACACCTGTGTTGTATTCAAGATAACACAGTTGATATGACATATACAATTGACTTATGCTTGTGATCATAAAACCTTCATGGGTGGAGCTACACTGAGCTGTCAGTCACCAACTTGTTAAGTCTTTCCACAGCAAAACATCATGATTGGTTCACCTCTGTCAGGTGTTGTTAGCATATTGCAATTCTACCAAATTTTAGTGTCACGAAACTGGTATTGTGCAGCTGGCACCCATAGGCTACCTGCTGTCAGTAAGTGGCACACCTCCCCTCTGTTAGCTTTCAAGTCTTTTGTAGTACCACAGTGCATTGTGGTACTACAAACTGGTTGACAGGCAAGTAAAATATTTGAGGGCTACAGTGCTCCAGTACACAGCTGGCATAGTGGAAGGTTAAACAGACATGATAATTGATCCCACAACAGAAAGGACAAAAGAGTGAAAAGCACAAATGCTGTACAGCTTCATTCCCACAATCTAGCATTCTGCCTGTGCATATGATGCAAGTAAAGATGTTTTTGTTCCCTTCTCAGAATGTTTGTGTTACTTGAGAAGGGGCTTGCTTGCGCAATGACAGCAGAGATGTCGTAGAAGCACAAAAGTAAGAATTCCATGCCTGTGTAGATTTTTTTGATAGAAATCTACTGATCCGTTTTATTGGAGGGAACAAATCACAACATGTTTTGTTGAGAGTGGGTTTGTTTGGAAACCCATCTCTCTGTCCATCCATCTGTCCTCCTCCCCCCAACCCCTCTACCTTTCTCCCTGTCTCTCACATTCCTCTGGCCTCATGTTTGGATCTGTCTTCCAACCACTGCATCTCCTGAATTCCTCTCCTCCCATCTCACTTTGAAAGCTCTACAATACATAGTTTGTCCTTTAAACAGGAGAAAGGCTTTTTGGCAAGTGTGTTACACTGATTTTCATGCTCCAGACTTGGCAGGTTACTACATTCAAATCATCTTTTCTGGGCAGCTGATTACTCAGGAGCAAATTAACTTTCTCAAGTGGAGAGAGCAAATGAACTGCAACACTTTCAGCAAAACCTATGTGGTGTAACATAATGGCATATGGCGTAACATAATTGACAGTGGAAAACCCAAAATACTTGTGCTGCAACAAGTAAGTGGGGAGTTTTGATTTGTCCATTCACAATAGCTAATTTCAGTGTAGGCACTGGAGACACTTCCTGTGATGAAATGGTTGAATAAAAGCATAACAAGCTCAATAACAAAAGGCTACCTAATCCTGTTTATCTGAACACGCTCAGTTCCTTAGCTCAACTCACTGAGGGGACTTAGCCAGCAGGTATGCTGAATGCATGTGTCTGAGTGTACCTTTATGCACAGGCAGGGTAGAAACACATGCAGCCAGTGATATACTTGATAAAAATAAGCCTCTGAAGCATCTGTCTGTGTTATTTTCTTGCTGAAGCCATTGATGTATGTAGGTACTATCTGCGTCATTCTCCACCCACTGTGAGGCCCAGGCATAGTGGCTCCAGGTGAATTATACAGTCCCTGTCATCAACAGATAGCGCTGTCCTCAGCTAGCCTTGATGCTATCTCCCTATGTCAGTCATCACACAGTGTTGGCTGCATCCATTGTGATGAGTGTGTGTTAACCCGAGAGCGCAGGCGGCACAACAGTGTGCTGCCTTAAAGAGAACCATAAGGCGGCCATCAGATATTATGACATTCTTTCCACTTGGCAGGCAATTACTACAGGTGGTCTCTCTCAATGCATTTTGGGTCATGTCCTGCATCCACCTTTGTCTCCTTAAGAGTCCCTTTCCCAAGAAGAAAGTGCCAGTCTGCATATGGAGTACAGGAACTGAGAGGAAAGGTTTTCCAATCTCCTCAGGAACGCAGAAATTCTCTACAGAATGATATGAGTGCTAGCTTGCTAACTAGCTTGCTCTCACATTTTGTAGCAACTTCTTAGGATACCCAACATACTTAGATGAGGTATAAAAATGGTCAGAATTTTTTCCAGTCTGTAGACCCCCTGAAGCTTGTACTGTACTCATAACTTCATTGACATATGCAAAGATTATTTTTACATGAATATTCCTTGCGTAATGTATCATTGGACACATAGGAGGAACTACCATACTTATATTGAAATCTCAGTTTTCTACATCATCTCAGCCTATTGATTTTTAACTGTTTTTGCTCCAGCCAGGCTGGGTGTTCCCACATGCACAGGCTTGCTCTGAGAAGAGTGCAGTCCAGACAGGCACAGAGCTGTGAGAAGCATTCCTGGGTGTTAACTTTCACAACTACACTGAACCTCGCATGCAATGTGAAAGCATGTGCAGGACTCTTATCTAGACAAGAGAGAAATCAAGCACACACATGGATGTGCACACAAAACCACACGTAAAGACGTGTGTTACAGTGCATGCTTGGACACACTGTCACACTGCTTCAGCCAGGCTAGTGGGCTTAGCAATAACTCATTTCAATAACTAAAGGAACCGGTTATATGTATGCATTACTGTCTTGCGCAAACCACAGCAGACTGACATCAAACTGAAAAGGCATAAAGCAGTTGCAACATCGCAGGATTTTGCAACACACTGGAAGAATAGATGTGATGTACAACAGGAGTCCTGAGGAAGCCTGGTCTCACTTTTCAGAGCCTGACAAACTACCGTCTCCATCGTTCCATAATGCCGCCCAGCCTCAGAAATGTTTTTGGCAAATTCTCTGAACCAATTGTCTGTTACTACTTCTGACTAGTCACAGTCTTGTGTCGGCGGGAGCCAAATTTGAAATTTTGAATGATTCAGATTCAGAAACCGTTGCAGCCAATCAAATCAAACTTAAGAGGTCTGAGGACAATTAGACAGCCTATGCCAATGAGAGATGAGAGTAGAGGAAGGGCTGAATCCAGAGTGCACTCTCCTTGGCCTCCCTCTGCGATACCATCTCTCTCTTCTGGGGCAGACTGTGAGGTGCACCCTGGGGAGCTGGCTCCATACCTCTGCTAGCGTGCTTCAGCCTAATGAAGGGCTTAGATAGCAGTGAGGGGCCCAAACATGTCCCCTTCTGCCACCCTCCTGCAGGTGTGAATGGGTATAGGTGGGCCATGTGAGTTCCAAAAACTCTGGACAGGAGGAGAGAAATGAAAAGATAAAAAAAGTATAGCTGCCACACTGCAATGCTGCCAATACCACCTCTCATAAATGGAAAGTTAGGGCTATAAATACAGAAACTTAAGGTGGGAGTAAAAACTAAATAAAAAAAACAGCTTGAAACCTTCTGTCTGTCTCTAGACATAAGCATTCTGAAACTGTTCATGGAAAATTATATAACAGATCAAAAGCTGGTTGAGCACCTGTATGGCAGGTGCAAGAGAAGCTGTCAGTCCTGTCAATGTCTATCAGCAGCTTTGGGCAGACAGGGAGAAAAATATTTCTGGATTTCATGCCAACTTCTATGGATAGCTATTTTATCATTTCAGTCAGTTGTGAGGTCTGGCATCTAGTTTCATTGATAAGTTCATCAATGACAGCTGAACACTTTTATTGGGTCCATATCTGAATAAAGACTGAGCTAGCAGCGCTACAGCACATACAGCTAATTAGCGAAGAGAGCCAGAGTAATTTGTGGAAACAAAAAGCCTCGCCCACGGCAGCCCTCTGGGAAAAGAATTACCCAACTCCTGCGCTCGAGCCCTGCAGGAATCTGCAATGTGGAAAAAGAAAAAGGAAAAAGAACACGCACTTGTGTTCTCTTTGTCTGGCATTTGTACCTGGGGAGAAACATGGGCATCTTTGCACTTCTCTTTGTCTGTGTGAGACAGAGGCAGCTGAGCTGCAAGCCAAGAAAGTGGTGCTGCTGGCATAGGAGTGGCTGCAACTCACATTTCCACCAGAGAATCAATCAAGTGTACCTCACGGCCATAACAGAGTGTATCACCTCAGCAACTGTGTATCACCTCCATAACAATGTGAATCACCTCAGCAACTGTGTATCACCTCCATAACAATGTGAATCACCTCAGCAACTGTGTATCACCTCCATAATAGTGTGTATCACCTCAGCAATGTGAACCTCCATAATAGTGTGTATCACCTCAGCAACTGTGTATCACCTCCATAATAGTGTGTATCACCTCAGCAACTGTGTATCACCTCCATAACAATGTGAATCACCTCAGCAACTGTGTATCACCTCCATAATAGTGTGTATCACCTCAGCAACTGTGTATCACCTCCATAATAGTGTGTATCACCTCAGCAACTGTGTATCACCTCCATAATAGTGTGTATCACCTCAGCAACTGAGTATCACTGCCATAACAGTGATAACAGTAATAATGACATAGCAATTCTGCATTACCCTTACCATTTCTTTTCTCTTATTTATAATACTATGTAAACTATATTTGCCAAGACTTTAAATTGTCCTCCTTTTTTATTCACCTCATCATTAGTTATCACTGGAGATTTTTTTTTTCATTTCTACTGTCATTTATAGATATTTTTGTTTTTTTCCCCCTAATAAGTATTTATTGGTT
Source organism: Albula goreensis (assembly GCA_022829145.1). Classification (NCBI taxonomy): domain Eukaryota; kingdom Metazoa; phylum Chordata; class Actinopteri; order Albuliformes; family Albulidae; genus Albula; species Albula goreensis. The sequence goes on along the minus strand of CM040746.1, from coordinate 33,220,567 downwards.
GAGATCAAGGCCAAGACCATATTAAGTTTGGGGTTTCATTTTGACACCCCAAAGTACATCCTCCATGTTTTCACCTATGTTTAAGGTTTAATTCCTCACCATAAATGACAGCCAAAACAGAATGCCCTGTTACTGCATTAGTGCATGGGGTGCATCCAATTACTTGAAAAATGTTTTGTCCTTACCTCCATTCCTATCTAATTACCACCCTCTCTCCAATGTGCCAGTATTGGAGGGCAGTAGGACACGAGGTGGCAGTGGAGTAAAGTAGGATGCATTATTGGGGTGCACTCATGATGTTTTATGATTCACCCCAATAGAAGACTGCTGCTTACCTGCCAACCCCTCTAAAAACTGACAGCAACCTCATTTCCTATCATTTCAATATCCAAACCCAGCCACATTTCACCTCACATATGTGGCACAAGGCAAATGGTTAGGGATTACTCTGTTCTCCTTCCTCTGACATACAGCTTATCTTGGATGGGACAGTAAATCCGGCAGGATGTGACTTGGCACCCTGAGGGAAACAATTTGTGCCCTTCTCTGTTCTACCTCATACAGAGACACACTTAATTCATCAATTTATTTATTCAAAACTGCTTACTTGCCACTGCAGTGGAGCACCTACAGCTTACTGGCCAGATAAAAAAAAAATGTCTGTCTGCAGGGCTCTTTTCAAGTACTGCCAGAAACATAATTCCTTTTGATTAGCGCTGGTGATAGTTTGCCAACGCAGAGCTAGAGAGTCATGTGATAGCCTGCCGTGCTAAGGTGATGTCATCCACTTGGACGTCTTATCAGGGGACATGGTAACTTTTTGTGCGCTACACTGTAAATATTTACTGTTTTAAAAGCCAGGGTCTGTTGATAAGAGGGGAGGTTTCAGGGTCACATGACTGCATCCTGCCTCGCCTTGTCAGGGCTGCAGGAATATTTATCTAATGTCTCCAGTTAGGCCAGGAATCGCTCTCCAAAATCACATACATCCATCTTTATTTTATTTAGACTTTCATTTTGGCTTATTTGTTCCATGTGTTGGGCTCTTAGCTTTGGAGTTTGCACTTAAAAACTACAAATGAGTCACTCTGTCAAGATTGCGAAACCCTTGAGGAATTCATTGTGGGTAAACAATGAGACAGTTGATAGTTACTGCATTGTGGGAGAGATGAAATATCCTAACACATGCTCATTTCTTGACAAAAACACAAAACCTTTTTTTTTTTTTTTTTTAAACAGCAAGAATGACCACATTAAAGAAGACAAAACAGTTCTGGTATTTTTCCATTTTAAATCATTTTTTATTATTTTCTTTCAAAAACAAAAATATTCAATATTGTTACTTAAAGAATAACAAATCCAGAATGGCACCGGATACAGGGAGTGTTATGGTGGGCAGGCTTGGCAGGAGAGTTGTTGGTCACATCTTGACTGGTACGAGCGCCTTGTGCTCGATTGGTCAACCACCAAGCCCCTCCCACATTTCAACTTCTTCTTCCTCTTTACAGGAATACATCCTAAAGTAAGAATCAAAAATGTACACGGCTGTGATCGCGAATGGCTTGAAAACTGGACTCCGCCTCCTTATTCTCATTTTGGCCCCACCCACCCACCCACCCCTTTTGCCCCTGTACAACTGCACTGTGTGAGTGCCGTGAGGATGAATACATCAGGATGGAATGAATTGTTGGAGGAAAGGGACTGGTGTGGTGTCCCCATATAAGGGAATGGAGGAGGGGGGAGCTGAGGGTAGGGAGGAGAGGGTAGAGCATCGGGTAACTTTTCATTTGGATGCTGCTTCTCCACAGCATTCCTTCTTCTCCTGCTCGATATCTGATGGGAAAAAAAAAGAGAGAAAGAAACACAGTTAGTTGGAGCATCTGGCTCTTTTTGGGGCTGCTGAAGTCCTGGCAGGAAATGTCTATGACACTGCCAAGATAAAGCAAAACCGGCGAAGAGGAGTGTGAAGTTTCATGCACTCCGTAATGGGTGGAGCTCCGTGACCTGTCAAATATGTTAAACATTAACTTTTTTGAACAGACATTAAAGCTGCATTGATGACACGCATATTTCGGGATGTGACGTTTGCATGGATTCTGGAACTGAAGTGCAAAAGTTGGGCATCTGTATGTCAGCCAGGATAGATGTCACCAGGTCACACAGGAAAGTTGCAAAGTGGGATGGGGCAATTTAATAAACCTCCTTTAATCTGATTGTGCGAATTAAGGATTTTTGAAAATGAACATCAACGTTGCACAACTCCTGAAGACACAGTAGCCAATAAAATCTATTTACGTCTGCTTAGATAGACTGTTACTCATTTGTAAATACACATTTTTTGTGAATGTAAGTTGGTTTCACAACTTCTTACTAGAGGGGTCCTCTATATCACTTAAGACACAGAGTTCTGGCTTCTATAATATTGTAATTGTATTCACATTAGTGGAGTTGTGATGAATGGCTTTTTAAGTGGCTGGGTATACTGGGTGCATTCAAGAGATGGAGATTTCAGGAAATGTGTCAGGCTGCTGAATGGCTAGGTGCAGCTCCAAGTCTGCAACATAACTTAACAGTAGTGACATGAATGCAGCCATTATGGGCTTTGAGCTGTTGTGTTTTGCTCTTAAAAACGGAAAATGTCCTGCAAAATTGTCCAGCCTTGCACTGCATAAACAGTGATATATGCTGCAGATTCAAGTCTGTGATCTATCCTCAGATCAAGTGACGTGAACACCGCCAAAAGTTTTGCTCTCCAAAGCAAAACACAATCTTTGGCTCAGGTCAGCGAGTCACTCATTACTCTGCCCATGTCTGTTTCACAATGTCTAGTTTTCTCCTCATCACTTATGTTGATAGAGCCTGCTACTGCAGGCTTGCAGTTCAATGTTTCACCTGAGAGGGTGCTATACTCAGAAAAATTACCTTCACAGAACAATGCCCAATAGATAAGGCCATACAGAGAGGGGGGAATTCAAAGGGGGGAATTTCCAAAATACCATGATGATGAAGGGCGTTTACATTCTGATTTACACAAGGGGAGTGAGAGACCAAAATCATTGTACAAGTTGATAAGTGAAAAAAACGTCACTAGAGTGATCACTACATGGAAAGGGGAAAAGGGGCGTGGATGGAGAACACAATGGTACCAGGACTCGATATAGTAGAGGAAACTACCAAGTTAAATAATGTGAAATAGCATATAGGGCTGAGACATAGCAGTTCTTGGGTGATGAGTTTGCTCTCCCCTTGACTGTCCTCTTCTAGACCCTGTGAATGCAATCATTAGCTGAGTGAATTTGTGGTGTTCAGTACATTGCTGGAAAATGAACACACAGAGTCTTGGGTGAAGGTTGTCAGCGTGTACATTTGGCCAGATTCCTAAGGGTCCCTTGAATGTTATCTCGAGGTCAGAAGAAACATTGTTGGAATGGCCTTGACTGTTATTCACTTTTGTGATCCCTGTCAAAACAGAATTTGAATTGTTGATGATCGTTCATGTTATTTTTATGCCAAACATTTGTTATGCTAAAAAAATTGACATCTCAACACTTTAATTTGGAACATGCTGAAAATGTATTTGACACCATATGACATTGTTCCACCTTTTATTGACAACCATCTGGGAATGTGATCAATAAGTCTGCATGAATCAAGCCTGCTGCTTTTCTCTGTGTTGTTTAGAACAATGAATATGTCCTACGCCTGTTCTGCAAATACTCATGCATTTGACTTGCAATGAAAACCTAACTAGAAAATTCCTCAAGTGTAGTCAAAATATTTTTTTTAGCTGCAAAATGGAAATTCATCTTCCATATAACCAAATCAGCCAGATCCTTCCTAAAGTTACGGATGATGAATTAAAACAGGCTTAACTGGATTTCACCAGGAAGAAGCAGCTGGTGTGACATACGGGCTCCCCTCCTGCCCCTGCTTCCTCCTGCCTTCTGCAGCACATTCTGGCTGCAGCGCTGCCTGTCATCTGTGCATTAGTGCTTCACCACCATCAACTCCACATGTTTGAGAGTCCTATGCTCATGCCATTTTCAGGGGCCCCCGTTACCGTACGCCCATGGAGCGCTGCTAGCAAATCGATTAAGAGGGCCCCCCTGCTCAGCGGCCTGCCTTCATGCATTAAGAGTGCTTTTACTGCAGTTTAAACTGCAGATGGGAAAGAAAAAAAAAGTTGCAAAGGGCAGTGTGAAGGCACAGGGCGGTGGGTGCATAGCATGCTGAGAAAATGTGCTTGGAGCACAGGCACACCCATTTTGCCCACAGCAAAGATAGTACTTTGGGTGAGATAAAGGAGGGAGGTTCATTCCTGTACCAGGAACAGGGCCTTGAGCTTCAAAAACTGTAAGCGCGGGGCCCTCAAGGCACGCCTCTTAGTGAGAGGAGCTGGGTACATCTCTTTTTTATGTGGGGGCTCCACCTTTCCAACGAAAGAGCTGCTTCCCCTATTTCCGTGTCTCAGTGGTCCCAGCATATAGCTTTTAGCTGGGAATCAGAAAATGGATACTGTGTATTATACAGACATCTATGGGAACATTGCTCTTTGTTTTTTATTTTTTGACTGGTTGGCAAAATAAAAAACAAACTGTTGGGCCCCTCCCTGACTCCCTCATTCAATGTCTGCCTGAATGAGTCACTCACTAAACAACTACCTGAAAAAATGGCAACCTTATTTGACCGCCATTTGTTGGGAATTCCAAGCAAATAAGAATAACTCATGATGAGCACTACCTGTTAAGTTAGTGTTTTTAACTTCTGTTGCAGATGTGTAAGCAGCTTTTATAAGCAGACCCATTAACTTAAAGATCAATGCATTTTTTTTTGTATTTTACTGTTGCACAATTTGTTGCTTGGCTGCTAGCTTATCTTGAACCTCTTGAGAAGCAAGCGAGCTGAAGCCAAGACGTGCCGTACTGTGATTTAGCAGTCCACAGCCACTCCTTTGCGTATTGCACTTCAACTTAATCATGGGAGACAGGCACCTGGTAGAGAGCTGGCAATTCCAAGCTTGTGGGTGTGACAAGACCAGACAGTGCTCCGGCTGCTGGCATGCACCGTGGGGGCAGGCATGTACCACGAGAGCGCAGTTAATCACGAATGTGTTCACTGCCAAACGTTTGTGCAGGTTCATTCACACAAAACAAAGGGAGGCATTCATTCCTGAGGTGTGTTCATGCATGCACCGATAGCAGAATTTACTACATGAAAATTCTGCAACAATAATTTCTGCAATAATTTAAACCACTGTTCGATCTAAACTGTAGAGCAGGTGTGCCGTTTCCATGACACAAGGCAAAAGGTGAAATATTTAAGGTGTATTTGCACCCTTAAAGCTGAAGTTCTCTATCTAACTATTTTTGATCTGAAATTCACGCCACTCTTGGATCCTAACTGCAGTGAGGCACGCTGAGATTTTACTCCGTTTCCATTCAGATTGTAACTCAGTGGGCCCACTCACCTTCCTTAGTGGGAAGAGGGTTTCTCTCTTTTGTGTCGGTCTTCTTCAGACACTTTTTGTCAAAGTTCTGCACTTCCTGCTTCACGGGGTTGTTGTCTCCCATTGTTGGCGGTTATCTGTTGATGAAAAACAAATTTGATTGCAACAGAGGCCACTAAATCACATTTTTATTATTTTGCAACAGCAATAAAACCTTAGCAAATACAAAGATCTGGGCTCATACCAAAGGACTGAATTATTAAGCATGTATTTCTTTGAGGGTGGGGGTTGGGGGAAATGAATATATGTGAATATGGGAGTTATTTAAGGTTCTAACCACCTCCTACACACAGTGAGTCAGGAGCCTGAGAGATCTAATCAGTGCGACTGTTGACATCGCTGATAGTGTTACTTGCACACCCACTGACACAATGGAAAGGCTCATGACCAGCGATACAATGGGCCGACTCATGGCCGTGGGACACAATGGACCGACTCACATCAGAAGGACTTGAAACGAGGGTTCGGGTTGATAAGTATAAATTGCTGATGCAGATTCTTTTTCATGCACAGCACCAAGAGTGGAAGAGCCCACCCACCACAGGAAAGAGGAACTGAGAGAAAGTATTGTCAAAAAACCTAATGTCTACTTTTTAACACAGTCTAATCTTTCACCAGAGTATGTCACAGCAAACATGCTCACTCAAGGACATATCTTTATATCCTGGCAGAAGTTAATAGTTAAGGATTTGTAGACATTCCACATAAAGAGAGGAAAACCAGTTCAGCCACATAAAACCCCTTTAGTGTTATTTAATCGCCAACCTCTAGCCTTACACAAAACAGGTTCTCGTGGAACAGGCCTTATAGCAAACACTGATCTTGCCCTTAACTTTGTTTAAGTATGGGATTAAATAACATTTCTTATGGGACTGCAGCACACCTGAGTTTTTGTTTTACAGTTCGCATTTGATGTGCTCTTCTGATTGGTCTAGAGTTGTCCTTTGACATGCCTAAGAGATCCACGGCACCAAACATGTGGTCTTTTACTATTTAGGCCTCTAAATCTGTCTTTCTAATCATCTCTAGTTTAATTGGCTTGTAAATCCCCCTCTTTCGTCCTCAGTTTATACCCAGTTTGATTTCTTTTGCATTGCTTTGTATTAACCAAACTGGTGCTACAGATTTGTGCAGGCTGTGGACAGATTCCCATACTTAACTGTAAAGAGCTTTGAGATCGTGAGATAAAAATATGCAAATTATCCCACTTATTCCAGTCTTGCAGTAATATAGGTGGAGGGTGGGGTTACCTTTGCCAGCACTCACTGTCTTTCTTTATCTACAGTCCATGGTGTCAAAATGACCCAACACTGACTCATTCCAGCATTAGAAATGCTATTACCATTGCAACACTATTTACATGCGTATGTGAAGTTTAGAGTCCCCAGCTTCTTCTTTTCTGCTTCCTGCTATTTGGGGATCCAGTGTCCTGCTGCAGCTCTGCTGCTCACTGCCCCTGCCCCACCCCCCGCCCCTCGAATCCTGCACTGCAGGAGATCAGCCGTGCGGGCAGAGTCAGACGCACTGGTGCCAGAGCAGCACCACTTTACAGCTCACCAGAGTGAAAGGGGGCTGCCCCCCAACAATAAGGCAACACCTTTATCTCTTTCCATATATTTTAATAAAAAGCTGTGCTCTGTGGATTGTCTCTTTCCTCTCCTCCCTACTCACAGTGATTGTGCTAATGCGTTTTTGCAGAGTGAGAAGAAATGGACTGCCGATTAAGCCGAGCTCAGTGAGAACAACTCTGCTACACAGGCATCGGACACGTTGGGTCTAAATGTACAACTCAGCCCACTGTTACAGTGCTGCCAGTGCATTAGGACCAACAACACATGGATCTGCTCAGTCCTGCCAGATTATACAGGCTACTCCTTCACTCTTTCTTTCCCATATTATTATACAGCAAATGCCTTTATCCAGGGCAGTTTACATAATTCATATTGGTACATGTAATGCAGCTTTTAAGTTTCATTTATTTATTGGATATTTAAAGGAGCAATTCAGGTTAGGCACCTCTTTCAAGGGTAGAATGCCATTGCCCCTCGCTCCTGGGAACTCAACCTGCAACCTCTGGGTTACAAGCCCAGCCCCTAAACTGTTATGCAACACCTGCTGACCATCTGGGACAGGGACTAGTTCAAATATGCAAGATTTTAACAACATCCTTGAATGAATTTAACAAAGAGTGGAGCAACATACACTTCAGTACTGGGTGTGGTACCACCCAGTGTACCTGCTGTAAGATTTCCAAAGGTTCACATTCATACTAAATGAACATGGTCAATGTATGGAATTCCCACGATCTTTTGTTTCAGATATTTCTTTTTCAAATTCTGACTCATACTCTGACCAATTCCATGTTCATTAACCTATTTAAAAAAAAATAAGTCCGTGAAACTGTAGTAGAGCAATGTGGCGGTAAACAATGATATAAAATTACTATACGGCATGCAAAATGAGTCAGTAAAAGACCTTCGTTTACACCTGCGTGCATAGACTACAATAATGAGCTCAGCTCATGCGAATGCCTCGTGGGAATAGCACGTCTCCTACACCCACCCCTCAGGAAAACAATGTCACATTCTTTCTCTTCTCTGAAATCCTTGTCCTCCAGTGAAAACTGGCACTACTCCATTGAGGACTAGGAACACGGGGAGTGAGAAAACAAAACCACAGACACAATATCGACGATATTATAAACACGAGCAGCAAAGGGGCGAGTATAAACATCATATCGAGGGGAGGAGAGCCTTCTTGTGAGCTGAGCACGGTAACGGGGCGCATACACCGTGCGCCCGCAGGTGCGGTGGCAAGGAGGCACTCCCTAGTTCCCTGTCCGCAAGAGTGCGCGTGCAAGACAATCTGCAGAGGAATGCGAGATGAATCTTCAACAGATAGAGGGGGTTTTCAGTTATACTTCCCCTGCGTCAGCAATGGACGGACAAACCCCCGTCTATAAACACATTTTAGCTCCATCGCCTTAATGGTCTTTTAAAAGAAGATTCATATTCAAGTGATATCATGCACTCCATCATAAAGGCAGCACTAGCTGATCGCACACAAGACTACAATCCCACCCAGCACAAAGGAATGCAGCACAACGGTAACATGAAAATACAGTCACTGCGGACAGCATCATTACTTCGAAGGCGAGGCCATCGTAAAATAACGGATGGCTAAATCGGCGATAGCCGCATGAGGACACTTAAAATCGAAGAGTGAGCTGAATACTTCAAACCATGCCAATCAAGAAGTCACGTTTGCAAATTCTCATAATAAAACTTAAGCACCAAATGCATTATCTGACCGAATACGCAGAACTGATGCATGCAAATGCAGTCATATCACTGAAAGTAGTAACCATAGTGAAACACGTTTTATGATCCATTTACCGCATATCCCTACCTGGGATTATCAGCAAGCGAATGGGCAGTAAATTCCTTCTTAGTGGTACTTCTGTGACATCGCCTGAGACAAGCGGTTTAAATAGTACAGCACGCCCTAAACCACCTTAACGTAGGTATCAACCAGTTCTCACCCATTGGACCAATCGCGTCAAGTCATGTATGCTATTGGCCACGGCTTAAGTCTGTCAAAATATAAGGCTTATCATTTCAAGTACAGTAGAAGCACATTTTCATTTTTACTGACGAAAAACCGAAACATATTTTTGCACATGCACATTACGTAAGATTCAGTTTAATTAAGGATGAAGTGAGGCAAGTTTTTACCACTACTGCACTTGCGCAGATGTCCTAGTATCAGGCTTCCATGATATCAACGGATACGACATCGCCACCCCGTGGCCAAAACCCTGGCTCAGTCACATTAGTCGTGATTCCAGATTTTAAGTCACGCATTGAAAAGCAATATAAAAATCACTCGGGCATCATTCTGTTACAGTCATTTCGTTTTTAATACTTGACATTAGCAATATGAACACCACTTCTAAATAAATTATATCAATTATATTTCTCTTAAGCTCTTAAACCTGGTGAGAACATTCAGCAGAATATTGTAATATTTAAATAAAAAAGTTCACCCAGTTATTGAAAACATCTTAAGAACCAAAACTTCAAGAATGAAAGTGACATTGTTCTGTAGAAGGAGAATGCTTTTGTCAACCCAGTCATCACTATTATTGAAATAAAATGTATGCAAGGCGCATATGCTGTCTAAGGCCAATGCTTTCTAAAGACTGAAGAAGGGAAAAGGCTTATCAAATATTTAGAGTCAAGATATAATGCATACAATACGATGTAATCTAACTGACATCTGTGAGGTAAACATTACAGTTGTAGTAATCCAGGCTATCTATGTTATCTATGGTTAATGTACAATGATGTTGACCCAGAGACACCTTGGATAAGCCAGAAAGCTGAATAAATGCACTTGTCCACTTTGTTACCTTCATATTAGATTTGGTACAGAGTATTGATAAATGTTTGTCTTTGGGACTTTCACGCTACTTTTCTCGTGTAACAGCAATTGTACAAAACTTAAACGCATACGGAATGTAAAACGGTTGTAAAAAAGGTACAAAAATACCAAAACAAAAACATGTATCAAAAGTAAAAAATGTTCTACAAAAACGTTTTGACAAATAATCATAACTGAAAGGAGTGTAAAATACAGAGATGCAATAAAACACTTTATTCGATGGAATTGCATTTCAGTGTTAACGCATTGCCCTCTACTGGTCAATCTTGGCATGACACGGCATGAGTGCTGGTGTAATAATGATGTATGTGTAACAAAACAAACGACCTTTCACAAACATTGGCTACAGTAAAAAGAAGAAAATGCTGCCCCATGCATGCTTTAATTTCGAGAGCAGAATGACACATTTCAAAATAAAAACAAAGTCATGGCAGAGTGTAATGTATAACCTGGATAAATACCTTAAAAAGCCTTCTGTGGAATAGATTATTTCACAGCAATTATAATATCAGAAAAAAACCATGAATGCTCAAAACATGAATAGTATTATTATGTTTATATGTGATATTATTATATAGTAAGATTTTGTTATAGTCTGAAACAGTATAAACAGCTTAAATCCAAAAACGGCAGAAAGCACCAAATAATTAATAACCTGAGAAAACCCATCATAAGGCACTTCCAAAAAGTGCAAAACGTAGAAATGGCAGTGCTAATGAGTCTGACCTGAACATCTTAGAATCAGAGAAACCAGGCAAGTCCCCTGCCTTGACAAAAATATTTCAACAAATGAATCATAAACACAAGGCATGCCATACTGTGTAAAACATGCTATTTTAAAGAACCTGATTTAAATGAAGGCTCCTCCAAAACCCACAGGAAATTCAGACCACTGATACCAGAGACGACAGGAGACACACAGACAGGACATGATACGCATAAATGTTCTTTGATAATTCAGCAATAATATAATTTATTCAAAAATGGCTGTTTTGTTCTTCGAGTAACACTAAGATTTTGGCATGTTAGCGCTGGACACTTTGCTGTGTAAAACAGAGGTCAGCATATTTATCCAAAATTGGCCATTGTATCTGCAGGCTTTTGTTTTGGCCCAACACTGAAACACCTGATTAAAGTAATTGTGATCTATATTTTAGAGTATGATTTGTTGATGAGTTTAATAGAGTGTTTTAGTTGTTGTATGAAACAAAAGCCTGCAACCACGGTGGTCCTTGTCGTGATCAGTGACCCCTAACATAGATGACATGTCCCAGGTGTGTCTTCACTCATACATCGCCCTCAGCGTCAGCGCCTGTCCAGCCGGTCGTAGATGGCGGTGGTGATTCCCCAGGTGAGGCAGGAACGCAGGATGACCAGGGAGCCTCCCCGATAGAGCAACCTCACCTTCCTCTGCCGGGCCTCCCACAGCTCCGCCCAGCACTGCTGGGCCCCGCCCCCCTTACCCCCGACCTCCGCCTGCATGTTTGCAATCAGCACGGAGAGTGGGTACAGGGGCAGGCTTATCACCATGGCGTTGGCCATCCCGGAAATGAAGGACGCTGCCCCCGGTGACAGCCCTTGCTCCCCCAGGGTGGCCCGCATGGGATCCTTCAGCCCGAAGTAGATGCCGTTGCCCAGGGTGTTGCGGACCAGCACGGGCAGCATGGCCCTGTAGAACCCAGCCGACAGGCTCTCTGCACGGAGGCGGGCCAGCACGCTCCGCATGGTGGGCAGACTGTTGTCGTTTCCGCCGTTCTGCAGCACGTTCTGCACACGCTCAAAGGGTGTGAACACCAGAGCCTCCACCATCCCAGTGCCCATGCCTGCCAGGGCCTGCAAGGTGGTGCTGGAAACCAGGGAGGCCTCACCCAGGGGAGAAAGCTGGCGCAGCAGGGTGTCCTGGAGGCCGAAGATAAGGGTCCCATGCAGAGTCTTCACCAGCAACGGAGGGAGCACCCCCCTGTAGAGCTTGCGTGGTCCCTCCTTGTACAGCTGGGCCACGGCCTCGCGGACCAGGTTGCTATGCAGCTGCTGGCGGAACACCGTTTTGTAGACGGGGAAGGTGACCAGCGTGGTCATGGTGGTGAGCAGGCTGGAGGTACCCCCGTACATGTAACTACGGAGCCAGGTGAACAGGTCAAGGCCCCCATTGTTCTCTACAGGGATCCGTGGCATCTTCCTACCAGATGAAGCCCCTACCACAGAAACAGAGCATAGTACATAGACACCTTCCAGCAAGGACAAGCAGCATTTACACCTGATCTGTTCAGCGGATAGTCTTGCCAAGAGAAATGTACAACTTAGTGCCCAAGTGGAGAAGGATGCATAAACACGAATATAAACACAACATAGACAGCAAAATAATAAATTGGCTGGAGCATGTCTTCAATGAAATACATATACCTTAAGCAGATGTAATTATTTTAATTTAGCAAATTAATATATATGTATGTTTGTATAGTTAAATATAATGTATATTTAAGTCACAACTGGATGTCCTCATCTAATCAACGCCTCATGACATCTCATTGGAAATTAGTGAACCATCGTACACTCGGGGCAGGGGTGTAAACCTGAAAATGTAGAAGTCCTTTTAAGAGTTACTAAGTGAATGAACCTGCGATAAAATGACCTCTGATACACGTAAAATTTGCATGCACATCATCCTTCGACTCACCGTTATAAATTATTGGTTACATCTAAAAGGAATCGGATTTATTGCAACGAATGCCTTCTGTTTTGTTTTTTTGGAACGAATCAGATTTATTTAATCAATTCATTTCGTGTAGTCAGTCGTGATGGATATAACATTCAAAATGATACATCTACCTAGAATAAATGTAAATGGTAAAAGACTCACGAGCGTTGAGAGAAAACAATAGCGTAACCATCGTGGTGGACAGACAATTCATTACCTGATAGCCGGCGTCTTCACACAAGAAGCGACAACCCGCTTCCTTAAGTTATTTTTTATTAAATACAATTCAGTCCTCTACCCATGCAGCTTGGATCCAGTGATTTAATAATTTACCTGAAGACTGTCCCTATGACTGTATTAAATGAATTAATCGAATAAATCAGAAATAACTAGAATGGCACAACTGCATATTTCAACTGTATTTTCACCCATCAATTATTGCCTCCTGAAACTATTGTAGGGATGTTCCGCTAGGTGCTTTGATGTGCAGAGTGTCCCTCCCCTTTCTAGAATAACCATTGGACGGATGACTTTATTCGGTCATTGTCGATTGGACTACATCACTTTTCAATCAAACAACCAGTAGGCGGAAATGCGGTTCTGCGAATGACACACCACGTTGTTTGGTTGTTTCTGGTGTGGTTCCCTTCAAACCCTCAATCACAAGCTGAGTGACTTAACAAAACGTATGGGAAAAATAAAAATTCCCAGTGTACTCTAGCCCAGAAACATTTACAGCTGTGCCAATTCCGTCTGGACATAAGAATGATGTTCCTCTGTAAGACTGAAATTAAGTGCATGCAAACTTAAATAATATGCAAAGGTGCAAAATATTTGTTGACTTTCTAGATATTCTTTCAGCAAACGTTTAATATTCAAGCAACTTGAAACTACTGATTATTGAAGAGCTGGTTATTTTGTAATCCTAAACGAGACCACCCTTGTCAGTTAGCGGTTAACGGTCTGACATGAAGACTAAAGGAGGATTTTACCCGAATCTGTCAAATTAATAATGTCATATACGCGGAATTCCGTACTGCTCGCCGTGCGTTGTTGCATGATAACAGAGCACCTGATGATTGACAGGACTCTGAATTCTATCAATGCTTTTGGAACATGAGCCAGTCGGGGGAAAAAACAACTCCAACAGCCTTAATGAAGCAGAATTTCCCCTTTAAATGTTTGATGCCGAATCCAACCACTGTCCTGGCCTCGTGAGCGTCGCAGACTGCAAGAGACTCACGGCCGCCTCTGATGACACGTCATCCCGATCCCCTGACCCTCACCCCATGATCTGCGGCTTCGACCTCTGCGATTATATTGTTATAATGCGACTATATCTGAAAGTTATGCTTTTGGTTTCTACTTTATATTTAAGCTTGAAACGAGCCCGCAACAGAAGAGCCGTACTTCACAATCTGTTCACTCGGAAATCATATTCGTAAACATATTTTACATAATTACACGGGCCCCTGAAAAAACAATTAACGCCAGTGTCCTCAGCCAATTACGTATACCAAAAAAGAAAACAAAGCACAATAATACAAGTCTATTTGAAAGACCCACAGAAAAGCATCGTTCATAGAGATAGCACCAATGTGTATATTTTGAAGTCGGAATTGTAATGATCATACGGAGTTTCAACTATTCGGACACTCAAGTGTTCCACACTAAAACACAACCCTTACTTCATTAACTATATGTGCTCTTGGGCACAAATTACAATACGATTTGGAAAAAGAACTCGAGATGTTCACATGATCTATATCTAATATCACAGACAAAGCTATACAACAAAATCAATTCAGTTCACAAAGAACATTTGTAATCATTTATTACTGTAATATGAGCACAGCGGACTGTCATACCTGATATTAAAGCAGTGGAGTTGATGTGTGCCAGAAAACAAGGAGAATGAAACTGAATTAAAATGAACGTTTAAAGTGGACTATATGGCCCATGAAGTCACACCACCGGTTCTTCAAAGGTGTCACCAGCCTCTATGTATTCTTCACCCTGCATTCCTGATCTCCAAAACAGCAAAATAATCTGGGTCACACCTTTGAGGTTCAGATGCCATTTTCGTTTCTGAGGAACTTGCTCTCCTGTCGATCACAGTATGGGAGATTAAAACAGCAGACCAGGTTTGACACCACAGATCCTTTTATTTTTACATTTTCCACAAGCAGTACATTCTTGGGTCAGGGAGGCAGAGGTACAGATACACACGATGTACATTGAGAACCCCCCCTCTACCCCCCACTCCCTTAACCCACTGAAACTTAAGGAGAGGTCACAGTTTTCACAGTTCTGCACGTCTGTCAATTTAAGGCATCTTCGTTTTTTTTTTTTTTTCTTCCTTTGCTGCAGGCGTCCTCACAGCCGGTTCTGCTAGATCAACCTACACTCAGCCGAAGAACAGGAGGCAGACAAGGGGAGGAAGAGAGGAAGAGAGATACAGCAAGAGGGAGAGAGACAATAAAAGAATAAGGTAGCCTCTTGAGCTTTGGGATCAGCGTGCGCACGCTCTTCTGCTAGCCCTCCCTGCGATATGTTCCACAGTACATACCTGTGCAGAGGCACAGCTTCTCCGGGACATTATGAGAAGGGGGATAGTGGGGGTGGTTCCCCCAAAATCACAGGGGTTTTTATGTTTTTGGTCTTCTTGTGCTGTTCCGTACAGGCTGCGCACACGGATGGCTGAACTGTTGAACGGGCAGCCAGGTCAAGGTACATTGGACTGGGACTTTTTGCAGTAGTGCCACACGTGTCAGGTTTGTCATGTGTTACCACAGAAAGGACAAGCCATTTAAGAGATGCTTTTGAACACCTGGATTTAATGTCACAGTATCATGCACTTCAAAAATCAAGAGCAGTATAACAAGCCATGGCATGGATTGGGTTCAAGCAGGACTAGCTATAGGGACAGCAAGAATACTGACAACTACTGAAATGCCTCCCTGAGGTCTAACGCAAGAAAAGCCATGGTTCGCTTTGCAGTAACAGATACAGATACAGACAAAAAGCCTGAATGCAAGCACTTACATGACTAAAATCATTCATTAGAAAAAAAATCATTCATACAGAAGTTTCGTTAAAAAAATAAAAACAGCAGATATGGCCTCCCCCCCCCCTCCCCCAAAGGAAGCTCCAGCCTGCAGGAATCCTGAGAGAAACCCTCTGGATTCAGAGACGGGACGCCAGGGTTCTGGAAAACAAACCCTCTCCATTTTGATCCATGTTCTTCTCAAGGTGAACGCTACCTCTCTAACTGGCCTCCAGCAGCACTGTAAACTAGAGCTCATTCTTACTCCATTTCGCTGCTGAACACTGCCTCTAAAACAAAGACACGCAAAACAAAAAAAAAAAAAAAAAAAAAAAAAACCTAGGTAACTGAAATCTCAAATTAGCATTAAAGCACGTTGACCATCAAAAATGTAACAGAGTATGACCATGGGATAGTAGAGGATGGATGGGTTGGGGAGGGGAAGGGAAGGGAAGGGCAGGAGATATGGAATTGGGAAAAGGGGAGAGGATTCTAATGAGCCCTGCTAAACTACTGGAACCTCTGGTATTGGAGTAGAGGGATTTGAAGGAGCGTGGGGGTGTGGGAGCTGTTATATATGGCGCTGAGCACAAGTCCTCCATTTCCAGTAGATTAGGGTGGAGCGGAGCAGGGTGGGGCCGGGTGGAGCAGGGCGGGTAACCCCGCCGCGGAGAGGGAGGGTTACAAGGGCACGTGGCTGAAGAGATAAGACACGGACTCGCCGTTGTGGGTCCTGCGGATGGCCTCCGCCAGGATCATCGAGATGTCGATCACCTGCAGAACAGGAACAGAAAAATAAATAAATAAAAATCGCCATCAATCACTGAGCTTAGCGCTGTTTCAGAGACACGAGTCAGCACACTGACGCCTACTAACGACCCTAAAAGCCTCAATGACAGCGTTACTACTTCCCTTGGCTAAGGACCCTTTTCTTTAGGGACCAGCAGGGATTCCATTTCTTGTATGGAAATGGTTAGGGGGTTGAGGTTTCCTACAGCAGAACTGCTTTCATTTACATGAGCTCACTGCATAGCTTAACGTGCATTGTGGGTACAATCTTCATTGGGGGTCTTTGTCTCGCACTGCCAGTGTTACTGTGCTGTTGCCATAGTTAAAAATGAGGCTTTGTCAACCCCTTTAGAACCATGTCGTTCAGGGCTGCATCGTCACTCACACAGTGAAGGCATCACACCGCGCTCAGTGTCTCACTGTCGATCACAGGCACTAACCTGTATCTTGGGACAGTGCTTCATCTTCTCCTCCTGTGGGATGGTGTTGGTGACCACCACAGCCTCGAAGCAGGCGTTGTTGATGCGAGAGATGGCAGGCCCGGAGAAGATGCCGTGAGTCAGGATGGCGTACACCTTGGTGGCTCCAGCCGACAGAAGCCTGTGAGTTCAGAGAAGACAATATGAAGCAGTTAGAGGCTAAGAGTGCCTCACTTCCACAATTCCTGCAGAACAAAACTGGTACGTTCAAGGACTTGTGATACTTGCAAAATGTTAACAAAATATCAAATTAATTGCTTATTCAGAATGAGTCAAAATTTGGACAGGATTGGTGAAATATAATCCTGACTGTTTCAAATATTATTTCATGGGACAACAAGGTTAACATTTAAGTTTGCCGGTCAAAACAGTATGAGTTTCTATGAAACTTAACGCCAGTACTCAGAACTGAATATGCTTTTAAAACTATGCGTTTCTAGTCGTACAATTATTGGCATGTAAACAGTACACAAAAATCACATTTTTGCATAACAACAAAAAAACCTAAATAGGACAAAGTTGGTCATGCATAAGGTTGTGTGGTTTTAACAAAACAGGAAGTCAGACATATTTTATGGAGTGGGAGGAGCATACTTGTCAGCTGCATGGCAGATGGTGCCACATGTGTCGGCCATGTCGTCAACTAAAATGGCGACCCGGTCCTTTACGTCTCCCACGAGAACCATGCGGTCGACCTCATTAGCCTTCTTCCTCTCCTTGTGAATGAGGGCGAAATCCACATTCAGACGGTCAGCGATGGAGGTGACCCTGTGTGGGAGGAGCACACGCGGTTAAGCTCTCGCAAAGTGTCCTACCATTCACGCTGCTTAAAAATTGCACATTCAGCACATCTTTTGTGAACTTGATTGTACTCTTTGTTACAAAGAGGAGAAGAGAGAAACATAATCAAGTTCAATGAATCATTTGTCCTTTTCCTTCTTTCACAGAGACTAAAGCGGCAGTTTCACATTCAGTGTCAAAGAGTTGTGGCTCCACCCACATTTCACAAGAGCCTTATTTTCAGCCTTGTAAACACTTTTCCTTTGAACTAATTGGAAAAGAAAAACCCATAAGGAAGTGTACAAAATTCATGATACTGGAAGGTAACTTTTTTGTGCTGAAACACCAAAATAAACACAAAAGAGGATGGCATGGTGCAGGGTTTTATTGACGGCATTACACCCATTTACCTCTTGGCTCCTCCAGCATCTGGGGACACAATGGTGCAGTTTTTCCACTCCGGAATGTTCTCTTTAATCCACTTCAGCACAGCGGGCTCTGCGTACAAATTGTCCACGGGGATGTCGAAGAAACCCTGCAAGAAAACGCAGCAGCACAAGACACCATCAGGGACTGACGGCAAATCCGTCACCTCCAAGAGAGCTAGAGGCTGCGCTGCTCTTTCACGACAAAAGGATTTGTTATAGTTTGTTGCCATTTTGGATTTTGAGACCCATCAGCAGATTCCGTTCACAACTATGGATTCATCCCTAGCTTTACAGTTCAGACAGTATCCCTCACCTTTCTCTATAAAGAAACATCCCTTGCAGACAATCTCAAAACTTACAACTATTAGGAGTTAATCGATTTGGTCAAAGAGCATGCAATTTATGTGACCTGCCTAAACTTTTAAGTAAATGAGCATTATTTACTGCAAAAATATGCTTGAAACTCTGCATGAGATACATGTTGTTTGTATGTGCTCATGCATGCACAACGATGTGTGTGCATGATTATGCATGTAATGACAGAGCCTGAGACTAAATGTTTTCACTTCCTAAAACCTGCTTGCAAAAATGTTCTGCTTGTTCATGGACCCACCATATCTGATAACGATGAATGACACTGCTACATGTCTGACAACACTGCTGCTCTTCCAATCTCAAACCACTTTAACATTGTACACTCACCTTAACCACTACCAATGTGTCACAACCACCTGAGGGGATAAGAGGCAGCCATTTTGTGTCAGAGTGTTCACTTCTCTCACCTGTATCTGTGAGGCGTGCAGGTCCATGGTGATGATGTGGTCAGCCCCAGAAACAGACAGCATGTTGGCCACCAGTTTGGCGGAGATGGGTGCTCGACTCTACAGAGAGACACCACTGTCAGGCAAATCGCTCCTTTGCAATTTACATTTACCACTATATCCTCTAATCCATATGTTACTCAAAATACTATACTCAACTACTTATCCTCTATCTTGCATCTACTTCAGCTTGTAATGTATTTTTTGTAGGTTTTAAAATTCAAGGGTCTCCCCGAAGAAAGTCAGAGTGGCACTGTGCCACCCTTCAAAGCAGTGTGACAATTTCAGGGTGAAATGAACCATGTCAATTGATATGAATGTAGAAAACTTTGGAGATGGCTGAAATGATTGCTTCCATTATCTGTAAGACTGATAACTTGGCACCGTCTCTGCTCTTGACCTACATCTTATTGTATGTAATTGTCCAAGATGCTCAGGATGAAAAACATGCCTAAAGGTAATTCCACACAAACTATCACTTCAGGTAATACTTTGCTCATGCAAAAAAAAAAAAAAAACAAAATTCAAAACATTCAGTTAAACCAAATTATGGAAATGAAAAATGTTAGTGTTAGAATAGTGCAGTTAGTCATGGGGTTGGTTAAGTGTATACATGTTTAAATGGTAAAGGTCCTGTGTCTGTTTAAGGCATTCAAACAGAAATGCAGCACACCCCAAATAACTGACAGGATTATTTACAGGCCCATGTATGATCAGAATCATGCTTATATTCAACATTAACACCGCCCCGATGCCATTCAAATATTAGCTGTAGTATTGGTAGTTGCCTTTCTTACATAGTTCTAGGTAGATAATTAATTTTTTTTTTTTTGCTTTAAACATAACACCACTAGGAATTTGAAAGTATGGCTTTACATTTGTGGTAACCAAGGAATCTAATGACAGGCTTGTGGAAGCTGAATTGAAAATAGGAGTTCCTGCATGAACTTGCAATATGAAATATTAAGCAATCTATTTTCTTCACAAGCGTTTTGACATGGCCTATGGCCTTGAATGAATGTCAGCATCACTGTGGGATGACGACGCTGATGACAGTGAGTGTAGCTGAAGGCAAACCTGGACGCTCGTTCGCACAAAATCTCACGCTGCTAAAGCCCATGCCACAAAACCCAGCTTGTCATTCCCCCTCTCAACACACGCAAAACCTCATGGTCAAACCCTGAGGGCCTGTGGGCCTGACGTCCAGCCTGCTCTGACTTCAGCCACACTGCAGATGGTGGAATGGAGTGTGATGGTGTTGGAGTGGGTAAAGTAACTAGATCGATATCCCTCACCCCCACCTTGTCCTTCTTGTCCTGCCGGGCGTAGGGGAAGCAGGGGATGACGGCGGTGACACGGGAGGCCGAGGCGATCTTGCAGGCGTTGATCATGATCAGCAGCTCCATCAGGTTGTCGTTGATCTCGCCACAGCCGCTCTGGACAATGTAGACGTCCTCCCCTCTCACGCTCTCGCCGATCTCCACGCTGCGGCAGGGACAAGGTGGGCCCGAGGGCCCGCCATCAGACACATTATATGACATCCACACACCAGAGTTTGTAACTTTTACTTATGTTAAACTGGTACTACATGATGATGCTCCATTTCTAGGGCCTTTATTGCAAACGGCAGGATTAGCTGCAAACAAACAGGATGAAACTGTGTTTTTGACTGTAACTGTTAAATTAGCTGATTTTAATGTAGAATTTACCCAAATACAACAGACTTTTCTGATGCAGGTCCTGCATTTACTACACTTTTGGGCCTGGGACAAATGGACAAGATGCACCACCTTGCAAGAACATTCTGGGCAGACCACAGGATGTTTTAACAATAGTGCAGTCATTATGACAATCTAACATTCTTCTGATTTGTACTGAATTAAAGTCCAGTTTAATCCTACTTTTATTTCTTTTATCACATTTCTTGGCCTTTTATTTAGTTTTTCCTTCTTATGTCAGTGTAATACCCCAAATAGCTGCAATCCATGTATTTAAGGTGTTTCATAAAAAACTATCGCAATTACAATACTGATACTACTGATACTAACAATTCTAATACGACTACCGCTGTGGCCAAAAAATCACTATAATGTTGACTTTTAAAACATTCTAGAAGGTCTCATGACCTTCAGGTGCTTTCCTCCTGTCAAATGCACCTGCTCCTCAGTGCTCCAGGACTCATATTCTGCTCTGCTATAGGTAAACACAAGACAGCCATCCTCCAGCTGAGTACTGCTACAATACTAACCTCAGAGATGCTCTTACCAGGAACTGAGTTTCCCTTCCATAATAACATGAATACTGTAGAAAACAGCCTCTAAAAAAATTAACATCTTTTGTTACCCGTATTTAAACAAACACGCTTCACGTAAATATACAAATGCACACATGCGCGCATGCACGCACGGCTGGGGCGTGACTCTTGGATACTGGGATGGTAACATCCTCCGCTCTGGAGACGGTCTCATGTGTAGACTGCTACCAGAGAGCGGGGGAGGAGACCCGCAGGAGAGCACCAGAGAGCAGGGGTGGAGCACCAGCAGGAGAGCACCAGGGACGGGGGGGGAGGGGCAGAACGCCAGGGCACATATCACAGCTCTCCAGGCAGAGCGAATGCAAATGATCCCGCAGGTAGGCAGAGATTCAACATGGAAAAATAGAACAGGAAACTGAAAATGCCAGCCAGGCTTTGGAAAGCGAGTCACGGCTACAGAGACCTTGTGACAAACCCATCCCACACTCAAAGCCATCTAACTTTGACAATTCTTTTTTAAATAAACGTGATGTACCTGGGGTAGGGGGACAAAGTATGACTGGTGTCAGAGACAGATGCATGGAAACACACAGGCCCTGTTAGAAACACATGCAGAAACTGCACTGAGCTGCGAGCCCGTTTGCTCCTGGTATGTCGCTGTAGGAGCGTTCAAACACTTCAGCACATTCTATTTTAGACAAACATGAAACACATCTACTTCAGTTAATGCCAAATGCTCAAAGATCCCTCAGCACAGGCTGTCACACTGCCGAGTTCCTTTCCCTCACTTCCTTCTCGGTGCAATAGCTGCACAGAGGTCAGCTGTGCAATAGAGTGCATCTGGCATGATCTTCCACACCAGGCAGTCACTGACATTGGGCACTCTGCAGAGTTAATTCCCTTAATTAACAATTAAGACTCTCTACACGTGAGCGCTTCCACTGAGTTCTCTTTCAGGCAGGCGAGTCATCTGACAAGAGTCTCACCATTCCACCCAGAGATACTACATTTTTCTCTCTCTTTTTTTTTTTTTTTTAGGACGACAACTACAGCCCTATCTTTGCGACAGATGAAATTGTTAAATGTTCTGGGACTTAACCAACACAATGACATTCAGCTTTCAAAAGAAATATATATATTTTCTACAACTCAGCCATTTGTTTGAAGTCATCATTCACTATTGATTTAAATATTGTATCTGGTTTCATTTTGCTCATTTCTTTTGAGGATATGCCACATTTTGTGATGTATCGATTCTTTTCAAAATATCATCAGTGATGTCCCCGATACATAGATAGTCAAAGCGAATTAATTACTCTGCAGAAATAGGAAAATAACATCAGTATTATGGAGGGTGACCATGAATTCTCAAGTGAATTGAGCTCCTAGCAGTAGAATGAAATACTAGGCGAGCCGGAAGCTGTTTGAACATGTAAATTCACGCAAAGGCATTTGCTTAGTCACTGCAAATTATGTGTCAGATGTTAGACAAACATTCTGCTAATATATTTATTTTTCCTCAGCACAAGATCCACTTTATCATTAAGTGATTTCATGATTTATGGATGTGGTCCCTCAAATGCCAAAGGGTGCTTAGCTGAACTCGCCCCCCCCAACCCCACCTTAAACGCATGATGATCTTAACACCCGCCCCCAACCCACCCCCATCCCTCAAAAGTGCAAGACACCCCCACTCCCCAATTCTTAAACCATAGAACATGGGTGGTTGGATAGGCAACTTAGAACCTAGATAGTTGCAAAGTGAACTTTTGCTTCTACCCATTAACCAATCACCTCAATTAACTGCAGAAACCAGTGCTATTGGATCTTACACATGTAACAGCACTAAAACGTGCATGAGCAGAAATGAAACCAGCCTCATGATGTCATTATGAAGATTCCCAATAAATTTAGAAAGTACTTCAGAAAGTATTTACTTTACTCTCCACTTCCTGAAAATGTGATGCGATTTTATTTCTCAAGACTGATCATCAGACCAAAACCTCCCAAGACAACCAACACAGGAACACCGGCTGCACCCCCTTTCCTCTCAGAGTCACTGCTGTTGCTGACGGAGTCAAAAAGCTTTGACAAAGCTAGACATTTAGGAAACTCCACCATCTCATTTTGCCTGCTATGTGATTTGTTTATTATACCATTTCCCTAATAGGTTAAAAGGAGCCAAAAACATACAGGACAAAATCTGACTGTTTGTTAGGACATGTTTAAATGATAGGCTGATTTAGTTAACTTATTGGATCTACATTTCAATTCAACTGTCCTCTTTATAGTATCACCAGCTTTAGTCAGCAGATCTGGTGAGAGCAACTTCCATGCCAGCTGGTCATTGGGTTAGAAGAAAAGTAGCCAAAGCTTGACTCAGCTTTTAAGCTACAGTGTAAAGATGTACTTATGCTGAGGCGATGCTGCGATACTGGCAGCCACCCTGACCATTTGTAACCTGCACCTCATCTGTTGTCAGGACATCATTACTTACAGTGTAAAAGGACCATTCACATCCTGTGTATTATTGAAACATTAATGACGAGGCAAAATTTAAACTGTTTGCATCCCAGAATGTTTTTATCATGTCGAGAGTAGAAATCTCATAGTGTGAGGAGCAGGTGCATTATGTGGTGATACGTGAAAGACAACTCATTATAAACCATGAGAATGTAAGAATCTATACAAAGTATGGTAAGGAAGACAGATTTAGCAAAGCTTTCAGCCTAGAGACAACTAATGCTTTGGGAGGCAGCAGTCTTCGGGACATGACATGTATAAAACTATCACAACTTTTCTGCAACCCTTTGTGAGTGTGGGAGACCTATGGTTTGTACAATAACCTCTGTACTACTGATGGTACACATTTTCAGACAAATTTTCTATTCAAATGACCAAAGCTCCACAGCTTTTTACCCCTCCCATTTTTACCTATTTACCCAAGCATAGCTTGTTGATTTAAATGATTAAATTGATTTTACAGGACTGAACTTTGCTTTCTTTTTATCTAGCCACATTCTCTCACTTCACATAAAGAGATAGAATGCACCAATGCAAAATGATTAAGAAAGGCCTTGGGAGGACTGGGCAGTGTATTGATCAGACTGAGATCAGCTGTAAAGAGGTGACGCTGCTCCTTCTGAAGGCCATGAGCCACTGCTGGAAGACTTGAAACAAACAGTAACTGAAATGAAGTGAGCCCCTGTTACCTACCTAAAACTAATAAGATTACAAGGGGATTGGGGTTTAGCAGGGAGATTTAAAGGTACAATACAGGATCAACGAGCAATTCTGAAGTCAAGTCACATAATAACACAGGCTGGGCTTCTGCAACATTGGCACACAAATGGAGATCCAGTAGGCTGTGAAATTAAATCAAGAGACAATAAATCCAACCTAAACTGTGTAAAGCAACCCAGGTTCATATTGACCTTGTAGGTATAATAATAAAGACCACATTTCGTTAAAAGTCCAAGCATAAAAACAACCTCTATAATAAGTAGAAGGCAGCCAAACACGATTAATTCAAAATTTCCTTAATGAATTAAAGATCATTTCAAGAATAAAGGACAGAGCATGATGTATTGACTGAGGTCTTAAGAACCATTTTGCTCTGGATAGAAAAGAACTGATAAAGACATAGTGCTGAAGCATTTTAGTCTGGTCACAAAGCTGTTAAGTCATGCACAGCAAGAACATGACTAAGTGAAACCTAAGATGAGAATTACCACAAATATGCCCATCACTTACAAAACTTACACTATGGTGAGACATCAAAACAATTGGCAACTAATATAAAGCAGCCATCTTTGAATAAAACGAATGGCAAGTGAAGGCATGAAAATAATATTCACATATGCAGTGTTTTTACTAACAAACTACCACATTATCATAAAAGCCAGATTAGTTGTTCTGAAAACGTACAGATATGTAATTCACAATATGGGTCTGGAACTTTACAAAAGCAGCACTGGTTCGTTAATATAACGGGGGTGTCACCACACAGTTACGGTGGGGCATTCAATGAGCACGTGGGGCTTTTGGCTCTGGTGGAACATACCACACATTCAGCTCTAAATCTGAAATCAGCTGCTTCGAATTTGGGGAGAATGTGCACTGAAAGGCAAGCCATCAGGATGTCCAGCCTAGCAACATGTTGGTTTGTTTGGTCATTTGGAACCAACATTGAGTATATGTCCTTGTTTCAGCTAGATACTATGTGGATGTAACGTAGCACACAAGGTTCAGTACGGTCAAAATAATGGTTAACCATTAAGCAAAACAAAAATTATAAATTATGAATTCCGCCCGACTCAATATAGTTCGACCGCAAACATGTTTTTAAAACCCTTCCCTCAAACGCTTTGAGTAGGCTACCTAGCAACACATTTTTAGGGGGAAGCAAAGCCGAAACAAGCAATTGATCTCTAAGGCCACGTGCAATTGTTTACAATCTCGCCAAAGCGCTGATGACGATTAATCTATCTAAATGATAAGAAAGTCAGCCCCAACGGCAGTCACAGCTTAGTTAGAGCTAAAGGCCATACATAACGATTAGTCTAGAGTGGGGACATGATCATGTGATAGAACAGGGCCGGTTTAAAAATGGATGCTGACTTCATGTCCCACAAGCAAAGCTTGCGTGCTTGCGTGGTCTATGGGAATTGGAGTGTCGCGGCCTACAACCCCGACACATAACGGACGACTAGACAACATTTAAGATGACTACAAGCCCCAGAATGCTATGCACGCTGTAACTGCTACCCGTATTCAGTAGTACTTGTAGATAACACATGTGGTACAACACCCCGAATGACATACTATAAATTAGCCAAGAACATTTAAACTTGATATGTTGCTAAAAAAAGCATCCCCATCGCCCGAACAAAACAGCACCCAATACTCACCATGTCTCCTGATTACTGAATTTCTTCGTAACCACCTTTCCCAGCTCCAGCCCCAAGCGGTCGGCGATCTTTTGAGACAGATCCTGGTGAGAGCTACCACTGAAAATCTTAATATTTGGCATTTTTGGGCGTTCCAGGGCGTCGGTTAACGGAAAACTGGAGTGACTGAAAGTGAATCCGTGCCTAGACACGTCAATGCTGCCTATTTTAAAATGCGAAGTTCAAAAGAAAACAATTGTAGATATTTCGCTGGTCGTCTGATGTTCAGCTCTCTGCCACTTGCACACCTCACTCTACCTTTCCTCCATCATAACCTCCACGCGCTTCCTCTCGGTAGCGCGCGAAAGCATGCACGTTTTCCCTGTCCCCTCGGCGTGTGACGTAGTTAACGCCCTCCCTGCTTCACGCTGTAACCTGCACGACAACTGTGGAACGCTGCAATGTTAAGTACAGCATAACAGAAACTGCGCACCATGTGAAATGTTCAATGTTTTTACTCCGTGAAAAAAGGTTTACTTTAGTTGAGACACACAAAATGGAGGACGCACAGGAAAATAGCGAAGACAGTGCAAGGTTAGTTGCAGGTAAACTAGATAGTAAAATTTGGGACTATTAGTCTAATCCAGGTATATATTCTTAATTGTTTTGGTAGCAGACTTTACATAGTAAACGTTATGAGCTATTTAAATGGGTCCATATTAAAAGTCATTCGAATGAAGGTTTTTCAATTTTAGTATATTAGCAACCTAGTTATATTCACCCGCCATTTAAAAGTGATGTCACATAATGCGATTCTCACAAATTTCTTCAGAACAGTTTCATCATACGTTCATCATCTAACAGTACATTCAGTTTAAAGCACCACCAGTAAGCGGAAGTATATTACCAGCTTGATACTATGCAATGCTTTGGATTCAGTAAGTAAATGGTCAACCTTTCAGCTAGTTGCTATTACATTGACAACACGAAGTGCCTCGTTTGATCGCATGGAGCCTGGTGTGCTATAGACGCCATCTAGTGGTAATAGCTCAGATGCCATTGCAGTAGTACAGTAGTTTGAGTTTCACTGTGCATTTTCAATTTTCGTGGTACATTTTTGAAAATGCAGTACATTCTCTGACCTGGCAATTATTTGTTCAGGTATAACAAATAAATAAACAAATACATAAAATAAATACTGTCAGAGTCAGACAATTACAACAGTGGTGAAATATGTGTAAAGGGAATTTTTTGTCCGGACCCTAAATGTTAGTTACCTGAGAACTAATTCACATTTGTGAGGAAAATAAATATGAGAAGGCTGTGGTACTGCAGTATTAATCAATTAATACATCAGTTATATACACAAGTATTTGTGTATTTACATGACATTATCTGAAAATGACGTAAAATGTAAATTGCTTTGCATATGTTGATGGCCTCACGCATCTGGCATCTCTCATTGTGCGTGATAATTCCTGGTGTGAGATAATGAGATCGCTGTATTAAAATTGCTGAGCGGAGCCACCCCTGCTTTTAGTCTGAGTACTGTTTTGGCCCGTGCGCCTGATTTAAACAGCTTTTGACTGGGACATCCTGTTTCCTGAGCCATAACAGGTTGCAAATACAATTCTTCTGATTAGGCGAGAGTCATTTCATGATGTGAATTAACTCACAAAGAAGCTTCCAGCACTGTCTGTTGAGCTGTTAGATATATTGCACATTCACTTAAGTACTGCCATCACTCTCTCTCTCTCCCTGTCTTTTTTTCTCTCCCACTCTTTCTCTCTCTTTCACAGACACACATACACACTCCTAAGTTGAATGTATTAACATGAATACACTTTATTGCTATTAAAACATGAACCACGTTATACACAGACAGAGGACCACAGTGAAGACAAGATCTTTGACAAAAAATAATCAAATAAATAAGTCAGTAAACAAAAAGCAATAAATTACAAAACAAAAATCCACAAGAGTATGGGACAGAGGGACATATTAACATTTTGCAGATGCAACCAAACGATGCATGTGACAAAAAAAAAAAAAAAAAAATTATTCAAATCATGATAAAAAAGAACAGTCTTTGTAAAAATTTGTGAGAGGAAAGTAGGATTAAAATGGAAATATTTTATAAAAATAAACATGGCCCATGCTTTATAGTTCTTATTATGTATATTCTTTAAAATATAGCTTTCCACTATTCGTCTCTATGATACATTACTACTATAAATAAGGTACAGTCATGTTACGAGTTTTTTTTTGTTTGTTTGTTTTACAAAACAGTGAAGCATTTTGGATAAATCTTCACACCGCCAATACTGAATATTTTAAAAGTATCTTCCTCCTGACAAATATCCTATCTAATTTACATTATTTACACATTGATTACATAATCATACACCATCATAGAGATGAGAAGCAGTGAGGGGCTTATTACATATTTTCTATGACCAGCCCCCCATTCCAGTTGAAAGAAGGCTGTGGAGCGTAAGCGCCTTCCGGTATACGTAGAGGAATATGACCCACCAGTAGTAGAACCCAGGTCTCTACTGTGGAAATCCAGAAATACAAAGGTGAAAACATGGCAACATGCAACACAGACTGATGTAACAGAGGAAGGCATGGCACACATGAATCCCACCAAAGCTGATGCCAGACTGGGGATCAAGCAAAGTGGATGGTGAGTGAAACCGCAAAAATAACATGGAGTTTGGAACCTTGTAAACCTTGATGTTATTTAGGTGCGTCAAACAGAAGGGTACAGGAAGAGACAAAAAAGTGTTCAGACAGCGAACAGATGTTTGTTTTATTAAAATACATAAAAAACTACTTTTATGTGTGTGTTTTTTTTTTCAATATTTCCAAGGATGCACAAATGGGTATACAGTACCTAAAAAACAGCAGCGTCAGGTCTGGAACATTGGGGCGGGAGGGGCAAGGGGCAATATTGTATTAAAAAGAAGGTGGTAGTGTAGAATCACAAGCGCTCTTCTGTGATATAAAATCCTTTAACAAAGCAACGGGCACCTCAGAAATAGGCCATTTGGACCCTCTTGTTGTTGTAGTCAAATGTAAAAAATACCACGTGCCACGCCTGCTTGTCTTTGCTGAAATGGTTCAAAAGAATGGTTCAGAACATCATGGTGGTTGAGCATGGCCTGTGTTGTTGTGTATTGGGTAAAGCAGGGGGAGGCTGCACAAGTTCCAAGCTTACTCACCTGAGGCAGCCAATCATTCCACCGGAATGGGTCAGCAAATCACTGTATTTGTTGAGATGCCAGGTTAATGTCGGGCCCTCGAGTGCCCATAAGCCTCTTTCCTCACATAGTAAATATGCAGTGTATGGATTGCGGGAGAAGCTCCAGGCCAGACCCAGGCAAGCCAAGGCCGTTTAAACTGTTATCTCCAACCCCTGTTGAGAAGAGCGCTCGGCCCCTACAGAAATGGATGAGCCATGAGTTTGGATTTCTGCTACATTGACTGCCCTGAGCAGGTGTACCTTACCTGTGTCTCCACTCCACATGTGCGTGCATGTGCATCTGTGCCTCACAAATAACGCAGTCCAAACATGTGGCCGTTTAAAAATTCTTCGGTGACACAAAGTCCAACACTGTGAATATACCGTACGCATTAAAGTTGCACTTAAGACACTTACGATTGTCCAGATACCCAGCGTAGCACTCTGTATCATGTCACAACGATCAAAGAAATGTACAAACAAACATATCACCTGACCCTACCAAATGCTTATGCACAAACTAATTTTACATAATCCGCTACTTGATGTTTTTTTTTTTTAAGTTGAAGAGAATTTTGCTCAGTGCTCATCGGATGTTGGATATTTTATCCTAATTTTCATGATCATTGTAATAATAATCTTTATGATAAATATTATATATTTTGACACAAAAAGTTTTCTCTTTTGCAAAATAGAAAGAAAACAAAACAGACTCAGTCAGTTTGACAAAGATGGTAATGCACCCTGTAGCGTAAAGCCATGGGTCTCACTTATAGCCCTGTCCATATTGCCCATTATTGTGAAAGTCTTTGTGTGTGTGTCAGGGGCAGGGAGTGGGGTTCTATGTCCCGATTCAGTTGTCACATCTTCACAAATGTGATAGCGTTGGGGAGGGCGGGTGTTTCTGTGCACTATGTAGAGCCAGTGGTGCAATTCCTGTGCTGATGCAGCCTCTGTAAACACGTGTCAAGGAGCACTTGCGTCGCATTACGGTCCCAAAGATCCGCCTCCGCAAGCGCAGTTAAAGGAAATGAATGTAAACAATAAATCAGTATGGAAAGACTCCCTCCCCCCCACCACTTCCACTGCACTCCACTCCAGACTGTCATGCGTTTGTTTCTCCAGATGTATCAGGGAATGGAGTGAGCAGTGTTTCTTTGTGTGTGTATATGTGTGTG
The DNA here is from genome assembly GCA_022829145.1 of Albula goreensis. NCBI lineage: Eukaryota > Metazoa > Chordata > Actinopteri > Albuliformes > Albulidae > Albula > Albula goreensis. The sequence goes on along the minus strand of CM040746.1, from coordinate 33,190,012 downwards.
TGGGTCAAGGGGGAGGTGGGTCAAAGGGGTGGATGCATGATGGTTATTGAGGCCCATTCCTCTGTTCCTCTCAGAAGCACAAGCCACACTACTTGGTGATCAGAGTCTTGACGGGACGGTTGAGGGATCCTGCGGTGGAGGTGGGAGGGAGTCCTGGCTGTAGGCCTGTGCTCTTGGCAGCAGGCAGGCTGCTGGAGTGACCCATCGATTCCTCGGCAGCCCGGAGGAGGAGGGTGTAGTTGATGGCCACCTCCTCCACCTTGCGCAAGAGCTGCAGCCGCTGGGCCTCAGAGCGCACGCCCCTCACCAGCCGGATAAATGTCTGCGTCAGGCTGCACAGCACCTGGAAACTGGCAGTGACAGCACTCAGCATACGCGTGGGGCTCTTCTCCACCCCGGCTACGCGCCGGCAGGATGCCCGGAACTCCTTGAAGCGCAGCGCCAGCTCCTGCTTATACTCGGCCAGCCGCGCTGACTGCAGCTGGGGCTCCTCATCTGAACGGGGGGCCCCGCTCGCACACTGGCGCAGGATGGCCAGCAGCTCATTAGCGTCCAGCTGTGCACTGAGGAACCCATCAGGCAGGGTGAATGTCTTACCCTGCAGGGCTTGCACCCGTGCCAGGCTTCCTTCCAGGGTGCCACAGGCTCGTAGGTCGATCTCCTGGCTCTGTGGCTCCTCTTCTTCCTCCTCCTCCACTTCCTCCTCTTCTTCCCCACTGCAGTCCTCAGCGTTCAGCACCTGCAGGGTCTTGCTGACCACAGGCAGGGAGTGGGCGTCCAGCTGCATGCCGGGCAGTACTTGCAGGGGGATGGAGTAGCTGAGCTCATCCTTCTCACTGCTTTCGTCGGCCGCCTCGCATTTGCGGTAGCAGAAGCAGAAGGAGCAGCACTTCTCTCGGTCATCATTGTCCTCGCTTGGCAGGCCCAGTACCACCTCCCCAGTGCCTGTCCGACCCTCCCGGATGAGCTCCTCTCCCTGGATGGAGAACACACCCTTCCTCTTGATGGGATCCCTGACACTGGCATAGCACGGTTCCACCGGGGTGGGGAGCCTTAGCCCTGTGGCCCTGACACGCTCCATCTCCTTCTCCAGGCTCTTGGATTTGGGCTTGACCTCAGCGTAGAGGGGTGCACTCTCATTGCCCTCAGCCTCCCCGATGCTGTACCGCCTCTGGAGCTTCTTGTACTGGGGGGCACCCAGGCACTCAGGGCGGGAGGTGCAGGTAGGCAGGCAGGATGCTGCCTCTCCCCGGGGCTCTCTGGATTCCAAGCTGGAGGAGCGGATCCTAGTGGTTTTGATCTCCAATGTGTGGGGTCTCCTGGGTCCCTCGGGCAAATGTGGCACCTTAGGTGCTGCTGGAGGAGTCTTGGAGATCTGTCTGTCCCTCCCTCTACGCTCACTTGCTGTGACAGACCCCACTGGTGTGTCAGGTAGCCTGATGCCTCCTCGGCATAGCCTCTTGCAGTCACAGCTACGACGCTGCTCACGGGAGACTCCAGGGACCTTCTGCACAGGGCTGGAACGCAGCTGGCAGGAGCAGGGGGTTCCCCCAGGCACCGGAGAAGGTCCTGGGGGCAGGAATTCAGCCCCCGCTGCCTTAGGCTTCAGCAGCTCCTCCAGGAATTCCAGCTCATACTGCCTAACTTTTTGAAGCTGGGCCTGCCGCTCGTCTGTCTCCCGCCGTAGCCGGGCCGGGAAGGTGGCCGAAAGCAGGTTCCGGAAGCTTAGGAAGGGGGCACTGCGCTGCTGCTTTTGAGGTCTGCTACCACTGGCACTGCCATCGCCCTGCTTCTTGTGATCCGTGGCGGGAATAGTTGCAGCCTTGTCTGCGTAGCTGGTGGTCAGTTTGGTTTCCACCAACACAGGCAGAGCCTTAGGGCCTTTTTGTGGCTCACTGGGAGCTTTTACCTCTGCCTTGCCATCTGGTGGTTCTTTAAGCTCCATCTTGTCAGCCATGCGTGGAGAGTAGCGGGGTGGGGCCAGCAGGCTGGGCTTGGGAAGGCTGGGCTCAGGGCCTTGTGTCCCACCTTCTTTGCCGCTGGCCAGCTGCAGGCCCTTGGCTTTGGCACGCAGACGTTCGTCGTCTGTTGGAGAAGAGGAGTGGAACACTACCATTTTGTGGGCCTGTGGGTCCTTCAGCCTAAGAGGGGGCTTGGGCTCTGGCCGCACTGGGCATGTGCAGAAAAGGTCATCCACTGGCACTGTCACCGGCATTGGCACTGGCACTGGCACTGACAAGGCGCCCTTATTGTTGTTGGAGGTTGAAGGCTTGCTGGTCTTACTGGAGGCAGTCTCGGCATCTTGGCACATGTTTGTCGGGCGAATTTTGGCAGAAACGGCTCTGTCCACAGGCAAGAGTATAGGTAAGGCTTTGTTGGTAGTTTCAGGGCTGGCAGCCCTAGAGACTTTGCCCTTTGTGTCTGCTGGGGGAGGTTTGGGGCTTAGCTGCCCATTTGAGGGGACCATCGCCCTCTGGTCCTTGCCATCTGGGCCCTTTTCTCCTTTATCGGCAGCCTTCTGTTCCTTGGTGGCCTGAGGGCAGGTGTCAGATGTGGCCCCTGGAGGGGCAGGTTCTGGCTTGGGCTCCCCCTTGCTGGAGTCACTCCGATCTGGAGCTTGTGTCCTGCTCTGCTCCCCCGTGAGGCCAGTGTTGGGGGCTTCCTGGCTGGGGCTGACTATCAGTGGAACGGTCTTACTGAGGATGACAGGTTTAGGGGGGCAGCCAGCACGCAGCTGGCCCAGGGACAGGGCACCTCCACCCAAGGATTGGGTGGCGCAGGCCGGGATGGTCAGGGGAAAGTCGCGGCGGCTGAAGAGGCGCTCCTTGTTAATGTGGTGAGCCAGCAGGTAGGTCTGGTTCTGCTTCATAGCTGAGACCATTTCAGAGACGTCTGTGAGCTCGGAAGAGTTGGTCTCATGTCCCGAGTCCAGCGAGGACTCGGGTGTTATGGCCGCCAGCACGATCAGACCTGCAGAGATGGAGAAACACAGTTCAATAGTCACTGAACAGCTAATATAGGCCCAGGGAGCATCAATTTCTGGAATCATAGTCACTAAAATTAAGCAAAACAAGTTATGACATTCATGTCACTGAAAATTAGGTGAAATTTACAGGTGTGATCTCTGAAATGATTGTGAAGTTAAGTATGATTTAAACTATCACAGACTTACACAGATTTACAATTTAGGGGAAAGAGCTGCTGACATATAGAGTGACTAGTGTTTTAACCAATATTCATACAAAGCCCTTACCCACTTTTGGAGTGTGTTTTTACTAATAAATATTATTTATCATTTTTTAACCCAATAGGTTAATTGAAAACTCAGTGACAACATTTGGGATCAAAGGTAGAGGTTTGGTGACATTAAGATGTACATGAGGTACATAGTTAATTTTCCAGATTCATACCTGTTTTAACTTGGAAGCTGGAATATCTCAGATATAGTTTTTTTTTTTTTTTTTTAAATGTATATTCAAGTTTTAATGCACACCATTATGATAATATGAGATATGATAATTGTTCAAGACCAAACACACAAAAAAACAACCTCTTATTTAGCTACAGAATCTACAGATGGTCTCGGATCATGCCTCTCTCTTGCCCTCAGTAATGCAAAATCAACAAATTTCTAACTTTGAAATTTAGGCTGTGTGAAAAATAATTACTCCACTTTGTTTCGTCTAAAATTTTACAAAATATTGCTGTTGTCATTATTATGAAAACGTGCTTAATATGTCAAGGACAACCATGCAATCAGACACCATATTGCAATTTGTTAGACAGAATGCAAATACAGCTGTCCACTCATTTTAGCAAATGCTTGCTAAACTCCTCTTCCTAATAACTTAAAGATCTAGAAAAGCGTGTGTATAGAAAATTATATACAGATTGTGGACAATGCAAGTTCACATTATTTGTCAATTTAAAAAAAAAAATTGGATGACTTTAAGTCCATCCCATTTATACTACATTTCTATTTTCTAGCTTTCAGAGGTCACCATGGGTTTAAAAAAATAAATAAGCAGCATTACCCTGTTCATTTCTTCTGATAAATCCTACATGAAAATGACCCATCGTTACCCCTACCTCTCCATCAGTCATTACTTTAAACACGTTTTTAAATCCTCAAAGTGTCCTCACTCAATCAAAACACCATAAAAATCTCAGAAAAATGTGACTATGATATATGCTTAAAATACACTGACATTCAAATTGCTTTTGTGGATACTTCAAACTCAGGCATAGCACATTGTAATTGAAGCAGCGAAAGGCTGTCAGGCACATTTGGTACAACAAAAGGTGCTCCAGGGGCCCATTGTTATTGCATCTCTGCTGCTACAGAGTGGGCCCCCTGGTGTGCTAGGACATTGTGTCCACCTGCAGTCTGTGGGGGCTGCTGATGGGGATGGGGGTAGTCCTCAGAAGCTGCCAGAGCCTCCAGCGCCTGCAGGGTGGACACTAGTGCGTCATCCAGCTCTTGTGCGTGGTCCCGAACTGTCCTTGTGGCCACGCTGTCAATCAGTGTGATGGGCACTTCCTCCTGCCTGCCGCCTCCTCCTCCTCCTCCTGCTGTGGCCCCGCCCCCAGCCGCAGCCCCGCCCCCAGCCTGGGCTTTCTGGGCTCTCTTGGGGTCATCCTCATCAGAGCTGTTGTCCCTGAACCCGGGAGGTGGGGCGGCGATGGCGGGAGGGGGCGGCCGCAGCGTCTCGCCCCGGTTCTCCAGCTCCTCCTCGTCGTCCTCACTCCCTGGCAGCGGGAGGGACGTGAGGTCCACAGCCCCGCCCTCACGGGAGGAGCAGGCGTTGGAGCAGCGCCTCAGGGCCAGCTGCTGGGCCCCCCCTCCTGTTCCCCCTCCCCCACCATTCACTGCTACTGCCCCCTCAGCTGCCGCCTTCAGCTTTGCCTTGCAGGAGTCGCAGAAGAAGCGGCTGGACCGTTGGGAGGGCTCCAGGGTGTAGGCCCGGCCTCGGAATCTGTCCGGGCTCTCTGGCTCAGGGCCCTCAGGCCCTGCGATGGACTCAGAGCTCTTTTGCGTGGGGTCAGACTTGGTGCGTGGCCGGCCAGGCTCCTGAGAGACCAGGTTCTCATTGATGTCCACTTCGGCTTCGGCCTGGGCCTGGAGCTCCTGGAGCTCCTTCAGGTGCAGGTGGCAGAGACCCAGGTGCTGGGGCTCTGGGGGCCCGGCTGACCCCCGGGATGGATCCCTGGGGGGCCCCTCCCTCTCCTCTGGGCGTCTCCCGCCACTGGACGCAGGGGGTGCGGATCTCTGGGCCGCATGGGCGCTTCTGTAATCTAAAGACAGGAGTTATCACAACAGTTGAAAGGTGGTGGAGAGTGTATGTTTCCCGATGGAAAAACAAAACTATGGCAGAGTCTGATGGTGGTTGTTTTTTTTTTGCTGAGATGGATGTTGTTGAGCACAGTCTTGTGGGATGGGGGTGGATGCCTGGATGCTGGAGATGGATCCCCTCAAAATGGAGGCTGTTTTCCTGGAATAGCAGTTCCCAAACAGGCGCGTGCGTGCATGCCTGCCAGCTCTGCCGCCGGAGGTTATTTTGATCAGAGAGATGCATGGGATGTCCGTTGCGTGTCTGACAACTGACAGTTTTTTTTAAGTCTCATCACAGATAAAGATGCATGGAAGAACAACTCCGGAAAATGTTACTCTGGAAAATGAAGACCGACAGATGATGCAGGCCGCTCTGTCCTTTGAGCGGGCCGAACCAATGCCAAGATGGAGATGGGGGGAGGGGGTGGGGTGGTGTAAGGGGGGGAGCACAGCCAGACTGGCATGAATGAAACTCCCCCAGGGGTGACTGTTAACATGACTCAATGGAGCTGGTCCGGTCACACATGAAGAAGCAGATGACAGTCCAGGTGCTCCCTGGACCCGTCTGCTGTTGTCACAGGATGATTGGCGTTCCAGATGGAGTGGTCGTTAATGAATGAGACTTGGCCGAGAGACAGACAGCTAAGGAAAACGAGTCTAAGGAATTGCCATGCAAGTATTGATATATTATCAGTTTAATCCATGGTTTTTTATGTTAATGTCAAGTTGTCTTAATAGAGTACAAACAATGGTACTTACTTAAGACAGTCTGGAAGACTGTGTTTTCATTCCTTTGGTAATGCGATTTACATTTTTGCTATGACGACACTAGGAGATGACACACATGTTTTTTGCTTGTTGACAGCTCAGTCCTTCTGGCATGTCCTAGCTTTTATCTTACTAATTATCTCCATAACATGGCACCTCTGGGTTGTTCTCAGACTAGAACAAACCACTGTCAGACTACTATAAATTTAAAAGAAAAATGTAAAGCTTTTTTAATTCAACATAATTAGGCACTAATAGGCTAGATTTCAGGTCACTGTCACATAAATGTATATGCATAAAATGTATAAATATTTATGTGCAAATATGTTTTTTTTTTTTTTTTTAAAGTGTTAGTTTATGGAATGCAGTATTCTTTGTACAGCTTTCAATGTTTTGCTTTCTGGGATCTGAACTTTTCAGTTTTAATCATTTCGTTTCATAATTTGCTTACAAAATGGTATTTAATTATTTTTGACATTCAAATTATTTTACTATGCATATACTCTACTATTTTTCAAATAATGGCAACTTGTCATGAAATATATTGAAATGTTTATTCATCCCAAGTCAGGTAGAGGCAATGTATGTTGAAAAAGGACATGCTAGACGATGTTTCAGCAGTTGAAACCCTTGTAGGGAAACAGGAATATTAATGGCATGAAAGCGCACTGGCTATGAGAGGAAGCCATGTACTTATCCAGCACTAGAAATCAAGGAGATGGCCACTAACTTACCTGCCTTGATTATGTGAGACTGACCAGGGGTCCGGCAGTAGATGGTTTTCTTGGGGTCCACAAACAGTTTGTAATAGCCAGCTATGAGGCAGGCAAAATTAGTGGCATCCGGCCACTCCATCAACAACACCAGCGGCTGAGGAGGGAGATGGTGAAAATGGGTCAAACCACCTTCTGACGCCAAGGTATGAGCACGGGCCATTATATTCTGGTGAGAGATTATTCTACAGGTTTGTCACTGGAAATATCCTGCTTTGTGACATTTCAGAAGTATGTGTCCAGAAGTGCCTGGTGAAATAATACCCCTGTGATCACTCACAGCCACATATCTCTCAGATGGTAGCGCATTTACAAAAAATTAAAAATTAGTTTTATAAATGGACGAAACTGGTCAAGTGAAGATACCCATGGATGTTGGATTGTACCTTGGCCTCCAGGATCGCCAGCTCAACCCGGGCCACGCCCTGGTTCTCCCGGAACAGCTGGATCTTGGCGACCCGGCTGAACTCGGCCAGCACGGTGGTGAGGTTGTTCTTCAGGTCGATGACATGGCTGATGCCGTGCCGGGGGCCAACCAGCAGTGTGGTGGCTGACTGCTTCTCATCCTGGAGAGAGAGAAAGAGAGAGAGAGAGAGACAGAGAGAGATAGAGGAGCCACAGTCACACACTGAAGACAAAGGACAGACAGCCTACATCCCAAATGTGAATTAAACATCTTGTAATGTAAAAAAACACTGTAGCAAGACATTACTTTTGACCAGACTACATGGAGTGTGGAGTAATAATATTACCATGCAACAGGAAGATATAGCAAAGTGCTTTCATGGGTACGTTGGTGAATGCAGTTGACCCACAGTGAATATACACAGAGGTCAGTGTTGAATTGGGATCAGGTGTGTTTTCCTTCTGTGATGGGACATAGCCAGTTACTTGGCTGTCCTGACTGTAAAGGGTCTGTAAATAAAAACTCCCTTTTTCCAGGATATAAGAATGATGATCATTACCAGACCCACGGTGTGGAACAGGAGACCTCCAAAAGGTGGCAGTTCATTTAGAACGCGCATGTACTGCAGCTTTCCCTGCAGAGGTGGGACCTGGGAATTGAGTGAGAATGGGGGTTAAGAAAACGTTTCTGCAATACCACTATTATCCACTATGTGGCACTGTTTTACCACTTAAATAATTGATTTGTCAAAACACCCCTGCTGAAGATTATCGCCCTGCATGCTGACCACAGAATCAAGCTTGTTTTTGGACAATGGCAATGACACTAAAAACACAAGATTTATTTCTATCTTGAAAAACCGATACCGTAAAAAGGTTTATGGATTGTCATTATATTTCATGTCACCAATAATGAAACGGATACAAATCAAGATAAAGTGATGTTGGAAGGGGGCCAAAGGAAGAAAAACTTGGCGCTCCCTCCGTCTCAAAGGAAACATTTGTATAAACACCATGCATATGGCTTTGAATTGCAACATTCAGCAATTGAACCAGATGCTAACATACCCATGTGGGACAATTCTTTATTCATATAATCTCCAGCAACTAGCATGGAGCCCCTTCTGCTCTGGTGTGGAACACTGCACATATGCCATTATACTGCTATATGAACACAGTTCACCTTGCAGGGATTACAAAAGATTTACTGTAACCTGAAGATTGTGTCGTCAAGACGATTAATAAAAAGGCAACCTTTTTGATTGGGCAAGTAGCTGAGATCCCTGAGGTAAAGGCACACTAATAAATTGATATTGATGTGTTCTACTTAAATCAATTTTAATACTAAATGCCAACTTGCTGATAAATCTATAGCTACACAAGACTCATTTAAGCTGTAGATTCTAATTAGAAAATATATGGAGTCAGAAATGCATAAACGTGTTACCATGGAGAACAACCTTAAAATTCATCCTGTGCCTGCTCCACAGAGCATCAATTTACGTGGCAGAGCTACATAAAGCTCTGCTCAGACACTGCATTAAGCCAGCTTTTGTAAGCTTGTAAGCCTGCTGGTGCCACTGGCCACATGCCTGACAGAACCTCAACCATTGCAGCGGTACCTGTTTTGGAGTATCATTTTAAATTGAGCTTCAATCGATGTTGAACATTTTTCCGAAAACACAGAAAGCCCGAGTGTCATGGAGTTCAGAGTGCTTAGTGCTTGGGACAGCATGTTGCGGTATATCAGTATAAATAGTTAAATATTTTGTGTCTTTGAAGAGTCTCTGCTCGTACCTTGTTGCCAGAGGGCGGGGGGTGTTGATAGGTCTTGAGCAACTGAGAGAGAGTCTTGCACACATTTTTCTCCTTCACTAGCGGCAGCAGGGTGAGGGGAAGGAAAGGTTCCAGGCCCCATTCCTTCCTGAGAGAGAGGGAGATAAAGAGAGGTACAGAAAGAGGAGAGCATAGTAAGAACTTGTAGAGAAATATGCGTTTTTGCCAAAAAGTCCACGTGCACCGCCACCCAATCAGCTCACTGGATTGGCAGCAAGTAGCTTCTCGTTCTAATGGGACTGGTTGTCAAGGGCAACAAGTTGTAACAGTTTTGCATTTGTTACCATAATAGTTCTGCCAAAGACAAATATCTGTGAATAGCGATCATGAACTTGCATGACATGCTTATTATTTTTAAAGCTAGAAATGTAATGCTGTTACAACTCTAGCTTTATGGAATTTTAGCACATAGATTTTCTGCTCAGGGTTTACATTTTTCTCCAATCTGGTAGGAACGAGCAACCAACAGGATGCTACTAGGAGTTAGATCCTCTGAGATTATCCTTATATGCCAGGTATTTTTTAATGCGCCTGGTCAAATGAGCTCAGTACAGGGTGAATAAAATATTGATTATACTTTTCATGGTGTAATCAATATTTTGTAACCAATGACAAAAAATCAGTGGGCCTACAGTGAATGAGAAAATTATACCCACTGCCACCCATACCTCTCCATACCACCTTCTGAGAATTTTACCAATGTATAAATCACCACATTCCTGGCACAGCCATCATGAGAACAGTGAGTTTGAGATTTCTAAAGGTTAGACCCTCAGGGATCAGGAAGTCTGAAGTTCTGTATACATTTTTTAGGTTTTAATGCAGGCTATAGTGCTCCTGCCCCCTAGTGGACAGCAGCAGGCGGTGACACTCACTCCACGTGCTTTAGGGAGATTTTCTGGTTGGGCCTGGCAGCCGACACAGTGATAAAGATGTGAAGAGCAGCCAGCTTCAGTGTGATGTCATTCTTCCAGTCCATTCCAAATCGCTCCTTGATGACATCATTGCGGCTCTGTTGGGGGATAAGGGGGATTGGGGGGATAGGAAGTTGCTCTGCTTGTTCAGCTACTCGTCATGTCTAACAGGTTTTTACATAAAAAAGACAATCTGTCAAAGCTACCACTTGGGATGTTGACAGGCAAATTAAATTTTTCAGGAATATTGCCTCTGTGGAGAAAACTGAAAGTATTGTGTGATTAAGGTCTTGCGGAAACACTATACAATTCAGGTATAAACACACACACACACACACACACACACACACACACACACACACACACACACACACACAGATTTATGGGTTTATTTGTATGATTAAGGCCTTGGGGGTGCTATTCAGGCACATATGTGTGCACACACACACACACACACACACGCACGGTCACAGTGATTAATGGGGTGATTGGTGTGATTAAGGTCTTGGGGGGACGCTGGTCAGGGACACACACACACACACACACACAGTGTAATTTATGGGGTGATTGTAGAGGGCAGCACCTGTATGTAGAGGTACTCAAATGCTGCAGGGTCTCTCCTCAGTAAGTCAGCAGGGTCCTTGGGGAAGAAACAAATGCGGAATAGACACTTCATCCCCTGGAAGTAAGTCCTCTGCACCACCTGAGGGCACACACACAAAGGCCGATCAGCATCCAGAGGACAAACCCTCCTCACAGGGCACCCCAGACATGAGGCATGGCTCACAGTCTCTCCTCACGGTCAGCCCCCTGATGCATTTTCATACCTCAAATAATAATAATAATAATAAAAACAACCAAAGTGCATATATCACACTGAGGAAGGCCTCTGAAGAAGACATCAGTTGATGTCAAAATGTCAGTCTTGCCTCCCCTGATCCATAAAATTTTAAGTGCACATAGTCTGAGTGCTCCATTTATTTACAAAGGGTAGTCTCTTTAGAAGTTCCTTTAAGTAAAAAAATGTTGAATTGAACCTCCAGTCCTTGCACTTTGCCTGGCTTGAAGTGTGTAGGTCCACAGCTATAAGGGTCATACTTTACATCATCAAGCATTATGTCTGTATTACCATTGCACAGCATATTTTCAATTAATAACTGTGTGTGATCATAGTAGTGACCTTAAATAATTTGTTATGACACATTTTACTTCATTCCTATTGTGCCACTTTTAATACAACAATCCTTTGATTTACTAATGAGTTATAAGCATGTTATGACATATTAATAAAGATCTTATATGTACTTAATGAAGCCTCTTAGTTATATATGTGTGTAAATAACCAGACAATCTTTCATTATATATATTATGAGAATATATTTACAGGACACAGTATGGTAAAGACTAGAAAAACGCTATCCAGTTTGGAGGGTCTCTGTTCATGATTCAAGGTGATCTGCAGGTGAATGTCCCATAGGGGGCGCAAAGGAGTGGATTTATCTATAGCCTAACATGTCAAGCTTATACCTCTCTGTCATAAATCTAATGAAGACATTACATTTCAGTGTGATACATAAGAGTTCAAAGAAATAAACACAAACTTTCAGGAGGAAACCAATATTTTCCGGCCAATTACATTTACTGAGCGAAGGCAGCTATGATGAGAACATAGCGATGTAAACTTTAAAATATAGGAAAGCAGTTGAATAGTGAGATAAGGCATGGGTCAAATGCAACACAATATTGCAAAGCCGTCCCCTAAGATTCTGTAACATCCCTGGTGTGGTGATCGCCGGTTCAGTAAGTGCTGTTCCCAGATTGGGACTTTGGGATCTCTCCAGACCTGACCACTTGAGTCATGGGACCCTAAACTCACGTGTGACAGGGGCTGGCTGTCCTGCAGCAGGTGAAGTCGGTGATTCTGATCCAGCCCGCCGGACTCCAGAACCAGAGCAAAATGCTCGATGTAGCGCAGCGACAAACGGTCCTGCAGAGAGGAGATCACATCCTGGGGGGTGGGGGTGGGGGGTGGGGGCAGATGGGGGGGTGGAGGCAGAGGTTTTGCATTAGCGCTGCTGTCTTTATCAGTCCAGCCACACATCAGTTCTCCTTTATCCTCATTGATAAGCGTCCTCCTTATGGAGGCACTGCAGGTGCGTCTCGGACATCCAGCTGTGTGACTCTCAGCATACAAGAATCTCACAACAGAATACTTGTCAATGCTTCACTCTGTGAAGATTTTGTTATTCATTCTTTTCTCTTTTTGATGAGTAAAGATATGTTTGTTTCCCCCCCCGCTCACTATAATCGAATTGAGTATCCTGTATGGTGAGACATTGTTTGAAAGTGTGTTTTTGTGCATTGTTCAACAGAAACCGAGGAGTTATGGTCATTACTGAAATTTCAGAACATAAGAAGTGTCAGTCAGATGATTCACAAGGCCTCACACACTCATTCAGAATAGCACTGCCTGTTTTCTCTAATACATGAATAAATGTCAAATGTTCAGAGCTAAGAGACTCACACAACCCCATTGTCAATGCTTAGAGACAATGGCGTTACACCTGCAAATTAGAGCATACAGCACACTATGTTCAACTTACAAATGAGTGCCTGTGGAGTCAAATCTTGGCATGTTTTCAGGATGCCTCCTTTGAAATTCCATTGTTGCTCAACAAAAATGTCATGAATAGATCAACATTAACGTAGACTGTGAACATGGTACAGAATTCTTCTTCGGATTTGTAGAGCAGTATGTTGAAAAGCAAAAAAGTTCACGCTGGTTTTGGGTGAACAATCACATTAAAATGAAAGGCTTGAATTGTGGAAAATAGGACACACTCAGCCTCCAACGCCAATCATAAAACTATCCAGGTCTGACACCCAATTCAGACCAAACAAACAAACTGCTAAACCACACAAGGAAGCACCCCTGACCCTTGTGTTTCCAATGCTCCGCAGAAACAGAATGTAAATCAGAAGAGTCCCGGGGCGAACATCAAACAAACCTGTGCACCTGCTCCGTAAATTAATTCTCTAAGCAATAGACAGGGGATATCCGCGTTTCATTATTACTGCTTGAATTGATGCATCGATTTTGCAGATGCTGCCTTCCACATTTGCTTAGGGGATACACAAAGTGCATATTTTTAAAATATATGGTTAGCTGCTAAATACATTCATCAGCTTCTGTCACTGTCAATCCTGGTGATAATTTAATGATTCTTTGTGAAAGAACAAATGCAACACCATAATGAGGACAGCATAGCTTGCGGTTATATAACCTAGAATACCTATTAGCAATAAATGTTTAGTCCCAGACTTTTGCTATTATACACCAGACTCCTCTCTCTCTTTCACTCTGTTTATAACTGTTTTCACTTCATGGTTCATGGTCTTTTTTTACTCTATTTTTTCTTGTTTCTTTGTTTTTACTCTGTTTCTCTGTCCTGTCTAAATTACACCCAGATATTGCCTTCCCCCAACATTGAGAACTGAAGATGAATGATGCCCTGAGGATCTTCTAGATACAATTTGTTTGCAATAATCTTTTATAGCATGACATAATCTAATCAGCTTAGGCGGCAGTACACATATATTGATTTTCATGCTACATTCTAATTTAAGTACATTTAATTAGAGCCACATTAAAGTGCCATCCCAATCCTCTCCATTCCTTTTCTAAAAAATAGGGATCTTTCTGAGGGAGAAGAATTAGTGGTATCCATTAATGGAGCTGCAATATTGCTAAGTGACATCAGCAGTATCTCTGAATACAGTACCTGGGCAGGGGTGACCTTTAGCAGATTACCGGCAGTTAAGATTTCTTTGACAGTGTCTGACCTCATTTGAAATAGTGGAAGTCGGTACCTTCAGTTCATCTACAATTATATCTTTGAACTTTTCTTTTCTGGAGACTGCGACTTGAGATTTAAGTAATTTAAGGAAATTTAATGACAGTCTAATGTAGAGCCATGAGCGTATGGAAAATGTGACCTACATGCAGATCTGCTGGCTATCAATGTGGTCACCATATCCAATGGTATCAGTGAACAGTAATTCTTCCTTGTTGGACAAAAAATAGAAATCCCCAAAAATTTACCAAGTGTTAGTCAGTTCTTGTTCATAAAAGTACATAATGACACCGCAATTGATGAGCAATCAATAAAATGAGTCCTAACTGTGCTATACAGCAAAATCAGGCCTCTGGTTTTTTCTGAAGCCAGCCCTATCCTACATTACCCATAATGCCCTAAAATGGCATTATGGGTAATGTAGGATGTGGCACGTGCACACACTTACTCTGACCGTTGTCCGACTGTCAAATGTGAAGGACTTGATCTGCCCGTTCTCCAGGAACACCTTCAGCACGTTGGGGATGAGGAGCAAAGAATCGTCCTTTAGCATCGTCTGAGTGTGCAAGCGGGAGAGTGAGGGGGAGAGAGAGAGGCAGACTAACTGAGCAGGTGCTTAAAGCGATAATTTCATGACACCAAAAGACAAGGAGGAGCAAGAAAGACAATGGAAAACACAAAAGCACAGTATGAGTTTACGAGGGACAGGGAGACAGTGACGGGAGAGAGTAAAATGCTTCAGAAAATGCTTCAAAGGACAATTTTATAAACCAAATCAAATTATAAAGCAGCCTGAGAGTAAAGGAAAGCGGTCAGATCTGTAACTGGCTGGAGAACCTCTGAATGTGCAAGGGTTGGGGGGGGGGGGGTTGGGGACGGGGGAGTGTTTTTCAATCTAAAGCAGTTACAAGGTGAGGTTTGTTCCAACTCGCCGGAAGGAACTTCGACTGAATCAGAGCAGACAAAGAGAAATAGGAGACTAAGAGACAACGGCAGGATACGCCAATTTGACATTCATGTTGCAAGCCCGATAGGGAGCCGTGGTGGGGTCCTGTCACTCATTACAAATGCTTGTCGCAGGCTCCATTTTCTCTTTTTTTTCTCTCTTCAGCTCATAAAATGGAATCTATTCTAAGTGGACCGTTAAACGGGAGTGGGAGAGACCTGTCTTGTCTGGTTTACATCCTTGTTATGATCAGAGATGGGAGAAGCGGAGGTCAGCTGCTTTGATTCTGGAATGTTCTCCTCTGAAGCCTGACCAATGCGAGGATGGAGCTTTAGTGGAGAGGGGAGGAAGAGAAGAGAGAGAGAGAGAGAGAGAGAGACAGAGAGAGAGAGGGAGGGAGAGGGATAGAGAGAGAGAGAGGGAGAGAGAGAGAAGTGCAAAATCAATACTGCGGCCACTCTCTACAGCTTCTCTTGGGATCACATCCAGCAGTCTGAACACAACCCCGCTTAGGTGATCCATTTGACAGACCAGAGACTGGTTGCCACCGATGTCCTGACCTACCTGTCCACTGATAACCGATGATGGGCTTTTATAAGCTGGGTATGGGGGGGGGGGAGGTGGAAGGGAATGGATTTTATGTTAATATACATCATTTGCCATAAACAGTGATTCACACATCACATGTTGTGACTTGAACTGCTCCAGTGGACTGAAATGTCCAATCAAAGAAAGGGACAGGAAGCCCGCCACCTGCTGTCTGCATAATAATGGATGATCAGTAACCAAAGCCTACAGCCCACTGCTTGGTCAGCACTTCTCTCACTAACTGGATCCTGGCTCAATGGCCGCGTTTAGCATTACGGAATGAGCACGTTGAATTGAGCCACATTGTGGCTGCGGAAAACCTGCAGCATTGCGGTTGCAGAGCAGGAGTGAGGTATCGAATGGCTGTGCTTATCACAGATAGCAGGTCCATATGTCACGACTGGGTCTCCCATGCGCGTGCGCGTGACAAACGATCGAACCGTACGTCGCGGGAGCCTCACACAGCGGACCTTCCCCATCGATAAACGACACGGGGTGCATCCTGCAATCAGAGGTGGCCGTGATGTTATATATCTCCAGCCAGCTGGGGCCCATCACCAGAGACCAATCAGCACACGATTAAAGAGCTTAACTCAAAAGCTCGGTCCTACCTGTGGCGGTTCACCCTGACTGGTGACCTCCAGGGGGAGCCTTGAGGCCCATTCCTCACTATATATTTTATTTGATTAAAATATCCATTTTTTAGTCATATTTATGCTATATTAGTTCTTTATTTCTCTTTCTTTTTTTTTTTTTACAATGGCCACTCTACAGAGTCAGAAAAGCCAGGCTTCAGAAAAAAGAAGTGTTAAGATGTATGTATTTAACCCATGCACTGAACCAGCTGATTCTAAATAGCACAAATACTCAACCTGGTAGGGGAGCTGTCCTTTGTCATTTGACCACTGTAGTCCCAGCCATTGTGCTTGAGACAAGGTTTGAAATGGGCTTCTACATTCACCAGCCAAAGTGACTACAAGACAAAGAACAAATATACCAGCGTTTGGCATATCAACTGGTGTTAATTTCGCTCCCAGACTGTTAAGTAACATTTCATGATAAATAAATAAATAATTACATCTCCAACTTCTGTGAACTCATATGCCACCTCTCCCTTCTTCTATGTTTTTAGTAGTTCTGCTAGTTAAATCAGGAAGTAAGATTGGCTGGCGGGGGAAAGGGGGGGGGCGATGTAATTTCCACACCTACCTCCCCATGCGTTCTCCCTCCCTTCCAGGTGAGTGTTCACATTTAAAATAAATAAATATATAAATAAATAAATAAATAAATAATAATATGTGAAAGCTTGCTTAAAGCAGATAAATGGAGGCACACATAACACTTTAGGAAGTGCAGATCTCTTAACTGAAAAAAAAAGAAAAACTTGAAAAAAGAGGAATAAAGCCCAGAGTTACAAAATGGCTGCCAATGTATCTGTAGCAATTTATAAATATATTTGAAAGCCTTTCAAGTTTTTATTATTTGTTAGACTGAAATAAATGGGTTTATGAGTTTGTGGTTGGATGTGATGGTTCAGGTCCAGGTGAAATTTTGTTTCTATCAGGAAGTAAAAAACCTTTTGGAGTATTGGGTTATAACATGTACCCACCTGACACCCCCCACACCCCCAACACCAAATCTGAATCCCAAAATTTGAATAACATTACCGTAGTTTTTAATGTCTACACCATAACAATTCCAAGGACTGTAGCACAAGAGCTAATACCTCATATGTTATTCATAGAGTGCCCAGCTGTCAACGGTAGACCCAATAGTTTCTTTGTAAGGTGGAACCTAGGGATTTCACGCTGTAAGCACTGAGGAAGACTAAGTCCATCAAAGGTTACCATGGTGATTTTCAAAGCACTTTGTTCTTCTGTGACCTGCCAGTGTGTTTCCCTGTTTTTTTTTTTTAAGTGAAAGAAAAGTTTAAACAGTGGAAAACAACAACACAGGGCTGGGGGATTTCAGAATCTCATTTAAAAGCACACTGAAAATTCTGCTGGCTATTGCATAAACCGGTGATTACAGATTTTTCCAAAGGCTCATTGCCACAATAATAAAGAACTCAGCAAAGCACCATCTTCATTTTACAATATATATCAAGCACAAACTTCAGTTATTGTTCTATCAATGACAATAGCAGATGAGCTGGTAAAAGATTACCAGTGACATTTTCATTAGGTTATGACAGACCAGTGGTTCATAGCTTGAGAGGTGTTGGTGTAGACAATGAGATCCACATTGTAGACTCTTCTAGGTTGCTGGGTTGATGGATTCAGTCAGACAGGAAAGAGATTATGGCTTTGCTGAGACAAACAATTATTAGTTGGGGATTTGAGGTGGTCAGGAGAATGTGTATATGTTTTTTTATGGGTTATTGTGTTTGCTCAATTTCTCTTGCTGTATTGGTCTGCAGCATTTTCTGTTTGGCGTTGAGTGCAGGATACATGTTTGTCCGAGTCAATCTTTGTACTTTTATTTGGTCTTACAAATAAATATTGTTTGGGATATTAGCTCAGGTAGAAAATGTAGTGAAGTTTATTTGCTGTTTTAGTTATAAGTGAAAATCTGACCATTATTTTTTTCTTTTTGACTGTTAAGAGACAAATGACTGCATTTTACACTGTATATCTGGTACATCTGCTTTGGCAGTACATTCATTTCTAAGGAAAGATTACTTTTTGGCCTGAAGGTAAAAATGTGGCCAGGACTTGAAGGAGAATGAGAGTAACATGATAGGATTTCTGGAGGGAAACCTCCAGGATGAGTGTGTATGTGACAGTTGTCAGCGCGTTGAGCATCCTGAGATCAGGGCCCTTGATCTCAGGGTGGAACTTGCCGGACTTCACAGCAATGAGGTATTGCTGAAGTTCCAAGAAATGCTCAGTATGTCCTAAAGAGCTGTGCACACTGTATCTGTGCAGAGCGGCGGATGGGGAGAGAAAGCTGGGTTATATTAGTGTTTGGGCTTATGAAGGGGCAGTAGCTCTTGGGATTGTGGGATTGAAATTACTGCCCTTGCAATAACAGGACCAGAGCCGTGATTCTTGGAGCTGGAGGACTGATTAGCCTTAAGGCTCCAAGAACCAGGAATCAGTTTGTTAATAGATAGGGGTAGATAGTACAGTCTGCTCATGTGATGTAGAGGTTGAAAATATAGGTGCAAACCTGGTGCAGCAAAGAGGGGGACTGTAGGATGGGGGTAACTTGTGCAAGTGTGCCAGGGTACATATGCATGGGAGGACTGCAGCTGCTGTGGGCCAGTATATGCTTAGTGTAGTGGAGGATTATTTAAATTAGGGACTTGGGCAGCAGAGAGATTTATTAGTGTTACAGGAAGGGAGGTGCAGACATGACAGGTGGACGTTACTTAGACTACGTGTGAGCATTCCATCGAGGGACTCAAAAATAATAAAGAGAATTCGGGGCACAGTTTCATTAGAGGTGGGTTAGAGCAGTCGAGAGCACAAGGGGAGGACAAGAAGTGCATTTATAATATCATATAATTCCATTTGTAATACCTTCCTTTAAATGCGACCAGCATAAAAAATACATTTCGGGACGTGAGGCTGTCATGATTAATGATGCCGATGACATGAATTTACAGAGACCAAGCTGGGAGCACGGGAGTGAGATGAGCACAATGTGAGGGGTTAGAAAATCGAGGGAGGGATCAATAAAAGAGGTGGGGGTGTAGCCCTCTCTATTAAAGAAAGGCACTGTTCAGGAAACTTCTGAAATTGACCCTCTGAACGCTGGAGATTATATCTGGGGAAAATGAGAGGAGGATAAATGAGAGGAGAGCGCCCCTGGCCAATAGCCTCTGTCAGCAGCCTGAACTCTGTGCTCTATGACACTCTATATAGTGGGGGCAGCAGGACATTAATAATGGATGGCTTCTGTTGATTGGGAACTCATGTCAATACAAGAGAAATGTAAAGAGGAGCTTTCCGATGTAAATAGTTATTTCAGCACACAGCTTGTTCCTCTGTCTGAAAGCGGGAAAGCAATGCTGGAGCTGGTTTTGTGTAATAAATCTATCAGAGTGGTAAGTTCAGTGATGGTGGAGCCACATGGGACATGTTATCATAGTGCTGTTACCTTTGAAGTATTTTGGCAAGTTAAGTCTGCATCCTCCAACTCTACAATTTTCAACTTCAGATGAATTGACTTTAACAAAATATGACTGAAAATCACTAATGTAGACTGGATAACAGTCTATGTGAGGAAAATGTGGAGCACATTCAAAAATGCTATTTTTGATGTACAGTATATATTTTTTTTACAATTAGGGTTACAATAAGCTTAAAAAGTATGTCTGCATTGGACAAATAAGTATTTTTGGGAGAGTTTGAAACATAAGGAGATGGTTTTTTAAGCTTTGAATTTGGAAAGCATAAAAAACTGCAGGAAAATAGGAATGATATGGAAAAGGGGAGATGCATATAAACAGGTGGAGCCTAAGGTTCATAAAAGTCAAGAGATGATAAAAATGAATGAAATATCGGTGGATCTGCAAAAAAAATACATTCGCTGATGGTACAAAACCCATTGGGTTAGCAAAGATTTTACAGAACAGTTAGGCATTTAACAGCTTCCTCTATCCAGAGCAACTTGCACAGATTACACCTCCACTCACTATCCATTTATACAGCTGGATGTTTACTGAGGCAAGACAGGTTAAGTACTCTGCTGAAGTGTACAACAGCAGTGCTTTACCTTGGAATTGAACCCACGACCATTATACCACACGCTGCTGCCCATTTTGAATGAACATAAGTAATGCGCAAAGACTCAAACAGAATTCAGAAGCAGATGAAACCTGGCAGATGATAGTGCGGCTAAATATAAAGTTCGGTATGTGGAAATCAAGAGTTAGAGACGCTATTACGTTCGCAAGAGCAGGAACACTGAACTGTGCTCAATTTGAAGAAGACCTGGGGGGAATTCCAGGTAGTGACTAATCCGGATAAATTAAGTCAGAGTAAGTGGTAAACCTCCTAAAAGAAGAGCCCTATGGCTTTGTTTTGCTGGGAGAATGAGGCCATAAGGCTCTTGTTTTAGGAGGTTTACCACTTACTCTGACTTAACTTATGTGGATTAGTCACTGAACCACATACTTGGAATACCCCCCTGGAGTAAGATGTAGCCATCTCTGGTTGACTCTGAATAGATATCAGTAAGGTTTTATTACACAAAGAGTCAGCAATGGTTGGAGGGGCACTCCAGGGCATGTAGTAGAGGCCGAGAGCCTTGGAGTATCCTAGATCAGGACTGATTGAGTACTGGATGCTCTCTATCTTGTAAACAAATTATAAGCCTACTTTGGCTGAATGGCCAGTTCTCAGCATAATGTGTGTGTGTGTGTGTGTGTGTGTGTGCATCTGTGGGTAGGAGAGCAGTTCACGGTGAAACATACGGAGTCTGGATCGCTGATGGACACTTGCTCAGAAAAGCGCACTTTCGGGGGATTTGTCCGTAAACGTGCCTTCTTCGCTGCGCTAATAAAAGCAGACTTGGGTGACTAAAATACAGACAGAGCGAGGAAAGGATAGACAGAAGGAAAACGCAGAGAGAAAAACAGAGGACAACAAGTTTAGTAGGTGGTCAACTCAAAATTCTATTTATAGCAACATAAATGTTTTGCTGTCTCACAACACAGATAAAACCAATCAAACCAGTGCATGCACATTTAAACATTGGCAAAATGAAATCATTTCTTTGCTTCTGGCTTTATTGCTTTTGGCATGATGCGATTTAGTTTGAAGGTTAATGTCATTTGAACAGCCTGCATTAAAGTCTCATTAAGAGCTCTAGTCCACAAGGTTCTGTGACTGCATTCTGAGAGGAGAAATAGAAAGAACTCCCACAAACACACAACTGCACTGCTGTCATTCCGTTAGCCTAAACAACAAGAGCAAACCTCCTCTCATTCACACGAATCTGAAAGCTGTCTCGGACACAGTCAAAACAAATAATAATGAAATAAATACAGAAACAAGGCTGGTATAGACACTTACAGGCACAGACACTTGCAAGTTATACATGACACAATATTCTTGGCTTGTGAGTCATGTCAGAATTCATATGACATGGCTTACCTGTTGAGGCTGCACAACAGTGAGAACAATCGAATCCTTGCAACTCCTGAGGGGAGAGAAAGAAAGAAGGAGAAACAGAGATTATTATAATTGTTATTCTTGTTACTCATATCATTATCGCATCTGTTTAATTGTATGGTTATCACAGTGATGCAATATGTACAAATGTTTTTAACCCTGCAGGTGAGCATCAGTTATTTATTGAACTTGATTATTAGAGTTATAGACTCAGAGAGAGGTCAGAGAGAGAGAGAGAAAGAGCAAGAGAGAAATAGATGGGGAGAGTGATTGTAAAAGATATACAGTAGGCAGAGACAGACAGAGAGAGAGAGAGAGAGAGAGAGAGAGAGAGAGAGAGAGAGAGGGGCAAGACAATCATAATAAAGTGTGCATGGCCCTATATTTTATATAGCATTGTAAGCCTGAATCACACGTCAGGTGTAGCATTTCATGAGCCCTCGGGTTCAGGTTGAACCCCGTACAGGAGGGCAGTGACTGGCCCAGTACCCAGTAGTCTTCCTTTCTCAAGGCCTTTCAGCTAAATCACATTATTTACTCCATGGCAACTGGGCCCAACAGCCCACGGGATCTGGTTCACGCTCATTCACATAGACAATGTCAGGGAGTGCTAGCACAAGCAGCTCAGGAGATAGACTGTGTGCTGTTCTTCTGAATGGGAGGAGGGTTTCACAATGGGGGACCATGCTAGCTACTCAGCTAGAGCAAATAGGAAACTAATGAAGCGCACTGAAATAATTTTAAACCAGAATATAAAGAATTACATCACTATTTCTAAAGAAAAAATTTCCCCCTCCCTCTTTCTATCATATGAAAAATGCTGCATGAGGACAGGCCCAGGTTTAATTTGATTTCTGCCGAGTCATTGTGTTCAAACAGTCACCCCCTCCCTTCCGGTCACAGTAAAGGATGTTACCTTACAAGGTCTATGACTCTCTCCCTGGGCACGTCGCTCACGGGCTCCTCGTTAATGGCCAGTATCTGGTCTCCTGGGAGAAGTTTGCCGTCTGAGGGTCCGTCTAGGACACAGAAATACGCAGAGCTGCATGGTGAGAGAGGCTGGACACACACACACACTTAGACGCATGCATACGGAAATATATCTGCAAATGCACACGCGCACACATACATGCATACACACGTATGCACACATGCATGCAAGCACACACGCACACTCACGCACACACTTACACAGTCAAAGACACAGGAGCACACAAAGCTGGACTGAGAGAGGAGAGAGCTGAAGGACACGCTGTGTGCACAGATACATGGGTACTGCCACACAGATACACTAGCAGCTACAACAGTGTCTCTCTCTCTTTGTTTCTCTCACACAGACCTCTCTCTCTCTCTCACACACACATACACACACACACACGCACACCTCTTTCTCTCTAACCCCTGCGCTTACTCTCTCTCGCTGTCACGCTCAGACACACATGCACTCTCTCACACATGCATATACACACATACACGCAAATGTGTGTATGTCCACGTGCACACTTAAGCTCGTACACACACACACACACATACACACCTCTCTTTCTCACACATTCTCTCTCTTTCACACACACACATAGCCCCTACACACACATGCACACAAATGCGTGCGCATGCAAACACATGAGTGTGCCCTCACTGACACTTGCACACACAGACACACACACACACTCACACACACATGCGCTCAAACGTCTACAGACTCTGACCCGCACAGACTCACTGACATGACACCTGACAATCACGAAAGACTGAAGGACAACCAGGGAGCAGAAAGACACAGAGAGCAGACACCGCCCACCCAACACAACCCCACCCCAGCCTCCAGACTGCGCGAGCACACCACTGTCCACACCACGGTCACATGGGCCTCCTACCCGCGGATACCGAGCGCACCACGACGGGCCGCTCACTGCCAGCGATGAAGCCGAATCCCTGGCTGGGGTGGCGCAGAATGCAGACCTGTCGAGCGGAGCCAGGGGTCAGGGTACCAGTGTCCACTCCATCTGGACTCTCCTCTAACATGGCAGGGCTGGGGCACACACAGATACAGGCCCAGCTGGGGAATCACACACGGCCTGACGGAGGGAGCAGCAGTCCCACCCCGCCCCCGCGCCTGCCCCTGCGTCACCCTGCCCATGTCCGACCCACGCAGGCCCGAGATATCGCCCTCGCTGTAAAACACGTTCCCTTTACCCGCCAAGCTCCGACGGGCTGTCCCAGGACCCCCCTGGCCGCAGTGACACTGCGACTCTGCTGTCACCCAGAGGCAAATGTTCGTGGATTCACCTGACCTCTCGTTCAGAGAGGTGACCGCTGAGGTTAAACACTGGCCCAGAACACTTTAGGATGCTGAGGGGGTGGAGAAGGGGGTGGAGGTGTGAATGGTCACATTTTAGTCATTGTGTTATTCGCTCAGTGAGGGGAGTATTGATCTGATATATTTCGATATGTTAAAATAGACAGCTCTGAAGCATGTACATATATGAAACATACCCTGACAAACACCGAATCCAGATTTAACCTTCAGACATAGTTTATTCTTGGATTCCTTTGGATAGTGACCAATGGCATTTCACACATTGTACACTATCGTTTTTGCTCTGTGAAATGTTTCTGAGATTAATGGATATGTAGTTCAAAGGGAAGACTTAACATTAGTGAAAGGGTGGGGGCGGGAGGATCAAACAGTCACATGACAGTCACTGCACAACCACGGCATTGCAAGGAAAAGGTGTCAGTGTCCCCCGTCAGCCTGCCCTGGCTGGCAGTGAGCTGTCTTGTTGTCTGAGAAAAGTGGTGTTATGAAAGGTGGTAAATTAAACACTCCATCAGAGTATCACACCAGTTTCACTCAGTGAGGAAGCCTGTGCTGAAATACTTTAGCATTCAGTTAATCCCTAATGATAGGATATAGTGCTAGGTTCTCCGGCCTCGGGCCAAAATCATACCATCCTCAACTATTCATGCACTTAAATTTTGTTGTGTTCTGGAACCTTATTATGATCTCATCTTATCATTTCATTCTCACTAACAGCATATGCATCCCTTCTTTATATAAAAGTCATTTGTGAGCCATTCACATTTGTTTACAAAAGGTAGTCTGTTCAGGGGAGGGAGGGAGGGAGGGAGGAGGGTTAAAATGTTAAAAATGTTATCTTCTACTTGTATATTTGTGATAAAAAATAAAATACAAACAAAAAAGAAAAGTGATGCTGCATCAGTAAAAGCTATGTGTAAACTCCAGTGATATTTTTACTCCTCAGGTGCAGGTGTACACAGAGAGCGGTGTGTTAGTCTATGTGTGTGGACTGATGTGTGAGTGTGTGCATAGACCAGTGTGTGAGTGTGTGTGCATGGACCAGTATGTAAGTGTGTGCATGTGGACCAGTGTATGAGCATGTGTGCATGGACCAGTGTGTGAGTGTGTGCGCATGGACCAGTGTGTGAGTGTGTGCGCATGGACCAGTGTGTGAGTGTGCACGCATGGACCAGTGTATGAGTATGTGTGCATGGACCAGTGTATGAGTATGTGTGCATGAACCAGTGTGTGAGTGTGTGCGCATGGACCAGTGTATGAGTATGTGTGCATGGACCAGTGTATGAGTGTGTGTGCATGGACCAGTGTATGAAGATGTGTGCATGGACCAGTGTGTGAGTGTGTGCGCATGGACCAGTGTGTGAGTGTGTGCTCATGGACCAGTGTATGAGTGTGTGCGCATGGACCAGTGTATGAGTGTGTGCGCATGGACCAGTGTATGAGTATGTGTGCATGGACCAGTGTGTGAGTGTGTGCGCATGGACCAGTGTGTGAGTGTGTGCGCATGGACCAGTGTATGAGTGAGTGCGCATGGACCAGTGTATGAGTGTGTGCGCATGGACCAGTGTATGAGTATGTGTGCATGGACCAGTTTATGAGTGTGTGCGCGTGGTTCTACCTTCCACATGTGTCGCTGTGTCCATCCTGGACTTGGGCCATCCCCTGGGAGGAGAGACGGGGATGGGACACTGTCTCACATCAAGAGGCTCCTTCTGTTCTGCACTCATTCACCTGGAGAGAGAGAGAGAGAGAGAGAGATTGAGTTGGGGGGAGAGAGAGCGAGAAACAGCAAGAACATGAGGAACAGAGTAAGAGGAATGAGCAAGAGAAAAGAAAGAGAGAGTGAGGGATAGGTTGAAAGAGAGAGAAAGAGAGAGACAGAAAGAATTAGAGGTATTTACCTACTCCTGCACAAAGTGAAAAGGTAGGCAGAACAGGAATCGGCACACATTTTGCTTTCAGCACGTTCTATTACTGGCTGAACCATGGCAACATAACACATCTAATTATTCTCACAATGGAGCGTAAGTCTTCGGAAATAAGCAATCATTTCAAACTGTGCAGCCATTGCGGAAGCCACATTATGAAAAAAATAAAGTCATTCAAAGCAGCGGTGATAATGATAATGGGCTGCATTTGTAAAGCACCTTTCATTTCAGCATCTCAGAGGACTACACAGCGCAGGGGGTAACCCCATGTGTCACTCCTCCTGGGACATGCGCAGCAGACATTTTGTGACAGAACACTCCTCGCATTAATAACTGGTCGATCAATTGATAAAACACAGAGGTGCAGTTATCTTAAGCGTCATGCATCAGGCTAGGGAGTCACGTATGAACAGACAGTCTCACAAAACACACAAGCTCAGCTAATCAACTTTCAGTAATATTGACTGTGATGTGCCAATCACAGGTTTTGTTTCCAGAAATGTCCACTTAATTTGTTGAGACACCTGCTGCTTTCTTAGTTTAGCCAACAGACAATGTGCTTTTGATTGGACTGATGTACAAACTACGAAGGCAACTAATCAGTGGGTATATTCCAGGTGAAGGTGTGATGAGGTACGCTAAATATTAAACAGGCTTCAACAAACCGTGGACAGAGGCATCAGAACACGGCTACATCTATCTGGATAATCTTGACCAATGAACACTATTTTGCAAAGTTGTTAAGAATTCTGTTGGCTGCGGTGCCTACCAGTGTAATTCACATAATAAGCAGCATTCAATCTGTGCTGGAGCATCATAAGCTTATTCTTAAGCTCAGCATTCAGAATACCTATGAGCAGAATCATCAATCACAAAAGGAAATTATTTACACACGTACACACACACACACACACACACACACACACACACACACACACACACACACACACACACACACACACACACACACACACACACACACACACACACACACACACACACACACACACATACTGCTACTAGAAAAGAAACCAGTGAGTGGTGCTGATTTTATGACCAGTCTGCCCTCTCTTCTGTTTGTTCTGAAATGTAAAAATGCACCAACGGAATGGAACAGAGCAGAGAGCATGCGATATAGAGAAAGGGAGATGTATTTTTTTAAGCACTCTGCACATTTTTCAAATATATCTGTCAAAAAGCACTTAAATGCCTGAGAGAAGGCATGGATCACGTAACCTGTTCTAATGGCTGCTTTGATGAAGGGGCCGCTGAGCTCTCGCAACAATAAGTACAGTTGGCCTGATCTTCGCTGATGATAAACTGCAGTGCTACTGTCAGTGAAGGACTGCGTTTGCATGTGTGTGTGTGTGTGTGTGTGTGTGTGTGTGAGAGAGAGAGAGAGAGAGAGTGAAAACCCCTTGTCCTGTCATGGCTAATAGCGCATACAGAGACAGGTGGTGTTTTGATTGTTATGCCCATAAACTGACACAAATGTTTGATGGACAGACTGTAATTGACAAATATGTCATTCACTGTACAGAGTGAGACATGGGAGGAAAAACAGAAAATGGTTACAAGGTGGAAAAGGTGGTGAGAAAGAAAAAAAATGATGACAAAAAGGCCACGAAAGATGATCGGATCAGTCAACATTTTAAGATGGAGATGGTGACAGTCTGGCAGACTTATTTCTGTCTTGTTAGACTTGTAATTTTTGATAATAGTGGGCAATGAGTGATGATGTCGCTGTCATGGCAGTGAGAGTGAAGCGCTGCTCATATCTGAATGGGTCTGAGTGCATGACAGAGATATATATTTATAGTTGTATACATTTATGTCACGCTACATATAATACAAAAAATGAATTATTTATTCCAACCCCTCCCCATCAACCCCTCCAGAGTCATGCAATGTAATTGTTTTTTGTCTGTTGTTATTCTTGTCTCTTTTGCTTTGGCAAACCTTTCTAATGTCATGCCAATGAAGCACCTTCAAATTGAATTGAAATTGAAAGGCACTCACAGACTCTCTCACACACACACACACACACACACACATACACACACAGACTCACACACACACACACACATACACACACAGACTCACACACACACACACACACACATACACACACAGACTGATAGAGAGAGCCAGAGTGCCGCCACAATGCAGAAAAATAGAGAGCGATTACATGACAGATACGGAGACATTCAGGGATATTGAAAAGCTGAAATGTTCAATCTCATGAGGAGCTGCTTTACAATGGATGGCACAGATCACAGACAACTGCAGTGCACTTGGATATAACCACACTCCATACAGTCCCACTGTAAGTTTCCTCTGACAGATCGTTCACAGAGACCATACAATACGCATAATCCACTGTGCTACATATCAGTTCTGTGGGATTTCACTTCATTTATCATATATATTACCAGCAGAGAAAATGCATTTGTTTAAATATGTCCCCAGTGCAATATGCAATATGGGTCATATTAAATGCTGAAGTCGTTTGTTTTCTTTAGAATAAACACCACACCTGCTGTTATTTCCAAGCCTATTACATTCTTGCTTTGTGATTGCTCGCTTGGGACGTCACAGCTGTCAGACATACCGTCACTTGCCCTTTCGGTATCTGACCAGGTTAAGGGACACTGGCAGATCGCTCAATTTTTTTATTACCAAGTCATGGTCTGTGGAGAATGATTCAGGCAGATCTGGACAACGCTAAAATAAAAAAAAAAGTTTCTAAAGTTTTTTTTCTACTAAGCTTTGCGCTGATGTATGCTGTCTTTGATCGATCGATCTGTATGTATCTCTGTCTCTCTCTCTCAGTTACTGTGTCAGTCAGTATTCTCATCACTGTTAAGAATGTGAGTTTACCGGTGGTGGGGTGAGATCGCTGACCGGGAGGATGGCTCTGACGTTTCATGTGAGAGACAGAAAGAGAGGAAGAGAGGGAGAGAGAGAGAGACGGAAACCTCCACTCCACATATGCTTTTAAATCACCCCCAAGTTTCTGCCAAGAACGAGCCCTCAGATGCAGGCTGGCAGCCTGTCACTCCAGGAGAACTTTTCAAAACGGGGGCTGATAGCAATGAACCGCCTGTCAATCTGAGAGACTGGGGCAGCGACAGCGAGCAGGCATGAATAATTCATGCTGCCATTCTTTGCGTCGATGAGCTGAGCGGGCTGGCTGCTCTTTGCAGGCATGCGCCCACAAACCGCCATCCACCCCCCACCCCCACCGACCCTCGGTGGGCACGCCAGACACAGAAAGCCGGAGGAAACGCCCCACTGTTAAACAGCTCAATCTCCTGTCCACCATTTTGAAGATCGGTGTCCATCAAACGGAGGCAGGCCAGAGCCAGCAGGATTGACTGGGGTTTGGGATTTATACTCTGACCATGGGGAGCTCATAAATATCTCTGATAAAGGGCCTATCCCTCAATTTCGCCTTTCCTCCAGCCATCACTCAGGAGAGTCGAAGTAGACTGCTCACTCTGGTCTACGCAAGACATTACAGAATGTTCAGAACATAAATGAATATATGTATGTGCATATACACATTAGAGGTTTGGCTATTAATGTAATTATATATAAATAGGAAATGTGTGACATTAATAGGTATTTGACTGAAATCTTTTGACTATTATTAGTAATCTTTTTGCAATTTCAGATATCATAGCCAAACTTGACAGATATATATGTCTGCTTGTCAAGCTCAATGATTCACAGTGGCTAGACATACAGATAAAACAGAAGCAAAAAAAAAAAAAAACCAGATGTGTTGTTCTCAATAAGAAGAAAGAAAAAAATATAGACAGCCCCATAAATGACAGGATCAGGACGAAGAGGAGAAGAAAAACAAACAAATGGCGAAGATGGGGCGCGGGCCGGGGCGAGGCAGCCTGGAGGGCAGAGCGTCTGTCAGGCTGGATAAACTGTGGGGCCGTTGATGCGACGACCTTTCCGGGTGAAGGGGGGGGAACCGGCGATTCTATCAGGAGAGACAGATCCCAAGGGCATCTGCTGGCCCAAGTGTTCCCATGGCTACAGCCGAACCGTCTTGGGGAGAATGGGGCAAATGGGGCGGGGGTGAGGACTGCGTGAGTAGGCTGGCCCTGAACACATACACCACCCCCCACCGCCCCATGACGGGCACGGCAGCCAGACCACACGCGGACAGCTGTTCCGTGCCCGTTTCCCGCGCCAGCACTTGTACGTTTGTGGAATCTGACCTTTCTGCATATGCTCCTTGGGCTCCCACTGTCCCCGGCGCTTTCCAACAAGCAATCCTAATACACACGCTGCAGCAGACACTTAACACTGCATGATGTGATCACAATCAAGGGCGATCCCTCGCTTTATCACTCCGCCACGCAGTGTTAACGATGAAAGCCTCCCTATGAAAACAGATTTATATCTCCACGGGACTCACCGGGATAAATAAAGATAAACATGAAAAGGCGAGCAAAAAAAAAAAAAACTGAAGTGCAGATATGGTGATTAGGACTGGATTGTTGGATCAGTGGTTCATTTCTGATGCTCCTGTTCTCTTGTATTTAAGCCAGGGATAAAATGCATCTGTATGGCCACTGGCAAAATGCTTTACAGAAATGCTAATACCACTATCATCATTCAGATTATAACTTCAGATTTTGCTAATCCATTCTCTGGGGAAATAAAAAATACTTTGACTCAAAGCTGGAATGGTTGTCGGCTGCCCTGTTGAAAAATCCTTAAATCTGAAGAAATCCTGACAGATTCATATAAGAGAGAGGAGGCGATCCAGTAATCTTTACATTAGACAACGTTATAACAGGCGATACAGGCTAAAAACAGAAAACACTCCCTCCCCTCCCAGACACCAGTTGTCCTACTTCAGACCGACAACTAAAAGTAATTAAATTCCCACTAAAACAATTTAGAAATACCCCACAGATGCCAAAAATCAGCACTTTGCAGCCGCAGATAAAAAAGTTTCACATTAATCTGTGGTGTGGCCAATCCACTCACTCGCTACAGCTGTCACTCGCTCTGCCGCTCCTGTTAGACTTACTCAGTGATTGTTTTCCAGCATTGCAGACATTAAATTCTAAAGCTAGAGTTTCACCCTAGGACTGCAGCAATCCCACAATGCAATGGGCATCTTATCTTTCTATATTAATGCTACAGTCTCTTATCTCTCTCTCTCTGTCACACACACACACACACACACACACACACACATGTACACACACTGTTCTCACTATTCTCTCAGTTCACACTACTCACAATCCTTCCCTCTCTATAATCTACAATCACCATCTAAAAAAGTAACCATGAAGCAGTCACTATCTTCTATGCTTGATGTTATGGTTTAGGACTATGAGGTTGCACAGGGAAACCAGGGCAAATTTACTCTGAGTTGCAGGTCTGGTTCTTTGCACCTTATTCTTTGTGTGTGTTTTATTTGCCCTGGGCGGTTTGTGGACGTTTTTCTCTCCGATGGTAAAAACAGCAGCGTCTGCCTGGCCTGGCAGGGACTCAGTCTACCCTTGCAGGCTCGGCTGTCTCTTTGCCTTGTCATCCTGCCCGTCCTCCACCCGGCCAGTCTTCGTCTCCCTGTTTCCGACAGACACACGCTTAAAGCTGGAAGTAATCTCGCCAGCCTCTGTGCTCCCAAAGCAGGCCCTGGGCTGGATGCTGTGTCACGGAAACACCGTGGCCACACAGGGTGCAGCAGCGGCAGGCCGCTGGCTGACGCGGTCAGGGACCCGTTTTTAATGGCAGCAGATTGGCCAGTCGGCATGAGGTGAGATGGAGGGGCCTACCTGGCCAAGGTCCCAGCCCTGTCCCTGGCTCTTACCAGACTATGAAGGCTGGCCACTCTCTGCTCCTGCGCCTAACAAATTGCTCCCCTGCCAATGCCAGATGGCAGCCATTTAGAAAGTGCAGCTAAGTGGTTTCACGCTTGCTTTTTTAAACTTGTTGCTCTTCTCTCTCATCCTCTCTCTCTTTCTCTCTCTCTCTCACTTTCCCCCAGACTCACTCGCTCTTGCGCGCTCTCCCTGGCCGCTGGTCTGAAATGGATAAATGGACGGCGCAGGCAGGCAGAATTGAAGTGACAGCTCAAATCCTAATGATTGATGTGGTACAGGAACAGCACAGCATGTAATTGTGATGGTAAAAATTGCCCCCACTCCACTCTGCCCCCCCCACCACCACCCCCCCATCAAAGCAAGCCTGGCTGTCCACACACGGTGCGATGACATGGTGCAAACAGGGCACAGCACATGGAATTGGGAAGATATCCTTTGACCTATTGAGTGAGAGAGATTCTGTATTCACCCCAGCTGATGCCAACCCTAATGGCACTCTGCGCCCCTGGTGTGATCTTCTGACCTGCGGCCTACAGACACCGTCCTCGCCCATCTGCTCGATTCCACCCCCTCCCGCCACCCCCCACCGCCACAAAGCACCAAAGACAAAGCTCCATTTCCTTCATGGTGCATGGATCAGTGGGCCCGGTGTATGCTTGCATCTGGCCAGTGAATGAACAGGTTCCAGCATGGAACAGAGGTGAACAGCACATTGAACTCCCCCACTGGACCCCGTGATACAATCAAAGCTCCTCTGCATCAAAGCAGCCTTTTATTTTCCCTCTGCCAAGACCGCTTTCCGCACGAATGTGAAACAATTGAGTCAAAATGCAGAGGCTTAGTCATAATCTGTTATCACTGTTTGACAGCACATCTCAGTGACCTTCAGCACTGGCAGCTGTGAGGCACAGGACACACACACACACACACACACACACGCATCATGAACACACACACACACATGCATCATGAACATCATGCACACACAAATGATCAAAATAATAATCATCACCATCATTATCTTCAACAGCATCATAATATTATTCTTCCACTTATTATTATTAGTGGGGAGAATACGTGTGGGGCAAAATATGTGTGTAATTGCGTATCTTTGCCTATTTATATGCTTGATATTTCCGGTACGTTCCGACGTCAGGGCTCTCTGTGTCTGGTCTCTCTGTGGGGACGTTGCTGGAAGGTCTGTGTCAGCATTTCGCTTGTGTGGCCGAGTTCATCAGCCCCCCAGTACAGATTCATCATGCTAACCCCCGCCCACCAACCATGCAGCCATCTGGAAAAAAAGGAGAAAACACCCACAAAATGCCTACTGCGGAATAGAGGAGTGCATTTAATTAAGAGTGAAGGATAAGAGGACAGAAATAGAGAGATAACGAGGTGGGAGGAAAGGAGACAAGGTATGCAGTAAAAGCTAACCCTTTGCTTCTAATAGAGCTTATTCTATGTGACATGTTATCAGCTTAAAAAAGTAACAAATTCTGGATCCCTTAATTAGCAATCTCATTCCAACAAGGATGGGAAATGAGGACCGTATCTGTTTCTAAATTTCATGCCAACTTCTGTGCTTAATTATTTAACTGGCCCTATCCTTTATGCGAACAGACAGTTCAGCTAAATTTCTCAGTACACCTTTAAGCAGCTGGCTGGAACAGTAACTTCTATTCACACCCGTCTTCCTGGTTCTAAAGTTGTCCACCTCTGCTTTACAAAAAACCGAGCGGCAAATTTATCAGTGGTGCTTTGCACCCAATTGATGACAGCTGGCATTCCATGTAATTTCCTCCAAAAGTCACATAGTGAAATGATAAAGTGGTGAGAACTCAAGTATTCCAAGATATTTGATTACGAATGACAAACTCCTTAACCTTAAGAATAGTTGCAGCCTTTATTTTTGGGCTGTATTGGAGAGTGAAAACAGCGGTAGTGCTAAATCTTGTTTGTTTTCTTCATTGTCACTATGGGAACCATAGATACGCTGTAATCTATGGCTCTGTGTTTCTCATTCTCTGTTATTGGAACAACCTCAGATTGCTTTACTGAATTGTATTTGGCTGTTTCTAAAACCCTTAGTAATATTATTAAATCTGTTTTCTGAGATTATAAACATCTAAGAGTGAGTATATGGACTTCAGGTAGACAAGACAGAAATACAAAAATGTCTAAAAAATATCTAATCAATACAACTGTGTTTCATTTCTTGGGGCTTGTGTAAGATCAGCATTTGAAAAATAACTATTGGCAGTGCAAAACAGAAACGATCGTATTAGAGTTCAACAGGTTAAATACATAGCCCACCCCACAAGGAACAGTTTTGTGGATTATCCAGGCTGTAATTGTATTCACCAACAATACATTGTGTGAGGAAATTGAAAACGATAGAAAAAGGATGTTTCAGAACAATAACCTTTTCACTGAAGAACTCTGTTCTAAAAGGGAAGGCCACTGCCATTAGTTCAGCTATCTCTCTTTCTCTTAATTCTGTCCACATCTTCAATTACTGACTGAAAAAATGGACGGAAAACAAGGACAAAAGATTGCATTCACAGGGTCGTTTTAAATGGGGTAATTTGAAAAGGGACAAATGAAATTAATTCATGAGTCAACCGCCCACATTGGGAACAGAAGCTGTACCAGACATACTGCCCTGGTGCTGCTTAGTCATGCTGCGTGCGTGTGTGTGTATATGTGTGTGTGCGTGTTTTAAAAGGAACACACAGTGAGTCAGTTCAGTGACCTACTGCATAATGTGTGCACAGTAGCTAAGCGGTGTGCAAACATTGAGACATGGTAGTCCAAAGTAAAAAAAACAAAATGATAAGCTGCAATTAACAGGGAAAAAAACATGAATTTTAAATAGAGCACTTTTCAAAGAGAAGCAATACCATTGAACTGAGCTGAGTCCAAATATTTATCTGTGAGTGCTCAACAAGAGAAGCCTTGAAGATTTTCTGAGTTAAGATGCTGAGATGATGCCAAGTGCAATGTGGTCAAGAGAACATAGGCCAGGGATGGCCAAAATCGGCCCTGGGTTCCAGCAGTGCTACTGATTTTCATTCCTCTCTCTAATCAGGGGCTGATTTTTTGACATCAGCTGAGTGGGAATCGTCAATCAATTGAGGTAATAAGTTATTAATTAAATAAGAACCACTGTTGGCCTCAAGGGCAAAGTTCAAATAAAATACTGAAAAGCTACGTTTTCAATTTAATCTGAAAAAAATGTTTTGGGCAAAAATGGGTTAAATGTTGGCAAACATTTTGAGTAAGAAAGGGCTGTATCTAATCTTTGTGGTACCCCTTCCTCATGTATTGGCCCACACATCTACTTTTTGATCCTGAAAGATTTTGTGTTTGTCTGTTTGCTCATCACAGAGGTCCTTAGGTCACCCCGTCTGTGTTCCAAACCACTGACCTCTCGGATGCATCAGTCCTCAGAGTCATGACCCTGCCGCGTTCTGTGCAAGCCTGGCACAGAGCTGTTTTTATAATGGATGCCCTAACACGAGCCAGCATCAAAGAGTGTCCACTTACATTTGGCATCCACAGCTTTTGCATCTTTCCCCCATCTGTTGTTATTATTTTCGTTTAAACAGAACTGTCCATTTTTTTTGTTTCGTTTGATATACTATGGTTGACTGGGGGCAGGGTTTGCTTAATTGTTCTGCCTCCATCCAACATGAACACTGCTTAAATGGGGAGCTTTAAACTGATCAAACTTTGTTTTGCTTGATTAATTTCATAAACAGATTAACAAATGGAACAGTTTTCAGAATTATCAGTGATCATAGGCAGGTAATTAATTTTGGTCTCGAACAGTAGTAACCTCTTTGAACAGGTCATAAAAACATTTTTAAATTGAATTCATTAAAATTAATGCTAGCATTATAAAGAGCTTGAATAGATGAAATGCACAGTTAACCACACTAATCTGTATCTAGAAGTTCAAGAAAGGTTCCAACTAATTCTATTTCCAGCTAATAATGCATTGTTGATTTGAACTATATTCCTATTGGATGTGAATATGTTTCAATGCATGTGCAAACTGCTTTTTCATTTTGATTGAGACTCAGCAGTGAGACCCCTCACTATTGATTATTTTAGTCACATGTTCCCAGTAGCGCTTGCAGCATGATATCTTTTATATTGGGATTTATGAAGGGAAATTATCCATGTTACCCATCTGTGGACATGTTTGGGATGAGGTAACTTGCTAATATTCACTGTAACCCAAGATGGGTGATCCATCCATATTAAAAGTCATAATACGTATATGTATTTTAACATATTTGTACTGCATATATACTAGTGTATAAATATTTTAATTTTCCCAAGTCAAAATCAGGTGCTTGGTATCCTCGAAGACATAAGTTATTCAATCAGAGCAAACAAAACTTTACATTATATTAAACTGGCATAGTGTGACAATGAAGTCTGCTGAATGGCCATATCACTCTGTCAGAGGGATAGGGAGTCCCAGCCAATGAAAACTATTATTGAGCAATTCTCAACACAGGCTAATGATTGATTGAATAACAAATGCCCATAAAGAGACTAGCTATATTTGATTGAATCTTAGTCATGTACTTTTGATCAAATTATAGACATAGTTCTTTGAGTAGGGTATGCTGCCATCTTGTTTTTTTTTAATTTCATCATGTAGGTCAGACATTTATCTCTCTGCATGTAGATCACCTTGGACACAAGCAGGACAGCGCAATCTCAGATTGCTCTGAAATAAGATTAAAAGTAATGATTATGGAACAAATTGCTGTTTGGAAAAATAAGGGGTACAATGATGATGATTGCCTAGAATGATATCACAACGTGCTATTTTTAACAGTGTACCACTTTGAAAACACTTAACGGTAGTATTCCTGTCAGAGGCTATAATCATATATTCAATCATACATCTGGCTGACATTTACATTATTAGGCTTTTTGTAGATGATCAAGTGAAGGTCAGGTTCAAGCTGCCTAAGAGCTTAAGTGAGCCCTCATCCAACACATATCCACTGCACTGTAAAACTACAGATAGCAGTACTTACTACCATATATATAACCACTCTTCATTTTCAGATGCACTTATCCAGAGTGCCTTGTGGTACAAGTCATCACTTTGTTTCCACAAACACAGGTAGTGCCTGAGGAGATGGGGCTAAATAAGGCAACAGGAAGTAAGATGTGACTGTGCCTTTCTGATGGTTGTGGGCAGCTTGTTCTGGCTCTGAGAGTCTTAAAGTGAGGATGAGAGGAGTGATGGAAATACATAGCAAGGGAGCAAAGATGAAAAGTTAGGATGCAGGCTCATAACTATGACATCATAAAAATGAGACTGATTAGTTTCTCACCCTGATGTGGTATAACTACCAACCTCAGGGAATCTGCTTTGCTAAGAAACCAATGGTCAGTCACTACATCTGATGGATTATGCATCTCTGGGATGATGTGTGAAGTAACAAAATGCCTAAGCCAACTAGGTCCACCCCAAAGACCTGTGGGCACCCAGTCAGTATTCAGAAAGCCAAGTTCACAAAATGTGTTTACTGACCAACAAAGCAGTTCAGGCACTCTATCACAGATTGAGCGTCTGGAGTCAGGACTGGAATAGAGAAGGAGCAGGGAGTGCTCAGAGGAAGGGTGAGATTGAGGTGGCACTGTTGCCAGGACCTGGGTTTTGAAACATAACAAACTGTCTGGACCAGGTGCCAGGGCAGGGGGAGCCGCGGTAAGAGGGCTAGGGAAGAGGGCCAGTCAGAGAGAAGAGCTCAGGATGACTGGGCAGGGATGCAGGCCAAAAGGGGCTTCTCAGTAGTCCAAGCTATGAAAAAACAATCAGAGCCTGGCCAAGAAGATGGGTGGAGCTGCAGGGGAGACCTAGGGGTGCAAAAGAGGGATGAAAGAGCAGTTTTCTCAGCTGTTTAACAGGTACAATCAGCAGAGGCTGCAGGAATTGAACATGCATGAGATGAGACTGCAAAAGCTGCTCTCAGGTGGCCTTTCACATTTCACAGCAAACAGTGGCCATGTGTTGTCTCAGACAAGTGCGGTGAGAGGCAATATGGTCCTGAGAGTGCTCCAAACTACATTTCCCATGTGGCTCGGGAATGAGCTCGCACACACTTCCTGGCAGCTCCTCGCTACCTGGCTATCTTACCAAGCAGGCTGCAGTAAACTGAATTATGCACACGCAAGATGGAACCCTGATATGGAGAGAATGAGGTGGCAGGGGTAGACTGTGTATTAGCTATCTGCAGACGGTGTTGAAGCGTTTGGGGAGAGGAGTTGAGGGGATATTCTCACAGGGGAGACAAAATCCCTCTCTCCTGGGATCCATATGTGCAGACCCAGGTTTTACGATGCACTGAGTCATCGAGCGATTATTAATACGAGCATTTCCCGCAGTGACCTTCACCAGCACGCAGAAATTAATATCTCCACTGCTCAGCACGCCAGTGCCGGTGTCAGCCTCCGTGTTAAATAGCTGCTGAGTATTTCTCCACAAGAAGACTGCATAACACCTTAAAAATGCTAACCTATCTTTCTCTCTTCCCCCTGTCTCTCCTCCTGCACAGTTTCCCCTTTGGTGCACAGCATGATGTTACTGCCTTCTTTCAATGGAACTGTGACTCTTATTAAGATGCTACTGCAACGCTAATTGGCCATTAGAGAAATAAAACAGTAAGGGGGTTATTTAAAGTTAAATTAGTATGAAAAAGCCTTAAATCACAGACATATACACACACATGTAAAAGCACATGTAAACACACACCCACATACTCAGGTCTACACACACACACACACACACACGCACACATACACATGCACATTCCTATAATCCCCAGCCCCCCCACACACACACACACACACACACACACACACACACACACACACCTACCTACACAACCCAACAGCAAATTTTTGTTGCAGCTTTGTTTAACATACTATGGTACAAAAGACTCTTGTCAGCATAGAGACAGCAACACCAGTACTCCGTGTACGTAGTTCTGTAAACCACAAAAATGACAAGAAAAGACTACACTTCACAGTACACACCTCTCATCTTTTCTGCTGCACATCCAGTGTTGTTTTTACGAGCCCCTTGCCAAGAATATGTTCATAGATCAGCTCTACACAGAGACAATGGCCTCCAGCTCAATGAGATCAATCAAGCCATGCATCCATGAGGCAGGCGGATCCCCTGATTGTCTGGGCCAGGGCAGGGGCATGGTCCAGGTTAGCAAAGCAGATATTAAACCCTTCCATATTTGACAGGTCACTGAGCACCGAGCATGACTTCAGCACAAATTGTCCACTGCAGCCTACTCCAACACCACTCTTACAATGCAATGCCTTGATAACAGCAACCGTCAGTTATGAAGATCTACTGTATACACCATACATAGATACTCCATATATAAATGGTTGGATTTTATACATGTACTGTAGATGTGTATAATTAAGTCAATCAGCCAAATATAAATTCGGTGAAAGTTTACAGGTTGTTTGTGGTGTGACCTCGCAATCTAAACATTAATTTTCTGCTGAAATTGCCCGCAAATTGGTATTGATAGCAGACTGCTCATCTTAGAATGTAAGAATTGTGAAAAGCCCTTGAATCAAACGACCAATGGTAAAATTATTCAGCTAGCTACCGCAGTTACAAGGTAAATAACAAATGATTGTAGGCCTCTGAACATTACAGAGGACTTGCAACAGACAAAACAATTCTTTGCAAATTTATTGCACAGAGGAAAATGGTAGTCTTGCTTAACAGTATGCTTCTCGCAACAACAACAAAAGACATAGTGCCCAGCTATTTGCCATTATTCAGAGAGTGGATGGAGACTCTTCAATTTATCATTACATTTTTGGAGATTATATTACATAGTTTTAAATTTGTAAATCATATTTTTAATTTGAAGCAAGGTTTTAAGGTAACACCTTCAGGCCTTATCAAAAGAGACCACTTTTACTTCAGTACTTGGAAATGTTAAACAACCTAATCTGTGTTGGAGATGCTAAGTAGAAACAAACATGACTGAATTAAAAGATTGCACTATTGATGTTTATTTTATGAGGGCAGACAGTTTACCATTTTTCATCATAATGAAGACCTTAATACTTCACTTTCACTGAGCGCTTCATTTGCTTTAGCGCTTGACTCATTTTAATATGTCTTGTTTCTGAGCTCTATTTATTTTACGGAAGGGCATGATTTTAAATGGC
The DNA here is from genome assembly GCA_022829145.1 of Albula goreensis. Lineage (NCBI taxonomy): Eukaryota > Metazoa > Chordata > Actinopteri > Albuliformes > Albulidae > Albula > Albula goreensis. The sequence goes on along the minus strand of CM040746.1, from coordinate 33,150,124 downwards.
ACTGCTGATATTTTGCATTTGTCTTGATTTGTAATGTGCAGTATGAGCTCTGAATACTTAATATTCTGTATATTATGTAGTACTTGAATAAGTGGAAACCATCCAGGTTCGGAACATTATTAAACAAAAACTGTTTTTCATGTATTAGCTTACAGTATGTAAAAATCTTTATGTAATTAAACTTCAATATTTCTTTAAACATATCTTGAATTAAAAGTTTGTGCTGGTAGAGTCTGAAATTGCAATTGGAAGCCTAAACTCTTGATTTCACTTCAAAGAAATACTCATAAAAGTAAACAATAGAACAATGACTTTGCCAAACTAGTTGGGAAAGTAACAGCCTGCCATTTTCTCAGTAACTTTACAAACAGGATGGTGCATCACATCTGCAATATGCAAGAATATATGCTATGGGACATTGGGAATCATTTTTGGAGGAAGTCAGGCAATTGACTTTTACGGTTGTATGGACTTCAGGGTCATTGTGGAACACCATTCTCAAACTACAGGATGTGAAATATAGCTAAAAGAACATCAGGTGAGTCAAATTGCCCCTTAAAACTGCTATTGAGAAAAATTCCGGAAACTTCTATGCGTCTCGGAAGAGCACATCCTGACCCAGCACTCGCAGACTGTCCCTGTGGAGACCTTAAATCAAACCATAGACACATTTTAAATGCACACATTCTTTTTTTTGTTAAATTATCTTCATAATTAAAGCTAATGAAATCTAATGAAATCTTTTTATCGGGAAATTTGTCTTCCTCGCTCTGCCCTCACAGCTCCATTGGGCTCATTCATTTGGTTAATCTTCTGAGAGCGGAATCGATCAGAACTACCTTGACTTCACCTCACCTACCTCTTCCTCTGCTCACTGAAGCACATAACCTGTTGTCTTCCTCCCCTGCGTCTTTCATCAGGAACTAAAACCGCATGCAAGAATTTGCGCTGCAACGACACCTTAATTAAATCCAATGACGCCTTAATTACATTCAATGACTTCTTAATTACATTTGAATTAAAACTTACAGGCATATGGGGATTAGAACTGATAACCTGATAAAGCCCTGATTTTCTCCTTATCGATCACAAAGATCCTTTTTTTCGCAGGTAATGCAGGACAGCACCATGCTCACCGGCATGGACTAATGGCTGGGAAGGATGGGAAAGCTGTGCACCAAGAACCCTGCCATTATTTTGCACAGTAACACATACACCACCCACCAACACTCCCCCTCCCCCATCAATGCCCTCCCTGTTGGTACGGCACAGTTAACCCTGATCAAGAGGCAAGACGCACGTTAAGTTTTACGATACATTCTTAACCACTCACAGAGGGCAGGGTGTGCTGATCCCTAAGCTGGCGGACTGCAGCAGCCAGGAGTCTTGGGGTAGAGTAACAGCGAGGCGCAGAGGTGCCTGAGCCCTAGGGACACCATTTTATTGGTCTCTCATCAATGCCCATTTTATGCAGCTGCTCGGGGAGCCCGTTCCCTCACTCCGGTGGCGCGGCTCCTCGGGGTGCCGCGGAGCTGGGTAAATTAGACGCATATGAAAGATAGACATGGATCGCTAATACCCAATTACCTCAGGGTGTAGAGTCACACGCCGCTTATTAGTATTGTGATAAGGACGCTTGGTGCTGAGAAAATTAATGAAAATGCCTGCTGCAAAAACCATGTTGAACTGATGAAACAGCAAATTAAGAGTCATGTCAACATGTATTAGCTCTCGATCTGTTGCATCTACTGTACACAGCTAGATAATCAACACTAGGAACAATTTCCTGCGTTTGCCATGGGAAGTGAGAGACTGGACAGAGGAGATAGGAGACTGTGGTGGAGACAACACAAGCCTCTGTGAGAGAACATGACAAAGCTTTATGCAACAAGTAAAAATAGAGCAGAACTGGGAGCTGGAGAAGAGATCAGACAATTTTTAAAAAAAGAATGGATGTTTAGGAAATATATGCTACTACTATTGCTGTCACTACTACTGTTTCTGCTACTACTACTGTCACTACTACTGCTGTTACTACTAATGCTAATAATGAGAAGAGTAGTAGAGGTACGTCTTTTTATTCTTTGCATATAAACTTGAAGAAAATTATTTTGTTTAATTTGTGGAAGCACCACACTCAATGTATATTCTACTTTTATCTGACCCAATATCATCTAAGAATATCTCATTAATCAGTATGATTTATAATAATTTGAAAAAAACAAAAAGAAGAAAAAAAACAAAAGAACATGAGAAAGACAGATGACAAAAGTAAACATTAATGATGAAAACATATAAGATAATACATAAAAAAGGTTTTGAGAGCGGGTGTTATGTTGACAATGTTCTTTTAGTGATTTTATGTATTATAAAGGCTGAGGGAGAACGAGCGCTGACAGCTCCCAGAACGCTGCTCCTCTCAGCCTGGATATCTTTAATTGCGATTTCAGAGCTGAGCAGGAAGCCGTTGATTGTGCGACTGGCGCTCGCCCTGGGGGCTGATGAGAGGGAGACAGGCCTCTCTCCCCGGAACTGATGGCCTGGCTCTCAGCGAGAACGATTGTGACACGGTCAGGACGGCCTTGTCACTTCTCCGTCGCCGCTCGGCGCGGCTGACTGCCCGCTGTCCTGACAGGGTGACTCAGGCCGGCGCCGGCCTCTCTTTAAGATGCGTGGCGGTGGCAGGGACCCCCCCCATACCCCCGGTCCGCCCGCCGTCGACTCTGTCGCATGCATTCTTGGCGTGTTGCCACCCCATTTCCCACTCATGCCTGTCACACTCCGTCTGCTCCTGCAAAAGGTTCCACTTCCATATGAATTAGGGTCCCACGCCTCTCCCTGACCACAGTCTACCTGGGACAGTCCATTCGCCACCGTAGCCATGATTGTCAGTTTGTGTTTCCTTGGTCAGTTTGCCTGTTGATTCGGAGGGTCAAATGGACAGCAATATGATGGAGAAAAGAAAAGATGAAGAAAAGGAAAAGAATGTTGAATGAAATGACACTGTTCCCAAGCACTGCTCCCAGGTGGCTGATCCACCTATTCCCAATGACACTAAAGGTGCCAGCTCTTGAACCGACTGAAAAGGATTCCAGATACAATTTGATGAACACATTCAAATTTACTGTTTGTTATAATTTAATTTGAACATTCAGGGTATGCCTGTTATCCCCAATCCCACCCTCCTATAAATAGCTCACCAGCAAATCACATTGGCACTACGTTAGTCATATAACCAGCTTGTGAAAAAAAATCTCCATTTTGAATGATTCAGTTTGCATATAGTTAGGCAGGTAGTCTATAAACTTGTGATTGTATTAATACAAATATTTAGCATGCTTGTTAGTGCTAATACTTATACTTAGCTCAGCCAATGATTGTGGACTCCAGTGTAAAATATTATTCTTTTTAAGGAAATTAAACGTAATAGCTGGCGAGATGGGGGTAAGCGGTACTTCCTGTGCATTTTATTTGATTTTGAAGGCATTTAAAGGTTGACTGAGTGGTGTTGTCAGCTCATGATGCACCTCCAGTGCTGATATTTGAAGTTTTCTTTTGGCTGTTAATGACGCAGACCAGCAATGACATCCGCCGAATTGTTTTCCCAAGTCTCTTTTTCTCCAAACCAATCAGATCACACAGTTTTTTTGACAGCAAAATAATCCAGGACAGTAGCAAAATGATGTAGCCTACTTTGCTTGACCTTTAATTTTTTTTATGGCATGAATAAAACTTATGTAACAACTTAGGAAAGGTCATGCACAGCTGGGGACAAATGATTTGGGTGTGTTGTTATGATCAACGATAGGTCACTGGCGGCAGCGTACGGTCCTGTCATTATACTCTTACTCTTACTATTCTGTTCATATACTGAGATCAGCAGGACCCATTGTGCATTGTGCAAGTTCATTGTGCATTGTGCTCAATCGGTGTGTTTAGTAAAAGTACAAGTACAAGTAGTCCCAGCACACATAGTTATCATGACACAGGCTGGATACCAGTATTGCGTAGAATACAGCATATAAGCGCGTGACATCATATCCTGGTTATTGATTGTGTGTCTCTGTCCCCCTCTCCATACACTGTGGAAGGTGTAATTCATTCTCAAGCAAAAAAAAAAGACATTATTCAGCATGACCCTACCATAAATATTATAGTAGGGTCATGTTGAACTCTGCCAATAATATCTATTCTTGGGTTCAGCATGCTCTCTGGAATGAACCCTACGGCCACCTGGAGCCCCCTGAGAGTGAATGTGCTGAACCCACGTTAAGATCAGAACCAACTCAAGATTTGGGTGCTCCATCAACACATCTGCTGATTTAAATTGAGATTATTTTAAATAAAAATGTCCTCTTTAAATATAATTCATTTTTGTACCTGTTTATCATTTAGGAGTCTCCTGCTCCTCGTTTCATTGGGTTATCATTGAGATATGTAACTTATTAAGATGGGGTAATAAATAGAAGACAGCAGCTGGTTTAAGAGCTGCCACACCCTCAATTTAATACCGACAAACATTGGACAAAGGGATGAGTACTGTTAATCGAATCTAGGGAAAGAGAAGCGGTATTTGAAGTGGACATAAAAAACTGAGAATGTGAGAAATGAATTAATGGAATGCAAAGTGTGTTACACTCCCACATGTGTGACTCACTGTACTGTATGTGATAGGACACACAGCCATACTTATCATGTATAACCCTATAGGCTAATGAAGGAGTGCTAGCAGTGATATTTTTCCATGATTTGTAAAATGCTTTTGAAAACATAATTTATTTTACAGATTGTAGGTCCGATGAGATGCAAGGCCTCAAAAATATGAAATAGTTGCTCTGAAATGTACTGCAGAGAAGCTCAAAAATATGTGTCCACGGGGTATGGACGTCTTCTGGAATTTCAAAAAAATGTTTGTAATTCTGGATGTTGCTTCAAAATACATTATTTAATCTGATATCTGAGGATGATATCTGGATCTCTCACCGGCTAAATTATTACTAACGTAACTCCCTTTGCAGTTCTCATCCTTAGTATATAGCATAATTTTACAGGTCTGCCTCTGGGTTTATGCTGCCTTCAGCTGACCAGTGTTTCCATAACTCTTTAGTTGTGTTTCTCTGAGGTTTGACTGTATCCTCATACAGATAAGTATTCCTTCCTATTGCTCACAAAGCCCCCTCTCAGTCACACAGCTTGTTCTCCGACTCTGATCACAATGCTGGACAGACAAATTATTTCTGTTAGCCCTAAATAGCTCTGAATCAGGAAACAGATGAGTAAGATGTCCTGGACGGGCAGAGCAGTTGCTGGCGCTTGGATCTGGGTTTTATGCTTAATTACACTCTCCTGACTCTTTCTGCTGTCATCACATGCGACATTCATTCTGGTGGCCAGCTTTGATCCCATGGCAACAGTATTGCTTGCAGATCGAAAAAAAAAGCACCCCCTCCCCGCCCTTCCCCTTAGCATAGAGAGCTATTTCTTTCCTAGCTACTTTGGCAAACTTCTTGCTCGATATCGCACCACACCGCGGTTGATGGATGGTCTTTTTCAGCTGCCATCGCTGGCTGTGTGTTTCTACTCATGTGCTGAGAATACCAAGTACCTGGCCCTCGTGTGATTGCAATTACAAGGTGGGCAGCGCTTGTCACTGGCCTAGCCCTGGCCTAGCTCCACTCTACACTGTCACATTCACAGAGCATGAATCCTAACACCACTTATGGAAGTGGAATTTACTGGAACATATGGAAAATATTTGCACTTTTTGCTAAATATAATAAAAAATTATAGCTCACAACAACTGTTTTACAAATAAAGTTCCATTTCTGAAATCTTAAGTTCTTGAATATTTACCTGATGTAACATCAAGTGCTGCAATATCTGGACTGATCTTCTGTTTAGCACATTGTATATTAATAGGTTTCATTTTTGTATGGGGAAAATACTGCACAATATGAACCCTTGCAAAACAACATGGCAAATCTGTTAAAGAAAAATGAATACTCTGAGTCAAAGATTCTGTAATGACATTTGCTACTTCAATTTTATGATTGTAGAGCTGTGGTGAAATAAAAGATAGCTATATGAATTCCATATGTCAGGAATTACCATTTACATACACCAATCTTACATTTTGGGTCAACAGTATTCCAGTATTTTAGTATACATTCATTTTTTATTACTAAAACCAAATTACAAGCTTGTTCAGCTTGATCTATGCAGAAAGATGAAATAAGATAAGAAAAAGGTCACATACCTTTGCTGGCCATCATTGTGCACTCTTTGCAAACCTTGAAATTCTATTGACATCCCACAGGGGGCAGTAGACTGCCATAATAATACCTCTCTGGTGATGAAGAAGTTAATTATCTGGCAATAGTCTACCTGAAGATTTTGATATTGTTATCATGATTTCAAAAGATGATCCAGGGGCTTTTTTTGTAGTTGTTTGCCGTCTGAGCCATGCTCAAGAGAGGAGGAAATGAATGAACGTTTGGCCGCCATCAGAACTTTAATCCACTTAATGCACATCTCAGAACAGGACAAGGAAATATATACACTCACAAACAATGTTTGACTCCAGCTATAACAGTCTGTGTGAGTAGGCCATCAAATTACCCCCGGCGTGTATAGTTTTTTTTTTTTTTTTTTTTCCAGATACAAGCTGTTCAGGGTAGGTCGTATTTCAGCAACGACAAAAGAGAAGAGACTGTATTTATTTAACTCTGATATGTAAACCTATATAGCTAAGTCAAAATTAAATGTCACTTTAACTATCCATTTTTGAGGAGGAACATGAATGATTAATGTTTTTAATGTCTATGTGTATGAGAAAGTGTATATGTTTGTGTGTGCGTGAGTGTGTGTGTGCATGACTGTGAAGGGCTGGGTGGTCCGCTAACACCCACACATTTCAGCCCCCCCACTCCACCCACCTCCCACCCTGCAGTAGTATTGTAATGGGCAGAGAGCGCAGAGTAGCAGAACAAATCCTTCTGCACTTTATCTCTTTCTGCAGGCCTGATCAATAGCGTCCGGCAGTGTGCAGCAGCAGCAGCACACAGACAGAGTCGGAGCACACAGGGAAGCGGGGGAAGGAGGAATAATGATCACACCTGAAAAAAGGACAAAAATCCTCACCCTCCCCCCCTTCACAGCATCCATTTGAAAAAAAAAAATCATGCAGAAGACATTTCCTTTCATTCAGAACAAACAGTTTTAGTGCTCAGTGTTCTCTCATTGAAACCAAGGCCAGATAAGCACATAGCTACAGCCTGGAGCCAGAATGGCACACAGAACTCACACAGAGAAAATAAGAACTCCACTCTACATTTTTAGGTGTTTGAATCATTTGACTCAAGTGCTTGTGGATCAATACATATGTCTGTCTTCCTGTGTATGAGGCAAGAGCAGGGTGATCATTAACTCAGTGCTATCCTTCAATATATGCACACTAGAAAACAGGTACCTCAGGGCCCATGCTAAATAGCCAAATATTCGTCAAATTTCATAGAGTAGTCATGCATTTTCAATACATACAGTAACAACAGAAGGTATGCTCAGATTGCCAGTGAGTAGTGTTCAAAGTGCCAAATACAGAACTGGGGTTGAGTCCAGACAGGTTCTCGATTAAGTGCCACTCACACAAAAATCACAGAAAATAACTGAATCTGACCCGTACCCAATGCTCAATCCTTCAGCGCAGTGCTCAGTAGACACTTGATGATGCTTTGACTGTGCCATGCTACATTCCTTGTATACCTGACAGGTGTCTATGCAAGGTCCCAATTTTGGGACATTTTCACAGTGAATTTTGGGGTGTCAATGTGGAATAAAACCATTGATTTAAGGTTAACAGTGTGTACAACTGCTACTACCACCACTACTTTTACTACCTCCACTACTAACAATGAAAATCATCATCATCATCATCATCATCATCATCATCATCATCATCATCATCATCATCATCATCATCAATAGTAATAGTTTCCAATAACAAACGCTTATTCTTTCACAGTCATAACTGTGGTAAGCGCTCCTAAGACGTATCATTTTCTGATAATAGTTGGCTATATACAACAAACCCGTAATATTGCAACCACGTTATTTTTTTCCCAGGTCCGCTATTTCACGCCAGCAACAGCATTAAACAGTTCATGCAGCACGCATGTAGCACTGAATAGCAGCGGTGAAGCGGCAGTTTTGACTTGGCTTGGTAAACATCATAACTCCAGAACCCCAAGCCTACTGCTCACGCGGTTCCTCCGCGCGCAGTGACAGATCGGACTCAGTAATGCGCGTGAAGCTGAGCGAGCGCCGATGATTGCGATGCTGCAATGTTGTGACAGGGGCGTCGAGGTGAACAGAGAGCGGAGTTTGTTTACATGTGAGGGGAGGGGGGTGGTGGCTCGCCTCCGCAGCCCAAGAGAAGTGATTGCCAGCCCAGTGAGACTTATTCATTAGCCTGTTTGTGTGGAGCTAATTAACGGCTCTGGTAGCTGAAAATTACAATTTACATTTATCACTAGAGCCCCTCCGCCCGCAACGATGAGCCAGCCAGGATCTTTGGGCTGAGCCCAGCGGGAGAGACAGGCGTGATGTTTCCTTCACTGCAGCCAATTCTGTGGGATTTGGAAATAAAGCCACTTGTTTTTTTTCCTTTCAGAGCTCTACCAGTTTGGCCTTCCTAATGAGCTCCAAACGTCATCACTCAGCAACCCCTATGACATTTCACCGCGGTGAGATCAGTGATTCGCTGATAAGCGCTTCACCTGGTGCCTTTCATAAGCGCTATCCTTAGCATTCTCACTCAGGATTGTTTAGGCATTACAAAAAAATTATAGCGAAGTCTGCAAGAACAAGTGTGTGAAATGAGTGAAAACATCACAAAAAAAAAAAAAAAAAAATTACAGCTTTGAAATGTTAAATCGCAGTTAACAAAGGGAAACCTGCAACATCCCTGGTCTAGAAATCAAAGCATCATGCTCACCTTACAGTTTTGAAACATGTTTTGGGATGCTAATGGAAATCCAGAGGGACTGCAGTATGGCCAGCGTCCTGAGGCTATTATTTTGACAGTTCAAATGTCAAAATAAGAAGGGCAAGATGAAAATGACTTTGTGTTTTAATGAAGAATGTTTGCATTATTTTTAAAGTTAATTTTATAGCAGTTGCAGCAAAGCCATTGCAGCCTCATACTTGTACAATTCTACTGTAAAAATTACATCATTTGGTTTTGAAATAAATATGGCAACAATCACTCAAGATGTTCTGGCATTACTATGAATAAGTCCAGGGGTCTGACCTCACTGCTGGGCATCACCACGCTCTTGCATGTAATTATGATGCACAGAAACCATGTTTGGCAACTGAAATATTTTACATTCTCTTGAGCTACTAGCTTGTTCATTACATATGATACCATTTGCTATTTGCCTTTTTGAACTATGTAAGACATATTAAAATGTTTACCCTCTCTGCAGTCAGTTTTCACTTATTCATATTGATAAGTGGTAATCACAACATGGATAGTTAGCCTTTCTTACACATTTTCTTAAGACTTTACTAACATATTTGGCCAGTGTGTAAGTAAACACATTTAAACATACACCAACCCTGTATACTGCCCTTGTTAGTCATATAGCCTCGTTAATAGATATGCCTTTGTTATTTTATAACATCTTGAGTATTTATTGGTGCTTTAATGACTCAATTGGAAAAGGTGCAGCCACTCTTCCCTCGGAAGGGCTACATTCTGTTTACTAAATACTTCATTTTACAAACAGACTGAGCAGCTGCCAGGTGACTCATTATTGGCCCATCTTCTGAAAAACGTTTTTCATGCCAGCTGATGTTTATCAATTGGAGAGTTTAATTTCATTTCAAGAAAAATACATCTAAATGTTGTGATTGTTACAGTGCCGATGATACATAATCTTGTCAAAAACAAACAGGGGTACATAACTTTTGCATTTCAAAAAAAATGTGAAAGCTGAAATATGAAATAACATATTTAATGCATTTACTTGCTACATCCTATCATAATTTGAGCAATGAGGGGGCAGACTTTAACATTGGAACTTTTCATTCAGTGCCCTGAGCTGCATCCTTGGGTAATGTCCAAAACAGACTCCAATCAGAATCAATTTAAAAGACAAGAATCCACACTGAATTGGTGATTTAAGTAGCTGTCAGTTCTGTGAACATTCACAGGGCTTGTGACAGAATGTACAACTCGCGAGTCTCAACTCCCGGTTTTTAAGCTTGCCAAGCAAGCTTAGAAAATGAAAGTAAATGGAAGCCAGACTTGACAAAGCTGTGACTACAAGAGTAGTGAGGTAAATCATCCAATCAGCAAGATAGCTGTGCAATCAGCTTGTGTGAATGGACTTCCATTATTTGAGTGGACCTGCACAGATTATCAGCATCAAACTAATGAGGCACCAATTGGCTAAGCCATGCTTGTGGGAAAACCATAACCTAGCTTTGTTAAATTCATTAGTTTGCTCTCTGGTGCTCTCCCCTGGCTAGCAAGGCACCTGCAGGTTTGTGAGGTTTAACACATGTTGACTGCATGTTGCTTGGATGTGGTAGGACATATTAGAAAGGTATCATGTTGTGAGGCTGGATGTAAAACATCATGCGTTTTGTCTCTTCCTCCTGGGTCTAGAGGCTGTGGAAGATATGCCTTGCATGCAGTATGATTCCAAATGCAGACTGATAACAGAAAAAACACATCTGAAATTAAAAATGCTCATAACTTTGTCCTGGGTAAGCAGAGGGAGCAGCACAGCACTCAGCACCATGGACAGCGGCACAAAGTTCAATTGTTGCTCCAGCATGGGGAAAACAGGGCAGATTTCTGGTCTAGGATCACTTTTTTTTCTTTAAGGCTAAAATAGGTATTTCTAGGACATGGAGAAACCTGACCCTAGATCAACACTGCTACTCTAAAAGCTTCATGGCTATGGGTTCAAGAGTCTGGAAGAAGATAGATGGGGGCCTAAAAGCTTTGCACTCTCAGTGCCAGCACTTCGGTCAAAGCACTGCTAACAGGTGCCTTCTCATTGGTCAGGGAAGCCCAGGGCTCATCAGGACCCAAGCTGACCTGGAGGCCTTTTCCCCTTCAATGTTTGAAGGCTTTTCTTTCCACAACATACATCATGCACATTTTTTTTTGTGTTTCATACTTTTGAAAAATTCTGCTTTCCATCCTGCTGGGCCCAATAAAAACAGGCCCTTAGGCTCATTGCTGTTGTTGTCTTGGGTTGGTCCTCTTATTCAAATCTGCTGGGGTGTTTGTCATGCATGTCCCCCGCCCGCTTAGCCACAGACGCTGGTTATTGCGTTTTGGCATTTTGCCTGGCATTAGGGTGACATGAGCTTGAGCACCCTGTATTTCTCTGTCACTCAGATTGTTAAGGAAATGCCATGGTGTGTCCAAACCTGTCACAAAGTAACGACACCATGAAATATTGATGCACACAATTCCAAATGGCTCACGGCAATTCGTGGTCATTCCTTTGCCACATACAGTACATACATGTGAGCAACCCTTGGGTCTGACACTTAGAGGTTAAAGATGAAGAAGTATAAAGCTTGGCCTCTGATCAGATGGAACCAATCTCTGAGTTAAAGCTATTCACCGTCACGCTTTTTTTTTTTTTTTTTTTTGAGTACAGCCAGTTTACTGCAGGGAAATGTGCAGCTGTCTTATTCTGTACTTTTTCAAATTCACCAATAATACCTGACTGTCATAAAACTTTATATCAGGCCTGCAGAACAGTATGTTCCCTTTTAATTTCCCTTCTATGACAGTAAAATTCTTCAGGTCAGTTTTTCATTATTAGCACCTATACTTTATAGCTGTTGCAGAGGTATGCTGAAAGGAGCTGAACACAAATATTATGGGGTGTCTGGTGTGACAGCTCCTTGTGTCATCTGTTATTTCTAGTACCCATTGGATCCATCCTAAGCGGTGGAACAAATGAATCTCTGAAGTTTGAAGAGAACATGGTGGAAAAAAAATAAGTAAGAAAACCACAAAGACACAAAATGCATGACGGAATGTTCTTTGGGAAATAAAATGGGCAAAAAAGGTGAGCACAATTTCCATTTTGAATACTTTGAAATACCTAACACACTTTAAGTGATGCGTGAAGACCTGGGCGCTTAGGATTGGATTGCAGGCTCAAGCCTTATCCATTACAATGTTTTCTCCATCCTTTGCCATTTTTACTCTGTAATTCGCAACTGTGACAACACACAGAAATACAGCAAGGATGAATGAGACAGAAGATATTTGCAGCTCAGAGATGAAAGCTGTGCACAATTAATTAAGAAACACAATGAGATATCAGTCACCCTCTTCCTAACTGTCCCAGAGGAAAACTTATTTCACACTCCACTGAGTCCCTCTGTCAGACACATGGACATTTGTAGACATGCACAATGCATACAGACACATGTGCATGTGGTTGCACATGCACACACATCTATACACACATACAAACACACACACACACGTACACATATATTCTCATAATTTCAAATGAAATATGAAAACCCAAGACCCACACACATACACACACACACACAGACCAACTACACACACACACACACACACATAAATGCATGCATGCAAAGGTTAAAATGCACACTCACACATAAAAATACACACAATAAACCCACACACCAACACAAATACAGATGAAAGTGTATACACATGAATGCACACATATATAAGGACTGATTCATGCTCTCACACATGCATACGCATTCTGTCATGGTTGGAAGGCCCGTCTGAGAGTGAAATCACCCAATTTCAGCCATTTCTCCTTCACATGTACTCCTATTTGCAATCACTGTGACTTATCATTTGTGTATCTGAATGGGTAAATTCTGCAGCTTTAGAAACAGACTAGAAAGGAGCATTATATTTTATCAAGTTGGGGGTAAATGAAATTCATTTTTTTGGGTAAGTCATGCTTGTATGCAAATGCTAAAGACAGGAAACATACATAAATTTCCCATTATGAAAAAGATTGGAAATTGTATGTTACAGGAGCACAATGTGAGCCATTTTCATGGCTCATATAGTACGTACATAGAACTGCCAGATATTAAGCCCCATCCAATGAAACAGAGTATGTAAACGATAACTTGCAGTACCGATGCTGGAGCAACAGGGGTAGATGGCCTTACTGGAATCTACCGATTCACCTATTGTTGGATTGTACACTTCTCTTGGGATCACTTACTATCTATCTGTTTTGAGTTATCATGTTCCTAAGATGAATATTCTCCTTTTCTCAAGATTTGAATTGCAGGTATGAGTAGCTATCATGTCTTTATCCCTAAAAAGCTCCTATTTCAAAAAATGTTTTGCACCTGAAATATTTTGTGAAATGTATCAATACTAAAGTGTTATGTAAAAAAAAAGCCTTCAGTCTTGGATAAAGACATCCTGCAGTGCACACGGCTAATTAGAGTTGATGACAAAGCACTTAGCTCATTTGAATCATATCTGTTAGCAAGCATTGATATTTACAATAGTACAGTCTTGGAAGCTTTCAGCCAGATAACGGATCCATGGTTATTGGGTGCTGTTGACGTGTTAATTCTGAAAAACAGGGAATGCATTTATGTATGAAAATCTGTCTGAGCAAACTTCTGACAGGAGGGGAATTAATCCGCATTCCTTGCATCATATCTGTGGAGTTGCCTGAGACAGTTCAATGACTCACTCTCCAACAGGCTCCATGCAATTCCTATCAGGCCCTGCACATAAAAGTAAGCGTTATCCAAAAATTCCAGTTTGGCTTTAGTTGTGCAGGGTATTAAAAGGGAGCAATTATAGATTTAATTAGTCACTGGCGGCAGAATCTTTGAGTAGGCAGATACCGCTACTGCAGAATTGGAGGCGAACTTTGCCTGGGCCATATTTCTTGCACAAAAGTTTGAGTTAGGTTACAGCCCTGGGCATAAAGATATTTGACCATGATATAACCCAAAGTGCTGAAGAGTGAGGGCTCTCACTGGCACATTTGCCAAGTGTATACTCCGCTAATTAATTGGGCTTCACGTTAGAAAAAAAGGACGTAAGTGAGATGCCTCACTTCCTGGTTGTATCGCAGGGGCTGCCATTACATTTCCATCTTGGCAGACTGAGGAGAAGAGCTCTCGCACTGTGTGGTGTGGCCCTTCTCCCTGTTCAATGGGCCTAGTTCTCTCACGTTATCTTACGGATCCATTTTCTGCAGGGCGGGGGCCGGGTTTGGACCTTGCCTTCCTCTTGCCGCGTCGGTGAAACCATGCGTGTGCGCTCGTACATTGTTTCACATAATTTTGCTTGTAAAATTATAAATGAACATCCATTTCAACTTCATTTAATGTTTTAATGCATATTTTATGACAGTGGCATTAACTGTTGTAACGCACCCTTTTCAAAACTTAATTTGATATTTTAATGCAAGTCCTTCCTGCACAATCAGCATAGCGCAAATCTCGACCGTCTTCACCCGTTAATAAAGAGACATACCAATATCGCAAATTCTTGTTGCATTATTAAAACGGACTGGCTGCTCATTTCTGTGTTGTCAAGTCCGTAGTGTGATTCATGGGTATTCACACGTACAATCTCTTGCATATCGGCCATTTGGTGCAGATTAACTGCAAGACGATTTCCTAAGGAACTTCGATGAGTAACCACCTGTGCAGATGCTCATAAGTAAAACGATACACATATTGCATAAATTTAATCTAAGGGGAGTGTAAATTCATCACAAAAGCATAAACTAGTGTGTAGGAAAGACAGAGGAGTTATTATCCACTAGGAGGTCAATAGCTGATATAAATCACTGCTTCACTGCTCAGAACACTGCTGATTCAAATTAATTCCCTCAACTGCTGCTCTCATATCAATCTATGACATCAGTTTATTTAAATGTTTGCAAAATCCCCAGAGATTGGACTTTAAAAACAAATTGCAGGTAGAATATTTGTCACTCTCATTGGTATAACCTCTGTTATTTGTTTATTTTTTTGCTGGAACAGTGAGTCCTTGTATTTATTTACAAAACATTGAAAACCTCAGGGTAACCTTTATTTTGTCATGTTTCAATGGAATGTTTCATAGCGGGTTTCTTGTAAACACATTAAATGATTTCAATATGTATGGGGCTGTAGTTTCCACAGTGTCATAACTACTGCAAGACGTTATTTGATAGCTGGGCTGACATTAAAATGTATGATTGAACAAGAGAGAAAATACATACAGCTGTGATCCTCTTCATTTTACATTGAAACTGAGGAGCAATCTCTCTTGCTACTTCACTTGCACACCTAATGGAAAGACTTCTTTTTACAAATACTCCACTCTATTTTTATTTCTTCTTTTTGTTCTCTCGGTGCACTGTGGCACTAAAAAGAGAAGTCCTGCTTGAAAGAGTGAAGCTGAAGTCGCATTTACATATTTCTTGCTTATTATTCAGCAGTCACCATAGCAACTCCCAGAACAACATTTCAAGTGCTTCAGGATCCAGGATCAATGTTCCTAAGGTAAGGGAGGAAGTGGCGTCTCAACACATGTGAATAGAGTGGGCATACATGGGTGTCCCTCACTGAATGTGTGTGTATGTGTGTGTGTGTGTATACACATACCTGCATGCACAGACGTGTGTGTGTGTGTGTGTATACACATACCTGCATGCACGGACATATGTGAGTGTGTGTGTGTGTATGTATACACATACCTGCATGCACAGACATGTGTGTGTGTGTGTATGTGTATACACATACCTGCATGCACGGACATGTGTGTGTGTGTGTGTGTGTTAGGTTGCACATTGCACAACCTTATATATGTGTACATGCATTCCTGTATGCACAGACGTGTGTGTGTGTGTGTGTGTGTGTGTGTGTACGTGTATGTTTATGTGTATGTATGTAGGTTTGTGTGTTTATGTAAGCCTGTTCCTGCATGTGTGGGTCTGTGCATGTTTGTACGTGTGCCTGACATTTTTTTTGCAAATGTCAGGCACATTTTTTGCAAATGTCATTTGCAAATTTCATGTATCTTTGCACAAAGTAATATGTACGCATGTGTGGGAGAGAGATGCTATTCCTTTAATGTGCTTGTGTAAGTGTTTCTGCATGTGTTCCTGCAACAGAAGTGCTGCATGTCAAAGACTGCCCTTCAGCAGAGCTTTCCCATGACTGCTTGTGCTATTCACCTAAACAACCGAAGTATTGAGTGTTTCAAAGGTATCAAAGGGCACCAATAAATGGATTGATCAAAAAAAAAGGAGGACTCCTAGAGATGGCTGACCCCACTTTCAAGCACATCAATATCTTATTTGCTTCGGTCTGGCCTATGTCAGTCCATGTGCACGTGGACGATAAAGTCTTAAGAGATTCTTTTAAAACCCATTACTGATTTATGGATGGTAAGTGGCATGAGAGCTGTTTCCTCACTTCACCCTCTCCATCCTCGCTGCTTTGCTTTGCTGCTCTCTTTCATTCATCTCATGCTTTCTTTCGTCCTTCCCCCTCCACGTCTTGTATTTTTTCACCATCGTCGTCGTTCTTCTCTTCTTCTTGGGGCTCAATCTGTCCTCCTCCTAGTCCATTATACCTCCTCCACATTCTGTCAAAATTCATTGTTCTCCATCTCCCCTCCCTTTCACCTCCCCCTTTCGCTCAATCAGTCTCTCTCTCTCTCTCTCTCTCTCTCACACACACACACACACACACACACACACTCCCTCCCTCTGCTCCCTTCCCCTCATATCATAGTGTGCCATGCCTCCCAGCCAGACAGACATTGTTGTGCTGATACAAAGGGCAACAGACGCAACATGCCAGGGAGAAAGAGGGCTCTGTCTCCTCAATGCCACTCAGGAGCTCGGTACAGACAGCAGGGCGGGGCCGGCCCTCCGCAGGTCTGCACAGTCTGCATGACCTTTCCTCTAGGGACACGTCAACATGATACGGTCACTCAGTGACCTTGCCCTGCAGTGACCTGCTATGCTTCCCTGAACACTCCCAGATCTGTCACTCAAAGATATACATATGCCTTTCCTTCTTTAAAAAAAAATAATAATTTGTTTGTTATTATTATTAATTCCCTCCAAAAGTGATAGCCCCATTGCATTAACAGACGTTATAAATAATGGGCTCATTAACTTGGGTAAAGGAAAACACAATTCATTAATCTGAGTGGCAGGTCACCCAGTATGACAGATTATCCAATTAGATGCCACAATTTAGGGATGCGTTGCTTATTTGAGCTTGATGGGTTCTGAAACAATGTTCAGCTTGTGCAATTTACTAATTAGGAATTCTGTTATTGTTCCGTTGAAAGTGATCTGCAGAGAAGAGGCTAATTTGAGACTGCCTGGCCATCTTATTGGCCAAACCCCATGACAAGTTGACTGTGAGGAGACAAAAAATGCTGTTGAAAATTACCGGGCCGTCAGGGAAGTGGAAATATGGCTCGGAAATGTCTTCTATCTAACGTGCGAACTGCAGCCAGACATTGCGACGCTTAACAGCTTCCCTAGAGCACAAGCAACCGCATGTGCCAGAGCAATGATGTAGCGCTTCTGTAGCGTTTGGGAACAATTTATTTATAAAGTTCAAATAAAACTACCTGCATAAGGAATCTATAAGACCACCATAATCTCTGCTCATGTGTACTCACATTTCAAACCTGGTACTGTGAATCATCCTTCATTTACAACAACAAAATATATAACTTTAACAGCGATATACAGTTAGCCTCTCATGACTGAAGGTATCGGATATTATAAACATGGGAGCAGATCGGACCTTATTGCTCATAACATTTGTAATGGAGGGGTTCCTAGGTATAATATATGAGTTATGAATTTAAGGTTATTGGGAAATGGTGTCTGACAGTTTTGTACTTAAGCATATGCAAATCGTGAATGCCATCATGAGTTAAAGCACATGATCGAAACATTTCAGGCAGATATGCGGAACAAATTGATATGCCAGCGCATGCAAGGGGAAGTCTCTAAACGCTAATCTAAATATTCCAAAGGAACAATGGCAGAAAACAATAAAATATGCAATGGAGAGATATGCCGTAGTAGAAGAGAACAGATAAATGATTGCTTATTCTTTTATTTCACTGTTTATCCCTCAGGCAATGAAAAAAATAGATGCTTTAATCATAAACAACAAGTAAATCAATAGGATGCAGCGTGAATGGTTGTATTTGAGTTGAATCCATTTATCTCTTATAGAAACAGCGCTGCAGACAGGGAAATGGGTTGCACACCAGTGGGCCCATTTTAACTTTGTACAGCACAGTACAATTGAGTACATCTGCTGTTGTGGCCTCAATCTGCAGACACATGCTCCCTTAAAAGCCAACTATCTGCTCAGAACCACCAGTCTATGAGCAAGATTCCCCCAACTGTATCCTAATCTGACATATTATGAGCCAAAAGGCAAGACTGATCCTAGATCAGCATTTTTATTCAGGAGCCCTTTGTGCCCAGCTCTTTAAAGGAATCACTACACAGCAGTGTGTCAGGAGTCATTTGTTTAACACACAAACAGCGTCTACAGACATATGGGTACCCTGCCTGCATTCTCAGCAATGATGAGACATCTATTACCACCCTACTGAGTCTTTAGCATGAACCAGCCTCCTCTTTAAAGGTGTTCTGTGCTTATTTTTTACTTAAGCTGAGCTGGTCTTTGCTTGCTTTTGGGGTTCAGCTGGTATTTAAATAGTCAAACTGGTGAAGACATTTCTGAATTTGCTGGTTATGAAAAATCAGCAAAAGTGTCAAAAATACCCACTTGCACTGGCCATTAGCTAGGCAGCAATTGCATTGCAGCTGGTTTGCAATGGAATTCCCAGTGGGTGAAAATGAAATTACCCATAATGCATCAGACAGCTCTGCTTTGTGAGGGTAGGTGGGCCATGACTCCAGACCCAAGTACAGAATGTGGCCAACAGGAAGACCCTGGATCATCATATAAGGAAGAGCTTTGTGAGCTCAGAGGGGGAGAAGTGGACAGGAAGATGAAACGGGGGAGGGGACAAAGCGACCCTTTTGATCACTAGAGCGTTTACTACCCGTGGTGGATCACTGGCTTTGATACGCCTTTGTGTGTGTGTGTGTGTGTGTGTGTGTGTGTTAGTTGAACACTTTCAGAGAGACTGACAGCAAACGGGACGGATGCTGTGATGCCAGCTCTCTACGCTGTGTGTGGATAAACCGTGTCAGCCACATTGGGTTTAATGGGGAGTTTAGGAGCATCTGCATGTCTCCCCCTGTAAGATGTTACTGCTTATCTTGTTTGCTAAACTAAACAAAGCAACAAAAAAAATGTCCACACAACACAAACAAGATTTCCGACTGCGTAAAAAAACCCTGCTGTGCATCAGAATAATTCTTGGCTGTTGATAAGTCTTCCATCTCATGACAGCTTAACGACTGTGCGGCAGGGAGAGGAAGACTGACGCTGCTAGCACTCCCATTACAAATGTGTGTGTGTGTGTGTGTGTGTGTGTGTGTGTGTGTGCATGTGTGGGTGTGTTTGTGAATGTTTGGATGTGTGCATGTGTATGTGTATGTGTATGTGTCTGTGCCTGAGTGTATTTGTATGAGCCAGTGCTTGCCTTTGTGTATTTGTGCATTTGAGGGCACGCTCACAAGTGTGCATGTGTGTGCATGGATGTGGGTATTTATGTGTGTGTGTGTGTGTGTGTGTGTGTGTGTGTGTGTGTGTGTGTGTGTGTGTGTGTGTGTGTGTGTGTGTGTGTGTGTGTGAGTGTGTGTGTGTGTGTGTGCTACAGGTGATATGAAGTACAGGTAGAGCTGTAATCAGGTATTGTGGGCTGTAATGGAGCAGAAGCATAAATTTCATACGAGGTAATGTGGAAGCTCACTCCTTACTGCACCCACAGGTGGCGGAGCCCCCAGATGCAGCAGGAGGAGCCGATGGCTGACCTGTCTGTGCAGGAGGCCCTCTCACCTCCCCTGCTGAGACACCAGCCGGTGCGGAGCGAGACCGTACTGTGGGACAGCACAGATCTCCCCGCATCTCAGGTAACCGACAGCAGCTGCGTCCCGGGGATCACAGCAGCGCCATTGAAATTCTGCCAGCGTTAGCGCCGCTTGGCGCTCTGCACGTGTCACGGCCCTAATGAGGTACAGTCCACCTGGGACCCGCGCCACCTGACAGCGGGATGAGCCTGGAGTCCTGGGAGCGTTAACCCTTCGATCGCCTGTCTACCTGCAGGCAGGCCCTTTCTGGCACATGCAAATGCTTGCAGACACTCCGACAGCTTAGGGGGGTGGGAGTGGGGGTAGCTCATGGCGTTCCCCTTTTAGCGGAAAGCGTCGGTTTAGAGGAGCCGTTTCTCTCAGGGATCTGCCGAGCCTCCTCTGACTGCTCTGAAAGGAGATTTATCGGCGTTTGATTCACTGAGACGTGAGTCAGTTCATTCAGCAGGGAATCAAAGAGTGACTGCACCGAGAGAGAGATAGAGAAAGAGAGAGATAGAGGGTGAGAGAGAGAGAGAGAGAGAGAGAGAGAGAGTGGAGAGAGCAGGGGAGTGGCTTAGAAAAAAAAACACTTCCTGTGCAAATAACTGTCAACTATTTCATAAGGCTTCAGCAAACGCCAGGAGCACGCATGGGTAACCTGTACGCCTGCTTTGTTAACCATCAGAGCAGACATTTCAGAGTCAGCCCATCTCTCCTTTGACGTTTCCCTTTTGGCTTTACCTTGGAATTTTGGAGAGGGGCTTTTGTCAAATTGGATCAAATCAAATTAAAATCTAAAGCTAGCATAAGACCTGCAGAGCTGAAATCCTATACAGTTAAGCTGTTTTTTTTTCAGATGAGGCACAAGATTGGTTTGGTGATCTTTTCTTTGAATCAGTTAAGTTTAAATAAGACATACCCTTAATACCTCAAAAGAAAGATCTGGGGGTTGGAGAAATTTATTAGCCTATAAGGTCGCTAATGTCTCATTACCCTACCTCAGCAAAGTTTTATGGCCATGAATCATTTAAGTGCTGTGAAATGTGCCCCGAGATCAATCCTAGATGGAAGTGACCTTTCCTCAGTCAAGCAGTCAATATCAAAATATGTAGAATGTGCCAGCAGGCCAGGGAAAGACATAATGGATTATGTAACATTTACATCTGTGCGCACATATGTGTGTGAAAAACATAAGACCTCTAAAAAGAGTTATTTTGTGGTTTTTATCAGCCATCCTTTTTAGCATCTGTCTTGAATTGCAACCATGCCTCGTCTTCCCTGATGCCATTTTTCCTTGTTTCATGTATTCCTTCATGTTTTTGACACAATTCTGCCTCAATGCATTAAATATTAATTTAGCTGCTTTTTTGACTGACACAGCTGCAGTTTGGAGAGCAAACTATTTGACCTCTTTAAAAATGAGTTAGACACCTCATATTGCGAAAGCTGTTCCTTTTTGTGTGTGTGTGTGTGTGTGTGTGTATGGCAACGTGTATTTTTGTTCAGTTGTTTGAAGGTGTGAATAAATGAATAGATGAGAAAGTGAATCAACATTTAATGTTTAAAATTCAAAGGCATGTTACTGCCTCGGGTCTGGCTGACCGCCCCCCCAATCCTGTTGTGACTTAGACTTGCTGTCTGGAATGCTAAAAGCCTTTTCTATGTATTTGATAATGCATTGTGTCGTTGGCGGATGAAGTAATCTGTTCCAGCCTCTGACACAGCTAAAGAAAAGGGGCTGACAGAGTCAAAAAGGAAGGAGTGTAAAAAGGGGGTACTGAACAGTCAGTGTGGGATCCAGGGTAAGATGAAGTGCAGGCACCCACCGGTGTCTGTGGAGCCTTTGGATGTGAGGTCTCAAATCCAGTCTCTCAGGGGTGTCCAAACTGCTGACAGAGCATCGCACAGACTGGCTCACACAGCGTGGCTCACACTGTCTCAAATGCTCTCTAATGCCTAATGCACACTCTGTGGTTTTAGCCCAGGGCCCACATTAATAAAGCCTCCTGGAGCAGGATTGCTGATCTAGGATCAGTTTTGCTCTTTTTTCAGCCCTCATGCTTAGCTCTTATGGTTAGGAGAAGGACAGGGGAAGGTCTGATCCTGATTCAGTGCTCCTACTCTGAGAAAATTGATGAGCACGGCACCCGCTTTACATCTTTTAATTTCCCGCGCAAGTTTGCCAAAAGTTTGTCATGGTGATTCTGGCTGCAGAGTCTGACGCCTGCTCGCTTTGAGTGTTCCTCAGCGGAACGGCATACATCACGGAGGGTGGCAGGTCCCACGAGCGACTATTATTGCTCTTCAGTGCTCCTTCCGAGCCGCCTACGAGAAGATATATAGCAGTTTTGAAACTGTCCCCAATTCCTGTTCGGTGTCAGGTTTCATGAGCGGCGAAGAACTGCCGACAGCCAATTAAACCCACTCGATATCCCAGTCAATAATGTGTAAACAAAAAACAATGATTCTCCTGTAGGCCTTTAGCGTTTTATCTATAAACATCACAAGCCAAAAATACAAATGCTTGCCGGACATGGAAGATGAGAAATTTTGTGAGATACAGCAAGAGCTTAAAGAGCAACTCTAGGTGGATTAGTATGTTTTTAGAGTAATGTAAATATTTTCAAATGTAAAGTGTAAGCTACAACATTTGCATTTTACTTTAATCCTGAAATTCGAAATGAAAAGCAGCTGTGAGCTTATGGTAAGTTGTTGTATAATCTTCAGTTTGTTTTTTTCTTTGTAATCTAAGTAAATTTGATTTATTTCACAGCTCTGCAGTAAGTACATTACTCTGGCACCCTGTACTGGTTTCATTCTTGTCTTATTGCCTCCCAGTCTATACTGAAAATGATGATCTTGAACACATATTTTCTCAGCCCTATAAACTAAAAAAACTTTCTTGGCCATGAAATTATTGTTTAAGCTTTAAAACAATCAACATTGAACAGTAATTTAGCAACCAATCACCCATGTACCTCCAGAGGTAAAACTATGCATTACATGTGTTGTCTTCAAAATTCCAATCACACACCCAGAGACAGAATAGCTGGACGCAGGGAGAGCTCCCAAGCACTGACTTACCATAAACATTTTGCCAATATCCCTCTGCAGCACCCCTCTGGTCAGTAAAAATAATAAACTAAAATGAAAAAAAAAATACAGACTAAACCAAAAGAACAATTTTCAGCATCAACTAACTGTTTGTTCACCTCTGTCTGCTGTGTGATTTTGCATTCCCTGATCACAGCCATCCACTGTGGAAATAAAAAAAGATTTTTTAAAATTTCGGTCTGCTCTACCCATATTTATTCTTGTGTATACTTCTTTCTGCACACTGAATCTGTGGATGAGGAGACCCACTGAAGAACAGTGACAGGTCAAACATTTTTCTATGAAGTAAATTAAGTCTGGGAGATGAAACTACGGCAGCTGACTGTCCTCCCCCCACCAAAGCAAGAGCTGAATCTATGACACAGATAATCACAACATTACAGGAAATTCTCATTGCAGATATTTATGAATCCCGTTACAGCCAGTAAAATTTGAGTGAAGGTAAATCGTATTGGAAAATGTGTTTCTCACTCCTCAAACTCCATTTGTGAGTCACTTCAGTATTTTTGGAGAGGCCGGTGACAGCTGGCATCTATGCAGATCCCAAAAATATGAGGAGTGAAGAGGTACGCTGGATGAGATTTACACAAGTAGTCATGTGCTCTTTTCCATCTGCATTTATCCTTACAGTATAATAAATACACATTTTGCTCCATAGCAACACAACATTTAAATGGGGTGAGGTGAAAGCTTCCATAGGGAAAAATATGAATCGTAAAATCAAACACCAAGTGCATAGCAAGTGAAAGTTTAAGTATAAATACTTTTTAAAAAACGTAGTCGCGATTAGCCAATGTCAGCTTTTTCAAAATGAGTAAATATCATACTTCACTCGCAATTTTGTTTATTTACAGTATTCATGAACCAGCAGCTTCTGGGCTATCTCTGCATTATTTTCTTTCATAAATTCTGATTTTTATTCATCAGAAACATCAATTAATGATGAACTCTGCATGTGTCCTACTCTGCATGTGGTCATTAAAAAAAAAAAAAAAAAACGCAAATTTCACAGCAGCCTTAAGAAAATATAAAATTCAGAGTTGAAATCTACACTCTTTGCTAAATGTATGGAAAAAGTAGTTTTGCACTGGGCAGCAAGAGGGGCAGCTGACTGCCTCTGGATAGATTGGGCCTTCGCGTCTGGTCTCCTGTCAGTATGGCGTACGACGCATGGCGCGTCTCCAGCAGAAAACAGGAGCCAGTTTCACCTTAAAAAGCCTGACAATAAACAGGCTTCTCCACACCACTCCACTCTACTCTGGGTTGTTGATGACATCAAAGGAAGATAGTGAATTATAGAAGGCAGCTCAAAATTACTCCACTCTATAACCTTATACATCCCACTCTCCATCCCCCAGAGAGGCAATGCAAAAGGGCTCGTCCTTGTTCTCGGCTTATCTGGGCTCTTACCGCAAAATCTAATCGCTACCTACAGACTCGAGCCTTCTCCAGCTCCACGGCTGGCCCTCCTTCTCTTGACGTCAGCTCCCCAAGTCAAAGACTTTTTCTGCTGTCCGCTTCCTCCCCGACGTACCCCCACTCTCCCCACGCACAGCTCCCTACCCAACGTATCCCCCCACTCTCCCCACGTACAGCTCCCTGCCCGATGTACCCCCACTCTCCCCACACACAGCTCCCTGCCCAACGTACCCCCCACTCTCCCCACGTACAGCTCCCTGCCCGACGTACCCCCCCACTCTCCCCACGCACAGCTCCCTGCCCAACCTACCCCCCACTCTCCCCATGCACAGCTCCCTGCCCAACGTACCCCCCCCCCACTCTCCCCACGCACAGCTCCCTGCCCGACGTACCCCCACTCTCCCCATGCACAGCTCCCTGCCCGACGTACCCCACCCCCACTCTCCCCATGCACAGCTCCCTGCCCAACGTACCCCCACTCTCCCCACGTACAGCTCCCTGCCCGATGTACCCCCCACTCTCCCCACACACAGCTCCCTGCCCAACGTACCCCCCACTCTCCCCACGTACAGCTCCCTGCCCGACGTACCCCCACTCTCCCCACGCACAGCTCCCTGCCCAACCTACCCCCCACTCTCCCCATGCACAGCTCCCTGCCCAACGTACCCCCCACTCTCCCCACACACAGCTCCCTCCCCGACGTACCCCCCCCACTCTCCCCACACACAGCTCCCTCCCCGACGTACCCCCCCACTCTCCCCACGCACAGCTCCCTGCCCGACGTACCCCACCCCCCACTCTCCCCACGCACAGCTCCCTCCCCGACGTACCCCCCACTCTCCCCACACACAGCTCCCTGCCCGACGTACCCCGCTCCCCCACTCTCCCCATGCACAGCTCCCTGCCCAACGTACCCCCCCACTCTCCCCACGTACAGCTCCCTGCCCGATGTACCCCCCACTCTCCCCACACACAGCTCCCTGCCCAACGTACCCCCCACTCTCCCCATGCACAGCTCCCTGCCCAACGTACCCCCCCCACTCTCCCCATGCACAGCTCCCTGCCTGACGTACCCCCTCCCCACGCACAGCTCCCTGCATCTCTGCATCTCATTCATCTGTCTGCTCTAGTTCAGATAAATGGCTGTGCCACCTCTCCAGCTTGCCAACCTCGCTGTCCTATTGTACCGGTTATTCTTCAATTCATACCATTTACTTGTTACTGTCCCCAGCTACCCTCACTCTCCTCCCCTATCCCCTGACAACGGCATGTCTTTGGTTTAGAATTTGTATGTAGGAGGCTGTATGGAATAACGATCCAGGAAACTGGACTCGCAACCGTAAGGTTGTGTGTTTGAATCCCAGATGGGGCAGCTGGGGCCTTGAGCAAGGTCCATTCGACTATAAATACTCGGTAGAGTAAATATGCAACAGTGCAGTGCCGGTCATGGAGGATAAGCGGGCAGATAATTTTGCCGATAATAGCTGTGCGTAGCAGGATTAAACCTGCAGGGATGAGGCGATACAGTGACAGCACACATGGACATGCTCAGCTGTGTTCTCCAGCCCCAGTCTGGACAACTAAGGAATGATGCTACCATTAAGCCTACTAATGCTTCCTGGTGTCTGCGCATACTTCATACTTTCTGTGCCTACTCAATGGTGTCTGCGCATACTTCACAGTGTCTGCGCCTAATTCATAATGTCTGCAATACCTCACTGCTTCTGCACATATTTCACACCGTTGAGATTCAAGTTTATTAAGCCCCACAGACTGTGGCATTTGAACATTGCAAAACAATATGCACCACAAGGGGGTAAACTCTGAATTTTACCGAAAACAAGCAGCGCTGTACAAATATTAACTGTCTTCATGCATAAATAAAGCAGTGCGCCATTATCATACTGCATAACATTCGGTCATGAAATCGACTGAATGAATTTCAATACTTTGGGAAAATCTCTACCCCCAGCTTGTGATGCACATTTGTGTGCACAGTGTTCATCGTGGGCTTTTTGTTTGGTGCTCAATAGATCTGTCATAGGATTAGGATTTTTATATCCAAGACGCAATAAGTCTGACGTTGTAGACTGTTCATTATTTTCATTACTATTTACACTCAGCCATTCCTTATGCTCAAATTTTCTTTCCTTTTGCAGATGGGACGAACAGTATGACCTTTGCAGACGTCAAGTATCAAGACGCATACATGTTGTGACTGAAGAATAATAACATGCAAGTGAACGTAACCGATATTACTACTGGATCACTGCGTCTGAGTCTGGGCCGAGACACGTCACACGTAGAGTATTCAGGAAATCATAGTGGAGTACGTGTCACCAACACCACTGTGTGTCAGCAAACATTCCGGACCCATGCAGTGCTGTCCCCTGGTCACCGAAGGCTGCCTGATGAGGTCATAGGCTTCGAGCACTTCAGGACAAACAGTGTCACAAGCTCTTTCTGTCAAATCGCATGGATTTTTTATTCCCTCATACACTTATCTTGCTTACATTGCTTTGAGTAGTAGTTGTTTTTATATCAAATAAATCTTCACAAAATCTCCAATCTTCAGCTGGGCCTGACAAGTTGTGTATTTTGCAATACATCTCTCTCATTCCAGAGCTTTCTCTCTGCAGTTTTTGTGGCAGCTCTATAGATAACACTTGACAGCCTACATAACACCTCTGCTATTTGTTTGGAAACATTATTACTTTTTTTAATTTGGCTATTGGCTGAGGATATAAAACACTGAAAATAACACACAATATCACCCACAGATTTCAAGCTACGTGGGTATTTTTGAGCACTTTCTCCATTGTCTGTAGTAGTATCTGTTTTACATATATATTAAAACATGCCGTTATACCAGTGTATATCAGCTGTATTACATATTTATAGAACTGGTTGCATATCCAATCAAAGTCAGATTGAGGATGACACTAAGAATAAAAGATATACCTCGATGATCACACCTTTCACCTCACAATTCCCAGAATGTCGAGGCAAATGTTCGTAGGCTGTTAATTTTGCCTGTTTCCCTGCAAGTTATTCCAAAATATAATTCTCAAATATATTCTTGTGACCTTGACAGAACGTTTTTGGACCAATGTATCATGCTAAGAATGTTTGAGGAACATTCACATTACAACATAACACATGTCAAACCCCAGTGAAAATATGACCTAAATGTTTCCCAGTGTTTCGGTAATGTTTTCTGGGTACACACTCTTACCTTAAATAAACGCATAGCAAGTTGCAACAGCAGCAGCAATAGCATCTCACCACACAGTAAGTACCTTAGCCAGAGTTACTTTGTGACACTTGTCTTCTCCTTCTCCCCTTCTTAAGTTTTCACCGTTAAATCCTTCACTACTCCGATTATTGGCTCTCCCCATTGGTCCTCCCTGCATACATTAATCACTTTCTCTTCCTCCAGCAATAAAAACATCTGTTCATAGTGGCCAAATGCAGCACTCATAGGCAAAAGTTATCGTCTTGGATTTTACTTGCATACATCCCAAAAACATTCATTGACACATGCAAGGCTATTCATAGCTGTCAATAAGGCATATTGCTTTTTGATTGATACTAATAACCCATAAAACCCCAAACAAAATATTTATACTGCTATGTTGGTGCACCCAATGCTAAAAAAGAGAAGCTAGCAAGGCAGTTAAGGACATGTGCCTTCATTACATATTATATTTGTAGTTTGTACAGTTGCCTAGATATCTATCTGTCTAGCTTCACCTCAGGTTTGTTGTTATAAGAAAGTGCTCCCTTGGCATTCCCTTCATGAAACTTCAGAAAAGTACATTACACAGCAGTCCAATGCTAGCTACCTGATTAGTTCGGTAGCCACAGTTTTAGAATTTCATAATAATAGCACGGAAGATCGGCAGCCTGCTTCTGCCAAGAGACATGCTGTCATTGCTCTGAGAATTTAATTTCATCCACAGAATGCCCTCCATTGTTCTTCTGCTGGCTTAGGCTCCTAACTATAAATTTCCACTAAATTAACTGTACCAGTATACAGATGAAACTGCTTGTTTATCTTTACATTGCGTGATTATCTTTCCATGCAGCTTGGCCCTGTGGGTCCTCTTTATGCCCTTTCAGGTGAGCATGATGTTGAGTTCTACCTCACATATTCCACTAACATTGTTAGCTAACCATTTGGCTAGTTTCTTTGGGACAATAGCATGATAGCTCCCTCCACCAACCTCAATGAAAGTGCATTCCTTTTTTGGACGGGGCCCCAAAATCACCAAGGTTGCCTCTGGTGGGGGCCTACTGTTTATTTCACAGGAGTCTACCCACATCACCCCCTCACCTCCCCAACAGCAGGAAATACTAGCTCGTACAGAAACCATTCAGCATGTGAGCCACACTGTGTTTGATTCCCTCCACTACACAGTGGATTGAGCAGCAGGATGGGGGTGTGCATGTGGAGGTGGAGGTGCAGGGGTGGGGTGTGGGTGTGGATGTGTGGGCAGGGGTGGGTGTGGGTTTCAGGGAGAGGAATGAGGGGGACGGGGAGGTCATGACCTCTAATGAGGGGCGGGTGTCTTTTCCCAATGGGGTGATAAAGCCCTCAGTGTCACAGGGGCACTGCAGCAGAGAGGAGTTTGATAAGCTGCTCTGCTCGACTGCGTACGTGAATCATATTAAACGGCTCATTAAGACAGCACAGAAGATACGGTTAAAAAAAAATCCACTAATCATGTAGTGTCAAGAGAAAACCTCATTGATTCGCAAACCATACATTATCCCTGAGTCCAGGTTGTGACTCATAAACACTCAGATGTATTCTGCAGTCGCGCTGCTCTGTGGCAGCTGGAACACAAGCAGAAGGAAGGCAGCGCTTTGCACATTGTTATAATATAAGCTGCCTCGGGAATAAAGGCTACGGTGTGTGTTTGTACAAACAGGGATCAGTGGTGCCGATAGGGCATCCGGAGTCATCGTTACAGCTCCTGTTCCTGCTTGACAAATCCAGAGAGCGTGTCGACGAAGGCCTCGCCTCGTTCTGAGACACAGTGTGGGGCGGGAGGCAAGCAACAGCTGGGCGAGCTCGGGCATACTTACAGTCTCTCTGAACTCAGGTGGCTGGCGGCTAGGCTTTCGGGATCAAGGATCACGATTGGTTCCAGACAGGAGGAGCAGGCCACTGTGGAGGACACACACACACACACACACACACACACACACACACACACACACACATATAAGGGTTAATTCAAATCAAAGGGCACCGTAGTCACTGCAGAGGATTACACAGTGAACTTTAGCAGATGTCACGCTGAGGGTCTGATTGACTCAGAACCATGGCAGAGTACAAGTGCAGTAGACACTGTGGAAGAGTTCCACCCGGAGAAGGAGCATAACATCTTAAAAACTCCCATGGGGTGGGGGGGGTTTCTCTGAGGAATTTTGCCTGGACTTGCCATGTTTTAAAGACAAACCTCACTGGGACATTCCATTGCGATGTAATATAAAGAAGTAGCAGAGTGGAAGTTGAAAATATATTCAAAGAGAACTGAAGCGTAACTTCAAACTTTTAGTTTTTTTTTTTTCAACTCACAACAACAAAATCAGACTAATAGGTAAATAACTAATAAATTAGTGAACACGATGAACACGCTGTGTAAACAATTTTTTCATAAAGATCGATTTCAATAAATTATTTCTTTGCGCTGCATAGACTGCAAGCAAATATATATAAGCCCTCAAACATCTAGTTTTTAATTAAAAAAGTACATTGCTGCTTTATAAAAATGAGCTATTTATTTCATGGGGATTAAAGGCAGAAATCCATGATGCTGAGTGACGTCAGTCGGGTTCTAAGCATTAGGAACCAGCTCTGTAAGAGCCATTGACTTTCTGTGTTTGGCACAGACCAGGCCTCACGGCTTTGGTGCTGCCACAGTAAGACCTTAGCATCCTCAACCCCTAAAAAGTCCATGTAGGAATATATGTCAAGCTCCCTTTTCAGCAAAATACAACAGTAAAAGTCCAGGCTTTGCTGCATTTAAGCTGTAATTGCCAGCTGGATTGTAATACGCAGTCAAATGCCTTTTGATGGCTTGACATTTGACCATAATGACACTAAGGATAAGACCAGGTTGTTGGTCAATATGACATACTGCTTGAAATTGGGGGTTAGTCTTGAAATGCTTGCTTCACAAATGTTAAATCAAATGCTACACCTTATGCTCTGACACGTGAGGACACAAAATGAAGACCAGGGTTGATAATCTGTATTTAGAGCACGGGTTTTGTTTTGTACCAGATCCATCGATTCAGCAACCACACATCAGTCATTTTACGTGAAATCAGATTTTGAGCTCGGTTGTGTTTTAACATTACATTAATGACGTAAGCAGTTAGCTTGACTTTCAGAGCTGTTCTGCCCTTGTACCAACATTGTCCTGCCATTACTCAAGAGTGATGTGGATTTCAATGAACTGAAATGATATCAAGAGGAAAAACGATAAGACCATTTATATTCCACTGATTCAAATCTGGCGCAGCTCTGTGAGAGGAACGTTCCACTGAGGTGCAGGATCTGAGGGGGGTCCGTTCAGGAACCAACATGAAAGCGCTGATGTGGAGAGGCATCAGCAGACATCATTACACAAGCATGACCGCTGTCAATATGAGATAACTTATAATGAGTCACATCAATCACGGCCAGGCTTAATTCAGAGGAAACCGCTCCACGATAATGGCGTCAGACAGAGGATGACTCAATCGGGCCCAAGTTACATAATTACATCTCAGCAGGTGGCCAAAGCCACCACTTGCACCTCAAAGATTTCAAAGAGAAAGTTATGACTGCAACTGAAAACATGTATTCTTGTTTTCTTTTGGATATATCTATCCAATGCCTTGTCTCACTCTCCCTCTGCCCAGTGAGTAAATGGGAGTATCTGGACAAGCTGAATTCATTTGACCAGTTATGCAGCAGAGATGGTGGGGCTGCCATTAGTGCATCTTCAGCTTTTTAAATGTGAAGGCTCAGATAAGGTCACTGATTGGATAACAGTGCCTGTGGCTGAAAAACTGGAGCAGAAAAACAAGATGGCTTCATATGCTATGCATCTTCTTCTACAAAAATGGCATATTTGCAATCAATAAATAAAACAACAAGTAAAAATTAAGCAATGGAGGTACTATAGTTCTATGTAAAGGTTATCATGGTATCATGGCGTACTAGTAATATAAAGGCACAGTGTTTTGCTAACAGCTTACAGGGATTTGATGAAGCAGGTATAGATGATGGATAGATGGATGGTTAACCTGGTGACACACACATACACACAAACACATACACGAAAATAGCATCAATTAAAGCTAAATTACCCTGTCACACTCCCGCGAGTAGAGAAAGGATATTTTATTGGTTATGCCATTCCCAAGGTTCCAGTGTTCATCACACTGCTGTGTATCTAATAGAGACCACAACCTCTTTAATGTGCTTATCTCTCAGCTGCCATTTGTCAGGTTGGGGGTCCCAGATGTTACCAGTCACATTTAGATCCTCTGACAAGTTAGATTTCATCACCCATCTGTGGAATTGAGGGGGGAAAGGGAAGGGTCACATTTTGTATGCATCAGCCGGAGCTGTGGAACCACGTGGAAGTTAGCAGTAAAATAAATAAATAAGTAAATAAGACCCAACCTTTTTCTTGCTTTATTTACAGTCGCCGGCGTGTGTCACCCTCTAAGTTAATGGCAATAAATCCTTGTTGCGGATGGCTTGCTCCCTGGGGGTCGAGGAGCGCGAGAGCTGAAATATGGCCGGGTCTCTGCGCTGCGCAGCGCATCGCACCGCGAGGAGGGGTTTACTGTGCGATTGGTGGAGGGGAGCCTGTGACTGAGGGAACACTGCAGCGCTGCCACGCACCGCCATCTGATTAAACTGCCCCAGCTGCGAAAACCCCCGAATCAGCATTTACAGGCACCAGTCATTTTTATAAAGGCATGAGGTGTGATGAAATTGTGTGTGTGTGTGTGTGTGTGTGTGTGTGTGTGTGTGTGTGTGTGTGTGTGTTGGGGCAGGCTCTATAACATTCCCATTCAACAGCATTCTCTACTTTTACCAAACAGGCAAGCCCACTGTATAAGATGGCTCTGGAAATATATTCACACCATTGAAGGCAGGGATGTTGCTAGACTTTTAGCACTGCTGGGGCACAGGCCCCAGTGCCCAAATCGTCACACTTTCAATTTGTGATACATTTTAAAAACAAGTTATTTTTTCATGAACATTTACCGGGGCACAACAAATAATCACTGGGGCATATCCCCCAGTAAATAGGGTCTGGTGATGCCCCTGATTGAAGGTATTACTTTTTTAAAATACACAATGAAACACACACAGGCACACATACATGAACGCTCATATGCAGCATATCTGTAATGTCTGATACCTTTGGAGAATACAGCGTATGAGAGAGGGATGGTAGGCCCTGGTTGTTGTATCCCTCCTTGTCCTCTGTCCATATCCAGACATATTTTACGACACACCTGACAGAAAGGTATTTACTTCCGGGCTCAGTCTCACACTAACATATTTCCCTTTCTGTGAGGTCCCCTGAAAAAATGTCTTGTTTGAAAATAAGGAACATAGATTTAAAAACCATTACCTTATATATAAAACAAAATAAGATATATATTTTATAATTATAATTATGATTATAATTATATAAGAGATATATTTAAGCTATTCCAGTTGTTGTTCCAGCTCTCTGGATTTGAATTGACATTTTTACATGAAGGTTGACAGGTTTACAACCAACCTTGTCACTTTGCAGTAATAATTTCTGCCTGAATATCGAAATTTCAATACTGGGTGGACTTACCAATTATTTTCTTGAAACATCACCTCCTTCATTGTACTTTCATCACTAATGTCGAAAGTAGATTAAAATTTACAATTTTGGGAGAGCACAAGTGTATTTCAATAAGTGGATATACCTGAAACAAATATATGTTTTATTTCTTTCAAAAGAGTTTTAAACAGTAAACATTGTCTTCAATATATTCCACACCAACCTTATTAAATAATTTTTAACTTGTAAATGCTATGGTAAAATTGCATCATTGCTTAAATTTAGTGGGACCAGAAATATATTATTTTACTGCACCTACTCCTGTAAATATGCTTCATTTTTCTCCGGCATATTAATGTCTTCTTCATATTTTATCTATCCAGAGGGCTTGTAATACCAAACAGCTGCAACACTAAATGAGGTAACTCTTTGTTTCGCATCACAAAATGAAGCCATCTGTGGGCTGTGATAATTCACTGACCTGCTGTCTGCTGTGGATCTAAAAAATACATCCAGACTGTCATTAACCATCCCCAAAACCCTTTAAGTTCTTCTCTGCTTCACTGCAAACTCCTCTTAACATTGTTGACACTCATAAAAAATATTTGTTCCTTATACTCTTCCTGGCTAATCGCTTCCTGGGTCACTTCCTGGCTAATCGCTTCCTGGGTCACTTCCTGGCTAATCACTTCCTGAGTCACACTCCTACTTGCTGAGCTCCCCACGGAGACCAGCCCCACTGACATCTCTCTCCTACTAGCACTACCTTTGGACATGTTACTTAGGGTCTGTTTTGAACTATGTTGTTAACTTTTGTTTTGAAAATGCAGCATACTTTGAATATGCTTTTTTGTATTCACGCACATGCACACACATACACACACACACACACACACACACACACACACATACACAAAACACTCTCTCGCACATACACTGACAGAAAAATGTTTATGAACAAATAAACAAAGCAAGATCATCAGTGGCTTCTTCTAATTCACAGCTGAGTGGACCAAACCTATATTAACCAACATGATGGTTAAGCCATTAGGAACAACCTCTTAAAGTTACTTACAAGAGGTTACTTAGCATGCAAATGTTTTGATTCATAACATTTTTTCATGTACAGCAAGACAAAGGGACACAAAATTATCTCTCTTTTAACACTGGTTTGCAGCATTGTAAGTAGTCAATAAGGGCATGCATGGCAGTCTTTGATTGTCCATCAGGTACAATTAACATATACCCTAAGAACAGTTTAATGGTGGAAGTGAAAAAGCTTGGAGAATCTGCGTCAGCAGACAAGAGAACGGAGTTCAGCTTGAGGACGGAATGGTTCTATGGAAGCAGTTTGTATGTAAATGAGACTATAACTCAGTGAGCTCCTCTACCGCAGAGGAGGAGTGGCTGGGGTGCCCTTTCCCATTAGTGATACTGAAGTGTTCTGTCATGGTCCAAGCTCGGTAACTGCTCTTCTTCTAGACCCTCGTTTCATTGTTCAAAATCCCACTGGACCACAATTACATAATCAAGGAAAACATACTGATACAGATGTTTATGTACATTCTCTCATAGCTAGGCTCTCCCTCACTTTCTCTTCCTCTTCCCTCTCTCTCTCTCTCTCTCTCTCACACACACACATACACAAACATACATGCACACACGCACACATACAGACATGCACGCACGCACACACACACACACACACACACACACACACACACACACACCATGCTAATCTTTCACTCTCACATTAATCACAGGACTACTGTTCCGTTTTCTTCCCTGGAGAATGGTGTTTAATTATCAGTCTGTGATTCTATTGATCTGTAAAATGAGAAATTCATTTTTACTACTGTTTCTAAAAACCACATCACGCTCACTTGGTATCATTAAATGGCATAGTGGACCTATCTATGCATTCACTGCACGGTTCTTCTGGACTGAAGGAAATTGGATTTCATTTGGATGAAAGAAACCCTTTTCAGTGCGATCTATTGTAACGTTTTAACAAAGCTCTCTCCAAATGATCTTCTTCTGCTTTTAACAGGCACAGAGATGGGTAGATACAACAATGAATAACCCAACTGAAGTTCCTGATAAGCCAATAAGCCTTACTAATACTATATGTGTTCATCTTGGAACAAGGCACAACATTGAAATTTCCTCCGATTTCAATGACAAGTTGAATGCAGAGTTTGCTTGTTGGATTTTCTGTTTATATGTTAGCATTATTTAATTAATTTAAAATCGTAAATGCAAACGGAGCGCTGTTAACAAACGACGCAGTTCTGAAAGAGATAAACCAAATATATTCTCTGTTTGACATCTCTGTTGATATAGTTTATGTATCTTCTTTTAAATCTCAGCTGTAGGATACACATATTTATTGGGTGCACTAGAGTAAAACATAACAGTTTTTATGCATTAATGAAGAGGATTCTCATCCTTATCTCTCAAAGTTTGCATGTACATACTGTAATGATACTTTATATGCTACAGATAGATATAGTACACTTGGCTAGATAACCTAATGTTTAAGGACCTCTTTTTTAACTCCATGGGATAAATTGGCCCATAGAGATATGGCAGCATCTTACATAAATGAGTAATGACACATGCTGTTGTTTTCAGTAAAAGTTTTCCAGAACCTTCCAATTGTAATCTTGTAAATTGTGACTTTCATTGCAGTCTGTAAGTCATGTCTCTCCATCTCTGCATTAAAAGTTATAGGTCAAGAAGAGTGAGTTAGAATGGGTTTATACCATGATTTTAGAATTGTAGGAACATGAAGGCTGAGGAGCTCTTGAACAGAATGGAGCGCAGACACTGGATATAATATGTAGATATAAGACACTATACGTAGGTTAATAAAGGGAGTGAAAAGTGCAAAAAACAGCTAAAAACTCATACTTTCCTGTGATTCAGACTGGCGCTGTCCATGGTGTTGAACTATCTCGGCCTTTTGGGGACAGCAGGAAAATGTGACTCCAGTCAAAATCAGGAAAAGAGGCCTTTGTGCTCTTTAACACTCCCTTCCCTGTGTCACAATACATAATCCTCAATGGTAACTGTAAGGCACACTATTCTACTGGTGATTGCTTTTTTAGAGAACAGGCTAGCAATCCTTTTAAATGTCTCAGACAAGTATCTGGGTGAATTGAGCGAATGTGTCCAATTGCACCCAGTCCCTTAGGCGACAGTTCTGCCTCAGTAGGTCCACCGGCAGTTGAGGGAACAGACAGCGCTATCTGTTGCTTTGGGCATGAGCAAGTGGTCAGCGTGAATACCAGAATGCAGACACTCCACTGCAGAGGAAAATCAATCTCCTGAATGGCTGCCAGGAATAAGTTAATGGTGCACCAAAATGGCTGCCCAGCAATACCCTGTCAACAACCACTGGCTGTTCGATTTGTTCACAGAGGCCTACACTCCAATGGTCTCTCAGTCCTGCTTTGCAGCTGCACACCTGTTAACGTGGCAGAGTCTCACATGAGCAGATTTAACTTTCAGGTGCTTTCCGCAGTTGCGCTTATTTCCGATTCATACCCTCCACGTTTTTTTCCCTCAGTGCATTCACCCCTAAAATGTGTTTGTTTGCTTTTAAAAGATTACAGTAATTTATACAGCGAGGGTGAAGTGGGAGCGCTGTCAGGAATTCTCAGCTGTGTCATCATGACCCGTAGATCACCAGACAACTGGCTTCTAATTACCCAAAAGAGTGCCTAGAGGCAAATTTAAATGCTACCCAGACACTATATTATTGACCTCATTAATGTGCTCCAGCCCTCTAGACTCTCCTTACTGGCTTCTACCAACTTCTTGGCACCATCTGGGAGGGGGCTGGTGATATCAGCGACCTGCTCGCCCTACAGTTCCACTTGGCAAATATTTAGCATTTACATCTTGGGCATTTAGCAAGCACTCCTGTCCTGGGGTGACTTACACATTGCACATTTTTTTACACACTAGGCATTTATGAAGCTGGATATTCACAGAGGAAATTCAGGTTGAAGTGCTTGACTGCCGGAAACTGTTGCACTGCCCTACCTGAGAACCTCTGAGTTACAAGCCCAGTTTCATAAACATTATATGACTGATCACTGTATTGTCATTCTAATATATGGTTCTATATTACTGAACAATATATTGCTGACTCAATATACCATTAGATTGTGCCATACAATATATTGATGTCCAAATATATTGTTCTTCAATGCATCTACCAGTACAGCAATCAAGGAGATGGTATCAATACCATACAATATTGTACAAGCTGTGCATCATACACAAGAGAATTTGATGTCATTCTTACAAAGGCTTTCCTGATGTGTGTGTGTGTGTTTTTTTTTTTTTGTTGGGGGGTCGATGTATTCTTGAATTGCCCTAACAGGGCCAGTGACTGATTGAGTCACTCACTGTGCCTGCATTGTTGAGTGAAAGGATGTAAGGGGCATTTGACCAGAGGCTTATTACATCCAGCTCATTACAGAGTGAAACCACTTCTGAAGGGCTGAGGATGTGAAGACCCAATGCACACTGAGCTGCTGGCTCCAGCGTGGCCAAAGAACTACGAACACAATGAAATGGTCACAAAGGAGCAATTTTAAAATGCTGTAGCATTTCCCCATTTCCCCATTCAACTATATAATAAATACAAATGAGCATTGTACTGCATGCTATAGAAAACTGGCATTATGAATTTCTGACATGCTGTCAAGAGCATTAAAGCAGAATATTTGCATATAATCATGTCACTGTATTGGTATTTCATAGGCCTTTATCAAAGTTATACTGTGTATAAAGGATGAGGCATTTTAACAAGCAAATTAGCGTTTTTGGATGAGTCACACTGCATTAAAAAAGTAGAAGACAAACAAGGATTTGATGCTGCACTTGAGGCAGAGGAAATGTTATCTTGAATCAAACCTTTCCTGAGGTAGACGAGGTATGAACTACCAGAGCACAGACCCCATTTCCCCTCCTCTTCCTGCACCGGCACCAGCAGCGCAAATACCCACTAGCACTAGCGATGGTGATTTCACTGCTGTGACAGCAATCTCCCCTCAAATGAAAGGAGCCAGGGTACAACGTCCATAACCACAACTGAATTTAAGTGAAATTGTCAGGACTAAATCTCTGACAAGCCAATGCCAATTTAAGCATTGCCCTTCCACTGCTTCTGAGTTCCCGTCACTGCCTCAGCAGGTGAGACGTGAGATGGGGTTCTCCTCTTTAAAACCCAGCAAGAA
This sequence comes from Albula goreensis, assembly GCA_022829145.1. Lineage (NCBI taxonomy): Eukaryota > Metazoa > Chordata > Actinopteri > Albuliformes > Albulidae > Albula > Albula goreensis. Next base: position 33,111,466 of record CM040746.1, on the reverse strand, counting down.
ATACCTACACTTAGCCTAAAGTGTCAGGCTAGCAGCTTTGAGCCTGACAGGCAACTGTCTCTTTTTTGGCGAAACACCACACAACCTTGGGGATGTTTTTGCTAACAAACCATCGGTCAGTTACTAATTCTGACTAGTCACAATTTCATGCAGGTGGGACTTCAATTGGAAGCAGCTATTTTGAGTCAAAAATTTGCCCTGACATTTCTTCTACATATACTAGCCATGGTTCACCTAGTTTTTTCCTTGCCACTATCGCCTCAAGCTTGCTTCAATGCTTAATACAGATACATTTAATTTGATTTAATTTACTGGCTCATAACTTTCTAGTTACAAAGAAACATGTTAGGCCCTAAACACCAGCATGAATACTTAACTAAACATAAAACAAGTTTACATTTAAATCAACTGAGACTACCCACTGAACCATGGTGCAAACTTCATGGCCATGACAAACAAACGTGGGCAAAAACACCAGTGTTAACAGCTATTACCTCCTCTTTCATTTCTCCAATGAAAACAAAATATCCAATGCAAGATCTTTAAAATCTGAGTTTTGCCTGGAAAATTCAGCATTCCCTTCTATTATTTCACATATTACCCCATAGTAGAAAATAAAAGGTGCATAACCCAATGATAGAATCCTCTGGCCATCTCTGCGGATAATAAATTATGACAAGAAACTGTGTACCGTAAAAACTAGCACAGATAGATCAAACTTCTCCCATTTCCCATCTGCAGCCAAGCAGGAATGTGTTGATTAGAAAACACAAACTTTTCTGCAAAGCCATTAGAACTGCTTCAATTGCAGAGGTGTACACTGCAATCTTGTGAGAATTGAAAAAAAAAAGCTCAGTTACTCTTATCGGCCAATGCTATCTCTGAAAGTACGTAAGCATAACATCATAAATAACGAACAAGTCAGGGGAAGGGGTGAGCACCAGGAATGATTACTGCTCCAGCCAATCAAATCCATTCTCAGAAATCTAAGAACACCAATCAGACTGTAGGCAATACAATGCAATGTTTTTTTACACAAATTGAGTGCCTAGAATGAAGGCAAATCTACATTCAACCATACCTGAGACTCACTCTTCAAACTAACATTCTGTTAACATTTGTGAGCAAGGGGTTGACCTCATTTTATCTAGTAATATTTGTTAGCTATTAAAATAATCACATGAAGTCATTATTCATCATTAGCCAAGTAAATTAGCCAAGAAATGTACTAAACTATTGAAAACTGCAGGAAGATTTAGATGTCAATGGAGTCTTGGTATCATTACAGAATGTCATTTATTGGGTTTAGTCTCACAGACATTTTTTTGTAAGAAGCTAGTTAAATTATCCTGAAGGAAAATTTTACTTTTATTGGCTGTAATGTTTCTTTGCCATCATCCAAATATCTGTTGTTTCTTAAGCTAAATGTACACAACTGCAACTTGGTCAAATCAAGAAACTGTTAAAGTATTGTCATGAGTTACATAAAATAAACATAATTCCCTATATATAACATGGAAAAGTATGCATAAAAAGTGAAGAGGTTGGGCCTCACTTTACTGGCAAAAAAAAAAAAATCAAAACAAGTTAAGATGAACAAATAAAGTCAAATAATAGTCATCAACAAAATAAATAAAGCAATGGCTTGCCATTGTAAAGACCTTCTGGCGTACTTCATGCATAGACATTCAGTCTGGGAACAGCTCTTCATGGATCGGCACAGTTGTTGACGTTAGACACCAACTGCTAATGTCAATTGAAAATTGTGGTGGTATCACAAATACGCAAGCGATGACAAATGCACAACCGCTCCTCTCCTGCAACATGCGCTGTCGTTATTAGATATTTACTTTCATGCTCTTGCAGCTGATACTGTCACCAAAAAGGCAGCTAATTTCAGAGCATAATTTCCTGTGATTTCTAACATTTCGCCCTTCTTTTTATCTATTTTCTGTCTCTTCCCAGCACCGCGGGTGCAATTTTATTTTATCCTGAGACATTAATTGCCAGCTTGTTCCATTGCCCTCTGATAAAAGAGGTGCCATTCTCTATCATGACTCCAACAAGTGGATAAGCCCACTGAGGATTAACTTCACACAATGAGCGACAATGCTTACTTCCAAATCGATACTGATGGGTATTGGTTGGCATTTTATGCACATCATGTACACAATTATGGAACAAAAGTAGCAATAACATATTGTTACTTTTGTTTTATAATTGTGTACTTGATCTAATCCCTCGGCTCAAACAATAGTTTTTTTTTTTTTTTTTTTTTAGTTTTGATTCACAATAGAACTCTGAAGTGCAACATTATACTTCACAAATGGGTTGTGTTCATTGATCACCAGATTTGATGTAAAAATAATGTTCTTCCCATTGGAAAGAATGCAACATTAGCATGTCACTGTACAGGGCAAACCATAACAAATCGAGCAAATTAATTGGTCGTTTTGTAACACTGGCTCATGTTACTCTTCTCCTTTAATGTAATTATAATGTGGTTCAATTACATGCCCCAGGTCACCAATTCCCGCCCCTTCACCCCCAAGTCACCAATCCCCGCCCCCCCCCCACCCCATCCCAACACCAACATCTTCTCAGGGGGAGTTAGTCGTACAAGTAGTGCACTACTAACTATGGAGATGACCATACCGACTAAAGAAGTGGACATATACCTGGAGTTTCAGGTATACATACTCCATATACACACACAAATCTCAGCTGGAGCAGAACACAGCCATTGACCACGTGACCTTTGACTGTATTATAATCTGAAAATGAGAAACCGTCTACCCTGTGGGCATGCTTGGAGGTTGGGGCCACACATACCTGACGTTAGCAGCAGTGGGGGTGTTATGTAATGGTCTGGAAATAGATTTGGAACTCAGATGCTGCTGGCTGAACTCCCAAATGGGACACTACCATTGTGCCCTTGAGCAACGTACATCAGCTGAAAAACTCCAGGGAGAATCCAGATGTATAGTATGTAAAAAATGAAAACTAAGCAAATAAGTAAAGTCATGTCCCTCCCATGTTTTCACTGTTTCAATCTTTTTTTTTTTTTTTTTTTGGTTTCAGAAGTGCTCGGCTTGTGTTTGTGCCGTTGCTTACAAAAAGATTATTGCACAAAGATCAATACCTTCTCTCTGCTGCATGCAATGAGCCCAAGTCTAGACATCCTCGTTGGCTAACCCAGCACAGTTCACACACATACTATTTTATATTTATATATAAAAACAGCTTTTATGGATATCTATCCAATCCAAAGTAAGTTAATAATTTAAAGCTGTAGGTTAGGATAACTGAAAAACCAGAAGCTCATAATGGAGACGGCATTTTTCCCATAACACCCTGAGGTAAAGCACTTAATTACTTTGACTGCATCATCTGCGGGTTTTCACTGTCTGTCAATTCACTAGTCATTTAATGTGTGTGTCTAACAGTTTGATTCGAAAACTTGTTTACAAAGTAACAGAACAGCCAATGTTAATTAGAAACTTTGTGCTTGAAATACTGCGCCAGAAGGGGGATTTGTGACGTGAGCGTTTGATGATGAGAACTTTTTCTTTAAGCTTCCCCCTCCCATCCCCAACTGCCAGCCTCCACCCTCAACATCCCAGTCTGTCCCCACACTTTCCCTCTTTCGTTTGTGTGTGTTTGAAATATTTACTTCCCTGTACAGGTGGTGTGTGTACTTTTGAAATGTTGATGTCTGTGTGTGTATGTGTTGTATGTGGGAGTGTGTGCATGTGTGATTGTAAGTGTATGTTTGAAATGTTGATGTGGTTGTGTGCTTGTGTGGTGTATGTGTCTTTGAGTGTGTGTGTGAGTCTGCATGTGTGTGTGTGTGTAAGTGTCAGTGGTATACATGTGTCAGTGGTATGTAAGTGTCTGTGTGTGTATGTTTAACATGATAGCATGTCACCCAGGGCTCCTCACTGTCTCCATTTCCCCAGGCCCCTGACTCTCATCAGATTGGACAAGGGCAGCGACACGTCCCCTGTCTCCTCCCATCTCACGCTGTCCAAGGTGCTTGTCTGAACACATTTCCTCCCTCCCAGCACCCGAAGATCAAGACCTGTCACTGGCCACCGCAACTGATCTCATAGCCCTCGAAACAGACAGCGTGTCCAAAGTCTCCCTGCTGCGCGCAGTCTGGTCTATTTTCAGCACCATGCCTGGCCGCCCAATCTTGCTTCACAAGGCAGCTCTCAGAATGCAGATGCCCTCGTGGGCCCCGCCAGGGACCCAGGGGGTCCGTGAGCGCGCGGGTGGCCCTGGAAATGATTGCACATGAGCGACATCCGGCCCCTCATTGTTGATAATAATTATGAGTTATTTGGTCACAGTTTAAAAACACACAACTTCATTTATATTCATTGATGAATATGCATGTTTCCTTTTTATTTTGAATAAATCTCCAGTGTCCCCTGTGGCTGTAATTAGTAGAGCAGTCACCACGTGATGACAGCAGTTTATGAAGTGAAATTAATCACACTATGGAACCTCTTCTTGACACTATTTCAGGAAATACTTTGCTCAGACACAGAAGAAAATAAATGAATCTACACTCATTTAGTATGTTGAAACAACATTCATAAAACAAGCAGTGTTACCTTTATCATTGGAAGGTGTTACCGTATATCTTTTCTAAAATCTAAATCTCCAAAGGTAATTACAGGTGGATTTTTCAACACATTCTCTGCTGGAGGATTAACAGGTTCCTAACACCTTTCAATGAAGCTTCAGCTTTATCTTTCAGTCTGACCTTGATAAGACAATATGTTCAGGCCAGCTGTCTAGTGTGAACCTCTGCTTTTAGGTTTGCTGCAATTAGACAAACACCAGATACAAAAACAATCAATTTTAATATAATATTCACATTTTAATTTAATGTTCCCATTTTACTGACTTCCTCCTCCCTCCTGTTTTATTAAATGCTCATACAGAATAATGCAACTTTATTATGAGCATCATTTAATTCCAGGATCATTTGCACTTCCCTGCAGGTGGGGGAATGCTTTGTTAAAACGCTTTCTAATGATAGAAAACCCTTACTTCAAGACCTTAATCAAGGATCTTGTTTTTTTTGCTACTCACACCAAAGCACCCTCTGCTTTATAAGAATAAAATCAGTGCCTGTCTTGCCTATGCAATTCAAACATATTCACAACATGCACAACTACACAATAATAGTCATTGAAATTAACCATGAGTTCCACAGACCTACTGTTAACCATTAGAACTGTAAAATCAGTTCAGCAAAGATACACTGGTTCTTAAAATCAAACATGCACTGATCCCATTCACTACCATGTTGGTAATGACCATGCTAGCATCAGCCTCCAGTTCACCTGAAAATATAGACTGGCCATAGAGTTACAGACTGTAATGAACACAAACAGCTGAAAGCTATTCGTTTTAGTTGTGCCTATGCATCCTGTACGCATGTTCATTATGCAATGGTGGAGCCGGGCCAAAATGACAGCAGTCGCCTGAGACCGTGGAACCTGTGCTGGGTTTTCTGAAGGTTGTCTCTTGTGCTATGTAAAACGAATAACAATCTCTCCACTGCAGTTGATAGGTGTGTTCTCTGGGTGTCTGATATTTATAGCTTCAGCTTTTTAAAAAATTCCTAACTCCTGTTAATAAGTTTTAAGCGCTGTCAATAGTAAATGGGTTTAAACTTTAAAATGAAATAAGTCTCAGTCTATGCATCTCTTGTGCTGCCAGCTTTATGTATTATCAGTGTATCATGGCATTTTTGTGGAATAAAGTGGAGCCTTTGTTTTAGAATGACTTATTCAGGTGATAAAGTAAGTATGTTATATTATTCTGTCTATCTTATAACCTGCCAGGGTTCCAATAAGTCATTTCCATTAGAGTAGTTGTCTAATTCTAGAGGAAAATATAGCAAAAATGTGCCAAAAATTTGAAAATGTGGGATTTTATGAGCATAACTTTTTTCGCCTTTATTTTTTGGCTGCTCCAGTCTTGTCACAAAGCCTTTCTAGAGCTGTGGCAAAGCTTCAGCTGGTAAGACTAATGGCTGGCTTTTAGCAATCCAGACATTTATATACGGACACAGGCTCAAACACTTATGCACACTTTCAGAATCTTGAATTCAGGGCATGTGAGACAAAAACATACGTGCATCTGTGAATTTTGACAACTCTCATAATCACTCCTGACTATGGAGCGTCTGGAATAAAATCATGTGCTGACTACACATTGTCATTTCTTTCCGCACTTGTCACATTGCATTGAGGTGGAACGTATGAAAAAAAAAATGTCATTCATATCAATCCAGAGGAATGAATATGATTTCTGTATCTCTGATATGTCTGTACTTTTCATATCAGTCTGTGATTTTAAACCTATGATACATTATCTGATGACAGTTTCCTGGGAAATGGAAGCGATATACAGAGAACAGCAAAAAGCAGTGAACATAAATCATTTAACACAGATCCATCTTTTCACATGCAACCTGAAAAGGTGTATTAGACAGGTGTCTACAGAACACCTCCCCCTGCTTTGATATAGTATCCAATATCTCCTCCACTGTGGAGAAGCAAAGTCTGTGTTCCTTATCTAAAATGGTGATTTTCTATGACTCCCAACACATTCAGTGACACAGTCTAATTAAAAATATCCATTACGTGTTTCTCAACATCATGTCGACTAATGCAGGAAAATTAACTCACTAATTAAGTTTCAGATAGCAGCCTTAGAAAATAGATTTCCTTTTCACAGCAAAGGCTTTTGAAAAAAAGAGATGATTTTGCTTAACATGATTCAGTCATTACATAAATGTACTTTAGCCTCTTCTATAGTTAGTCATATTATTCTTAATTTAAATCTAATTTTACAAAAATAGCATCTACCATACATGCATTGGAGAAATATTGCATGCTATATCAATGTATTTCTCATAAATTATTTTAAAGTATACAATGGAGAAATACACATAACATGGAATTTGTCTTATAAATATTTAATAACGCAGAAGAACTATACAATGGCCCATATATTTGTGTAATAAGACTTAAGAATGTATCTTTGCAGTGCAACAGGTGAAATGTTTCATTCGCACTTAGTCTGACTGACCTCTGTAAATATTGACACTGCCTGAAATGATCGAATGTTGAACAATGTTTGCGGGCCATATTGAACCGCTGGAAGGGCTCAGGATGGAGATAACCTGTCCATCAGAACATGAGGCTGTGGCTGGATTTGACACTGCGAGGAAATGAAGCAATAACCACTGCTCATGATCCTTGACTGGTTGGATGTACATTCAGAAGGAGAAAAATGCAGTTACACGCTAGATGGATTTTTTAAAGTAAATGTTTCACAATTAGCAAAAAAAAAAACAGAAAAGCAACACACATCCAATACTGCTGTGTGGCTCCCCTGCATGTCCATTTCTAAAAACTGCACAGAAAACCATTGCACCAAACAGCTCCATGCTGCCGATGCCTTGTCTATTTCCTTTACACCTGATTATAATATGATAATACATGCAAGAGTGGAGGATGAGACCTGCTCTAAATTGCCTGTACTCTGCCAGAGGCTAACACTGACACGGTGTGAGAGAGCACATAAAGTAGTCCCGGCCTTTTCAAGCTTTTTAGCCAAAGAAAGTGAGGATCAGCTCACGTTGTAATTACCAGCATGTAATTAATTACAGCAGAACCCCAAGACAATGACTGCTAATGTTTCTGACAAAATGGAAGCATAATTACCATTATATTGCCTTCTGAGGGATGCTGATTAATAAAGAGAAGGGGAAGGGGGCCATATTTCAAATCTTAATGCCGCTCACTTAGTTTGTAATATTGTCTGATTGGATGATGGTGTGCTACCTTATTTTTTAAGATGACTCACAATCCTGTTCTGATTGTGAAGGCTTGCTAACATGTGGTGTAACTGCACAGCTGAAGTAGTTGCCATGCAATTAGGGGTTATCTCAGTATGATACCATTTTTGCCGGTTCATGTAACATTTTATGACGCTTTTCAGTCACTGCAGGGGTTTGGAGGGAGGAGATGAGGGGGCTGCTCCTTTGGCTACTGTCTCATGCTCTGCCATCTTCCAAAAACTGAGAAGCCTCCAGGACCTTAGGCAGCAGCAGTGTCACTTATTGGAATGCATGCACACTGGTAATCTCACAGATCTCAACTGTTAGCCTCTTTAGGCCTGACAAGAAGGCACAGCCTGTTTAGCTGTTGGGCAAAAATGTTTTTTCTTTCTTTCTTTTCCCCCATTTTCTCCCAGGCAAGATGTAGTATATGTTTTAGACATGTCATTTCTACGTCACATAGTTGATCCACTGCACTTGTAAACCCCTCCTTCATCGCCCCTGGTACCCACTCCTAGTGATGCCATGTCTGAATGTTTAAACAGAAATGAACAAATTTGCCACCGTCAAAATGATTTATGGGATATTATACCTGCTGAAGGATACTTTGGAAGCTGCCTTCAAATTCTGTCAAAATAAGCCATCCTTCAACAGACATATTTTTGGATGACTACCGTTGGGACAAGACTTGAAAGAACGAATGGGCAAAAGCTACCTCAAAATACTGGCTTCACAGGTGGCCTCCTTGTGATTAAGAACCAGCCTCAGGGTGCTGGCTGAACTGTGAGCGGCTGGGTCTGCAGGCAGATAATCAAAAGACAGGCTCTGCTGGATGGAAAGCTTAATAAGCAATGGGCATGGGCAGGTGGATGGAGCATGTTTTTGAGGCACTACTGTAGAGTGTGGACAGGCTGCATATTGTAGTGTCAAACCCCGGACATGCTAGATTTGGCTGAAAGTCCATACAACTGCACACCAGGATGGGGCGGGGTCAGTGAGGATGTTTGTGTCTCATCACTGTCCAGTGTTGCCCCCTCCCTCCCCCCCCACCACACACACACACACACACACACACACAAGTCAATTATCCGCACGTGAAGTTGCTGTCTGACAACTCACTTCTGTGAACTGTGTGAACTCTGGCGTGAAAAGAAGCGGCGCCTGACATCCCGTGTTTCGGACGAGTACGCCTTGCGTGTTGACATGCGTTTCCCAAACTGACATCGAAGGTCGCAGCAAGGACAGCGGCCAGTAAACACAGTTGGACACTCCAAAATTGAGAAGAAAAGGGGTCAAGCACCCAAGAATATTATAGTTGAATAGACAGCTATGAATTCCCACCCAAACACTTACAACGGAGACATAGTAAAGGCGCCATCACCCCCATCACCCCTCACAGTTGACCCCCCGCTCAGTGAAAAAGTGATTAATGCCTCACATATCATAGCACTTTCAAAGAGCTGTCTCTTTCCGCTACCTGTTCTCCTCTGTGTCACTCTATCTGTGAAACCCCCCCCCCCCCGGCCGAGCCACTCAACATTCATCCAGAGTCCATTAGCATTGCGGACACCATCTTACCTCTCGCCTGGTTTCCAGACATCACGCTGCTCGATCGCGTCCTCAATATCTTGCAATATGTTCATCAGTCATCCTGAGCAACTGAGATCATCTCTTTAAAATGCGCTGGGGTGGGGTGAGGGGAACGGGAGTGGGGACGAGTCTGGAGTGTCATCCACACAGAGCCTTAGGGAGCTCTGCCCCTCATTTCTCATTACTTTCACTGTGTCTCACGTAAGAGACTTGCACTTGGCATTTAACCATCCCTGATATATATTTCAGTGAAAATGTTTATGTTGTTGGCACGCAACGATGCCACCGAAGAGAACATGTGCAAAGTACATTCCGCCTAGATCTGAGGACATAATGCAAAAATAATAAAACTCTGGGGCTTCATAACATTCTTATAACATTTTAATGACACAATTGCTGAAGTCTGTAGTGCATTTTTATTTATTTAATAAGTGGTTATGTTTTTGCCCTAAGTTTTATTTTCTATTTTTAGTTTTACTGGATGGTGCATCCAGTATACAGCGGTATTTTGACCTGACAGTTCTTTTGACATGGAAAAACATCCAGATCATTTCTCAAGGTTATCTGTGGTTTTGTCCACATGTACCACAACAAATATCAAATTAAGGTTTAATTTTCCTTCTTCTTAAAGCTTAAAGTCTGAAAAATGTCATTTTTTAAATGTGTGTCTCTGTGTCCATAAGGTAGTCCTACAATATTTGGAGGTTGGATTCACTCTGTAGAGAAGTATTCTCATTCCTGACCTGATGAAATTTTGTTTGTGTATTACATTTTAAAAACTAATTAAATTTTTGACAGACATAGTTGGAGCATTCACAGTTTCCACATGGAGATTGCCACACTCAGCCTAACTGTTAATTCCGCGGCAGTGACCTGCTCCTGGCAGCTCAGGAGGAGGATGCCATGACACCTCACTGTTTCATGCAACAATAAGCCCCTTGCTTCTTTCCTTCATCAATCTTCCCACATTGTACACAGTCAGCCAATTACATGCTGCCCGTGTGGTCAGATGATGATGAAGCCGCCGACTCGGAGAGGCCATTAGAGAGGATGAGACCAACAAACATAGCTGGCCTGCCAATCCCCATCATTCTCCTGCGAGGCCAATTGTTGCCTTGCCAATGCCTGGACCTTCAGCCCTGGCCTGTAATGGCATGGCTGGGAGTCAAACCCCCAGCTGCAGGGCTCATGCCTGCTCCCCAAATGAGCATCTCACTGTGTGAGCCACCCAGGCCCCCCCCCTCCCCTCCCCCGTGTCTGCCTGTAATGGAGATGCTGTACGGATTGAAGATCTGAATCTCTCTCTGACTCGTTCTCTCACAGGGGCCGATGTGCCAGATGAGGATCAATTCCATCTCAGCTCCCTCAATTCAGGAAATGAATTGAAATTCAATTAACTAATTGAGAAATCTGCATAGATCGTTATGGGCACTTTTCAGTTTGTGAATTGAGTTTCGATTAATTTCCTGAATAGACTGAATTGAAATATAGTTGACTCCTGCCCTTGGGGCCTTTGATACCTCATAATGGGCGGAACATAATGTCTTGTCAATCATTATCACTCATAGGAACAATGACTCATGTGAACCAGTCAATGCATTACAATTGGCCCAATTCAGGAACAGGAAGTCAGTAAAAAGAAGTAAAAAAGGTATCCCCATCCATTTCTATGCTTCATAAATGTAGAATCTCTCATTACTGCTATCCGTAGTGACCCCCCCTCCTGATTGCAGAGAAGTACACCGATTGAAAGACCAGTTCGCACCTCTTTTTTTCTGATTTTGCTGTGTCCAGATTCCGCATTAATAATCATTTCATTCTCATTTTCCTCCCATTCTCATTTTCAGAGATGCAATAATAAAATCTGCAGAGTATTAGAATAAAGTAGCCTGGTAAGTTTCAACATTCATCTCTCTCAGAGCTCTTCCGTGTATTATTAATAAGCCTCTTTACGGTTTGTAATACATTTATGGAAGTGACATCAATGATTGATGCTCAGAACCTGGATCCCTCTGAGACAGACTGCATGGGGCTGTAGGAAATGAAAGGCTATTTAGGCTCACTGCGATAAGCCAGACTGATCACTTATATATCCTTTGGCAATAGGGTCAGTGTATGGCTCTTTTATTTTACCCAGCAATTCTGTTTTATGGTGAACCTCAGTCCTCTTATAATGAAAAGAAACTACTGTGAATAGGATATTGGACGGGGCTTATTTCAGGGTCGCAGACTCAGGTGACCCTAAATTACATGGTATAATCTGATGCTTGTGCTGCTATAATGTTCTACAATGAAAGCAGAAGGGACCAACAGAGCATTTAAAAATGTAACACGGAAGTGTTTGCAAATCATACACACAGCACTGGATTTTGATATTATATAATTTTTTAAAGACCTATTTTGAGTACTGCAGATTCAAGTGATTTTATGTTACATGGGATAATCTGAAGTGTGAATTTTTTGCTTTAACTGAAAATAAGCAAAAAACAACAAAACATCAAGGGAAAAAAATGCAAGTACCATTTGTTAAGCTCTTACTTTGATGGTAGAGAAATCAGCAGAACGTTGAGCATGACAGTTTACCATTTTGATGATATTTGAAAAAAGAAAACAATAACTAATTTTGCACCTTTCCAAGTGTTTTTGAATGTGCATTTTATTATTGATGTTGACTGGCTGTCTCTGCTTTGTGAGGTTGAGTCCTACATGTACCGTGTTTTGACATGGCGTGTTACTGCCACTGACGGTGTGACAATCAAACCTGAGACCCAGACCTCATTAGCTGAAACAGAAGCACAGACATGAGGGGAGGTAGACAGAGAACAAACTGCAGGATGCTTGTGACAGAAATTCTTTTTTTTTCTCGTTCCCTTTTGCCTGTGTGCTCAACGCACAGACTTCACATTTAGGGAGCCCTATAAATGGTTTAATGATCTAAGATAATAAAAAAATAATTTATCTTTAAATCCCTTACCATCACCTTGCTATTAAGTTTAATTTAACAAGACTTTATTTTCTGTAATGTGGATATGCAAAGAGATTCCTAACTGTTTTAGTTTTCCTGTTTGAGGTGGCATAGGTTTGTGCTTTTTTTAATGAGGAAATGCTTGTGTGAAATGACTATTAAATAATGACAGGAAATCCCACAAATGTGTTTTAATCCATGGGTTGCATCTCCTACTGTTAAGCCTAGGGCAAAGCTTTAGGTAAAGTGCCAAAGTGCCTATTTACTGCATTTACTCTTCTAATGAATTGGGTAAGGTGACGGGTTAGCCAGTGTTTAACAGAGTTTTATATAATACACACGTTGCTGTTTCTCTCTCTCTCTCTCTCTCCCTGGCTCTCTTTCTCCTTCTCTGCCTTATTGTCCATCCAAAGATTTATCTTTAGTGGTTTATTGTTTTTTTTCTCCCTCACAGAACAAACACAGAGTCAAAATAATGACTCGATAAAGCAAGTCCTTATCTCTCTCTTTCAGTCATATTTTTGCTATTTTCTCTTCTAAGGCTGTTTATATTTGTACATTAAACTGTACTTTTTATTTTTAAACTATACTCTTCCTAACAGATATATAAATAGCCTTTTAAAGCTTCTCTCTCTCTGTCTTTCTCTCACTCGTGCACGCACGCACACACACACACACACACACACACACACACACACACACACACACACACACAGGCACGTGCACATATGCACACACCTGTCAATTATCATGACAGTAAAATTGTATCTCTTTCCCAGTTTTTATGGGTAATAAATGCAGATTCTGTCATTATTGCTAAACCATAGTGACCCCCACCCAAAGTGTATACAAATATAACAATTGGATGACCATCATCAGGCGAAATATTGAAATCTACAAGGCAAAGAAAAAAATAATGGTTTTAATATAATCCGCATTGTTTAGGTCCTGTGTGTACATTATGGTTAAACACTTAAATGTTTAAGCCCTGGAAAACAGAGACTGCAGTGCTGATGGCTTCTCTTGGCTCACTGTGCAAACGGCAATCAGCTCCATTTCGTGGGATAGGACAGAACAACAGTGCTTTTCCCAGCTTGGATGTTCCTTCAAAAACATCTCCTTCTCAGGCCATTTCCCTCACTGATTGTTTTACAATGCACCACTGCCTTTTGAATTACACTACTAGGGGATTGTCTCCTCCAGAAATTCATGGCCCGACCATCGTACGAGAGGTTCACAAGACCAGATTGTGGCTCGCAGAAGAGTCCCACTCGTGTCGTAAACTCTTATTTACTCTCTCTTTCTCAGTGTATTGCTCTTCTCTGCCTCCTTTAGATCGTTGGGCATCCTCTGCAGAAGTCCACAGTGCACAATGAATGCCTGTTGTGTTTTATGTAATGTGGACGTCACCACTGAAGCTGCAGTGGATTCGATCTTCTCTAGAGCGCCTCTGGAGTTCGTCAGCGTTTCTCTGTTCTGTATTTACTGCGCTGAGAGGAGTGGATTATGTATGTACAAAGTGAGTCTCTTCTTGACCTGGGCAGCTATAAATCTGGCAGGTGAGGGTAGAAGGGGTGGGGAGTGGGGGATCTGGAGGGGGACCTGGGGGTGTGGGGGTGGAGAACAGTGTGATTTATGTCCTGCTTCTTCAGCAATCTTCTTGTCCCAATAATCCACATTTTCAGCAGTGCTAAATGAGCCATAAAAGCAAGATAATAAAGCTAGACTGGATCTTCACAGTCAGAACTGATCAAGATGGGGATTTTGGGAGGTGGGGTGCAGTAGCATCCCTCTGGTTCGACATGAGGAATCAGAAAACCATAATCCCCATTCAATATCTTATACACAGTAGTTTCTGTTCATTATAAAAGGACACAATGAGGTCCATCGTTAAACAGAATGGCTAGGTAAAATAAAAGAGCCATGTACACTGACTCCGACACTATTGCCGAAGGACACCATTGGTTTTTTCAATTCTAAAATGAACAATCCCTAGTAGAGAAGCAAATTAATTCTGTGAATCAATGTGTTTTTTTTTGACATTTCATGCGATTCACATGCATACCACATATTGTCACATGTTTATGTATGCCATATGAGCACATGCAGTCACACTTCACATGTATTCATATTCATGTGAGTCATATATGAAATATGTGATGTCTTTGTAAATTTTATTAGGATTATGTACTGAATTGTGTTGTGGTAGGAGGTAAGTGTGTGTGTGGTTGAATGAGGGGAGTGATGTTGTCCAATGTAAAAAGAAATTATGCATTTTCTTTTCAAAAAGATGATCTTGGAAAACCATCACTGTCATTGGCAAAGCAGACAAAAACTGAGAGGTTAAACCCACTTACATGGAATGAATGTCAGCTTAGCATCATTGATCGCTGTCTCTACTCATGCACCTCAAGCAAGGTTGAGTGTGCCAATGAACTCGCCAAGCCGTATCCAAGCAACAGGCAGCTTGGCTTGAGATGTGGCCTTGCATTGTGAATGGAGCGGGCTCTTGTGGCGAGGCGGGTCTTTTCTTGGCATGTTTACAAGCGGGCGGGAGCTTTATTTTACTTGTTTATTTATTTATTTGTGATACGCCTCTGTTACTGCACAGTGCAGCACCCTGCAAGGGATCATTCATTAACGGTGACTGAAGAAGTCTCCAGGGCGTGTGCACGCAGGTTGCGCTGGAGCTGGTCTTATTACATGATGCTCTGTGCCTCTTAGCCTGGTTGTAGCCCCGGTAGGGTATGTGGCAGCTGGGCAGGCCGTTATTCTCACGGTGCTGAGTCTGACAGGGGACCTCTTCCCTGGGATTTTAATTGAATCCCAGTCCTTCCTCACTCCTTCCCAGTTCTCTGTCACCGCTACATATATGAGATCGGAGAGGGGGAACAGACTTGATTTTGCTATTGGGTCATTCTCAACTCACCATCATAATTATATCTAAATGGGTCCAAAGGTCAAATTTCCACCTCTTTTGACTACATATGCCAGAGTTCCCCATGGGTTACAGAGCAAAGCTGAATTTTACTGTGTCTGAGTCTCAGCAAACAGAATAGACTAGACTAGACTAACCATTTCTGTATTCAGAATCAATCCCAAAATGGACACTGGCTTTGGTCACAACTCACCAGTCCTGCTTTCAGTCCAAATACCATCCTGAAACTTAGCATACAAGGGATCTGCAATGGATATCCTGAAGGAAGGCAATGACAGACACTTGAATCTTATGTTTAAGGTAAAAATGTGCAATGTAAAGACATCAATCATATAAAACAAGTTTTATAGCATTAGCTATTATTGCAAATTTTCCAGTCCGTCAAACAACATTGTACACATAGTTTTTGCTTTCAAGATAGCATTAGCTGCTATTTTAAAACAACTGACTTAGGTGGTTTAAGGAGACCAGCTTAGCATGGTGATGATCATGCCACATGTTAAAGACATAAGGCTCCTAAAATGTCTTGTTGATCATTAAATGTTCTGGGAATTGTTGCAGTTGTGGTATTTGTGGTCTCTAGCAAGTAGTTTTTCAGATGCAGCTTCTAATTTCTCTCTTTTCTCTGTAATGGTATTTATATGGTAACTTGGCAAGCTAACAGACAAGGTAGAAAGCCAACTAGGTAGTTATGAGGTACGTTATATTGGCTAGCTAGATGCATTAATGATTATTGCAGAACATTTCAAACGGGTACAGGCATTTGCTCATCTGAGCATTTTGTTTTTCTCTGCAGATCTGATTCTTTTTTTTTTCCATTTAACCATGAACAAATAACTTCCAATGAAATTTCACTTAGCTAGGTCCACTCTTTCAAGATGCTGGCCTCAAGAGCTCATCCCCTTCCTTGTAGAAACAAGGACAAAGCAGAAATCAAGGACACAACAGAAAATAACTATAGGCAACATCTTTGACAGAAAACCGAGCTCTGACAGCGTAATTGGTGCACTGATTAAATATGAAACAAACCCAGTTATAGGAAGAAAGTCCTTCAACTGCTGAACATAATATTCTTTTTCAAGGCATTGTTATCTCTGCTCCAGTTAAAATAAATATGAAAACAAGCAAAAATATGGGAATAAAGTCCATTAGCTTCCATTGAAAATATTCTTTTTCAAGGAGGAAAAAAAAGCAAGACTCACTTCTCATGAGGGTAGGAAGGAAACTGGTGTAAGCCCATCTGCAGAGTGGCTTCATTCATTGTGTGTGAAGCACACATTACATTACCGATATTAGGATGAAATGAAGCCCCCTCACAGCTTTAGAATCATCAGAACAAAAAAATTAACTAGAAAGACAAAAGAAGAAAGGCAAAACAAAGCAAACCCTGGTCTCGGGAAAAGAAAATATTTATCTTTTCAAGCACTTGCATCATCTTTTTCTTTGTTTTGTGCTTTTTTTTCTGGGTGAACTCACTCACTCTTACCTGGGAAACATTTTTAAAGGAATGTCTTCATAAACCACAGAACCAGAAAGTAAGGGTTGTGTTTTATAAATCCATGCATAACAGAGAGTTGGAGGGTATACTGCAATCCTACATTATCTAATTCACTCCAGCCTTAGCATTCAGCTCAGCTCAAAGTACTCCAACCTTAATGAGTCCACATCTGTACCATGACCTCGGCAGTGACTCCTTTTCACCACTACTAACGCTGCAGTGATGTAACTCCCATTACAATGCTCACACTTACAAGTGTATCAGTAGTAAAAGTGCATTGCATGATCCCATTAACATAATCTATTCAAACCACTGAGAATCACTGCAACTTTTCATGAACTTCCCAGTTTTTAACCTTTAACCTTAACCAGTTTTTACCTTAATATTACTTAATTGCCGGCATCTGAGAGGCATGATCAGTGCAGTTCACAGTACAACAAATGACCGATTCAGATAAGATCCTTTATTTTCCAGTAATTTTCTCATGATGATCATGTGTCTAATTAATCAGACTTCCTTGAATCGCAGATATGTGTGTATATTTAAGCATGTGCTGATGAATCTGTGTTGGGGTAGATTATGGGCATAGTAAAACAACCCCTGCATTGCTATATTTGGCCACCTCTCCACAACTGACTCTCAATAGGAGCACCTGATGTACAAGTGCAAAAAAAAGCACAACATTTTTGCATGAAAATAGCTCCATATTGAAGCATATTTTGTTTGGTAGCATTACCAGTGGGATGATAGCTTTTTTTGCCAAATCTTGAGCTTGGCAGAAAACTACTGCTGCTGTCAAGAGTGCTAACCTAGAAATAAGTGTTCAGAGAAAATGAAGAAGTGGTCAGACCTGTAGCTGAAATCAGAATGGATCAGCACACCTGAAACAAATAGGTGTGATATAGTAGCTGTTCCATGAGAGAAAAGTTAGAATTCATTTGGATAACTCAGTGTCTGTAACCCCAGAATTAAACCCTGATCACTGATGTTTTTTTGGATTGTTATTTTGTCTGTTTTCTCCATTAATGTGGCCAATTCCTGATTGGGTTAAGTGAACAACTCCTTCAGCAGCAGAGAGGAGTCTATTACTTGCACCATGTGAAACAATTAGAGCTTAATTCATGTGCTTAGGGGATATTCGATTAGCAATATGGCCAACATTGTTATATATAAATGTTTTAATGACTTCCTTTTCACTTGTTTACAGCTCAGCATTTTATACATTATTACATGGTAAAAGAAACCTCAGCAATTTAATGAAAACATTTTAACCATTACTGCTTTGACATATGCTACCCTGTTGCTGTCAGGATAGCAAACAGCACGCAATTCCATTTTACGGCTGTTAGAAATCATGGGCACACAAGGTCAGGCATGATAGTAACTATGTGTTGGCAGGTACAATCGTGTGAATGTTGATAAATCTAAAGGACCTTGTTGACAAAAATGGACAAAATGACCCCTTCCAGCAAATGACCCCTTATGTCTCAGCAAAAAACCGGCCCTGGGTCATTTCAGGACAGGTAGATATTTTATTTTGTCTGGTGTCTCACCACTTTTTTTGGCTGGAGTATGGGGAGTGGATTGAGCCGATGTTGACGGATGCAGCGATGAGATATCGTGCTTGACATGCCTTGATGTGCCATCTCTGTTAGTCTGTCACATACAGCATATCAATAACACCATGGATGGGCAAAGTGTCCACCCCCACCCAGCCAGCCATGCCTGCCTCATTCTCGTTTGTTTTTTTTTTTTTATGTTTTAAAAATAAAGATCAGCACGTAATCCCCCTAACATCGCTTTCCCATTCGCGTTGTTTGATCCCAGCCTGTGAAGACCTTCAGGCCTGGAGCCTATCAAGTCAAGGTTATCTGCAGGCCAGATCTGAAACTGTCAGAGTCTTTTAAGAGAAAGTTGCAGTACCTTTTTTGTGGGGGTGGTGGCGGAGGGGGGGGGTGTTGAGCAGATGCTGGCATGATGCCGGGCTGACAGCCAAGGGGGTGGGGGTGGTGGTGGGATGGAGTGTATGGGTAGATGTGAGCTGTATCCTTGCTGGATGCTGTAGATTAAACGGAATCTCTCTGAAGTATCACCAAACACACAGAGTACAGACAGAACCACCCTGAGACCCCAGCCTCATCTCACCGCCCTGCAGCTACAGAAGCTCACACTTTCCACTTACCCCTCAATGGCTCTCTGCCTTTGAAGTGCCGAATTACTGCCCTTAAGATGCGGAAAACGGAAAAAAAAAAGACTTCAATTACGCACCACAGGTCTGACTCTTCTCTGGCTTCTCAATCAAACCACTCTCCTTCAACCATTATGCCCCCTGCTACATAAAAAGACAGGCATTTCCATAACTGATGAAATGATAGCATTTCAGTTTAATTTAATCTCTGTCTCCCCTCTTACAGCGCACACGGTACTCTCCATTGAGTCTAGTTCTTTATTGCCTTAACTGCACTATAATGGTGGAGCCCAGCTCACATTGTGTGGATATAAATGAAGAAATTATTGTATAATTTTGTGTATGTATGTCTATAAGGACAATCATGACATAAAGACCATGAGAATGATTAAACTTCAGATCACCCTGTGACATAATGATCTCAAACAGGAAGAGAAACTGAGCCACCATAAACTGTAGCATCCATCTTGGTGATAAATGGCAGCCATTTTGCTCCAGAATGCTTACCACATATCAACTGAGGTGGATGAGGACAGGATCACTGGGTCAGTTAAACTGGGGTCAGATTAGGTGACAGGATGAGAGGGTGAGGTTGAGAATTTTTCTTTTTTGCAATAATTGCCATGGAATCTCAGTGGATCAGGACCTCACTGTCAAACTTATCCAAAAGTAGGAGTCTCATGCAGAGTAGTGCCCCCATCACCGTGCTGTGGCTCTGGGCTTTATATAGTCCAGTGGGACAATTGCCACCTGTGGGCTAACCACAATCTCTTTCCAGCTGCAGCTTTGTTTCCCCAAGAGTTCTGTCATTCAAGGGCTAATTGAGCTCACATCCGCTGAGCTCCCCCTGTTCTGCAGGGACAGGGCAAACGCTGGTATGACAACACGCTCTGTACTCCATCCACGTCCTGCATCTTCAAGCCTAATCACTTAGTGTATTTGTTTTCCATGCCGGCTTGGCCTGGTGGCGCAGTGAATGGGCGGATATCATTATCAATTTAATGCAAACTCTTACGCTGCCTGAGGGGATGAGGTGGGGGGGGCATACAAAACAAATGCACCTCCTGCCCCCCCCGAAATCTGCAGAAATCCTGTTGAACCAAATTAGCGACAAGTGATTTTCACAGAGCGAAAGCCACAGCTGTATTTTCTGCACTCTGATCAAGATTTGCTGCAAACGTTGAGAATCACCGTTGCCTGATCCCATGTTACAGTGGGATCCCATCTCTTTGGCAATGCCATGGATGCAAGGAGGCTGTTTATGAGACTAACTCACATGAAACTGGAAGGGGCCCTTGTTTCGCTCTACAGCAGCTGATACAGCAGTTGAACCCAGGCTATACGTGAGATGGTGATTCTGCTGCCCATCCTATGGACTGAGGGCCTTTCTAAGTACCCACTGCTATGTGGGAATGCCAAACAAGCAGCCAGAGAATGTTCTTTCCCTCCCTGGAATTTCCAGGGTCAAGCTTTAAGGCTTCTTTGGGTACACTCTTAGAAAAAGAAGTGCTTTCTAGCACCTTTAAAAGTTTTTCATTTGTCCTGCTGGGGGAACCCTTAAAGGTCCACCTTAGATACAGACCCTCTTTCGGGGTTCTTTATATAACCCTCAGAGTAATGTTCTACAGAGAACCCGTGAGTGAAATCCATATCAAAGAAGAACCTTTAAGGGTTCCCCCAGCAGGTCAAGCGGAGAACCCTTTAAGAACCTGTTTTATTTTTCTAAGAGTGTAGAAAAGGACTGCTGCTTTTTTTTTTTTTATTAAAGAGTGTTTGGGGTGGGAGTGTGGTTGACTTGGTAGCACAGTTCTTGACGTGCCTGTGAGCTCTTCTGTATTATTCCTCAGGCTCAGTTTTGCAGTCTTCTCTTAAGTTTTTCAATCAGAACTTTCATCCTCTAGGGAACTTGTGGCTTATTAAACCTGCAGTGCAGTATGTCTCAAAGTCTTTGATGGCTTTTGTTTCTTTTTTTTCTTTTGGGTGGGGAAGGAGTATAAGGATAAATATTCACCATGGTGACTTAAGCCAGAAATTACACATTTAATTAATTTCAGGGCCATTAACCATAACCTTTTGGACCTGTTTGTTCTAAGCAGTACATTCAGCAGGTATAAATTATTCCAGTGATGCCCACCTCAACAAAGACATATGTAATTTTGCCAAAATCATGCCCAATTCACACAAAATTTAGATATTACTGCAGTCATTGTACAGTTGTTCACCACTTTTGCTGGTGATAATCTGTGATAAAGTGAAGTTATAAGTAAATAAATGCACACACCACAACATATACTTTAATGAATGCATCATTCTCTGGAGCAAAACGTAAGTGAAAAATAAACACCTGCACTACATATGCATGAAATGGCCCAAGTGTACAAAGCAGGTGTACAGCTATGTTGGAAAAAATAGTTACACATTTCAAATAATCACCCAAACTATAAATGGATAAGTGAATAACTCAATTTATGTTGCCATCATGTCCCAGCCTCATAAACAAAATATCACTCACTAATCTGACTGTGTGTTTGAAAGGCAAATCATTCTCCAGAAACAGTCTGATCTCAGTGTTCACTTAACGTCTTAGCTTCAGTCAGGCCCTCTGAGTGCTGACTTCCACTCACTGACCTTGTGTTCCTTCCCCTTGCACCTTCTTAAGCAACTGCAGGCATCGAACATGTGCTAGCATTGCACTGCCGTGTGTTAGATATAACCCCACACTTTAGACCACTTATTTACACTTTTTTTTTAATATACTTTACTTCCTCCTTCCAGATTCCACATGAAATGTTCCTCAGACTTCAGCAGCTCCCAGGCAGCGGGAAATCAGTACTCTGCATTCTGTAAATCAATAAATGGCTTATGAAATTGAGGGAGGAAATTGCAGCGCCCGCTCCGCCTGCAGGAGGAAACTGCCTCCCCTATCAGACCATTCTGGCCCTCCGCACATTTTCCTGTATCGGCGTGGAGCCGGCGCAACCGAGATCATGCTGAAAGAACCTGCGCGATCCTGCTGCGGCTCGCTAATGAGATGGATGTTTAGTCATGACTCACACCCCGCTGGCCTCACAGCACATAATAAATCACTGCTTTGTGAAGGCAGCCAGTGCATTCACTTTGCTGTGACCAATGGATCGTCTTCCTTATGGATGTACTCTGCACAGGTATGGGATATGTATACACTTATGAATAAGTAATATATAACAGAACCTCATGGAGACACACACACACACACACACACACTGGGAATGTCACCCCTTTGGAACTCTGAAATGTTAATAACTCTGACAGGGCAAAAAAAGTCAGTTTTAATGATTACCTTTTTGTATCAGAATTCAGAATTTGAAGCAGAAAATGCACTATGGGAATGCTTGGTAGTACTTATGCTGTGTCCAGCTGATCGATGTTTCTGTGTCTCAGAGTTCCATATCATACAGATGTCTGTCCATTAAATCCATTTTATGCTCATATCTTCATGCACTTCACTACTCCACTGTGGCTTGCGTTGTTTCTTTGCATCACGATGCAGTGCAGCATTCGGCCTTACTTTAGACCAGTCCCAGGGATTAGATTTATACCTTGTTTACTGTGGCCGCAAACATGGTGCGAGGACGACGAGCTCAGTTAATCTGCAGACTCAGCAGTTTAGTGGCTTGAGAAAACATGTTTATTTTCTCAATAGGGTTTGTTCAGAAGCCTGTTATTTATTTATTTATTAATTTTTTTGCCTTTGTGCAATATGCAATTAACAAGGTCTGTACCAAGTACAGGACTGCTGATGAAATGGATGGCCTTAGGGACGTGCTCTGGCAGTGTAATGGGGTATTTGAAAGTAAACCGTAGGTCATGGGGCCTGTGTACCCAAATTCTACATGTTTTGACATTCCTGAAGACTTAATTACACCTCCCAGAGCCAATCAGAGACTGAGAAGTAAACATAGGGTACCAAGGTGACAATGAGAAAGAGAGAGAGAGAGACAGAGACAGAGAGAGAACTGGAAACATTGAGCTTTGGTATACAACATATAGCAAAATAAAAGTTAATAGTGTCTAATGTTAATCTGCTGTAAATAATGTGTTAATCCCCTCAGATTTAAAATATCACTATTATCTAACATGTCTCAAAATATGTAACTGATAAGTAATCCAGCATGGTCTCTGTACATGCACCAAGACTATGGTGAATTGCTTATAATTTACAGACACATATACACACATGCACACACACACACACACACACACACACACACACACACACACACACACACACACACACACACACACACACACACACACACACACACACACACACACACAATATATTCTAATGCTCTTGCTCGGAACTTCAAACTAACCAATATTATGTAATGCATGCCTTTCTGTGACAGCCTTAAGTTGCATTCTGTTTCTCTGGGTGGTGATAGATGACTTGCATCCAGAGCTCATTCTCGGTCTTTGAGAGGCAGACATGTTCCTGGAACACAGACATCTCAGTGTTTTGACACTTTCAGCACTGGGGTAGAATATCCCCTTCTGGCAATGTCGGCTGGGAGCTCCATCGGTTCTGACATATTTGACACGTTCGGAGCCATGAGAACCAATAGGGAGAGAATCAGTCATGCTTCCCTTTTTCGGCCAGCCAGTTACTGTACTCTTCAAACTGCTGCAGAAGGTCTGCACAATGGCAACACGGTGGCATAAACATATTAAAACTCTAAAAGAATTCAATTAAGTGGAACTGAAATGCCTCTGGGAATCCAATACTATGATTATCCAAACACAGCTGTCAAGTCTGATTATTACATTATTATTAGACTGGTAATTAATACATCTGTGGTGGAATGTGATAGAATTTGCTTTGCAGTGAGGGTAGACTTGATCATTTTGTTTAAATTGTTGCAGTGGAAAGCACCAAGGTACTGGGCAACCAAATGAGACTGAGTGGCAATTTCTGAGGTTGTAAACACTAGGGGAAAATGCAGCCTAACAAGGCAAACTCTGTCACAATGTTATCTGGGATTAATCCAGATATCAGAGGGCATGAAATTAAGTTGAACACTTCATCATCATCTTGAGAAATGTTGTCAATTCTGTCTGTCAAGGACTGTTTCCTATCTGCAAAAGCAATTAAAATTAGAACTGCTTAACATTAACATATTATTATAACACATTCAAAACCTTCAAAATGGTGCTGTAGACAAAAACTGTGCATTTCCTATTCCAAAAATACATTTATAAGAATGTAAAAGTAAAGCATAAAATGAGACACATTGATTTACAATGAATGGCATGAAATTCATGATTTATCTCCAGCCAAGGCTAAAGTATGCATTTTCACAATGAATCTTAACTTTTGTCTTGTCTGAATTTGTAAACCTCATTAAAACTGTGAATTTATATGACATCCCCTGATGTTTTCACAGTTGTCTTCACGCATTACAACTTCATTGAGTTGTCTGTTAATCAATGTCAACAGCTTTCTGCTAAGCACAGTGAATTGATTGATAATTACTATTATTTGTGTTTAGGGGCAGTGTTGTCTATTGATACTATTTAAAATGACTGATCAAATCAATTTCATATTAGTGACATATTCATCAAATTATGAAAATGTCCTCTACAACTATTGACTTAAAAATTATGAATGTGAAAATATATGTATGTCCATCATTCTAATTTAATAGCAGACATTAATTCTAAACACACTGAGAACCAGCGCAGGAATCCTGAATATATACTCATTTCACAGAGGAAACAGTCACGGTGGATGCATTATTGTGAGGTCTGTAAGTTGCAGTTATCTATGTTAATTTGTGAGCCAGGAAATGTCACACAAATCTGTTCTTGCTGGCAAAGTTCAAGAAGGGCTTTGGGCATCAGTGTGACCTTGTTGATAATTTCCAATTTTGCTTCAAAAGTTCTTCCAGAAAATGCACCATAACCCAAACAAATGCGCAGTCATGGCTTGCTTGCATGTCAACATTTCCCAATTTGCTAACCACAGTAGAAGTCTGCTCCAAGTGTTAAAATGAAGAATCTAGCGATAAAGAAGAAAATGCAAAAGAAGCACCTGATGCACTGTGAAAAAAAGATAATATATATTCATTGAAAACCATGTTTCAAATCTCATTACATGCCTCCTCTTGGTCAATATTCATAAACATGCATAGGAAATTAAATTTTCAGTGGATAGTCAACCAATGAATCACAAGGAACCTAATGACAGATTTAATTCAAAGGAATATTTTTTGGGGTGGAGAAGGGGGTTATGGATGGGGGGATAGGGTTGTGCTTGTTGGGATATTTTAAACAGCTGTATTGCCAGCACAATCAATTTATTACCATGGTGTAGCCTGAATTCAGGGGAATGTTTGGACTGGTTCCATGGTGATGGATTGATTTTATTTTCTATTTGTGCATAACATTCTGGTGCAGCACCTTGTGATTAAAAATAAAAGCACAGCCTAAATTATTTAGCTGCAGCTCTGTTTTTTAAAGATCATTTGCTCTGTGGTTTATAAGAAGTGTATAAGTATTTATAATGCTTTAGTTAACTGTGAAAAGTCATGAATTTGCCTTGTTGCCTCTGGCTGTGATGACAGTTTGGGACACACTGGCTTGTATGCCGTCACCAGTGGTAATAACTGAAGCCTGGCCTTGTCATTGTGTTCCATTCTTTGGAGTTTCAGTAATTATTACACTCATGCCAAAAAATACTGTGTTTATCCTCATTCCACAGACAGCCATGGATTGGTTGGCAGAATTTACTCAGCCCTTGTGAAACAGTCACAGAACAAAGGCATGCATTAAAAATAGAGACTATTTCTGCCACTATTTCTGCCCTCAACTTTACTTTCAAGACACATTTTTTTTCAAGCTCTGTATTTACTTTTAACAACTACAGCACAAATATGTAATGTAATATAACAAACTGTCACAACCACCGCCAATTTGCATTGTGTACGTGGTAGAGGTAAGAATTTGACTTGGTTTATTGTGAGATGGTAATGACCACTTACATACATAATTGATTATGACTGTTTAAATTCATGGTATTAGTAATTATTAACTAAAGTTGTGATTAAAAAACACTATCCTATCCAACTTCAGTTTAATTTAAACACCCCCGTGGCACTCTGAAAAGCAGCACTGAGAACAACTGGCTAACGCTGTAATCACTTCCTCCTGTCAAAAGGGCAGCCATTTCATTTAGCAGCTGTCTGTTAATTCTCAGAAATGTTATTGTTTGTTTAGTAAAACAGCATACTATGGTTTTTTTTTTTTTAATTGGCCCCACAGGATAAAGCACCAAGTATCGAAATTTCTTTGTTATCGATACCAAAAACATCTGTGGTTGAGTCTCAGCTCTTTCATACCTTGTGCTGTTGTGCTGTGTTTTGAAACATATAGCCTCGGGAATAAATGAAGCCTATTCCAATGAACAATGAGCACAAAACCTTGGTTTCCACTCATTTGTTTATTTTGTCTGTGATATTGTTTGATATGACAAGAGAAAATCAGGAAATTGCATTGGGAAAGACATAAAGTGACCTAAAAAGTCAATCAGCTGCCGGAAAAGAATGGCAGTTTTAACTGAATCAATCTAACATTTATAGATTTTATAGGCAGTGAAAAACCAAGCCATTGTTTAAACAGTGGTCAGAGAACAGACTGCATCTTACTACAGAAGTGTCATCATCCTGTCTTTTTTAGGTTAGCTTTTTGCACTGACTGTAAAATCAATAGCCATCTGCATTGTGCAGTTCAAAGGTTGCTACCTCATTTTTCTCTGACATAAAACGGCACAACAGAAAATGTCTTTGCATTGACTTTTGAGTGTGGGGTAAATTAAAGCTGGAAGGAACATTGCTAGCTAGCATCAAGGGAAATAGCTACAGATGTAACAATGACAAAATACTGCACTAAATGCTTAAGAATGCCTAAGCTGTAAATGTCAGAGGAAATCACACAAGTGTTTCCCTTACATACCCAGTAATTAAAACAGTGACTTATCTTATTGCAAAGTTCATTCATTCTTGTCAGCTTGTTTCTAATGGTTTATTCCTTTTTTCTACAGTTTACCATGAAAAGTATAAATTCAAGCACATGGTCCGTGTTTAGGATGACCGTCTCAGCTGTGATAGTGCTGTTTTTAAGATGCACATAATATGTCATCCTCCTGCACCAGCTATTACTGTTAGCTGGACATGAAAATGGAGCTGTGCAGACATCCTAAATGATGTTCCACTTCAGCCCCTAATCTCCCTGTCTTTTGATAGCTCCTGTTTTGTCAAGCATGATGGATTCTCGCCCACTAAGAGTGGTTTGGTTGGAGGTTTTGATAACACGTTAGTTAACATGAGAAAGATGTGTGCATTTTCTATTTCTTGGGGATTTTGTTTTTATTATTATTTATTAACTCTGTCAGCCTCAGGGGTGTATTTTGTGTAATCAGTCACTCACTGAAATCTCAGAGTAAGACATCAATCCTAACAAAAAAATGAAATAAAATGAAATTTAAAGCTCAACATCTGGGGCTTCACGAAAGGCCAGAATGCAATGTCACAAAACATACAACATTTATTCTGGTGCTCATGTCATGAAATAAATACAGATTGATCTGGTGAATATAACACATGGGGTACAGAAAGTAATTGTCATATTACACTCTGGCAGAAATATCCTCCTTAAGAGATTTTTTTTAGTTAGGCAGGCAGACAGCTAATTAATGTGATACCTGACCTACAATGTTTAGTTATGAATGTACATTTTAGAAAACATGCTCATGCATTTCCACATTAGTTCTGAACAAAATAATATTTGACATGTTTGGATTGGTGTTACAAATGAGAGCTAGAATATCTGCCCACAGAAGTAGTTCAGCCCAAAATAGGGTTGAACTGACTAAATATTTTCTTAGTCTTGAATTTGTCCTTAATGTTTTTGAAATATTTTTGCATCAGTGTATTTGACAGTTGGACGTGCACCATGAAATTTAATTTGCAAAACTAATGTTTGCCTTGGTCCTGGGAAAAAATGGCCCCAATTAGTGATGCTGCTCTCTGAGATTTATCTCCAGGTGTTTACCTAAGCCAGGGCTCATCCAGAGGGCCCGGTCAAGCGAAGAACAACCCTTCATCTAAACTAATATTTGAACAGCAGTGACAAAGAAACATATTGAGAACTCAGGCAGCTTTCACATTAAAAGTGCACTTTTATGAGATTGTTTCTGGGGACAAAAACTTTGGCAAGACATCCATTTATGAAACTGAAATGTCAGGTACCATTTTAGAATACATAACATCATTAACCCATAGTAAAGTGTAATATACTGCTGGGAAAATGCTGTTTATAACAATGTTGTATTAAAACATAGGCAAGGGTTTCAGAATAATTCCACATTAGTTTATAGTAATAAAGTATATTTATTACTATGTGATAAACATAAGATGAAAAATGTATGAGTCTAAAGTAAAATCAACCATATCCAGTTGAAAAGGGGTCTAGGTGAATAAAAGTATACACATATTCATATTCAATCATTCATTCATATACCTGTGGAAACCTGAAATATAACCTAATAGGCAGAAGACATGTTTTGGACAAGCTCTCAACATAATTTCACATTCTCAATCTACTCACACCCATTTGGGTATAAGTATTCTAATGGAAAGGACTGGTCATGACCTAATTATGGTCTTGGATTTGTCTCTCTCTGTAATCTCTATGTTCATTTCAGATTCCTTCTGAGGTCCTCCATTACCTCACCCAGTTCTAGGACCCTACCAAGGACATTTTAAAGCCCGATTAAGCAGAAGCAGGCAGACGAATAAGAAAACTTGAAAATTTTATATAATATGCTGTCTATCTTTGGTGTAGAATTTTTAAAGTTACCAGCAATGTAATGTTAGGTAAAAACTCAAAGGCTGTAACAATGATGATCAGTAACAGTGTGACAAAGGCAAACAAGAGACCTTATCTGTGAAACATACATATATATATCGTCCCCCAAATTATATTTCATAACCCTCTGATCGATGTGGTCTACAACTCTGAATTACTGTTATGAATTACCGTACCATGTATACTCACAGACAGTATTAATGTGACTGAATGTATGCTCTTGTTTTGGGCTGTGATAATCATTATTACTATTATGACAAGAGTGTAAACTGCATACTATGCCTGTATTAGAGAGTCTTGATCCCTGGATGTAAGAGGGAAGGACAGTTCAAGTTGTCCACAGGCAGAACATCTGCCTGCCTTTGGCAGGTTTCAACAATGGACTGAAATTGCACTCTAATGTTGAATCAACCTCCCAGCTCTTCAGGTTAATCAGAAAGGCCATAAAATTGACGAATCAAATCAATGGCTCCTTTAAAAAAAAAAAAAAAAAAAAAGACATCTTCCATTTAAAAGGCATCCAACAATGAAGAGAGTACTCTGGCAGCTAATGTAATTAGTAAGTGGGTGTTTTGGAAACAAGGCCTATGACCGTTTCACACAATGAAATTGTCACAGCCCAGGTGAAAAGCAGGGATGTATTGCATAACAGACAATTGTCTGCAGGATCTGTGGGAGGCCGTCCGCACCCTCAAAACACACCCCCCCCACATCGACAAGGGGCATTTAACAGCTGGCCCCCCACCTACCTAACCTGAGAGAACGGGCACGAGCAGATCCCTGAGTGAGTGAGAGGATTTATTCACTCTCATATGTACTGCTTTGAGTCTGATTCAGAGGTCACGCTTGTGCAGAGAGCCGTTCTGGCGTTACAGTAAGCCTGCGCATACATTTTGCGTGTGGCACTTTGCATTTGGCATCGTCGGGGAGAAATCTCATCACCGTAGCGCTTGAGAGTGGCAACAGTGCTGCTGCATTGGGGGAATCGACAGCGGCACAGGTACCGCTGGATTTTGTTGTTTATTTCATTTGCGTTCCTCATCTCGTTCAAGAGTGCAGTGAGTGAATGCGAATAGCAGCCTCTCTCTTTCTCTCACTCAATCTCTCTTTCACACACAAACACATTGTCACACAAATCTACCCATATTCTCCCTCTCTCTCTCTCTCTCTCACACACACACCCACAAAAACATAAACACACACACAGGATCATGACAGTGAAAAATGAATATTTATGATTATATGGGAGGCACCCTGTCATATTCATGTTATAAATCAATAGCTCATGCATGTCACCTCCATCGTTTCCCATATTGCTCGATACAACCTAATCCTATTCTGTTTCTGCTTTTTGTTTTAATCTTTTGTAGAGGACCGTTTCAAAAGCACTGCATAAATAAATAAATAAATAAATAACATGAAAACAAAAGCCATCCTTCTTCGAAAC
Source organism: Albula goreensis (assembly GCA_022829145.1). Lineage (NCBI taxonomy): Eukaryota > Metazoa > Chordata > Actinopteri > Albuliformes > Albulidae > Albula > Albula goreensis. The sequence goes on along the minus strand of CM040746.1, from coordinate 33,081,070 downwards.
CATAGCGATAAGAACCATTCAATGCTTAATAAACTAAAGAATATTCTCCTATCATGACTAATCTTTAAAGACCACAGCACTCAGTGTGCTGTGGTGTGAGAAATGCACTATCATACAGGAACCTCTGGCATATCTGCGTTTTAGACACCGCTTTATTAAGCATGCTCATACAAAGCTGTTTTAAATGCGTGAAGGGGTACAGCGCATAAATGCATTTTATGTAAAGTGCCTATTTCCATTAAAATGTTCATACTTGGCTCCCCCCATCCTAACCCCCCGGCCCCCCGGAGGTTCAAAATAAAAGTGCACATTCAAAGGGCTAGAAATACCGGAGGTTGCTGTAAACTGTGTATGTATATTTATATCTTGCAAACAATCTGTTTTTATTAAAATTTCAAATGAGTCCTCTCGCACAGAAAGGCGGCCTGCTACCACAGAGGCTCAGAGCAGCAGCTGCTGCTTATTATTAGAAAGGACAAAGCACTCAAGAGCAATATGGGCCCTCAGCTAGTTGTCAATATTAGGAGAATGGCATTATGGGAAAAGACAAGATTAACGTGACTAAAGTAGTGATGAAGGCTGTGTCTTTGATTTTTTTTTTTTGGATTCCTGGGCAATGGTTTCTGGGAGTAGTTGTTTTCAACACACAAATGTTTGATCAGAGCAAATACAGACAGATGAGAGAGCGAGGGAGGCAGAGTGAGAGAGAGAGAGAGAGAGAGAGAGAGAGGAAGAGGAGAAAGACAGAGAGAGAGATCTACCACACAGACGCAAGCCCCTGGGTTCATTCCCATCTGGCTGGGCTCAGGCCGGGTCCTCCTTTCACTATTATATGTCTGCTCTTCCCTGGCTGTTATTTGTCAGAGGCCAGCTAATGCAGCCAGACTAGGTGACGTCTAATTAAAATCAGACCAAATGGTCAATGCTCCTTCACACAGCCCCCCGGTGTAGATCACCATCTCAAGGGCAGTGCCGGAATGGAATACCTTTCCACTCCATTTCTCCTCTCCCTTCTTCCTGTCTCCTTCAGGTCCTCCAGACTCGTCACCCTCAGACCTCCACTGAAGGTTTAGACCTTGGTTACCGAGGCGACTGGGACATGCTCCCTGTGCATTCTGTTGGCGCACTCTCTTTCTGACGTGGCTGAGGTGCTGGGGGTCATTCTGGCCACATGTATGCATTATGGAAAGTAATAGCGCAAGAGAGATAGGTGCCACTTAATGGAACTCAGCCTGAAAAAGATGGGTGATCTTTTCAGATGGTTAACTTGTGCCCTAGTAAAATTGGATCGAAAGGGTCCTTGATCGTTTCAGATGGCTGACACATAATCTTATGGATTAGGATCATATTGGCAGTTGGTGTTCTCAGGTAGTTAAACTGTTCTCAGATAGATAAGAATTCATTGACTGCAAATCTTTCCTAATGACTTATTCACACTCTACATGTACGGGATAAAGGACGAGTAAAGTAAAGAGCAGCAGCAACCAGAGGAGCCCTCTCTTACTGAACACAAAAATCACCTGACTTAGGTTTCTACCTTGAGCTGCCAGCAGTCATTTGACTGCTGCACAGTGAAAGGATAACAGCAACAGACAATTCTTGCAAAGTACAAATATTGCTCGGGGAACAGTCAAATGACCATTTGTCTTAGGAACAGAAAAAAATATTTTTTCTGATGTGATTTAACAACGCTGATTCGCAGGGGCAGGCATCAACATACCCTATTTCCTGGGGCACGTGCCCCAGTACTAATTTGTTGTGCCCTGGTAAACAATCAAGAAAAATAAGAAGTTTTTTTTTTGCAATTTATCAAAGATTGCAAATATGAGTATGTTTGTGCTGGGGACCTGAGCCCAAGAGGAGCTTCAAGTATAGCAGCACCCTTGCTGATTGGTATCAAACACATTTAACAGTCAGAGATGCACATTTTTTAAAAATGTAATTCAAAGAATTTCTGCTGTAGTATTTTCCATATGTTTGCAATTACTGCAGTATTAAGGTGTGCAGCAAGAAATGCATAAATACAGATTCTAGCCTTGTTAAAAATCAATGATTGGTTGGCCAGTGTTGTGGTGTATTGACTGAGTGTTTTCACCTATGAGGGTCAGTATGTTGCTATATTGCATTTTCGGACATCTGGGTATAAAAGGGAGCACAATACGCAATACAATCAATTGTGAATCAAGTGGTTGTTTAAACCATCCAAGAAAATGTTCTGGCCAAAACAAAATGTCCCTGCTGCAGTGTGTTAAATCCGTCTGAGGTGCTGGAGGTAAATCTAAAAAGCTATGGCTCTTAATCAGCATTTTGTCTCTCTCCTTCAAATCTCCGAATGCTGCGCTTTCATTACAAATGAGATATATAATGTATTGTATAATGGTATCTGCCAAGATGGGCCAAATTGCTCACCGCTCTCTTTTACCTCCCGTCTTTATTGTCCTTGCCATAATATTAAAACCATGATTTGATGTAAAGCTCAACATATGTCAACTAAACGAACATCTGGTTGGTTAAACACAATGCAAAGAAACAACCTTGAATGAAATGCAAGTATTTTGCCGACACAAATTCAGATTCCAATGTTAACATGCTGCGTTGATCCAAGATTCTACCATTTCTAATGACACAAGAAATGGTTAATAACATTTATTGTACAGTTGGATTTTCCAATGCAGAACAAAGAGTGATGGGGGTGTTATATAAGCCAGGTGAAAACATAATGGCAGTATCAGTACATTATATTAGTTATTGGGTGTGAACTACAGCATTACGGTTTTTATCGACAAGGCATGCCTCTGGAAATTTGCCAGAGAGACCGAGTAGTTTTAGGGAAGTGTCGCCAATACGTTATCTTTGTCCTCTGTGTGTAATTGGGCTCTTGAGGGACCAGGCAGAAACATTGATTGGCAGCTTCTGATTGTTTACTATGGTTGTCAGACCTGAAAGCCTCCCTTCTTTTCCTAATTTTTCTGACGTGCTTTAAGTTCAGTGCTTCTAAATAATGACAGCCAGGAAAGAAGTACTGGGTGGTACTGAGGCTCTGTGTATTTCAGTTATGCTTTTAATATGCCCCCTTTGAACTGACTTTAAAAAAAAAAAAAAAAACATTTCAAATTTCCAGGCTTCCTGGTTCACTTCCTTGCATTTGGAGCCGTAGAACTCCAAACCAATAATACAGCCCTAGAGCAATGTCTAAATTTCATTTCAGTTTTTGCTGAAATAATTATGGTACATAAACGCATGGATGCACAATTCCCCATTCATGACAGATAAGCCATGTTTTTTTTTTGTAAACAATAAACCTTTTTAGTAGCCGAACACAATTACATACCTGTGTGAACCATTTTCAGCCGAGCGGTTCTTAGAAAATCTGGCTTATAGAAGAAACACAACTTACACAACAAACACAGCATTTAAAAGAGTTTCATAAACCATTTTTTCCCCATAACTTTATGCTTCAACATGGGCTTGAGGTCAGAGAAATGGGGTCTAACAGGTCATAAAGACAAGGGTATTGACCACATTAAGGTCTTTTTCAGCATGTGACTGGATCAGCCAATCATGAACACAATCAGTACATGATTGGTTGAGCCCAGTGTCTCCCACCATTATTGTGCTGTACGATGGAGGAACTGCTGGGCTACACTGAAATGACTGTTTATAAGTAGGTGGTGGAAAACATGATTGCTTCTGCCCCTTTTTTTTACATTCTCCCACCCAAACTGTTTAGCCTCATGAAGCAACCTGGTACCGTCAACTCAGGGGGAGACAGCCATGACATGTGATCCCTCCAACTCAAGCGATCCCTCGTTTCGTTCTGCACTGCAGATTCACCACTGACCACATACTGACTGTGTCGTCAGAGGATGAAGAAGTCAGTGTATGCTTTCTTTCTGCATCTACGGGCAGCCAGCCTAACAGAAGTGTCTGCTAGAGAGTTAGCAGACCAAAACCTCAACCCGCTTTATCTGTATCTTCCCCCAACTTTGCCTCACCAGTGCGGACCTCCAGCCATGGCCAGGAGTGGTGTGTCTGAGCCTCAAACCCTCAGTCATCCCCCCAGTCTGCTTCCCAACCAAAAATATTCTTCATGATCCACCCAGAGGCCTCCTTCTTCCGTCGGTTTTGATCCAATGAATAATCTAACATTACCAAGCTTTAATATTCAACCTTTACTCTGTGGTTGAAAAGTGGAGCATAATGTCCCCATGCTACAAGGTTGGGGCCGGCACACCCAGGTGCTTTGCCATCATTTCTATCAGTCCAGAGAAGAGCTTATAAGGTAATATCTATAATTTAGTGGCAGCTTAAAAGGCACTCAAACATTAGGCCATGAAGGTTACCTCAAGGATAGTTTTGTAATTTTTTAAAATATTTTTCTCTGTTGAGCTGTATTGACATTGACGGTTTGTGTGCCAAACTCCCTGCATTCAAAGTGATGTAAAAAAAAAAAAAATTAAAAAGAAAAAATTAATTCTGCATGGAGTATTAACCTCTTATGAAAACAACATTGAGGGCTCATTAATTATCATCATACACTTGTGTTGGTCATGTTTTAATTCTGTAAGATACAATCAAGTCAGTTAATAATATTTTTAATGTACTACAGAAGCCTGGCTCAGGACTAAGAAATAAAACATTACAATGCTGACATTGTAATGGATGTTCCGTTTTAGTAATATTTTACAAATTGCTTCAATGAAAAATAAAATTATGACTGGTTGCAATAATATACACCAAAAGAGAATTCAATCCCAAAATTAAACAGAGCATTAGTTTGATAAAATATCGTGCTTAGAGGATCTGTGTAAGAATTATAATTCAGGACACGTTGCTGTTCAGTTGAAAGCCAGAGAACACAGACAGAAGTGTGTAATTGCACAGACAATAAAGGTGATTAATCATTCAGTGACGTGATACAAATACATTTACCTGTGTGTGTGTGTGTGTGTCCATACATGTGTATGCTTGTGAGTTTTTCTGTATCTCATTGATGCTATCACCATAAGTCATTTACAACACAGACTCCAAGATGACAGGTAAAGCACTCTTGTTTTGTGAATAAATAGTTTTGATATGTCCGCTTTAAGTATGGGGCAAACATTGCACGTCTCCAGAAATGAACAGCACAGCTAATGGATGGGGTGGTGTGTGTGTGTGTGTGTGTATGCGTATGTGTGTATGTGTGTGTTTGTGTCTGTGTGTCTGTGTGCGTGTGTGTGTGTGTTTGTGTGTGTGCGTGAGAATGCATGTAGTTCTTCCTGTGTAGCATTCTCCTGTGATTAATGCTACGACACAGGCCTGAACTCAAGGGCAGCGCTTCTGTCTCATGCATCCTCTTCCTCTCATTAAGATTGTCATATCTGAGGCTGGCTAACGGTGCATGAATCCCACAGCTGGGATTAAGGGCACAAGCAGTGCAGACAACGGCACCGCAAGACCACATTTGCAGGCACAAATGCTCTTTGATGTAATGTTACCACCGAATTTTTACAAAGCACTAATGGCTGCAACGTCAACATGTTCGAGTATGATCTAAAATCAAAGAGATCAGATCAGCTCTGAACAATCTCATTGATTTGGAGACAAAAATAAAAAAGTCTTTGATGTGACATTGCTGCACCATTTACACTGTGTTTCAACAGAGTAATGGCTGTGATAGCAAAGTGTTCAAGTGTGATGTAAAATCAAAGGACAGAGATCGGCTATGAACAATCTTACCAGCAACTGATAGTGATTCAGAAAATGTACATACTTTCTGTTCATAAGTACAGGTAGTAGTAATAATAATAATAATAATAATAATAATAATAAGAAGAAGAAGAAGAAGAATATATAATGTTTGTGGGACATCAGTTGTAGAATCACATTCCACTGCATAGTTAATTCAGTATGTAAGATATTTTTATTCATTTGTCATTTTTATTCATATTTCACCCCTGCCTCCGCCAAGATGGCTGGAGTTTACTTACTTCGCCAGGTGGTCTAATTTCACTGCCAACTTTATTCTTCACATGCAGCAGTAGCTGTACCCTGGGGGCATAGACACTGGAGAAGCAGAGTGCATGGTCAGCTGTGGCTAATTTGATTGGTAAACAGAAACACGGCATGACTGCAAATAATGAATCGCTGTTGTTGTCATAATAGAAAATACTGTGTAATGAAGCAAAAGTGGAGAGCGGTGGAGTTTTGAATAAAGTGACAGATCTCGGGATGCAGTAACACGCAAACACTAATTTGTCTGCACACCGGAATATAATCTCCTCGTCCCATATCTAAATGAGGAAGAGCAATTTGCTCATTGTTACTGTTACTAATAGCCTGGCTCAGCCAGAATTAATGGAACCCTTGTACAGAGGTTCCGTCCCCATCATGGACACTGAACAGGGATGAAAGCCCAAAATGACTCAGGGGGCCCCTGAATCACGCTTGACGGGGGCCCCAAAAATGTTTCCCGATGCTGTCATGGCATATCATGGCAACCATGATTCCTGACCGTCCTCCTGGTCTCCATGGAAGTATTTGTGCTAGAGGTCCATGGGAAGACTTGTCATCCGGACTACAGTGCAAGTCAGCTGACAAATGTGTGCTTGTAAAATGCAGACATTCAAAGGAAACCCAAACAGGAAGTTACTTAGATGCATGTCAGGGCCAAATCTCTCAAACCTCTTTGTGTCAAAAAAGACACAAAATGTGAGATAATCAGAGATTATTTGTTCATCAGTTGCTTCCACTAAAAAAATCAGTGCATCCCCCCCTAAACTTCAAGTGCTTCAGAAATAGATGGGGAATATTGGATTTAGGCTGTTATCATGTTTGATCTCTACAACAGCATATTAAATGTAATGTCAAGTGGAATTGAAAAATGCCTTTTCATCTTAAAAATCTCCATGGTCTTGCAAGCATCCTCTTTATAAACTGTATGTTTTAGGAGAAAGCCTAGCACGTATACTCAGATCTTGCTTGCCATACCCGTGCTGTGACATCTTTTTTTTTGGTCATCCCAATAATCCTGCCAATGAACCATGGTGCAGCTCAGCTGTTCGCTTAACAACGGCATAGCTTCCCCTCTTATACCCAATGTTTAGTTCATGAAATAAAAATGCATACAATCATTTACCTAAAAAATGGAGATTGTACTAATATGTGATGTGAGTGTGTGTGTGTGTGTGTGTGTGTGTGTGTGTGTGCCCCATTGTATTCTTAAGAAATGGATTGAAGAGCAGTGCTTTCACTCACAGCGAGTCATGTTCCTTTAAAGGGGCTGGAGTAGTTTAGGCTTCAGCACGTTCCATTGTAGGCTCGCTAAAGAGGAGCTGCATCACAGTAACACATGTGTGATGTGGCCAATCACAACATGGCATAGATCTTGAGCATATGTGTGCTCCGTCACAGTCAGGCATGCATACAGCAAGCTGAAGGCAAACATATTCAGATGGATAAACTATAAAACTATCTACTCACCTTTATTCTAAAGATATTTTTGTTGTGTTTTTGCTGTGTATATACTGTTGATATTAATGTAGTATTTGTCAGCTGTCACACACACTCACACACACACACACACACACACACACACACACACACACACACACACACACACACACACACACACACACACACACACACACTCAAATGCATACATAAAAAATAAACATTAATGGACAGATTCACTCAATATCTCTCTCACTTTCACTCTCTCTCACACACACAACAGCCTAGAAGTCTTTTTGCCTTTAAAAGTTCATTCCTAGAAAGTCTTTCCTGAATTCCAGAGCACACTGTTATGTTCAATTGGATAAATCCAGTCCAGTCCAATGTTGGAGTAAAAGCCTTGGAAAGGAGTGTTTAGGACAAACATTCACGGAAAATGCGAGTGAGAAATGGGTGAATCCATTAAATTCTTTTGAAATATTAAATGAATATATCTATATGTATTTCAAATGCTTTTTTATTTTTTATTTAGTTAAAGCCTCATGAAAGATTTAAGATTGCCTCTGGATGGTAACTTGTCGAAGGGACTTCTTGATGGAGTGACAGAGGGTTAGTGTTCCTCTCAGTCTCAGTCTCTCTTTATTCATCTCTAACTCTGCTTTGTCCATGAAAATCGGTCTCTCCATCCCTCTCCTTCTGCTCCATAGCTCCTCTACTTCACATATATTATAGCAAAACAAAACCGATCACTCAGAATCGATGTTTCTCCACAGATAGAAACATTTTGGGAAATGTCTCTGTTTACTTTATGCTTTCCTTTATATTGGAAAATAAGCTCAGCCGCTATAAGCCTAGCAGTCAATGCTTGGTTATCTGTCATTACCTCTTAAAAATGTAATTTCGCGCCTGGCCAGACCAAGTTGAGTGCATATTCCTCATCGATAGCCATCATCTAGGCAGCAACAGCACAAACTTTAGACCCAATTTTTAAGTTGAAGTGGTAATATTAACAGAAAAAAGTATTTTAATATAACACCGAAGGTATTATTAAAGTTCTTTTTTTGTATGAGGCTTTTATTGTTTTAGATGTCTTTATTTTATTGCCTGTATCAAAAAAATTTAATTTTTGCTCACATTGGGCCGAACGCAGACCTGCACTAAAGTATATGCATTCAGGAATTCAGGAATTTGGCCATATAATTTAAATACACACTTTTCACTTTTATATCTGCATCAATTGAAGTGTATCGCATTTAGAACATGGCAGTTCACCAGTGAAATGATTTCATTAGTGTCATTAGTGTTGTTCATTTGAAACGCACCTCTATCAAAACATCTAGCTTCATAATGACATGTTTTTTGGCCATCTTGGCCTTTTTTTTCAGTTCTGCTTACCAAGTGCAGTGGGCGTTTATGGTTATCCTCCAGCAGATTTCACTCTTTTATGCATTTAACAGCAGTGCTGCACCATTGCACAGTAAACCTCATCATATTTTACAGCTGACCAGCTGCTGGTGCATGCAGAGCCAAGAGCAGGGAGGCATCGGTGTGAGGTAGGGGCTCCTTAGAGCGGGATATGGGAAACGTTGGGGGGGAAAGTAAGCAAACTGATTACATTATTTATATTTAAAGGCCAACTCCAGGTTAAACATGGCATGCTTTATGTCGTATGGCAGCTGCATTAAGAGTGCCTGCAGGGATTGGGGTTGGGAGAGGGGTGGGGGGGGGGGGTGGTTGGGGCTGGGTGCTTCCCCTCAAGGTTAGAGTGGCCTGCATCTCCATACACAATGACCACTTACATGGATTAGGAAGCCATTCTTATATCAGTTTTCAATTGCTGATAATGATGCCTGCGCACTTACTGCATATGCTTAATTACAGCTTTTTCCATGCTTTCCCTGGAGACCCGAATGCCTTTGTAAAATTCATCTTCATTGAAGAGTTGGATTTCACCGCCAAACCCCTTACACACAACATAACAGCTTCATACATTTCAGTGGAGTGGAGAGTCGATTTCTTGGGATATTGCTGGTAAGAGAATATGCTTTGCCAGGCCTCTGGGCAGATCTCTGAATAAACATACCTGTGAGAGAGAGATGTAGCTGTGGGTGCCAATGGCTTTAGACTCATGCCTGTGACTCTCTCAGGCAACCTCCACAATGTGAATGTACATTACCTCATTTATTTAGTTGAGTCATAGCCACACAATCCATGACACGTTTTAACTTGCAGTTCTTGATCCTTACCCTGGTCTTTCTTGGATTTTTCCTTGTTAACTCAGTTTCATTAAATTCACTTTTTATTTGCATGGTTGCTCAGGCAACCTCTTACATGCAGAATAGTCATCAAGGTGAAACATGTAGATAAAAGCAGAGTGTGTGTTTTTTTTTTAAGTTTGAGAATGGCACTCAGTGTCCTTCCCGCCGAGCTTCAAGGGCTTCTCCTCCTCATAGACCAATTTAAGGTGTGGCTGATGAACCTCAATGCAAACAAACACCGTGACCAAAAGCAGAGGAATGAAAACAGTGATAGGATAAAACCATGCAGTCACATGTTCAGGATAGATGCATCTCAGTACAGCTGTCACTCTGCAGTCATCTAGGTAGCACTTCAGATCATGGTCTGCTCATGAATGCTTAATAAGGGGTTAAAGCGCATTATACATCATTGATAAAAAAAAAAAAAAAAAAAAAACACATTACTGATGTCTAATCCAACAGCAATAAACCCTGGGATACATGCTTGTCCCATGATTGATGAAACAGGAACTGAATATTTGTTTTGTTGTTTAAAGGGTAAAAAAGGTCACAGCTCGTACTGCTGACTTGCAACACTGCCAGTGCATATTTCACTCTCATCTGAAACAATATGGGCTGCCACATTAATATTACATTTTCTAGCATTTATTTCTGTTTAATTAAATATCAGCAATGTATTTATTTGTTAATGATTTATAATGCATTTATTCATGCTTTATTAAGCATTCATAAGGTGACTGGATGTGAGTTGTGACAGGTGAAGAGGGATTATGAACACATGTGTTTGTTTTTTGTTTTAAACCATTTGCAGTGTTTCTTTTTTTTTTTTTTTTTTGCTCTGTGTGATTTTTGTTGTTATTAAGTTGGTGATGCATGCCTCCTGTGATTGAGAATTTAGTTGGAGTGACCCTGTAGCCAGTTGTGAAAAACTGGAAAGAGTATCGATTTTAGGTTTCTCCAAATCCATGCAATGCCTATCAAGCCACAGGTTAGAAGTGACACCACCCAACACATGAACAAATCATTTTAGTACTACTTGATCCTTATTGGATCCTTATATGGTCTTCCATTTGTTCATAGGTATAATCACATCTGACAAACCCTAAAAAAAAACCTCCCAGGAGTGGTCATGATTTCCCATTTAGAGATATGGCAATTTACTCCAACTGGAAATAATGCAACAGGTGTGCAGCCCTTGTCAGGTTCCATTCTAATGCTAAGAAGGATCTCTTGATCCAAGACATTTCCTTTATTGTAGCTGGTACAAATTTCAAATATAAGTAGTACGCAGCTGAACATTTTAGCGTTTAGCAGTTTTCTGTATGCATTTCTGAAAATACTTCACAGCATGAAGCAAATGTCTGTTCTGTCACAGCAGCACCATTAAAGCTGTCTGCTCATAAATGGCATGTAAAATAATATGTCCTTCATTTAAATGTGAATTACACAAGAATTTTATGATACCAGCACAATGAATACCCCTTAGGATAAAGCTAAGCCTAACAATTCACTCATCTCCTTTCCCTCACCCAACCTTTAAAAAAAATGTGTTCAAACAAGTCAGGTCGCTCTCCTGTCTTCTTCCACATATAAAAAAAGGTTCACTTGTGCTTCCTGGTGCCTGTAGCTTTGCTCCAGCCTGCAGAAAGATACAGATGGATGTGCTTAACCCCTTACTAACTACTCCCGTTCCCACAGTGAGTGCCCAAACTAAGAGTTGAGTAGGAGGGCTGTTGTCTTTATGTGTGTGTGTGTGTGTGTGTGTGTGTGTGTGTGTGTGTGTGTGTGTGTGTGTGTGTGTTGTGTGTGTGTGTGTGTGTGCGCATGCGTCTGTGTTTTTATTTGTGTGCCTTCACTATGTGAGGTTATGCTTCCTCTGAGATGGGCTGTAAAGGTTTCCATGGGAACAGCAAAGGAGTTCAGTGACCAAACCATAAAAATGTACCCCGATTTTAGGGGGTCATGGTTCAGATTGGTTTTTGGTATGATGGAAAAATTAATACAGATAAATTTGACTCTTGTTTATTTGGCAGAACAAGTAAACTAACAAGGAATTCCTTGTGGGCCATAGTGTGCCCGCTGGGAGTGAAAACAGGAATACAAACACTTGCCTGTTGTCAGTTCTTAAATGTAACCACATGGTTATATTTACACACTCCATACTCAAACAAATGCATGCACTGAAACAACATAAACCATTGTATATTATTACACACAGCTGTTGAGTTAGAAAATGGCCTCATAGTAAAAACACCCCCCCTTTAATGTTCTAATAATTTGTGAACTAATGCAGATCTTTTTCCATGGCATTCCTTACAGTTATTCTATTAGTTTTATAACTCCACCAGCTCTCTAATTGATTGTTGTTGGAATCTCCTGTAATCTTTTCAGCCCAGTCAGTATCTGCTGAGGGGCCACTTAGATACACTGGGGAGATGCATCCATGCCAGCTGATTTACACCAGCTAATTTTAGCTATCCAAAGATAGAGTTAAAAAGAAAAAATACATTTTAATGTGCTACTTTTTGCTGGTTTGGAGGCAACATGTGTTACAATGATATAAGGGAACAATAATGTCTGTGGGAAAAATAAATCCCATAACACTTAATGTATCCGTACCTGTGTGGAAAAGGAGGTTTTATAGCCAACTGTTCCCAAAAAGATCTGAGCAATGTCTGTGGATCTTACAGCTTAGCCTTATCTCTTCCTCTCTCCACTTCGCTAATAGGTTGCAGTAATGCATAGATGGGGCTTGAATTGACCAGGCTCACATTGTTCTACTTGGTCAAAGAAAGAAACGATAATATTGAGAGACATGTAATGCAATGTGTGTGTGTGTGTGTGTGTGTGTGTGTGTGTGTGTGTGTGTGTGTGTGTGTGTGTGTGTGTGTGTGTGTGTGTGTGTGTGTGTGTGTGTGTGTTTTTGATTTCTCACATTAATCCATTGTGTGTTCAACAGCACTTTGAACAGAAAATAATTAGGCGTGCAGTGCAGACTGAGCCAAGCTGCCTGTATTTTATATAAAGGTAAATATACATTCTGTATATGCTATTATCCCTCTCTTAGCTGGCAACTAAAGGTGGGTGGGAAGGAAGTAAGACCCTCTTTAGAGGTGAAGGGCCTACAGGAGTGGTAGACAAACAGCAACCTTCGTCCAAGGTAAAAAACTGTGAAGCTGCAAAGGAAAAGACTGACTTGTTTAATCCACCATATCTCTGTCCTCATCATTAATTGTATTAATCAAGGGGTTAAAATAACAATTACAGGTTCACAGTCTCTTTGCTGTTAAGCTTCACAGTCTCATGCTAATTCAAGTACATCTATTATCAAGTATTATCGCTTCAGTTTCTGTGTATGCGTTTACGTAAAGCTTTCATGTCCGATAATTTTCATGATGAATTACGCCGATTGAACCATGAATACATATGCAGAAATTTCCATTATCATCTGTCACTGTCATCTCTTTGGTTTCTGCGTATGCATTCACGTAAAAATTGAATTTCCCATGATGAATTAAACTGTTTCAACCACAAAGTATCATGAATAAAATATAAATATTTCCCTCACTTTTATCAATGCACTTTGGGAGAGCTAGCTAGTTAATAAGCTAATCATCTAGGTTCCTAATTTTAGCAATTGGCTGCTGTTACCTGATTTTAATGGGGCAGTTAAAAAAGAATAAAAAAATATGGAAATAATTCATTTACACTGCCTCTCTTTTAATTAGCTCAGAATGTATTGCCGTGGATGTTATGATTTCTGGAACTAAATATGACAACACTGACAAAATCCCCATTTAACATGACTCACTTGCTAAACCAAATGACTTTTAAGTACATTCATAAAATTTCCGCACCAATGTTTTTTAGTTAAGATGGGGCTAAAAGATGCAAACGTTTTGGCACATTGACTTCATTAATGAATCTGTGTTACAAGCTGATGGCAGCTGACAGCAGTCTTAATTAGGTTTCACACACCCCAAATGACTCACCTTGAGGATTATCAGAGATGAAAGTTTCACATCTATGCACACACAGAAACTGAATAGATGGTATTCATTAACAGGTACAGGTACAGAAATCTGTGCTGGTCAAAGCATCTCTCATTCTCTCCGGAGTCACCTCCCCACGCACTCATGAAGTGCCCCTGTCTGTTTGCACTACTCCTTATTTAATGACAGATTGTGGGATTAAGGTGAAGGTCCACGCTGCCACTATATCATTTTGCACTGTGCACACTGTGACTGCTTACTTATCATGATTCCTGTGCTGAACATATGTGACACAGACAGAGAGGGAGAGAGAGAGAGATGGGGAACGGAAGCTGGATGTGAAATGGGAGCTGACAGTTCTACAGACATCAGTGAAGAGAGAAAGGCAGACAGAGACAGTGTTACAGGGGGAAAAAAGTGGAAGAGTAGACTAAGATGGATAAAGGAATGCATTAGTTCTCTAACAATGGTGAGGCTCTTTGTTTCTGGGAAACCAGGGCTGCGTTGCGTCAGAAGGGCAAGCCGTGCCACGGAGCCTGAGGACCGCTGTGTTTGTTTGCAGAAGCGCAGAGCCGGTGGTGATCTTCAGACACGCTGTGAAACAGTGCTTTTTGAAATGTTCACTCCACCCCGGCGAACGGCATGCTGGGCGATGTGAGATAGAGAGAGGCCTTGTCAAAGAACCCTTGTGTGCTCACGGTACACCTTTGCTTTGCCTCTCGCTACCAAAATACAGCTCTGTCCACGCACACTGCAGGCTCACTCCCACACATGACTCTCGAACCTGACTACTACCTCAGGCCATGTTAGGAAAACACTCCTTCATACTGTTGATATTGTTTGTGTGTGTGTGTGTGTGTGTATATGTATGTATGTATGTGTTTGTATATGTGTGTGTACACTATGAGTTTGTGTATGTGCTTGTATATGTATATGTTTGTGTGTGTGTGTGTACGCGCGTGTGTGTGTTTGCATATCTGTGTGTACACTATGTGTTCGTATATGTTTTAGTCTGTAAGGATAATGCAAAGATGATTTAAACACAGAGAGCAATGCAGCAAGTGAAGATGACTGCTTATGGTTGACGAGATTATGCAGTATTGATTGCTGGACATGTAGTGTAATAAATATCAATAGTTAAACTGTTGGAAAATCTGTAATACTGTAGTGCTCCAATGTCCATGTTAATGGGTGACACCAGCCAAAAATTGTTATTTAATATGCTGGTCCTCAGCATATTAATTCTCTTTTTTTATATTTCACATGTAATACTTCAGTCCATTAAGAAGCCACAATAAAGAAAATGGACAGAACCCCAAACAGGATGTTACCCACAAATGAAGCTTCCTTCCTTTCCCCTGTGTAGAGAATGTTTTCAGCCCATATGTTACTACAAACCAGACTAAAAACCTTCAGATATAAGATGAATATTGAAATCTTATATCCTATATAACAACATTATTATGTACTAATATACTTTTGTTGAGCAGTTTCCTCTAAAAAGGAACCTTAATTTACTGCACTGACAAAAAGAGGAGGAGATGTAGCCCAGTGACACAAGATTCAGTTTCACATGAAATGTAGATTTTTTCAATTACACTGAGGATAAGACATAACAGTTGTGTATGTATGTGTTTTAGTTATGTATTTTTGGTAAAATTCTCCTTGAATACACTTTAATGTGTACTCATATTTATTCAAATTGTTTAATGAGTGTGACTGAGCATTAAATAGGAGAGTGAACTGGGAAGAGGCAGTATTCTGCTCAGCTTTGAAATATGTAAATTAATCTTCTTTCATTTCTACCATTAACAGGTGCTTTGACTATTTAAATACTTATATTACATTTTAAAAAAAAAATGTCTTGATGTCCGTTCCTATACACTGTAGCTTAAGTGATGTTAACAAATATCAGTTTATGTAAGAGATTCTTTTCCATTTTATCGAACACAGGTTTGTATACAGAAGAATGTTTAGCTTGTTGCAGTGCGGGATACTTGGTAGACTGTTAGTAAATGACAGGCCTAGACAGGCTTTTCTCAGCATTATCTCGTCTTATTTTTCTATTTATGTTTGTGAAAGTAATGACTGAAGCACAACAATGGTTGGGCGATTTCCTAAAATACCAAAAAGGTCCTAGTTCATGGAGAAGTTTGATGTTGTTGACAAAGCACCCCATTGGATCACAAAGAGAGTGACAAGAGGCTCTCTCAGATGTGTCCAGCCAATGCGGTTCTTAGTTCACTGATGTCACAGACTAATCCCGACCATATTAACGCTGACTGTGGCTGAAGGTCCCTTTACAATTAATAATTTGAAGGAGTTCTACCCATGAAAGTAGCTTTTTTGCTGTGCGTGTGTGCAAGCCCCCAACAAAAAAAAAGAAGGCTTAAAATTATGATCAAACATTCCATAATGATAATGGGGAATCAAGACAAAAAATAAGGGTAACTTTTAAAAAGAGAGAGAAGAGAGTGATGGATATGGATAGAGGGAGAGGACATACTGATGGCGTGTTTCTGTTCTTTAATTCGTGAAGCGCTACTGGCCCAACTGGAGAGCTTCTATTCTTGTTCAGTTGCTGAAGTGCCTTGTTATGGAGGAGGACACAGGAGGTCTCTGTGCCCCCCCCTCCCCTCCCCCCAACAATCATCAGAGCAACGCTACAGAAATGCAGAATATGTGTCAGACACTCAACGACAGGAATGATGGGGGATAGGAGTAGGGCAGCCGATACCTCATCGCAAGTATCAAGTGTCTTGGAGAGCAGAATAATGGTTGCTTGTTTGCATCATTTAAATGCCCTCCAATGTAATTGGTGTAATCTACAGGTTTTTTTTCTCCTTTCCAGTTTGGGTATGTTTTTTTTTTTAAATAATGTAGGCGACTTTCATCTTTCATTTCCACAGCACCGCTTGCTTCTGCCAGCTGCCACTCTGGTATTCACGTCAGGTCCACGCTGAAAAACGATTGGGCAGGAGCACTACTGGTGATTAAATTCTGTAGGCCTGTCTATTATTGATGTTTTTTGAATGCAACAGTTATAGGGAGGCTGTATTTATGCAGTCAGGACAGCATGAAACCCACTGCCTACTGTGTTGCTTCACATAACCTGGTGACTTTGAGATGATTTCAGAGTTTTCATATGGATGCACGGGGTGATTGTAGATCCCTGATTGGCCCATCTGGAGAGTGGGCATATGGACTGCTTGTAGGATACTAAACATGTTAATGCAAAGTTTTACACACTCTGCTTTGCTACTCATGTAGAGAAGCAAAAGTAATGCTAGGAATAATGTTTTGCCTCAGCCATTTCACTCTTTCTAAGTGCTGGCAGAGATAATAATAATGACTACATCAACAACAACAACAATAACAGTCATAATAGTAACAATAATAATAAAGTTGTTGCTGTCACAGTAGGAGGAAGATTTTGTTACACAAAGAGCCATTTGGTGTTTTTTTTTTAAAAAAAGCTGTTCTCTTCACAATATCAAAGGCAGCACCGAGCTTGGAGCCCCACGGTGGCTTGGTCTGAGAGCACACTTTGAGGCCTAATCCGTATAGTCTTGGCAAAGCTCGCTCATGTCTGGACTGGATTGCTGACTGACTGTGACCCCAAGTCCACCGTGGCACCACTCAGCTGGCTTTGCCACAGCGGGCTGCATTCACTGGACCTTTAGGATAGCGCTGCTTCAGCACCTTAATAGCATAGGTAAGGGCCAAAACGGTCGTATCTGTGGCCTGGATTTCACTTTCAGATCATGACTTTAGTTCCTGAGTCTCTTGTGTGAAGAGACAGTTTAGGAAAATTCACAATGTGCTCATGACTGATGGACAACTGGTGACTGTTCTCATGTGTATGCATGAAGAATTTTAAAATGAAGTTTGATCTATGCCTTCGTGTAACTTGTTGAGCCAGGCTACTGGTAAAATTCAGGCACAGAAATTCAGACCCCTGCCCTTGGAAATTGGTACATGCCTAGACCAAGTTACCAGGTCAACAATTGTTTGAGATGTGCCCTTCCTTCAGCTGATGCTAGATTATTGCATTGATTTAGTGTGTAAAACATCCTTATTCAAAGGTAAAATGTAGTAGAGAAGTGCAAATGCTAGTGTATGGGCTCCCTGTTTTAGTTTAGGTAACAATTAGTGATGCATGGAGCAACTGAACTTCCAAGAGTTAAATAAATACTCCAGTATCCTCTTCTGCTCAAAGAGAATAGCGTGGTTCTTGCTACTTTACTTTTTGTAAAAGTACTTTGCCTTCCTCCTTGCCTGGTATTTATACAGTCCAGACAAGTCTATCCTCTTGCCACTGTCCTTTTACATTCCCTACAGAAGTCCCATTTTACCTTTTAATGTTCTGTTTAATGATTTAGATGGAAAAAAAGAAAAAAAGAATACTACATTATGCAAGGTAAGTACTTTGTACCCAGCGAAGGCTTTTTTTATCGATTGGCAGCTAATTGGGAGGGAATGGAACTCCCTTTTACGAAACAATTTGTATTCCAAATCTCCATCTTCCAATTCCCCATTTACTGGAGTAAAATATGTGTGTGGAAGGGGGGCCGGGGAGGGTGGGGGGGAGGGTGCTCTGTCGATTCGAGGGCTAATTGATCCCACAGCTCATTCCGGCTGGCCCCGCTGAATCCGCTGGCTCTGAGTAAGTGAGGTAATGAATTTTTTTTTAAAGACTTTGCGCAGGACCAAAAAACAAAAACAAAAGGCAAACATCCACTGCCTGTTCCGTGCCAATAGAGGCTTGGCTGATGGGTGTGACATTGGGCTGTTTGCTGTGTGTTTGGTGCTGCTGTTGTAAAGGGTGTGCGATGTCTGCACCAGCACCATGAAACCTCTGGGTTTACTAGACAGTGACTGTACTGTCGGCTGCTTTCTGTAATGAAAGCTCAGTGCTCCCCGTCTCAGGACGAGGCAGGCCTGCATATAGATGAAGTCGGTTTAGATTTAGGTTTTTCTTCGTTGAAAGAACACGTCTAATCTCCTTTCTGCCACCTGGTTTGTGGGTCTCTGAAGCGCTTGATCCAACGTTAAAAACTTTATGTACGTGCAGAAAATGAAGACGCAGCAACATTTGTGCAAACATGTGAAATCACAAATCTTGTAGCTTTATTGTTGGGGCCGATCACCAAGTAGCAGATCGCAATAACACAGCATCACAGGAAGCGTAATAATCCTCCACCTCTCAGCCACAACAAGGGCTACCAGCCATGCCTTTGCTTTGTAACCATACTGTTCCAGAAAAAATGGCACTAAAGCAAAGAGTTGACATGCTTCAATTGTTTTTGTAGCACTGAGGCCAAAAAAAAAAAAATTAAACAAGTAGATTGATGCTAGGGGAAAAACCCAACACAAATAAGACCCTGCTTAGACATTTATGCACTAAAATAAGCTGCCACAACTGAGGAAGGTTCATTCTCTCATCCAGTTAACATTACAGAAGGCCAGATCTCTCCAATAGCACAATGTCACAACTCATTTGCCACCTCCCATTTTGGCAGTCTAACAGTACTTAAAATGAAAACAGCGTTTCATCCATAAAAAGAGAAGGGAGGGAAAAAACAAACAGAATGCTCTCCAGTCATTTATCTAGAGTGAGATTCGCTGCAGTGACCACAGAGAGCCGCAGTACAGTTTGTCTGCCACCCTCTCTCGCTCTCTCATTCTCTCCCCCTCTCTCTCCGTCTCTCCCTCCGTCCTTCGCTGAACTGCTCTTCAGCTTTGCTGGTGCTGAACCTGTAGCTCCTCGCTTCAGTTTCTGCCAAGTGGTGTCCCGCAGTCTCTACCCCCCTGCTGGCTTTTAGAGAACATTACCCCCAACCCCCCCACCACCACCCTCTTTCTCAAAGCATTGTTAATTCACAGCTGTTAAGCAAACTGCACCCCTCTCTATCTCTCTCCACAACACAGATCCCGGGGACACTTCAGTGCTACCAATGGGACAAAACATGAGAAAGCAGCCTCCCCCCCACCATCCCCTCCCCAGTATTCACATCAGAGAAGTGTATTTCACCAGACCCTGATGCTCTCTTAAACACAATTAACACCCGCTGTGCCTGTCTCTTGTCATTACTTACAAATAATACAGTCCCTTATCATCTGGGCTTGGGGTTGTATCACTACAAGCTTACTTACAGAATGAATCAGGGGTAAGCTGCAGAGTAACACTTGGTATCGCACATGCATAACATTAACCTCTGTACCGGTGCCTCCAAAATCAATGCTCATTTATTTCCCCCCTGATATCCCCAGCATTTTATATTTGATTGTACTGACATTGTTTTCTTTTTACAAGCCCTGTTCTCCAGGTGAATGTTAGAGCCCCAGTCAAAGACCAGAGTGCTGGGAGAGGTTTTACCATTCCATAACCGAACTCCCAAACAGGAGACGCGCAGAGAGGAGAGGTGAACCAACTGACAGCCGACACAACAACCCTTCAGCCCTGCCAGTTACCCCCCCAAAGCAGGCTGAGAAATCTCCCCCAAGATCAGGAGTTTAAAAATACATTAACCCGTTCCGTCTTACCTGTCTCCCCGGGGGTTTCAGCATCCATCAGCCGGCGGGACCACAGGTGAGCGCGTCTTCCTCTCTCAGGCGACCGGCGAGAGAGGAGAAGGGGGGGAGAGGAGAGGGAGGGGGGGAGAATCACTGAGTCCTCCGGCCGGCCAGACCGTTGAGGTGTTCCGCGGCTCTTCCGTTCACCCGGGTCATTCCAGCTGGTCCTCAGCTGCCTCGCTAGCTGGCTGGCTCTCTCTCTCTCACACACACACACAGCACACACACGCGCGCACGCACACACACGCGCGAGCGCGTTGAGGACCTCCTACATCTCCGGCAGGAGTCCACGGATCCCACGTCTCCCCGTGCCAATCATGTGGACCTTTCTCTCCTTATTTGTTTTTTTTTTGTTTTGTTTTGTACCCCCTTTTCACTGAGCTTTGCCTGCACAAGAGAGGATCGCCGTCTTCCTTCCCCCTGCGCAAGATCGGATCGGAAGCCTGTAGCGGAGTTGAAGAAAGCGAGGGGGAGAGAGAATGAGAGAGCGAGAGGGAGGCAGGGAACGAGAGGGAGAGAGAGAGAGAGAGAGAGGCAGAGACCGAGAGAGAGGCAGAACGTGAAAGAGAGAGAGAGGGACAGAGAGTGGCAGAGAGCAAGAAAGAGAGGCAGAGAGGACGTTTTCCCTCCCGCTTCATTCATCTGCATCAATCAGTCAGGAAGTGGAGGGGAGGGTCTTTGGAGAGCCCATGTGTCACTCAAAGACAGGTGAGGTGCCTGGAGTACCATGTGTGTGAGTGTGCATGTGCGTGTATGTGTGTGTGAGTATGTGTGTGTATGTGTGAGCGTGTATGAATGTGTGTGTGTACGTGTGAGTGTATGTGTGTGCGTGCATGTGTGTGTGTGCTGAATCTGTATGACTGGCTGGAATGTTCCCAGGTTTGTCACTTTACCCCTGGGCTTTTCCCTGTGTGTCCTGCAGCAGCACTTCCCCATCAGAGCATGCATGCAGCTGCCATCGTCCAAAGGCTATCAATCTCCCCCAGAGCAGGATGCAGGGCAGGGGGGGGCTGTTGGCAAAATTACCCCACCCCCCCAAAGCCCACCCACCTAACACCAGCACCCCCAGCACCCCCAGTACCCCTGTGTCTGTCGCAGCCCCAGCAACGCCGCTGCAGAGAGGGAGCACACCGCGCAGGAGCCTTCCTCGAAAGCCCACCAGCGCCTGCGCCACCTCCGACAAAGCGCAGCAAATCTGCGAATTAAACAGACACGCAGAGATGTGCCCGCTGCCCCTGTAGGACAAAAAAAAAAGAAAGAAAAAAACACCCAGCTGCAGCTCGGCTCAAGTGGATGTGGTGGGCTTTGTTTGTGACTGTATTGTTCTGTGGTTCTGAGTCAATTCTCAGCTTAGCGCTGGCTTGCTGCCCGCGACTCCGGTACCAAGCGGAAAGGAGAAAGGCGCAAGAAGGGAGGAAGAGATGTGGAGAGGAAAGAGACAGAAAGGAGAAAGAGGAGTGGAAAAGATAGGGAGAAGGGAAAAGAGGAATGAAGATGAAAAGAAGAGTGAGAGAGAGAGAGAGAGATGGGGAGAGAAATGGAGAAAAAAATGGAGAGAAGGGAAAGAAGGAGGGAGGTAGATTGTGTGTGTGTGTGTGTGTGTGTGTGTGTGTGTGTGTGTGTGTGTGTGTGTGTGTGTGTGTGTGTGTGTGTGTGTGTGTGTGTGTGTGTGTGTGAGACAGACAGAGAGTGAGAGGGACCCAGGCACGCAGCCCCTCTCTGATAAAGGGCTGAGGACATTTGCAGAGAACAGGGGGCGCATACTAAGAGGATCCCTCAGCTCTGCGCTGAATAAGACTCGCTCCCGTGTCAGTCCAGCGGCCCCGAGCTCCTCTGGCAGGCGGGACTGTTGCCAGGGCGATCCTTCTACAAGAGGCTTGTAGACAGATGATCTCCTTCAGCATCCCGGTGCTGTGACAATGCATGCACTTGTGCCTTACAAACACACAGGCGCAGACACACGCACGCACGCACACACACATGCATACACACGCACACACATGTGTGGCATTGCTGCTAATGCACTCAGGAGAGCTCAGGCACACAGATGCTGCAGACACTTAGCACTGATATGCCATTGGGAAGAGTGCCTGCTAAACATTACACATGTGACCTGGAATTAAACACAGCCCCCACCCAAAGTGTCATGTTATTGACAGACCGACATCATCAGCCAGTATCTGTGAACTAAGCTGGGCCATTACTCACTGTTGGGTATGGTCAGGTAGGTTTTTGCATTATGTGCAAAGTAAATGGTTGTACATAAACATAAATGGTATTTCTGCAGTGGAATGAATGTGTTTACACAAACCTATGCAAACGCCACAACAATAAGACTGGCGAATAATGTTTGGTCGTTTCAGGGAATGGGGTGTTTTTTCAAATTCTATATTTTCAAATAGATATAGATACTGATTTATATTTTCAGATAGAAATAGATACTGAGTTTATGCCTCATTACAAGGGTAATAGAATGCAAGTTTGCACTGCTGTTAAATTTTCAAGCCTCAGAATTCTGTATCCAACACTTTTTTTGGGTGTTTGTGAATCCGGTTTCCTGAATTATTGGTTTCCTTTTTGCAAAAGCAGTGGGTTAAAGGAAAGCAGTTTGAAGAAGAGGAAGCAGGCAAAAATAAGACTCGCTCCCGTGTCAGTCCAGCGGCCCCGAGCTCCTCTGGCAGGCGGGACTGTTGCCAGGGCGATCCTTCTACAAGAGGCTTGTAGACAGATGATCTCCTTCAGCATCCCGGTGCTGTGACAATGCATGCACTTGTGCCTTACAAACACACAGGCGCAGACACACGCACGCACGCACACACACATGCATACACACGCACACACATGTGTGGCATTGCTGCTAATGCACTCAGGAGAGCTCAGGCACACAGATGCTGCAGACACTTAGCACTGATATGCCATTGGGAAGAGTGCCTGCTAAACATTACACATGTGACCTGGAATTAAACACAGCCCCCACCCAAAGTGTCATGTTATTGACAGACCGACATCATCAGCCAGTATCTGTGAACTAAGCTGGGCCATTACTCACTGTTGGGTATGGTCAGGTAGGTTTTTGCATTATGTGCAAAGTAAATGGTTGTACATAAACATAAATGGTATTTCTGCAGTGGAATGAATGTGTTTACACAAACCTATGCAAACGCCACAACAATAAGACTGGTGAATAATGTTTGGTCGTTTCAGGGAATGGGGTGTTTTTTCAAATTCTATATTTTCAAATAGATATAGATACTGATTTATATTTTCAGATAGAAATAGATACTGAGTTTATGCCTCATTACAAGGGTAATAGAATGCAAGTTTGCACTGCTGTTAAATTTTCAAGCCTCAGAATTCTGTATCCAACACTTTTTTTGGGTGTTTGTGAATCCGGTTTCCTGAATTATTGGTTTCCTTTTTGCAAAAGCAGTGGGTTAAAGGAAAGCAGTTTGAAGAAGAGGAAGCAGGCAAAAACTGCACATATGGGTAATTAACCATGAAGAAGGCTGTTTAAAAGGAGACTTTGATGTCTGTGGTGTCAGTAACAGGTGTTTATTCTTGCATTCACCTCGGGCTGCCTCGTAAAATGATCAATGCAGTCAGCATCCCGCTGGCAGGGTGCCGGGGCAAGCCAGGCGAAACACACGCGTGTAAACGCGTGACCTTGCTGGAGGGGAGCGCAGCTCAGAGCAGCACACAGGTGCACCCACACACACACACACACACACACACACACACACAGGAACAAGACACGGCTCTGAGGCTCAAACTTGAGGAAGCCTTTGGACAGATGTAATTAAGGTATCCATGTCCAGACAGTTATTGGGGGCCGAGCCCTGCGGTAACATGCTGAAGAAAAAGAAGAAAAAGGGAGCTGTAACGTTCTTATGTGGGCTTGTCACATTTAGACACTATCATTGTTGAAAGAAATCCAGTATTATCCACAAGTGAGAGCTAGCTTTTCGATTTCATTTTTTCGCCCTATGGTCACTGACCTTACTTGGGGCCCCGGCCTTAAGAATCCATAATACCTACTACCTGCTATCTGTGACCCCCCCAGGATCACCCCCCAACCCAACCCCACCACCCACACCCCCTGGGCAGATGGGAGGCATGTACACTTTACCACCAAGATATAGCCCTGCCATTCCCCGGAGGTTGGGTTGGATGGACTGAGGTATCCTCCATTCTTTTCCAAGTGGACTCTCATCTGCTCGCTGCATGATGAGCTTCAGAGATGCGTTCACAGAGAGAGTTCTAGAAATGATGTAGCCATTAGATATGTGATAACAGCTGTGGAGAGGTTGCCTGGGCCCTTTTCTCAATCAGATACCAGCGCATATTTCTAGGGGGAATAAATGAGTTCTGTAATGGGTTTCGCATCTTAAAAGAGATATTAGCTCTGAATAAAAATAAGACGCAACATTAATGAAAAATAATAGTGATTAAGTCTTACAGGCAAAGCAATCATTTGCAATGGATTTTTTTTTTTAGCTACTATTATTTTACTTTCTCTCAGACTCATTCCTTCTCTAAAAATGAAAGCTTTAATCAGACAGAGGAGGTCTGAGGTCTCTCCAGTCTCCGTGAAGCAGATTCAGTGTGACGAGGCTTCTCCGGCTTTCACCTCCAGCTGTAGATAAGGGGGAGGATGAGATCCATTTGCCAGTGAAGCGACTAATGAACTTGTTCCTTCCTGCAACCCAGCACACGTCACCTAACGCCCCCATCTCCACAAGTGTTCAAACAGACCCCCGCTTCGCTCTCGACTCCTGTCACCTCGCCTCATACACTCACAAAAAGGGTCACCCCCTCCACTCTCCATTCCCTCTGTCTTGGCTGTCTAGGGCAGTGGGTTGGTGGTGGCGGGGGCGGGGGGGGGGGTGGTCGATCGTCTTCGGTAATTTGTCCTTTGTTTCCCGGGTGCTCATCTGTATTCACATCTACGTCCATTCCATCGGGATCACGACCAGCCTGAGTTTGATTGGGTCCCTTATTCGAGCTGAAGAGGGTCACTGGCTCTAATTTAATGGAACATGTTCCTTGTATTCAAATGCAATGACAATTTAGCCGACTTTCCATTAAAAATCTTAATTAAAGCTTTGTGAAAGGACTGAGTGCTTAAAATGAAAATGTATAGGATCCAAAATTTTAATCAAAGATGATTTCCGTCTGAAACTCATTCTCTCTCACTACAGTGCTAAGTGTTTAAAGTAAATTGAATTTATTCCCTTTATCAGATTTACGGGCTGCTGTTAAGCTGCAGTCAGTAGCGCAGGTTCGCTGGCCTTGCTGTTAAAGTGATCACCCTGGCCCTGTAAAGTCACAGGTTACATATTCAGCCCTCTTATGGAAGAGATTCCTTTTTATACCCTCTGTGCCCGAGAAACGGACACCAGTGACCACATCGCTATGGAAACGTGCCACGACCAATGGGGTTGCACCTGGGTGTAATAAAAATTGAAAAAGCAGTCCCATCACTCGAGCATGGCTCCCAACGTGAGCTTCCCTTTTTGCTGACCAATTCCGCACTTATTATTTAAAAGGCTCGGCGGACCTGCATTTAAAATGATGGAATTATCTTGATTGCCCGGAAAGAAAGCGGGTAATAAACAGAGCGCCTCTCTCACAGAGTGTTACACTGTGATGGGATACATCCTTCTGCTCGTAAAGACATACAAATAGCTCTTAAATGGTGTTATAATAACTCACATGAGCAGTACGTGAGATGGTTGAATTTGGATTTGCTGACATTCCCCCACCCCCATTGGGTATTATTGCAGCATTGTACTGCAGCTTTGTTAAATATTCAATTCTGATTGGTTGGAAGGGTATTGACATTTTCGTATTACGTAGAGACTCAGTATGCTTGTAAGACTATGAGCAATTTCCAGCTAAAGTGTCCTTATTACTGCTCTGAATGAGTACAAAAGCCTTTCAACAGTCAATTTAAATTAGATGTTCTTTTTATAATAGTAAAGTAATAACTTTACTACATCATTGTAACACTACCATAGTTTATTAGAATTTGAGTGTTAAATTATTTCTGTCACAAGTAGCCCTGGTATTTCATTAAAAATATATTGCATTATAAATATTGATTTGTTATATAGTACTTCCAAAGGAATAACCCATGAGTGCAGTTTAAGGAAAATAAACCACTTCATGATGGTTAATGGTTTCTCAGCTTTGGCTTTTGACCACATCATGCCATACACTGGTTTATTTCCAACAACCACACATTCCATCATGCTTTATTCTGTACAATCTGCTGTCTAATAAAATAAGCGAATATACTATACAAAGGCTGAATTAGTGCAGTTAGAATGACTTGAAGCCTACTGCCTGCTGTGCTGTGTCACATAACCTAGTGCCTTTGAGATGATTTCTTTGAGATGAGAGTTTTAATTTGGGTGCACAGGGACCAGTCAGCTGAGTGATTGCAGTTCACCCTGTCACTGCTCAGACATACTTTCCCCAGCCATTTAATTATTATTATTATTATTATTATTATTATTATTATTATTATTATAAATAGTGCTGTACAAATGCTGAGGTTTGGACCTTGACATGGTCACATTATGGTCACATAAATGAGTGCTGGAGATCATGACAGCAGATAGGTAAGATGGTGAATGTGAAGGCATTTTCCATGGTCGTGGGGCTGGCCCTAATACATTGGGTCTGAGTTATGACATCGGCTGATAAAGAACAGGCACAGGCACATTCATTCTGCCAGGGTTACAATGGGTTTTAGTCAGCCAGGTGCCCTCAGGTACTACTCCATTAGGTCCTACCAGGTGTCCTCAGGCAACCAGGTCAATGAAATGTGAGATGCACACATGGACCCAAGTTAAACATTAGACCAGTCAGAGGGTAAGTATCGTAAGACACTGGTCTTTAGGCTTTACCTATCCTGCCTGCATTACAGCATTTGCTTTAGAAAAGACTGTATGCACCAGGATATTTAAATTCTTTATTTCAAATACACTCTGTGGCTGTGTCTAATTAGTCCTCTACCTTCACAAGGTACATATGCCCCAGGGGCTAGGTGGAAATATCCCAGGGGGCACATGAGGTAATTGATGAATTAGTGAAATTACCTGAGATCATTAACGTTGAGCTTGATTCCAAACTTTAATGACTGTAAACAATGAAGTGATAGCAGAAGGTGCTGGCAACTATAAAGTTCTTAATCTGTACAGTATTGTATACTTTGTATAGTTTCACAAAAGGTCATATTTTCTCTCACTGTCTGAGTCTTGGCTGGTGTTGTACACATAGATTTTTAATAGTTCCTAAATTCCACTAGGGATTAGGAAATTATGACTCTTGGACAAAGATTAGAGATCCAAAATAATTCTTCTGAGACCATTAAGAGAACTCATCATGGTGATTCTTCTCCCCACTAGATAGATAATTTTACCGTTCCATTCATCCCTTTAAAAAAAATGTGTACACATGCAGAAATGATCCTTTAAATGTAATAGTTAAATGTATATTTTATGTTTTATTAATTTCCTGCTTTGTAAAACAACCTGTCTATGTCACTTCTTGCATTGATTCCACATCTTTATGTATTAAAATGAATTTCAATGTGCAGTATTCTGTTGAAATAATTATCACAACATATCTTATTGGCCTGAGTAACAATCATGTTTACTATTAAAATCTCAAACCACAAGTCTCAATTTGTTAGACAGAGCCTTGGAGTTTTATGCAGTGCCTTGCATCAGGACAGCAGGTGGCTTGCACGGGCATTGCTTGCTAATTCAAGGCTAAATGCAATATCACTTACCAAGCCTTGAGTTGGCAAGCAGCTCTGCAGCATATTATGTTGGTTCCAAATGGTTTGTTTGCGCCAGCTAGCTTTGCAGAGACTTCCAGCGTGCGATACCAGAGACACTGGAAACAGCAACAGCATAGAAACAGCATCTCAATAACAGCGTGATCCCAGAATGAGTGATTGAAGGACCATAATGTTATTGCAGAGAGAAAAATAGTGCCACAGCATGATGCCTTTCTCATTTTGGAACTTTGGAAATCTTTCATACCAAGCATGGCAATGGCGCTCTGTTATAAAACAAAATTATTTCCAGCGTATCCACAAAATCAATGAATTGCGTTTTTCTAGGTTAAAATATAGTAATTGGCAGGGTAATGGCTGAGAAACAAAACTTGTCCTTTTGAATTCTATGTTGTTTAAGATGTCTGCTAACCTAAGCACCTCTAATCAGCGCTGTTCAGTCACCCTGAAGTACAGTTCAAATTTCAGTGAGAGAAATAGTCACTAGCCTATGGGTGAGTGAACTGGAGGAGTCAAAGAACTTAAGCTGCAACACTCTTGAACGTTCTTCTGCTTTCATGCACAATTAATGGCCGAAGCTGAACTGGTGGCGCCTTCACACACCAATTGCCTTAATGAAATGAAAACATGGATGGTGACATATTGGCTGAAAACCATCCCTGAGAGAACAGAGAAAATATCGATTTGTTTTAACAGCCGTTTATCAAAACTTTAAGCACTGAATTTGCTTCACCTTGGTGTTATTGTGCCCACAAGTCAAGAATCTGAGTGTTACGTTTTGACTCGGAGCTGTCAGTTGCAGCCCAGCTCATCCGGGAACCCCAGGCCTTCTTTTATTATTTTTAAAATTATTTTAAAACCCATCCCATGTCTGAGCAGGAAAGATGTAGAGGTGCAGTCCCGCTCTATAATCTTGTCACTTCTTGACTCTTCCAGCTCTTTGTATTCAGGAGTACTGGCTGCAGCAAAAGTAGCAGCTAGGCTATTGACTAGTAACCACAGGTCTGACCACAGCAGGCCCATCTTGACACCACTGTTATGGCTGGCTGTTAAACAGTGTATTGATTACAAGGTAACAGTCTCTACATTGTAAACATTGTCACTTCCTTGTAGAATTTCTTGCACCTTGTATGCCAGTTCAATCCTTGTGATCAGAAGTTGAGGGACTACAGGTGCTGCATAGTTGTCGGGATCTTTCACTTGATCTGATTTCTGATTGCTGAACGCTCCTCCATCTAAGGTCAGAAATGCTGCAGTTCATTATTATAGTTAGGGAGCTAGGCTTGCAACTCAGTTATCATATACCCCTGCTGTTCTACCCTTGAGCAAGGTATTTGACCTGTACTGCTTCAGTAAATATCCAGCTGTATAAACACAGAGTGTGTAAAACTGAGAACTGTGTAAGTCGCTTTAGATAAGTGTCAGTGCAATGCTTTAATGTAACACAAAGGAAATGTTTATGTGATGATTATTTGCAGTTGAACATGTCTTTTGTTTAGCTTTTTGTCAGCCTCCTGGGATATGCTATTTTGAAGAAGTTAAAATAGACAGACAGACAGACAGACAGACAGATTGAAT
Organism: Albula goreensis; assembly: GCA_022829145.1. NCBI lineage: Eukaryota > Metazoa > Chordata > Actinopteri > Albuliformes > Albulidae > Albula > Albula goreensis. The sequence continues at coordinate 33,051,425 of CM040746.1, read as the reverse complement.
TTGTGATAGCAGGTGGCACAGCAGTATATCAAGATAAACTTATGGCAATTTTAAATTGGACTTGGAAAGAAACAGATGGAAATTGCTAGAACAGTACTAAAATATCAAGGGAGTTAATAAAAATGTTGGACATTAGAGTGTTCCAGTACTATGCATTATGGATGATCAAATTATGAATGATCATTACATTAATAGCATCTAATGTAACACATCTCTTTAGAAGCTTGGCAACAAATTTCACATTTGAATTCAGAGACAAATAGAAAAGCTTGGGCAGATTGGTTTCATTTAATGTCCAGCAGTCAACCTTACTGCTGTCTCATACTCTCAACTTCCTGAGACTGAATGCCACAATTAATTTTCTTGGACTTTGGAGAGGCTAAACATCTGCTTAATGAGAGACTACTCACACATTTTCCATTTAAATGTGTTTCCAAGCACTGTCAAAGCGAACATAAAATGCACTCTTTGCTGGTCAACATCAGCAAAGAGTGAATCTAAACAGAGTTTAAATTTTGGGGTCACCTCAAAAAATGGGAATTTAGTTGTTGTGTAAACACATGCATTTACCTGTTTCACCATTCCTCCCTTTTATGTCACCTATAATGCTTGCAATTCCTTTAGCATCTCTGCTCCAGAGCAGTGGCCTTCAGCTCTAGTCCTGCAGCATCAGCACAATCAGCTAGTTTTTGTGCCCACCTTGAATTGCACAACCATTTCAGATGCAAGGAACCAGAAGAGCTGAGTTAGCTGTGCAACCAACTGCCATAACCAATACATTGCATGTTAAGTGAAAGCCAAAACCAGCAAACCCTGGAGTTTTTCATGGCCAGGGTTAAAGGCCACTATACTTAATCAAGGTCATTCTGTCATGACTGAAATATGCTCACACATCAACGATTGTTTATTTGTAATTGTTTCATCACATAACATTGTTTATTTGCAGACCCTTACGCAGAACGACAAAGAGAATTTAGCACTGTTACACATTATACATATTACTGGCACAGTTTGCGCTCTGAGCCTTTCTCAAGGGCGAGAGGGCAGAGCCCCCACCTGGACCTGTGTCCTATTGAGTTAACGGAGTTTCTGAGCAATTACATTCACAGCACCCCTCAATGTCGCTTTGTTTATGTTAGATATAAACAGAAACAGCTGCAACCACAGTGAGCATAAACATTTTTCTATGGTTATTACAGAATGTTCTGCTCTGATAGCCAAAGTCATGACTTAAATTAGAGTAATTTCTTTTAATTTATACACATGGACAATGAATTTGCATGTTCAAGGTCAGACAGGAACTTTTTCTATATATACTCATTGAAGTTCATTTAATCTCATAAATTTGTGCTTTTATGTTTTTACATTCCACAAAAGGTGCAGAGGTAATAGGGACATACACTTTTACAGTATTTTATGGCTGAATTTCTGCCAGCTATTACCATAGCAAAAAATGGTAAGATTAGAGGCTTTTCACAGCTTTTGTTAAATGTCAACATGCAGTTGTGCACACAATCAATGACTTTTAAAGAAACACAAATGTGTGCCATAGATATGGACATACTCACTTGCTCTACAAAGTTTGCTGCCACATACCATCTCACTACTTCTCAATTCAGTCACTTTTTACTTTGAGATAAAAAAAATCTCCCCTTCCACCCCTAGAGATGCATTTTATACAACCTGAAGTTTGAGCCAACCACTCTCTATAAAATCCGTGACCTATTTTTAAATATTATTATGAGAGTTCCTGACCTTTTAGCTGAGTGTAGGTAACAGCGCAGCAAGGCCTTACCTCTACTGCTCTTTATAACCACAATGAAAAGGGAGGTCTGGAGAGTGGTGGGTCCCTGTGCTTTAAATATGAAAGGGAAGTTGCATTGCACTTAGGCCCTATAATGTCACTGGACCCTATGGGTCCCTTGTTATTTCAAATGAATGTAATTAATCTCATTTACCACTTATTAACAGTTACTAGTACATCAAATGTTAAGCTTTGGTTGAATCAGAAGACCCTGGCCCACATGCTCCTGTCCTTATAAAGGGGGAAAACGTCATTTATGTGCTGTTTTAAATCGTCACTTGACTCCTCCTAATGTTCTTTAGCCATATTTTAAATCTTGAAGTTTGAAAATTTCATTTCAGTATCTGAGCCTGAAATTTGGCACCTCAGTGAAAGTATAAGTAAATGAACTGTAAAAGTCAATTATCTGGCTTCCTCCTCAGGCGATTTCACTCGACATAAGAATTATTACGGATGTGACACAGCTATCCTTTTTGTAACATTGCTGAGCGATTGAAGGGGATGTTTCCTTTCAAAACAAGTCAGTTTTTCTGGTAAAATCAGGAAGTAAGTCTGGTTGTAGTGGGCCTTTAAAACAGAGAAATATTGTATTAGCACACCAAATTTCTGAAAGGGCTTTGAAAGATATGTGTATAAATGATTGTTTCTGAAACCATAATGTAATGACAAGTAGCCAAGAGCATGAATGTCAAAATCACATATACTTTTCTTATATGATCAGAGGACCGAGGCTTTTCCAGCCCTCGAAATAACAGAGTAATTTGTCAAAATTTTAGTACTGTTATCTTGTCAAGAGGGGTATTACACTTGTTATGGTGTAGATGTTTTTATATTATCCTCTGCAGGTTATAAGAAAAACATTTTTCACAGAACCTTGTAGCCACTGGAGGAATTATTTGGAGAAAAACATGAAACGGCTGTGCCTTGCAACAGAAATTTTGTGTTAATATGCGGCTGCACAGAGACTCAGAGATTCTGGACAGATTTGAGTTTTATGTATCAAAATCTCTTGCTTGCAAGCTCTTTATTTACCTACGCTTTGAAAATGAATGAATAAATCTTGTTATTATGCTTGACCAATTAGTGGGTGAATCACAGCTTCTCCACCTTTTTTATTTATAAATTTGTTTACTTTTTTAAAGAAAATGTAATCACATGAGTGATTGTATAGCTCACAGTGTTGCCCCATAAGTTTTGGCCTTTTCCCAAAAAAAAGAAGAAATACTGATGTCGTATCGCAATTTTTCTCATGCTGAGTATTAAAACCCCTGAAATATCACCATTGGTTACAATGAGGATAGTCAGTGAAAGGTGCTGGAAGAACTGCTGGAAGGAGATAAAACCCGAGCGCAGAGAAATTTCCTCTCTCATCGAATGGAGGGATCGATTCAGTCAATGTTGACCACGTTAAGAGCCAAAGGTTTTTCACTCCGGGGCTCCATGTCACATGATTCGTCAAGGCCCTGCCTCCTATTGTCATGGGAATGTGGCTAAAAATAGACTTCTGACACAAGCCAGTCAAATCTCCTGGTGCAGGGAGACAGGCAGGCAGGCGCATGCTGTAAGAGAACTGCAACCTTCGGCTGGATTCAGGAGGCCGGTGCATAAATGAGCAGGCTCTGGAATTTGCCTAATCGCTACCCGACCATCTGTAGGGGGGAATCCAGAGCTTCGGTGATTCGATACGATAAGAAAATAAAGGAGGAAGTGAGTCGGATCAAGTGGCTGGCAGTTCATTTAGTTTGAAAGAGTGAAAAAAAACCCCAATTGAATCTGATACGTGTTTGCCGATTCAGCCTGTAACGGGAGGGGAATCTGAGAGCTCCTCTGAAGGCGAATACAAAGGGGAATTATGCGTTTTTTTTTCCTTCTTTCAACTGCACCAGAGGTGCACCCATAAAATCTGTCCCCAAGAAATGTGTGTAATAATATAATATTTAATAAAAAGTAGCACTGCAGCCAGTGACATAAGAGGGAAGACACTCATAATGTTGACATCGTTGACAGCACATACAGGATAATTCAGGGCTATATTTTGTGGATCTTAAAAAAAGAAAAACATTGTGAATTAATCATCACAAATTGAACAGAATAAAACAGGAATTTTAAATAAATTAGTTGAGCAAACAATTCCATTCATTGTCACAACCACCAATATATAGAAATAGCCAGGTAAGTCTGCAGCAGAGATTAGTGGAAAAATGTACAGTCTTACCCTAACAGTTCATTATTGTCTGAACTATCATTCTTGCAAATCAAGCATTCCAAATAATGCAGTACTACGGCAATCTTTTAATAAATAGAAAATTAATGGAGTAACCACTTCTCAAATCCTGAACATCTGTTTCCTGAAAATGGACTTAGTCTGTCTGTTTACATGATTCTGTCTGACTTTGTATTTTTTAAATATCCTGTGGTACGGTAAAATATTAGGTTGCAATATTAGGTACATCCCAGGTGTTCAATAACCTGAAAATCTTTCATGAGACTTCAGTAAAGCAGTTAATCTGGCAAGCAAAGCATTCCTAGGGGACTTTATGTGATTTGTGGGAGTCTGAGGACAGATACTGAAATCTGAGCTCTGGAAATTCTAATAGACATTACATTACAGTCATTTAGTGGATGCTTTTTATCCCCCTGGGAGCAATGTGGTTTTGGGGGCCTTTCTCAAGGGCCAAACAGCAATAGTGTGGCTAAGCTTGGGCTTGAGCCACCAACGTTGGGGGTCATGTACCTTAGCCAGTAGACTACAGGCTGACCCCTATATGCTAAGCTAAATGACAAAAATACAGAGATATATATATAGAGATAATATGGAGAAATACCATAGGTGTGTATTCAATTCACACTGTGTGACTTCTACTCGAGTCGTACTCAAGACATTGATTTTCTGACTTCAGACTCGATGAGATCACACAAGAATTGAAACTCGAGTTGGACTTGATCACTGATGGCTTACTTACTTGAGACCTAGCCTAGTATGATTTGAAAGTACTCCTGTTTTCATTTAAAGAAAGAACAGTTACAGTCTGAAGCAGTGCCATCAGCACCATGACAGCTCTTTGTGATACCTTCATCAGCTCAGAATGACTCAGACTGCTTTATTAAGTGAGATCCTCCTCAAGATACTTAATATTGTCTTCAAAGCCCAGGCTGTCATTAGCAGGAGAAGAATTGCATCAGAAGGAAGTCTGCAGGTTGATTTGCAGCAACCTCACACTAAATGCACCATTTGGAGTTGCACAAAGAAAGGTAAGACAAGAGGCTAATAGGTAGCTTTGCCTAGCTACCTAGAGCTCTGTTATGCTTAAATAGTATGTGTACTTGGGCCTTCACTTAAAAACAAGAGTGAGAAAAGAGACAGAACATCTACTATGTTACAGAAATAAGGACATGGAGAGAGACGGTCTCAAAGAGAGACAAGAAGAATGAGGGGTTTGTGTGTGTGTGTGTGTGTGTGTGTGTGTGTGTGTGTGTGTGTGTGTGTGTGTGTGTGTGTGTGTGTGTGTGTGTGTGTGTGTGTGTGTGTGTTGTGTTTAGGGAGGTACTTAGCAAAAAGTTTCATGTTAAATGGAATAATTCTTAGCTGGATTAATTCTCAAAGCAATTACTGTGTTTTACAGCACTTTAAATTCATTAGTAATGAATACAATTTCATAAAAATTAATACACTATGTGAGCTTAATGTCTAATTTGATCTTTTCCCATAATATTGTAAGAAAATGTGTTCAATTTACTTTAAAATACATCATGAGTTATGAAGCACTTGAAGCCAAAAGGACTTTAGACTTTACTTGATATGATCTCTAAAATGTGGGTCTTGACTTTAGACTGGCTCATCTTAACTTGGGACTGAAGTTAGAAGTGTGGTGTTCAGACTTGAGACTTTGTTAGTTGTTCCTTGCAAAACTGTGACTTACTCCCTTCTCTGCTACCTTATTTCTATATTCTGAACCATTACTTTAGATTCAAGTGAAATGTGATCATGTTGGTGGGAATCAGAGAATGAAGTATGAACATTTCTGTCTTTTTTCCATTTCAGCCTGGGTGTGCTATAAAGTGCATTGTCACAAAATGTTTTGTTCAAAGTGAAATCCACAGAGAAATTATGTTGATTTTAAATTAGAGAAATGCCCATATTTTCCCAACCTGAACTGAAACATTTTGTAATCCCCATCTGGCACAAAACTCCCACTCAGACTTGAGGAAGAGCAGTCAGACATGTGACTACTCTTTGCTATTTTTTACATTCCATCACAGATTGCTTACACTGTTGGAGGAACGTGTAGTCAACATATGTTCAGCTCACATATCTGCAGGCACCTGACAGGCCATGAGAGGTCGCTAGAGACCAATGAGAGTGATGACTCATTGAAACACTTTATTTTAATGTCTACTTTTAAACTATAAATAAATCATTATGTAATACTTTTTTAACATGAGTATACGTATAAATGGTTTATTAAGGAATTGTAATTACTTATAAATCATGAACAACAGTATTTACATTACATTTACTGACTTACAAGCAGTGTACTACAGGTTAACAAACAAATGTAATTTGTGTTAAGTTTAATACTGATTTATTTGTAGTTTGTAATCAGACATTGTAAGCACAAAGTGTTACCATTGACTTTACTGGGCTTAACTGCTTCTTTTCCCTAGCAAGGCTGAGGTAGTAGTCGCATCATCAATGTGGACCTCCAGACAAAACCAGTCATATACATTATTTACATCAACTGACCAGCTTAGTATTTAACATGATATCTTCATAGTTGCTCTTAGAAAGGCTGCCATAGAATAATATATATTAATGATAAAAATAGCAACAACAACTGGTTGCACACCAATCATTTAATGAACAATTAGATAGCAGAACACTGTGAATGCTACTGTAGGTGTGCTTTGTGAAAAAGCCAGTCCGCAGGAGAGGACGAGCCCTCTACAATACTGCTTACTCACGTAATCCATGGGCGTATACACCCTCCCTAACATCTCACATACTTTGATTTATGAAAGGTTTAATTCTGCTCACTCCATGCTTTTTTTCCCCTTCCCTGCTCTGATAATTTCAACTAAAAAAGCCCTCCTACACACTGACTCCACCACAGCGTATTTGCCAAACTCAACCCGAGGATATGTCCAGGGTATATGTGTTTCATTAAAATGGGCTGTCCTGTATGTATCAGGCTGTAGCAATGTTTATCATTCTGGGTTTTTTTTCTGGCCTGAAGCCTGTCTGGGTCTGTAGATTTCCATTAATCCATTAATCATGTTTTTCGCACATGTGCTCCACTCTCTTGAAGGGTGCTGTGTGAAAGGTCTTTTGCGGAGGGTGTTGGGATGAATAGCAATTTAAACAGAGAAAGAACCTCTGGTGACGTGTAAACTTTTAACATTTTGCTACATTATGTTTTGTCAGTTTGTGTGTGTGTGTGTGTGCATGTGTGTGCATGTGTGTGTGTGTGTGTGTGTGTATGTGTGTGGAGAAGTAGTTCAGAAAAACCTATTCATTTATTTTTGTCCTTTCTTTTAATTTTGGATCTTTTCTCTTGGTTTTAATTTTGTATTATATGTGTATGGGTGGACTGCCATTAACAAGAGAGCTCCATTAGTCTCTGACCCAGGATTTGGAAAGTATGATGAGTAGGAAGTTAACATGTGTTGATATAACACTTACCACTACTTACTACAGTTTGTTGCACATTTCTACTTAAATTTGTTCTGAAACTATAAATGAATAATTGTTTTATGTAATTTTACAAACCCCAAAATGGGTTTTGATGTTGCAAGTACAATGTAACAATGTGAAAGCACAGTTTAATTATGTATGAATTAGGCCCATTTAAGTAATATGGGGAAATTATATTTCAATATCTGCATTCATATTAAATTAATATTGCAGTTCTGATGTAGGGTCTTTATTCGATAAATGAAAGAGCAACATACATTAAAAGGTTTAGCTCCTGGCTCCACCCATTCCCACTTTATCTTTGTCTTTATTTGGAAACAAACAACAAATATTTTGATTAATAATTTTACTTTTTGGAATACTGCCATTTAGCATGCAGTTAATCATTTTGCCTGTGTCATTAAAACTTGGCTTCATCTGCTTTTCCACTTTTCCTACTTGAAATATCCAGTTGTTGTATAGACTGTACTCTGTTGCTTCAGTCTCTGCCATCAAGTATGTATTGAGAATATTACTCTCCCCCAAAACATGTCACCTGTCACACAGCCACAAGTCCAGCTTGTGCTGACACTGAATTTGAAGAGGAAACCTCAATAGTTGAAAAATGTATCGTCTTTTCCACTACTACCACCTCATCTCATCTCTCCCAACAATACCATTAAAGGAGGGTGGAGATTAGGTGGTGGTACATCTGAAGTGAAGATACATCTTTCAAGTGAGCTCCTCTAATTTGTAGCTTGTGCAGACAGACTGTGAGTGCCCGGCTGACCAGTGGGGGGCGCTGGTGAGTGATGAGATGCAGTCATCCCTACTGATTGATTCACTCCCTTCCTCCCTCCTGTCCCAGGACGATGGTCTATCCAATGACACATCTCCCAGCCGGGCCACCGGCCACAGTCAGCACTCACAAGGTCTGGTCACTATTTATTTTCACAAACTGGATTCATCACATGCGTGCCATGCCCTCTCATGGTAATTTCAAGCAGCAGGGCAAGCAGAGCCTGGTAAAGCCAGGAGCTTCAGTAATTTGCTTATACCTGGAGCTGAGTCACTGTGTCAGTTACTCATTTCTGACAGTTTTCCCACTCAAAGCTCAAAGCTACAACAACACAGTACTACACAGTATGCATGAATGAAACCTAAATATTAGGAATCACAGCCAGCTTGGTGATCCAAGAGCCGTGATAAAATATAAATAGTACTATGCATTGTGGTGCACATTTCTTGAAGGTCACTGATAGTGTTCCCTACAAAAGGGCATAGCTATGGAAGATGGATCAGGAAATCATGTTTTATAGTCAAGCCTATCATCATTTGTGGTGGACTCCAGGCAAAGCTCTGACTTTCCCTTTCAAAAACACTCAACTTTTCAATTTTTTATATTTCCAATTCCCTTAGGAATTCCGCATATCAAACTGATGGCCCCTCTGGCCCTGGACCAGCGATTATTCAGGTCTGCTCACTGATTCTGTATGAGTACGAGTGGTGCAAGAACATTGTGGACACATTTTTTTATTATGTAGAGGAAAGAAAAACTCGTGGTCTGCAAATGCACAGATAATGCAAATAACTGTTTACATCTTTACAGGGCCGGCGCACCACAGACGTGGAGGACATTCATTCATTCCTGCACCTTGAAAAATGTGCTCAGACTCAAAACTGTGAGCTCTTAGCAGTGCCTGTTTGCACATTAAGAGTTTATACCACCATGGATATAGCTTTAGAAGCTTACAGGCCTGTGAGTGAATAGTTTTTTTTTTGCATTTATTTTATCACTGATTGTACTAAATTTCCTTATTTTGGCCACATTTTGAAGCAGAACCCTATGGCTTTGTGGAACCTCTGTGATGGTCTACTCGAGACCTGAGCTATCAAGACAAAGGGCATTTCTTAGGAGAAAAGGAAAACTTTTTGAACCTTCATTTTTTTGGGAGGAACTTTCCCATTGAAAAGAGCTGTCCTCCTGATAGCGTATATTACCCAGGTGCCCCACTGCATGTGGAGCTCACAGCTCAGAGTCTGATGGATCCCAGTGATATCACATGTTATGATACCAACACACCCATCCTTAGAACAGGCTAGGGTCCATTGGCTTACCCACCTGGGGGATTCATGCAGTGAGCCACAGACAGTATAAGAGAAGCCTCTGCTTTATTATCTGTCATCTTCTTCCCCATGGTCTTACTGCCAGTGCCAGCTGTGAATTAAGCCTCTTTCTTCTGTTACATAGATTCTGGGCCATCTCTCTTAATGACTACAGATATTTGTTAACTGTGGTAAACAGATACAATTTTACACACATTTGGAGGTACTGACACTGCACAGGTGCAATATTTTCCTCCCTGAATGCACTCGAGTCAAGGTAGAGAGAGAGCAAACTGACCGTGGAGCAAATCAGTGTTCTCCACACTCCAAAGGTGCTGTAAATATATGTATGGCAACTTTAAAGTCAAACCTTGGGGGTATAGCCAGCCCTGAAGCTAGACTGGAAGGGGTTGAGAGGGCTATTCTGTCAGAAGAAGGGCAGAAGCTGGTTAGATGCTGCACATTTAAAATAACACAGAATACCTGATTTGGGAGGTAAAAAGGAAAATTGATTTGGATGCACCTGAAATACCTGACCAAATTTGCTGTGAGGCGGTGAGCATTTTCTGCAGCCGAATTGACCATCAATTTTAACAGCTCCTGAGGCTGAAAAATGTGATTTTGCTTCAAACCATCACAGTGGGACATCATGACCAAACCGTGAAGAGTGTGTGTGCATGCGTGAGTGTGTGTGTGTGTGCGTACATATGTGTGTGACTGCCCATGCACATGGTCAATTTTTCACCTGATCGGTGCGGAACTGTCATCAGCACAGATCACCGCCTCCAGGCTTCTTTTCTCCCGCGGGGCAGCGGAACGTTCCGGCAACATTCTGTGAGGGTAAAAGAAGATCACTCACTCTCACCTTTCAGCATATAAAAATTCACATGAAGCCGGGATTTTTCTTCATTTACTGGCCTTGATGAGAGAGAGAGGGAGAGAGAGGGAAAGAGAGAGACAGAGTGATGAAGGGGTGGCGATGGAGGCAGAGGGTTTTGGATGTGTGTGTGTGTGTGTGCGTGTGTGTGGTTGGGAAAGGCGGTTGGTCTTGAGGGGGGGTGTGGTAGGAGGAGAGGAGAAACTGTCATCAATTACCATTGCTGACACTGCCATTATCTCACTACCTCCTCCACCACGGCATCCGCCACCCGCTCCTCCTCCCAGATTCATAGATGTGAGCCATCATCCTCCTCTTGTCTCCTCTCAGTGAGAGATCACCGGTGGCCCGGGCCTGGCCAGGAAATTGAGGCTGTTTGTCTGCGGCTCCCTGAAGCCACCAGAGTCCTCAGCTCCCGGCATCTGGGCGAGGGCCCCATATGAAACAGGCCATTACCGTCTCCTGCCGCGGCCTGGATACCTGCCCTGGCAGCGGACCGAACCCACCGGCTGAGCCCCCGGCAGCCAGCTCCTCAGTCCACACTGAGTGGAGCAGATGCATGCCATTAAGCCCCAAACCGAATAACAGGTTGCTGCGCTGTAATGGTAATTCTGAACAAACTCTTTCATCACAGTGAATAATGTGCTCCGTTCTGGAGTTGTCTGCGTGCGTTTTATCCTTGATCCCCCCAGACACACACACCGTAGCCCCTGCCTGTCCCTCCCAGAATCTCATTTGCAAGGCAGCTAATTTGCAAACAGCCTGGCTCACTCAGGTGTGGTGCTTGCAGGGCCGAAACCAACCTGACATTTCACTAGTAAGAGCTTCAGGGTTTGTTGGCCTTTTATACCCTCTATTCAATCGACTGTCTCTTTGTGGCCGTATAGTTTGTCACAAACAAAATATGCACTAAAACGCAGGGGGCATGCAGTACAGTCTAATGCAAGAACAGATTGGATTTTCAGGTTTTATTTGTCAAAAATGGTCCAGAGCTATTGGGAGAAGAGAAGATTTGTTTTTCAATTCTGTATTTTAATGTTTCTCTGAAATGTTTGAAGGAGGATGTACTGTTATAGAGGAGAACAGATTTCTTTCTTTCTTTCTTCCACTGCACCAAACCAAAGAAGCAAGAACAGTTGATTTGAAGGAAGAAGTTTCATTAAAAGGAAGATTAATACTAGGTCCTCTCCAGTGATATATGTTTGGAACCACTGGAGAAACACACAATTAGCAGATAAATTTATATATACCTCTCTTTTATGTATTCCTTTGTACAAAGCAAATGCAAGTGTACAACCACTGAAAGGAATCCCATCCATTAAAGGAGAGTAGTGTCCATGAAAATAATTTACAAAATTCAGAACTTCTTTAAGCCAATTACCCAATTAATATTTTTTAAGAATGCATGCAAAAAATAACCCTTTTTTGAGCAACCCGTCATTTACAAAACATTGCAGAGGCTTGCATCTATTCACTTACAGTGCTGTAATCACACAGTTATGAAGGTAAGAAAATGTGAAGCGGGACCTGTCTGCTTTTAACTATGATTTGTTTAGAGAAATTCGGTTAGCTTCGCTAAGTCTCCTCTGGCACGATGCTCTTCAAAACTTCCAAACTGCAGAGGCGTGTATAAAAAGGAATACATTTTTCATCTGTCCATTCGTTTTATGCGTTCCAAGGCCTATGTCTGCTTAGTGGCATGTGAAACAGAAGGAAGTGTTTTCCATTCGCAGAGTGCTCACCATAAATTAGTCAGTGACCTCTAGTATGTTTATTTGTTCACTTATTAATTGGCTTCACTCTCCTGATGCTTTTTGGGTGCAGTGAGTGACTGCAAGCTCGGCCAGGCCTCAGGGCTTTGGGTGCCGTGCTGCTCTTTTCTGGATGTTTTTTTATTTTATTTTATTTTTTTTTATTTTCCTGAAGCACTGCCTGTATTTACATTCAGCCCCCTATTCCATTATTAGAATGTTAAGAGCTTCAGAGAAGGGCAGCAATATGTAAACACATTCCTTGAAATGTGGAGTCCTTTGTAAGTCCATGTTATGAATTCAGTCATTCAGATGAGAAGACGTAGGATACTCCATGAATATAGTTTGTAAACACGTGATTTGAAATTCTTATCTAATTCAGAATACTTGGCTTGATTCTGCGTGTGTGTTGAATGAATTGGAGAACATCATTCTCCCACTAATCTTTGACACAAACTTTGTAATAATCATATCCTATTTAATGTCTTTCTAGATGTGTTGTTGACTGAACAGGTTTTTCAAGTGTATGTCTATTAAAAGAAAGACTGAAGTCTAATTATTGCTCATGGAGGGTATAACATACTGACAAACCACCAAATTTAACAACCAATATTATCCAGATTGTCAAACAGTTAAGTGAAAAAAGTCCATACTATGCTCTTAGCTTTTTGCTAGTTTGTGCACTAAACTTCTATAAATCTCTGTTGTGACTGAATAAATATCCTCTTGCCTGTTTTTGTAGGTCAAAGTGTAATTATGAACCATTGGCTGCAAATAAATAAAACATTGACTGATGAACGTTCTCTAGCAGTGCAGGGTTACCCAGTCCACATGCAACCAGCTGAACATAATTATTTTTGTCAGCTGCTGTAAGGTGAAAAAGGTAAACATTGTGACCTTTTTATAACAGCGTGGCATGCGTCTGCCGCAGCAGATTAGTTTGTGAGTGGTAAGTAGTAACCTCCCTCCCAAAATTCCAGCATTTATAAAACAGTAGGTAACAATTTTTTTAATGCAGTCTCTATGCATTCGGAATCCTCCACATTCAGAATGAGAGAGTGAATGTACATGTAGTCTCTGCGACTGCATTCATTTTCTTTGCAGAGGTATGACCACAATGGACATTATTTTGACAGGTAAAATGTCAGAGAAAAAGACCCATACATAAATAAATATGGTAGCACTCCCACCCTAAAAAAAAACAAACAAATAAATAAAGAGTGATGCCCAGTTTTCCCCACTCCATTTTAAAACTGTTATTCTTTACCCTAATCGCATTCTTAAATAATTAATAATTTCCTTTGATTTATTTATATTAAACTGAAGGGAGGATTTTGATGGGAGGCATAAATGTCCTGTAATATACTGTTTGCTGTGGTTTTCACACAGCAGATACTCCATCAACATCAGGAAAAATATACCGGCAGTTGGCCCGAGTGGCTTCTCAGTACAGTGGCACATAAAATAAAGGCAAGGCAAAAACGCTTTCCAGATTGGAAAGCTTTCAGTTTAATACATAATTTAAGCATGGCCCGGCCGGCATGGTGCCTTCAGCAGACAGCTCTGTGCTCAGTGGAAAGGAGTAATGGTCTGGGTGTCAGCTCAGTCCTCTGTGCACAGAGCAGGCGATGGTCTGCATCGCTACGGAAGCTGGCTCCGCCAACATTCCGCCGCTTGTTGCTCTTCCCCAGGACAGCCGGCCATCCTGTCTGCACATGCTCACTATGGACGAGGTGCCAGAGCACAACTCGTGCTGTAAAATGGTAATCAGTTCATTAACATATACGCATTGTCTGTTTGTGAAATTTACTCTGTCAAGTTTTTGAAAAAGCATAAAAAAAGAATAATTACATTTTAATTCACAGATAATTACAGTTTTCACAGTATCTGTACTGCTGGGACGCTCAATAAGACCTGGGAGCCAGATCGGGACTTGGGCTGTTAGATGGAGAGCAGTGCGTGCACGTACTTTCAGCTACAGACTGAACTTCCAAACTGAAAACAAAAACATGAAATATAGATATTTACATTTCCACAATTTTCACAGTGCAAGGTCCGCAAGAAGAATTAATGCAACACACCAATTAGATTCCACACAGATGTTGTTTTGTACATTTTTGCTAGCTCACAATATTATTTGTTTGAAGTTCCAAATTATCTCTTTGAGGGAAACCCGCCACGGCTGCCAGAAATTGTTTCTTTTTCTGAATAATAATCATGCTGAATAATCCTTCTGAATTACGGTTCAGTACAATAATTACAATTTCAGCATTGCAGTTCTATTTCAGCTCAGTAATCCTGCTGCCACAGGGATGGTGGCCCTGATATGCTGTCAGTAACTTATGGCAAGAGGTCAAATGTTCACTGAGGGAGGCAAACTTCCTTTACAATAGATACAGCTGAACTAATTCAGATTGAATCCTCTATTTTGTTTACCAGTGACATTGGTTTTTATTCACTGTGTGCTATCCATTCAGACCATTAGGCAATGTAAGAGATTATGCATGGCAAAGTGTGACTTTGCAAACACACACACACACATACACACACACACACACAGGAGGCAAATTTTTAATGTTTTGTTCCTTTCAGTAGCATGATGACTTCAAATAAAGTTGACTTTTTGAGAATAAGGGGGTTATCTCAGTTTCTCCCCCGTCTCTGGGGCCTCAAAGGAGCAGTTACCCCCAGTTAGTGAGGCCTTTTATCAAAGCAGACACCTGCAAAGTCTATTCAAGAACCAGGCGACCAGCGCTCACTCCTGCCATGCTCCTCATCCCAGCCAGCGAGAGTGATTCATTAGATCTTCTACCTTCAGCTCCAGATATCTGCCGCTCCTATTTTATTGATTTATTTATTTTTTTTTGTTAACGACCAAATTGGTTGATATTGGAAAATGAAGAGGCCAATAAGCATTTGAATCAAACCTACCATGGCCTCTGATATGTTATTCTTGGAATTCCACTGGATGTTCCTTTTTTCTCCCCCTTTTTCTTTTTTAAGCACTTTCAGATAAGACATCTAACAAGGCCACGGAGACTCTCTCGAGAGACTCTCTCCTCCACTGTCTCGCTGTCAGTCATCCAAGGCACATATGAAGTACGTGTGTTCTGGAAGGAAAAAAACCCTTTAATTTGCTACAGGGACATTTTTCTGTAGTACTGATAAGAGTTCCCTGTTGATTCAGTCAAAGAATAACTGTTTTGGCCATTTTTCTTCGCTCCTCCTATCTTCTTTGGTGAGGCTTTCTTATGGGATAGCGGCACATTGTTCCCCAGGGTGCACTGAAGGGCATTGGCCTGCCAGTCACCGAGAGTGCCTTTGTGGAGTGGTGCTGAGAGGCTGGGATGCCGTCTCTTTTTCTCCAGGGTTCAGTCTCAGGAAGCGAAGGTTGTTGCCTTGAACTTGAACTTGAAGGAGGGCCGTCTCTGCTGAACACAGGGTTCCTAAACGCCACGGTTTCCAACTCAGCCCACTCCATGTCAGGCAGGAGAAACAAGCTGTCATGCAGCTCCGTTTCTCCTTCTCTACCTCATCATAAAAGTGGTGCGCAGTGCTCCAGTAGGGAGGTGGGGGGTGGGTGGGGGTTGTGGTTTTTAGGATCAGAGAGACGCTGACATTCGCTTGGAGTCACTAACCAGTAAAAGAACGCTCCTGGAGGATACTTTCAGCCACCTACCACTTTAAAGTCACTCAGGTACATCATTTGACACACACCTTACAGGCATGAGTCATCCAATGACTCACTTATAATATATATGTATATACTTCCCTTACAAACCTAGAAAACCAAATGAGGAAGCTCAGAGTTGTCGTTTTGTATCCCAGAGAGTATTTTTGTTGTTCGTTTTTTTCCCCTCAAGTTTGTTTCATGTGGTACATGAGATGTTAATATGGTGTTCTCTTTGTCTTTCTCTCTTTCCAGGTGTCCTCTCGCTCAATTAAAATGACTGTGAGCAAAGAAGCATGAGTGCAATAGTACTGCTTACCTGCTGTGCCATCATTTACAAGTGTCAAATAAAATAGGTTCTGCTGATTTTTATAAGGGAAGTCTTTAAAAAAAAGTAATATTTAATGTGTATGGAATGTCCTTCCAAATTTCTTAATTTTATTTCTGAATATCCCTGTTTTCATTATTGCTACCATATCCTAGCCATGCTCTGCATAAATGTAATTAATGCATACTTTTCAAATTACAAGCCTCTCAACATGCTTCATGACATACTGATTGGACATTGGGTCACCTCTCGTTGATGACAACCAATAAATTATCAACAGCCTACGAGTCACTAGAAGACATCATAAAACAGCGATGAATGAACACTGGGCAAGCCAAGCCCTACTCATTGCTTACAGTCTTGCCTCACAGTCACGAATCAGCAAACATATTACACATTTTACTATCATTGACTGGGTCAGGACACAGCACAACGCTACAAGCAAATGAACTATCCAGACTGCAAATCATGCAACATAGGACTAGGAGTGGGGTCGCTTTATTGTAGGTTGATAACAATAATAATAATAATGACAATATTCAGTGTATCCAAAAAATTGGAGACACTATCAAAAAGAGGCTTAGATCCCAAAAAAACCGACATCATGTCTGTTAATGGTGTCAGATTTATGATGTCATAACTTCTGTGTTTTTTAAAATGTCAGCAATAAGTTTGAGAACTAATCCTGGGAGTACTTAGCAATAAAGAGTAAGGAGTCACACAGATAGTGACAACAGTCAAATAATAAAACCAACAAGCACTTTGTCACAAGTTTGAAAGAGACTGAATGCTGGTCTCTGTCTGCGTGGCCTGCTCTGGCGAACAATCTGTCAGAAAGTCCCCTGGAGGGTGAATAACAATTGTAAATTTTGCTATTGTCTCGACCGAGCGGAATATGATTTCCTCCGCGAGCCATAGCAGCCACCATTCTTTACCCTCCTATAAAGCCTCGCGTCCAATCAGACCTCACCATCCATCAATCAGCCCTTCCCGAGAACGCTTTTATTTTGTTTGGGGGCGAATTTTCTTTTCTTCTGAACAGCACAGCAATGTCGACACAGGCAATAAACAATTTTAGCCTTAAACCACTTCTGAACATTGACTCTGGGAAACCGGTGGGAGAATGTGCAGCAAAAATTATTTTTCAGATTAAATGCAATTTTCATTATTAAACACATATGAAAAAAAAAGATCTATGTGAGGTCAAAAAGTACTGATGTCAATCCTGACTTTCTGACACATCACTATTAGCGCAGGTTTGAACTGATCAATGAGTCTGTTTGGCACCAATCGATCTTGAATGAAAGCTTCATTAAAACACAAAGCAATTTGTGGGCAAACTGGAGCACCTGATTAGTCTCACTTTAAAATCCCCCTGATCCTCCACCATCTGGCATCCGGCCGCTGAAATGAACTTTTTCCTCCAAACTGCAGTGAAACTTTACATAATATTTATTGAAACACAAGAGAAGCGATGAAGGCCCTCAGTGGCATAAAAAGCACAGCTCTCGCTCTATAATATATCAGGCAAGGAGACAGAGCCATTTTTTCACATCACCCAGCAAGTGTGGAGACAGCAAAAAATCTCAGGAAAAGCAACAGCTTGCCTTTTACATCCTGATATCGTCGGAGGGAGGGAGAAAATGGAGAAGTCCTGTTTTGGCACAACCTGGCATCCCGAGTGGGTGTCAGGTTGTTTGTCCAGTGAAAGAATTCGTTCACAGGGCAGTGATGTGCCCTGCAGGCTGAAAACAAATCCTGAACATGTCATTTCTGACTGGGAGCCCAGTAGGGCATCATTACAGCAGTAAAACCATATAGTTACTATTTATGCTGTCGTAACCATGTCATTAGCACTACTACACTAATGCTTGACACCAGGCCGAGTGTAACCCAAAGAGTATGATGCCATGTGGATCACCCATCACCCGATATAGTCAGTGGCGTTGAGCTTACCCAGTCCTGCGGGTGGATGAGACTTGTTTTTCTGGGGGGGTTGTTTGTCTGTCTGTCTCAGTTCCACATTTTGCCTGAGACATGTGGAGTGGTCCAACCCAAGACTTAACAACCTCCAACTAGAGCTGGATGTGGGTGCTGTGAAAGGAATCTCTGGGATTACTGTGTCGAAAAACCAGCCCTCATTACCCACCCCCCCAGCCCCCCACACCACTCCCCTGGCTTCACTATTCCCTGCCTATGTCCCCTCAGTCATCGCCGCCTCCAACCCCCACCCCACAGATGTGTGAGGATTTTGAATTAGTTGATTGGGTGTTGTGGTTGGGGGCATCTCAGCTCCAAAAACGTTGATCCCAGATCATCAAACAAGCTAACCGTAGCCGGACTGCCAGAGCACAGTGTTGCCGCCGTCCCCAGTCGCGGAACGTTACACTCTGATTTGCTCGAGCTTCGCAGGTTAGCACAAATGCCGACCCCTTACGACCAAAGAAAGAGGATCAGGGAACGCTCCGGATTCATTCTGTTGGGCCATTCGTATCCCCGTGTTAAGCGTCTTACAGAATCTCTACGCCAATACTAAACTTATTTCACATCCCTGTTGAGTTACTGTGTGTGGGAAGGCATTTAAAACATTTTCCTTTTTTCTCTCCTCTAGCTGCTCTTTGACTAAAGACTCTGCAGATTAATTTCTACTTTCTTTACTAGAAGTCCAGTGCATTACTGTCTACATAATTGCAATGCCGCCCCATTTCCTGCTCTCTGTGTATCGCTGCAAACCATTAGCTGTCCTCCCATTTATTTAAAGCCGACTATCACCGCAGTCACAGGGAATTTTTCTAAAGATATAAAACCATATTTCATAGTTACATTTGCTATTCTAAAACCATAGCCTGGGGTGTGATTTAATATTTCATTTCATCTCTTAGGATAAAGCCAGGATGTGGACCAGAGTAGGGGCAGCAGGGTGAATTCTCTCCCTGTATGTATGTATGTATGTATGTATGTCTGTATGCTTTAAATTGGATAACATGTGACCCAGAGAGACACAGACAGACATGGGCAGAACTGTTAACCAGTGTCCTCAGGGCTATACCTTGTCTTTTTCTTCTTTGAGTATGTACTGTATTTATCCAGGATAACAATAATCACCATTATGTATGCCCCACACACACACACACACACACACACACACACACACATGCATACACACACATACACTCACACACATATGTAATTATATTCTTATCATGGATACATACTAACGCATACATACTACATTTTTGTTTCTCATATGTAATCCAAACTTATTTGACCATTTTGAGAGGTTGTATATGAAAGACATGCTTGTACAAACAGCAAAACTGCTCTGTAATGCAGAACGAATTCTCTGAATTCTTCATCAAGATTGTAGAGGAACTGCAAAATAGCTATTTGAAATTCTGTGGAGGTTTCTTGTTGCTCTTAGAATGCAATCCTGGAGCACAATAAACAAATTAATTAAATGGTCATGGGCAAGGCCATTTGACTACTGACTTAGGTATTCATGTTTTGTAGTGATAGCCTTGTCAAGATAGATTCAGACATACTAGTTGTGTTGTGTTGCTTTTGTGTGGGGTTTTAGTTCTACATCAGGTGTTTCTTTAAACTGAGTGAACTCTACTGTAGAATTGTACCTGAACTGTAGCTACCTTTCAACACCTATAGTGCAGGTGTGTAAATATAGCAATGCTATAAAAGTCTACCTGCATTATAATTAAATAATTATGAATGGGGAGCTTGAAAGATTCTGAGTCTGATGCAGGCTTATTCTCCAGCAGATGGTGTATATAAGAGCAATTCTGCCATCAAGGTTAACAAAAGAGAGAAGGGCAGATGGGAGGTGTTGTAGGGTGTTGCTATGACAACTTGCTGAAGTATGAAGGGCTGATGAAAATGTGCTTTTGCTAATTCAGCTCAGCAAAACAGGTGTTTGTCTAAATTATGGGTATCACACTGATCATTAGCCAATTTCTGTATTCATAAGATAATAGTCAATGTTTTTAAACCCTAAATCCAATTAGACCAGCAGACATTTTCAACCGTTTTACTTATTTATTTATGCATTTTTTTGGTCCTGAGAAGAGCATTTGGCTCTCTTAATGCTGTTCATGTCCTTTTTGCTGAACTGTATTCTCTAGCCAGGGGTCACGAAAGGGTCACGGGGAGCCGGTATTGACGGTCACAGCACAGCCAGGAAGCACAGAGGAGACTGAGCATGGCTATGGTCCCCATGATTCATGAGTTGAATCTGGCTGTGCTTTTATCATCTACATCCAGAAACAGCTTCAAGCTTACCGGCTGCACCTTTCAGATGGGACTCACACTGCATGCATTATTACTCATGAATAAATCTTGATGTGCACTGAAGCAGTCTGGGAAAGGTCCGGACCCCTCCTCGTACCGGTTTAGCGGCCGCACTGACAGGCCTCCTAGCTGAGGCAGAGGAGAGACAGAACGGCGGAGGAAGGGGTCGGTCTGCCTGGAAATTCAGAAATTAAAGTGATTTCACCAGAAAGCCAGGCTGCAGTCTCCTGGAAATGAGGGAAATTAAGATGACATTAAGGCGAGACGGAAATCCCAGAGGGTCCCGATGCTGTACGCTGGCTGTCTGGGAGAAGACCCATCTCCCCCTCAGACTCTGTGCCCCTACTGCTCCGCCTGTCAGCCATGCCGTCGCTGTCGTCAGCACACCACAGACAAGCTGTGTGACTCACAGCTGCTCGAGTGTCTACTAACACCTATGTTTTCCCCCAACAGAAACCCACGCACTCTAAACACAACGTCAACCACCAAATCAAAGTAAGTGTTCTAACTACTGCTCTTGCACCTTTTCTTGCAGCTGTATTGTATTTGTTCCCTATCGATGTGACATGCTGATGGTCACAACATAAATCCCAATGCATAAGAGCACCTTGTTGATTCATTATTGCATCAATGAAGCAATCTATTGATTAATTAATCAATTAATGAATCAATAATAAATGAATAGATTATAGGACAAATATTTTTTTAAAAATCCAAGATATGTTAATGGCAAGCACTAATTTGTATGCAAAAATGAGTTTTCTGGTCTTACACTCCCCAAAAGCATTACAGATTGACAGCAGTTGCTGTCAATCTAAAACTGAATGAAACAACATGGCCTTTTTACCCAAAATCAACCACAACGGTAAAGTCAATCCTCTCAGAAATCAATCGTCTCACTGCTCGAATTTAAATGTTCTCAAGGCCACGCTCCCTGGCGGACTTCTTCACACGGCGAAGTGATTGCCCTCTACCCAGGCTGAGATTGGGTGGGAACTGAGGGAATAAGCTGACTGCAGAGCATGGGGCTTCTGGGGGTTGATAATATGCCTACAAAACAGTTCGACTTTCACACTGCGGTCTTCCTGCACCAGTCTCTTCCAATCCTCTCAGCTCTCGTTGTCAATCCGAAGGAATCAGCAGCACCATCTATAAAATCATGCGGCAGCAGCTGGGCTTGAGGAGCAGCGGGCTGGATCTTTAAGCTCATTTCCTGACCAACACGGGTGCAACTGAAAACCTGATGCCAGCAAGTGTTCTGGAGCACAGCAGGGACCAATGTCTATTGAGGTGGGACAGCTCCAAATCTATACTTGGGTGTTCCAGCTACAAACACCACTCGTTTATTGTTGTTATTGTTATTTGCCAATACTCTTTGCTAATGCTAATCACACAGCCCGATGCACGACTTTGGGCTACAATCAGTATTGGATGAACATTCCTCTCAAGAGGCTCCATAAACAGAAAGTCTTATGATAAATGATTATTTTGCAACATCTAAATCGTCAGTGAAATATGCTCTCTGTTTCTTAGACATCCACAGCTTTAAATAGCAACTACACCTACTCATTCCATGTGGAACTATAAACTTGGAAAACCATTTAGTCACACATATATTTGTACATTTTCCATACAAGAGTATCCATTTGATTATTTGGTGTACTGTGAATACAAGTCTTTTGTTCTGCCAGAGTAGAAAAAATCAAGAAGGTTTATATGTTAAAATGATCAAAGATGAAGAGTGCATCTTGGATCCCTGTCTTATTTATTATGTTTTTAAAGAGCAGATGCCCGGGTATCCTCTAATGAGGAGCCGTGATGTGAACAGACCCATGCTCCATGCTCCACCGGCCTGGGCTCCCGTCACATCACCGGGCTGGAGCTGGAGAGTGAGGCAGTGGAGGCAGAGATAACCTTCTGAGCAATTCATTAAAAGATTACCGCTGGAATGGGAAGGGAGAGCTGAGCGTTCAAAGGCGTCTCTGTGGTGAAAGACTCAGGCTTTTCCTCCATTTGACTAATTAACCAGCCTTTTGTTTGGCTCTGTTTCTTATGTTTTTTTTTGCTCTTTTTTACCTCTAAGAGGAAATTGCTGAAGCATTTTCAAAGGTATGGGTTCATTTTTATTCCAGTATATAGGGGGTGGGCATCAGTAATTATACACGGGTGGAGTAATTGATAAAAGCAACAGGGAATGAACTGCAGGCAAACGCTGTCATTACACTGGAGTGAAACCTCCGGGTCCAGCCAGGCTCTTTAAATATTAATGCCTTTTGCTCGCTGTTTTTTTTGCCTTTTGTTTCTGCTGATTGTGACGCTGTTGTGATCCGGTTCTGCAACGTTAGCCGCTTTAATGCAAATACCCTCGCCGCCAAGCGTTTTCCCCCGGCCTCTTGAATACATGTCAATCCCGGGCCATCAGAAAGAGAGACCTTTTTGTTCTCCACCGTAGTCCCTTTCCACAAAGCTATTAACTAGAGAGAGCCATCTTTTAATTGTAGGTAGATGTGATCCAGACATCCTGGGGCATGGGGTATATTTCGCTCATGTGATCTCACCATTCATATCCCTTGTTTTTGTAACAAAGTGTAACACAAACAATTGTCTCATATAGGATGTAACATTTTGATCCAAATCGTCACATTGACTAAGCTGTCAAATCTGGTAGGAGGCCCAGAACTGTTTTTTTTTTTTTTTTGACAAAGGGTAATTGGCTCATTTGGAGTGGTGGCTGATTCTCTGAGCGAAGTCCCCCGAGCCAAGTGATTACCCTTTGGCACAAAGCTGCGATGGCGTCTTCCATGGGGGCCATCTCAGCTTCCAGCACTTCGTTTGATTTGTGCCAAAACATGTTGCTGCTGTTTAAAAAGAGAGAGAGAGAGAGAGAGAGAAATTAAGTGCACTGTAGGGAACTATTAGTTCCTGCACCACAACGGCACCAGGTTATGTGAGCCCTACTGGAACAATATCCGCTGATTTTTTGGAAAGGAGTGAAGCTCCCTCTCCTCCTCGTGTAGCCCCTTACATGACCACCCCTCCCTTCCGCTGCTTTGTGGATTCATCCAGTCAGAGGCAACCCTGCTGTGTGGCCCCAAAACCTGCCACCCAGCTGCTTGTGTTCATTATCCTAGCAGGCCGTGGTCTTCTGAATGGCAGGGTTAAAGCCTTTTATTGTAAAAATGAAGGCTGATTTTCCTCTCCGTGTCTGAAACATTGATTCTTTGAAGTCTTTTGAACCAATAGCTCTTGCAGGTGGTCTTTCATAGCAGGTAAAGGGGGCAAGGCTCAGTGACTGTTCCATTACCTGCCAGATTACATAACAGGTTATTTTTTCTTCTTCTTTATAAGTCATCTCAACCAGCTTTTTGAAAAATGCTGTTTTCCTGAAAACATCCCAAAGCAAGATGCCCAAAGGCTACCTCGCCATTGCACATTGCATATTTTTTTTTCTCAAACTTGTTTATTTACCTCTCTCTTAAACGCAGCATAAAACACAAAACAAAATTGGAGGCTACCACTGATGCAGACCCGGCCCAGCTCCACTCTCACCCCCAAGAATAAGAAGGGATGCTATAGGCTATGTGAGTGTGGTAATGTATGATGACGCCCATGTGTTGGTGCCATGCTGCCTCACTTGCATGAGCCCCCAGCCAGAGTGGAGCAAGCAGGAGCTGCCTGCATATAAATGATGATGTCATTAGCCCGGGTAATAGGGCCGTGCTTTAATGAGCTTAAGAGCGGGATAACATATCACATTTTTTTTAAAAGGGTCTATAAAGCAATAACTCAAGGCTAATTTCCCCAGTCAGATCAACCATGTCTTCTGCAATTTCCCTGTGAGAGACATGATTAACGTCACACAGACCTCTGAGACGGGCAATCTGTGTGCATGGCAGCGTGGCTACTGGTGACCTGTACAGAACAGTCACCATGCAGAGGCTGAGAGTCAGAATAGTGTATATGCTATTATCATTTTTTCCTTTTGTGTGCCGAGTGGTGTTCTCAAAGTGAAGAGCAGGGCTGGTGTGCCGTGCTTGTGTCAATAGGCATGCTCCACAGGGGGGACTGTACATTGTGATGAAAGAGATGAAGAGATCGGTTTGTAGCTCACATGGAACAGATACGCCTCGGGGCAATAGATTGAATAATAGCAGTGACTGTATTGGGTTAGGGGCAACGCAGCACACACCCACACACGCACACTTTTTGTTTTATATTGTGTCATGTGCACTTACCTTCCAAAAAGGTGATGAAAGATGTGACCTCATTGGAGGGGGTCCACATCCATTTTGTAGCCAGGCACATGGAGGGGGAGCTGTGGGGAGCAGGAAGCATTCTCACGGTAAAGAAAACCATTTCTCTTTTTTTAATCCCCCCATTGTAAGTCCCCGTTATCTCTTCTAAAGTAAACAAAACTCTCTAGAATGGGAAAAAGAGACAATAACAGGCAGCAGGGATGAAGATTTCATATGGCTGAACGAGGTCCAATTTTTTTGGGTAATGGACAATGTAAACTGTCTTGCTCTTCCCTGCTTAAAGTTTCTTTTTACTTACAAAATCTATGCAAATACATGTAATCACCTCAGGGACTGACTCAGGGGTGAATTTGTAACAAAAACATCCCAGATTTGGACATTCTGAGTTGGTTCTCACACATTCTGGGCAGCTAAGCGGCCAGGTTTTAACAAAGACGTTTACTGACTGGTGTTACCAGACATTATCTTAAATGCCCAGATGGCACAAAATGGCTCAGAAAAGTGGGGTGACTTAGGAACTTTGGGATGTGTTTGATGTGATTTCTGGTTGATGAATTAAGGGCAGATAGAGGACAGAGATGTACTACACAGTTGTTAAGTCAGTTCATTGCTACAGTTTGTTCATGCCTGCTGGCGAAGCTACCCAGACTTCTTTCCAAGCTTTTTCTGTGTGCTACACCAACAGTCTAAGGGGAACCAGTTAGCATACTACAAAATGAAAAGGATATCTAGGAGCTATCCTGAGAAGGCCGCCCTGGTTTTTTTCATATTCCTGTGGAAGCTTTAATTTGGCTTCGTGTATCAAAACCTGTGAGGTCTGAGTTTGAGTAGGTTGTTTAAAAATTTCAGGGGCCATTAAGGAAAGGTATCTGACTGCAGGTAGATGTGTGATGGATATACCTGGCTGGCTGGCTGGCGATGGTAATTTATTTTAAACAACCAGCAAACTATCTAGTTGTTGCCATGGTTACAGTTTTGTCATCGTTACAGATTGGATATGTGACAAGTCCATTAGAGAGGGTTATTTGAGGGGAAACCAGATTAGGCTGGGTTAAGTTTAGTCAGCCATTACCTGTCCTGTCTTCATCCTCCAGGGTACCACGCACACACACACACACACACACACACACACACACACACACACACACACACACACACACACACACACACACACACACACACACACACACACACACACACACATTCACATGATGTACTGCATGAGCAGCACTGAGGAGGAAGAGTGGTGCTCGAGTCCAGCTCCCATGATTCCCTGTGTCAGGCTAGGGGCTGAGAACAATCGGGCTGCAGGCTAATGGCCTTGCCTTGCTAATGGAGCCCGAGACAGCAGATTCTTCATCCCTTCATTTATTGCACTCTGCTGATTGAGTACCGGGCCTAATTCAAAATCACCGCCTCAGGGGTCCCTCCTGCTGATGAGCTTTTTGACATTCAGAAATAAAAAAAAAAAAAAAAAAGAGTCGAAGCGCCATATACCCGTTTACATTTCAACATGTTCCAAGACCGGAGGTGTTGTACAGTAGATGGAATCTGTAAAAAATGTCTGTGTTGTAGTAATGATATGCACATCAGCTGTGAATCCAGAATTAGGCTCAAACTACTTTTGTTTCTGCCACGTATTATGCAAGGACAAAACATGCCTGCAGCTTTACCCTTATTTGGGAGGCATAAAAAAACTGTTTCTATATTTTGCAGGATTCAGACAGGAAATGCAGACATTTGCCAATAGTTTTATTAACTATAACTAGGAATTCAACACATATATTTGAATATCAGTTATGTGGAACTTCTTAGAAGGAACTGTAATCAATGTACACAGTATTTGTGAAGTGGATTTCTAGATCAAGTTTTTTAGATATAACCATGAAAGGACTTTTGCGATCATAATTCTATAAATGGATAAGTGTGCCATAAAACAAACATCAAAAAGTGTAACTTGATTACATTTTAATAAACTAGCATACAATTTTGGGGACTGTTTTGAAAAATACAAAGAGTGTGTTGTTGCTTTTGGTTGTTTGATGTTGAGATCTGAGAATGCCCTGGTTTATGTACCCCTCACATCAGCCAGGCTCATTTGACAGATCCTTGTCATGTGATCCTTTTTTCAAGGAAAAACAGCCATATTTCCAAAATATGGCTTCCCCATGTCCAGTGTCAGTGAATACAGAAATTATAATCTGTATTTTGCATCCTTCTGGAGGCTGACATTTTCTCTCAAAAATGTGAATTAATTCCCCTCCGTAAAACCCAGGAAAATTGGATAAATGTAGGGCAACACAGTAAGTAGCGCAAAGCTGGAATTAGCATGAACATGTTCTCTCAGCGTCTCCCATGCTGTTTATCACCTACAGATGTTTGTTTGCAGTTGTTTTAGCTGTAGTAAGTGAATCGGAGCTAATTGTGAAAAGATCAGTGACCCTGTTCTGAATGCCAACAGTGCCCCCTCTACCCCGTACTCCTCTCCGGCCCTGGAGTGCTTCCTGCACATTCCCGTGAGATGATAAATAGATATAATTTAAAGTCTGTCCCACTGACTGATACTGGCCTGGGAAAGCTTCCTTTGTTATTTGCTAGCCCCCACCATCCCCACCCCCACCCTACCCCCCCACACCCCCCACCAAAAAGGAGAAGAGTTCCCCTGAGCCATCTCGGAGTTGCACTTCAGTTGGCTGTCAGTGGGATGAGTTACAATAGCTGCTCATGTGTGGAAACAGCTTGGGCAAAGCCAGACGGCTAGAACTGACCGATGACCTTGCAGCAGACAGCAGGCTGTCCCTATTCCACATGGTCACTCTTAGTTTTAAGGACCTGCATATGCCAAGAGGAAACATTTAACAAGTATATTACCACTTGCAAAGTACATGTTGTGAATTTAATTAAATATCAAAGTTGTAACTATACTGTAAATACGTAGTCATATGATTTGTGGTTGCTGGAAATGTAATTTGATTGCATTATGCAACAAATTTCAATGGTAGAACCCAATATAAACTCAGAAAATATGAAATACCCTGCACCTGAACACCTCAAGTGTCAGCTACTGTACTATATGACCTGGAAAGCTGTTCCACACAGAGATGTCAGTGTGCTGAATAGTTTTCCTGGGTCATGTAGTGGTCAGAGTCCTTGGGGTGTTGGAGTATAGACTTGGCATAGTGCTGGTGACTGTCAAGCCTGCTGGAAAATGAAAGCCTGTTTTCCTTATTAAATAAATATATTAAATCTGTACTCATCCATCCTCTGGTGTGTTTTTCACACTCTGAACCGCACAGAGTACTGCAGGAGAGCTCAGAGCAGTCACAGGACAGGTACACCCCTCTGTCATGTCAACTGCTAACCTGTGGGTGGCTAAAAAAAGAGTTTAAAGGCACCAGTCCAGACCTGAGTTACTTGCCACCAGTGTACAATTTACATGTGAATGATCACCTTAATTCAGACCCAGACCTGGCCGACTGAGACAGCCCCAGGAGGCGGTTCATATTGAGTGTCAGGGAATGTTCTCAGCATGGCACAATAATCTTTGCTGACATGTTTCATTCAGTTCATTGGTGAGACACCTCATTGCATTGATGATGTTACTGTAATGAAAACTCAGTATTTCCAACATACTATGAAAGATATCTAATTTTATGTTCTGGTAAAAAGGTTTGTAAAGAAATAATTGTTAGGGACCTTATAATTATTCTCTTCATCGTCATTCAAGGAAACTTTATTCTCATTTAGCTCTGATGAAAACGTATCAGCTACCTAGGGAATGGGTAATGACAGGGCTGATTTGTATTATCCAGCAGATATCTATTCGCTCTGCCCATTTCAGTACCCATCCCATCTGCACAGGTAAGGACACAAACAGATCCAAAGTGCTTAACTCAGCAGAGCTTCAGTGGTGCTGAAGAAAGCCAGCTCTGAATCTGGACCCAGCCTTTATTGGATACAATGGCAGCTGAAGGAACCTAAACCAAATTCAGCCCCTAGAGGGACAAAGCCAATACAGACATCTGTAAACAGGAGCCTAATGACATAGCCCGGATTCTAAGTAGCTGTGTTTGCTGAAAGGGCGCCTTTACCAGCTGTGCCACAAACAATCCACTAAGAGATTTGTTTTAAATCTGCATGTACTATCGTCAAAATCATACAAATGATTTTAAAATGATCTTGAAATGTTTGAAATTTCATAGCCCTTTACTGTCAGGTTACCTGTTCTAATATAATAGGTTGTAATGTTTCCGTCAGCTGTGCAGTTTCAGGCAAACCACCTATCTCAGAGCTACTAAACCCCCCGCTGTAGGTAACATCCATAAACCTGGCCATCACAGCTTCACTCCAGTGATTTATCAGGGCCAAATCTGGTTCGTTGCCCCCTCTCCCACACCTCACACCTCTGTCACATTCCTCATTTGCTTCCACATCTGGTGGGTCGGGAAACCTTGATGTGGAACGGACAGTGACAGGCAAACAAAACTGCCTGCTTGAGTCATAAACAAATAGTGATGTTTGAAAAAAAGAGATTCATAAATTGCTTGTTGCTCCTTTAGAAATAAATAATCATAAAAAAATAAGAAAGCCATATTGCTTTTGGATGAATCCCACTGAATTTTAAAGAGGGGTGAAAACATGGACGTCTGCAGGTGGAGTCACCTTGTTAGGCCCGAGCACTGGGGAGAGAGGAGTCAATAATGAATGAAGGGAGATGCGCTCATTCATCTTGTTAGCGCTGTCTCTCATCGCCGTCTCCCCAGGCCACGTGATTGATGAGGTGACAACGGCACAACTGGCATCGCATTTCCCAATTAAGCACCATGCTGGTGTTTACACTGCGGGGATGCGCGCACGCCCATGTGACCGCGGTCTTTAACCGCCGACCTATCAGCAACGAGCGCATGGGAAACAAATAAGAGATATTCACTTGTCTGAGCGACATGTCTGATCTCTGTTCCAAACGTCTCGCTGAGTTAGCGCAGAGGGCTGTTTGCATGTGCCGTTATTGCTCCGCAGATGTCTGAGCTGCAGGGCCGGGCCCTACCGAGGTTATGAGGGCAGTCATGGTGAAAATAAGGCTTAGTCACACACCTGTCCCTATTCCTGCTAGCCTGCCTCCTCATCCTACCCCACTGCACCACCCCCCGCTATCCTGCTCGAGCAGCACACCAGCGCACCACAGCTTGGGCTGTGATGCCATCTGACTACTAAACTAGGCACACAAAAACAACAATAATTAGGTAAAGACAAAACTTTAACAACTGTTCATTCTCAGGATTACTAGGCCTGCTTCAATTTGAGCTGTACATGCTGATTTTGATAAAGCTTGCAAGTTTTTTTTATTTTTAATATCATTTGTTTATTGATATTTTTAGCTTTACCAGGTCTTGATTAATATCATAATATTAATATTAAAAAAATATATCATTAATTTTTGCTCCTCTGTAAGCAGCTGGGGGTTTTATGCCATCGTAGACACATCTTTTTCTTTTTGATCACCTGCAAAATAAATGAAACTAAGCCATATGTACAAGTGGACAACATGGATCCCACAGATCCGACAAAAATAATATCATCACAAGCACCCCTCAACACGTGACATCTTCAGTTTCGTATGTAAAATTCACATATACAAGGTAACTATGTTTTTCATATGTTTTTATTCTCCTTTTTCATATGAAACGCGCATAATAACTCTGGAATCTCATTGATGGTCTGTTTTTTCCTTTTTTGAAAAGGACCGATTGATGAGATTCTGCTGCTGTGTGGCTTCCTCCAATGTAAACCCCACTCCAGTAAAAATGATCATTTTTTTGGCCGAAATGCAATAAATATAGCAAAAAAAATACAAAGCCAAAATGTATGGACTTTTTAAAGAAAAATTATTTTGTTTCAAATGCCATAGCCCA
Source organism: Albula goreensis (assembly GCA_022829145.1). Lineage (NCBI taxonomy): Eukaryota > Metazoa > Chordata > Actinopteri > Albuliformes > Albulidae > Albula > Albula goreensis. The sequence continues at coordinate 33,020,751 of CM040746.1, read as the reverse complement.
AGCACCCTTGTGCTTTATTTAGGCTGTGGCTGGGGGTAACACAATGACCTTGCAATGACATTGCAAGCATCCATGTCACAGGCGACCTTGTGTATCTTTAAGTCTTTCAAAAATAAGAGCATTTTTGCTTTTCGGCTGAGGGCTCTCCAGGCCAAATCTCCGGCATGGATGTGTTGGTCTGTCAGTGTTGCGATGTCTGTGTTTCCACGGGGTGGTCTGGGCGGGGCGTGGGTCGAGCGAGGGTAATGGGCTGAACCAGAGGGGGGCAGAGCCGGGGCGTGGATGCCAGCTGGCCGCCGGTGGAGCTGCAGGGGGAGGTGACAGCTGCCGCAATGGCGACGTGAAGAGCCACTGCCAGGCTGAAAAGTGTCAAGACTGCCTCATCTTCCCTCACTGGCAAACCAGCAGGCACCCATCACCAACATGCTTCCCCCAGGAGGGGGCGCCGTGGCGAGTGAGGCAGTAGGAGTCAGCAGAGAAGCTAAATGAGTTCATTCTCTCCTACAAACCGCTGAGATTAAACGTGAAGCCGCTACTCAGTCAACAGCTGCAAACTAAAAAAAAAAAAAAAAACACGAAAAACACTAAAAAAAAACAAAAACACAATGGCACTTGTTAAAAAATAAATGGCTGGTCGCACACCAGGAGGTAAACAGGGCACAGCATTTAATAGCGGGGCAGATTTCTGTGCCTGAATGCCAAGATCAACAGAGCCGCCAAATAAACACATACACGCATAACAGCACAGGTGTCCTTGAGTCAATATCGAACTATATTGTGTCTTTTTATAAAATCAGAGAAAGACACGGGTTCACACACACAAACACAAACACACACACACAAACACCTGCACACACACACAAACACGTGCACACACACACGCGCACACACACACAAACACATGCACACACACAAACACGTGCTTTAAGTAATTATCTCTGTTGCTTGAAACGAAGGCAATCCTGCTTAACACGTCTGCTTAAGTCTCTAAAAGTGAAGTGTGGTCCTTTACTTTCTCTCCTCTCTAACACCTACAGAGACCATTCATGGACTGGGGAGGATGATGAGTTGTTTGGATGGGCCAGAGGTAAGCATGGGTGCATTACTGACCGGCAGGGACAGCGAGCTGCAGTGAGATGACATTTGGCTAAAAGAATCATGTAACTTGGGAGCGGTCATGATCGGCATTGACTTCTCAGGAGGGACTTTTCAAGGTAAAAGGAGCCTCGGTCACAGATAAAGGTGTTATCGGAAGCTTGACAGGGGCCTTGTTTGTCCCCTTTACGAAGGCCACCACACCTATGGTATTTAATCTGTGTGACAGTTAGTCCTTGGGATGTAAGTCACTTTAACACCTAAAATAAAAGCCCCACCCTCTGGAAGCATCCTAACTTGAAGACTATGAGAGTGCTGTACGACATGTAAGGCAATGACTAAACTTGCTGTCTGCCCAGAATTAATGTCAAAATATTGACAAAATAATACACAAATGCACCGACAATCTACTTACCTTGCACTAATCAGATGAGGGTAAGTCTGGCTGAAATTGCTTTATACTTGAGTGGAAAGTTTAGGAAATTCGTATTTCTGTTGGAAGCGATACTTCTCATCCCATTAAGGGGCACGTGTCCCTTCAGTCGAGACAGAAAACAATTTCAATACAGCAATGGGGATGCTGTACCTTAGGAGGGGACTTTAAACTCAGCTGAGGTTCATGGTGACCACTAGGGTTCCCGCAACGCTCATTGCAAAGAGTAAGGATTTCACTTTTGCCATGGCAGAATTCCCAGTCAGGCATCCTTCTATCAAATTATCTAATCCTTGCTTCTACTCTGCACCTCATGAGTCCATAGTTCGCTTAGAAAATGTCAAATAGCTGCCATGTGTAACTAATAAATCAGTGATAGTGTTACAAATGTTCACTTTTTAAAAAAGTAAATGAGACCCCCTGCCATTCTCCAGCTGCCAGCAGTAGCCTATCTTTAGCCACATCCCCAAGCAGAAGTTTACAGCCTCGTTGATTTTCAGTCTTTGCTTTAAACTTTATTTTTAATAAGCTGTTGTTCCTTCCTTCTCTTTATTTACTCATCTCAAATGACCCATCCATAACTGTAGTTCTATCCCATTACTGCAAGCTCTTCCACTAAATCAGCAGGGAACACACTAGCAAGCATGTCCTTCAAAAGAATTCCCTCTCTTCAACCTGTGGCCCACCAGTTGATATGTGCATTTTCTGCGCTAGATTTCTCGCATTAGATCAGCTCGCATTAAAGGACAGTGTATGCCCCGGAAACCAGAAGAGGCAATGCAGTGCAACAAAGCAGGGAATGTCCATTTGTGCATGTCCGCACCCCAGGGTACACTTGCCATTGGCATACTTATGATTTTATCTGGATTGCAGGGCGTATCACAACAATGTGCAGTAGTCCTTTATCTGCAAGTACCCCTGAGAGCACCTTCACTCTCTCATCCAGACTGTTTGTCTCCATTATTACGCTTGGAGAAAAACAGTGATCACACCGGGGACATCTTGAACTGCTGTGTTTTTTATTATATGCCTGACAATACTGGCCATAACTTGAAGTAGTTTTGCAGTTCCGTCAATGCACACCATAACCTAAGAAATACAACAGATAAAACATCAAATTACATATATTATGCAAAAGATTCATCTACATAGCATTCAAGGTCATTTCCTAGATCTGGATGTCTGTTAGACAGGAGATGAGCCTTAATGAATGGATGGTCACATATACTTCGGACACTTGTCATATTAAATTAATGACAGACTAACCTGTTTGAAACATACACCTTTAGGGTATATCCTAAAACATCCCCAGACCAGACACCCGAAGAAGAGGAAATCTCTGCATACTGGGTATTTTCCTCCTTTTCTACATATGAAGACAAATTACAATTGCCATTTTTTTTAATAAAGGTTATTCTATCGCAATAAATTATCAACAGTATGCACATCTCCATTTTTTAATCAAGAAGTCTGTCATTCTGTAGATAGATGTCCTCCTGTTCCTCTTGCTGGATCACTCAGTGATGGTCCTTGAGTGCATAGAGACCTTAAGTGTCATTGTGAAAAGACTCCACTGGGTCTTGTTGTAATGGCAGGTGGTTCAGCTTATCCCCGTCTCCACTGAACCAATGTGAGTTTTTTCCCTCCCCTGTTGTTGGGGTGTCAGCAGTCTGAAGGTTTTAAAAACCTGCATTGCGGCCATCCTGCCCAGATCTACAGGCCTAAACAGAAATGAAAGAGAGCTTTCTCCATGTCAGACAAGCACTTCACAAACTACCCCCCCCCATCCCTCCTTCTTCTGCTCCACATTCCCACCTGCCTTTCCAAATCAATAATTTTTAATAGACTTTGGGCCTGATTGAGTATGTGTGTCAGATTCTCACTGGCAGAAAGTAGAGAGTATTAATCACAGAAAAATTACTTTTTTATTATTTCACTCGTGCGTAAGCTCCTCCTCATCCCCCCCACCCCCCGAGTGCACACACATACACACACATGCATACGCATACCCATCCATCTGTGCACACATATACACAGGCACATACCAGTCCTTGTGGGCACACATGCACACACATACACACACACACACACACACACACACATACACGCACTAATGTCATACCCAGTTCTCTGCAGAGGGCCCCTGGGGAAGTGCAAAGTTGATTTAGAGAGCAGAGTAGCGTTCTTTTCGAGCAGCAGTGCTGAAGAGGAAACCTCTTAATCAGCAGCTGGAGTTCATTAATATTAACACAGCAGCACTGCAGCCCAGATCAAAGAACACTGGACATGCAAATAAAGCACATGACCACGCCCATTTTCACCATAAAAAACAACAAATCCAGGGCCAACTGTCCCCTCTCTGTAACTATGTAATGTATATCTATGTAACAGAGATAGTCTTAAACAACTAATCTCTCACCACGGAGAAAGCTCCAAACAACCAATCCCATGCCATGGAAAAGGTAACCAACATTCTATCCCATGCCACAGAGAAGGTCAGAAACAGCCAATCGGACGCAAAGAAGGAAAACCAAGGCTACTACCTTTTCATGCAAAAGGCACGATACAAATGCACCCAGCCATGTTCAATACAATCATCCATAAGCTGCATCCCAAATGAACTTGGAACTGCACGCATGACTCATGACTTCCACGAGGATATGGATTTTGAACTCATATACATATTGAATGCATTTACTGAATGTTAAAAAGTATTTCAAAAGAGGCTATCAATTTTCTGTGATACTTCTAGTGAAATTTCTGGTTTCTAAAGAAAAAAAAACATTGGCTGGCTGCTCACATTTTTCATGATTTCATTTATTGCTGCTTTCCTCTAAAATGGAATTTGAATAAGCATCTATATTTGAGGAAGTGTCTAACATACCTTTGGGAATGACAGCACTGGATAAAGCTTGCTTTAATAAATTCTACAATTTCTGACCAACTTGAGTATGTGAGAGCACATCAATTTTCAGCATTTGAGTTTTGGAAGAAGTACTTACTACAATAACCACAAATGTGGGTACTTCTATATGTGCTGGAGAGCACACCAGTTTGCTCACTGGGGCTGCACGAAAAACCTTTAAAATGTTATCACCATAAATGTAGGCATTATGGTGATATATCCCAATAAAATTTGCGGCCTCCAGTCTGAAAGACACATGGCTGACTTTCATCAAATACATATAGAAATTAAGTCAAACACATCAGTCAGTGAACCAACTGATGTGTTTACTGAATGTAACTGTATTTTTGGGACTAAATTAACATTGCCATCTGCAGCTTAACTAGTCCCATTTTCACCAGCAAGTTAACTTCTGTGCTGGCAGCAGACTCTGCCCACACAGTTCTTGTGAGGCAATAGACTAGATCTTGTGAATAAGGCTACAAAGCACATTTAAAGGCGCATCAAGCTAAATGCGTATTTATCATATTTAAATTATTATGTATTATGAAAATGAAAATGACAATAATATCATCATACCCACAATATTGTGCAGCCTATTGCACACTGGAATGTTTTGGTTCTGGAATGCTAACCTGTTCCCTTACCTAACATATATTTAGAGATGTTTTCCAGTTAAAGATCGTAATTCAGGTTGTGGAAGGTGGAGTAGCCACATCATTTCACCAACCGAATCCCTCCCACACCAGAGGAGTTTCCTGACTGGAATGAGGAGTGGAGGCGGGATGGGGCGGGGGTGGGTGGTTAGTGGGTGCTCTTGAAGCAGATTAAAACGCTAATCATATTGCTTCGATTGATTTGTGTGATTAAAAAGGGCCTCATCTAAAATAAAGATCATCAAACTGCAGCTGATTTCCTTGAGCTTGATTGGATATAAACAGTAGCATTACCTTTGTGTGCTTCTCGATAATTAAACTGAGTAAAACTGAATAATAGCTGTGAAATCATCACATTGTTGCATGCAAATAGTTTTTGATCATAAGAAACAGATTAGATATCAGTCTTAATTTTCAGGTGCAGCGCGCAAAGTTTATGCACAACAGTAACAACACCATTATTAAATGCAATTATGTAAAAAAAAAAAAAAAAGGGGCCCAGCTGCTGAGGGGTTGTCCCAGTTTGAACTGGCAAAGTTTTTTAATACAACATTGACACATGACAACAAGAAGTTCACATGGGTTTTCCTTTTTCAGTTTCACAGCCCCCCACTCCACTGAAACATTGATGTAAATGATTTAGCTACAATACATTTTTTAGGTTGAGTTCAGTCTCTGGTTCAAGGGGGCCTAAATGGAAATTAGTTAAGAGTAAGCCCTGCACTGATGAATAGAAATGCTATTTCACACAAAGACTTATCGATACATGGAATAGGTTGCCAGGTCATGAAGGTCGTGAGGCAGTGACCCTTCCTGTGTTCAAGGCCAGATTTGACAAAGTCTGGATATTCTTTAGTTGAAACGGCCAGCTTAGTTGGGCCAAATGGCCTGCTCTTGTCACGACATGTTCTTATGTTGTAGCCCTAAACTCTAGGCAGGTTGATTTACATGAAACAGTCACACTGAACGAGTCATGCACTAACAGAGGCGTTCAATAGCAAGGTAACACTACATTTTATGTTTTTAAATATATGGAATAGATTTTAACTGTATTCTTTACTGTTTTGAATGACTTTGATTATTACGATGTCACCCATGTGTTTATGATCTGGTTGTTTAATCAATTAGGTTAACAGAGAACCAGTTTGGTGAAATAAGACTTGGGACTGTGTACCCAAACCAGTAGGAAAGGATGCAGTGGCAAGATACAGAGATATGTGTAGATGTAGTGGGAATTTGGCCTGGACCCAAAGTTTAACACTAATACTCTGGTGAAAAGTGCCATGGGAGTTTTAATATCCATAGTGAGTAAGGACCTCAGGTTAATGTTTCATCTTGAGGACAGCTCTCTCTACATCACTGCTCTAGGAGATTGTATTTTCCTTTTTAACCCAGAGAGAAGTTCGGCCTGCTGTCACACTCACACTACTTCCAGCAGCATTTTTTTTTCTTGTGGTCACCCATCCAAGTGCTAACTAAGCCCTTACCTGCTTAGCTTCAGCAGTTTGATTTAACAAGGGTTACAACACCCTGCATAGCGGAGAACTGAATAATTAAATAAAGGTAAATTATATAAACTATGAAATTTAATAATGAAATAAATACACAAAATTGCTGGAGGATAGAGGTATGGTCATCTGGCTTTCCTGGAGATCCCAAATTTCTCTGGAGCTGTACCAGATCCATGGTTGGAGGGTACAGAAGGGCCCTGACCAATGCCCTTATGAGCTGGGGGGCAAACAAACTGCCCTGACCCTCTTAATGGGGCCACACAGGCACTGTGAATGGGACCAAATGTAGATATACATGCTCACACATACACTTGCACACACACACGAACATACACAAACACATACAAGCACACACACACAAACACACATGCATATGGATACAGGCACACACACACGGATACAGACACACACACCAACACAAAAGGAACAAAAAACAAATCAAGCATCAAGCCATTTATTTTGTTAGCTAAAATGAAAAACTGCATACATTACTCTGCAAAGGAAATGTTGCATCACAGTGATATTCTGCTGAGAGTCTGAGCCTATGAACTTCTACTGCATAGCTGTATATGTAGTCTTCTGCCCTTATTAGTTGCATATGCAAGAAAACTGCAGTCCTGGAAACGATACATTCTGTTATAGCATTAGGTTCTCTCTCCCTCCCTCTCCCTCTCTCTCTCTCTCTCTCTCTCTCCTTTTCTCTCTCTCCTTCTCTACCCCAGCCTGTTGTGCCACAGCTATAAATCATGCAGTTAGCCACAGTTAGCAGTTAGCAGGCAGACATAGCTTAACATTTAATGGCAAACTCTTAATGTGATTTCTGATTGTGAACATGTGACATGAACAGCTTTTTCCAAGCATAATCTTTAGATATCAGACTAAAATCACTTCTTTTTCAAGTTTTACCACAATAGATTATGGCATTTTTCAGCACAAATATTAAGGGGAGAACACCTAATAAGTTAAAATATACATTTTTTGTCAGCATATTTAATATTTGACCTATCATTGAAACCAGGAACCTTTGAGCAGGGATAGCTACTGGGCTATTAAATAATGTTTTCTGTTATGTAGCTGTTGAATCCATATTTAGCTTTAATCAACAATGAGAAACTAACAGCATAAAACAGCCATTATCCCCACAAGCAGGGTTACAGTCCTCTTTATCCTCACTATGCCTTTTAAAATTAATGATTGCATTTCAATTTACAATGTCTCATACTCAGACAAAAAATGAAAATGCTTAATGATTGTATTTTAGCAGAAGATAAACATAAATGGTAAGGAAAACAGAGTTAATGCATTTTCATTGACCAATAATCACATTAAATATTTACCTTGAATGTTGCATCAATTAATGCATATTATGTAAAATCTGGCAATCCATATCTCTTTCATATCAGGAGAGTGTAGTTTGAAACTGGATTTTCACATAATTATGCACAGTTAGACCAACCCCAAACCGCTCCACACCAAGGCTTAATAATGTGGGAAATGTGATGTTAAATGAATGCATTTTGGCATCTCCACAGGAAAGTGTGAACTAAACTGCTGTATTGCAGCTTAGCATGATTCAAACAGTACTCATACAGGGTTCATACAGATTTTATTCTCCTTTCTGACATTCATTTGTGTTTAGAAAATGTCAGGATGCCATTACAGTCCGAAAGCTGCCATTTTCTCTGCCTTTTCCCTCTTCTTTTTTTTTTTTAAATCTGCAGGTACGATTAACCTGATCTATAATTAGAAGCTTTAGTGTGCGGCGGCTCTGACGGTGCTTTAAAAGCCTGTGTGGGAGTGCTGAAATGTGCGGAAGGGGTGGGCAGGTGTGTGGGTGCAGGAGCGAGTCACCTGGTGCAGGTGGGTGAGGGTGAGTGTGTGCCTTTTGTTCTCGTTTAGGGGGTGCTAGCTCCCTCTCTTGCCATGGTAAGCCACAGGGAGCCTCCTCGGTCCTCCTTTAAGCTTAGAGCTCCACTCTACCCCCTTAAACGTTCTGCTGAAAGAACCTTTTGCTTGGTCCAATGGCACCCCTCTATTCTTCAAAATATAATGAGTATTGTAAATCACAAGACATAGGGGATAGACAAAATAATGGAAAATGAAAGAATATATGAATATTTATTAACTAATGCATTTTATTTACAGAACAGCAATACACTACGATGAACTATACTCTGCATTCCAGAACCGTCCATAAAGGTTGTACCTGACAGGTTGTAACTTGTGAGTTGAAGGCTTCCATTGGTCTCCTCCAAAAATAAACCCATCCAGCCATAGGAAAGAGAGGAACAGATGTCTGATCTGACCATCCTCCATTGTTTAATGGTCCATGGGTATCGGCTATGTGATGCTCATGGCATACAATTTTTGTTGAGATTGTGCTATGGGCCTGTATATCAATTTCTGTGGTAGTTTCTGAGGCCATTATTTTGTGGTTTTTATAACACCTGGGAAATGCTTTTTATCCCGTTACCTGTCCATTTAGTATCCCTGTTGGTTAGCCTCTACTTTCTAACATTGGTCCTCTTTCTTGATGCAGTTTTCCTTTTTTTGGCATATTCCATCCTGATTTTCAATATTGTTCCCTTTGACAAATTACCTTTTAATCCTACTGTTTTTGGATGTTTTCGACTCCACCCCAGGTGGAGGTGTTTGTGAGCAAACAACTGTTCAGTGGCATTTCAGAGTTTATATTAAAAACAAATCTCTTTTATATCAGCCATTTGGAGCAGATTAACTGTATGAAGATTTCCCGAGGGAATGTAAAGATCAATCCCTACACTGATTTTTTTTTTTTTTTTTTTCAAAATGAAGCTTTAAACATATTGCTTAAATTATTTTACCATTTCTGTGATGGACACATCTGCCATATGGGCACCAACTATTTGACCTTTTTCAACAGCTGTTAGATCAGTCACATTTCATTTAGGTCAGTCACATTTCCTTACAAACATTTTGAAGCAGTGATTTTTTCTTCTTTACAGCAGAAGCACATTGCTAATTAGTATTGGCATTAATGTGAAACATACACAAGCATTTATATGCACATGCACAAAACACACTCACATAGAGTCACACGTTAATGTACCACACAGACACACAGACGCGCGCACACACACACACAATGAAACAGTGCAGTGCTGTGGTACTGTGTGCGATGGAGCTGTCTGAAACAGGCTGGGTAATGTCACAGCTCAGCAGTCCATCATCAGTATGGGCATTAGGTGCTACCAAATGTTCACAGATATCAGCTCATAACACACGCTGCACAGGTCCACTGATTAATATGTCACCTGGATGGGCTGAGGAGTGGATACCAATGCTTGGACTGAAACATCCATATCAAACAAGAGCCACAGGGAATTCACGAGAAGATGTTTGAGGCTGTGTGTGTATGTGAGAGTGATTGTTTGTATGTGTGTATGCCTTTCAGAGAGAGAGACAGTGTATGTGACTCTGTGGGTGTGTGTCTGTGTGTGTGCATCCGTGTGTGAGTGTGTGTGAGAAATATCCATATATGTGTGCTTGTACGTGTGTGCGTATGTGTATGTGTGTGTGTGTGTATGAGAGAGAGTGAGAGAGACTTTAGATAGACGTGTGCTTGTGTGTGTAGCTAATGTGTGATTCAGATGTTTTGTACCCTGAGGACACTCTACTGTGCCTCTCAGTGCGCACTGTGACACCTGAGAGTGAAGAAACAGCAGAAGGCTGCATATTCTAAGCCCCTGATCTCTCAGCCTTCACCCCACCTGTGGCAGCCCCAGCCTGTCAATCAAACAGTCTGGTGCTCAGAGGCAATGAGACTGAGCTTAGTGCTCTTAGGTAACATTCTCTGTGAGAGAATGCAAATTACTCTGTGTGTGTGCGTGTGTGTGCGTGTGTGCATGTGTGCGTGTGTGCGTGTGTGTGTGTGTGTGTCTCTGTGAGAGAATGCAAATTACTGTGTGTGTGCGTGTGTGTGTGTGTGTGTCTCCGTGAGAGAATGCAAATTACTGTGTGTGTATGTGTGTGTGTGTGTGTGTGTGTGTGTGTGTGTGTGTGTGTGTGTGTGTGTGTGTGTGTGTGTGTGTGTGCATGTGTGTGTGTGTGCATATGTGTGTGTGTGTCTGTGTCAGATTCAGATCTGGGATGGAGGCTGGCTATTTGTACAGAGGTAATCTTGTAACCCTTATTTTTTCATTTTCATTTTCTGTTTTTGGTTTTTCTTTTCTTTGTTCATGGCAGAGCCTGAAAGAGATCAATGATAAAGCAGTACGATGTTTTGTAATATTGTTAGATAACATAACCAGGTTGGGGATGAAATAAGATCAGCTGCCTCCAAATTGGGGACCCAGTGAGGACAGAAGGGTGGGGGACTGATGGATCGGTCCCATGGCGACCGAGCCCCACATTCCATCCCAGCCTCTTCCTAAGCACATGTACTTTGATGTATAGCAGTGTCCAGGGCCCTGGAATGAGGGCAAACGACATTAAGGCATCATAATTATTCTGTGTCTTATCTAAGGAACCAGCTGAGCCTTGAGCTGGAGACAGATTCAGCACTGCTGTCTGAGGACCAAAACGAACAAACAAAAAGAAAAAAAAATAAAACATAAAATGAAAATCAATGGATCTGCCCTCTGCATCCTCAGCCTTAACATCGTGAGTTTAATATGAGCTGCACTCCTGCCGCATTGAATTCCACACCGCATCGGATTACGGTGGAAATGACAGGTCACGCTGAAATAGCGCATGTTCACCCCTCTGTTGAGCGTGGCGTAGATGTTTGATTTTGATGTGTGCAGTAATGGAGCAGTCCTGTGAAAAACAGCTGCTTGCTGTATATGATGTCATATGTCCTGGGATGGTCACGGGTACCAATGTGTCAACTGTCAGGGGGGAAAAAAAAAAGAAAAAAAGCCATGACTTGGGGATTCTCTTCTCCCCAAAATGAGCTTTGGCTTGCCTGTGAGGTGCTGTGCACAATATTGGGTAAGATGCATCAGGCTGACCCAAGCAGCTCCAGTTTGAGGCAAACTGGCTCCGATCTCTATGACACTTCCAAATTGGCTTTTGTTACAAGGCAGGTCGAGGTTAAGCAGGGTGACTTTTGAGCTTGAAAGTTTTCCAATGGTGCCTGTGAGTCATCTTAGTTCACCACCCCACGCCCCCCCGCCCCCGCTGCACACACACACACACACACACACACACTTCTCCCCCCGCATCATTATAAATGTGCAGGGAGCTGATGTTCCAGACGGCCATGTCAGGTGTTATGGTTGATATGAATAGCAACTGATACAGAGTGAGTACCGGCAGACGGCACCCCCCACCCCACCCTCTCCCCGCCGAACTGCCATCAAGAGCACCGCCGTGTGTTTCTCCCAGACACACTCATCAAGCGAGGGCAAGCAATCAGCCTCTGCTTACAGGAGGACATTTTGAATTGCCTGTCTGAAGCCTGAAGAGACTGAAGTTCTCACTTGGGGACTTTAATTACAGGGAATCTCAACCCCCCACCCCCCCACCCCCTCCAACAACCACAACCAGCAACATACACATCCCTCTGCATCCTCTCCTACCTCAGCAGGGGGTCTCTGTCATCTTCTTCAACACCTCCCTCAAGGCATATCCTTTACACCGGATTTAACAAAACGCCCATCAAACATTTTCTCTTTGTTTCGGTCAGGGCGCTTTCCTCCTTTTGACGTCAAGCATTAGTGACAACAGCTAATTACAGCCCTGCTTGACTTAACCTAATCTAACCAAACGCCCCAGGCCTCAGGGACCTGAGATGGGTTCAGGTCGAGAAGTTCAGTTATTTATTTATTTATTTTATGTTTTTTTTTTTGCATGTTTCACTCCTTTCGGGATTATCGTTTGCACAGGGGAGTTATTAAACAGATCTCCGGACAGAAGAGAATGGATATTTAACAGCGCACTGTAAGTCTGAAGTCTGATGTTGAGTGGAGCAGCATCCCCCTGGGGGAGAGAGCGGTAACCAGAGCAGGTTGTGCGCTCCTTCTCTTTTATGGCTTTTATGATTAAGGGCCTGGAGCCACGATCGGCACGCCGGTCCTTTAATCTCTCTCTCTCTGCCCGTCTCTCAGGTTTCCCCGGCGCTGGTATCGATCGTGTGGACTGACATTGCGTTTTAATGCCCTCTGCGCCGTGGGGCCCTGCTCTTACATTCACCGATGTGCGGGGCTCCTCCCACCTTTTCTTTTTTCGATCTTTCAGCCAATCGTGGCTCTCTTATGTGCTAACAGGTCACTGTCTCTGGGCTTCACTTCTCCCTGGTCCCCTTTTCTGCATATCCCACCTCGAGGGGCTCTACCACACCTGTGCTGAAAGTGTGGTTCACTGCCACTGATGACCCACGTCTTCCTTGGAAAAGATGCTTCCAGACTGACAGGGCAGGCTGTCCCTTTGTGCTATCTCAATTTATAATACAGGGGCCCCCCATTCTTGGATGGTCCCCTGAGAGACTTCACCTCTGACTCTGGTTGCTTTCCACCAAAAATGACCTCACGGTGACCTCAGCAGCAGCCACCTTTGCATAGCCGCCACCCCCAGGAGGGAGTGAAATACCTGCTTCCTTGGACAGGCATGGATGTGCCTCTATATATGCCCTCTATAACAGAGACATTTTAAGATCAAACACATTGAGGTGATTTAAGGAAAATGGTGGATGAGTGTGCGTGCGTGTGTGTGTGTGTGTGTGTGTGTGTGTGCGTATGTGTGTCTGAGTCAGAGATGTTCACAAGTCATCAAGTGCAAGTCTGAGTCAAGTCTGAAGTCTTTGGTCACAAGCGACGGGGGCGGGGTTGTGACCAATTATTGTTTTTAATCATCATTTTCACAATGGCATTTGGCATTTTAAAAAGTCTTATTGTTCACGAGTCATTATGGATGAGTCCGAATCGAGCCTCAAGTCATTTTAGGATGAGTTGCAAGTCGAGTCTCGAGTCTATGTATATGCGACTGGAGTCCGAGTCGCTGACTCGAGTCCCCATCTGTGGTCTGAGTTAGTGTGTGTGTGTATGTGTGAGTATGAACAGTGCAGCTCTGAAAGTGACAGGCTAAAGTGACAGATGTCTGGCTGCTCACCTGACTGGGAGGCCATTATCCCAGAAGAATAGACAGAGGAGAGGTAAAATTGGTGATTAAATGAAAGCAGATCAGAGGATTGTGGGATGTGAATTCTGTAATTAGAGGCTAGACTTAGATTTATATTTAATATGCCAGTACTCCCATGGAGCCTTCAGACTGCTGCAGGTTAATTGAGACCACCAGCTGAGCTAATGGGTGCAGTGCAGTTTCTCACTATGTGTCTGTTATGATCCACTTACGCAGACATCTCTCCAGCAGTGTCTGTCACTACCTCGCTCATAGGTACACACGAGTATCCACACATACAATCACATACACACAAACACACACACACACACTCATGCACATATACGCATACACAGACAAACAAGGTTTTACTCATAAGCATAAACACTTGGAAAGATGTATGCAAAAACATTTGGATTCTTTATGTACGTCCACATTTTATAAACAGTAAAAATGGCATACATTTCTTAGATGGAGACATTAAGACGAGTAAATAGCACATGTGTCAGTATGGCAATGAGAGGTAGGCAACTTGCCAGGCCCCTTTATACAAGCCAACAACGAGATGACAAACTGACACATTAATAAAGAACATATTTTAGAATACCAATCGCTAAACCTTGCAATACACAATGTAAAATCCTTACAAAACATCATGTATCATAATATCCATGAGTATCAAAGGGCCTTTGTCATGACAGACCGAACGAGAGACATTTTTAGTGCTGTCTATCCTGCCTCCCCATCTACAATAAAGAGGAAATAATAAGTATGAATATTCCTCTGCTAGGACGGTAGTTGTATTGTGTGACAGTAATGATTCAGGGAATGATGCACTTTGTGTACGGCAAAAGATGAGGACGGAGAAAATGAGAGAGGCTCTACTGAAGATCTGAATCATTGATGTGTTCCATCAACTGAATGCAGGCCCCTATGTTTCTTAAAGCAAGCAGTGTTGAAGCACAATCAATCCTTCAATTTGCATGTGTTGTGCTGAAGCTGACAATCTGCCCCTAGTGGCTGGCAGTGGTATGGTTTTCACACAGTTGTGGCCCTTCATAAATATACAGTTTAGTGTTTGGTAAATAAATAGTGGAATCCAGATCACGTTTGCAGTTGGAAATGTTCTAAATATCAAAATACATGACTGATACCCACAAGATGGTTTATTTATTAAGTCATCTGAGATTACTTTTTTGTCTTTGTTTCATAATCCACTTAGGAGCTGTTCTGAGGTCACCTCTTTCAGCCATTGTTTGCGAGAGTTCCCCGGGGTGGACTCAGCCATCAAAGCAGCCTTAGAATAACTGGTTTATCCATGCTGTGAGATTCCAAAAACCTAAAACCAGGATTGTTCTCAGCACTGTGCCATTGATAGATCGCAGTGGGATTCTTCCTCGTATGGATTATGAATCATTACTCAGTCACAAACAATTCTATCAAGTTTCTTACCGATGCTGTTACCGCCAGAGTATGCAAATTTGAAAAAAAAAATGTGCATGGAGGAAAATGCATCACGGGTGTGGCCAAAAATGAAATCAATAGTTATGAAATATATATAGCAAATGAGACTATCATTTGTCTCTGGCTGCAATTAACTTTTAATTGTAGCGACAGAAAAACAAGTATAGTTAATCCTATGTCTGTCAATTATGAGATGTAACGCTGTGTAGCTAAATTGCCAACAGTAACATCAGCAAGGGCTGAAAATTAAAAAAATTTACTGTCATATGTCAAAGAGAATGATTTGACAGATTGTGATTACACCAGTTATTCCAGAGCTAATACATAAATAGCAGACATATTTCTACATTCAAAAGTAAAAGATTGTTAAGCTATTCAGTACATGTGTGATGTGGCCTTTGATTTATATGGCTGCTGTCAATAAAATGGTATGCTTTATTTATAACAGAATTAATTTGCCTTTACGAATTACCTGCACAAGGTCTAGGTTATGTTTTTTCTGATGTTCCAGCATATTGTAATGACTGTCTGTTTCACAGTGATGCCTCACAGGTGAATCTGAATAATTTACATACACATAAGGTGCGGTCAAGTGAGTGGGAAACAGTGCAAGGAAGGAGAAAAAAGAGAAAGACATTCTTTTCTGTCTATAAAAGGGACTAATACTAAATGCAATTTTAATTCTCTACTTCTTTGCCCTTGAAGATTATCCGAGCTCCATAATACATCTCGAATAAACCATTTAATAATAGGGGTTGCTGTGGGGTCTCATAAGGTAGAATAAGATTTTGTGTAGGGGAGGGGGGCTGGCAGTTTGACAAGCTGTGTTACAAAATGTGTAAATCTATCTGCAACACGGAACTTTGGTTGTAACCAGTTGATCACATAATTAAGTCCCCAGCCTGACATAATTTTGAATTTGGTTTGCTGACATGGTGAAATATATCTTAATGCTTTAATTTTACAGCTCAGCTTGTCAAATTAATTGCAAAAAAAAGAAAAACTAAAACAAAGAGAGTACGCAAGACAATTATGCAATACTTTACCAGAGCGCATGCAGGCTGCTAAGGCTGTTTTTAGTTTTAGAAAGTAATTGTTTAAAACATGTCTTTTTAAATTGTTTTCCAATTATCTGTATTTTTGCTGTTATTACTACATGTCTGCTGCTTCTCTAGATGTTTTTACATTATTTTTGCTTGGGTTTATTTTTAGTAAATCATGTTAAAGTTCTCAAAAACACCGCATAAACATTGCATAAATGCAACACATGATTGTTTCTATTAGCCTGAAATTGCTGTATTTTCCTAAATATAAATCTCATTAAAACTTACAAACTATTTTTGATCTTACCAATGCTGATTTGGAAACCTCTTGCTCTCAAGACCCAAAACTCTCCAAGCCAGAGTTTAAAAAAATAATTTCACCTGAAACGCTAATTAAACCTTGTTAGATATTGATATATGATCAAAAAAGATATCCTCCTCCACATCCGAGCTGAAAAAGCTGTCAATTTCCCCTGCTTCGCTTCCCAAATCCTCAGAGTGAACTTCAAAGTTGCTGTTCTGCTCACTCAAGATTCAGATGTTTTTGATCAAATTGCTTCTTTGAAATAAATATTTTACTCAGCGTTAGAAGTGTAAAAGAGATATTAGATCAAATTTACACAGAACCAGAAATGAAAGCCAATAGGTCACCGGCTTTTTGCATGGGCTCAATTCTCAACAAGCTCGTTTGTGTGTCCTGTGATTGGCCAGGGCAGTCACATGACCATTCCCAATGAGACGAGCAGTTCCGGTGAGTAGCTTGTCACAGCATCAACCGATGTTGCCAGATCCATCACTCTGTGTTAATCTCTCATATCAATTACACATGAAGCATTCTATCAACAGATGGTGTTTTTGACCACATCATTATCCAGACACAGCTTGGACTTTTTTTGCTGAAAGACCGCTATCCCTCTGGTTTTCAGTTTGGAGTCTGGAGCAGTCAGAAGAGTCTAACAGGGCTTTCACTTAAATAAGTCAGGAGCAAAGAATAATAATAAGGACCAACCTGTGGCTTCCTTTTAAATAAATAAGATTTTAACACAATTATAGATCTGGAGGTCAGTGTAAGGAGTCCTAGTAAGAACCTAGCTCTTGAATTTATATTTATATAAAATATATGAAGCAAATTGCAGTAGTTCCCAGATGTAGGCTTCACATTAGCGGGGATGGAGCGAAGGCTGCATTGAATGTGCACTGTGACAAATTTGGGCCTAATAATTAATTTTAAGACTGTAAAGAAGAATGGCTAACCATGGTGCACCCCAGTGGCTCAGCTGGTAGAGCGCATGCTACGTTAGGCCTCGGCCTTGCCGCAGCAGCCCAGGTTTCGAATCCGGCCTGGGCCCTTTGCTGCATGTCCTCTCCCCTCTCTCTCCTGCATTTCCTGTCTATCTCTCTACTGTAACTGTCAAATAAAGTAGAAAAATCCCAAAAAAATATCTAAAAAGAATGGCTAACTTGCTCAAATCATTTGGATTCATGATGTGATATTTCAATGATGTGAAATATTGTGTCTGTCAATGATATGCTTATAGTAGCATAGAATGGATAACAGAACCTGATCCAAAACTGAACCTTAGCAATGCTAATGTAAAATAATAATAAATAAATATCTGAAATGCACTCCCCAGCATCATGCACTTGAAAGGAGATCATTTCTTACTTTAAGTAATGCAGTCAGTCTTCTGTGTGGTTGGCAAAAACCTGACTGGAATTCCCTGAATAAGCTGTTTCAATTCATGAAAGCTGTAAGTTTGTGTGAGACAACTTTCTGTAAGACCTAACATATAAATGGAAGTCTGGAGATTGGTCTATAGTTACTTGGGGGAGAATGATCTAGTTTATGGGGTTTTACCATTCACATTATATATGAGATGAAGCTTAGCCTGTAGCCATTGAGCTGATAATGGAGGAGAATGTTTGTGTGAAACAGTTTCCAGTACCACCTTTAAGAAAACTGTGGGGTATAACATTGAGGAGGCATGTCAAAGCTTCCATTATAAAATACAGTCTTGATCAGTTTATCAAAGGTTTCTAACATGGCACTGTTCTTGCAGATAACAGTCATATTGTGAGTTGGAGCAGAAATACCGGCATTAATATTTTCAATCTTGTTTGTATACAAAAAGAATAAACGCTTTTCACATTGGTCTGGAGAGGCGAGATAACAGACAGGGGTTAACAATGTAATCAAAACTGCTGAACAGTCACCTAAAGCTTTCAGACATCAGAATAAGGAAAAAAAAAGGTTTGCTCTTGAATTCTTAACGGTATTATTTTACATAATCATCGGGCATTGCAGAAGGCTGTCAAAAACTTGTAATTTGCGTTCCATTTTCATTCAGAACTCCCACAGTCTCTCTTCATGGCCCATATATGGTCATCTCGCCATGGCATTCTTGGCAGTCGGATTATTTTTAGTCCTAAAAGGCCATGATGTCAAAAACAGCCAGACATACGCTGTTAGAACGATTAACTATTCCTTCCAATATTTTCCATCAGTACAGAACCTACACAGGAAGGGAAGAAACGCGTTGGGCATGTGTGTTTAGCTGCAGCTGAAGCAGCGCGGTGAGGATACGACAGACGCAGCCTGTGTGTTGTGTTTGCGACAGCGGCAACAGGAGGCGGGGCGCAGCGGCATGAGAGCGGTGTGCGGCTCTCATTACTGGCTCGGGAAGAGCTTCTGAAGACCTCTCACCTCTCAATCTGTTCCCCGCTCTGAGCAGAGAGCTCCCTCTGCTAGCCTGTAAAAGCATTCTACTGCCGCCGTCGAGCTCAGTTCTGCCCCTGCCCCCCTCCCCGGAACCGTTGGTGCCAGCCCCTAGGGACCCCTGCCCGTGCCACTGCACCTGGCTCCTCCAGTCTCATCATCATCATCATCTTCGTCCTCATCAGTGTGAGCCAAAACGGTGAGCCCTCCCTGCCATCTGTTCATTTCATCTTTGGCCTACCGTTGGCTTTGAGCAGCCGTCTCCAGACCCTCTTTGCACCTGAGAAAGGCTGCCATTCTTTACCCCTTGAAAGATTCCCTTTACCCAAGCCTCAGCAGGGTAGTTATGTGATTTTAGGCTTCTATGAAAATCAGAATTTGGATTCCCTTCAGCTTCTCCTGTACTATAAAACATATCCAGAAAGGTTAAATTAACTGTTTTAAAACATAGTACTGATGATTTCACTACATTACAACACTGCCCTTTATTCTAAAAATGAGTTCTACCCCCGGGATGGACATGAGCCAGAATGCAAGGCCAGCTGGGGTTTTTGTATTTAAATGGAGAGTACAATGGAAAGAAAAGAGAAAAATACTCATTAAAATTCATTTCTGGGGAAAATGAATTTAGACCCATAAGTGTGGGGGGGGTATGGGGGTTGGCTTGAAGGTTGTAAAGTGTTGTCAGAGTAATAGTTGGACACATTTTATTTTAGTATGGGGTGTATTTAAAAAAAAAGTAGTTATAAAATGTGCTCTATAATACTTAAGGATTTTCATTTTCTGAAAAAGAAAAGCAGTAAAATTGATTTAAATCAAGACGTGTTAACAGCGCTGAAGTTTCAGCCATAAAGTATCTGTTTCTTTGTGTCTTTAGAGAGAACACCCACGTCTCTTCTGCCTGCTTTCATATTTATCCCCAAAGTGACTCACTGAAAACGCTAAAAGGGCTCTTACTCTGGTCTTTTAATGGCTCAACATGCATTTTGATCCTCCTGCTAGCATTGTTTCAATGCATATCAGTATATTTGTGATGTTGTGACAATATCTGAATCAGTCTATAAAATGTGTCCATTAAAACATGCTCCAAATTTGGGTTTGGGAGGATGTGAGCAGTATTTTACCCTGAATATTTCAGGTAAATTAACATGGCCCTGAATTGCGTATCAGTAAACAATTGTAGATTCATGATTATTACTGATATTATATTGAAAGTGTAATAATAGCATACTGACACATGTCATGTTAATGTCATGTTCACCTCCTTCCCTGTGATGTGGTAAGCACATGGTAAATGCTGAATGATACATATGCTGAATGTAGTAAATAAACACTGCACATACTGTGGTCCATGCTGAAAACTGCATATTGTTGCTCTGTGTTGCATAGTTGACAAGAGTAGTTGTTGTTTTTTTTTATTTCAAATCAGGGCCACCATTATTTATTCATTTCTTTATTTAGTTTTAATTAGCCGGGAACTTTGCTTTCTGGCCAGTTAATATGCTCTGCTCTATTGTAATTCATTCATTGTGTTGTTCTTTTCTATTCAATGGACTTTTGTTGGGTGTATGTACTGGTGCATAGCTGATTGCATTATACTACAGGGTGAGACCTTTGTCTTTGTCCCTTGATACTGTGAACGAACAGTAACAGCCTTAAAAGAACAATGTGAGAGAATGGAAGATTCTCAAGGGATATGAAGAGTGAAGTTCAGCATTTTCTTTTTATTTCACGACTGTGCTGAGCAGTGATGCGCTCAGTGACCTTTTAGATAGGAACGTTGTTGCTGATGCTGATCCTGATAAAAATACTAACTAAAATAACAGATTTCTGGAGGTTGATAAGATCAGATGTCTTTTGCGTGAGACGCAGGATGGACTGAGGAAAAATCACTTCACTGTACTATTCCAGGGTAGCCAGCTCTGTTGCCTACCAGGGAACCTGCAGGATTTGTCATCATAGTACACTCAGAATGATGCCTAATACTAATGTAACTGGTACAATTCTTTGTGTTGTATGCTAAAGTATTTGAGTTTCGTTTTTTTTGCACTGTAATCATAGCAGTTCCCAACCAATCAGGTGTCAGAATGCAAAACAGCTCGCTAGTTATCACCAATCACCAGCCATCATTTAATGATAGGCAATTGGTAAAATGCAATCTGGTAATTGGTAAAAGGCAGCTCTATTCCACAGACAGGTCATTACAAAAACCCAGAAGCTCTTATGGTATGCACAGTACATACTGCCGTATGGCTGCAGGCATCACTGCTGGTTTTTCTTCCCACCAATTAACCTAGATCATAGCTAGTTAATTAGCTATGCACACCAATGCAAGTGCACTTGTAGAATTAGAAAAAGAACTGTAAAGAAAAATATTTCATGTGGGAACACAAGAATAGTCCCTAGCTGCCCTTCATGATCTTTGAATGAGAAGGTTATGTGATCACTTAATCAAATACAAAGTGTGAAAGCAAACCCTCTCTCCTGCAGTCATGGCACGTTTGTCATTTTCCTCCATTTGCTCAGCTCCTGCTGCTGCTGCTGCTGCTGCATGCATGCATACTAGTGAGTTTGTAACCTTGGCAACCATTTGATTGATGGAACAATCCAGCCAAAGATACCTGTCACAACAATATGCTACATATGATCTGCTGAGAGGTTAACAGAGGAAATTGATAGGTGAAAAATATAAAGCACCATATCCTGCTCCTGGCCCGTCACTCCACCCCACCACAAATTCCAGAGCACATGCAGAGTTAACTTCTGCAAATGGGTTTCTCATCCTATACAGAATATTTATAATCATAAGTATACTCAACGAGCTTGTTGTAGTTTTGAAAATAATTTATGATTCCTAATCTTATTCAATTTATTCAAGCGTCAAGTTACAAGTTTGCTCTTGTTGTGTGATTTATTCATCAATCACAATATAATCTTGCTAAATTAAATCAGCAAAATCTGTGCTTGCAACCACAGAGCTTATTATGCCTCCATGAATATCATCATGGAGGCCTGGAGACTTGTGTCATCAGTTTCTCTCCATAAAAACATAGCTAAAATGTCAGATCGTGAAACAAATTTTACAAATTAAACGATTAAATGCCTAGGTCAGAGTGAAGTCCAGACATGGACAAGGAGCTCCTTGTCCACTCCTGACCCCAAACCCCACTGTTTCAGACAGCCCAGAAAAGCTGCTCAGCTCCAGCTTGTTCAATTTTCAGTTGAAATCACACCAAGCTAAAACTACCCAAATAAAAAAAAATTCCAAGTTCCAAAAATTATTTCACAGCTCAAATGGTGGGAAAGAAAACATTAGCGGCGAATGTTTCAGCCACTTATTGCTATCATCACTTCCATGCTGTATGAAGCTGAAGAATTGCCTGAGTGTAATAGCCTGAGAATTTATCTCTGGCATGAGGTAGACTGTGATGCCACAAGAGGCAGGCAAGGGAAGGATTGAAGAGGCTTGTGTCTTTATTTTAGTCACTCTTAGTTGCTCCATTCGCCCCTCCCTCCCTTCGGGTGCTGGATAGTGGTGGCCATTATCTACTGAAGTACATACCTGAGGCTGATTTTCAGTTCGCTCAGGTGTATCTTGTGGTGTTTGTTTGTAGGTGCAGTCTGCTACGGTGGTGAGGGCATCATGAGGTTTGGCAAATCACACAATGGGTGGAGATTCAATGAGCTGTTAGTTACTGATTGGTTTAAACTTGAAATGGTCCTCATCACAGAGGAACAGAGCAATCTGTAAATATCCGATAGCTTACATTAGCTATGCCTGTGTTGGGTTTCATTCCACATTGCTCTTCCATCACTATTCTGCAGCGTTGTGGGAAGAGATAGAGACAGTACATAGACAAGTTGCACATTTAGCTTTCTTAATATACTCTATATGTTTTTTGGACCAGCTCACTCTTGTTTTTTTTCACATTCCCCAAACTGGGGTTAGTTTTGATTTAGTTTTCTTTAAAGGTATTCAGTAATTTTCCTCCAAAAACAGGAATAAAAAGTCCAAGCAGCTAATTTAGAGTCATTCTGTGTGTCTTCTTAAATCACCACCTGGCCATTGACCACACCTGGCGCTATGCCATGCAGCCATTTCCAGTGAGCCTCCCTCTTATGACTATATTACATATACAAGTGTAGCATATTTAAGGCCAAGGCTTGAGAAATTAAATTAGTTCTAAGTTAACAAATTAGATAAGCCTTCAAGCCCTGCCTTTGGCAAATTACATTAGGCAATATTTACAACACATGCAGGAAATATGGAGGTAATCACACAGGAGTCCTGAACGAGTCTAGTTTACTGCAACTGCCACTGGCCTGCAGAGAACCAAGACAATGCAAATGAGGATTATCCTGGCCCACGCTCAGCTTAAATCCAGTTTAATGACAAATTCATGGATGTGTCTAGATCTGAAATTGGCAACACTGCAAAGAAGCACCCATGGTAGATTGCCAGAATTTTGTTTTGGGTAGCCCTTGCCTTTATTTATTATTTCACTGCAGTCAAAGGATAGTGGGATCTATGCGTTGTCCTAATCCGAACGCACACAGCGGACAGCAAATAAGATTTCTGCTCTGTTCCCCTTCAAACTTATTTTCATCCTGCAGAGCTGGAGCGTGTCCAGTTCAGATGGGGGACACAGATAAATCTGACATGCCGACAAACATAGGACATCGAGCCAAATGTTTTATACCCCGCTTTTATATATTTATTCACTTTTTTCATCACCTGTTGGAAATGACAGGTCTGTGGGGAATGAGGGACAAATGTAGCAAAAAAAAAAACACAACAAGCACCAAAACCCCAAATAACACCCTTGACACATCCTAAGACCCAAACTCCCACGCACACGCACCCAACACCACACTCACCCCCAAGCAGACAATAGCAAGCTCCTCCTTGTAATGCATCTGCAGATGACAGTACAGGGAAACCATAATTTGTCTAAGTCAGACTGATACTATGCTAAAAGGCCCCTGAGGAGAGGGGACACATGCTGTTTTACGAGCTGCTCTGTTACTGGGAGAGAGCTGCATCCTGGGAAATTACTGAGGTATGCAAAAATTCCACTTCCAAGACCCATCTGTCCACGGAGCTGGCAACTGTTGCTAAGGCTTGCTTGTTGTTGCTTGATTATATAATTGACAGCCAGCTTGTCATGTACAGTATCATAGCTGTGGAGACAGAGATAAAGATAGCAAAAAGGTTTGTCTCTTTATTATCACCATGTCTGGAGAGCTGTAGCTATGTAGTTTTAGAAATCCATCTTGCTTTCGCTTCTTTGATTCATTTATCTGTGAGCATATGTATCGCTGTACATTTACGTGCATAATTCATTCGGTCTGGTCTGTTTTCTTGTTACCAGTCTCTCCTTTTACACTCCGTATGGCCAAACATTTGATCTTCCAACTCAATGCCAGCAGTAAAAATATAATGATCTTTTGAATCAGATGTGTTTCACTGTGCTTTCCCATCCACATTCCCTCTTCTCTTAAAATGTTAATGTGATATCAATGATGGGGGATTGCATTCAAATCAGGAGAATATTCCCCAATTTGGAGTTGAAGGTGTGCACCCTTGGGACTCTGCCAGTAAATTTTTAAAAGGCTCACAATGTCGAGCTCCTTAATTAATCTTTTTTTCCCAATGACATGTCCTTGGAATTACCACTGAAAATAATTACTCCTGCAGACTGTCTGTAATTAGCCTTAGGGGCAAACGCAGCCTCTGTGTTCTGCATGTAAGTGCGCAAGTAAAAGTGGCCATACTGCCCAGCAGCAATCTGATAGATTATACTAATTGAATTCAAAGTCACCATACGTCATTTTTGCATGCACTGTGGACTAGAGACCAGGCAAGAGTGCATGTATTTCCTGCACATTTTTTGTTTGTTTGTCGTATACGTTATGGACTAGACAACAGCAAATGAACAGTAGTATTTCAACAATGTGCAATATTATAATTATTTTTCATGTTTATATTGACACTCATACAAAAAAAAGATATGACAATATCTGTAATTTTACAGTCTTTATTTGTATTTTAATTGGTATTTTCACTGTGCAACTGCAGCTCTATAAGACTACACATTGGGAAAATCATAATTACGTTTTAGTTCTCATACTGATATTCATATAGAAATTGTTAATAATAATAGTTATGATTTTATTGTTTTTCATGTTACTTGTGTTATTATCTGTGTAACTACAGTGTTGTAACTATTACTACAACAAAGTTGCACATGTTGAAATTGCAGAGATGGGAAATTCCAGTTTAAGAAAGTAAAAGTATGATCATGTCTTTGTCCTACCTGTATACTAAAACAGCGACTTCACTAATAAGCTCATCTGTCGGGCTGAATAGTTGCACTAATTAGAATCATCTGGTTTAGTGTATGGATGGCACAAATAGATGGTTGCTCTTGTCAATTCTGTGCAAAAATTATGCAAGGGTTAGTAACAGGTATTTTCACTCATGTTGGTGCATTATGTGTGTGATTACACAAAGAATAAGTAGTTGGCTTGGAGTAATGTATCGTTTATTTGCATCCTAGTTACAAATATAAGACGAATTCCTTGTAATTGTCAGTTATTTATAAGTGTGCAACAATTTTTAGTTGTTTAAAAGCCTGCATATTGCCGATGTTACCTCCTAAGTAACATAAACAAAGGTTACTGAAGCCAATACTTCAGCTAATAGAATCTGCTGTCTGACTTAATTTTTGTACTTTCTCAATATTAATGATTTCACACATCAATAAATGTGGATGTTTATTCATTTATTGGAGTTACCCTTTCATGACCTTTGTTGGGTTAATTGTGTTTTCTCTGTTTCCAGCAGGCATTGTATATTTGTATTTGTGTGAGTACTACTCTGAATACCTTGCCCACAATATCTCAGTATTGATGGGGTCAGCTCAGATGCAAGTTTATCCATAATAACTTTGAAATGGGAAATTAAAAAAAAAATGTACCTTGTCGGCTATGTATCTGTCTAATATTCTTCTCAGAGGGAACTGGAAGGTCACAGTTTCATTCTTTCAGTTCTGTATGAGAGTGAGAGATTGATTGATTTATATGGAAGAGGTGTATGTTTACATGTTTTCCTCTGCAAGAACTCATGAAGGTGTTGAATTGATGGAGGTTCCATCCAGCTTTGTTTGATTGATCTCTGCTCCTGTTATTAAAGAAACTAGCATCCAAGGTTGAAGTTAAGTATCTCAAAAAAACAAGAAAAGTCAAGATTCAAACATTTCCACTTTTTTAATGCATTATCTACCGAGAGCTGTACAACCTGTCAGGCAACAGTGTTTTATTTTGACGTTTGTCTTTTATCGGTTTTGTTCAGAACACCTTGTGCCTCGTCAGGATTATGAAACAAAAAAGTGTTAAGATCTCTGTTCTCTCTGTTTCTGCCTTAACAGTGAAGAGTACACAGCTCAGCACACAGATCAATCACCAGCTGCTCGCAGGCCTGCAAGTACAAGAGTTTGTGAGCTCCTCACAAGCCACAGATTAGGAAATTCTTATAGCTAAAATCCTGTAAATATTTGCATAAATATTGAATGTATAATAGGGTATTCCCATTTAGTATTCTATTGCTTTTTTCCAATGAACTGAGGGATTATGTCAAAATGCCACAAAGGTAAAAAAGAGACATATTCAACAAATGCAATGAATCAAGGCAATGCAATGTTCCATTTTTTTTATGTTGTCATTCTTGTTATGTCTTTTACTAGCACTTCAAGACCATCTCAACAGAGTGAATCGCATCCTTGGTGGCTCCAACAAATATTTGCCATTTTCTCCTAATTAGTGCTTGCATTCCATTTCCAAGGAGCATTGTGTGTCACCAGAGACAGTAACCTCTAGATAACCATTAGTTTTTGCCCTCAACCTCAAAGACAGTGTTTAGTACACCAAGTTCCCTAGTCTGGATTCTAATGCTTTATCATTTCTTAGTTATAAATCTAATTTTAAGTCAAAATGTTTTACCACCTGAATGGCAATCACCAGAAAGAAATATGTCACAGTGACAAAACTATGGCACAGATCTGGGACTGATCACTCTGATGATTAATGTGTACATATCTTTTCATTAAAGTACATTTTGCTCAGAAAAAGCAGTTTTTTTACAATGATTGCTGTTTGTGTTAATCAACTAATAAGAGATTTGCTGGACAGCGCTCCATTCATGTTTTTTTTTTTTTTTGAGACAAATGTTGATGCATCCAATGTGACGGTTCTATCCACACAATGAAAATCTTGCTATAACTGTTCCTCTAGCGGCTTCACTGACAGAAACAAAGACGTTCACATTAATAAGGACATGAAGCTGCCCTGGCCGCCAACCTCCCCCACTCTTGCTAGCCAATTCTGTGCATTGCACAACAGTGAGTGCAGAATGTGTAGACAGCATACAGGAAACAAAGCAATGCTAAAGCTTCCTCTCCCTGTTCCATGTGAACACGTTTGGTTTTTTTTTTTTTTTTTTTTTCAGAAATTGATGTGCAAGTTGTGGCTGACACTGCGCCTGCTTATCACTGATGCCAGCTGTGACTTTTCTTGTTTTTAAAGGAAGGGAAAAAAGAGAAATGCCCTCAAGCTATGACAGAGTATTAAAAATAGATAAGCTATCTTTTTATCACTACCTAAACAATTTTTGCCATCACTGGAAATCAAAGTGAGATCTCGACATCATAATAATAGCCTGTCTTTAGGATTTTTAGTTTTTCTTTTGTCTTTTTTCTGTCTGAGTTTACTCAAATGTGGTTTATCAAAGAGACACCATGTAATGCTCTGTGGACTGAAACTGGCTTTTAGACACACAAGCCGAAGGACCCACTGAAGTGCACAATAACACAGAAATACACACACATATTCTTTAATGATTGTCTTCCAGGCTTGATTTAGCCAACACAAGTAAAGCTGAAGCCAAACAGCATACATATTACAGCAAATATTGTATTGATAGGTTTCTATCTTGAAGACTTTGCACTGCATCATGGGTACCATAGAGAATGCTTAGAGTGGCTCACTGTCTATTAACATCAAGTGAGAAAATTCATAATCATACATTTGAATGGTTATAGAACTTATTGCATTTAAAACTTTCAAAGGTCATGGATATTTGACTGGCTCAGGGTTGGTTTGGGCTTGCCAGTGATGAACAGGGGTTAAGAGCAGAATGGCCAGGCAGCTGCAAGCATTATGAACTGATAGTTTTATATATGGTTAGAATGGTACTGATTGCCCCATGCACACCAGTTGACAAAAAAGAAGCACAGAAGCAAGACTTAAATCTGCCATAAATTTGAGAGTGGGGTTTGAAACATAACTACTTGGAAAACTCCCAGTCAATAACAGAAACATATTCTTAAGCCAGTTTATTTTAACATTGAATAAGTATGGCAAATGCATTTTGATATTTAAAAATGCTAAGGTTCTGGAGGTTTAACTACTTGCATAGTATATTAGGCACTTTTTCTGTAAGGATAGAATGAGAAGATGTAATTGCCAATGTGGAAGCATCATAAAAATAGGAATAGAACTGTCCTATTGTTGCAGTGGAACACTTATAATCTCTGCTGAAGCCAAATTCCCATGTAACTTAGCAACTTCTAAAAACTTCTGTTTATTTATATGGATGCTGTTCCTGGTATGGATGAATGATGGGATATGTCTCCTGCAGAGCAGCATGTTTGCGGTGTGATGACATAAAGACAGACAGTCTGCCAGATTGTGGCCTGGAGCTATGTTACACAGGTATACTCTGTCTCCACATCTTATCTTTATGCCTCAGATAGGAGTTTTAATCAACCGGTGTTACATGGACATATTCTACCCCTAATGTTGATGTGCTACCTCACCTCACCCATTGTGTACTCACCAAACTTTACTGGAGATAAATTACATTATAGATATTCCATGTAATCTGGAAACTTGGTGTAGAGCTGATGGGTAGTTTGAGGTGTCTGAGTAAATGTATGATTATCTAAACATATACCTCTCTGTGAAAAGGGATTCATGTTGTATTCATAGATTCAAACTATCAACGGCTCTGGAAGCTACAATTTTCACAAATGGTAGAGATTAATTTTGGTCCAAAAACATTGAGTGTAAATTGAGTGCATTCGTCAAACATCCATTTTGGAATGAGAGGACACGTTTGTCTTCATCTGACTGGTTTTCTTGGCATGTAATTGCATGCGCGCTGTGTACATGTTATTTCAATGACAAACTAAAGGGGAAGGAATTCCTACTCACAACCATGCGATCTCAAAACAAAACAAACGGGATAACCCAAGGATATTCCAGCAAGATAATGATTTCTAAATTGTAGACAATAACTTTCCTTGTTGATGTGGCATTTCATCATGTTCACTCAGTGACTCCTCATCTGTTTAAAAAAACGGGAGCGTACTGAATCATTTGATGTGACTGATCATGTTGGATGGAAACGCGGCGCGCTTTAGGAAATAGAGTCAAGGGTGTATGTAATCAACAAGGGCATATGAGGCTGGCCTGCTGGCTTGAGGGAATGAAAAGGGGGTGACAGGTTCCCTTTATATTCTGGGAGGAAACCCGCATCAAAGGCATGTTTAACAATGGCTCTTCTTTGAAAGAATTCAAGGTTACATTTGAGGTGTGATGAGGTGAAACATTATATTCTTTTGAATAAAAGTATAAATTGCAAGTAAGGGTTCAGAATTTCAGAAATGCAAGACTTTGGCATCGATTAAGAGGAGCCTGTATTATTTAAGGATTCAATTTTTTATTATTATTATAGGCTTTTTCCCAAAAACACAAAATCATGGAGCTATGTCTCATGATATCTCTATTTTCTCTATAGTTTTACCCCAGCCGTCAGTGATCTCCAGTGAAGCCAGCGCAAAAGAACCTTAGTATGAACTTCCTCTGTATAATTTGAGTTTATGATATTGATGAGGGCCCTTTTAGGGTGTACATGAACCCCACTTTAGTTTGGTGACTCTTAGTTTGATGTGCTTAATTGAGTTGTGCTCTGCAGTGGCTCAAACTTTGTTGTATCTGTTCAGAATGGATAAAATGTAATGTATTTTTTTAATAAGATGAGTTGTCTTTGATTAGACATATTTCCTCTGCTTGATAGACTGTCGGTCACTTTATTGTGCCTGTAAGAGTCTATAACAGTCTTCTTTTCTCTGGAAGAAAGAAATGACTCCTCATAAAAATTGGGTGTATGTGACTGTTTCCCCTTATTGAAATGGCATGCATTTCACAACTATGTTTTACAACAGAAAACCACATATTTGTACAACTACTATGAGTTTTTGCAATATATCTTATTTACATGGTTACTTTTGTGTCAAAGATTCAAATTCATAGATTATTGATATTGCAGCCAAAAACAAATCTGCAGACAAAAGATTATTTAATTGCAACACAAAAGAAAGAAGCAAGTGTTGAGGGCAACAGTAATTAATTACTCGTATTAATTAGTCTATATAAAATTATTGACTGACATATTCAAAGAATGAACACAGTACATCATTTACTAACATGTTCCCAATTCAGAAATGCAATGGCTCTGCTTATTGGACCTTTTTGGCACCTGATGAGTTCACCTTCTTCCTATTAGAGCTGAGATATAGCAATAAAATTGTGACATCAGGACAAGGATCCTACATTAGTAATAAACTGTAGTGTATTTTCACTGCCCTCAGGTTAACCCATTGGTTTATCATGCAGTGAGGCTAAAGACATGTGGAGGTTCATGAGAGGTCCTTATATAAGCTTTTGGTATGCAAAGGACAGAATGATATTAGCACTGAGATATGCTGTGAAGTCTATCCTCGCCTGTGTGTGTTGACATGGGTGTCGTTCAGTCCCTTGGGGAGGGGCTGGAGGGGGGAGCTGAGCAGAGAGACCTTGAGAAACAGAAGCTGCGAGACGGAAGCCGGGTGAACAATCAGCCTCTCTGCTTCGTCCTCCAGCAAGGAGACGTTGCCTAGCAGCAGGCAGCAGGCCTGTGACGCTGTCCTCTTAGTCTGCAGCCAGTGGGAGGGGCTCCAGCATGCAGTCCTATGAGAGAGATTTACTGTGGTAAAAAAAAAAAAAAACACTCTCTCTTTTCCACTACCACTGCAACAGTCTGTGGTACAGAAGTGCTGCCCCCCCACCCCCATACCGCTGCCACTCCCTTGGTAAATCCTCTCAGAAAGTAAGCAGGGAGGAAGGACGTAGTATCCCTGCGTACAGCACACAGCCCACTTATGGACCTGCTGTCATAAGTTTTAATGAGCACTTTTCATTTGCCTACCACATTCCATTACTATAAATGATTATTGATTCAGCAAGCTGGGGAACGTGGGCTGCAAAATATGAGGGTGCATTGGGATGGGGGGGTTGGGGGCGCTAAGTAGTGATTCACTGCCTCACTACGACAGGCATGAATGATGTGATAGTGCCCCCCAGGACCCTATGACCTCTTCAACCCTTGCCCCACCGACCCTTATGACAGAAATGGTGGGGCCTTGTTATCAATCTCTCTGTGGCTCAGTAATTGAACACTATGGGATACTCCAATTAAAGGGGTCACCTCACATGACTGGCTCCCCTTTCCACACAGATGCACCGCAGCACGGTATGTCCTGCAGCTGCAGTGCTTTATCACATCCGTGATTCCACTCTGGGACTGTTTGGAGACTTACTCAACCTTCCTTCCTCCCCCACCCAACAACAAGCTGCCTGTCTATTGGCTCCTTCTGCATGTTTGCGAAACACAATTGCTGCCATCGGCCATGGAGCTCGCTGGAACTTTTGACAATAACTGCAAACCACCTGTATGACTGTCTCAATACAGCAGTGATGCGTGAGCAGTGTGGGAGTGGGGTGCTCAATGTGTGGGAGGACACTCCACAACCGCTGCTTTGGTAAAGAAATTCTCTCTTTCATTCTTGCCCCCTCTCTTTTTTCCTCTTCTCTTCCTCTCTCTCTCTCTCTCTCTCTCTCTCTCTCTCTCGTAGTCTTATTGTAGTCTTTCTCTTTCAGGCTGGTAGCAGACAGCATGCCCTCATTATTGTACTTGTAACAGACCATTGGAATAGAAAAATTAAGCGGAACTCAGAGCCGCCTCCAGGTCAGGATCCACGCTAGTGAGGTTAATTTAATTCATGGAATCAAAGTACAGATGAAACTGCAATCTATGCAAACAAGTCTGGAGACCTCATTATAGCTGTAAGGGCAAGCTACTGCACCAAATATAGAGCACTGTGTTTTAAATATGCAAAACAAGGCACAAAAACTAACGACTGATCAGATACTTCATCCATGATCATACCAGATATATTTATATATATATATATATATATTTTTCACCTTTTTTTTGTTCCCAGTGTCCTACACAACTGCAATATTATATATGGTTCATTAGTGCTATATAATTGGCTGCTTGACAGTGCAATATGCCTTTTCGGTCTTCAGTAATACCAATAATACAACTTTTGTGTAACTGAAGATTTATTGCAATATTTTTATAGACTGCTCTAAGTGTAATATATTGAAAGCTGAAAGTGTTATGTGTGATTATCAACTGGGTTGTGTTTTTACTGTCAATGGTATGTTCTGTATTATATGTTGGATTGTATTTTCTGTATAATGCCTTCCTCTCTCCCTGAAAAACATGTTCCCCATGGGCACAATAAAGCCACTACTAACTGTATGTTATGGGCTCAAACCATGATGGGATGACTGAGGCTCTTGCCGCATAGCCTGGTAAGCTCTACTTTATGCTCGGCCCACCTTTTAATGATTTTTCCATGTTTTATTTTTTTCTTTCCTAGAACAGACAATAGGATGAAATGGGCCACATTCCGGGGAATCTCTTCACACATTTTAATTTGATATGATTTAGAAACGCAGGCAATATCTGAAGCACATTTGTAATTTCGTAAAAATGCATGGTAACCTTGCAAATTTCAAATCCCGATTGTAAGACTCATTTCCCTAGGATACGTCTTTCCTTGGATACCTAATTTTCTCGTACCTGGTTATGTTCTGTATCTGGATTTCTCCATGACACATAAAGTAGTAGAGCTTTTTTTTTAGAGGGTGGACTTGATGCGTGGACAATTGTTCCCATTCCTGGCTTGAACTGAATGGCAGTCAGTCACACACCGGATACCTCCTACAATACCCCCAGCTCATCAAATTTGAAATAAAAAATGACTTGTATATTGGACCCTTTTTGTCCAGTGAGGGTCATGGTAGTCATCACCACACCATGCAGAGCACAAGCTGCTCATGAGTCATTGATGTGTCTGGCTCTGGATGACAAAGGGTGAAAGTTTCAGGAAATGAGGAAGCAGATATACATTACATTCAATTGAGCCCTGTTTTTATTTTTTAAGAAAGAAAAGCGAGGTTTTGAATTTAATTCAATTTAGTGCTCCTCTGTTATAGAATGCAATCCATTCAATCACAATGATTGCTTTTAAAGCAGTTTGAGATTCTTAATGTTCTATGCAGGGAGTCATCCATGTGTGCAATTCATCAGTGATATGCAAGTATTGCACAGCATGTATATCTGTAAAATTAAATTTATTGAAAATATGTTGAAGTAATGGATTTGTTTTCGCCTTAAAATATGCTTTTGGTTTAAAAGCACAACAGCATCAGTTCACCTTTCCTTGTTAGTGTGACAATTGCACACTTTGAACCGTGCTGGTAATTTGTGAGGCTTTGTTGATGGCTCCAGTAATTGTTTCACCTGAAGGTACCAGTGGCAGAGCACAGGTAAAGATAAGGTGCTTTATAAATGATGTTCATTCAGACTTATTTGGAGAAATCACAGTTCGAAGCAAATTGTCCTTTATGAAGATTCAACCTTAATGTGCTCTATGAAGTCAAACCCCTAATGTAGTCAATTATTTCCATAATATGTTTCAGTTTTATCCCATCCTGTTTAAAATGCAAATAAAATGAAATGTGATTGACTGGTTCAACAATATTTGCTAAATAAAGAAATTATGACATTTGGCTCTACTTTCCATTAATTTTCAATTCAGTTTCAATTCAATTTTATTTGTATAGCGCTTTTTACAACAAGTTGTCACAAAGCAGCTTTACAATTGATCCCAGGCCAGAAATGAAGTGTTCCACCCATCATCAGAAATAAATCTAGAAGGCATTGTGGTGCAGTTCTGTTGCTAAACAGGGGTTCTCAATTTATTTTTTTGTGAAGACTCAAGGAGCAAATTTACGACCAATGGTTGTAGGTTTCCACCTCAATAAAATGAATGATTTATAAGATGTCAGATAAAGAAAACAACAAAAAAGCTGAAGATGTTGCAATTATGATTATTATCAATCAATGATCTTACACATCTTCAATGGAAAATTGAAACTTCTGGCTGTGATTCAAACAGAATTTTTCCATAATTTTTGGTGCACAATTAAATGCAAGTGCTTTTGTGGAGTAGTTCAGCAATCATGAAAATGAACTTGCCAAACGGTTGTTGTGGAGCAAAAGCACTCTTGATCAGTTGAAAGAAAATGTTAAGGACAGATCTTAAATGCATCCAGGCCATTGTCTCAAGCACTATCTCAGAGTTTCATAAAAAAAATAATGTGGTACAGATGTGGTGACTGAGAGGGCAAAAGTGTACAGATGATGTAATTGTCCTGCTTCTCAATCCACTGGGCAACTTAAACTGTGCTGACCGGGGCACTGCCATCTTGAAAGTCACTCCCTTATGCAATAAATAAATGTTTCAACATGAGGTTAATAAGACCACTCAGATCCGCTGAGTAATACTTCATATGAACACCACCAACTGATATGAACTCCCCGAACTATGCCAGAGAAATACACTCCAAACCATTATGAAGATGCCAGAGTCCTTCAGTGTAGCGTAAGTACATTACCTGTGTATAGTGCATGTTGCTATTTGGTGTAAGGTAAATAACCATTTTATGGTCATTTTTATATAGCCAAATTCAAGTGAAATGGACAAGGTATTTCAGCTGGTAAAATGATCAAAATAATCTTCTAATAGGGGAAACTTATTCTTCCATTTTGTTGAGGAAACCCTGTAGCTCCTTCACATGATTTCATAACTCCTGTCATAGACTACTTGAAAAAAATTGTTCTATATATATGACACAGTGACAGCTGCATCTCTCCTACTGTGGCCTCGGTCCTGACCAGCTGGCCCCTGTCTAGAGGAGCTGAGGACGAATCCACCTCCTCTTCATGCCACAGACTGCTCTTCACTTGCGTAAGCTAAAACACAAGCCAAATATCATGAAAGGCAAGGTCATTGTTGCATGTTTGAAGTTATTAATGAGAGAGCTCTTTCTTATTAAAAACAAGGGATGGGGTTTTTCACCTTGTGTGGTGGCAAGATGCCCACTTAAGAAGTGCATGTATGTGTGTGTGTGTGTGTGTGTGTGTGTGTGTGTGTGTGTGTGTGTGTGTGTGTGTGTGTGTGTGTGTGTGTGTGTGTGTGTGTGTGTGTGTGTGTGTATGTGTGTGTGTGTGTGCCTCTCTAGGGTATAACACAAGGTTCCTGCACACACTACAGTTCATTGGGGACCCTGTGTGACCTCCACAGAATCCCATCATTTGACTCCAGTGTTTACAATCTGCAGCACAAAGTGACTTTGTTCAGGACATGAGTTTACTCTCCATCCATCACACCCTGAAATCAACACAAGAAAAAGTGTTCAGTTGCCCTCTGATTTATTTATTTGTTTTTTTTTTTTTTTTTCGTTCTTCAAAAATAAATCCACTGGTTGGGCCAGCCTGAATATTTCATACCTTTATCGGCTGCAAGGTCAACTCATGTGGAAAACAACTTCAATTCACTGACAACCTTGGAATGCTTTAGTGTGTGGGTTGTAGGGCTAACAGAAGTACATCATGGGAAGAATCAGAGTGTTGAAGGTTCCTCATAGATCTCCCTCCTTTGCCATCCAGTCAAAAGCATTGTATGGCTGTCAGGCTTCCATGTATAAGAATAGAGGGCTTCTGAAAGAATGAACGCTTACAAGTGGATCGATCAGTGAAGCCATTTACTCTAAGTATTGCAGGGTACCTACAGCCTGGATGTTGCACATCAGAGATAACTGTGACTGGGATTTTAGAGCAGCAGGGCATGGTTGGCTATGATTCTCCAGGCATGGAGTGAGGTTAAATTGGCCAGCTGGCTCCCTCAAGTTGGATTTTATTGTAGTCCAAAAATATGTAAGTTGTCTTCAGTGCAAAATAGAGATGGCTTAGTCTAATGAAGATAAAAACGAGGCTTGGTGAAACAAGGCTAACTGGTGGTGGCTAACTGCTTTAAACCAATAATTGTGCGCTGGTGTGGAGACAAAAATGCAGTCATGGCTTAATGTAGCCCCACCCATCATGGAGTTAATGAACACTCATGGTTTCATCACTAGCTTGGCCTCTTGTAGACCTGTGTAGCCAGCACAGTGTGGAATAGTCTTTGGCTCCCAGCCATGGGAATCAAAGAAGTGAACATATCAAAGCTGCGGTATTCCTTGCTGGCTGTGAAGGCTGAGCTGCAGACACTTTTTGTCACTCCAAAGTGGGAGGAGAATATTTTTGTTATTGGGAGTTTTGAATTCCCTTTCAGGGGAGTAACAGAAGACTCTAACCCAAACTTTGTCCTTCATCCACAACTTTACATGTAAATTTGTGCAGCTCCTCCCAGATGTCTGTTTTTCCCTCACAGTCGTGCCAGCTATATCTCTAACACCAGATAAACATGCCAAAGCAGCTCGCTGTCAGTACAGAGGAGATAGCGCATGCCTCTTATGAAAAAGAACTGCAAGTGTTGACAAGCTCAGGAACAATGTGTCTTGCAGTTGTCACAATACCAGGGGTGTGCTCACTAGAAAATACTAATATCATCACCACTTGACAATTTTCAGACTGCAACCATTGTATGACTATTTTTGGAGAAATCCATAGTCTTGGAAAAAAAAATTGCTGAACGTTTTTGTTATTAGTTCCACTGCCAATCAATACATGAATGATGTGATTATAGTGTATATCCCTGACCCTCCCCTCTTTTCTTGGCAGGCATACTCAGACATCATTGACATCCAGTTCTGCGGGTCATCTTTTGCTTTCAGCCCTGTTACCAGGCAATCCTTCCACATTTGTCTCTCATCAAGGGATCGATTTAATTACTTCAATATCGATCCAATCTCTGAATTAAAAGCAACACATAAAATGTGTTTTAAAAAAGTGTCACAATCAGTGTCAGTCTGTAGCCTACATGTAGTTGTGAACACCTTCTCCATCACTTCATTGAC
Organism: Albula goreensis; assembly: GCA_022829145.1. NCBI lineage: Eukaryota > Metazoa > Chordata > Actinopteri > Albuliformes > Albulidae > Albula > Albula goreensis. The sequence continues at coordinate 32,983,515 of CM040746.1, read as the reverse complement.
TGTCGATAACATGTTGTTAAATGTCATTAAGGTGCTTTCTCTTCTTTGAAAAAATTAAGTAGGGCTAGACCAAGACAGTCAAACACCATATCATTAGTTACTTAATCATAACCCATTTCTACAGTTTGAAGTTTTTGATTGAGTCTTACAAAGATAATTCCAGTAATTACAGCATTTAGGAACAACACAATAATAGATCCAACTGGGATCAAGATTGACTTTCCCAATTGACTCTATGTTTCTGCTTTAATTAGGAATGCTTCTCAAACATCACAAGTAAGAGATTGCTTTGGTATCCTAAAACTAAAAGGAACACAATGATTCTTCTGCCATAAGCTTAATGACAAGTTGAGAATCATCTGGTCAAATTTTATTAACATGATAATTTATATTAAATGAATAACAATAATAATTCCCATACATGTTGGTGTGTAAAGCTAAAAATTCTTGCAAAACATAACCAAAGTTGGCACTATTTAGATTAACCAGTAACCATGATTACATGTCTGCCAGCTGAGTAATGTTAGCAACTCTACCAATCAGAATTTAACTTCTGTGTTTTGTAGTTCACTAGCAAACTACAGTTAGCAGCTATTATTAAAGCATTCCACTTCACACATGGAGGAATCTGTGGTACAGACTATGCAAACTACAGTACAATTAAATGTAATCATTTGTATGAACTATATGTGTGTTTTGTTTTGTTTTGTTTTTTTGGTTTTGTTTCGTTTCGTTTTTTCGTTTCGTTTCGTTTCGTTTTGTTGTTGATGAATATTGACTTGTAGCCCAAAAGTTGTAAGACTGAAATAAGTCAGATGGAAAAAATTGCTGGACAGATTTATGTTTGACCAAGTTATGAATCAACAGCCAATAACTGAGTGATATGAACAAGGATTTGGGCTGTTTACACAGATATAGTCCAATTGCTCTCTTGAGATATTCTCAGTCTTTACAAGCTACATTAAGAACATTTTTCAACTGCTGTGAAGATTCACTGAGACATTTCCATACTTTTGTCTCTATGTACTTCAAACAAGAGCACAAGGGCTTCAAAATACCACCATAGTTGGCCAATTCCTCGTTTTGTAATCCTAATTATGTTTGGATGAGTGTGACAAAGCTTTGCCATCCATGGGAGATCTTCATGAGAGTCTGTTTTGGAAACCCTGCATTTGCTGGACAAAAATTCTTCCCATTTCAAATCTTGTAATTCATCCTTACCAAAACTGAAAAAGTTCATCAACCTGTATGGGAGGTTTTTGCTACAGGCACCACATAGGAGTGTTTGAAAGGGCAACATCAGAAAAGTTGTGGATACTCCAGTATAAAGCTGATAAATGTTTCCCTAACATACAGAACCTTTTTTTTTAAATTTAGATGTTTTTCTTTCTGCCCCATTGTCCAATAAATACATTAAGTTGAGGCAATTAAATTTGATTCTAGACTGACAGAAGGAATTATTTGAATTATTGTGAGTAAAACTGGAGTTATCTTGTGTATTAACGAGGCTATAAATAAACCAGGCTCGTCAGGACCATTGCACTGTGCATCCCTGCTTGTTTAGAAATAATCAATGCTTATTTAGTGACTACTTTGCAATCAGACAAGAGGAGTGGAACAACTAAGTCATTAGACAGAAATAAAGTGCAATTGTCTGGTTTTCCTTTCACATTGTTACTTCTCAATGGATTGCCTGGCAAATAGCTTTATATAGAATAATTTACACAACTTTTTCTTTTTGAAAAGTACTGTGCTGTCCATTAATGCAGAGGAATGTTTTACTCCAGCAATTAAAGTTTCAGTAGAATGATGTAATGAATTATCTAATAAAAAAGTTAGCACAGTGATTGTAAACTGGTTTTGGGCTTGGAGTCCTACGTGGGGGAGCAGTGGTGATGTTCTCGTAAGAGAAGAGGACACTCCTATTGGAAAAAAACATAGTTAGGAAGGGTGGTGATGGGGAGGAGGTGGGATGCCAGAGATGCAAAGCACGGTGGGAGATAGGTACATGGTGTTTATATACCTGTATGGAGACCGGAATTGATTGAAGGAGTGGTCTGAAAATGATTTTCCCGAACTTTTGTTTTCACAAACTCTATTTAGTGCCACACTTATGACTGCAGCTGTTGATCCTGTCAGAGTTCACATTTTTTAGGCTTTAAACTTGGTAAATTTATATGTTCAGCTAATGATCCACCATGCTTTACATATGTCGGTAATTATACAGAATAGATAGAGCACAGCTTGTGGTCGAATGGAAAATTATAATGCTAATATTAAGCTTATAAAATAAAAAGATTTTTTTGTCAACAAAAGTTAGTGTAGCTATACAACATTTTTATGTTGTATAGCTACACTAACTGCCCACTGCTATTTATTCTTCAGTCTGATTATTCCACCTGTCCTGCAGTATGTAGTGCTTTCACATTGCTCAATTAAACGTCAGAATTATACATAGATCAAGTATAAATTCAGATCTGCTGTGTGCCAGGTTGGACAGACATGTAGTTTACACACTTTCAGATGATGTTGAATTTGCCATGACTTGTCTTGTGTTGGAGTTGCAGGGGGGCCTAAACAAGCTGCTTACAATACATTGCATTACATTACAGTCATTTAGCAGGTGTTCTTATCCAGAATGACAAACGAAGCACTACAACATGAGTATATCCACCTGATGTGAGCAATAATGGCAGACAAGACTAACTACATTTCCAGACCTGCTGTATTGGCAGGAAGACTGCATGTGTGTTTGTTATGCCTCTCTGAGTTATGCTCCAACTCACATTCTGTTCACTGTCTGTTATCTGTCAGAAAAAGATATATTACACAGTTAAACTTGTAGCCGTAAATGAAGGGAAATTAATGAATTTTTGGTACTTGAAATTTTTCCTGAAGACAAAAATCCTGGATATATGTTTGATGAACTTACGCATCCTGCTGTTTCTTTAGTTTTATGTAAAACTACATAAAATTATGTATAGAATAACTTGTGACTATCAACGTACATCTGTACTGAAAATTATTGGTCTGGCTAGCTACTATAGCTAAGTGGGATGAATGCTTAGTTATTATATGTTTTTAGTACCAGTAATGACTATCACACCATAACATCCTCACTCACTGATATTTTGTCATTGCTAATATGAGAGTTCTCTGTCATTTTGAAATGGGTAGTGGCTTTCATGAGATTTGTGGAAGCAATGATGGCAATCCCACTCTAGTAAGGAAGTGAGGCCATACTAATCTGTGCAGTTTATAATAGATGAGGCGGTATGTTGGGATTGTCCCCTGAACAGTTTTAATGAATGAAGATCGCTGAACATGTGGCTTGATCTTCAGTCGACTTCCTGTCAGCAGGGAGAGATGGTCATGCATTCTCTTCTATTTAGGGAAGACAAATGAAGCATGACAGCAGCAATCGTAAATGTTGACAGGAAAATTAACTATGTGCAAATTCTGCAAAGCACAAGTGCAAACAGCACAACACCAGTGCCCCACCTCACATGTGAGCCTGAAAAAGTTTGAATTAGTAGTGATAATATAGCCGTGTTATTGTTCATATGATGTCACATTTATGACCTGCTGTCAAATCGTCGAAAGGCAGGGCCCGAAAACACAAGAGCGTGTCTGTCTTCCACCTTGAGCGTGGCCTCATTAAAAAGCCAGAGGCCAGAGATTCCCTGTCTCTTGCTTTGATTCCTGACCTGGGCAATAAGCACAGAGCAACACACCCCCAGCTGAAACTCATGATCACCTTTACACCTTGTTATTTTTCTCGCCATGATGCTGCTCATTAGGCCAATCCCAGGGCCTGGACCAAAGCCTCAGGAACACGGTCATGCATTACACTTCACTCAACACCAATCAAACAGGTGCCAATCATGCTGGTGGCATTGCTGAAGCTGACCACCAGAGGGCACATCCCTGCTGTTAATAGGGTGCATTGTATTAGTCATGGCATATAAGCTAGTTTCTTCATGCTTTGTATACAATGTACAGTCTGCAGTGTAGACTATACTAAGAACAAGAATAAACCTTGTGCATGATTTTAGTAGCTGCCAAAAAGAAATTGTATGCATTTTTTATATCTTGAGACTGCAACTAAAAGAATAAAGAAAAAACATTGGGAGCAAGAATGTGGATTAATTGAGACAACAGTCTGAGAGCTGAGAGTTTAAATGAATTGCTAGTGTGGGTCATGAATGGCAACAATTTTTCTTCCAAAATGGAAGGTTCTAGAGATCTATGAACTGGTTCTAGAGAACTGCTTTATGTGAGGCTATGCATGAAAGCAAAACATGCATTATTAATTTTTCCACTTGAGCATTTAGCATAAAACATTGACGGTAATTATGAAAAATTTCTAACCTGGTATGCTCTCAGTATCCATTTTTACAGAGGTCATGGGGCACTGCTTTCTACTGTGGTATAACAACAGTGGAAACAAACACCTATATACATATTTCAAATCAATCAAATCAAACTAAATATGCACATTTATAACATCACACAGCATCCCCAGCAAGGCACAAGGTATGTTTAATTTCAAAAGCTTGTCCCAGTTCTTTACTGCTAGTCACTATGAGTGCATCCATGAAAACAATCCAAGGCTTAGCTTTTAAGGGAAGGACTGAATTTCAAGGCTTAATCCCATTCTCAAGAGCCACCCTGAGATCTTTGATCAACACAGCACAAGATCAAATCTCCAAGATTGCAGGAGAGTGAGAGTGAGGCGCGAGTGTGTGTATTCTCCACTGTCTGCCTTGTGTTTTGCAGCAAACTCATCATTCCCGCCTCCAGGCTGTACACCATGTCTCAACTGCATGTAGCAGCTATATTACCCTTCCTCCCCTTCTGTGGAAAATGAAGACTGGATTGAACAAAGGTTCTAGACTATGATCTTACATTTACTTTAGTGCTTACACTGTTGCTTGGTTAAATGCTCATTTCTGATTTTGGTTGAGAGGGTTCTTATTATTTTCCAGTGATCTGCACAGAGAAACAATGCATAGCTCTGGGAAAGCTCCAGCAAAGATGGGCTAATCGCCATTGTATATGAAAATGCAAACCCGTTCAACCCATTCATCAACCCGTTTAACATTCTATTTCCAACTGAAACACAAAAAAGGCAAAAAACCAAATTACTAAATTCCATTATTTCTGTCTCATGTATATGTGTAAGCAGGATGAATCACTCAGCGCTTTGAAGTATAAAAATAAACCACTAAAGGGTCAGTGATGGCCTTGCCCTCAGCTTTGCCTCTAGACCTCATTACGCTGCCCTGTTGTAGTTTATTTTCATGCTGCATAGTCCATCATGTTTTATTTCAAATGTATTAACTGTTTGAGCATCATGCTAGGACTCAAGGGATATCTGTTTCCAAATACAGTGTGTTACAAAAGACATTTACGACTTCATTTATGAGAAGCAGTGGGAATCCTGCCAAAGCTACAGTATAAAGCAAAGACAGCTGACTTTCATTTTTACTCTGAACAAGAGGGAGTTTTTTTCCTTTTGATTTTTGATCCAGCGCAGGAATTCTATCATATTCTGTATATTATATACCATATCCTCGTTTTGGTCTCCCTGCCTTTTGAAACTGAAATGTGACAATTTTATTTTTATGAATATCTGTTGAAGGTCATGACTAAATACAATACCGTGGTGCAGATGATCTGTACTGTCATTTGGAGCTGGAAACTATTACCTGGACACCTGTCACCTGTTACCTGTTACCTGGGCACCTGTCACCTGTTACCTGTTACCTGGACACCTGTTACCTGTCACAAGCTGGAACCCCATACTGAGTTTAACTTAGTTTAGGTTCTGCAGGTAAAAGAAAGAATAAAGAGAGATACTGAGAAAGTCATATAAGAACAGTAGATTATAAGAGATATTAGATATTATTATAAGAACAATAAGAAAAGAAAGGAAAGGGGTAAATGAACGTGTACAGGCAAAGGGAAAAAACCTATAGGCTTGTCTGTGCTTTATTGTGGTATGAAGATTAATTCACCAGAATTCCCAATTCAACATATTAACTACGCAATGTATGGGAAAGAAATGAAAAGAAAGGACAGAAAAAAAATCAAACAGACCCTCAAACAGAAAACATAGAAAGAGGAAACAAAATAAGCAGTACCAACAAAATACAAAGTATGCTTTCAAAGCAGGTGGGATGCTTCAACCTTAACCATTAACATATTTTTAAATGTTTCTCAAAAACAGCAGACTATAGGGATCTCAGTAGTTAACTCAGAATGATCCAAAGGTAAGCACCCCCTGTAGCTCAGACAGATCTAGCTTAAACAGGATTTAAGACGCAGAGAGGAGAGAAGGACAGCAGGAGCTGGCCATCTGGTTGGTTTTATAGATTCTGTGGTTTGACACAGGAACACAGGGAGGGAACACAACGAGAGCACAGCCACCGCTCTCTTCTCATAAAACAGGAAAGTATTGGTATCACTAACCACATCGTATTTTTTTTGCCCAGAACCAGTCAGCTGTAATGTATTGCCCTCTTTGTCAGTTTCCTGTTGGTCCTCAGACTGGCTTCACTGGTTCCCACTGTCAGAGAGCAGATTGTATCACATAAGCACATCTGTACTGCTGGCTTTTTTACCCACATGCTCCATCTCCACGGAAACATCAGCTCTTTGTTCCAATTAGCTCTACATCTGAATGGGAACCATTTTTACCTCCACATGTGATGGGAGCAGTAAGTCCCCATGCAGACTGGATTTCTTACAGCTGTACTGGGATGAGCGGATGTACTGCTCTATTCTCTGTCCATCTCTCTCTCCTTCACTCTCCCCCTTTCCCAATCTCTGTTTTTCTGTCCCTCTCTCTCTCTTGCATTGGATCTCTCCACAGCCAGAGAACAGAGGAACCATAGTCATGAGAAAAACCCACTTGGCAGACTTCACATACCTCAACTCCAATATCATTTCAACCAGGAATTAGCCCATGACAAATCAGTCCAGATCTGGGCCCAAACGTCGATGGAATATACTGAAATATATTGTGAATATATTGCTCACAGGAATCACTTTCTTGCAAAAATTAATGGCATTATTTGAATCTTGTCAACACCATATGTGTTTTGTATCTGTCTGTATTTTGTATTTTATATTTTATTTCAATCTAATTCAATAAACTTTCTTTCCAAAAGGGTAGCCAAGCAAGAGGGACTGAGGGGCAACATTTGCTAAAATATCTCACTTTTCATGCTAAATGTAAAATACATCTCTTGAATTTTTTGTAGTGTAAAGAGATTGATCTCAATACAGGACAAGGCATTCCATGCCACCGCCACAGGTAGCACATGCAGAATCCTCAAAGGATCTCTTGTCAAATGCATTCCTCTCCATAATAGTTTCCTATAGCGTCCTCCCCTCCTACCAAGGATCCTACAACAGCAGTCACTTGCAAAATGTGCTATCTTCATAACAGCTTCCTCTGGCTTTCTCCCTTCCCTCCCTCCTCTGCGCTGCACTTGGACTGTCACCCTGTATGAGGGCCCACTCACCCTGGAGCGTTCTGTTTATGATGGGAGAGCTTAAATGCACAGTGGCAGATGCCGGTCTGTGCTTCTGCTAACTACTCTGTGCCTTGGATTCCTGCCCCTCGCGCAGGGACGGGGGAGCCAATCCAGGGATGGGAGCGCCGGAGCAAGGCGGGTGAACCTTGCTCATAGCTGGCTCGGGCCTGCATCAGCTTACTCCCTGTGCTTTCCTTTTTTCCTTCAGCTGGGTCACCGGTCTCTCGCCCTGCCATTTCAAAGACTCGCATCGCGGCCGCTTGTGCAACAACTCCCAGAGGTTCCCTCCACTCTGTTTCTGGGAAACAGAAGCGAAGAGAAAACGGGCAGAATGATTTAACACTATTGCGAGAGACAGTGAGAAGAGGATAGGGAAAGGGGGTGAGTCTCAGGCAGTGAGATTGATCGCTCTGGGCACTGGTACAAAGGTACAGGGTGCAGGGTCACTTTGAAGAGGCCTCTCATTGGCTATAAATGATTCACACCTGGAGGCAACACTGATTCTTCCTCGCCATTGGACCATGATGAATGGAATGGGTGTTTGTACTGTAGTCTTTGTTGTGGTTAGCAACACTGCATTGTTGTTACTGTTATACAAATATTACTTTACACAATTTTATTTTCTGTAGCTTTGTCCTTGTAATCTCGTGCTGTACTTTGCGTAATTGAGTAAATGTAATCTGTCTAGGAACGGTAAATAAAAACTACCTATTGGATTCATCTAGAACAATCAGAGTGACCAGGACTCCCAGATTTCCAGGAACAGTTTGATATTTCAGAAAGTTTAGTGAATTTGATGTTTGAACTATAAAATGATTGGAGAACTACAGAACATGCCCAGAGGTGAAATTCACTGAGTAGTCTGCGTTGTACTGAACACTCTTCAAGCCGACCCCCCCACCCCCTCACCGCAACATTTCATCTGAGCCATTCTTCCTTGCTGCTTACAGCACTATTCATTTTCATTTGTGTCCTGTATGCCCTGGGTAAAATGAATAAAATGTCAGCATTCAGAACAGAGGGAATATGTAATGGACACGAGACTGACATTATGCAATAAAAAGCAGGCTGTGTTCACCTGTCTGCATATGCAGTGAGGTTGAGTGTCCATTAGCATCTTCCCAGCTTTCACATTCACACCTTGCACTTCTGAGGCGGTGTTTTTAAATAGCTGTCTGCTGCTGAGAGTCTCTTTGGCCGTATCCAGCAGCGTTACGAGGAATGCACTTAAAGATGCTGCTGTTTATTATGCTCTTATCTCTCTGGAAGTTTATAAACCTTTTTTCAGTTTTTTTGTTTGTTTGTTTGTTTGTTTGTTTGTTTGTTTGTTTGTTTAGCTTTGGTGTTGTTGCATGAGAGAGAGAGAACCACATTAACGCTGCACCTTTATGCAGAAAGGCAAGGTAAATGTTAATTTATCACTATAACGATAACATTTTTTATTGGTTTAGTGTAGTAGTGTTGGACTTGCAAGCAAAGAAACATATAGAAGACCCCGATCACTGTGTTTGTGTTTGTGATTTAACCTGTCAGTGAACAATGACGAGTGACCAGTATGGAATAAAGTGCACATTGTCCAGACAAACCAGACAATGTGCATATTTGCACAGCATCTCAGAGTAGAAGTACCAATCTATGATCAATTTTGTCTATAAACTAAAAATGAATAAGGTTAGGATAAGGGTGGGGAAAACCTTAACATAGATCATCTCTGCAGTTCTTATATACTGAGTGCAGGCCCAGAAATCAATGAGGCTGAAATGCAGTTCAAGCCATAAACCATGAGGTGTGGGGGGAGGGAGGGGACGCCGCCTTTATAGAGAGTTGGACTTTGATGATGAAATAATCTCCCAAATAAACCCGTCTGTGTGCGCATACAGTGGACTTGTAAAAACACCATGATGGTGACATTTACTTTGGACCAATTGAATGCTTCCCTTGGGGTCCTGATGCTGGAATGATTAAACAACTTCCTCCAGAAAATTGTGTCGTTAATTGGACACCCCCCCCCCCCACCCCCGAATAGTTACACATGTCAAATGACTGTTAGTGCACTGAAAAACCACTTTCTGAGAATGCCCCCTGGTGGCCATAAAAAACAAAGCCTGTGCAATCAAATCGGATTGCACAGAGAGAGAGCACATGAGAGAATGCAGCCTACACGTGTGTGACATGTGTAAGTGAGGCAGATCGGCTTGTTTATTGCATGCACCTTCTGTTAGACTGCACGTACCATATGTAAAATTATGGGACACATTTTCCTGTCGAACCAAATCTCTGTTGTGAGTACCCCCCCACACACACAGTGGGTCAGGGATGTGTATGTGCATGTATGTGTAAGCCTGGGAATACGTGTGTGGATGTGTAATTGTCCGCTCTCAGAGGCAATCGGCTGAGAGTGCACCATATGGCAGACGGAGCCACAGACGTCATCCTTCCTCGGACCAACGCAGCCTGCCGGAGAGGCAGCTGCACAGCAGCAGCAACGGTCCGGTTTCCCAGAGCAGGAATCCTGAGCGCAAACCATCAGCAGAGGCCGGCGCAGGAAAATGGAGCTGCTTAGTGTGCAGCTTCCTCGGGCAGTGGGGCTATAACGGTACTCTGCAGCACTCATTACATCCACATTTATAACAGGAAGCCCCTGCAGTGAGCTGTCATCAAGCAAAGCCCAATTAGGCCTGCGGTCATGATGAAGACCCCAGCATTATTAGTGCAGAAGGTATGAACACAGATGGAATATGAAAGCGCGAAACCTTTGAGAAGGTATACACACACACACGCACACACACACACACACACATACACCCACACTGCCTGTTGCAGGCGTGCTAGAGGGTGCCGTGAGATCCATTTTGCCGCAATCCATTCCGCTTCTCTTTCTAATGCGAATATCGTGACTCTCATCCCACAGTGTTTTTCTCCATTCCCCATGTCCAAACCGCCGCTTCCCCGGGCCAGGCCCAGGAGAATTTGATTACTTTCCTTCGAATCTGTGAAAAAACGGAAGGCTCCAAAATTCTCCGGTGGCTGTCTAATCTGGCGGAGTGCAGGTGACGGGTTAGAGTTCCCACCACTGATAACGCCCCCAGCAGGGTCTGGGGGGCCGAGGATGTGCTGCGCTGTCCGGGGTCAGATTAAACCAGTCTGATGAATGAGGAGGAGGCCTGGATTTGAGTGTCCTCCATGTAGCACAGAGAAGAGAAGCCATCCTCGGTCCCACCCCCCACCACCACCACCCCCACCCCCGTATGAGCCCAAGAGATGCTGAGGCAGGCAAAGTAGGAAGGGGCTGAATGAGATGGCTCCCTTTTCCATTTTTCATGCAAAGCAGTCAGTCAGTAAGTCATGTCACTGAGATTCCCCCTGTCCTCCTCCTGGCCAAAGTCAAATCCAATCCCACTTTCCCTCCACTATAATTTTACTTCCTAATGTATCAGGACACTGATTATTTTACTTCAATATTTTTTTATTAATTGTTGTAGTATCTATGGGATTTCATACCATTATACTGTTGTGCAATGCAGTATGTAATTTCTCTCAATATTAGTTTTTTCAGTATTACATTACAGTACATTAGGGGCATTTGTTAGACGCTCTTATCCAGAGCGACTTACAAGGCAAAGTGCATAAGAACAGTACAAAAGGTGCAAAGATAACCCTAGAGAGGGGTAAAGTCCCAAGTGCCAAGGTGATCGAATAGATCAGGACTCCCCTACAGACTACAGTCTAGTAAACAGCCTAGTTACAAAAAAAAACAATCACAAATTAAGAGCAAATAATAGAAATAGACACATTACAAAGAGCAAGGAAGGGCGGGAAGGGGAGGTGAGGTGAGTCTTCAGTCTGCGCTTGAAGGTGGCCAATGTCTCTGCTGTTCTGACCTCCACAGGAAGATCATTCCACCACCGGGGGGCCAGGACAGACAGCAGACGTGACCTATGGAGAAGCATGGACTCCAGTCTGATCAAAGTTGTTTTTTTACAGCTGAATTTTTTAAATGTTTTTTTTTTTTTGTTATCCAACATACAGAAATTGAGGAAGACACGGTATACTGAATATCATTTTCAACCACTCAACAGGTAATGCGAGAGCCCACAGTTTGCCAATGCATGTGGATTTGTCACAGTCTTCTTATCTCTGCTTTGCCCTGCAAGAGGTAATTATTATCTGATGTAGCCGGTGTTGCAATGGGAGAAGGGAAGTCATTTCCAGGCCTGTGTTCAACTGCATGATGCTATGAAAACACGACAGGGAGAGCGATTACCGCTGGAGGAGAGACGTCGTCTGAATAAATGCTTCTTCCATTCACGCTCAATGTCGAACTCTTTCCCCCTCCCTATCATAGGATGGGCTGAGAAAATACATTGATTGCGGTTCCTGTAACATTCATGGAGTGAAGTCAAATAGCAGCATAGAGCCACATTCTCCCTCTCTCAGTGTGGCTCTCCCACAGTCTACAGTGATCATTTGCTGTTTAGACTGCAGGCTAATTACGCAGTCTTTTTCTCTAAGCTCATTCCTCTAATGACTCTAGGATTTAATTTTTACTCAGTAATGCTGCACCATTATTCATTTCTGCATGTTTTTCCCCCCGTAATAAGATTATTTAAATATATAGCGAATGAGCAAAAGAAATAAGCTTTCCTGAAATGACATCTAAAAATAACTATTTCAGCTTACATAGCAACTTTCAAGGATCCGCAAGCATCTCACGGCAATGTAATCTTATTATTAACCCATGTGAAGCTTCCGCTTGGCTATTTTTTTTTCCTTTTAAATTACCCGAAAATTAAAAGTTCATTATTATTCTGAAGCTAAATTAGTTGGCCAGATTGAAATTTTTTTGCAGACTATAATAATTAATAACCCGTATCTTTGTGATAAGCCCCATGGGTTTCATTATCACACCAAGACATGTGATTAACCGCCCTGTTTGAAAGACAGCACTTCCTGTTACTTCCTGTGAGTTCCTGTCCCCCGATACCATCTTTTTCACTCAATCTAAAAGTTGCAATTGCTAACCACATCATGCAGAAAACCTGTTTACTTCACAGTCTCTACTGTGAGTGTTCGCCACACCCAGGTCTGTTTTTTTTTTTTTTTTGTCAAGCAGCATCTACAGGTCATGTGATTGGTAATGACTCTGACTGAACTGATTGTATCTTGGGTTTGTGTCAAATGGTATTGATGTGCGTCTGTTGCACAAGCTGTGACAGAGATTTGATATGCAAGGAGACACGAAGGGATGATGTCTCTGAGCTCGTGGACATCCCCCAGCTCGATACACACATACAGCACTGTTTGCCCTGTTTCTCTCTCATGATTAAACTTCTCCCCCAACCAACAAAACAAGAACTGGAACCTGTGTTGTGGTGAATGTCTGGGTCAAGTGCATAAAGGTTGTGACACTGACGGATCAGATGCAGAAGTGTTTTTTGTTTTGTTTTGTCTAATCAGCCCAAAATAGACATAGGCAGTAATAATATGTGATGTTGTCTTACTAAGCATGGATATAAAGGCAGGACACAAAGTCACATTGCACTCAATATTGACAAAGTAAGTCTCGTATAAATAAATCAATACAAAACATGTCAATCTTATTTTAGGTTGCTGGGTTTTCCAGGAGAGTTTCTGCAAATTTTTTTCTGTTAGGTTCTGATGGCATCTTACTGCAAGTCATTGGATCTTTGTCTGTATTTGTTCAGTGTTATCTTGGGAAAGGGAATCAGCACTTCTCACATCTCGAGCCGAGCCTTCCCACAGGGAGCCAGAGCCTGTGTCATTTCCACTCACCTCCACTTCAATTTTTCCTGTCAAATATTATTGTCAGAGTTTTAAATATAAGGAAACTATGAAGAGTTTCCTTATATGAATTATAGGTCACAGCGTATTGTTATTTGAGAATATTTTGTTTTTGTACAATAGTGATTGGATGAAAAAGCAAGACATTTGTATTTATCTACCTTGAAAAACTTGCTGATAGTTTGGGAAAGTTAGCTTTAGATACATTCTGCGAGTCCCTCATGAGTCCCTCTTGGAACAATTCTCATAACCCCATGCAAAAAGTACTTCTTTCAAATTTGTCCAAGGTACCCATTAAAACCCATACATTTTTTTTCAAAGGGTTTTAAAACAGCTTATATCATTTGATTCTAAATAAAACATAGCATAACATCAGTGAACATTCAAGACCATCTGTTGCTTTATTTGGCTGTATCAAACTAAACCCCATTACATGTACACCCTCTAGCCTTTCCGTTTCAGCTGCAAAACCTCCTCCAAAGAGCAGGAGGAGGGAAATGGGGAGGCGCTTTGTTTGCCCAGATTATTACGCGTTACATTGGCACTGCCAGACAGGTTTGAATGTTGGAGAAACTTCCTGTTGCCCATGAGCCAATCAGGACGGATCAGTCAATCAGACATAGTGAGCCATAGCACGCTGCACAGAGCTTTTTCATCAGTCTTAGTGTAAGAGATCTGTTCTTTCTTCTTCTTAGGCCGTTTAAAAAAGCCAGGCCTTCCCCACTGTGATGAACATGAGATACATCGTGCATTAGGCCAGGACTTACCTTCACAGAACAACCAGCCCATAATTCACCATGGAGGTTTCCCAGGAAGCCTGAGGTCAAGAAGTGGTTTTAATGGTGCATCCAAACCAGCAGGCCCTTTACAGACAGCAGCCAAGAAGAACGACCGACCTGTGAGTTCCCTCAGCATGGGCATACAGCCAAAGTGGTCTCTGCAGGCTAAACTAAATCACATGAAAGGTATTGGCAGTTAGCTTCTGAATCATTTAATCACTAATAATTAATTTGACAGTCCTTAGATTGTCCCCATTATTTGAGGGATGTGATGATTCATCTGTGAAGTAGGTAACGCAGAAGGGCAGAGCCATATTTCAGTAGTCAACACCCAATAATATATAATTACACTCTCCTACTGTGGGACTAGTTCAGATTGACGTGTCTTATTGTTATCTATTCCCATTACTGTTTATCCGCTGCAGTACTAAAAGTAAATATGAAGACAGAGCCTCGCATAGCCCGGCTGTGCTTGATGCTGCATTGCAGTTGTAAGGATACATGCAGTATTTCTCATGGTACTCCAATGTCCTGACACCCATTAGGCCAGCCAGTTAGCCTACTGTTCGGCCTATAAGTGGCTTTCATTCTGGGATGCTGAGGGGGGCTCTTATGTGAGTATCTGTTTCCATTTTAGCTTTATTAAAATGCATACCGCCCTTCCCAACAGAGTACGCTTGGTGATTAAATCAGCTCAAGAAGCCCTCTGCTCTTCAGTGCTGTCTGGACATCAAACCCATTAGCTTAGGATTGTTCGATTCCAGACCCCCCAGGGCCACACTGTCTGCTGGTATTTTAATCCAAACACACATTGCACCACCTGATTTCATCAATTAATTTGCCCCCTTGGTCCAGGTCAGCTAACGAGAGAAATCGGGTGGTGTAGTGCGTTCAGACGGTCAAAGCCACGTGCAGACACCAGCCATCAGGTCCCTGGATTAGGTCCTCTGCCCTAGTAAAATAATAGACATGTGAAAAACTGGAATGAGAACAGCATTCTGACCATGCTTTACACACACACACACACACACACACACAAAGAATACAATAGAGGGAACATGGTTTTATAATATTCTCTGTCACCAAACGGAAGTTTGGCACAGCCCTGATATGTGTGAAATAGGACAGCGGGACACTATGGTGTTGGTAGCCAACGGGCACAGAGAAGCTCTGTGCCGACAACAATGAGGGGAAGCCTCCCAGCATTCCAGTCTTAGACAGTCAGCGTGAAGCCCACAGACAGATTCATCTGTACCTCCGTCACGCTCCCGATGCTCTCCGCTTGATCC
The DNA here is from genome assembly GCA_022829145.1 of Albula goreensis. Lineage (NCBI taxonomy): Eukaryota > Metazoa > Chordata > Actinopteri > Albuliformes > Albulidae > Albula > Albula goreensis. Next base: position 32,968,101 of record CM040746.1, on the reverse strand, counting down.
CCTTGGTTGTCAAAAGCCTCAGGACCCAGGGTGTCTCCGCTACCCGCCTCAGCGCAGTGCATGCGCACATTCCATTATTCCCGCAGGGAGCCCCGGGCGTCCCCGCACGCCACCGATTGGTAGACGCATCTCCGGGACCGTGGAATCTGCTAGCCGCTTCCAGCGTCCTTTCATGACTTGAATTACATCCAAGTACCTTGCTCCAGGGTGCAACGGCAGTGTCCAACCTGGGAGCCAGGCCTTCCACCTCTGAGCTGGAGGCCCTGCTCCTTAAGAATGATACTGCACTGCTGCACAGGGACCTGTAACTGTAGTGCTGCCTTCAGAGGGTCCTCAAGGCCAGGGTACTGAAACTCAAACACCCCTGAGTGTAATAGTTTTTGTTACATACTATCCCTTGACAAAGTAAGGTTGTCTAAAACATGTGCTTCACCCCTTCAATGCTTTTTCATTTCATTAAACATATTGACATAATGCAGGTTTTTCTCCTTGCCATTTACTTTTTCTTTCTTTGTTGAAACCAGGTGTCCTCTTAGTCACCAAATAAGATCTTGTTGATTCACCTGTCAGTCCATTTATAATCGATTTAAAAATATAACCTCTTTCCAAAGGAATCATTTACCATATAGGATGATAAGAAAAGTAAAAATATTTCTTAAGATTATTTAATTAAATGTCCACAGATTAAAAAAGGGTAGATGTAGTTTCCATGGCATGTATAGCTATTTCTATCATAGTGTTAGATATACAGCAGTTTTTTTGGATAATGTGTCTTATCCTTCCAGACATTATAAGTGTGTAATTAAGGACAATTAAATATTTGTTGGAATTCAGAATTTGCAGCTGCGGTTAGAACAGAAACCATTATACACACATGGGACTCCCTCAGGACTGAGTGTGAGCAGCACTGCTGGGGAGTATAAATAGTGTTTCCTGTGTCTCCAGTGTTCATGTTCATGTTGCGTGGCCATGCAGTTGTATTGACAGGATAGGCCCCTGTCTGAAAAGACCCAATATATCGTGCAGTGTATCGTACAATAAGAAAGCCTTTGAATGGCTTTGTGTTGGGCATCTCTCTCCACAATGGGCCAGAGTTATCTCTTTTATTGAGGAAGCTCCTCACAATGTCATTGTCCCGGAGGTTCATTCTGATGGCTGCATGTTTGCCTGGGCACCACATGCGCCGAACTGTCATGTGTCGTGGTTGCAGGCGCCTTTTTGCGCTGTGCTCTTTAAACAGCACCCCCCACCCCTTCCCCTGACCCAAAGAACCGTGCGGCGCAGGCATCGCTGGGTGGCGTCACGCACTTACGGGTCCCGGCCTCCCCCTCTCCCCCTTCGGTGACAGCTCGTCGGGGTCGGCTCAGCAGCTCCACCAGCGCCCCGGATTAAAACGCAGGGGGACGTGGAAGATGAAACTGCTGAGATGCAGCCTACCGTGATATTACAGCGTTCCCTCCCCACCCACCCCTTCCCCCCGACGCCAGCTCCATGCTACACTCCCGCGGTGACGCCCCGCCCTGCCTCCCCGCAGACAGCACTGCCGATGGGGCCTTCAGTCCGACTGCAGTCCCCTCCCTGCAACGCCCCTAACGCAACCGTCCAGCAGACGAGCAACACACGAGGGGAAAGATCTGCATCTTTTTCAATTAAGATCTGCAGAGTGCGGCCCACGTCTCTGTTTACTCAGACAGACTGATAAGCAAAGCGGGGAGCGCACCGCCTCTTCCTGTGTAATCGCAGTTTGCATAGAGAACATTTTGTCTTCAGGTCCATTCCTGCCTGTCACCCCTTTTTCAACTTATCTTTCTCTCTCTCACTCACTTTCTCTGTCTCTCTCTCTCTCTCTCTCAATTCAATCTAGAATGCTGTATTGGCATGACTTACAGTGCACAGATTTTGCCAAAGCATAAATAATAGTCTTTGAAAAATGCAGAGGAAGAAGTCAATAAATTATATTGTGGTGCATAACAATAACTAATAATTACCGTTATTGCTAGAGTCATCAACCATTAAAAAAATGACTATTCTTACAATTACTCTCAAAGCTTCCAGCTTAATCATCTCTGCCATTACAACTAAATAGGTCTAATAATATCAATTACAGTAAATGTTACATAATAAATGAGCCTATGTCTCTCAAAAGAAGACATGACATCAAAGTACCCAACAACTGTTGTCTTGAATCTTTTAACTTTGTGGAGAATATTGTGGTCATTCTTTGCTTTTTTTACACACTCCATGCGTTGAAATTTTATGTCCTCTGATATCTACATATATTTCATTGTTGTGAGTAGTCCTTGCCGTAATTTGCCAGCCCAACTCAATGTTGAATAATTGCGATCCAATAATGTTCAATGCAGTGAAAATGCAAACTTACCTTAGTATGGAAGTTTTGCTCCAGTGAATGGTGGTGGGAGCTTGAGGTTTCATGACATCACAGATGGGTGGAGCTAACATGCTTTATATGGCCCCCAGTGTCACAAGTGAATTTTTTTCAGTGGAGAGCAAAACCTTGTGATTGGTGGAAAAGAGGGTCCATAATTGATGGTTCCTTTGAAACCATCACCTATTACAAGGTTAATGAAACCAAATTACGATTCAGTGAACTTTTCATTCTCTCTTCGCAACTCCTCTGGTAAATTGAATGCCTGCAGGGTAAAGGCAACAGCTGCTCTGACAGACAGTACAAAACAGTGTAGGTTGCAGACTGTAGAGTGAAAAAAGAGAAGTTTTAGAGGACTGAAGTGTTTGTCCATACATATGGCCAAGTAGTAATTAAACTATAGAGATGATGGAAAAGGGTTCAGACATCTTGTCATGATGGTGACACAAGTCCACAAGACCACACTAGATACAGTCTGCTTAGGGGGACAGACAGTTACCAGGGCAACAAATGAGTCTCATTAAAAAAATAAACACATAATCTGTGAGGGCATGAGACCCCTTTAGGCCAGAGACATACACATATAGTGCCTATACTGTGCTGGTTTTTATCTGTCTCTTCTCATTTCAGCCCCTTCAAAAGCATTGATTAATGTGTCATGGGCTTCATTTTTTTAAACATTGACAGACAGCAGAAGAAATATGCGTAACATGTCATTCAATGGAGCTGAATAGCTTTGCAGTCGCATGAATTCTTTATTGGAGTACTAAAACCCCCAATTAATTGGGAATTGAGAGTGATTAACTGTACAGTTTAAAAAAGAGTGCCACAGAAAAACTGTGCTGACCTCATTTGGGCACTGACCCTGGATCAGCTGCACAGAGCTCATCCTGTCCTTTAAACCTTTAAAGATGACAGGCATCACAAGCTGAAACCCCAATGATCCAGGGGTGTCTTGACTTGAATTGGTCTGGAGACTTGCAGAGTGTCCTGTTTTTGGGGTCTGAAGTGTTGTTGAATTTAAGGTGAAAATGAAAACCATCAAACCCCTGGGTCTCTCCAACACCACTGTGCTAAAACATTCAAACCAGTTCTGCAGCATAACTGTGGCAGATTTTCCACCATGTAGATAGTTTGTCCTCTAACTATCATGCACAGCCCTTATCTGTGTCTGTACACCTCCCGTGACAAATACAGAGGGCTTTCTAGAGGTCATACATCCTGTATGGAGAAATGTTGCCACTCCAGACATAAGATGTATCAAATATGAAATCAATCATAGATGTATCAAGAGTGTGTACATTTTCCATATACCTTAAAATGTTCATGATTAGTATGCTGAACATCATTGCTCAGTGATTGCAAATACAGATGACTTGCATGTGAATACACACATGACCAGCCTCTGCAACGCAAATCACAAAATGGCTGACAAAGCCCATTTTCAGCCAGATACAATTGTGTTGTTGAATGTTTGTTTTTAACATCTTTTTTGCCCACAGTCATACTTTGTAACAGCTTAAAACTGCAATTTGCAAGACTCACATTCATCTCCTCTAACAGGCATAATTTCTGCAACATGCATTTTGACTTCTATTTACATTTGTATTTTATGGGTGGAAATGTAGACCTGTTCCAATGCCGCTATATCTTCTCGGAAATTAATTGCAGATTGGCGATCTGCCCTGATCCCCATAACCCAACCCCCCACAATATCTCATTACTCATTCGACTCTTTTGCAGTTTGCTATCAGTCTCTGAACCTCACTATGGGGCAGCCATTACTTATTTTTCTGGTTCACTCTCCTCAGGCTTCTATCGTCTATGAATGAATACACTGTGGACGCTCGTAATAAATTCTTCCCTCTCCAGCACGATCAGAATTCTTTGATATGATATAAAGCCTGCAGATATGAGAGTGGCTGTGTAACCATGTGTCTTTGGGTCTGCTTGTGTTTGTGCTTGTGAATGCAGGTGTGTGGGCGTTTGAACATGCAATTTCATTGTGTATGCACAACATTTATGTCCATGTTTCTGTGTGCCTATTTTCCTGTGTTTTGCGCATAAATGTGAGTAAGTCTGTGTGTGTCTGTGAATGCATGTGTATGTGTGTTGGGGGTCATACATAGGTCTTTGCTTTTGTGCGCTCATGCCTTTGCTTATGTGTTCACATTTTAGTATGTGCATCTGTGTGTATGCGTTTATGTATATTTGTGTCTGTAACTGCATATGTGCATGTGAGAGTGCAAGCATCAGTCTCTTCAATCTACTTGCCAGAGGAGCAGAGGAGTCATGTCTTTCTGTCCTTTCAGGATGGGAGCATTGTGGAGCAGAGGTGCTGTCTGTCTGCTCACGGCAGAATCAGCCTCTCCCAGGATTGCAACACAAAATCCAATCAAAGAGGTTTACGAGGAAGACATTTTCATTCGCACACTCATCCGCCACCTTTCCAGTGCCGATCTGATTCCCCCAGCCCGGCTGGATTCCAGTCATGTGTTTCTAGTGCCCTTTTCATGAAATGCTAATGATTCACTAGGATGTAGTTCATTTACGGCAATCATATACGCGAGATCCCCCAGCACAGCGCAGTATAGGGTTTGCTTTCAACACCTGACATTCAAGAAGAGGAAGTCACACTATTAAATGATGAAGAGAGGATTGGATTCATTGACTGTCAAGACAGTACTTAAACATTTCAATTCAACATGAGATCATAAGTCAGTCAGGTAGTTGAGCAGAACAGTGTCCTGCCCTGGCATATTTCTCCTGTGCATACAACCATGTGCACGCTTACACATGCACACATTTACACGAAACCATGTGAACACATACATGCTGTACACTCACTTTCACACGTACATGCACAAAACGTGTTTGCACACATATATGCAGGCACACACATATACAATCATACATTTATGCACACACACATATTCTTGAGGCCCATGAAAAGAGGTCACACCAGGCCCCTCCTAGCCTTTTGGCAACATTGATGAATACCTTACCTTGTTGCACACCAGCCATTTATGATTGAAGGAAAGCCTGATGATAACTCTAAAGGGATTAAATGCATGCAGAAATTCAGTGGGGATTAATTATAATTTAAAGAAAAAAAGCATTCTTCTCCCTATACTTTGTACATAATGAGTCACGTTCAGCACATCTGTGTCATCAGACACATGAAGCTGGTTTAACGAGGCTACCTGTCATACAGGTGACGAGTAAAACTGACATACAGCAAAACACATATAGATATAGTCACTCAGACATTTTCACTCCTAGGCAGCTTTTTCTCCCCTTCAAACTCATCCAGAGGAGTAGATACAAAACAGATAAGCAGCAGAAACAGATGCGAAGATTACAATCTTGTCAAATCGAGCTCTTAATTAAAAAGCCCTTTCTGTTATTGACAGCAGTTGAATTCACGTTGACCTTCACTTCCGTGCTGGTTGGGGTGCGCTCGTTTGTCTTGCTCAGAGGACAGGGTGATTTATTGCCTGGCCGAGACAGCCGTAGCGTCTTGGTGATCTGCATCAGGTTAGCAGCGAACGCGACTCAAACGTGACGTCACCCCCGCTCGATATGCTGATGTTTAAGGGGTGAGAGGGTCATGGGGCCTTGTTAATGTATTTTTCCAATCAAATCATTTCACATTCCTGAGCCATAGTAGCCTCAGGAGCATCATTTCACCTGTAGCATTGAATTACACTTTCTGCAACAACAACAACAACAATAACAACAACAACAACAGTGTCATAGTCATCATTTTTCTTTCTACATGAGATCTAGAGGTTATCTCATCTCATCCCACTGCAGTATGCTTTTCCCAGTGATCTGAGCCTTCAGTCCAAAATGTTACAAACCCAGCTTAGCCGCAGCAATTTGGCTGGCTAAAATCGGGGGGGAAGGGGGCTTGTGCGGAGTGGCTGCAGTATGATATTAAGTGCCACTGTGGCCAATTTTCAGATGGGGAGCAGAGGTCCGTATGTCAGTGTGTGTGTGTGTGTGTTTATGTGCGTTCGGATGTAAAGCATTTAATGGATGAACGCCCACTATTTCCTCCACAGTGTTGCTGACAGGTTAATGCATTGTCAATGACCTCCATTTCATGGAAGGTGTATGCAAATTAACACAAACATACGTGCACAAAAAAAAAAAAAAAAAACATGCATGTCCACACATACATACGCCCACATTTACAGCCAGGCTCCATCTGTGCAGGGCTGAGGTGAAGTGGAGGGGCACAGCAGCCCTTTTATGAGGCTGTTGGGGGATTTATTGTCATGGGAATAGTGTCTCAGTGGTCAGGGATAAATCACGCTCCATAATGCCTTCTTATCAAGGGCCTTCATAGTAAAGCGATTGAAGCAGACCAAAGGTTTCCAGCTGCTTCCCATTCAGGGAAGTTAAAGTAAAATTACAGTCAAGCTGAGAGAAGGGCACTATTCAAAGCCCTGGAGATGGACAGGGAGGGAGTGGGAGAGCAAACTGAGGTAAGGGTTGGGAAAGGGAGTGGAAGGGTCAAAGGTCAGAGGTGTCTGACACAGAGAGGGACTCTGCCACGGGCTAACGCGGCTGGTAGAGCCAGGAATACCAGAAACACTGAGACGAGTGTATGGGGTATCCAAGTGGCTCAGTCAGTAAAGGCACACACTATGAGTGCAGGTCCGAGCCCTGACTACTGCAATATAATCAGCTATGACTGAGCACAGAGCACAGCAGCAGGGTGCAGTTAGTCTTTGTCAGCCAGGGCTGGTGAAGGTTAAGTTCGCCAAGGTTTGTCAAGTTATCCCTAAATTAATTACTCACAGCAAAATGCAAGGCCCCATGCCAGCCACCTGTAAGGAAATGTACCCTCCATCCACTGATTCTCTCCAGTAGGACTGTGTGGTCTGTGGCCTGTTAAACAGTTACTGGCGTTACTGTGTTACTGTGTGTGTGTGTATAGTGCGTATAGTAGTATATTGGTAACTGAGAAGCACAAGTGGTGGTTCCATATTGCTAACTAACACAAAAACGGGGAATGTGGGGAGTTCAGTTCAAGGAAAAATATGTAACTGTGTTGTACAGTGTAACATTCAGAGAGATAGCTCAAGTCTTATTGGTATTATCTGTGAAAAAAATACCAGTACATAGGTATATTGAATGCAGGAATGGGAAGCATAAAAGCCAATACAGGATTACCTGCTGTTGAACAGGGGTTTTCTGTATCTTTCCAGTATCCTCACCTAAAAACAGGATGCCTTTTCTGATGGGATAAGATCCACACAAGGTATTGAGTTCCACAGTGGGGCTTCTCTGTGATCAAAGCTTCTCCAAATCTCTCCCATTGCCTACAGTGCATTCTGACGAAAGAGACCCAATGAACCAGTGATTTTTAAGCACTGTTCTACATTTCAGCTCAAAGCATGTTCAATTAAATTCCCACAACATAAATTAAATAACAATCAGTGCAAGGGCAGCCGAGCAGCCAGCACGCTGCACACTGAGGTGGTGGTGGGAGCAATTTCTTTTTGTTCAGCAAGTTATCAATAGAGACTTACCACTGCAGTTAGCCAAACAAATAATATAAAGAGAACTGTAACTAACACTTTAGTTAATGATGTCTGATCTTTTTTTCAGACCAAATTGGAGGAGAAGGGGAGGGCCCAGGCTCATGCACCATTATTGAACAGAGTAATATACAAACAGTGGCACAGAGAGGCTTAATTGTCATTAGGAAAAGGCAAGCAGGTGATAGGTGGTGGTGGAAATGTAACGTCTCATTGAAATTCATTAACCAGCAACGTGCCGCGAAAACTTGATGCGATGACGTGACATCAATACAGGATCTGTTGCTTGCTGCTGCCGCCTGTTCCTCATTTGATTGGAGCGGTGGCTACTCCGTTTTGTGGCTTGACAGGGGCCTATAGGAGTCTCTTTATATGCAGTAGCAGCTGTGAGCACACTCCCACCCCCCACCCCACTCCACACCTGCCCCAAGCTCTGATCGTATTTACCCCTCAGGGGATGGCTGATGGGACCCAACACTGACACAGTCAGTCTCTTCATCTTCTGTTACACGATATGCATCACACTTCAGCGGTCACATGCTCTCTCTCTCTCTCACACACACACACACAGTCTCACACACAATTTCTCTTTTTTTCTGCCTATAAAAAAAGAGGTCCACGGGAGTACTCGTATGCACAGATTTGTGGCCAAAGCTCTGTCTTAAGGTGTACAGTTCCACCTTTTATCGTCAGTGGGGGATTTACCCACACAGCAGGGACTAATGATGATCCTTCCAGCTCAGTGTGTTCTCAGTGAAACCTTTGTCATGTCTCATGTGTCATTATGCAAAGAGCTGTTGGGGACAGTACTGAGACAGTGATGCATCCGAGAGTCCTCTTTTTTTTTTTTTTTTTTTTTTTTTTTTTTGCCCATTCCCTGGCCAATTCATAGCATCCCTCCTCCCACTCCATCCCCCCCATCCCCACCAGCACCAAGCACCACCATCCCACTTCCCTCACTGGCCCAGCCTGATATCTCCTCGTTTGGGAAAAATCAATCCCACCCATGTAGCGTTGGGTAATTTGTCCTTGGCCTTGACAGCGGCCTCAGTCAATAAAGCTATTGCGCCGTTACTCCCTGCCGGGCCGTAGCGGGGCCTCTGCTTGACACAGCAATACACTGACTGGCATTTTGTCATGATGGACGGCAGAAGCATGTCCACTCATTCACCCTGAGCGCAACTGCTCAGGAATGCGTCCATCCATCTCTCTGTCTATCTGTTATTCCCTGCGTTCCCCGGGTTCCCCGCGTAGAGGAAAATGCGAGTGCGCGAATGAGAACCAATGCCATCCCCATGGGAGCAGCTGCAAATAGGCCCCGCCCACAACTGTCTGATGATTCAGTGTGTGGTGTTTGGGTCACGCTACAGCATCAGTGATCTTATCACTGTTGCTGTATTTGCTAGGGAAGCACATTGTTTTAAAGGGTGGGGTTAGTTCCCTCTTCTTCTGTTAGGCCTACCTGGAACTTCCCAAGTTGCTGCATATTGTTTTGAAATCTCACATATTCAAGTACCATTTGGCATGCAACTTAACACGACTCAACTGTGTTGCTGCCTTTGTCATTTTGATTTAGTTTACTTCAAGGTTAAAGTCCTTTTATAATCACAGGCCTTTAGATGCAGAATGAATCACGGCTAGACACTGTGTCAAGTCCCAGCTTTAAAAGAAAAAAAAATCCCTTTCATTTAAAATACTTAATGTCAGTAAACCATCCATCCTGTCTGTAAATGAGACCTCTAAACGGCATGAGAACTCATGTTTGCATTCTTTCATTGTTATTCATACATTTGGCAGCCTTGTGTAACTTTGTTGTCAAAGTTACCTACCATCAGGGTGTGAACTACAGGGGAGCCAGGGGGAGCTTGGCTCCCCTTGATAAAGATACTGGCATGCATGATATTCTTACCATCACCATCGGTGCAATATCATAAGATTCACTCACTTTAACTCAAAGATCAGGAAAAAACAGGCTTTCTTAGTCCCACTCCATCTGCGTGCCGAATTGCCATTATTCATTTCTCTGTTTTTGTAGTCAGCATACAGATATGTCAAATAAATAAATCCATGGTATAGTTTGCACACTGCGTACCATGTCAATCAGCCCCCCCCAACCATGGCATTTTTCCAGATCTCTGATAGGTGGCCATATGTCGGACAGGCTCATTATCATAGAACAGATTTCAGATAGATTCTGAGCCACAAATTACAATTTAGCACACAGGAAGCTCTTTCATTTGATATGCTTTAACCTTTAACCTTACCCTCATGCCAATACAGACCAACCAACACAATGCAATGTCATATTTTTCCCGATTTCAGTTGTGAATGACTTCTGATTCAAAGTGTCTGAGAACAAAAACCTGCCATAGGTAAGAGGGATAAAACACAGCACATAGTAAAGTTAGGAACTTGAGATTTTTTTCCTCATCATACACACAATAGTAACTGTACACACAAAAAAACAAAAAAAAACAAATTAACGTTGGCATGCAGGGCGGCTGGACGTGCGTGTAGGTGTGTGTGTGACAGGCAACAGGCACTGGAACTTCTCAGTGGCCATCAGAGCTGAACGTTTGAAAAAAAAAACTCCCATACCCACTTATTTTCAGTGTGAGCCACTATCAGCTGACCTTGGTCTTAAATTCCACCCCTAACATTTAACCCCCCCACCGACGCCCACCACTAGTAGCACTACCCTGTGGCGCGTAGGAACGTTTGTTACGTCTTGACAATACAACCTTGCCTAGCCAGCCAGAAGTTCGTATATAAGTAATGCAACATGTTGAAAGTTTGAGAAAATAACAGAACATAGTGATCGTTTATGAAATCAATGAATGTGAGAAGATAAATTGGTCTTTGGTTTGTTTTGCCCCGGTGATATGGCAACCATGTGAACTTCTGTCACCACAGAAACTCAGCATGCGCTACTGTTTTGACGGTGGAATTTCCCGTGATAGGATTTCTCTATGAGTTGATTACAATTACTTCCTCGTTCGCTGCAGAATACTCTGAAGCACCCTAAACTCCGCATATATTTTAAGACTAAACCAGCGTTACTTACTGTATTATTGACAGTATCTCAGCTTTAACTCACAGCTTACGCTTACCCTACATTTGCCTTCGAGACAGTCGACTCTTAACGAAAATAAATGTGGGTGCTGTAATTGTTACATTTTATTTGTGGCTAAGGTTAAAATCAGAAATCAATACTCTTTAACAGGCATCAGCCAAAAAATTGTCAACGCATATTGTGAATAGCCTACAGGTGAAATCCAGTTCTTGTTACTTCCCAATTTGCGTTGCTTAGTGGGCTTTGCGTGCGCACAGGGGGTTTTATTTTTGAACTTCCTTTTCGAAACCTGCGACCAGCGTAAATAAACAGGGTTTGGTGCTGCGATCAGTGTTTCATTTCAGCGCTACATGCGAGGTGGGTATCAGAAAGTTTTTTTTTTCCCCTTGGATAAGTTTGGGTTCAGAAACACAAATGGATGGGACTTCTCTCTCTTCACATTCGTCGTCTGCCGAACCGGAGCCTGGATCGCAGGACAGTAGTACTTTTCAAAGTCCACAGGAACACAGCGAGGTACAGCGTCATACTATTACGAAGTAAGTGTATCACTACAAGTTAAACTATGTTGTTACACACGGCATGAAGTATTTAATACATACCATGCCTCGGGGTCGCTTGAACATTTAAGTGGCAGGGAACAGCAGCTGTCCGTGATACTTTTGAATTACCGATATGAACTATATCTAGCTTAGACTCATGAATTCCACATTTTGTTGCGGTTAGAATATTTGACGCTTTGTATACATTTGTGTGATTAAAGTAAGTGAAGTAACACTGATGTTTACTTATATTTTAAAAGTGTAAAGGATTCATTGTTTGTCTATATATGTGCTTATTGACAAGACTCCATAAATCTGTCGGATTCAGTTCCATTCACTTAGGGGGGGAAAGTGTCGGCATTCAACTGTCACAATCTTCTTGACATAGAAAAAAAGAAACGAAACGTCATTGAACAATTGAAAATTTCCCCAAATGTTATGTTCGTAGTAGCTCTTACTCACCCGTAGCACGTGACACGCACTGTGTGACGTCATGCGCTACTACTTGTAGACGCATGTATGTACAGTACTTGTTTAAACGTACAAAATACTGCTGAATAAAAATATATCGGTACTATTTCAATTAGACGGTGTGTACGACACCTTATACTTATTTTTGTGATGTTTTTAATGTGTTATACCATATATGGTATCTGACAATATACCTCTGGCTCTGGCAGATTTTCCTCACAGAATGTTCACTAAAATTGTAGCTGCTGCTGCTGACCGCCGGAGTGGATGATGCATTATTCTGATAGCTTTTCGCCTTCCAGAGTTAGCAAGTGGGGAAGATATTATTTTCCCCTTTTTCACATCAGATGACAATAAATTCTCATTTTCCCAGTGGGGGAAAAAAATCACATCTTGGTGTCCTTCCAGGGAAGCAGACATGATTGAAAACTCGGTGAAACTGGGTCGCATATTTCAAGTTCTGAAAGAGAAGAGAGAGAGAGAGATATCCTGTGAGAAATAAAAACGAAAAAAAGAGAACCCACGTATTTCGACCGTGCCCATGAAAGCTAACGTGACGAGAGAGCTATGGTTGGTCCAGCGGCTCTTCCACTGGTCCGCTTGGCTGGAGCGCACACAGCCGTTCCATCAATGCCATATCCAGGATTCACACTTTTATCACAAAGCCACCAGCGAGGGCTGTGCTGTGAACTGCAAAAAACCACTCGCATGTATCATTGATGCCAGGAATATGTATTAGGCCACGCGGCTTGCACCGCCGTTCAGTCGGGGAAACTTGGGCATTCCTGAAATAGCTGGCCGAAGCTCTCATGGAAAAAAGTGACATATTTCAATTTATTCTCGAATGCGAATTTTCTGTCAACAATGGTATAGTAAAATGTTCATCATCTGGGGCAAAGCATATCCAACACTCACCGTAAGTAGTTCTTTAATGCACGGGTACAGACCACATTATTTAATCATACTCGTCACATAATGGATCAACACGTGTGAGCTTTCTGTAAGTGGGGTGGCTGCATGATGCGGTAAGTATGGGGTGAGTAAGTGCTGTCACACAGGCCACTGCATGGATGGGACAGTTCCCCAGGGAGTTTCTTTGGCAGGCTGCCTACTCCGCCCCTCCCCTCCCCTCCCCTCCCCTCCCTGTTCACGCCACAGAGCCCTGCTGCGGTGACAAAACTGTCACATATTCAAAAGATTAGGCCCTACCTGCAGGTTGGATTTTTTCCTGAAGAACCCACGTGCAGCATTGGGCAGGCTTACCATGTGTCATCCAGCAAGGGTGTACATTTGTGTTGGTGTTGGTGGTGGGAGGTGGAGGGGTGGAGGGGGTGGTTGTGATGGACAGCTGCTCTATGGTGGAGTCGAGGGAAGGTAATCCTTCAGACCCTGAAGTAATGTTGCAAATCCACTAAATCCGTACCTGTAATTACCAGCAGAGATTTTCTAGAAGCCTGGAGATTTTTCACTCGCTGCCAAACCATGTCACACCGTTCCGCAAGGGTACACGGTACACAAGTTGCCTAAAATCAGTGGACTTAGGCCTAGATTGAAGGGAGACAGGGAAGTTCAAATCTAGGTAGTCATTTGAAAGAAACTTTTCTTAAAACAGGGTTCTATGTTGAACCTTATGCAGAGGGTTTTACATAGAAAACTTCACAGATATCAGCATCTATGTAGGCCTTTAAAGGGTTTTCCCATCACTTCAAAAAGGCAGAACCCTTAAGGCGTATAGATAGAAACTTCTTTTTTCCAAATTGGTTACTGGTCACTGGGAGCTACTCCAGTTTTTTCCCCATTCCCTTCCAATTTCTTTGCATAGTAATTATCTTCACGCATATTTGTTGTTCATTTTTCTAAACTGAACATCCTTGTTTGGGGATTAGTCTGGCAGTGTCGGAGCCTGATCTTTTTCTACTTGTACTCTGGCCTGCTGTTATGAACCAGCACAGTGAAAATCTGATAACCTTTCTATGTTTTGTTTTGTTTCCTGGCAGCACGACATAGTCCTGAGCTGGGGTTTTCTGTCCAGTTTGTTTTCACTCTTATTTTCTCAGTCATCCCAACCACCACCGTGCTGGTGGAAGTCATCTACTGCAAAAAGAAAATTATCATAAATTAACATTATAACAGGGTTTTTCTGAAGTCACTCTTAATATATAATGCATGTATATCTAATGGAATCAGTATGCAGAAATCTAATATTCTCCTGTAATCTCTTCTGGAAAATGTATTATGTAGCAAAAGGTGAATTAAGAGGAGGGCTTTTCATATTTATAAATGTATTTTCTTATTGTTCCATGAATAAGTTTTGACAAATGGAAAAGTCTGAAATATTGAAAGTAGGAAAACCGTGCTGCATAAATGAATGAAAAAACTCAAAGTAGCATTTAGGAAAGTGTCAGTAACAGTGTTCAGCAATGAATATATGCATCTCATCTGGTCATACACCAGCAAAAACTAAACACTAAATATCTCTTTAAAGTTAAAAGGTGAGGGCCCCCATCCCCCCATGCAGGCCTTGGGTTTGGCTGTATGACAGTTTATTGGCAGGTGCCGGCAGACAGGTCCAAGGGTCTGGTGGGGGCAAAAGGTTTGAAATCTCAAATAGTGGAAAAAGATGAATAAGGTGGTGATTAATGGCTAGCCACACCGAGAGGAAGTTGTTTTTGAGGAGTCAGGAATTCAACAAAGACCTCTCTGGACTGGCTCGGAGCTGAGGGCCAGAAGAGATAAGACTAGAGGCAACAGTGCAGAGTTCCGTCTCATGGGTAGATCTCAGATCAGTGAAGTGGCCGCTCACTTTCACAGTGACGAATGAACCTAGGTAATTCTGCACTGTATCAGGATGTGTCATGACAAAATGAGGAAAGGCAATGGAAAGCACGGACTTAGGACATCCAGTGTGACTGCAGACTTGCCATCTGTTGCAGTGACTAAGCATCACAACGTGAGTTGGACATGCTTGTCTTTAGCAATAATCCAAACGTATGACATTTTGGATTAAAGAACAAAAGAATTTTTTTTTTTTGGCAACAGCACTATTGTGAGAATCGAATACACCACAAGTTTCCGCACTGAGATGTTCCCATTTTTGCTTTTGCTAGGTGCAAAACTGTGGCAATGGTGTGGCTGCTCAGCACAGTTTTATTTTGTGCATATGTCAGTGTTATTATCAAGTACATTTCACTTCCTTTCAGGCTGTGTATGGCTGTACTTTTGTGTCTTTTTTATGTGTGTTTGTGATTGTTGTGCACAGGTGTAGTGTCTGTGCGTTTTGTGTTTTCATTTCATTTCTTTGGGGCTTTCATTCCATTTCATGACGTAGTTACCGCTGTGTGTAGACGCACTGCGTTGTCGCATTGTTGTGCATGTGTGTGACTGCGTTTGTGTATGCGTTCCAGAGCGGTAGACGCAGTCTCACAGGGGGACAGGCTTTTGTCCGAGGAGGAGCAGGTGACCCTGATCACAGAAAGCATGTTGATCACTTCAGCAGATGAGGAGAAGCTTCTGTTGCTGAACAAAAACACAGAGCTACGCCGGCTGAACAAGGAGGTGAGAGGCACGCAGACACACACACACACACACACACACACACACACACACACAAACTATACCATCTCATTTGCCCAATGCTTGGACGAGGTTCCATTAGATTAATTATTTTCTCAGCGCAGAGCATTATTGAGAGTGAGTCATACTGCAAAAGTTCCAAGTACGTATAAATGGCTGAATTTTACTGATGTGAATCAAGGACTGTATGTTACTTAAGTATGCATTAAGAATGGCTGTGTTGGAACTCATGATCCTTTGGATTATGGAGTTTGTGACCCTAGCCTTTATATTTAGCTGGCAGCAGGGGTTGGATAGCGAGAGGTGGGGTGAAAGCGAGGGGAAAAACGGAAGAGGGAAATCGATATGACCATTTTTCATGGATAACGTCCCTACAATGCACAGCCAGAGGCCCACATGCTGGGGCTTACGTTGTGGTTTGTGTTTGGTAGCTGATGAAGCTGAATGAAGAGTGGGACAGCATCTACCGCAGCACCACCCTGGGCCTGGAGCAGCGCCTTGGGGTCCTGAACCAGGAGAACTCAACCTTAAAGCAGCTCAACGGCCGACTGCTGCTCAAAGTGGAGCATGAGCAGGTACTTGTGTGTGTGCGTGCGTGTGTGCGTATGTGTGTGTGTGTGTGCGCATTCGTCTGTGTGTATTTGCATGCATCTGTGCGTGTATGCATGAATTTGTGTATGTGTGTGTGTGTCTGCCTGTGTGTGTGTGTGTGTGCAGGATCTGTATTGTTAATGTGGGTGTGTGGGTGGGAGGGTTATCATGTGTGTGTGTGTGTGTGTGTGTGTGTGTGTGCGCACGCATGTGTGTGAAAGAGAGAGAGGGTCTGTAGAATGGATTTATGACAGGGTCTGTAGTGTTTGTGTGGGTGTCATGGTGGGAGGGTTTGCGTGCATGTGTGGGTGAATAGGTGTTGTGTAGTGGTTGTGTGGAAAAGTTTATTGCGCGTTTTTTTGTGTGTGTGTGGGTACAGAACACCCCCATGTGTTGTGCCCTAAAACGTCAAGAGCAGCTATCCTGAGGGCTTAACAGCCAACAATTCAAACTGCACAAGCACTCTGGATGGTCTGCCCAACGCTGATCCCCCTGTCACACTTATGCTGTCATCAGTGAGGAGATTTTAACGTTCACACTGGAAGCTTGGCTGCAGAGTCTCCTCTCTCAGTACAGCCTCGCCCTTTGGTTTGACTCAGGTCACCAGCCACACCGAAATGTGCTACACCCAACAACACCTAGAAAAAACAGCACACATCTTCAACAGGTGCCAGTCATGTAAATGCTCGTACAAAGACAGGTACAACAGTATTGTTGACATTTATGAGGAAGTAACCTCTCTGAGGAAATAACCCAGTCTTCCGAATAAATAAACAAACAAACTGCACGCACACTCAACTGTTAAATCACAATACATCAGTTTTGTAATGTCCCAAGTAACGCCTTTTTTCTCATACTAAACGTACCAGACATTTAATCATTGATGATACTCAGAGGAGAGTCTGTGTTGTTGAATTTGGCCGTGCTTATGATTTACGCATGAAACAAATGCGCGAGACTGAGCTTCTGAAATATCATCCTTTGTTTGATTGAATCAGTGGCTGCGACTGCACTTGTAAGTTAATTGTATTGATCTTAGGCTGTGTACATAGACTGGTTGTACATTCTCTACAGATAGTCAGCAGGGACAGGGAAAAAGGCTAAGCAGCTGAGCAGACACTGCACAGTCCCAGCTTTCACTGAAAGCCTTGAGACCTGGATAAATCTGTTTTTTTATACCCATAACTTGTGTCTTTCGATAGATACTTCTGCTGACTGTGCTACTCGAATGATATATAGTTAATACAGGTATCTGTATACTTGTGGAACAAAAAAAAGAAAAAAAATGTGTGAGTGTGGGTGTGTGTTTGTGTGAGAGTGCGTGCGGTGTGTGTGTGTGTGTGGGAGGAGGGGGCACTGGGCTTTCTTTTGTGTGTTATCAACATGACGTGAGAGCTGGGTGTATATTTCTGTAAGGCTGTCCGCTGATATGCCTGTGGGTCCTGTCTGTCTCCAGAGTAAGCGGGAGTACTATGAGCAGACCCTGCTGCAGGAGCTGAAGAAGAACCAGCACCTTCAGGAGCACATCCGGCTCCTGGAGACGCGTCTGCATCACGCGAGCGCTGACCGCGACTGGTCAGGAGGAATGATGGTCAGTGCCTCCCTGCGTGTGCGCCCGTCCCGTGTCTTAGGTCTGGTCCAGGCTCAGTTCTCTCCTCTCTGGCCAAAAATGTCCAGTACATAAAGATTTCTTTGTCTGTTTGTTTTTGGAGTGGGGAGGCTTTAGGAGATCTGTGGAGTATACAAACTCCAGCCATGTCTGGCATTCATTTCCCATATGAACCGTCTGTAATGGAGGCCTTTCACTGTGCATCAGGTCAAACCTCCAGAAAGCACTGCAACTTGCATACATAGGCAATTACCAGACATGATATTCATAAAACATTTATTACTTGTGAGAATATGGTGCAAATCAACAAAACATTATTATATATATGTAAGTATGCTTTGGATATTTTATCATAGTAGACATATGGTGGTGCATCATATCTTTGAAGTGGAATTGCAATGCATAAAGTGGCTAAAATAAACGCTGCAATAAAAGCATTGTTTCAGTTCCATTATCATGCCAAATAGGGTCATTTTAAATTGGCGTGTTAGTAAAGCATACCATGATGCAGGGCCACTCAAGCACTCTCCAGAAGAACTCTGTGCCATTTTCAGCCTTGTCCTGGTGTCTCTTTGCAGAACGGGTTGGAGATAGCTCGGCCCCCAGAGATAGGCAGCCCTACTGAGCCCTCCCATGGGCAGTGCCAGGGGACCAGCTGTTACCCTCCTCCAGCGTCCTCAGGCAGGAGGAGCAGATCCCAGGTGCACAGGAGCGCCTCCTGTAGGGAAGCAGACGAGGACGGGGTCACTCTGAAAGAGGTGCAGGACCTGAAAGAGCAGCTGGAGGCGCTGCGGTGCCAGGTGAGTCCACTGAGAGTCTCACACACACACACACACACACTCTCTCTCTCTCTGTCTCTCTGTCTCACATATTTACACACACACACACACACACACACACACACACACACACTCTCTCTGTCTCTCTGTCTCTGTCTCTCTCTCTCTCACATATTTACAGACACACACGCACCAACACAAACACACTCTCTATTTCTCTCTCTCTCTCTCACATATGTACACACACACACGCTCTAACACAAACACGCACTCTTTCTCTTTCTCTCTCTTTCACATATGTACGCACACACTCTCACACTCACACACACATACACACTCTCACATATATGCACACTCACTCACACCAACACACACACACACACACCATCTCTCTCTTTCATCTCATGCATGCACACATGTGCAAGCACACATACATTAACACACACATGTACACTCACACATGTATACACACATATGAGCACATGCACAAAAAATTGTGCTGGCATGCATTCACTCTTGTATTCATTCATGCTCACACACATACACTGTTCTTGGCTTTTAATGGCTGGAGAGTAGTCATCTCTCTTTCTGTCTCTTTCTGTTTCTCTCCCTTTTTTTCATTCTCACACACAAGCACAAGCACACACTGATACTGCTGATGAAGCAAAACAAGGGATATTGCATAAATCTTCATTCATGCATTCAACAGTCTTCTTCATTTGAGCTCAACATTGCCAGTTTTATAATGAACAGCTTAATACAGTACAAAATCCTTGTCATCACACATATTAGAAATGATTATTATTATTAGGGATTCAAGACAGCATGCCCAAATCGTAAAATTGAAAAATTATTACTCCAGAATTATAGCTGTTGCTATTAGAAGCCCACTATAATCTACATGTGGCGTGAGTCTCTTGGTGGCTTCAAACCCATTCGCAAGCTGAATGCCTCCTCAATCGATTGCATTCACAGCTACAGCTGCTGTATGAATGTTTTCTGTGAACTTGGCAGTGAATCGCTGGATTGTTTTTACTTAGTACAGGAAATCTGTCTTTTTTTAATTTGCGGTAACCCTTTTTTTTCTCTCCCCTAAGTAGTTTATTCCTACTCTGTTTATGGGAGAACAGCACCATCTAGTGGTCATCTACAATAACTAAAACAATTACCTTTGCTGTGCCTGTTTTCGGTTTGGTATATCAGGTTTTTGTGTCAGGGAGTGCAAAAATTTCCTAAGCTTTCATCATGCTTTGCCAATATGAGTGCTACAATGGGGCAAGCTGTGGAAATCACCTATTTCCTCAGTAATGAGAGTTTTAGTACCTGCATCACAGCTAGCAATAATACAATGGTGCACTAGTGGCCTACTGTTGGCATGAGCTGTTGTTTCGCCAGAGGCTTACCAATCTGCACGCCATTGGCCCATTAGTGGACAGTCAGGCAAGTCGGTCAAGTGAAGACTCAGCTGTTAAGACAAGGGGAAACATTGTTTGTTAGTCTGCCACTAGCAGGTTCCTGTTGTGCCTGTGGTGAGGTTTGCTTTGCAGAGACTCTGCTGTCAAACTGAAGCTGCTGAGATCTCTTTTACCTGTATTTATCTGACATCGGAAAAAGTATTTAGTATTGCTTCTGCTCTACCATGTGGCATTATGTACATCTGGTTATTTAAAAGGTTGTCAGAGAGTAGGTACACACTATGTGTTTTTGCATATTGTATGTTGTTTGCACATTCATATATGCTTGTGTGCATGTGTCCATTGTGTGCATGCATGTCTGTTTAGTTTGCATGTTAGATCATTTATACATGTCTGTGTATGTGAAATAGATTCAGCCTGAGTGTATGTGTGGCCTCTGAACAACAGCCCCTGTCTGATCCTGTTTCCCTCACTACAGACCCGGATCTATGAGGCTGACTACAAGACAGAGCACAAGGACCGCCAGCGCATGGTACAGGAGAACAAGAAGCTTCGCAGGAAGGAAGGAGAGATGCGCCAGCAGATGGCGCTGTTGCAGGAGCAGGTCAGTGTGTGGATTCTCTGTAGAAAAAACTGCACTAATGCGAGGGGCTGCCAGACTTCAACAAAAAACATCAATGCCACGTTATGGTTGTATATCAGGAACTGAAAACCTTTTTTTCCTGTATGGAGCAGCTATACTCACGCTATATAGGACAAAAATATACATTGAAGGGTCTTACACAACTTCTATACATCTTATTTGGCTTGCAAAATAAAGTACACAGTCTAATAGCATTAAAACTGTGAGAACCCATATGGTACAGAAAGGCATGCTTAATCAGAGGCCTCAAAAATACATTCTGGGTGTGGTTTCTTCACTGTTCCAGTAACACTACTTTAGATTATCTAGTTATTGACATGGAAAAAATTACAAAAAGCTCAGTGTTTCTTTTTATGCCTTTTATTGCAAACGACACGGCTAGCTGGCGTATGCCACGGCACAGTGGGCTAAGTTGTTCGACCCTTCCCTCACACAGCTGAAGGTGTACGAGGATGACTTCCGTAAGGAGCGCTCTGACAAGCAGGTGCTGCAGCGGCTCCTGATGAAGAAGACTCCGCCCAACGACCCCATCCTCGTGCACCGCTGCAACAACGACCATGACCGGCCAGAGGGGGGCGAGAGGGAGAGGCAGAAGGAGAGGGAGAAAGGGGGTGCGGGACACCGCCCGTCCTCCAGCAAGCGGTGCGACAGGCATGCACACAAGGCAGAGTGCCCGCACCACCAGTGCCTGCAGCATCATGCTGAAGTGAGATCTCCCCCTTTCACCGTGGACTACAATTAGCATCCCCTGCTGCACACACTCACACGCACTCAGTAATGCACAAATACACAGACACACAATAATGTGCAAATACTCATTCACACACATGCACACATGCACATGTGTACACATTCTCAATAATGTACAAACACACATATGCTCACACTCAGAAATACACATAATCATGCACACACTATAAATATCACACAAACACATACACACAAATACATACACGCACACTCTTTGACTCATGCAGTTACATGCTCTTGAGAAACACACAGAGTAAAAGCTCTTCACAGCTTATATGAGTTCAGTGCAAATATGGACTGTCTCACACACACACATACACACATACACGTCCATGCACATGAATACATGCATATACACAAGCATTAATTAACACACATACACACACATACAGACAAAATGATTGTGCACACAAAATTGTCCATGCACACACATGCACTGGTACAAGCACATGCAGATTCACAAGTGAGAAGAAATGTTCAAACATTCATTCACACATAATCATACTCATTCACACACTCAGCTGTATGGGGACAAACACACAGATACAGAATCACACATGTAAGTAAACACAAAAAGAATACACATGCGTGCATGCGCGCACACACTCACCCACCTTAGTACATGCACAGATAAATTCACTGACATAAAGGGAACCTTCACTAGGAAAGTGTACTGTGACTCCCCAGTGTGCAGGATATTAATAACTCAATGCGCTTTGAGGTTGCTGGACATGGGGCTTTAAGTCTCCTCTTTTAACCAAGGATTGCTGCTTTCCAGAGCCAGGGGATGTGGCCTTAATGGAATACAAATATTTACACTCCTAATATGAGATCAAAATATATTTTTTAAAAACATATTGCAGTGAAATGTATCTTTCATTACATCACCCACACATATAATTGCAGTATATTGCAGTATGTTCCAAAGGGAAATGTCAGGATCTAAGTATATTGCAGTATGTTCCAAAGGGATCCACAGAATCTAAGCCTCAATCTGTGTTTCTTTCGAATTCTTTAATGTGAGTAACAAAATAGATAAAATTTTTAAATCGGAACAAGAGAAGAGATATCCTGTGCATATTGAGGTACTGATTTCCCCAGTGAAGGCTCCCATTAAAAACTCAGCACCAGATATTTCTTACTACCTGAGAAGTAAACAAAAGCTATTCTGAGTTAATGAGTTCTGTTTTGATAAACTGGCAGTTATTTTTACTTTCGCCTTTGCACTTCCAATTTAAAAAGAATTCCAGGTAACAATGTAAGGCATGTTCTGCCTGAGTAATTCTCCATTATTATTCTCTCATTCTTCAGTAATTACACATTGCCTTTACGGTGCCTTTCCTTCCAGAGTCTCCCGGCATTGAGTGGGTTTGAGAAGGCTGAGAATATTTTGAAGTGTGACACAGAGAATATTTCAGTGTAAGAGATAAACAGAATCAGATGTTACCTTCAATTCAGCAGGGAGTTCATCAGCAGACATAAATATTGCAAACAAAACAGACAACAAGCACAACAAAATGCCCAAAAACCTACAGACTACTCGCTTTGTTGTAGCAAATTCTAACCTGGCTCATAACATGTGCTTAGTTACTATTACATTTTTACTTTATTACATGTCTATGACATGTTGTGAACCTGTTAACCCATTAGGCCAGAGGGACTACAGAGGATTGATGCACTTGTGTAGCTCTACGTTGTACTCACAGCCCTTTCTTAGTTTTCCCTTCTTAAACTAGTGTCAGTGTGACTACTGTTCTCAGTCTTTGACTAACAAATGTAATCAATGTATTTCTTCATGTTTGTTTAGGATTCTTTGAAGGGAATTGCTCATTAATTTTGCAACACAACTGTACAAAGAAATATATTTTTATATGTTTTTATGATGTAATTTTGTATCTTTGTTTGAATTATATATGTATGTCTGTACATATTTATTTCAGCTTTATTGTTATAGTAATTTCAATATTATTAATAATTAGTTTAACATTTTTGCACAGCACTTTGAGACCCCTACTGTTGGATTTTGTTTTTGTTTTGTACTTATGTATGGCCCATATGTATGAACCAAAAATTGATTAATGTGTTAGTGATTGGCTTGCTGGAGAGGGTTTCCCAGGAAACAACTGACTTGCTTTATTTTTCCAGTTTTTCCAATCTTTTGTCCTACATATATTACAGCAAATCAGTGAAATGGGGTTTTCAAATGAGATATTTTATGTTCTCTGGAATGTCATATGCATTATTAATAGTTTGATACAATAAAAAAAAGACAAGCTAGTTTTACACAAACTATAAAACTTTATCATTCACTGTTACCATAAGTGTTTTTAAAATGAAGTATTTGAAGAAATTTAACTGATTTAATATCAGCATTTATGCTGGCTGGAATGTACACCATTCGGAAATGTGAAATGAAGCCATACATTTGTAATGTAAATGTCTCCTTATAGAGAAATACAAACAAATTGAAATATAGTAAAACCGCTTTCCTATCAAGCCAAGTTTTTGTTGTGCTTCTGCATCAATCAATCAACATTATAGTATTTGAAAATGGTGCCCAATTGTGTAATTGTAAAGTAATAGTAATATAAAGTCTAATTCAAACAAATCACTACACCCCCTTCAAATCACCACAACAAATCACCACACTATCCTGACCACACACACACTCACACACACTTATATGCATGAAAAGGGGAGATAATTATATGTGAGTAGTGCACATAGTACAGTATTTTACTGCAAACCTTTTTCAGATTATACCTGCTGAAGCATTGTCCTGCTGCCTTCATATATTCCCAGATCCACAGACTTGATGTGATCATAGAGATGGGAGGGAAATTTTACAGGACTCTGCCACTAGATGGAAGCAGAAGTTCATAGATCTCAAAACAACTACCAGTCTGTAAATAGTTGCCGAGTCAGCAGGCTGTACACTAGGATCTCATAGTGTATTGAAACAGTAAAATAAAACCATACTAGATTTATTTCCCTACAGGTTTTTACCTTTATTCTGTTCATGTAAGTTTCTTCCTATTGACTACTATTTTCAGAGAATATTTTAAGTTTTACATGTAAGTTCATGGGCACAGATAGTGCACCATTTGCTTCATGGATGAGTGAGTTTTAATTTGAGTTTATGGTACATGTCACTCAGAGTGCTTCCACTGTAGCATTCCACCATACTAGACCAATAAACAAGGAGGTTTTTCATTTATTCTTCACTAAACTCTGTGGCTTCTCAAAGAATCTCTGACACAATTTGACCTTAATGTGTGCTGGACTGTAGTAATAGACTAGTCCTTAACCCCTGAAAGACCAATTTTATGGTGAAAGGAAAACCTCCCAATGTTAAACAGACAGGAAGAAATCATGAGAGGAACCAGAGACGGGCGCTCATCCTTCTCCAGCTGGCCCAGGGTGAGAGTTTATGATAACCATGGAGAGACAGAATGAGTGGACAGGTTTCTTGCATATTTATGTCATTAATTGCAACTGTACCCATATTAATAATTAATGTATTTGATAACACATTTTCAAGACAAGGAACTTTTCACAAATTTCTGAAGCAAATCCAGCTTTACATTCAGTTGCCGGAAATGGATAGTGTTCCAGTAAGTTCATGGGTTGGTGAGCTTGAATGAGTTGTTAATGGCACATTATACTCACGGCTCAGCGGTCATAAGAACTTCCTTCTGTCATTCCACAACTCAGTATTCATAGCCATCGGTAATTTTCAGCTAAATAATTACATGTATATGTACAATACTTATACTAATAGAGCAGCTTAGTTTTGGATTTGAATGTTGAATATATTTGCTGTGTGACTGATGGCTGGTTAGTACTGCTGAATAATGCCCATTGCTCCTCACCCTGGGCTTGCGTTCCTGTGTGCGTTGTGGACTTGGGAAGACCTGATCTGACTGACGCAGTTCTGGCGTGTCTTTGGCTGCCTGAGCTTCATTAATAAAATAATTGACATCTATTTTCCATCGGTCACACAAACTTTTAATAATGTGAGTCTTGACTTATATGTTCCAGTTTGGGGGAATATAAATAATGCCTACATTGTTCTCTTTCAAAGGTGCTAAAGAAATTTTTATAATCTGACCCAAACATTTTTGCCTCTCATTGTGTGTGTGTGATAAAAGGATGTTTTGTTGCATTTGAATGATCAGTAAATGTTTTAACTTTCTTACCGGAAGCCTGGAATGGCCTGGACCGGTCTCCTTTCTGTGCACAGCTCTGCCATTATGATCTAACCTGTTGTCTATGTGACAGTCCCTTTCTTTCCTGTTATTGATTCCAGTGTTCTCACCTCTGTTTCTCTGTGTTTGCTTTGTGTGTATTGAGTTTTTCCCAAGGCACACATAGATTCCCGCTCACTCTGAGAAAACTTCCCGCCATGCATTTAATGCCTTGACCGTTTCAGTCTTAATGCCATGAGAAAAATGCGAAGGAATGTTCCTGGACAAGTATACATTCTGGAAACTCCAGGGAAATAGGAGAGTGATAATGAGAACTGATAAAAATAATCAGAGCCAATATCCCACAATCTCCAAATACAGAAGAAAATAATTTATTTAAAACCCAACACGAGTACCAGGTTTCCAAACCCGACAGACAAGTAAATGTACCAGTATACATTTATTTTACTCTACCTGTAGCGATTGCTATGAATAAAATCTTGCATGGATTCAATAAGCAGGCCTTCCAAATTTATGAATATAAATATAAATAATATAAACTCTATATGATAATGCAGGCATGTGGGTTTTTTTCATCTGCACTTTTTATGTTGCTCAATATTTAGTGCAAGATGCAGAATGACTATATAGCCCTCAGCAAGTCTTTTATCTGGTGGGTTTATCTGTAGGCAGAAAGCAGCAGTTAAAATGGCAAACAAGATGAGACACAAGACAGGAGATTATTCATTATATCACAGGAAATAAGCAATGCAGAGAATATTAAAAACTAAAATAATATGAATTGAAGGAATAAATGTAAATGATAAATCCCTAATCCCTAAGTAGTGCTAGTACTAATAAACCAAAACATTTCGCAAATAATTATTAGTAAAAACAGTACAGATCAAATTATGTCTTTGTTTGGGAAGTACTGAAAGTTTTCACAGCAATAAAAAGTTAATAACTGGATATACATGTTCGGAACTGTAGACAGATACAAGGAATCTTTCTTATGGGCACTGCTAATAGTGAATCATTTACTCAAAAACTACTCAATAACTAGTTTCCAGGAAGAGAAAATGGACTTGTTTCAAAACAGTGAAAATTATATGAATGTACAAACAGTTACGTTTAACGTTTCTTTGTGATATGTTGTGGGTCTGAGGGTTGGGGGTGGGGGGTTGGTTGGTGTCTGACGTTAGGTTTTTTACATTAGAAATGGACTGTGTTGATAATAAACATATAATTGCCATCCAGTTTCCCAGTTCTGTGTTTTGTGAATGATGAAAGTCTGTTTGAAACATGCTATAAAATCCCAGAACTCATTAAAGTTCTGAGGTGGGTCTTCGTTGTAGCTTTGTTGATGTGAGAAAAAACCGCAGAGTCTTTTGTTTGTCTTTTGGGAAACTCCCCTCATTCCACACACTTCAGTATTTAAGATCACTTGACCAGCCCATGATTAGTGTTTATTCTTCATCATTCAGCTGACCTGATCGTCTCCTGATCGATCACTTAGGGGAGTTACTGAAACATATAAGGAAAAGAGCAGACAGGTAATATCTTACATTCTTTTTTCTGGCAAGTTGAGTATTCATCTGGTTTTGGTTGCGCCCTGTCTCTGAGTGGTCTGTTAAACTCCTCTGTTCCTCTGACTTCATTGCTTGCTGTTCAGGTTTCACTGAATGTATGCTCTTCGTTCTGGGGTTGATACACATCTGTTCAGGGCAGTGACAGTCTCCACAAAAAAATGTTTGGTGTAAAATTAACAATTTTTATTGTTGATTCAATTCTAATAGGAAACATTCGGTCCTACTCTAATGAGAGCGGGCTCCTATGAACTCTATCAGAGTTAAATTAACATTGAACATTTTAGTCTGCATGGTTTGCTGTTTTTGAATGCTTCATATACTGGAGTGCATGTTTTTCTGGTAGCACAGTGAAAACTGTTGCTAACAGCTGAGCTCAATATGTAATCAGTTGTTAAACTGGGACAGCAAAGAAATTGTCCAAGTAAACATTAAAGGTCAGAAATTCATAAGAGATGTGATGCAACAAGTGTGACATCACAGAAAGTAGATTAAATCAGTTGAATTGAAACCATCATATGGCTAACTAACACATTAGGCTTCTGCCATGATGGAAGCAGTGTGTTTTCAGGATGTTACCAATATTATCTAACCAATTACATCAACTGAGTGAAGGCACGTCTTTAAGGAAGCCCACGATTCATATGAGTCTCACACTTCAGCGAACTGCCCTCAGGGAATCCATCCGATGTCTAAGCTGCCGTGCCTCTGAGGTAGGTACCTCAGGTACCGTACGTTCTGCCCCTTGGTGAAAACAGATCTCTCTCAATTTGACTATGAGAGTAATTTTTGGTTGAACCAGAGCAGCCAGTTATGAGTGTGACTGAACAGATGTTGGACAGCCCCTACTGACCCCATGGGAAACCTGAGTTGGCCAAGGTGGTGGGTGGGTGGCCAATAATGTTCGCCATACTGCAGGTGCAGCTGAATGCCGTGTTCTTGGCACTATTCTGGGCACTGAACCCAGGTGGCGTTGATAGTGCTGATAGTGTCTGCGTTTTCACCAGTCCCTAGAGGGGGGAGGTCTCCCTCTTCCCTCTCGCCTGTGTAACCGCCCAGGAGCCTGTCACAGGGAGCATGTCTTCTGGGCACCTTGGAATTTCTTGTCCCTCTGCAAACAGCCCAGAATAAATTTGCCTTGAATTGCAGAGAGGAAAAAAATGACAGAGGGAGGGAGGGGAGGGAGGGAGAAGGAGAAAGAGAAAGAGAGAAACAGATTCAGCAGACAGGGAGGTTTTTAGAGGAGAAACGGAAATGCCTCTGTCACCCTGGTTTTAATGGCCTGAGTATAGAGTCTCTAATAGTCTCTCTCTTTCTCTCTCTCTCTCTCTCTCCATCACAGTCTGGAGTACAGCTGCAGGTTATAAAAACAGACCCTGGTCCAAGGAGTTGACAAAGTCAGTCCAGAGTTGTCGGAGTTGACGGCCAGTAGAGCAGCCACAAGTTCAGGAGCGAGAGCCGGCCATTTACTGGAAGCAGAAGGCAGGGACCACCACCACGCAGACAGGGGTAGAGGACGGTAGAGCATGAGTTTTTCCGTGGCAGAGCTTCAGTCATCCTACAAACAGCAGGGCTTCCTGTCAGGGCTGCCTGTGCTGAGTGAAGTGGAGCTGCGGGAAGCGAGGGAGGCCTTCGGAAGGCTGGAGAAGGAGTTTGGTGAGTGCCTCGACTGGGCAGCAGGGTGGTATCAGCAATCTGGGCTTGTTGAGAGAAGTTAGGGCTGTGAAGGCAGCAGTTAGGGAAATGAAAAAAGGAAGCTGGGTAAGTCACTCTGGTAAAATGCTGAAACATTGATATGTCATATGTTCATCTAGCAGTTAGAAACATCTTGAAAGTGGCAGACATAGACCTGCTTTAAAATACTTACAAGTTAAGTAAACAAATTAACAAATGAGCTTCAATGTAATTGTTTCAGACTAAAATTAAAATTTTGGACAGGAATATTTTTTTACTGGTTTTACTTACACAAGTAGTGTAAAGTGACAGGGTTGGATATCTGGGTTGAATACAGGTGTCTGAGTGTTTGTACATTCATACCTGTGCACAGGTGAGGAGTACACCCAGTACAGTCTCCACAATGTCCATCTGCAGTTTGAATGGGTGATGGCCCTGGCAAAGCACCCCAGGGTCCTTGAGACCGTCAGAGCCATCCTTGGGCCGGATGTCATCTTGCTTGACTCCCGCTTCATCTGCAAATATCCTGCTCTGAGCAACAGCACCTCCAGTAGACTGGTGGGGAACAACATTACCACTGACACAGAGCAAAAGGGTGCCCCCTGGTACAAGGACAGGAATGATGGGATGGCTCAAACTGGGCAGCAGGAGAAACCAGACCAGATACCATTTGTTGCCTGGCACCAGGATATGAGGTCAGTGCATACACCTTCATGCGACTAGCAAGAGTGTTCAGAACCACTCTCTTGTTGAGAACTATGGGGAACTGTAGTTCTGTGGTGAGCAAGGCGAGGCAAATTTATTTATACAGCGCAATTCATACATAGAGGTAATTCAAAGTGATTTACATAGGCATGAATAGAAAGAGTTCAAGGCAAAATAGATACAATTTTTAATACTAAAAAGCAAAAGATTATTTTGTAAAAATAATGCTTAAATGAAAAGTTTAAGAATGTTTAAGAGATAAGGAGTCAGTCCCAGATCAGTCAGCAGGTATCTGATTGGTTGTAGGTACTGGGGTGTGGCAGGAGGGCCAGTGCTCTCAGTGTGGCTGGCACTTGATGACTCTCTGGAGGACAATGGAGCCCTGCAGGTCATTCCAGGTATTGCAGTTTCCCAGAAATAATAAATAAATAAAATATTAGTTATCAGGTAACTCACATTGTGACATAGTCATTTTTAAAGATGTCCATGTCCATGTTTCCTCTCCAGAAATAATGCTGAAAGTAAAAGCAAATAAGGAAATAAACCATATTTAATGCTGGGAAAAGTGTTCATTTTGAGATAGCCACACAGCCTGGGAAACATTTGAATTATAGGCTTTGTCTCTAACCCAACAGGCAGTCACAGCTCTGGACTTCTTCCCCACCATAAGTCACCTCGCCCTGGAAACATGCTGTCTGTCAATCAGGAGATCCCAGAGCATTTGGTGCAAGTTGATAAAGCAGTACTTTGCCCCCTGCTGGCAGGGCAGATGTCTGTAAGTTTCACATCTTCCATGTACTTCTGCACTCTTCTGCTACCTTTCCTATTGATTAGATGTTAATTCAGGGTCCTGACTGACTCTGAATGAGATGCTGTTCTTTTACATTATTACAGCATAACGTTCAAACCTATCACGCCCTCTGATTTTTGACCTCTGACTGGACTGTTTGCGCCTAGGTGCACGATGGATTGCTGGTCCATGGAAGTGACCCAAACTTGTCAGGAAGGAGACGCTGTGGGTTTGTGATTCGTTTTGTCCCCACCTGTGCATATCCCATCCAGGTGAGTGCCTATATCCCAGCTAATGAGGTGTTCCACCTTAAATACTGGCCATTCTGATTGTATCTATTTATTTATTTATTTATTTATTTTTATCTGACAGGACCCGGATCGCCCACGCCGTTTCAATGCTACGATGCTGGTGTGTGGCAATGACAAGTTCAGGAACTTTCCCAACAGCGCCCTCAAGCTGTAGAAACCCACACTGCACCAGCAGCTAAACTACTCTGCCTGCTGATGTCCAGAGGAAGGCCATCCAGCTCACTGTGCTGATTCAATGACTGCTCTGACTGTTTCCTGTATACTAAATCTTGCATGACTTTGTGTCAGTATTGTTATTTGTATGATTTTATGATATAGTTCTATGATCAAAATGTGTTTCTCATAATAAAATTAAAATAATTATTACAATAACCATAACTTATTTATTGACTATACCTTGAAGAGTGTGTTGGAAATTAACATTTTTATATAATCATTTAATATAAAGCAACAGTTGCTTACTTTTATCATTGTAACAATACCTTTTTCCCATTAAAAAATAGACATAAACATTCGAGTTGTATCATGTCCCATTGTCTTCTGCTGATGAAAGGTTTCTTCCCATTAAGGCTCAAGGCCCTCTCCTGACCTGCACTCATTATGGACTCAGATAGTTTAAGCAATCTAACATTTGGTCCTTGTAAAAACGCTCAGTGTGCTGTGAATTCTGTCAAATATGTCTCCCATTTAATCTATTTAGTTTATCTGAAAGAGAGAAATTTTATTTCTTATAGTGAATTGTGCTTCAGCTGTATGCTCCTGTTGTAGCACATGTTTAGTATTCAGTTTGCAGAGTCAAAAAAGGAACTTTTTCCACTGTAAAAAAATGTTTCCTCTAGAAACTAAACACTTCACCTACACACCAATGCTTTGTTTGTTCTTTTTTTTGCACACAGGTAATTGGGTAATTGAAGTCAATCACCAGCCTTGTATGGAATTTTCCATTTCCCTTGTGCCTGGTATAGGTAATGACTTTGCCTGTGTCAGCTTGTTTTAAGCCCTAAATATTTTTCTCCAGGCAGTTTCAAATTTATTTCAAGCTCCAGCACTTTTTCTACAGCATGTCCCATGTTTCTCTAAATCTCAGTGATCTGACAGCAATAGCAACAGAAGATTTAATTTAACGGGGTTACTCAACACCTGTTTTCAGAACCATGGCCGTTTGTAAATATCAGATACCTGGGAGTGTTTATGGATTATTTTTCTGATCATCTGCATCTCTGAGAATAATGCCAAAGATTCGAACGAGCATGACATGTTTTCCACAAATTGATGTTGTCACTCCTATCTTTTAATTTTGTGGGTGTTTTATAAAGGCAGGTTTTGGAACAGTATTGAAAATACTGTTTTGGCGGTTTTGCTTTTATGTTAATCCATTCTGTACACAGAGGAGTTTTTAGCAATATTTAAAATATAAAATACTAAAATATTTTCATGCCAAAAGAAATATCAGTGCATCCCAGTGTTTGCAGCTGTTAGAACAAGCCTATTGTGCAGCTGTCATTCTAAAATATCCTAATATATCAGCTGTGTATGAATAATGTGCCATAATGCCACTGATTTCATCTGACACATTTAATACACTCTCTATGAAGGATTAATGTCAGGTCAACAATACCTTTAGTTAAATTTGCTTAGAGTTCAGTCATTTTTACAGTATTTCATTGCAATCATTTCAGCATACTGCTATCATTTAAGTATACAATTTCTTAAGCATCATTCAAGATCCAACATTCAAAATCAAGATTCTGAATGTTAAAATTATTATTATCATTATTGTCATATAATGAAAAAAATATTTCATAGTCTGCAATCCTATCACATAAATGCAACATATTATGTGCATTTTGATTAAATGTAAGTCCATTTTTAATGTTGTAAGTCAGACCCATTGGAGTATACACTTACAATCTTATGTTCAATGCTTTAAGTCTTCTAATATTTTTCATCTCATGTATAAAATCAGCTTTCACTACAGCTTGTAAAAAATAATTCTCATTCTTGTGCAAGTAACACAGAATGTGTATGTGTAAGTATCCAAAAGGAACCATCATGTGTTTCTTAGCAACAGTAAAAAACCAAACATTTATAATTTAATAATTTAATTTTTTTTCATCTGAATGAATTGTTCACATATTGGACAAATTGGAAAAATTAATCCCCTTTATTACTATTTTCATTTTATTTAACACAAACAAACATTGCCCCCAGTAAACAAACAGGATAGATTAAAAACAGATTAAAAAATTAGACTTCCATTACAAGTTCACAAGTGCTTGCCATTTTTTCTGCTGGCAGGTACCATATTTGCATGATGTAATTGGTCAGATGGAAGTGTGATTGATTAAAACACAACAAACAAGAAGCTGTTCAGAACCTGGAAGTTATTGCTTATTGATAATCTGGAAATCAGATGGTGATAAAAATGCATAAATATTGAAATGGTTTTCCCACTCCACTTTTAAGCTAATTTCAGTACATCTGTCACCATGACACCCACCCCATCAAAAATCTCATGAATGGGGGCGTTGCACATGAAAGCACTGGTGGTCACCAGCTTATTCTTGGCATCGACGTGCACCTCCCCAACGTTCTTGTTCACATGCTTGCAGCCCATCTCCTTCACAGCACAGGCAGTCTGGGCATAGGGCCACCTGGTGGTCGGAGGATAGAAAAGCAGACAGATGCGGTGTTGGTGAGGCAGCAAAAACAAAGGCAGATAGAATTTCCTGGGGATTTGTGATCTTTTTTCAGGTGTTCTAAGCTTCAGAGGAATTACATATTCTGTCCTTGTTTGGCTGGATCAGTGCGACCCTATGTGGCACATACTCACTTCTCACACTCGCAATCATGGCCCACGGTGAGCTCACAGCCTGGCAGGACCTTGGCAGCAAGAACAGGAGAGATACAGCAGAGCCCGATGGGCTTGCCTGCCTTGTGGAAGGTCTTGATGGTCTTCTCCACCTCGGGCTGAATTGTGCAGTCCTTCCCCTTCGTGGCCCATGAGCTCAGGTTTTTCGCCACTCCAAAACCACCTACCAAGATAAACATGTAAGAAGTAGGAAAAGCCTTTATGGAAAGTGTGCATATTGTGTGCACTGAGACTGCATGTGAGTGTTTAAACATTGCATTTGTATGGGAGTATTAATGATATTTTTTGTGGTGTCAATCATTGACCCATGCCAATCAAAAACTGTTTTTCATAGAAGAACATGACTGGTCCAGCTCAGTGAGCCATGGATAGAACATGTGGCTCCACACACTCTTGGAGTCATGAAGCTCCATTCCCCAGTCCCTGGCCCTTTACATTACATTACAGTCATTTAGCTGAGGCGTTTTTTATCCAAAGTGACTTCCAGTTGATTGGGCTAACCAAGGACCAATCCCTCTTGGAAGCAATGTGGGGTTAAGGGCCTTCCTTAAGGGCCCAACAGAAAAGGTGTTCTTGCTGAGGCTAGACTGAGGCTTAAACCACCATCCTCAAGGGTTCCAGTCATGTATCTTAACCACTAGACTACAGACCTTCACTCCCAGGTGCCCCTCTCCCTCCTCTCTCACCAGGAATGATCAGTGCATCATGGTTCGCCACATCCAGCTTCTTGAGATCGGTGATGTCGCCACGGGCGATGCGGGCGCTCTCCTGCAGAACGTTGCGCTTCTCCTCCGTGGGCTTTCCCGCTACGTGGTTCACCACGTGCATCTGCGGAATGTCGGGCGCAAACATCTGGACCTGAGAACAAATTGATGGTCTTGGTCATGGAGTCACTGCGTTAGAAAGCAAAACTCATAATCATATGAAAAGTGGTGCTCTGAACTGCACGATGTTGGCCACTGATTAGCTATACAGGCTGCTTGTTGAAATGAAACAGCAAAACAGCATAAAAAACTGGAGTCCTCCTGACTGAGATGTCCACTACTGCTCTACACAGTGAGTAAAAACTAAAATCTTTTCCAGTGACCAAATCAAAGAAACTTAGGCTGGGATTCAATCAATATTCATCCTTAACTCTGGCTCATAACTAAATGCAAATGTTCAGTTTTATCTTCACCAGCATAATTTGGCGAGTTTGGTGAATTCCCAGGAAGCGTATGTTGTATATAAATAATCCAATATTAACTACATTTTTTCCTTCAAGACTTGTATCGGTGTTCGCCCACATTTGTAGTTATATTTAGAACTGTTATTCATAGAGATTAGGCTGAAAGATAACAGTGCACTTTGACATTATATACCTGAGATCATGTGTTACCCCGAGTTACGGGAATGATGTACATGAATTAAAAATGCATGGTTGAAACTCAAAACGCAAAATCTGATAAAGAATTCATGTTGGGTCGAGCATCAGATATCATCACAGAACCCTGTAAGCATCATGGATTGTTGCATCTAGTAAATGAAGCAGACAGAATATTCATCTGAAGGCTGTCAAAGTATAGATTATAGGAGAGAGATCATTTAAACTGTGGTGCACAGGGTAACAGTTTAAGGGAAATTGTATGGCGTCATTAGAGATTAGAGTTCAGTGGATATAAGTATGGGAAAGTATATTTGGGTTAGTGCTTTAATTGTGTGACTACTACTGCTGTGTGTGTGTGTGTGTGTGTGGGTGTGCATGCATGTGTGCGTATCTTTGTGTGTGTGCACGCGCATGTGTGTGAGTGTGTGTGCGCATTTGTGTATGTGTCTGAGTGTGCGCATGCACGTGTATGTGTGCGTGCGTGTCTGTGTGCACGTCTGTGTGTGTATGTGCGTGGGCGTGTGTGTGCGTGTGCATGTGTGTATATGCGTGTGTGTGTGTGTGAGCACATCTGTGTGTGTGCATGCGTGCGTACATGCATGTGTGTGTATGTGTGTGTGCGTGCATGCATGCGTGTGTGTGTGCGTGTGTGCGTGTGTGTGTGTTTGTGTGTGTCAGTACTGGGGTGTGCACTGACCTTTGCCCCAGCTCGGCTCAGGTGCACTAGCACAGCAGAAGCCTCATGGACCTCTGTTCCATCATACACTCCACACCCTGACAGCACCACAGCTACACGCTTCACCATGGTTCCTGAAAGAAAGGGGACATCCAACACACACACACACACACACAGGAATACACACATTACACCCATACCACATATATGAGCATCCACATACATGCACATTTAAACACACATACGCCAAACATATGCGCACACAGACACACAAACACACACAGCTGTTAATACCAATCTCAAGCTTACATCATACACAGCACCAAGATACCACTAATGCCACAGAAATCCTACTGCACAGACGAATGAAGGGCAAAACTTTCATTTTCAGACCACACACTGCCTCTGCCACTATGCGTAAATGCACAGTCTTTCATATATTGTTGGAATGGAGCACAGCAGAAAGATGCTACTGCAGAATAATTAACAAGAAGACTGAAAAATAAAAAACAAACAGAAATAAGCCGCAAGCTGCATTAAGACAGCCTGTGAGATGTTGCCTCCTGTCTCAGATTTTGAGCAGTGAGAATGTCTAATGAGAGGACACTGGGTCTCTGGCAGGTGGGCTGGAACTTCCAATGACTCAGCATCTCTCAGCAGCTCAATAATTACTGCTGTGTGGCCATGGCAACGCATCCTCTAAGTTCACACCGTTTTCTAGGTACTGGTGGAGCCTGGTAGGACAGATCTGCCCTCAGCAACAGGTGTTTAATGTTACCTTACATATACAGTACAATGGGGAAGTATCCATTTACACTAAGCCTATCTCAAAATATACAACTTAGCTTTTCTTCACTCATTGAGCCACATGGCTTCAGCTTTCTCACTCTGAGTAAAATCACAGCAGTCTACACACTTTAATCCTTTCCAAAAAAGAAAAGTATTAAATAGTTAATTATACATTCCAACACTTTCAAACACTAGACAAAATATGCCAGACAGACCCACAAAGTGTAGTTTTATGTACGTGTAGTTTTCTCTCACCTTGTTAATGAGACGAGCAAGCAGGAAGTGAAAGAGGTGTGCTTTCTGGTTCCTCCTGTGTCAGTGGATAGGCGAGGACCTGAGAGCTGGTATTTATCCCCACGCCAAGGTGCTGCTACAGTGAGCACGCCCACAACGCCCAGTTTAGGCTCTGTGACACCTCCTTCAATGGAACAGTGATCTCATCTTTCTCCATCTACAAACAAGAGGGTTTGCAAGCAGAGAGCAAAAAGGGAAATGGCTCACAGGCTACTCCCCTAAGAATAAAACTGCCAAGTCATCCTCTGTCTCCGCCCACAATGTGCTGAACACACCCAATTTGCATGCTTTTCACTGTAGGTCTATGTACCTTAGCCTATCAATCCATTAGCTCCACTTCTGTATGCTTTAATCTATCATTATATAAGTGTATCGGCCTATGAACAATACATTAGTTGATCACATTCACTATGTAAATGTTTGCCCTGATAATGACATTTGCCTGGTTTCCCTTTTAACACACACATATTCCTCGGGGTTGCCAAGTTTTGTTTCAGGTTTTGTAAGGTGAAACCACTCAGGTGAACACAGCAGAATTAGGGGACCTAAACTATGTTCAGATACTGTTCTGGTGAAATTTTAAAATTTAAAATGAGCTCAATTCCTGTTTTGTAATATATTTTGTTTTGTATCTATAATTCATAATGTGTCACATATGTATATATATATATATAGAAAAAATAATAATAATATATATATATATATATATATATATATATACATACACACACACACACACACGTCCTTATGTGTGGCGAGGAGAACTGATCTGGAGAACTGTTTACTATTTCTTTATTTTCTCACGTAAGTGAAAAGGAGTTGCTTTTTCATCAGTATTACATATATGTAATCCATAACTATGGAAATATATACAACATTTCCTACCAAACTGGTAGAAGCCATGACTGCATATGCTGTATGCATCTAAATAACTTGCATGCAGTCGGTAATTTCAAAATACTACAGCATGAGAGTCATTAAATGTGCTTAATGTATGATTTCACTTAGGAGACTTTTTAGCATTGGAATAAAACCTGCTAGATTAGATTAGCTCTTTGAAGCGTTAAGGATTCATGCGAATTTCCTTATACTGTATTGAGAACGGCAAGGGAAATACATCTCTGCCTGTTTGGATTGGCCTCTCGTAAAAACGTCAGCCTTTCCGGTTTTGACACTATTTTTAAGATACTATTTCCTTATGGAGAAGTGGAAGGAGTGTCTAACTGCATTGTCTCTCCTGTCAATTGCGCAATCAAGGAAAGGCCTCGGCTTGGAATGTAACAACCGGCGCGTTAATTACCATGGTAACGTGCGGGCCAGCCCGTTGAAGTCTCCGGGTTACATCCTAACCAATTCAAGAGCAGCAAAGTGTAAATTTGTGGTGCCTCTGTATGTTAAGGACAAATCTGTGAAGAAAGTATGGAAAGAAACTTGTCTCAAGACGTGCATGCAATTTTTTAGAACACGATTTTGTGCTAAAAAAAATCGAGTGGTTCAAACAATATGGAATAGAATAAGGGGTTGTCCTACTTTTAATGTAAAGTAGATTTGAAAGAATTGATTTACCATAAGTTTTTAAGCTGCCAGAGAGCTGTACGGCGTTTACATCTGCTTTTCCTAAGCAACATTTGTTTTGTTTAGCATCGCATCACCTATTATCACAGCCTTAAACAAACATCTTGCAAACATCGCAAAGAATGGCAAAATGTCGTGCCATTGTTTGGGAAGTAGCACTAGTTTTACCATAATATTATTATTTTTCCATGAGAGAAAATCACATTCTTGTACGATTTAACCGACTATTTTGTATTAGATTCCTGTCGGAGCAAAGTTAACACACCCCACTGACTTCCTAAGCAGCATCTGTTGCTCTTCTCTAGAGCGCGCCCGTGAGCACGCCGGGTTGTGTGATGTTCAATGAAGTGACGCAAAAGTGGTGGGTGTTTAAAATGACAGACACGATCGCTCGCATTTCACTAAGCAACGCTGTCACTCTTACCTGACTGAAGTCGCGATGGCAGAGCCGCGGATCGAGATAGAGTCGCTGCATTTCTCCGTTGGTATCTTGGGAATCTCTGGAGGTAGGGGACTTTTTTAAACGAAAAACATATTAATTTAATTCCGCAAAAGTGAATTAACAGTAACAGGTTATGTTAACTCTGTTGTACCGTTCTAAAATTGAGGGAAGATGGATTGTGTTTTCTCAGTGAAGAAAACAGGCTGTAAGCCTTTACAAAACGAAGAAGATGAATTTGTTAAATTATGACTTTAGATACATATTTTATGTCGAGTAAAGTACTTTTTAAAACAGCTCTTAAATATAGAGCGTCTGTGTATGACAGGTCCTGCACATTCAAATTTGCACTCATTCCCTCTACGTTTCTTTTACTTTTGATTAACGAAAACAGCGACAAAGACAATGATGTATATATCTAGAAGAACAAATCCAGAACGCACCACAATCTACAAAACATTCAGTGTAAATCTACTTGATTTTTTTTTTTTTTTGGTTTACAGTATATAATTTACCTTGACTATGAAAGAACTCGGCTACGGCAAAATGTAAGACAAATCAAATACGTTATGTTTAACACTGTGCATATTGTACAGTCTTTTCTACTGTATGGAATTTGGTAATGTATGGTTTGAATAGATTTAAATAACATTTTGGTTTTACCACACAACACTTACATTATTTCAAATTATATTAAGTGATGTCCAGTTTGTAGAAATCAGTCCAGTTGAATAAAAAAGATAAATCTTAATATTTACAAACGGGTTATCAAAATGGTGTTTAATATTTTTTTTAAAATGCTGTGGAACATGCGAAACGGTGTTTTTCACTACCTTGTTTCTGGATCATTCCCGCTCTCTTT
Source organism: Albula goreensis (assembly GCA_022829145.1). Taxonomy (NCBI): domain Eukaryota; kingdom Metazoa; phylum Chordata; class Actinopteri; order Albuliformes; family Albulidae; genus Albula; species Albula goreensis. The sequence goes on along the minus strand of CM040746.1, from coordinate 32,928,594 downwards.
ACACAACGAACATCCAAAATTTTGCAATCACTGCTGCGAAAGACGTGAGGAGCGCGTCTATGTTTAGCGGCTGTAGTTCTAGGACACCACCAGCAGAGGTCGAAGATAACTTCAGAAAGAGTTGATCAGTCATGCACTTCAACAGATATTTTGAGCACCTTTTTTCCTTGTAGGATCTTTGCTTCTTCTGGTAAACGATTATGCGCACAGCCCCGGAAATGACCTCATCCCCAGTACAGCGCTGGGAGTCCTGCTCCTCATCATCGCTGCCCTGTTGGCATACACAGGTACAGTTTCCTTAGAAACAGGTGGTGAAAATTTTCACTAGAAAGGTGTGTGAGGTGAAGAATGTGACAACATCAACCACTCATGGAAAAAACGATAATCTGTTTCCTTGTTACACCTGCAAGCCTTACTTGTTAGTAATCATGATTATAGTCAGGGTGGGGTATTGGTAAGAATTCAAAGAGGCTCATTATCCTGTTTTTGTTTTTTTTTTTTTTAAAAAAAAAAAAAAAACACACCCTACATGGGCACACAGATCAAATCCTGACATATTTTGGTGGTTTACCATCACATAATCTGTTCATCTAGTCTCATCACTTACAGTTTCCAGTACTATGTAAGGCCTGGATTTCAACATTCTGCCTTGGCTACGTGACCAAAGCTATTTCCGGGCCTTGATAATTCTCGCTGCAATAAAATACTTCCTGATACCACTGTGGAATCTATGTTGACTTAATTTTCACACATGCCTCTGTTACATTGCCTAACTGCAAATGAAAAGTCATAAAATGGTCTTTGCAATAAAAAGTGTCATTTCACTTTCATTTTCACAACTTCTCATGTTCACAGCCAAATCAATTGACATTTCCATTTCACAATTCTAATTTAAAATGACGTGGCTGATTTCAAACTTTCATGTCAGATAGTGAACAATGTGGCACAGAATCTATCAGCTATAGTCAACTATCTATCCAGTATCTATCCAGTATTCACACAGTATTATATGAATTTAAGTATGTATTTAGGTGAGATGATAATTTCTCTCTCCATCCCACTTCTCTCTCTCTCTCTCTCTCTGTCTGTCTCTCTGTCACAGGAGTTCGTCGTAGTCTGTCGTACACCCCAGTCTTTGTGAGTCTGTGCCTGACTATCTCTGCCCTGTGGTGTGGCTCAGGGCTGGTACACATCCTGGCAGGGGAGGGGGTTGTGAATGGAGAAATGGAGCTCCGTACAGCCATGGTGCCAGGCTGGCGGCATTCACGCTTGCCCTGCTGATCATTGGGGTGGTGGGGGTCTTGCAGAGGGAGGTAGTCCTCTCCATCATCTCCTTTGCCATCTGCCTGGCCTGCGCTCACCAGATTGCCGGTCTCTCTGACGTGAAGTTTGGGCTGGGCGCCACCGCTGCCAACTACCTCCTGGTGTGCCTGGTAGGGGCGTACTTCGGGAGCGGCCGCCTCCTCTCCTACATCACCCGGGGGAAAGTGCAGCCTCCAGGGACAGGCTTGCAGAAGAAGAACAAGCTGAGCCCTTCACAAGCGCAGGACCGCAACGATTCCATTCCTGTGGGCCTGGTCATGAACCTGCTGTCTGCCAGTGTGTTAGCCTGCCGCGTGCTGGGCGTGGTGCCAGCACTCACCTCCGGCCTGGTGCCCTGGCTGTGGACGGCGGGTGTCTTCCAGCTGGCCGTTTGTATCCTCTCATACCGTGCCATGGACACCCTGGCCGCCACTTTCTACGGTTTCACGGCCGTGCTGAAGTTCGCCGAGGGGTACAGCCTCCTGCTGGGGGGCTTCGGTTACATCCCGTACTCCCCCGTGCCGTTCCCCACTGTCTTCTCCATACTGTTTTTCATCCTGGCCCTGTTCAGCACCCAGAAGAGCTTGGCAGACGGGCTGTACCAGCTGTTCTTTGTGGCCTACTGCATCGCCATCGCCGCGCAGCCCCAGGGGTTCTTCCAGGCTGGCACGCAAGGGGTGCAGGCGGCCATTTTTGTGGCGTCCGCCCTGATGCTTTTGGTCACCCTGCACAACATGGCGTCTCCCTGGAAGATCCCAACTGGGGACAGCCTGCTGAGGGCTGCGCTGACCCGCACCAGCCACCTGGTCCTTCGGCCCCAGGACAAGGACCGCCACGCCCCCTACCTGGGCTACTCCAAGTATGCAGATGCCGAAGTCCTGGGGCACGGCTGCAGTGTCCTAGCAGCCTTCGCCATCACTGCGACAGTGGGTGCCACTGGGCCCCTAAACGTGCTGATCCTGCCGTGGGCTGTGGTGGCGGGCGGCGCTTTGCAGCTGCTGTGCGGCTCGGTAGCCTTCGCCCGCGGCAAGACACTGGAAAGCACAGCCTTCATCCTGTATGGCATCATGTGGACGGTGTGGGGGCTGACGCGCTTCGGTGGGCTCTACGGGCACCACCCGGGGGTTCAACGTGGCTGTGGGCATCATCTGCTTCATGCTCTTCAACTGCTTTGTGACGGTTGGCGCCCTTTTCCTCAGCAAGGCCTGGTTCGCCTATTCCCTCACCTTCCAGCTCATCCTCATCAGCTTCCTGTTGGACGCGGTGGATGCTCTGCCCTATGGCTATGACATTGGTGTCACCATCATATTTGGCCTGGTCAGCTTCTACTGCTTCCTGGCCAACCTGTTCAACAGCAGCTTCCAGACCCCGCAGCTGCCACTGGGTGACCCCTTCATCAAGCTGAGCGGTTTTGGTGGTGGCAGGGAGAACTGCCCTCATGTGCCCGCCCGCAAAGCCACCTCTGTCATACAGATTGCAGGTGAGAAGTTCCTTTTGATTGGCTTCCTGATGACTGTAAAACATATTTTATATTTGTGTGTGTGTGTTTGTGTGCTGTAAAAGCAAGCTGCTTATGTGCTTGCCTCTCCTTGATTTCAGACATCCTGAAGAATGGAGGCACCTGTGGGATGCCTACAGACACAGTGTACGTGCTCGTGGCGGCCTGCAACAGGCCTGATGCTGTGGAGAAAGCCTACAAGTAAGTCCCCCATCTGCAGTCATGAGATTGTTCTTCAGTGGCCCTGTGACCCAGGCTTATACCTTATCACCAGGGTCCAAACTCCACTTTTTCTTCAACCAGACAAAGTGGCTATAAATCACCACCAGCCTAATCAAGGTTTCAAGTCAAATTTGACATTTTTGAACAGCACTTGGCCCTTGGTTGTTGTTGTTAATTTTAGCCTCCATCTTATTTCTATAAGCTTTGCAAAAGCAGCTCAGGGTGATAAACCCATCTGCGTTCATGATGTAGCACATGTGAAGTAAACGTGACATAATAAATGTTCACATACATATGTGGCAATATGTGGTTTTCATGTGGAAATGTGTGTGTTCTACAAATGTGTGCTCTGTTTCTTCGGCTTGTTTCTGCAGGGCCAAAGTGCATGCTCAGGACCGGCCCATGTCCTTGTGGATCTCCAACATTAAACAGCTGCAGCCAGCCAGACACCTGATCAACCCAGTGCTCTGGGACTTCATGGAGGCCGCATGGCCATCCTCCATCAGCATGGTCATCCCCAGAGGTGAGTGGGTCTCCCTCCGTCACATCATCTGATTGTTCTCCATTAGCTAATGTGGTTTTTCCACATGCCGCACTGACTTCACCACTGAGATTTACATCAACCCTTGCTCCATAGTCTACTCATACACATTCATTTTGTTAAAGATTGTTTCTTTTATAAGCATGCTCAATGCTTTAGAGAGGCCCATCTTAGGCTTTGAACCTGTAAACCCCAAGTCTGTAATCCAGCACTCAAATGGGTGTGACACATGTTGCCAACCTCTCCCAGATCAAGATTCCCTTTTAAGTCAGTGATTAGGTGGGATCATCTTAAAGCAGTGTTTCACCGTTGCTGGTTGCAGGACCCTGGATGGATTTCCTCGGGCTGGGAGACTCTGCAAAATACATTGGCACACCACAGAGCATCGCCATCAGAAACCCAGACTGCACTGTGGCCACACACCTCATGGACCTGGTACTTCCCAACTCATTTGAACTGATCCTGTACTATACGTTTGTGATGGGCAAATGATGTATTAGTCTCATAAAGAATTGAGTTATGATAAGCTAACATTCATTTTGAAACCAATCCAAATGCTAAGCTCTCCACAGTGAACTGCAATGACTGGTTCATATCAATGACTCTCTGATGCACCACTACCTCATCACTACTATAGGGGTTCTCTGCACTGTTTTCTCAAAGGTAAAACACTGTGTAGGCCTGTAGTGGCATCATCATTCTTTGTCCAATAGGTGTCCTCCTGTGTGTTTTACAGGTGGGGCCCATTGCTACAATGTCAGCCAACCCCACAGGAGAAGCAGACACAACGCATCACAACCAGGTGTACGCCAAGTTAGGTGACAAGGTAAAGGGACAGCGTTGTAGTCTTTAAACTGCTTTGAGAAGGCACCCCCATCTTGTTTCCTGCTATCCCTGGATAGGGAGAGCTGGTCTAAGCCACAGGCTCATTTTCCAGTGACCGTAACCATTCTCCTCTTGACTGTCTGTAGGTGGATGGAGTGCTGTGTGATGGACCTTCACCAGAAAATATCGCCTCCACGGTAATAGACTGCACAAAGATCGAGAGTGGTCACATTGGCTTCTTCAGAGTGGGTGTCATTCCCAAGTCTCAGGTATTCATCCTTCCTCCACCTCTGGCCCTAACAACCATTTTTCCATCGTAGACCTGGAACCAGTCTGGCTCATTACACTCATTTTACACTGGATAGCTGAAGCTATCTGCATGGTTTTCACGTTTTACACTCACTGCCATTCATTTTCCCATTCAAGGTGCTGCAGATCTTCGAAGAGGTGCAGAAGAGGCACATGACAGGTGGGCAGGTGAACCCCACCTTCGAACCTGACATCTTGGAGCATGTGGAGGAGGAAAAGGAGCCCCGGAACGAAACAGAAAGCCCAGTGGAGCTGGGCCCACTTAAAGAAGAAGACGAGCCCATGTAGCTCCTCCCTCTCTTCTGTCATCCGTGATGCAGTCCTACAAGCCAATCACACTGTGTTGTTTGTATATATGGGTCAGCAGTGTGGCTTAACAGTAGAGGAAATGAGCTGGTAACCATTTTCAAATCCCCTTGTGGGACACTGGCTATTTCACTACCCCCAGAAAAGGTAGCGAACCTAAATAGCTTCTGAAAAAAGATCTTTTGTACTGTAAACCTTGCAAACTTGCTGAGTGAATAAATGAACTTGTATGAGCAATTACGCATGTGCTTTATCTACTGTGCAATAAATTCTGCCCTCAAGGTTACTGAGAACAGACAGTGGTGTTTCCACTTTGTGGAGGACATACCCTGGCATTGGCATAAGCCATGGATGGCTGTCCTCTGCACTCCAGCCTCTGCTGCTCTGAAGGTGTTGTGGAGGCTTTTGTAACATGTTACTTACTGTGTGTTGCCTGAGCATAGATAAAACTGGAATTATTTCTGCCAATTTTGAATTAGTTTCCCAATGCATTTGAAATGTAACTTCAAACATATTCTTGTATCCTCTGCAACTGAAAATGTCATGTATTTATACATCAAATCATAAGTATTAAATACTTAAAACGTTAATTGACTTCAGGTCTGAATATCTGTGTGTATGTGTGTGTGTTTGTGTGTGTGTGTGTGTGCATATGCTGGAAATCGAGACACATTCTGTCATACTTATATTGAAATAAATTACTTGATAAAATTAATTCTTCAAAATGACAGTATTTATTGCATTGGTATTTTGAATGAGTTTTTACAATTTGATGATAATTCTGTACACTAAACATAATGTTTCCTATGCTGTAGTTATTTTACTGCAGTGACCTTTAATGTATTAACATTTTCTGATGCTGTTCAACTCATCTAATCCCATTTAGTAGATGAGTGCAAAATGATCCCTTGACCATTTGTGGTGATCTGTTTTATATAATTATATAATATCTCTTATGACATCACATTGCATTATTTTACATTACATCAAATTTTGACAATGAATAGAGATGACACCAGGTTGTTAACATCACAACTGTTAGTAGATGTTTCCTCAACCAACAATGTATCATTAAGTATCATACTCGTTTCAAGGACATTGAGGATGAAATGCAATTTGTGGTCATGGTGTAAAGCGGGTGACGTCATTGCCGACTAAGGCCGGAAGTCCGCATTGGCGAGGCAACAATTGGCACAGCCTCGCCTGGCATGATGGGGGTAAGGCGGCAAAAGTTTCTTGGTCTCATTGCTATCGCGCCCACTCTGGTCATGCTGGGGGCCTGTGGTGGCACAAACTGACAGTATTCTGACTGCGTCATCCTGAATTCTCACCTCTTCAGACTCACCTCTTCAGGATGCACCTCTCTCCTTCTCTCCCTAGCTCTTAGCCTTAGTTTTTTGCTGTAGCTACCTTAGGGTTATTACAATTGTTGTACCAGAGCTATTGTTTATTAATTGTTTTCTTTTTCCCACAACAGGTCATCCATACGGTTCAGTCCTTTCTAACCCTACTGGCACTTGAGACTTGTACCCTTCCCTAGCACTTTGATAATCTTGTTCCCAAAGAAATGCACTTTGCGTTGTAAGTCGCTCTGGATAAGAGCGTCTGCCAAATGTAATGTAATGTAATGTAATGTAATGTAATTCTCCGGCTATGTTATCAATACCCTGACCGGAACTATATATAGTATCATCTAACACTGTATATATCATACATGACAGTATATACAGTATAAATCTAAATGGCCTGTTACTGGAATCATTCATTAACTATAGCTTGTCTTCTTAATGACAGCATGACCCAATTTTTTGTTCCTTTGATGCTCTGCAGGTAAGTGTAGCTGAAAATAATGTTTCCACTTAATGGAAGACGATGACAGCGAGCCATCAGCATCATGAGGTATGTTGAGCATGCAGTTCAACACTTGTGTGCTTTCATCACTGACCGTTGATGGCAGTCTATTGAGAAGACTGCAGCGAATGACTGGGTGAAAAGACAGCATGTTAGATTACTTTATTCCAGACCTCAGGGGGTGTAAAAAGGTTGAAGTGTTGAGAAATTCTGATGACATGAACAGTGGGTGTGTCATTACTAAGTCATAAAAAAAATATGGACAGACAAATCTCTCACAGAAATTCCCCATGACTGCAAGGTCAGGTTCTGATTTCCTGTCATCTGCTTCTCATAACATTTAAAGTTCACCCACTCACAACTAGCTAGGTTTGTGGGTGTTTTAGGCCTAAAATTGGATATGTCTGTCCTGACATCACAAAGACAAGTTCACTCATGACTCATGTTAGTCACCTTCTGGGTCACACATTTCATTAAAACATGGAAACACAGCAAGAAAGAAAAAGACCACAGAGGGGTGAGTGGGAGTTGCAGTCTTTTGTCCAAGGAGGAAGGTGTCTATTGTTAGGGTATGAAGAGGGATTAAATCATTAGTTCTCAGCGTCATATGTCAATGATGGATACAGGGTTGTATCTGAATGAGAAAAACAAACTGTTCTTACATATTACAATTTATTGCAGCTTCCTGATTTTTTCAAAAACTATTTTTGAAACATTAAATCATAACTCTTACCTTTTAAAGAGATGTGTTTCTGCAAGTTTTTGTTTCTGTTAATTACCCTGGTTCAATGAGTCAATATGTCTATGTATGTCATTATTTCCGAAAGTTGTTAATTCGTTTGGTAGATGGTTAAAGCCGTCAATAACCATTCAAGTATCCAGGACTTCAGCACCCATTCAGCTGCTTGCTGAATACCCTTTTGTGTGATTAAAAAGGATGCAAAAAAACAAAGAGCGATGACGGAATTTGAGACGGAGCAGAAACCCCCTCACTTTTGCCGAACCCCCTGTCATGGTCAAGGTCCACTTTGCAGACAATATATCAGCAGGGTATTTCCTGCCATTTAAAGGCAGTCTGGAACAATTCCTGCTCCAATGAAACTTGAATAGGGAAGCTTTTTATCAAATATTGACAAGTTTCTATTTCTTCATGAATGTGCTACACAATACTTTTGTATGAGAATCATATTATGACGGAAATTCAGGGTTACTGTAAGCTTAATAGTAACAGATTCTTCCTGATTGTTTCTAGAAATTTAACTATTTGGAAATACAAATACTCAACCTGTCACTTATATGCATTGCTATAGTATTCACCCTAAACATGTCCCAAAAAAAGAGTATGCACTGACATATTCTGATATTTATTCAGAATAAAATATATGCAGCACACTTTTGATCATTTTAGAAGAGAATCAGATATTTGAAGGTTTTGCATTAAGCCGGGATGCATTATTTCATTTTTTAAAATGCACCACACCAAATGCAAGCTAACTTCAAATTCTCTTGCATTTATGAACTACTGTATTAATAGACACAGGAGGGCAGAGATAAACTTTGTTTGTTTTTTATTACTGGATGGAGAGTGATCCCCTTTAATAGTCTGGCCATTAGTGATAGAGCCATAGAGAGGTCACAGCTTGTTTGTAGATTCAGATATTGAGCCAATTCTCAAGCAAATCCAAATGTATTGATATTACATTTCTGCTTTGGTTTAATCACCTATGCCCATTTTTGGAAAATATAAGCTAGGGACTGATGTTTCATAAACAAAATATTGCCATTGTTTTCAACATTTTGGGAAAAACCAATGCCTCCTGTGAAATCTGACTTCTGTGATATGACCATAGTTATCAGACTATTGTTTCACTGACATAATCAGTCTGAAAAAGGCATGTTATATTTGTGGCCTTTTTCTGCCTCTTGTGTCTTCATTTGTGACTAGAATACCTTTTATCTTGCTGCACTGAAACACAACCCACTGTATTCACTTTGGGAACCCTGAGAAACCCAAACTCTCAGGCTGCTACATATACCTGTGGGAAGTATGATCTGTAGGATCAAACAGCAAAACTTGCTCAATTAATACAGATTGGCGGGATAAATGGGACCCAGGGTATAAGATAATAAGACAAGCCCATGATTTAAGTAAGAGGAACACAACTACCTATTCTGCTGAGAAATACGTACATTCAGCTTCCTGCTTATCATCCTCATTTTCTTTTTTTTTTTTTAGTATCACTTGTTTGCGGGTTGTAACTTATTAAATAAAGAATGTGTTTATTTTTGGGGTCAAGGTTGACTTATTATTAACAGAAGTCCACAAATGAATGGATTCATGGCTGGACCGATATTTGTCTTACACTTTCTTTTTGAGCTGTCCGTTTTGGTATGTGCTGAGATAACGATTAGGACCAGGGGAAACCCCCTCTTATGGCTTGTATTGTAGATTCTAATTTACAAAACTAAATATATTCCTGGCTGGTCAATCTATGAATTTGTGGGCCGTTATTTCTTTGCAGGTAACATGTATTTTCCTGTAAGTGGTAATGATTAATTGGAAGATATGTGCAGCTTAGTCATTCTCAAATAAGCTTCACATTCAGTGCTTGGTTTCATTTCATTTACAGTCTATTGGTTCACATGCAGTAAATGTAAAGGACTTAGACCTGTCAGTCAGCTGTCAATCATTCAAATTATGTTAGCAGAATAAGGTAAATTGGCATGATGTTTCATATTCTCAGTTGATATAAAGTTGGCCTAAATCCCACCAAAAGTGTATCTACAGTGTGTGTCCAGGAAGAACTGTAAATTAAGTGATGTTAAATCTGTAAAATTGAGTTATCTTAAATTTGTAGGTTTGGCACTTATTACCTGTCCATTGAAACCTGACAATTATGCATCAGTCTTGAAATATGACTTATACACATACAGGAGGTCCTCGGGTTACGACGGTCTCGAGTTACGTTGTTTCGAGGTTACGATGCACTCCCATAAATTACTTGAAAAACCTAGTTTCGATCTAAGCGGTTTGGTTTGTAAATACGACCACAGAAATAAAGATAAGAAATTGTTCTCTGTTTTTTTTTCTTAATGTTTCATTTAATTACTGTATTTTATATGTCCTTCATGTGTCGTGTGTACAGTGTGAGTGACTTAAGGTGTTAATTTAGGTATAATTTAGGTATAAATTCTGACTTACGTCGAAAATCGGCTTACGACAAGTTGTAGGAATGGAACTCGTTTGTAAGTCGAGGACCCCCTGTAATCATAATCAATTTAGAGTCATTTTCTCATCATATCAAACCTCAAAATTCAAGATAAGCACATATCCAAGTTTTTATCCATTGTGTGCTTAAATGTAATGAGCAGTTTATACTTTTGTTTGACATCAAACTTACTTTATCTGGCCATCTTCATGAATAGGTCATACAGGCACATGAATGAAGATCTGAACCCCCTCATTCAGAGATTAACTACACAGTGATGGGTTTGGTCATGCATCAACCAACTTTGCACTTTTAGAAATATGTGTAAAATGCGTTTGCATGAACCAAAGAGTCTCAGCCATGCAATTGCTTTTTTTCTCTGATAGAATGAATTCACAGCTCAGCTGGTATTGTCGGGGCTTTAGAGGAAATGTGAGAAATGTAGTGGGGTATTGCAGGAAGAGGGCCGCTCTGAAAATGCACCTGAATAAGTCATTCCTGTCAGGAAAATAAAGAATAGGCAGCAAACATAGGCACAATACTTTAGCAGTTATTGTCAGTTTTGTCACGCAAAGCACACATGAAGCATTGTGACCTATTGTGGATTTTTTACAGTAGAAAGTCAGGTCTTCTACCTATATTTCTTGAAAGCATTGAGGAGGTCAGATTCAGCCAAGGCAATATGCACTGTCAATTTTAATAACAGCATTTCGTAGACATTACTTATCTTTTGCTCCCTTTGGGCTTTGACCTCATTTCTTTTTTGTATCTTGTTGAGATGACCAACCTCAGATGTTCCTCCTCCATGTCAATCAATAACATAAAACAAGATGCCAGCATTGTGCCTAATGATCTATTGCTGGCACTGTTAATGTCAGCAGCCACCACACGCTCAAGCAGGTAACAAAAAATGTACCATTCCCCGCTTTTGTTTCCTTATTATGGGGCTTCCCCAGGCAGTCAAATCTACAGAGGCAGCTCAACTTATCTCTTCAATCAAGAGTAATGAATCTAAAGCAAATATTTGAACACCCTCATAGCTTGCCTAATGGATTCCCACATTGTTATTAAGAAGGAATCTTAGTTTGGCTTTAAAATATGAGGCAGCAGTTTCAGAATTGAATTTTTCAAATGTTTCCTTGTTGGAGTGTCAGTCCTGACATTGATATTAGCAATAGTTGAATGATCATACTCCAGTGACTCACTCATGGGTCTATAGTGAAGAACAAAGCTACCATTGTTATCAGAAACAGGTGGTGACATTTTTTAATACATTCTCCATCTGATATGGAGGCAGTCATAACTGTTGAGATGACTACTTCAGATGTTCTTCCTCCATGCCAATCAATAATAGAAACAGCCAAGAAAACAAAAATATATATATATGTCAGCATTGTGCTTAATGTACCATTCCTGACATTGATGTTAGCTATAGTTGACTGATCATAGTCCAGTGACTCACTCATGGTTGTGTCAGTAGAATGAATTTGCAGACAACATTGAATGTGCTTAGAATGAGTTTATTGCGATGTGGCAAGTTGTATAACGGTACAGACATTAGATCTCGGGCTTGTAATACAAAATATATTTTCCTTCTGAAATGATAGGCAGTCATATTTGCTGTGACGACTTACTTTGGATGTTCTTCCTCCATGCCAATCAATAATAGAAACAGCCAAGAAAACAAAATTGTCTCTACAATTGTTTCCCCTTGAAGCCCTGACCAGGAAGGGTATTTGCACAAGAACTTCTGCCACTTGCCTCAATTCAAGCGCCTTGCTGTCAACACATCCTGTTTGGTTTTGTATCCACAGTAGCTTTGAGATGTCCAAACACACAGTCAAGACCAGTAAGAATATATTTCAGGAAGCATATGAAACAGGCCACAGTGCAATATTTCACATTTGTTGTTCTTCATGAAGACTTTCAAGTGTTTAATTATTGATTTTAAATGGAATGAATCACACATATTAAAACAATTATTATCATGGGGGAAGAAGCAATAATTTACCTTTCTGAAGTAATTTATTTTCATAATGTTAGAAATGATCTCTGGAATGAAAGCAATTCAGTTATGTATGTTCAGTGTAAAAGTTCCTTTTGACCTGTGAATTTAAGGGGTTCATTCACAAGTCAGTTCACATGAAATCATCAATGAAGAATTCCTATATTCCTCTGCCAAATCTAGATTTGATGTGTCAATGTGGCCCAAAAATGTCTGTAAAACAGGAATGTGACACACTTGACATGCTCCTTATTTTTCCATCATACTTAAGAATAACAGGGGAGTGTAATAGATAAAAGTTTTATATATAAGTAAATAATAAAGTTATGGGCTCTGCAGCTCTTCCAATGAGACATGTGTGATAGGGTTTCTCACATGTAACTTTGCACGACATTGTACAAATCCGAGTGTGTCCATGTAAAACATACAATTACATCACGGACAAATCATAACACCTGTATCACACCCGCACCCCTCCTTTCTTTAGACGTCTTTCCAAGGTGCCATTCACCACCTGAATGACACCCCTTTTGTCTGTAATAAAAACAAATGTATTCAGAAAACTATTAGTCTACAGTTGCAAAATACACCCAGATAACCACTTTTACTCTTTATAAAGTAAGTGTTGCTTGGCCTCACATTTTAAAATGAATATTAATTTTATATTGAAAGAAAGTGTGAGTCATAAAAAGAAGATAACATTATTCATCTTTTCAGACCAAATGCATACATGAACCTACACACTTCTAAATGCAGATTGCTTAAGATAAAATGCATGCATACTATGTGTACTGTTAGAAACACCAAATGTTTTGCTATTCGTACTGAGTGAAAGTAGTGTATAGTAAATGTTAATGAAGAAACTGAAAAATTTAATTGAATTGATGGTAATGATATAAAATCAAGTAAAATGACAGATGCTAAATGCCATTTTATTAAAACTGGTGCTACTATTACAACAAAAATTGTTTAAATTAAAAAATTGTTTTCTGTGTAGAGCTTAATAGTTTGACACTGCATGGCAGAGGGTCTAATTTAATTCCAGTCCCTGGTATCATTACATGCCACCCTATGTGTTTAAATGTCAGTTCTCATGTTAATTCAGTGAGGCTCTTCTGAGTGAGAATGATAGGTCTACTCACAGGCAAGTCTTTAAGACAATGTAGAAACCTGATCCTGAGAACAGAAAAAATAACAAAACAAGGCACAAAAATGTTACTTTTTGGAGCAGAGACTAAACTTTAATGCACAAGAGGTTTGAACAGATATGTCCTCATCATGGTTGAAAATACGTATGGTTGCACTGTACATACTGTACACCACCAGGTATGTTTATGGTATCATCACCGGGAATTCAATTTAGTTACCCACCATGCATCAGCTTCACACCATGATGCCATCAGGAATTTTATCCAAGGCAATCACTATGCAGCAGCTTTGTATCTTTAAGCTGCATTGTATGCTTACATGGGCATGACAGGTGGAACAGGGGCGTAGCACCGGGGGGGAAAGGGCACTAAGTATACAGGGCCCAAGGATTTGAAAGGGATTTGAAGGATTTGAATTTTTTTTTTTTTATAAAGAGTGGAGGGGCCCTCAGGGCCTGCCTGTGTACAGGGCCCAGAATTTCTAACTACACCCCTGGGCATATGTCTTTGCTCATCTTATACTCTTACGTTCTTCCCTTTCAGATTTAAATAAAAAAAATACACATAGATAATCTTCATATGGCTTGTCATAACACTGTGTTCCTGTCATAGTAAGTAATAAATCAGAATAAAATGTAGCTGTATGAGTCAATTTACTTTCAAATACAGCAATTATGTACATACAGATAAATCCTGGTACAAGGCAGAAATTTTGACTTTTGTACAGCATGCTCTATTACGCAAATTACATAACGATGACTTGAGGAATCTAAAGCTGACTGACATCTGGCATCTAGACATCTTGTTCTGCTTGACGAACTAGCTTGATATGAAAACATTCCCTTCATTTGGTAAGGATTCACTAGCTTTATTTTTGGAAATCATTCTTTTTAAAATTAAAATATGTCAATTAATCTTTAACCTAATTAATATAATGCTGAAAATGAAAAAAGACTGGCTAGTCATACTACTTTAGTTATCTTGTAAAGTTTTACAAAAGTCTAGCTATCTAGATAGTCAGATTAGCCCAGGGAGGACTATAGGTCAATCAAACAATTATAATTATCATTATAAATGATATAGGAATGACGCAAGACACTTTATTCACTTTTTTAGTTACTGCCCATCAGCTTCACCCCACCTTTGTGTTCAATGTACCCTGACTGCAACATTCATGAACTGTGCACCCAGATAACAGTGTGTATTTGTCATAAACAAAGCATTTCATGCTATCATTATTTAAACAGAAGCTTAACTTTATATCACAAGACAACAAATGTGAAAAAAATCTAATCTAGTCAGATATGAAAAAACAATATATGTTTGTGGAACAAAAACAAAAGTTTTACCCGTGTAGTGATAGGTCTGCTCGCACGTCAAGCTGTTTTATAATCTGCAATAATGATCTGGCTAAAATGTTTCCTTATATGTCTCATCCAGATATTGTTTCAAGTAAATCAACAAGATGCTTCTTTAGCAACAGTGAAAGCTGATTCCAGAGAAGAATACCAAAGAACATTTATTTTCAGTGGGGGGCAGTCTGTGCCATTGTAAAAATCAGAGGTATGACACCAGAAACTTTCATCAATAGGGCAACTATATAGCTCATTTATACTCCAAAGCAATAGCTACTGGTTCATGTTTCCTTGTAGAATACAGAGTACTTTTTTCAATAGGAATTAGCTAATTAAAACCAAAAATACAGCTGCTAAGAGAGTGAGATGGCAAGCTAACTCTCTTAGCTATTATGAAAACTGGTAAAGGCCAAGCAGTCTTTAACAGTTTTCAAAATATCACCTAATTGCAGCGTGAGGATTGATGGTTATAAGAATTGCAAGTATGGTTGTGTAGGCAGGAACACCTCATGAGGATCCATTCCTCCTTCTTGAAATGTCATATGAATGAAATAAAAAAACTATACTATCATTACTATAATATCTATATCTAACCTCACTCCACCTGTGT
The DNA here is from genome assembly GCA_022829145.1 of Albula goreensis. Taxonomy (NCBI): domain Eukaryota; kingdom Metazoa; phylum Chordata; class Actinopteri; order Albuliformes; family Albulidae; genus Albula; species Albula goreensis. The sequence continues at coordinate 32,913,413 of CM040746.1, read as the reverse complement.
GCTCATATCTAAGCGAGGAACAAAATCTCTGCAAATACCTCATTTGACTATGCTCACAAAATACACCCAGATAACAGTCTTTACATTTCAAACATAAAGGCTGCCTAGGCGTAATAGCGTACGAATTATCATGACTGCACTGACAACAATAAAAAAATGCACATTTTATCCAGGCTTATTGTTGTTCAGAATGATAAATCCACGTAGGATTTTCCAGAGCAATGAAAGGTCCGTCTTCTTGTGATCACGTAAAAAAAAAAGTTCTGACCTCAGGCCTTGTAATGGGGAGATCTGGCCTCAGCTGCTGAGTTCGCATGTTAAACATTGAATCAGGAAGGGCAGTATGGAGGGTGAGACGATACATAGCAACAATTCCAATGTACACCACTGATGCACAGGTTCTGTTGTTACTTTCCCTGACTTCTGCCATGTGTTGGCCCTGTTATAAGTCTGGTATGTCTGAACCCCAGAGCAGCACTGTATCAGCAGAGCCCAGTATTTTTACAGCCTTGTGTTTACTGAATGTCTGCTATGTAGCCACATTTGCCAGGTTCATAATGATGAGGCTGACTCAAATTCAGGGATTTTCTTTGCTAATAAACCAATGGTGAATTTTTCACAATCTTTTAAACATGCATCCAGTTCTTACTGGCTATTCTCCCTTTGGAAATTGTACATGTTTTGCAATAGATGTAGACATAAGCAAACCTTTCTGGGCCAACTAAATCCACCCTTGGAAATCTAAGGGTACCAATAAGTCTTCGGCAGCTTATGCAAAAAAAAAAAAAAATAAAATCATTGCCTTATTGAGATGTGGATTTTTGTGTGTCTGTGGCTGAGATCTTCTGAAACTCATGCTGAATCATTCTGAATCATGAATCATGCTTCATTTGGATCCACTGATGTGATCAAGCCGCAGGTCCGCACTTGCAAACTGGTGCTGTTGTGAAGGTCAATCAATGGAATGCCATTTAACAGTGAAAAATTAACACTCTTAGTATTTAATACTAATAGATTATAATTAATTTATTGAGTTTTAATTGTACAATCATATCCAAATTCTTTAAAAGGGAGCACAAAGTTACATGAAACATCAGAATGGCATGTGGTGCATGTGTGTTTGCTAATTTATTAGCATACAATATTTCAATGGGAGCAGAGATCAGAAAAAAGGAACACTCACCAAACATACAAAAATGTGATGCTTAAGAGTAAAAACTGCTCAGAAGAGTACATTGACAAATGTTCTCTAAAAGAGAAAAACCCTGGAAAATCCAAGGCAGTTGGTCACCCTACAACAGTGGATCAACAGTGCTCATTCAATAATTTCCTCCCTGGGCTTTTCCCCGGATCCGTTTTCCTGCAGAGTGTTGCAGATGCTTTGTCTCCATCCATGTGTTTAAGTGATTCCGCCCAAGGGAGTAAACCTTTTTGAGCTCCTTATACAATTTTTGGGAAGACTTCCTTTTGGGTTACAGCCCATCTTTCACAGGTGTAATAGCAGGTGTTTTCCCTTGTTCAGGGAAAGGAAGCACATCATTAAGTTTTGAAGATCATTAAAGTAGCTGATAAATTGGACATTTTATGGAGTCTTAGTTAAAATCAAGGTTACAAGAAGGGAAGGAAAACTCTAGAGGGAGGGAATATCAGTGGAACACTGACAGCTTTAAAGTTATGATGCCAGACTACATAACCTACAGAGCCGACACTTGCACTGACAGCAACCACAGAAAAAGGGAGACACACTGCCATGGGTTTTCCCAGAAAATGCCACATTACTAAGTTTGTGTCCATGCAGAGTGGTGGTGTGTGAGCTGTGTTTTTCACACAGCTTCCAGCAGTATCGTCAGAAGCTGCAGGGCAACCATCCAAGCAGACATCAGAGGATGAGCACAGCGAGGCCATCGGTGAAACGTGAATGGAAACTTCTGGAAGAGAACTTCTGGGTTTGCTCGCAGAGGCAGTGTTTGCCACGGTTTGGCTGGGAGTGGTTCCTCAGTTCGAGTGTTTATTTGTGGGCTGGGCGACGGGGAAGCTCTCCTGGGCCCCCAAATTCTCAGACTGTGTGCTCATGTCGAAGGATTTCAGCTAGCCTTCAGATCCAGTCAGGATGGGAAATGTTTCCACACCCTATACGTAACAGCACCTCTCAAAAATGGGTTCCATTCTGGTCTGCAAACTCTTTTTAAAATTGTTCTGTCCAACTGGCCAGCTGTCTTCAATTTTCTGCTATAAACATTTTTTTTAAATCCTCGTAATTGTCTGTTTCATCACATTTGGTTTTACAGACAGCACAAAAGAGCTGGAGTAGGATTTCAGGCTTCTGGCCCTCCCTTTGTTCTTGCAAACGTAAATTGAGAGATGTGCATGTTTCAGATAATTGAGTCACATGTTGTCTGCCACACGCAGTATGAATGTACTGCCGGGAATTGTACCGAATATGGGAAACACGACTAAAATTAGACCTTGGGGCAGTTAACCTGATCTCTGCCAAAAAAAATTGATAAAAAATAAACATTGGTGTGTGAAGGCTTAGATCTGCACGTCCACAGTTCAATAGGACTAGGAAGTGTTTGTGGACTTAAAGGGTGCCTAAGTTGGTTAAGTAAATGCAGCATGTTGTTTTTTTGTGGTGAGGGTAGGAAGGCTTGAGCACTAGTTGTGTGAGGAAACAGAGGCTGAACCGTGTAAAAAAAACCACAGAGTTTTGAGTAATTTCCCCATACATAATGATGGAGCAAGTTTGGCAATGCCCAATGAACAGCAGGCTTTTTAAAGCAGTTTGGAGCCACAAAACTTGCTATGAAAAACAAACATATGACTATCCATAGCACGGATAGGTGACCAAGCCCCTTACTTAATTTCCTAGCTTCTTTCCTGTCTTTTATTTAAGAAAACAAGTTTCCTTTTGTCTCATTTTGCTATCCATTGATGATCTTATGGTTTTCTGATTTGTCTGTAACGTTTAAAGCCAAGGAAACCAGGAGCATCACTTCCTAAATCATTCTTTTCCAGTTCCCAAAATGGCTAAATATTTTCCACTGCCCCGCAAAAATTTCTGGTACTCAAGCATCACCTTTTCAAGCAAAGAAAAACTGACCAGTGCAAGACCATTTGCAGTCTTCAGTTGAAATCCTATAAGCAGATTTTTCAATGTGTTATTCGTGATTACATATTTTAATGTGCACAGATAAGCAGAAATGGTCATAATGCTTAAAATCTGCTGCATACCCAAGACATCAGAGAGAGGGGCCTGTCATTCCTTCACCTTACAAAAGTTACAAACTGGTTCAGTAATGAGCATAAATGAGGAAGCTGTCAGTTCTGCTCCTGTGATTAAGACAGACTGTCCAATGTCCAAAGATGAAGAAAAGTTCTCACAAACAGTTACTTCCCCAGCATTCTATGACTGCCTCTTTCCTCCCTTCTACTTTTTATTCTTCTTCTCCCTCTTCTTAGTCTCCCTTTTCTTCCACCAACTTGTTCCCTCTTACCTCACACTGCTCTTAACGTCACTGAATCCATCTGTCTATGTTAACCATTTTGAATTACTGTTGACGTTATCAGCTGAATTAGCTTTGTGTTAATCGATATCTTGTGTGCCTCTTCTCCCCTGGATCTCATCACTGCCATTGTCATCTTTTACAACCAACAGAAAGCATCATATGAAGTCATATGTCACTGCACACAATAGGCTATATTGTACACAGTGAAGCTTGCACTGTTCAACTGAACTACAGAGAAGGGTCATGTATCCCATCTCTGGTTTCTTGTTGTGGTCAATAAGCTTTTTTTTTAGATTCATTTAATTCACAGGATGGGAATTTCACACTCGTCATCAAGTTTTGGAAACTCGCAATATGTAACAGTGAATAAAAATGTTTTACCACCTCAGCATTTTCTCCTGTAGACAAAACTTTTTTTGATCATTGGCAGGGAAGCTGGGGATGGGGGCAGTTCCAAACTCGTTCTAAATTTTTGATTTTTGATTGCATTGGGTTGCGTTACGTTGCATTGGGTTGCATTCTTCCAATGGTAGATTTATGTCATATGTACATGACACAATGACTTCTAAGGATTTATATTGCTCACTAAATATATTTCTATGTCATTTTCCATGACTCATGTCCTGATGCGATAATTCTGTGCTTAAGTATCTATTTCATACAAAGCTTAATTTTTGATTGTGTTTCTACTGGAAATGTAATTCTACAGAAAATGGCATGCTTATAATATCAACATGACCTACTTCAGAGCAGCTTCTTGAACAGTTTTGGATATACGATGACTGTCTTTCACAAGCAACGCCTTTAACTTCCTCATGTCTGCCTGCTTTTTCGACAAAGTAATAACCAGCCTTGTTTTCTTAGAATTCAGTTTTGGCTGCAATTCAAATATGTTATGGCTAGCAAGCAATGTCCATCAGTAGTAATTTCATACTTTCGTATGCCATTTTTCTGTTTGGTTTCACAACAAGTAAGTAGGAATTTTAAATACCTACTTTCTGCAGATGTGTTGCCAATTGTGACTATCAATGACCAATATTTTTTTTTCTTCTGGAGCTAGGTTTGGCAAAAAAATCCCCTTTATATAGATTATGTTAATTTCAGGATCTACGACCCCTTGGAGTGGAGGAAAACTCAACTTAATTCCCACCAATGTGATGCACAGCAGAAGTGATTTGGCAAAATGCTCACCATTCATCATGTGAGGTGAAGAGGAAATGACATGTTCAGCCAGTTAAACAGAGAATAATTTAAATGGCCTGTTTTGGAATTCTGAAGCCAGAATTTTGACCAGGTCAAGCACTTGTTCTTATACAGGGGGTCCTCGACTAACGAACGAGTTCCATTCCTACGACTTGTCGTAAGCCAATTTTCGATGTAAGTCGGAATCTATACCTAAATTAACACCTTAAGTCACTCACACTGTACACACAAGACATGAAGGACATATAAAATACAGTAAGTAAATTAAACATTAATAAAAAAAAAAAGAGAACAATTTATTATCTTTATTTCTGTGGTCGTATTTACAAACCAAACCGCTTAGGTCAAAACTAGGTTTTTTAAGTAATTTATGGGAGTGCGTCATAACCATGAAACGACGCAACTCAAGACCGTCGTAACCCAAGGACCTCCTGTATATACCAGTTGGTTTTCATATTTTTCTTGACTTGTAATACCAGACAGCCAATTCAAAAGACAGCATGATCTATAGTACCTGTCACTGCCTGGAACATTTGTTTTCTGTTTGATCCAGAGGTGTGACTATATTTATAGTCCTTATTAAATCTTTAGCAGATGCTTCCTGTTTGCACAGGAGGGGAACATAAAGGTGTAACAACATTAATAAAACACAGACAATGAAATTTCAGAAAACCTCAACCACAGCACCCGGATATGGACTGAAACTAATTGATATTTGTTTCTCCGTGCTTTAAAAATTACATGCTTTGAGAATTGTAAGCTAGCTAGCTGGTTGCCCATCCAAAACTAAATCTATTCAGATAGGAGGAGGAATCGTATCTATTACCTTTAGCTATAGGCATGTAGTTTCACATAGCGTCACAGAAACGATACCACCTTTCATCATAAATTAAGACTAGATCAGATTTATGTGATGTAGCATATACAGAAGAAGCCATATCCAAACTTTTTAAATGTCATGTTTCCATTTTAGGGTTTTTTTTAATTTTACTTTTCCATTATAGGGTTCTCGATAACTTAAGTGTAAAACTTCTCTGCCAGCTAGTCATGCTTTTTAAATTAATTTTATTTTGCACTCTCAAGTACACCTGACCACTGAGTCAGTTCAGGAGAATGAACCTTCCTACAACATGAATGCGGTTGGAAGGAGTTTATTATGATGTAGCAAGTAGTATATTGGTATGGACATTCATCTTTGGATTGGAGTCCAGGGGGGCAGCATCATGCCTTACTATTTTTAGGATGTAGTGAACCCCCACTTGACTGTTAGAAGAGCGGGTGAAAAAGCTTAAAAAAAGGGAAGAAGACTTGAAGGTGGAGCTGGGGAGGGGGAGGAATGCCAGAGGCAGAGAGCGTGATGTGAGAGAAGGCAAATTAATACCTGCGTAGACAACCAGTTTGAGTGAAGGGTTGCCTGACGGTTACCTCTCCCGAAATTTGTTTTGACAGACTCCAACAAAAGATACTTTTGGGTACATTTGACATAAATGCACTGTCACGCATTCATGTGGTATGCGACTCATGCAATCACCCCTTTATTATTTGGCATTACATTTCAGCAGGGAGATTATTCCAAGGGTAGATTTAAAATTATGACAGCAATGAAGGATGGACAGTCACGTCCACAGCAAAGCTCGCTATGATGTCATCAAAGCTGCATCCCTACACCCATCCTCCTGTGTTAATCTGTGTTAGCATGATTTTAGATGCTTTAGGAGACTCCTTTGCCATTATTTCTACTGTAATGAGAAGAGGTACTGTGTTAGAGAAGTTCATCTCAAATGAAAATGTTTTAAAAGCCTATTTCAAAAATATTTTGAACGTGATATGAGCTGACTTTTGCTGCTCCAGTTTTCGCTGTATTTAAAATCACTGATAAAACGTTCCACCATTCTTTCACTTCATATGGATGGAAATGGGGTGATACATTCTATAATGTATCATATAAATATGTTACATTTTCAATGTTACTTTACTCAATAGATGGAGCAACATTTTCATATTTATCAATCAGCTTTGCCATTCCATTGTCACCAATTACCTTTTTTTGTTGTGGAAAGATTTTCACCACCACTCACCATGCACACAATATTTATATGAAAAACTATAAAAAAATATCTGAGTGGTTCACTCATTTGTTTAAACAAATGAAACATAAACAGAATGTTCATATCTGTATCTTTATTGATGTTTTGCAAAACAGAAATTTTGTGGATACATGCAAAATATACAGCAGGTTTGCATACAGTGTATTATTTAATAATTAAACAAGTGTAAAATTTAAACATTTTGCATTTCCTTCATTCATCCTCCACCCAACTTAAATAAGAGGTACCATGGAAAAGAACACCTTTTGGTTTAAAATAAATAAAGTTTATAATGTTTAGTAAAAGTGCATAGTGTACAGTGCTTCGTTATTCAAATTTGCCTCGAAGCTGAAAAAAGGTTGACTATAGGCACTTCTTTGAATTACTAAAATTTATATGTACAGGTGTGTTCAAGCAATATATCTATTCCTTCATAAATAACTACATACTCAACACATCATTTGCTTCTGAATGGTACCTATATATCGATAAAAAATAAATAAGCTTTTAGTCTGGCAACCAACATACATCTATGGTCACTTCAGGCCAAATTCAGACATGCACGTAAGTGCACTTTCCACATACGCCACTAATTCTTTAAATTCACATACGTGCAGGTCTGGATTTGCCACTTCATGCCATTACACTCATTGCTCAATTTAATGTTTTTAAAATGATGCCAGAGTTAAGGAGAGAGAGTGAGGGCCAGTGGCAGGACGGAGTGAAGCTGGGCTTTGAGGTTTGGGAGGAGAGCGCTGGGGGTGTGGTTAGCTGGAATGTTGTGCATATAGGTCTGCCAATGGGCGAGAGGTCCTGTTTACATCATGCTGTTCTTGACTCTGTCAAATATCTGTCTGACCTTGACTGCTGGCACACACCCTTCCCGCAGGATGGAGATGGTACCTGGGAGGAAACAGACCCCCAAAGACATTTATTTATTCAAGCATGTAACACTAGGACTTCAAACTGAATTTTTCAGGGTGACAAGAATGGTTAATGGGTGAGTAAAGTATTCTGTGTTATCAGCAGACAATGTGCTGCAAAGATATTTACCTTCCTCTATCTTCAAACAGTTGACCACGGTTGAAGCCACCACTTCATTAGACTCTCCATCACAGAGGACTCCTTGAATCTTGTGTCCCAGACGTCTGTATGAAGAGAAAGGGGGAATTAGAGAACCAAAGCTGAGTGCTCTATCCATGCCCTGGCAGCTTGGGTGGGCCTGATACCATACCGTGTTTGCGCAATCACGATAGAAAAGCAGTAGACTGAGCAATAGAATGACAAGATTTACAGAGCTAAATGAAGTTGTGATGTTTCAAAAAGCGCCTGTGTCACTGTTACTACAAGAACATGAGCAAACAGGCACATATGCACACATGCCCAAACACACAGTGTGCTACAGTCCAAGGGAATAGGCACTCACGTGACAACCATGTCATGGTTGGTGCTGTCCGGTTCTCCACTGGGGTTGGCTGAGGTGATGGCCAGGGGCCCCGTCATTTCGCACAGGTGAGCCGTGACTGTATGATCAGGCACACGGATCATGATGCTGTCCTTGGTTCCCACACGGTCATAGGCCGGTCCCACTCCTGAACGCAGAATCAGTCAAGAGTCAAGAGTCCAGCCAACAGAGGACAGCTCAATCGCTCAAAAGCAATTCCTTCACGGGCATTTTTAACCCCGTCATTCCTCTGATACATAATCTACATTTGACCTTTTACAGTGATGACAAGGGAATCTGATTGGCTGTCTCTCCCTCACCTAATTTGTACAGCCAGTCTCCCTTGGGAACGATGCAGCTGATGCCCCCAGGGTAGACGTTTCTCATGAACTCCCACAGAAGGGGGCTGAAGGGGGGTTTGGCTGCCACCAGCTGCTCCACACTACTGATGCAGATACAAACAGGCTTCTCTGCTGGCCGGTCCTTTGGGCATAGAGGTTAAAAAAATAAAATATAAACATGAAATATGCTTCAAACATTCAAACAGAACCATTCAGAAATACAGTTTGCTTGTTTGTTTTACATGCTGACAGAATGCTGCTCAGCACAGCCTGTCAAAGTAAATATTCTGGCTAACTGTTTTCAAACATGGCAGCGATGACTTGGGTTAGTGGATTACACCATAACAAATGGATGGCAATGTGGAATGCTGGCTAGGAAAATGGGCTTGCAGGCCAAAGATGGGAGGTTTGACTCTCAGGTGGAGTACGTCCATTGTAGGCATTGATTTAAAAAACCCAGCTGCATAGTTATGTGAAAAACATGTAAGCCGTGTAAGAATAAGAGCACCTCCTAAATGTATAAATGTAATAGCTCCACTGTGCTGCTGATCGCTACAGCTGACTGGCGAAGGACCTCCACAGGCCTCACCTTTATGTTATAAAGCCTCTCGATGGAGCTGGGGTTCTTGCAGGATGCAGATAGGGCGTAGACAGTGTCCGTGGGGATGCCGCACACCCCGCCCTGCTCCAGCAGCTGAGCGATGCCCCGGAGTCCGCTGGTCAGCCGCGACACCGCCAAAGGGCAGGGCGGAGGGGGCTCCACCTCCTTCTTGTTCTCGTCCTGAAGCAGTGGGACGATCAGCGTAATCATTTTTAGAATTACCTAATATCTTTGGTATTGTAAAAAAAATAAAATGTTGATCTGTATTTATGACATTTTGGATATTGTTATTGGAATACAAACCATGAATCATCAGTTGTGTATGATCAATTTTCTTGGATCTAATTAACTAATTACATGTAATAAAAACACCAAATTTGGCACAATTTTCAAAGCTGTAATTGTAGTTGTAATTCCCCTCAACATTGACAGACCATTTTCTGCTCAGTGAATGGGCCGAGCAAGGCCAAATGTACAGGGAGAATGCAAGCTGACCTTAATTACTGGGGGTCCCATTGGTATCAGGTCCTTGGAGAAGATGCAGTTGACGGCCGAAGCAAAGGCTCCATACAGGCAGATTATGGAGAATATGGCCAGCATGGCAACTGGAAGACAGGGGCAGGAGTTTGAGAGACATTTCCTGGTTTACCTGAGGAACACCCAGTGTAACACTGGCGACTTGGCATTCCAGCTTAGACCGATAGGGATGTCATCTGCACTATAGTTTAATTTTGTGTAAAATGTAAGAGGTCTTACTTTCCAGCTGATAGGGCAATCTGTTGAGGGTGGACAGGAGAAAGCAAACCAGTATAATCTCCATGATGGTAGTCAGTGCCAGTAGCACTAAGTTCACATAGGCAGCTGTACGTACAGGAGAAACCAGATCATGTATCACGTTAGTACCATACAAGTGAACCACTGTTTTATTCATAGTTCAACAGCTGTAAATGCATACAAGAGATAAGGGTTGGGGAATGTCATTGCGCAAATTCATTATACAATGTCAAATGGTTTTATCTGCATTCTATATTCAGAAGAGAGGATTTGTCTGTTTTGTCATGACTCCTTGAAAAATACCATTGCACCAAAAATACCAGCTCACATTACAATTGTAAAATTGTCATGTTGTCACATTACTAAAGAAACTATTTAAACCATGTAGGTCCTTTGGCTTTGGAACTACATGCCTTCATTTGTTTTCTGCTCAACTTAAACAAAAAATGCTCAGTCCCATATTTAAACTTTGTTCTGATCATATGATTGGAAGCCTGAAATCTGAAGTGAACATCTACCTCGACTCTTCAATGTATAACATTTAAACAATACATTGGAGTGCCACATTCCAGTCTTTTGCTCTGGCTTTGGATTGGCTTGGCTTTGGTAGAAGATTTAAAATACCACAGTGGTGTGTTTTCTTTGGCAGTGACTCAATTCATTGCTTTCCTCCACTTACTCACCACTTACCTATCAGCATGAGGAATCCATTTATAACCAGGAATGCCACTGCTCCAGCTGTAAACCCATATGCTAGACCAGCAGAAATGTCAAGCAAATACCCTGCAGGGAGAAAAGCAAATGTTGTTATTGATATTGGATTAGCTACATTGAGTTACTGTAATGCATGTATTTTTTTCTGCATTGCATAGGCACCTGCAAACCGGAACCAAGTCCATGTGGCCCAAATGGCTGCGTAGAAGGTGGGGATCACTGAGCCGAAGCGCCGCCCGCCTAGAACCTGCAGCCGGCTGACGTACACCTGGATAATGGCACCTGAGATGAGCACCCAGGGCACAGTGAGGTGCAGGAAGGACTGGTCGGGCTGGCTGGCATGGATGGCCGAGAGAGCCGCCACCCCGTTGGTAAGGTAGAAGAGGGAATCTGGCAGCTCTGCGGTCACGCGTTTGGTGGGATCCTGTCTGATGCAACATCTGAGGAGGGAGAATGCCCCCTGTAGGCGGTCTGTGGCTACGGGCTGCGGCCCCACCAGGATCAGGGACTTCTCCGCTATGGTGTTGATCAGGCGGGCGAAGGTGCCGTAGAGTGAGAGGGCGGTGAAGAGAGAGCACGCCACCCCGAAGAAGACGTAGTAACCCCCCAAGGGGATCTGGGAGATGGTGGAAACTGTGAGCAGGAGGAAAAGGCCGTTGTGGAGCAGTTCGAGGGTGTCCATGTTCAGGCTCACCACGCAGAAGATCACCGCAGATGCCAGGAAGAACCAGTCACCCACCATGGCCTCCCTGGCCCCAGCCTGAACCCGTCCATCCATCAGCACTGACAGCACAAACTCCTCCCACGCCTTCACCAGCCAGTACATGGAGTGCAGGCCGAACTTGGTCGTCTGGTAGCAGTCTTGGCGGAGGTAGCCGTAGTAGCTGGAGAGGAGCTGGGCCGCAGAGATGATGGAGATCCAGACGGCACCCACGGCGAAGGACTGAACGTAGCCGAAGCAGTAGAAGGCAAAGATGAATGGCGAGACAGTGTCACAGAAGAAGCCCAGGGCCATGGGCTCTGCATACTTGGTGTTCTTCTTCTTCTCCTGGCCCAGGCTCTGGGAGCTGCTGGAATTGGCCGTGCCCAACAGCAGCACATTGAAGAGGGGGTTCCCAAAGCCCTTCAGGACGTAGCGCTGGGACACCCCCTTGATGAGAAGTGCCGTTGATCCGTAGATGGCGAAGAGCAGGATGAGAAGCTCCATGACGCCAGAGACCACCAGGGCCCACTTCCCCACCAGACCTACTGCCTCAAACACCAGGGCCGCAGTGATGGCACCAAACACAAAGGGCATGATGTAGTTTACCGTAGCGGAGCAGAAGGCGAGGATGAAGGACAGGAGGATGTAGGGAACGAGACCTGCAATGGCGGACTCGCTGATGGGAGGCGACACCCACCCTGGGTTCCCTAGGCTGACATTGCTGTCTTCGGGGAACGACATGTTGCCCAGGCTGGAGTTGTGGTCTTCTATAAATGAAGCGTTGCCTGAGATGGGGGTGGAACCACCAAGGAAGATCCTAGTGGCACCGTAACTGCTCCACAATGCCGCATAACCAACGAAAGAGGTCCCACTGAGGTGGTCATACTTGCGGAAGGAGAGAAACCCAGCAAAAAGCTGACATACACCTCCTATGAGAATGAGATGCACACCTGTGCACACATACATGCATACACCCACACAGACACACCACACATTCACACACATACATGCATACACCCACACAGACACACCACACATTCACACACACACAGCAGGAAGAGAGGGAGAGAATGGCGATTCATTAGGGTGTAGTCTATATCCAAAATAAATATCTATATGTCTATAAAATCTTTCTATGTACAGTATACACCATTGCAAAAAACATTGAATATATTCTGTTACTTTCCAATATCTGTTAGTCAGTTTAAGTAACACAAAACACATGTATTTTATCTCAGATGCAAATAGTTCATTAAATGAGTTTTCACATGAATCAGCCTATCTCTCCAATGGCAGACACCCTTACTGCAGAGGCACTGACGGGCATCAAATGCATACCTGCCAGGATGTCCTCGACCCCCTGCGCTGGCACACCTGTGTGCGCTCCATTGAAGTTCTGCAGCAGCACTAGGAATGCACTGATCCCATTGGCCAGCAGGCCCAGAGTCCCGGGCTCGCCGTAAAAACTGGCAGGAAAACCATCTGCGCTCGTCATGTCTGGTCGAAATGAAATTTAACAATTTTACCTGAGAAACTGAACACAACACGCAAGGAGTTATATAAAATATGTTTGGTATGAGACAGAACTGCAGGTGATTCAGTATCCTTCATTTGATTTAAACCCGATGTTAAATAGGACATGGTATTAGTTTCCCCAAAATATGTGTACTGTTCTGAAATATTAAACAGGTCTTACTTGTCAGCAAACTCACACATCAAATATAATGTCATTGCTCTTAATGAAACACTTGCATATTTTTAGAGCAATTCACAGTAAAATAATACATTTGCCAAAGTTAAAAAAGGAAACATATTCCTTTGTAGCATTTGGGGATTATTTGACAAAAATCATTTTGAATGCTGCAGTCAAGTCACGTGCATTCCCTACAGACTGTTAGACAAAGAACTTGGAGCGCCCTCTATATGCAAACAAGGGAACTGACATTCCAGCAGGGAAAAATGTGCTCAATTTTCCAAAACGCTGTTTACATAATAAAGGATTCATTAAAAAAGGAAACGTGACTTTCCACCGTTAACAAACTCAAAAGTAAGGTCAAATGAAAGCAATATGCAGTTACTGCAAGGAAGCATTTTAAATGACTTTGGATTGAGTTTATTCCCATTTTTCAACATTAGGGAAATTTACTTTGGGATAACACATGACAAGATGTTTGGTTATACAAAATTAATGTACTCAATGAAGGTTAGGAGCACCCTGAAATAAAGCCAAGGGGTGTTTCCTCCATTAAGTATTGTTAATGACAACTCTCAACTGTAACACAGAGCCTTGATGTCATTCTACTTCTACATCATCAGCTTTTCTGTTATGTGTTTATTTGATTTTATTTATCAATTTAATGTGGATTTGAGAGTCATTTCTCAGTATTTTTTATATTTTATACGTGTCATTTTTTGAGTTGTGAGTGGAATAGAACCAGAATTCCTTCTTTCTTACTCAAAAACACTTTTTTTTTCCAAAACTGTCTGACCACAGTATTTTTTTAGCAGCTCAACTTATTTCTCTAGACAGTTACAGGTTTCCTTGCTGGCATTTTGTGAGTAGTCAAACAGGGAGTCACTAACTAAAAAAAATATCTGATACAAAATCAGCCAGCCTCTCTCCTCAGACAGTACAATAGCTCAGAGACAGTGGAGAGGAGACACACCTGCTTACAGGTAGGCTCTGCTGTCACGACACAGGTGGTGCTCTTGAGTAGCCAGGGAACCCGTGAAGGAGAATAACACAAAAATCACGCTATAGAGCCAGGGAGAGAAGTACCTTCTCCTGGAGTGCATTACAGAGGACAAGCCAAACTGCTCTTGTTCCATTCCAAGACAGAGAGAACTGTCAGACTTCATCTATGCCACCACTAAATTACACTGACTGACTGACCGGTATACCAGTTGATGTCCCAGAGAAAGCAACCGACGGTAAGGGACATTTTCTGTGCTTCTGCCCAGCAAAATTCAGTTCTTTTTCCATTGTGCCTAAGCCTAAAACCACAGTATGAACACACATTGTGTCTTTGAATAAGTTTTTTTTTTAATAAGTGAATTTATTAGATATTATTGTATGACATTAGTTGATTATTCTGTCTGCTTAGAAAAGAAATGAACCTTAAACTGTCAATAAGTTTGTATGTAGTTTTAAAAAATAATGTAATTAAAATGTTTAGGAAAAATGGAAAATAGATTATGATCAATTTAAATAAATTCCATTTCATTTGAATAGTGTATTTTACAATAATAATAATAATAATTATTATTATTATTATTATTATTATTATTATTATTATTAATAATAATAATAATACCTAAAATCTTTATTCACATTTATATTCTATTACAGACTGAAGTACCAGTTATGTTGCTCTAGGTATCATGATCATGTATTTATTGGTTAAATCATTGTACAGCATAAATGGTAAATAGATGGATGGTTACCTGCTGGAGATGCTCTGTCTGGTGTGGCAAATGAACTGAGGGGGTGTTGTCACTGTATTCTTTATAGGCCATGTGCCCCAGCAGTGGGGGTGCCAACACTCTTGAGCCAACCCCAGCTTCCACCCCTCTAACACCACCCACTCACACCCCCCGCATCATTGACCCTCATCAAACTTAATTTACTTCCTCCTCTGGTTTAGGAGAAATACCCTCCCAGAAATGTATACTATCCTCTGGGAGGAAAGTAGGAGTGTTTTGGAAGTTCCTACCCTACTTTTTTTGCGGGGTAGTATCAGTGACACTGGGAGGTCACAGACTATATAAAGCAGAACATCCTTCACCTGAACTACAGCAATCCCCCAAGATTTGACATCCACCGGACTCTCAGCAAGAGAAGAAGCGAGAAGAAGAGAGCAACAAAGAAGTGGCAAGAAAAGCCAGGACAGACACACAGCATCATCAGACAGACAGTGAAGGGAATCGGCATCTACAGTAAACTGCAGAGAAACATCATGCTTTCTACAATTCAGGTGAGCACCACCTAATGAACCCTGTGACGAGGTAACCAAGGTTTAATGGTATTATGGTAAATGTAATACATGAATCTGTACAACGGGGTTTTGCGTAGAGTTTTTGAATGGTTACCCTGCATGTGTGTGTGTGTCTGTGTGAGTTTTGCTGTTCTCTTGTCCCTCCTGTGTTTCACATTACTAGATTACAGCTGCTCACAGAAAGGACCGGGTCAGTTGTAAATTTGACAGAAGGGTTGTGCATGTGTGGGCGGATCAAAGGCTGAGTTGGCAGCCCTCTGATTGCTAGTTTCATGTAATATTTGCAGCTGGGCTGGCGGGGATAGAGGGGTTATTGTTTGCGCGCTATCCTTGCCCCCTCTGGATGACACACAGAAAGGTTCTGCATTCCTGGACAGAGTTTAGCATTTCGTTGCCAGTTCAGATATAAAGATGATTCTAAGTTCTTTCATTTAAAGGATCGATTTTAGTAAGCCATGGATTCTTTCAGAAAAGAGCTAACCATTAATGGTCTTATGACACAGTCAGATACCACACACCCTGATAGTCAAAATTATTTAATATTATTTTTTTGTGTAAAAGGGCAAGCAGGGCCCCTGAAAAAAGGAATAAGTTAAAGCAGTAAGTGTTGAACATGTTACAGGGGACATTTCCAGTGGGAGAATGTCACACTGAACTGACCTGTCTCCTGTTACCTGTTACCTGTTACAGAGAACCTCCAGACATGTGTCTGCCATCAGAAGGCTGCATAAATCTGCCCTGGAAGGTGAGATCGGCTCCCTCACAGAAAAACGTATCCCCACTCTCTTCCCTCTCCTACAGTATCTAGTCTTTCTTATTTCTTCTTCTTGACACATTTGATTCTGTCTGAAGTGTGACAGGACACACAGTGTACAATCGTTAAACAGTTTACATAGCAGAGTAAAGCCAAGACGGTCAACTCTATCCAGCGCAAATAGTGTTTTCTCAAAGCGTGCGCAGTATTTCCTGGGACGTGTTCTCTGGCATGAGCACGGGTTCAGGAACTACACTTCGGTTTTTTGTAATCACAGCATCAGCAGGGCTGCCATCTGGCACTGTGTCAAATACAATTTACAGATAAAAGTGTGAGCCCTGGATTGGTACTACAATTTATCAGGTTTTTGAAAAGGGCTTTGATAGATATATGAAACCAAAGTGAAAGAAAGCCATGTCTTTATCTTTATATATTGGCAGGCAAACATAAAACATTATCTTGTGTTCTACCCAGTGTTCTATTTATTCTGCACCGCAGGTTTAAACAAAGTAAGACATTATCAGCAACAAACAAAAGCACCTCTGAAAAATGACAAACTAGACAAAGACGTTGAAAAATGAACAAAACCGAAAGGAAAACTGTACAAATACAACTAATATACAAAAAAACAGAATATACAAGAAAACAGAGCTGACAGGTGTTTGGAGCAGCAGCCCAAACAGCAGACCTCCTTTCAGTGAGGTCAAAGGTTAACCTGCCTCGCGTCTCTTCCTTGTTGCTCACAGTGGCGGAACGTCCGGCACCTGAGGACACAGTGACCGGGAGTTTTGGGGCGTTCATCCATGGCGTGCAGCCAGAGCACCTGTCGCAGACAGTGCTGCAGCGCAGTAAGAGGATGGTGCTGGACAGCATTGGGGTGGGCCTGCTGGGCAGCACCACAGAGGTGTTCCAGCTGGCACTGCAGCACTGCCAGGTATGACAGCCCTGCAACACCACGCTACAGCACGTTTAAGCCATGCCTTTAGGCCGAAGTGACTCACGCAGCTACGTGACTCACGTTTCTACACTATGCAACCAACTCATTTGGGTCAGATGAATCAAAGTAATAGTTATTTCACAGGAGTGAAATAATCAAATGTATAATTCTCCACCTGTTAATATACTATTTTAAGGGTCCTGGATTTGACTGAGTTTGAATGACTGTCTTGAAGGTCTAAGTCAAACGACCTTACTGACTTCTGAGCACCCCGCCACTCAATCAACCTGAATGCCTCTGGTTAATTCTTGAAGATCAGTGCATAAAATACCTTGGTTCAGGGTTATTCAGACATGCATAAGTAAGAAGTAGATATGGGAAATGTCCTGGCTTATCTCTGATGTATTTTGCAGCACATAACAAAGAATTAATTTTGCTGAACAGCCCTGTAGCGATATTTTCCTGACTGTATGGGGCATAGTTCATCTTTGCCCAGACTTTGTTGAGTCTTGACTCTGTGTCATTATATCCCATCCGCTGGCACTCAGACCTTTGTGCTCATTACCAGGGTGCAGTCTGATTAAGAGCTGTGCGTCTGAGTATGTGTTAAATAATTATCGCACCTTCAGCCTGACCTCTGACCTTTTTCCCCTCCAGCATATGTATGCCCCGGGTGACGTCAGCTCCGTCTACGGCCACAGCGGCACTAAGCTATCCCCAACATTGGCCGCCTTCGTGAACGGCGTGGCGGTAGGTTAATATGGGAACGCACATCCACGAATATTAGCTGTGGGCTTCTGGATTTGCCCATCTGTCTTATGCAACTAGCTCTGCTTTATTCATACAAAACAGTGAGATTCTATCCAGATACCAGAAAGACTTATGGGGCAGCAACCCCGCCCCCACTACCTAAATGAATAAGTATCCATACAAAGGTTACTTATTCTCTTTGGTAGTAGGGGCGGGTTTGCTGCTCTGTAAGTCTTTAGGGGTCTCTGGATAGAATCTCACTGTTTTGTATGAATAAAGCAGAACTAGTTGCATAAGACAGATGGGAAAAGCATGTTTATTAAATTGTTTAAAAATGTATATATACTTAAAAAACACAAATGAAAGTATCTTTTCACCCCTTTCAGTTTGCTTACAGTCAAACTCCCTTGTTGGAGCTGTAGAAGTATCTGAATGTCCATTGTTGCATGGGTCATAATTTGCATAGCTACTCCCAATGTTCACTGTACATTGATCCAAGGGACCTTTTTCATTTAAACTCATGCAAGACATATGAGAGCACAAAAATATGGGTCGAACATTAAGAAAACATCTCAAATTTGCGCAAAAATAAAAGATTCTGACCTCTCATGGGTGGGGCTCGGAAATATCCAATGGTCTGGGAATATCCACAGTGTTTTAATATCCTCCTCGGCTAGTCTAATGAGAGGGACACATTGTTTTGGAAATTTTTATTTGGCTCCGTGTCTCAAAGGGCAACTGCCCATCCATGCTTTTGTAGCTTTGGATAGTGCCTCCCCAGCCTAGTTTTGGTCCCTGTCCCAGGCCGGTGTTATTGTTAGAGTGTGCCAGACAGGGCTGTTTGCTGTCCTGGCTCACATATGTGTGTCGGCCTGGCTGCTCCGCTGCCAAGAGCACTCGGTCGTGTGCAGTGACACGCAGGCCTTCCAGTAGGGCTCAGGGCTCAGGGTGAGCATGGAAACAGACAGGGCCAGACAAAGGCCCCTTCATATTACATAAGAACCAAATAACATCACAACGTAATAACGTCTGATGGAGAGAACACACTATTCTAAGACTGCCATAAGCCAAGCATTTCACCTGCCGTCAAGGCCAATGGTGCCCTTGTCCAATCCTGGATGGCTGTAGCGTCTAGCTTTTGATGTGTTGCCTCACTTAACTGCCCTCTGTAGTACAGTTTTCTTAGTCCCTATCGCCTGTGACATGTATTAGTTTTCACAGAAAACAACGGATATTAGTTTAAACACCCCATTGTCTTTGCCCCCTCCCCAGACTCACTCCATGGACTTTGATGACACATGGCACCCCGCCACGCACCCCTCAGGGGCAGTTCTCCCTGCCCTCCTGGCCATCAGCGACATGTTGCCCAGCAACATCAAGCCAAGCGGTCTGGACCTCCTCTTGGCCTTCAACGTGGGCATCGAGATCCAGGGCCGACTGATGAGATTTTCCAATGAAGCGCACAACATCCCCAAGCGGTAAGTCTCCTCTCCATAAACGTGCACCGGCTCCTCACCCTTCACCCTCGGGGTTCTCGACTACCAAAACAGCAAAGCTTGCAGGCCACAACCAGAAAGTGTACTGTGGGGAGCAATAAATTAATTCATGGAAAAAAACATGTACACAGACCATTTTCCAAAGTAACACAGATGAATTTTTAAAGACTTAATAATACTTTAATTTGCGCAGCACATATTAGTATAAGAAGTGCTGTACAATCACAATATTAATAATAACAATTAGCTGTTAATAAAACTATTTCTGTCAATAAAAGAGGCTGCTCCACAAACTGACTACAGCACCCACAGGGATCAGGGCCTATTGGACCAGATCCCCGTATGTTCCACTCTGCCAGTACATACGGCTATGCCTCCTGTTTTTGCATAGTGAAAGACACCCTGTTCAGGTGCGCAAACACTGCTGACAGCACAGGTAGTCTCCTGCTCCCCGCTCCCTCTGGGCCAGGTGTGGCAGCCCTGGCTCTGACAGCAGCTCTCTGTTTGACCGAAGGTTCCCCTCACACAGACGTGTACAGAGGGAAATGATCTCTCAGGCCTTGTCTGTTTTTGTTTGTGCAAACGGGAATGAAGCCACAGCAGCTATAAATGTGTTATTTCCTCAGTCTCCCCCCTGCTGGAAACAGAAAGTCTGAAAGAGCCTCAAATCAGACACAAGCAGGTACACACACACACACATACGCACACTCCAGAACTGGGACAGACAGGAGCACTGGGGCTATGGGTCAGTCCACACAGTAAAAACAGCTGAAGGAGAGGACAGGGAGTCTCCCTTCTGTCTCAGTTTACATCTATTACTTCACCACTATAAACCTGGTCACAGCACTGCAAATCAGGCCAATAAACCTGACCTTAGGAATGTAACCAGTAATTTGTAACCAAGCATATCGACTCAGTAAGGGTGCGTTTATGTGTCAGTTGTCCCTTAAAATATACACTAATGATGTTTAATGATAGAGTTCTGTACCCTTTCCTTGTACAAATTATGATATGAGATACCATGGATATATATTGAGGCTTCTGGCCTAGTGATAATATTGTGCATTTTTAAAGTATGTGTCATTGATCTGACCCCTTGACACCCCTCCCCCCTTCCCTCTCTCTTTCTCCTCACTCAGGTTTCACCCCCCCACCGTGGTAGGAACGCTGGGTAGCGCAGCAGCCTGCGCGCGCCTGCTGTCCCTGGAGCGCGCTCAGTGCAGTCACGCCTTGGCCATCGCCGCCTCCCTGGCGGGCGCCCCTATGGCCAACGCTGCCACGCAGTCCAAGCCTCTGCACATCGGCAACGCTTCCCGGCTGGGCCTGGAAGCGGCGCTGCTGGCTTCCCGCGGCCTGGAGGCCAGCCCCCTGGTGCTGGACGCAGTACCAGGCGTGGCTGGCTTCAGCGCCTTCTATGAGGACTACGCCCCGCGACCTATCCCCTCCCCCGAGGAGGCCAAGCCCCACTTCCTGCTGGAGGAGCAGGACATGGGCTTCAAGCGCTTCCCGGCCCACCTGGGTATGCACTGGGTGGCAGACGCAGCGGCCTCAGTGCACAAGCTGCTGGTGGGCGCTGGGGGAGGGGCTTTCTCTCCAAACATGGTGGCCGACATCCTACTGAGGGTGCCCCTCTCAAAGTACATCAACAGGCCCTTCCCGGAGTCAGAGCACCAGGCCCGCCACTCCTTCCAATTCAACGCCTGCACCGCCTTGCTGGACGGGGAAGTGACGGTGCAGTCTTTCTCCCCCGCCGCGCTCCAGCGCCGCGAGCTGCGGGCCCTGCTGTCCCGCGTGCGGGTGGAGCATCCCGCTGACAACCCTGCCAACTTCGACCGCATGTACGGCGAGGTGCAGGTGACCCTGGCCAGTGGCGACGTGCTCCGGGGCCGCTGCGACACCTTCTATGGTCACTGGCGCAACCCGCTGACCGACGACAGCCTCCGCAAGAAGTTCCGCTCTAACGCCGGTGCCGTGCTGCCCCCAGAAAAGGTGGAGGCGCTGGTGGAGAAGGTGGCAGAGCTGGAGCAGCTGGGAAACTGCAGCTCACTCCTGGAGCACCTGGAGTGAGCGGTGCACACCTGCAGGGAGAGACGCCAGCACCAACGCAGCATCTGCAACAACAGCACAGCTCAACACTCATTCCACATCTCTGACCACAGACAAAACCTCTCAGTCCAGTGCAAAAGTAATCACATTTCTTTAATACTGGTTTCTGCATACTGAGGTGTCATTCTGTAATTCTATGTACATTTTAAAGGTTTGTTCAGCATGTACTTTTTGGGCATTTTGGCAAACAACATGAAGTAAAAATAGCAGTGGTAAATGTAGTAAATCAATGTGTATTTAGTGCAGCACTGATGAACTCGGTGTCTGTATCAGCAGACTTAAAGAAATGTGTATTAATATATATTATTTAAAAATATATATTTAATGATCAATACTTCACACTATGGAAGCCCAAGGAATTGAGGTGGGCTAAAATCTCATAAATGTCAAACGTGCTTATTGTTGCTCTGAACAGAGGGGATCTACCTGTAACATGTCTTTCCATTACATCTTTTAACCATTAAGATATAATACTGTCTATCATAAAAGATTAATTAGGCTACATGTACATAACATCAGAGACTCTGTGAGCCAAATGTAATGATTATTGAAATCAGGATTTTGTTCCCTGTGAATAGGCAAGGGGTCCACAATATTAAGACTTCTTTTCTGTATAAATGCCACTTGAAGAAGAATGACCTTGAGAAATGTTGAATGTAAACTTTGCTATAAATCCAGTGTATTGTGATGGGTGGTGATTTAACCTTGAAAACTAATTTACTGTACTTTCAGGAAGGATTTGTGTGTATCTGTAAGTCTGAATAAAAATGTATTGTATGTAAATATATGTTAAATGATAATTTGATCAAAAACACTGCAATGATCTCTATATATATATATATATATATATATTTTTTTATGTAAACTGTATCATTGTTGAGGGGGTAAACAACTTCTATTTCATTTAACCAAATAAAATAAATACAATAAAATCATCTTATCTGCATTTTCCTTGTTGTCCACAAATAACCTTCATTAAACATCTTGTGTGTAACTTTATGGGTTACTTATTTTCATATTTTTACCTGACAGATCTGAGCTCATCTTTGTGTGTGTGATGGCACATATTATGGCTCATCTGTACTTGTTGAACCTTGTTCCCTTCATTTGAGGGAAATGAAAAGAAGCTGCATGTTGCATGTAACATACTTCTTTACCACTTCACAACCGGAGTGTTTGCAAACATGTAAAACAAAAAAGAATTTAAGGGATGGCAGTAATGTATGGCTGTCACAGGTACCTACATATACACAGCAATTTATTAATAATAATAATAATAATAACAGTAACAGTAACAATAATAAAAACAATAATAATAATACATTGTGATTATGATTGTGTATTAATATTATAATAGTGTTATTATTTAAAAAAGTGGAAGAAGAGGAAGAAAACAGGATTATAATATATTTGTAATCTTCACCAAGAGTCAGGACTTCCATTTACCATCACAGGCAAACACCAGAATCATTTATGGTACAGTGTTCTCTTCGCTGCAATGGGGCATGGGTGTACCCCATGACAGTCCACCAACACCCCTTCCAGCCAAAACTTTGTTTTGACCTGAGAGCAGCACTGAGAAATACTGTACTGAGGATTCTTAAGACCATGTGCCTTCCATCAGCATGTACGTTCCACTGATCATTTCCATGTTTGAATAATACATTTTTAGGAGTAACAGAAAACATTTGAAATAAAAAAAACTGCAGACATTATCAAGGCTCACAAAAACAAAGTTTTCAAATATTGTTTTCTATAAAACTGTTTTTTCTGCTTTGTTTTACCAGCACAAAGAAACATATTATTGGCATCAGTAAAATAATATTTTTTTCTTATCATCCAAATTGTTCTGCAGCCCTACAAAGGATTTCAGTAAAGAATCCTGTACTTAAAACTGTACTGCAAAATCTTTTTGCAATAATTTTCAGATGTAGTCAGTTGACATCTATGAATACTGTATCTTTTGCAGATGGAATAGCATAGGAACTGAAAAATGACACATTTAGTATAATGTCATTTAGACAAGTTAACTAAAAGGGCAATAGCAAAGAGCTATTATTTTTTACCAAAACCATTTGAGTTTCAGATGGCTTGAATATCCCTTACAGACTGTGGCCTGTTCCAACCATTTTAGGTACAGCACAACATTCCAGCATCTCTTCAGGAAGCAAGCATTCAGCCAAGACCATATACTTCAAGGGCAAGTACAGACAACTTAACCTTTGACCCTCACACTTCCACTATTAAGAACAGGATAGTGGGGCAGTGCCCAAATATTTGGAAGGTGGTAATCAATTCAACATGGATATAAGTGAAAACAGCCTGACCCATGCTGTATTTTTACAAATACAATCAGAGCCCTTCAGTAACTCCTCTCCACCCTAAACTGAATGTGAGCAATCATCACCCCGGTAACCACAGTGTGTTAGAAAGGGTGAGGAATCACAATATTGCCATAAATATAACAAAAACATTTTTGTGGATATCATGTGTTTTGGCAACCCAGGTTTCGGACTTTCCCTTCAGCTTTCCCTTTTCAGTTGACCCGATATGAGTAAGAATGGAGAGGGAGCTTTCGTTTTCCTCACAGCCGCCTTTATTGCATCTCTGTCTTGGCCCTGGCTCAGAGCTTCTGACTCCAGGGCCAGTCACTCTGGGGTTTTCTGAACCACAGCTGTATGAAAGAGGGCACCCCTGCACAGCACAGCTGACATGACTCAGCTCAACAGAGTTACAGAACCGCTTCAGTGTATTCACTTATTTATGGGTGAATTTCCATTTTGTGTGTTAAAAAATAAACAAAATGAGCTTTTCACTTCTGCATTTCAGTTCTCTATTATATTTGCCTCTGAAACTCTGCTTACATGTTTTCATATCATGTAGCACATATAGTCTAATGACACTAGAACACATGATACTTTTTTTTTTTAAAAATCGCATCTGCACAAAATGGCATATAGCAAATGTGAATAGTTATTACAGGTCTATTATAGGTTAGATTTGGAATTAAAAGTAGTTTAAGTCCAGCCCAATTTGCCAGAAAGCCAACATACACACTTCTGGCAAAATTATAACATTATAGTTAAGGCCAACTGCTGTTCTGCATACACAGGAACACTAAAAACATAAAGTCTGGTACAAAACAACATATCTGTTGGAGAGTTTATCAATGCAGATGCAAATGCAGTTTAAAAATTCACTTTGTTAGACGACACGGTCTGCTTAGTTAGTAACGCTTCAAAAGCACTTCAAAACTTCTGCTGCAGCATATGTGTCGTATGAGCTAATGTTTTGTTTGATAACTAATGACTTAACTTTGCACTTTGATTGAACTCTACAGGTGACCTACTACAGGTGACCCTCAGGTAAGGATCATAGTTTGTGTCAAGCCACCTGCTGAAGGTATGTGCAGGACATGTGATGCTGCCATCACAGATAGGGGGAAGTAAAAGGTTTTTTGATGCAGGCAATAGCCCTTTGCTGTAAGATTGTGTTGGAGCCATAAAGACAATCTCACAGTCATCTATTTCCAGTAAAGCTGTTGTTACAGTCCTGTTGATGGGTTGGATGTTTTCCTACATGTGTAGCTTGTCCAAACACATTATATAACAACGTAAGCCTTCATATGTACCATACCATGAACAAAGGGCTCCTGTGCCAAACACTTTACAATGCAAAAAAAAAACCCAGTCTCAAAGTACATAACAATACATAATGTAATGAGGTGACAATCGCTTGTCCCGTTTAGGCACTCCCATCAATGGAATACAATTCAGCTGTAGACACACATATTCATGACTTCCAGTTAAATTATTATCTTCTTATGTAACTTGTGTCAATTAACTGGGTTTCCTTGGTATGTAACATGAGAAACAATCATTGTCAACTCAAGGCCAGTGAGCATCACTCACATTAAGCTGAAATGACAGAGAGCTCGCTGGACTTTCCCAGAAATTATTCAGACAGAAGGAAAAAGGAAATTAATGAGAAAGCATTTATTTATGTATTTATTTATGTATTTATTAATGTTAAGGACGTGAATGACACTCCTGGAAGATCTGAAGCAGCATGATGCACAGACATGGCTCAGACCTCCAGAGTTAATCAGTGTTATTTCCCAGCAATCCAGACATCACCCAAGAGATGTCTGCTGTCACAGTCCTGTTATTATTATTATTATTATTATTATTATTATTATTATTATTATTATTAAGGTCTGTTTTGTTACTATTTTCCACTGGCTATACACAGAAATGAACAAATAAAGAGAGTGCCAGGTGGCAGTCAAAAGTATCCAGTGGAAATAAATCCAAATTCAGTCACTTGGGTCACAGTCTAGCTGTATAATATAATATAATATAATATAATATAATATAATATAATATAATATAATATAATATAATATAATATAATATAATATAATATAATATAATATAATATAATATAATATAATATAATAAATTATTTTATCTTTTGGCTGACAACCAGGTAAACAGCAGCATAAACTCAGTTTTTTAAGGTTTACAAGCGCTCTGAACCCCCACACAGTGAGTCCCTGCTCCATTTTCAGAGAGACAAAAAGCAACCCCTGACTGGCCCTCTGCTTCGGGCAAAAGCTGTGGAGAGGGATACCTCTGGAGACTCAGGGTGCTTTGTATTGTGTGCAGAGAGATACAGTACATTTATGGCTATTCTGTGGAGCCACCACAATATTATTTATGCCATATTCGATAACACAAGAATGTGCTTGTGTGTGTTATCACAGCCTCACAAACGTGATTAACTGGAGGCTCATTTTACGAAAGTTTCTTTTGCAGGTTTCAGATGGCTGACAATGGAAGGGAAAGTATGATTAAAATCTAATGTAGAAAACCACCTGAAGGAAAACCATTATTGGAAAACAGATACCAGTGATAAATGTGTTAAAATAAATAGATCTCTTTTTCCTTTTGAGTAGACAACAAGGCCTTTCAAAACCTGGAATGATCAGCATTGTTGACAATAATTAATTTCTTGAACGTGCATCCCTGACAGGGACCTGAACCAAAACACACCTCAAAATCAACAATGATATGACAGGTTGAAAAGGAAATGAAGGCTTTGCAATGTTGTCAAGCCTTCAAAAATCTCAGTGTAGTTTCCCTTGCCAGGACAGGCAGGACCAAGTGCACCTATAATTTAGACACCAACGTTTTGATTAAAAAAAGCTGTATTATGCATTGAAAAACATGAAGCAATATTTAAAAACAATTATATCAGAATAAAATAATCTGTGCTATTTTGCACCAGGGTTTTTTTGTTCACCTTCACAGATATTAGTGAATGCAGAGTGGGCTGTACGTGACTCTTTTGTCTGCTACTGAAGGTGTGTTACTGGAGAAAAATGAAAGGGCTGATGAAAGTGATACTTTGTGTTCATATACCATTTACAGGAATAGACTCCCATTGTCTGGAATGACCAGAATTGTTGAAAATGTTGAATTTAAAAAAGTCACATTTGTTTCCTCTTCACTTCTATTAAGCGCAATGCTCGACAAACATCCCTGGCGGGAACTGAAAGCATATCTACAGAATAAGAGGTGTGTGGGAAAAACACCATTAATCCTGATGCTCTGATTTAACACATTCCTGAAAAGGTGGTGAATGTTTGCTCACAATAGCAGTAACCATTGTAAATGCTTAGATTAATGTAGGCTAACATGAGAACTGAACTGCCCATAAGGAAGAAAATATCTTTTAAATACATGCATTGTTAATCTCCTGTTTGCATCCCTGTGTGAGAGCCATGAAGGCTGGCAAATCTTTCCCTTTCTTTTCATCTTTTGTATGTAACAATTTGACATGGCCAAAAGCAGCTGTAACCCTTATATGGCCAAAAGCAGCTATAACCCTTACATGGCCAAAAGCAGCTGTAACACTTTCCCTGCGTACTTATTTCCTCTGTCAGATCAAGGGAGAAAAATTCATGGAGCTAGCTGAGATTCTCAGCCACTGCGTGAGAGAACTGCGCATTTTGTGCAGCTGGCGCATGAGGGCCGGTAGGCAACCAGTCAACCACAGGGACCATTGCTGCTTTACCATTAAGCAGTGAATGCCCTGCAATCTGAATCTTCCCACCCTGGGTGACGCTATGGTCCGTTAACACGTAGCTCCATGGCTGCTGGCCACAGCGGGCACTGTCAGGATTCCGTTACATTAGACAAGTGCTGTCAAACTCAGCTTTACGGAGGGCTGGTCTCCATATCAACCAACCAGTTAATGTGGCCTTTTTGCTCAATCACTCACTGTGCCAAATGCATGCGACTCGGTGTGAAAGATCAGAATGTAAGCAGTGGTTGTTATTTTGACCACACAAGTAACTCATATGACTCGGTAGGCATTATTCTTCAAACCAGCTGTCCAGCACCCAGAAATGATGTTTAAAAAGTTGGAAGAGCAGAGAGTTCATGGCTTGGAAAGGAAGCCTAAAAATAGATTTTTAAGATAATTATCAAGATCCTTCAATGTGTAAACCCTGAAGAAATTGGAAGAGCCAGGTTCACTTGTGTGATTAAGTGGGCAGAGGGCCTGTCTTAGTGCCCTGTGTTACTGCAATAAGAGGAGGACATCAGCTCATACTCTGGGCAAGCTTCATGGTCCCCCTCTGAACTTGTTTATCAGTGGGCAGCCCTGACCCTGGGTGTGCTCTGGGCTCAGCTCTTTCAATAAAGCAGAGCTTAATTGCTTAGATAACACAGTCATGTACACAGCCACAGTTAATCTACCTCATCTGGTTACCTATTGTTGTACTTATACTTATTATTTTAAAACAAAAAAAACAGCACTCTATCCAATACCATGACTGACTATTCCCATTCTTAATATTATATCATATTAAACAAGTTTCAATGGACTACGTTTCACCCAACAAAATGAGCATTTTTATTTTGCTGCTCCAACAGCTCTTTACAGAAATCCTTTTGCTTTTCCAAAAAATAATTTTGCAAGAAGACAGCAGTCAGAAATATATATGACAAGCCAAATATTCAGAGGCCTAAACACTCACAGCATGTAGTAGGCTAGTATTCAGAGAATCCATTTAAAATTACTGTCCATGAGCATGATCCATGATCCATATATCAAATATGCAAATTTGTGAACATTTAAAAATTAAAAAATTTAGAGACAGGCTCATACAGTGACTGAGAAGAAACAGTAAAAAGAGGTATTGAAGGCACTTTTATTCATATGTTCTGGGAATGCACAAGGGTGAAGGAAATTTGGATCTTTCCTCAACACTAGAGGTTTAGAGGTCCTCAAACTCACGTGCCATGCACAATATAACATTCCTTTTGAATGATGACTCCGAACCTGGTTAACCTAACCAGGAACCAAAGACGTATTTGGATGGCAAGAATGTCTGTAACAATAAATCTGATCACAAAAAGAGCGCATTGTTATTTCTGGACATTTTCTAAGGTTACATGGGGTGGTTCTTTGATAAAGTGAAAACAAAATCAAGACTATTCACACAAGTAATATTTATTTAGCTTATGCATTTATTTGTGACACATTTTGGCCCTGTTTTCTTTTGTTTTCCTCAGTCCTAATCACAACACACCTCAGAACAATGGCCTCCGCTACCACGTGAGGGTGTGTACCAGTTTTCGGTAACTCTGTCAGTCTCGGTTTCCTATCACCATGAGCTGTGTCCCCAGTCCTACCAGCAGGGGCCACAATAGCCTCTGTGGGTGCCTCAGATTTCAGAGAATCTCAAAAATTTGGGAACGCTGCAGATCCATACAGTTTTTGGTGGCTATCCATCCATTAATTTCTTTCATTGGGCACTCACAAGATACATACATATATATATTTGCAGGTTTGTACGTTTTTCAGAGATGCTCCGAGGAATAGATATTTTTCAACTACCAATACTTAGCAGGATCGCCTGAACAAAGCACCTTTGTTCACTGTCATTCTCACATAGTTTCAGAACCTGTAATTCTACAAATATCCTGGAGGCAAGAATTATTACTCTGTACTCTCATCAAGCAGCATTGTGTGGCCTGACATTCTTGGCTATATGATGCTCATATCGGCCCATCTCATTGTGATGATGTTAAAATGATGTGAAAGAATTTATATGCCCTCATGAAAATGTTTTGTGTCCACCACCATTTCCCAGAAACAACAAAAAAAATAAAAAAGACTATAACAATCTGTTCCTAGCTGTGACACCTTCCCCTGTCTGAAAACACAGTGTTCCTGACATTCTGCCACTCCCCTTCAGTCCGTGTGTGTGTGTGTGCGCACTGCTGGCAATGGGGCCAGTTTCGTGCCAGGGCCGCCGCCCACCCCAGAGAGACACAGTGCAGCGCACATTTCCTCAGCCCTGGCAGCAGCACCTCCATCATAAGAGATGCGTCCAGCACTGTGTCAAGCCTGGACTCGAGCACTCAAAAGTGCCGGACTGACCTGCACTAAGTCAGTCTCCAGACAGGACAGCTGCGGACTAGCCAACCCCCACCCCCACCCCCACTCCCCCTCGAATTCACATGGCAATTAGCATCACAACTTTTCACACTTCAGACACACTAACATTCACACATCGCCCTCTCAGCTTCTTTTACACAGAGATTGGTTCTCATCTTTTCCAAGGTTTCCATGACAGAACACAAAATTCCATTTTTTTTCAAACAAGAACTTTTATTTAAAACATACAGGAATGGAAAGAAATGCCATTAAAAGACCGCAAAATCAAAGCATCTTATTTTTAAATGATGCTATACACATTTCTGCTAGAAATGGATAACACACTGTAATTTAAGAATATTAATATATCAGACAAACTACAAAAAATTTTTGAATCCTCCAGAAACTCATAGACTGCCAATTAAAAATTTCTTGAAAATTACATTCACTAATATTTAGACAGGGTAGCCTCTTAGTTATCTGGACATAAAGTCTAATAACTCCAGCATAAAAGTGCAAAACTGTAATTTTGAACTGAGACAATGTACTGCCTTACAAACATAAAAGTTGGACAGGTGTCTCACATTCACAATGAGTGATAAAGTACATTTGTTTTTTTTATTTTTCTTAATTATCAGTAATCAAATTTTTTCCAACATCCCCATGAACCTCTAGTTCCATCGACCTCTAGATTTTTGTTCCCTTTTTTTGTTAAAGGAGGTAACTGTTCAAATGCATCCCACTTTTAGAAAGTAAACACAAGGCCCATTAAACCTTGGGAGACGGCTGGCTCGGTTTTTCAGTGGAGCAGCAAAGTTTTTGGGGGGAGGGCAATTTTGGGGATAGTTCCCATGCACATGCCCAAAATAGCCAGTAGCTTTTTGGGGGGGAAGGGGAGTATGACGGGGGTGTGACGGGTTATGACGAAGGCAGGGGGTTCATAATCGGGCCCTGGCCTGGCTTCCTGATTTTATCAGTGCAGACACTGGATGGGGCGACTTGTCTCAGGGCCCAGAGGTGCGCTCTGATTGCGTGACCGATAAGGAGACAAGGAGGCCAGAGAGGGGGGTACACCAGCTGCCCCCAAACGCCCTGCCCAAAGCCAGCTGACCGAGGGCCAGAACACACCCCTACCTGACCGCTCCAGAGTTGAACTGTTAAAGCCATTCTGTTCTCTGCTTATATTACCAGCTGCAAATGTATCATAATTAGCCTTAATTTTTTCATAATTGCTGCATATTTTTTACCAGCTACACTGCCCTTTTACCTCAAGCATTGAATGCTTCTGCACCTGAAACAGATGCACTTCACAACCTGTATGGAACAGCATACCTCCCACAGAATCCCACAGAGTGTTGCATTCTGGGATGGGCACAAAGCACAGAGACCTGAAACATATGGCAGAGATCCTACTGGGGCCCTTGCTCTGATGGGTGCTTGTAGTTCGAGACCTCAATTAGGTTTCTGTCAGGATCACGGAAGTACAGAGAGATGATGGATCCGAATGCTCCGGTCCTCTCCACAGGCCCCTCTTCCACTGCCACCCCACATGCCTGTGCACACACACACATACACACCCAAAAACACACACATGTCCACACACATTCACACACGAGACAGCAGTGTCAAGTAAACACAGATAGATAGCACAGGTAAGATCTTTTTACTGACTAGCAAGTAAATGACAATACCTGACATTGTTTGGGACTTCATTCAGTGTAACATTCCCTCATCTCACTTTACAATGCATCGGTTTTTTTTATTTGTTTGTGTCTGTATGAATTGTGACATTTGAAATTATTTTATGTTTCGATGTGTGATTATGATTTCATTATTTTAATTACATACCAATAAAGTACAAGATACAGTTTGAATCTGAATGATATAAGACAATATTTTTCCTGTTTGCACTTTTACCCTTGGAAGCATTAATTTGGAAGCTAGTCTGAAAAGGGTCATTGCAGTGCTGTGAGGCATACACCACAACACTGTATTTAGTTACCAGACAGCCCAGGAAAGCTGACGAAAATTGATGGATGAGCTTACCATATGTGGCAGAGGTTTTGGCTTTTAAAGTGAATGTGCACTTGTTTAAAAAAAAAATAGTAATTCTGTTTTATCCCAGCTCACTGACCGGACACACTGTCCAAATAAAACGGGAGTAGCCCCAGGCTGGGGAGAAAAACAGGCATGTTTTCTTCAAGCAGTTTACACACTGCCGACACACTTCCTCTCAACCACAGTAAGACTCCAGATACACTTTTGTCACAAAGAGAAGCTGTGGGCTCGGGATACGGCCTCTAATGCACACATCAGCTGTTTTACTAATTACCTCACATTCAGGGACAAGAGGAGCTTTCAGGATCAGCATCTTGGGAGTCAGTGGCTCTTTGAGTGAAGAAAACTGGCTGGTATATCGGTCATAAAGCTGAATTTACAGCAGTGGTATTGGGTCATATGTAAGGTGGGTTTCATTCCAGCCAATTTCAGATGCCTTAATTAGTCCTATTATTCATTCAGCCATATACATGGTATTGGATTTAAAGACAGAATGTAAGCAACGATCATTTATTGGGACAAAACTCATTTCATTTTATATGCCTTATGGCAAATCAACAAGACCAGTTTAGCAAAAAATGAATTTTAGTTAGACATTAAGAACAGAGGCTAGAGTGAAAACTAGCATACACATGGCTGTCAATCACACAGAGTTTGACATCACTGCCGGACTAAAGTGTTGAGGTAAACCAAGCGGCCAAATCATGACAGGGACCTCCAAGTCCTTGGTGATTTCTGGGAGGGAGAGGGAGAGTGAGTTCCTGGCAGAGAGAGGAGACACGATGCAGGCGGTAGCCTGGCTCACCTGGAGGTGTTCAGCTACTTTTGGGAGGGGGGTGTCAGTGATAAGACACAGGTCAGCTGAGCCTGGAGTGGGGTGCAGGGCTTTTGGCTCAAACTCCTGCCCTGCCTGGTGTAGGTTCAGCTTCTGCTGTCCAAATCCCAGGGCCTTGCGACTACCCTAAAAAGGCAATGGAGTGCGCCATTATTAAAATTTATCCAATAACCGATAACCCAACTGCATAATGCCAAACTACTGTGCAACAGAATAACATCATGAAACACAAAAAAAACACACAAAAAAATAAGTGGAATGCCCCTGGCTCAGTGAGGTAGGTACCTAATAGTAGTACACTGATGCCACCTAGTGGATATCAACTAGGCTACAATTTATGCTATTTATGTCCTTTTCTTTGCCCGACAGATGGGGCAACAAAATTAATAAATACATTTACGTAAAATAAAGGTAAATGTTTGATTAATATGAAAAAGTCACTTAAAAAAAGTCCAAAAACAAGGTTGATCTCAGTAACACCACTCATTAAAGCAATGGGCAAGTTCCACTGAAAGCAGAGTCAAGATTATCAAGTGTTTCACACAAGTCCCTCTTTTGATATGCCATCTTCCCCTCCTCACTCACACCTTAAAGGTAACGATGTCCATCCCCAGGACCTTGGAGTAGAAGGCTAGGGTGTCAGGAATGCTTTTCACTGTGAGAACCAGGTGGTCCAAATGGCTGATCTTGACTGGGCAGGAGCTATAGAGCTGGACTCCTACCAGCCCTGCATGCCTGAGGGACTAAGACAGAGACAGAAAGACCAGCATTCCCCATCAATTATTTACACATTATACAGCATCAATCAAATGCCAGGCTGGTACTACACTGGGCAGCAGGGGGTTACCATGTCAGATTTTACAAACTGGAAGGTTTGCAGACACAGAAAAATCAGATAACTGGAAATACCTAAAAGTTGAACGATAAACAAGACATGACACGAAAACAATGCCACAGGGTGAAGGACAACTCCCGTCGGCAGGCATATACGATGTATTACGGTAACAGCAGAGGGTTACTATAGGTTTCCACGTCTTTTTCATGTAACTCCGTTCTAACTGCGAGCAAACAATTTATTCCGCATTTATTACAAGCTTAATATTATAGAGTGAAGCAATCTAAGTACTGGTTATATCTCAATAAAGCGAATAGTAATAAAACCTTTAGTCTCCCTTTGTGGGAACGCAGCTAATCGGCGAACATTAATAATATCGCTACCCACGAAAGACACTTGGTAGCTCTTCTGTAAACAAATGTAAGATGCGTATTTAAAGTGATTGACAGCATTACCTTTGATAAAACTCCACGCCATCGAGCCACAACACATTCGAAACTACTAAGCGCCATGATCACTTACAGCAGGACGCTACATCTAGGAGCGTTTTTTTTTCCCACTCCTCAGTTCCTATTTGCAGAGCGCTCAGTAGATACCGTAATTCTTCGAATGTTTTTTCTTTTTCTTTTTCGAAATAAGACGGTTCAGTCGGCATTCAGGTAGAAAATGTACTTGTTAGACTGTACTTGAACTTGACCGTAACAGATGACGTTGCGCGGGTACAAAACCGAGAAATATGAGGCATTATTATTAATTATTCATATTATTTAGTAGTAGTAGGAATCTTGAAAGCATAGCAGTATCTCAAAACTATTTGTTACAACTAAAGGAAAAGAAAGTCCTGTGAAAGAAACATGGAAAATTTACATTAATCCATACAAGAATGCTCGTGACACAGTCCTGGAGATTGTCCACTGGTAGTTTAAAAAATGCCATGAAATTTAAGACACCGCTTTGGGCATATCTAGATATGTATGTTCAGTAATATATCGAATAATATAATGAATTAATATAATGAATGTAGTAGATAAGTATATTCATTAATACAGCACATTACGACTACAGTCGTTTAAATTGTGTCTTACAGTCCTAGGTCTAAAATCGTTTGTTGGCAAAAGCGGTCAATAATACAATCTTGGTTGCTTATTATACGAGACAAGATCAATTATTACTGCAGTCCCTAGCTGCTGAGCAATCGCAGTAAGACAACCACCAGAGGGAGACAAAATACATAAGACTTATAAAAAGCTTGTAAACGCATAGTGTTTTCCAGTCGGGTCAAATTATGATCTCTCCCCATTAGTACAGCGGGCATTTTCCCACTTCCAGCTGTTTTAATGCCTGTTCTTTAATGCTTCCAAATATCGAACAGACCTAACAGCGGCAGAAAACGACCTCCGTTTGTATCTAGAAACCTGCACTTGTTACAGACTGCTTATTAGCAGCAGAAAATGTGCAGATGGTGAGCAGAAATGATGCATTTTCATGAAATATTTGCAGTCTAAGAACCTAAGAAACCAAAGTCAGTGCAATCTGTAGTCAACTGCTTTGATTGATCAAGTGCAGAATAACAAAGAAAACCAGCATACTCCATTGCACTCCAGAAAATGGGTTTGCTAGCGCACCAGGACAAACGAAAGTAAACCTTGCCCAGATTTGATGGTCCAACTGAAAAGGTAAACAAAATCACACACTATTGTTTAAAGTGACTTGGCAAGACAGTTCACTCACATCCCTCAGGTACATAATACGCAACATGAAGGCAACTGAGGCAGACTGAAAAGAAAATCCAATTACACCAGTTTCAGCCCCCCCGCCCCCGCAGGTAAGTGGTATCAGTTGTCATTTATGAGGCAAGAGTGACGATTCATGTTTCATTCAAACCCATCAATGTTTCATCATTCTTTAATGCTTTCAAACCCACTACCAGCCCATCTTTTAAGCATGAGTAAGTTTTTCCCTTTCAGAGTCTGTGGAGCCAACTGGAGAACATTTAAGGCACATCCAAGAACCAGTTAAGCAAATACACACAAGAAAGCTACATCTTTATGAGCTACACTCCTATAAACTGTAATCCCTTAGTAATGTCTTACTGGTTCCTATGAAACAAGAACTAGGAGAAAGTACCATATTTACTTACGTTCTCAGGTAGATTTTGTGATTTTCCGTGATTAAAAACATGGTTTCTTCATTTAAAAAGACCTAGCAATGTAGTTCCCTACAATTCATGAATACCTGGCTTTATTTAACAAGAAAAACATCCATTCTAACACAAAATATTCTTGTATAACCATGTTTGGGGCAAATTACCTAAAAAAAAAGAAAATACAAGTGATACTACAATGGTAGAACATACAAGGCGTAGCTATTAAATAACAAGACCGGGCTTATTCAAGTCAAACCACAGTGCACGTGCGTGAACCACATGTTATACATTGACCAATGGGCAAGCATAAACAACCCCTGAAAGTTCCAATCCGCTTGAGTCTTCAGTTCGCTGTTCCACATTGCTAGAAGAAGACATGTTTTTTGAGCATTCGTCTCATTATTTAATAGTGACACCTCGTATTGATTTGAAATCCAAATACAAAGCAGTTGAGCCTTAAATTCAGCAGGACAATGCAGCTGCAGGAAATCTGGGTTCACTTCAGCTTTAGCGATTTCTGAGAAACTACAGTGTCAGTCCAATGATTTCCTTTCAGAAAATTATAGTACAGATCCAATACTCCATTTAACTTTGAGGAAATACTAAAAAAATAACACAAATTCAATGGAAAAGCAGAACATACAGTCCTATGACAATCAATTCTGCAACAATTTGCTTTGGTAAGGAATCGCATGGCTAAACGATGTTCAACTTCTGAAAACTTACTACGAATCTGACAGACTGGTCTATGCCTGGTGGCCATAAGCCAGAGTTGAAATCCACTGGCTAAATATAAACAGAGCCTCTGCCTGGATCTTCAGTGACCTTCATGCTTTTGCAATTCTTAAAGCAAGGAGTCTGTTAGTAATATCAGTCATATCAAATCAAGTCAAATTGGCCTAGTCAGACAACCTGATATAAACATTTCGAACAATGGACTGGTACAGTTAGTAAACGCTCTCGCCGACAGCACATGCTCAGCACTGCACTGTACTCGCCATGTCCAACTGACACCTATCTATGATTGGCTCAGCTCTGCAGGGGTGAGCTCCAGACGACCACTGTACATACCTTCCAATCACATGACCACATGCACAAACTGTCATCAGTGGGGGACACACCTCTCCCACCATCCAGGTAATGCATTAGAAGTATGGTGTGGTCTGCAAGGTGGAAAACAGTCACTGCTTCACAGGCCATGAGTATCAGTGAAACCAATTCCAAATTCCAAATTCAGGTGGGGTGGGGTGGAGAGGGGCATTTAAATCAAACAATTCACAGGTATTCGTCAACAAACTTAATCTTTACTTTCAGAAGAAAATATGACCGTTGCACACAGACACACAAAAAAATATTGTGAGAGAAAATGATGAAATTGTAGATACCCTCTTATTTAATTTGCCTAAATAACTGCATCAATCCACAGAGTAATACAACAGTGCTTTTTAGAACATACATAACTTCTAGAAAACAAGTCTGAAAGGGAATAGGTCTTAAATCGAGTGGATACTCAGTCTGTACAATATGTTTTACAAGAAATAGAAGTATATAATAATCTTGCTTTTATTTTTCCCCCATGAGTCAACCTATTACACTGACATTGAGACGCAGAAAAGTGCCTTTTTTTCCTGCAAGCCATTACAAATACAACCTGGCAGGTCAGACTTGGAAGCAAGGCAAATGCCCTTTTCTTCATATGATGTTTACATGATATTCAGACAATTTTCATATCAACACATTCCGCTTGCTCTTCTCCAACAGATATATGCTTCAACCAATAAGGTTATGCTACATCCAACCATGTTTGATCCTGAGAAAACAACCAGACACGGCAGTTCAGAGGAGACCATAATATGAATCCACAATGTGTTTTTTTTTTTAGGTATGAATATGTAACTTCTGGTAACATAGGGGCATGAAGTCACTTAAGTGCTAACTGTAAGCTGCACTGACACCTATTTCTAAAAGCACAACTCATACAGTCAGCGAGATAGAAAGGAGCTTATCTATACGCTGACAAGGTTTTAGGGGCTACCAAGGACAATTACCCTCATATTTTTTTTTACCCATCTGGAAAGGGATGCATGCTGTTCTCTTAATCAATATTTACTTTGCTCCTCTGACAAGAAAGTTATAATATTCAGAAGAGGAAATATACAGCATATTATTTGCTGGTTTAAAAAAAAAAAAAAAAAAAAACATCCTACCAAAAAAATTAAGAAATTAACTTGTAATAGTGTACAATAGTGAAGAGGTAGGCCAGTTATGAGACAGTGGGCTTAGCTCAGGCAGTACACCAAAATCACATAGCCTAAACCTGCTTTAAACAGATTTTACTCAGTGATATGAAGCCAAAGATTCATTTTTTTCCTGGATATTTGTGATTCGTCTTTAGCCTTGTAAAGCAAATACTGTCTGCATTGTGATGTACTGCACAACAAAAAACTTACCTTCACATTGGAGGTTGTGCATGGACTAAAATTGTGAAAATGTGCATAGTTACATTTAGTTGTCACTGAAATTATAATTAGTTCTTTATTGTCAATTTGTTAAAATACTGTTAAGACACCATTCAAATTACAATGGCAAAATGTAGGGAAATGAATCCATTGCTGGACAAATTGAAAGCCTTAATTTGGAGTTCCATCCAGAAGTTTACTGCATTTGACCCCAAGTCTTCAGATCATTATAACAATTCTACACAATGGTCGAGTTATGTTGTTTCAACGTAGGCACAAACGCCTCCATTTAATCGTCCGTCTCGCATTACCAGTCAAAATTCAGCCAGCCTTAGCGTCTGCCAGCACCTTTGCAAATGCACAATTTACTTCATCCTTGAGTCCAGCCCTCATGTTTACTGATCAATTAACAGCAAGTTAATATCTGAGTACAAGTTGAGGGTTTGCATTCACAGTTTTTTTTTTCCACCACCATGAAAAGCCATGTTTAATCCCCCTCTCCAAACCTGTGGAGGTTCATGCCCTCTGCTATCTCACTCAGCTAATGGTCACTATAGCCAGCAACCTCCATGTGGATCTTAGGATCTTGTTCCCCCTCCCCTCCCGCCCCTCAATGGCTGTACAACAAAGAAATGTGAAATGGATAACGTCTAAATGGCTAAAACCTCACGTTAAAGGTGGTCAATGAGATGTTATGGTAAAAC
This sequence comes from Albula goreensis, assembly GCA_022829145.1. Classification (NCBI taxonomy): domain Eukaryota; kingdom Metazoa; phylum Chordata; class Actinopteri; order Albuliformes; family Albulidae; genus Albula; species Albula goreensis. The sequence goes on along the minus strand of CM040746.1, from coordinate 32,874,514 downwards.
AAGGGGGGAATAAAGGCATGAAAAGTTGGTTGAGAACCACCCGTCAGCAATGGCTAGACCACGCTCTCACGGTTGGCGGAAACCAGGACAGCCCTGCGGCAGATGGGGCAGGTGGAGTTCTCAGACAGCCAGCGGTCGATGCAGTGCACATGGTACTCATGGGAGCAGGGCAGCTTGCGCAGCTTGTTGCCCTGGGCGTACTCTGTGATGCACACGCTGCAGGTCTTCAGCGCATCGCTCTCCCCGAAATTGCGCGTGGAGAGGTTGTCGATCTGCTCCTTGGTCAGCCCCCGTGGCTGGTCATCCTCGTCGTCGTTGAGCAGGAAGAAGTGGGCCAGACGTAGGAAGGGCAGGGAGCCCGGCTCCTCCAGGCTGATAGGGCCCCGGGGCCCAGCCCGGGGCGGTGTACCGCCCTCCACTCCCCTCTCCTCTGTCCGTGAGTCGCCACTCTCAGGGGCGAGGCCCCCACTAGCTGAGGCAGCGGCGGCGGCAGCGGCAGCAGCCACGGTTTCAGGGTTGTGGAGCGGCTCAGCCTGCTCCGGAGGTGGTGGGTTGGGCCCACGGTTGGAGTCCGAGGAGTCCGAATCGGAGTCCATGAAGTAGCTGAGCTCACCGAAGCCTGTCATGATCTGCCGGATCATGGACTGCAGGGCCATGGATGTAGCTTCGCTCAGGCCTGCGTCCGAGATGCGGCGGATGGGGATGCGGATGGTGCTGACGTAGGTGCGCACGCCAGCCCGCTCAGAGCGCGAGAAGGTGCGGCGGAAACCACCCCGCTCGCTCTCATACAGGAAGGTGTTGTTGGCAGTCTGCGAGCGGGAGCGTGTTCGGCTGGCGATGCTGTCTCTCTGCCGGTACTCGCCCGGCCTCACCCTCCGCACCTGCAGGTCCAGCATGATGGTTGGGGGACGGCGACCGGCCGCCCCGCCTTCCCCTGCTGGGGGCTCCCCCTCCTGGGAAGGTACCACACGGGGGTCTGCCGCTGCTGCTGCTGCTGCTGCTGCCGCAGCCGCCGCTACCTCCGCCGCCTCCCCTGCACCTGCCCCGCCCGGCTGGGCGTCAAACTCAGCAGTGCTCTGCCGGGACAGAACGTGCTGACGAGTCCTGGAGCTGCCCTCCACCACTGCCTCAGGAAGGGACTCTGGGCTGGGGCCCAGAGGGGAACGACTCCGCTCGCTGCGGGCCCTGGTCCTGCGCTGCTCTGGGCTGCGGCTCCGGGCCCTACGCTGGCCCCTGCGGGAGGGGTCCTCAAGCCTGGGGGGAGGCAGGGGCTGGGTCTGGAAACTAAAGGGTTGAGCAGTGTAGGGTTGAGCTCTACGCACCACATCCTCAGGTCTAGGTGGAGGCGCAGCCTGGGTCTGAAAGCTAAAGTCCTGGGTGATGGAAGCTGTCTCTGATCTGGGGGGCTCCGGTTCTTCAGGTTCCACAATAACAGCCAGCTCTTCCACCACGGGCTCCTCCACCACATCTGCTGTCTCCATGGGGGTTTCTGGCTCTGGCTCTGGCTCTGGCTCAGGCTCTGGCTCTGGCCCCAGGCTAACAGGCTCCTCCCCTTCCCTCTGCTCTGCCTCCTCGTTTTGGGCCTGCTGCTCGGCAATGTTGCGGTTGACGTTGATCTCCAGGCTGAAGCGGAAGTCACCGCTGTTGGGATTGGTCCTGCTCACCGCACGCCATGACTGGTTCCCACGGTGACCGCTCCTGGTCGTATTGCCCGTTCGTCTCACGGTGTTCAGCCAGTCCAGAAGGGAGTCCCCATTAGACCCCTCCTCTTGGCCCTCTGGTCCTTTTGCAGGAAAAAATATATGTATGAGCCTTAATTTCACAGAAACTCTGAGCAGAAACTAATCTGGGTAATCTTCTGCTTTCATCATGGAGCAAGAATCTTAACCAAAAAGGCGAGCTATCTTAAGTTGGATGGTAACTTACCGGGAGCCTCTTCACTCCTGCTTTCGTTGGTGGCTGGCTGTTCAGGCCCATCTTTGATTTGCTGAAGGCGACTCAGCAGTTCTTCTTCAGTTATCTCACCTTGGGAGAGTGCAAACAGACAATGAGCAATGCATAGCCCCCACAATGACCCATGGTCTTACAAAGCAGTAATAGCTCCACTTCCAACTGCAGCCCTACAGAGCCTTTAGTGGGGAAAATGACCAGAAAAATTAATGAGGAGACACTGGAAGAACAGAAGACTGGGGTGTTGGGGTACAAGGTGTTGCCCATATACAAAAAAAAAAAATTTCAATTCGTCTTTGAAGAACCAAAATCAAAGTAAAATCTTGTGGTGGAAATTAACCAGCACTGGACTGGAAAACATGCACTGATGAGTGTGCTTTTGAACTGTAAAAGTTACGTTCAGCATATTCTGATCACTGCAGCTGACAAAGCAAATCAGAAATCAAACACAACAGACACAGGAGTAACAAAAGAAAGTTTGTGCCTACTAATGCAGTAGATGCCCAGATAGCTGTACTCCATGTAAAACAGCATCAGGACTGTACTGAAAGCCACCAGACTTACCAGCACAAGCACAGCCTATTCAATGCCATCTCCTGGCAGGGCACTCAGCCAACGGACGCTCCAAATTTACCTTCTTTTTCCACTGTCCTGGGACAGAAAGGATTTGGCATCTTCAGGGGGTTCTTCAGATTTCGATTTTGAGCATACATTCACATTGATCCACACACAAAACTCAATTCAGGGGCTTACCCAAGCTGAAGAAAAAAATTCCTAAAGGTAGTTATAACAACAGTGTTTGATATCAAGTTCACTGGCAAAATAAAGAAAAATGCTACTCTATGTCATGAATGATTCCGATTCATTCCACTTTACGGAGAAGGGGTGGGCAAGTCTGCACCTGGAGACCCGGTGTGTGTGTGCGCGTGTGTGCACGTGTGAGAGAGAGAAGATTTTTGTTCCACTAATTACCCTGGATCAATTTGTACACCACATGTTTTACCACAGTAAAATATTTCCTAAGGAGACAAAAATAGTCTTCAAATGTCAGTTAAGAGTTTACAAAAAAAGGTAGATCATATACTGCATTGCTTAAATAACAGTTCATTAAATAACTAAGAGAGGAACATTAGCTCTTTGCCCACCCCTGGTGCAGACTATCTAATCACAGAAATTGCCACTTTATCCAAGAAATATCGTATGAAATACAGCATGGCATTCCATTCTACTTCACAGTTTTCAGTGTTTATAAACTTGCAAACATGGACATCTGAAAGTCTAGACATTATCAATGTGCGCATGTCCACTGTTGCAATTTTACCTGAACTCCCAAAATAAATACTGGCTGACCTGCATCTCCAGCCCTGATAACTTTAACCTTACCCACCACAGTGATTCAGATACGTAATTAATAATGGACATTCCTTTAAGTTATCTGCTTTGGTCAACCCTGTTATGTACAAATTATTAGAATTGTAACATAAAATTTGTATCCCTTCTGGGTAAAAACCATGTTCTCTAAGACCACTGAATTGAGTCTTTCAGCTAAAATAGTTAACTTCAGCATATATTCTGTATCAATTCCCTGTTGCTGAAATTTGTGTCTAAGCAAATCTCAAGGAAAATATCCTTCATGGTAAAATTATAGCTGCCCAAAACACTGAGCACAAAAATACAATGTTTTAGTACAAAAATTCAAAATGAGGATAAATAATGCTTGGCCAGATGCAATGCAAACACTGTAATCACATCACTGCCAGGGTTTCTCAGCCACGGATGTACAAGATGACGAGAAGACGAAGCCACCATTCTAACTGAAAGAGAGCATAGCTACATTTTGTGCCATTATACATGGAAGTGGTTTTTATGTAACAGAGACAGGTCCATGTTACATGGTTTCTGTTGTGTGCACTTTTTAAGGGGGTAAAAAAAAAAAAAAAAGAAACACATAGAAAATAATACATTTCCATAAGGACACTTGGCACACCAATTCTCAGTTTCTGTCTGATTATTCTTGTGCCCATGATCATAGTTGTGTAGCTGTGCATCTTTACGAAAACAATGGATAGCCAGGAAAGAAAAAGGTAAAAGCTATCAATGAATTCAGTATCCAGGTCTATTAACTCGTGAAATAATTTGAACAAAGGCAGTATCAACTTTAAAAAAATTACAGTGTGGTACTGGAGCAGTCATAAAGAAACCTTAAAATTGGAACACTTACACTCAAAGAGCACAGAAAGGGACATGTTGTGGAAAAAAATGTTTGTGTGGGCACACAATACACTTTTGAGTGTGCATACAAAACTTTGTATGGCTGCACACATGCATATACAAAATATTAACATATCTAAGATACTATCAATATTGTAAAGTATCCTAATTGCACAGTGCAGACAAAACTGGAGTACGCAGCAAATCGAGCAGCTAGCTTTGAATGATTTGGGCTCAGTAAGGGAGGCAAAGCTTTGGGTGAAATTTGGTAAATGTGATGTATTCAAAGCCTGTAGGTTAGCTATCATGTCTAGAGTTGGAGTGTGTTTAGTAGCACCTAGAACTGAGGTTGCAGGAAGTCTTGCACATCCTCCCTAATGTCATTTCTTGATTTTCTACTTACACTAGTACTTACACAAGTTGTACTACATTGAAATAAAGGCCTTGGGATAACCAAGCTCAAACTATTGTCTGTGGTTGGTGCAATGACAATATATTCACAGCATCCACAATTATATAAATATAGTCTAACTTTGAGGATTTTGGGACATGGGATGAATTCTTCTATGTAAAACAATCACATGTTAATTCACTAAATGTGTACTAAATTAAAGAATAACCAAGCACATGGGCCTTGGTGCTAACATGAACAAAGTGCACACACAATTAAGTATTCATTCTTGCTCTCCTGGACACAGGACTATAGTAATGGCAATTAAAAACTTTGCTCATACTGGGTAAATGCAGCTGTCAAATCATGATTGTTGTAGTCTGTTTTGCAAGTTCAAATCTAATTTGTGATACTTACAAGCTTCTGTTGCCTAATAGTGAGGTGAATTTATGTTTGTAATTTTTGTAGTTCATACAAAACATGTCAGACCACTATGAAAACAAACTAGATCAAACATGAAAGTCAATCTTTGGACAATGATGCAGAACAGTGCACCACCCCTCTGAAATGATGGCCAACCTCTTCAGAAATCACTACAGAAGCACAAGTGAAATTCTAAGACAGGAAGATTGCGCAGACAACATATGCCCATAAAAGAGTGTAATTCTGGAGAGGACTGAAATTTTAGAACACCTGACAAAATTCTGTTTTCTCTGCACTTGTAGTGGATCCATCTGTATCAGTGCAAAGCAACAGATGCTTGCAGCTCATGTCAAATGAACAGTAGAGTCTCTTCCACATAATCCAAGTTTTCATTAAGCCTTCTAAGCAAACACTAAAGGCCTACTAACAAAACCATTGGGTACAGTCAAGAAAAAATATTGCATGCGAACACAAAAACATGCAAAACATTTTCCCCCACAGTATGTCCCAATAAGGGCTCGATACAAGAAAGACATACTTTCACCTGTTTTACTTAGTATCAGATAAAAAAAAGATAAGGCCCAAGTTGGTAATTCTGACGTACAGTGAGCAATACAAAAAAAGCCTGTATATTAGCGTCTTAAAATTGAAAAACTCCAGCTTCACTCTAAACTTAAGCTGAAGCCTATTTGGATTGAAGACAGTTTCATAAAAGGTAATAATTTAAGTGTGTTAAATCAGTGAGCTGCCATACAAGGTCTATCTAAAACTGTATTCTCTTAGTAAGATTTAGACAACACCACATACATTACAGTCAAATGAAAGGCGAAAGGCATGACACTTCATGGGACTCCAGATGGGGGAGGGGGGGGTAAGACTGTAGATTGCCTACCAGGAGTCCCCAGAAGGTTGTTGTCTCTCATCAGCCGGTAGTCCTCCTCGCTGAGATTGTTCACAAACTGGTAGAAAGCCTCTTCCCTGTCCAGCCGGTCCAGCTGTCTCCGTCGCTGGGTATCCGACTGCTCACTGCCACCTTGCTCCGAACTGTCAGAATTCTCCATCACCACTCACGGAGGGTGTCTGCGGAGGGTAGAGGTAAAGGTCAAGTCCGTCTTGGGGTCAAAGAGAGACAAAGGTATTTACAGCGATTTGCAACAGAAAATCAGTTAACCTTTCATTGAGGTCCAAGTGATTAAAGCCACGAATTTAATTTTTTTTAAATTACTGATAAGTATCACAATACAAATCAAATCACTCCGAGAATGTGTAATACAAACTTGTAACAAATTATAATAGCGCAAATACCAGACGTCACGGATAATTCTAGACAAAGCTTTGCGAGACACACGTTTTAGTACAAGTGTTACTCGAGTAGCTCGATCCCCACTTGCGTCATCCGCACTTAAACGTCGTAAAACCTGCTTCTGCTAACATTAGCTAACCACCAAGGTAGTAGATCGGCCATATTAGCTAGGTAACGTTAGCTATGCCTGTCTACTCTGTTCAATGGAAATGAGCGAGCCAAGTAGTTAGAAACTTATAATTGGCATGATGACAAGTTAGCTAACAAGGTAATTAGCCACCCTGCTGGTTATCGAACTACATTTCAAAGGTGGACATAACATAAAACTAGTGATGCAAGTGAGTTAGCTACCGCACCAAATGGACAGACAAAATGGCATCAACTGCAGGCTAGCTGTACTGGCTACCCCGACCCATATGAAATCTAAATGAACGTTAAGAATATCGTTTTCATTTTCCTGGTCCTTCGTTAAAAAAACATAAGCAGACAACTGTCCAGTTAATTGCTGCTACAGATTAGTGAAAACCCTTACATATTCAGATTTCTTACGGATTACAGTTGGTGATGCTAACTGATGTAGCGCTGAAAGTAAACTAGCTATTACTAGCGAAGATCACTGCTATTTGTTAATACAATACAGAATTTTCAACTGTGGGATATTAGCCCGGATTCGAAGTCGACTCTGTTTGATTCAGTTAACGTTCACCACATTTAGATCGCTAATGTTAATCATCAGACAAAGATATGACACCAAAACTGATTGCTAGAAGGCTGCATCCAAGAAGAAAGGTAACGCTAGCTAGACAAGTGAAAGGTCCCTTAACTTCCGACATCACGTAGCTACCTAGCTTAGCTCCATCTAACAACGGCTGCTGGACTGCTATCATAGCTAGCTAGCTAGCCTGGCTAAATGAAAAAACAAACAAGGAGTTACAGAGCTATGGCTAGCTAGCTGTTAGCACTTTCTAAGGATTATTTTCTTAATACGTAAATTACGTATGACGAAAATTAAAAATAAATCTGTCTAAATATCATTTGAGTTGGAAGGTGTCGAATGTACCTGCCAATACCCGTTGTCGGACGTTGTTAATTTCTACTTCACTTGTTTTTCTCTTTCGGGTTCGGTTTAGCTTGACTACGTATCAGGACGCCATTTTCTCCACTGTAAAATCATCCGGAAACTGGGGGAGTAGAGGGCGGAAATACCGAGTGCAATGACTTGTCATAATAATTGTGTATATTGCCCTCGCGTGGTAGGAGGACAGAAGGATACATTCTTACGTAGTGTTCATTTTGAGAATTTATGCAGAATACATTATTTTGCAAAGTGTACCGCACATTGTTCGTTTGAATATTTCATTTGGTAAATAGCAAGACAGTAGAGACATAATTGTTGATTGTCTGAAGCCATTTAATTATAGCTTTGTGAGGTGGTGTCCCCTAACCTTTGGCCAATTGCTGGCCACTGGACACATGGCATAGCATAATCAACAAAGCCACACCCAGTGAGCCACATTATAACATTTATATCTAAAAGAAAATAGAAATACTTTAATCTTTACAGAAATAGCATTATAATAGTGTGATTAATTTATTCCAAATTAAATCAAATATGATACTAGACATAATGTATGCCAAAACTATAGCCTTGTAGTGAACAGCAATTAACAGTGTTATGTTATCTGATTTGAAAGTGGATTTTTGAAAAGCTTAAATTCTTCCAGTTTTGTAATTTCACTACTTTCATGGTGCCAGATGTGTCAAGATGATGTCTGCTATTTCATTAAAATCAGATGAATGGGTTTATATCAAACAAAGCATGCATATTATACTCTGTCATCATACAAAACAGACCTAGTGATCAAAAATATCAAGTAGTAGAAGCTGATCACATTTAGACCATATAAATTACCCTAGGGTGTCCATGGAGCAAGTAAATCCTATTAAATTAGGGATTATCATAAATTTTGCAACAGTGAGAGAAGAACATGCCCCATTTATAGCACTGATCTTGGTATTGTTTGAGTTTGTAAGGAGGTAAAAATACACTGACATTGCTGCCTCACTCCCTCTCTCTGGAGTGAGGTGTCAGCATTGTTTTTCATGCATTTGGTCCTCGGGGCAGATTGGTGGATTTTTGTGATACCCCCAAAAAATCTGAGCAGTCAGATACCCTTTACTATAGTGACTGAAGCGGAAGACAAAAACAATGATTCAAAGACAATTAAGTGACAGTGACGTCGGCAACAACGCAATTCCTCAATGTGCAGTCACCGTCAGCGACAGCCATGGATTGTTGTCAGGGGTAAGTCGCCAGGAACAAGGGCACGTTTTGTCAGCATCGGTGAGAGTGAATCTTGTCTCCTTGATTCCCACTCGTGCTATAAAACATGACCTTTGGGACTGCAGAGGTCATCGCTGCTTGCCAGCTCGACTATCCCTCATGATGGCAACTAATGTGTCCAGAAAATGTCTTTGGGCAAATGCTGGTGTAAGTTTAGCTGTTCTCAAGATAGTAAGCATCTGAAGGGGGCAGGATGGGGGTGAGGGAGGGTGTTGAGTGGTGGATTCATCATCCAGTCACATTACACTGCAGCTGTAAAAATTAAAAAAAAAAAAAAAAATGTAAAAAACCCTCCAGGAAGGATTCCAGCTACAAACCACACATCTGCCACAAAGATGGATTCAGCCACTCCAGGGATGCGGAAGATGACACAATGTCTCAGATCAGTAACAGGCAGGAACGACCGCCTCAGCTGGGGCCTGTGAAATCAAAGGGCAGAGGGGGGGGGGGGTGTGATTTGGGAAGCAAGTGCTCTGAACCAGGGAGGGGCAGTAGAGGGGTGGCAGGGGGATAGGTGGGGGGTGTGGCGGGAAGCTGCTGACATGTCCTCCATATAAAGGGATTACACTGTACTTGCTGGGCTGAAAAAAAAAAAATCAAAGATGCATACTAACTTAGTAGTATATTGCTTGACACTACCCCAGCAATTCCCAAAAAAATAATGGCTGCAGTCAACCTTTGCTCTTGGAGACATGTCAGAGGGATTGCAGGATGGGAGAGGACTGGAAGGAAGACAAAACAGTAAGAGAGCAAAAAAACAGACAAGAGTATTAAAAAAAAGTATTGGAGTATTAGAGACTCCCTTAGACAAATCTGATTTATATGCCAGTGGTGTACACAACGCTAACGCTGAAGAGAGACAAGTGTACATTTTATCTCAGTGATGGGAAAATGTGTGTGCATATTTACAAGACACAGCAAGAGGACATTTGTGAGGAATACCAGAGGCTATGCTTACATATAAGCAACAGAATTATCAGGTTGTGCAGATACACTAATAATTATAATGTTTAGGTTGTGAGGCTGGCCTCTTGTATTTATTTATTTATTAATTTATTTATTCCATGGAGGAGGCAGCCCATGAACAGAAGTCATTCCATGACTTACTTGCTGTCTGGCTGCCTGACAGACAGACTAGAGGAAAAACTCCACTCCAGTAACAGAAATTCCTCCTCTCCCCACTCGAGGGCAGAAAAGTTGTCTATCTGTGCACTGGCTCTTGTTTTGCGTCAGTGATGTTAGTCACACATCACAGGTTGATTGTGATAGTAGCAATGAGTCTGGCAGAATGGAGATGGCTTTTGCTGAAACTTCAAATTCCACTTACAGTGTACTTTAGCTGTAGGGATGTTTCAAGGCCATCTATTAGTACAAAAAACAGACAGAACCAGCCCTGTAAATAACATCAATTAGACCTTCTCCTGCCATGTTTTCATATGTGTATAAACATGGTATTTGAAACCTGCTGCACATGACCACTCCCCAATAGTGAGCTGTACGGCCTTAGCATAAGGCTATGTCTCTAAGCAGGGTGACTTAGCAGGAATATTTTGAATGTATAGCCACACCCAATCCAATCCTAGTACTCTCTTTCATTCATTCTTCAGCTGGGTCTTGATGCCAGCCAGCCAGCAGGCAGGACACCTGATGGCCTTTACCAAGACAAGGAGCTACTCCTGTGGATTTTAGGTTTGTTCCCCTTCATCTGCTACCACTGCTGTCCTAAGTAGGGAGAGGGGGATCTGTGCCAGCTTCTTGATCTGTGTTCCCTGGGTGCCCCCCACCAACTCATCACCCTCCCCCTTCCCAGCATCCCCTTCTCTGTGACACCCAGGCTGTCATCCTCTAATTTGCCTTGACACTTTTCTTTTCGTACATCAACATTTCTGCTAGACTTGGCTGCAAGACAGACGACAATGGCGATAACTACTACTCGTCTCCTTCTTTTTCCTCCCCCGATATTTCACAAGGCCATTTTGGAGCACCCAATTCAAACTCTTAAAGAGACATGTCATCTCATAGACTTACAGCAGAGGTAAAAAATCCAATAAAGTGTATGAGATTGGCAGTTTAATTTTTGAAGTTCTTCTGTTTATTTCACAATGCATTAGAGATGCAAGTGAAACAGGCCCCTGAAATAATGCTCTCAAACACATGCAAAAGCTGTTGCCATTTTATCTAAATATGCTTTGGACACCTGTTCAAATAAACCTGCAAAAAAACTGCCAAGCCAGAAAATCATTTGCTATAATGCACCATGCTAATTTGACAACTAAGCCACAAATCCATCCCCCTTGCCTGTACAAGACCTCTGCCAGAGTCTATTTGAGTCTATTCTATGGAGGGCCAACAGCAGGTTTCACAGTTTGATGCCAGGCCAGACTAAAGAAATCAGATCAATAAGGCAATGTGATGAACCAAGCTTTGGGCCATACTATGTCAGACACATCTGCCTGTGCGACTGCTTTTTGGCTCCAGCTTTAGTTTATCGCAATGGACCCCAGAGATGTTTGCTATTGACAGACGCTGCTTGCAGATCCCCCACTCCGTAACTGCGGAAGGTGTATAGACACAGAGAGGGGCTATTTACTATCTGACTGAAAAACCAACAGGGCATAAATAAGGATTCTTCTCCTCTGCACACGAGTTTGGAAGCAAACAGAAGCCCACTGGATAGAGGCTTTGTCGTTTCAGTGTCAATAATGATCCAAGACCTTGTTAGTTTCAACAGTGGTTGGCACTTGACTGAGATGTTGAGAAAATCAAATGAGATGGGTCCAACCCGAACACACTGCAACACAACTAAAGTGATTACTTCAGTGAGGTGGACAAGAAGGTTAAAAAAAATTGTAGCCATGTTTTATGGAGAAATGTGTTTGTGGTCAATAACCTGATGTAAGAAATTACCCAAATGTAACTGTAAAAAATTATCTGGACCACTTAAAAGTGGATTAAAAAATAATTAAATTCATATCCATGAAAAAAGTGAGGGAAAGATTTGTTACCCATGAAATACCATAATTCAGCAGTGTTACTGAATGATGCTCATGCATGCATACGCAACGCATACACTGACAAAATAAAATCAGACTCTCTTCTGAAAGCTGCGTTCAAAAGCTTATTTTGATTTGTATATTTATTCCATAAACATTATTACAAAACTCAGCAAGTTACCAATATTACATTATCACCATACAGGCTTGTTCACAAATATTTAAAACCTTTGCAACAGTTACAACAAAAAACAAAATAATACTAGAATAATTTACATGAAAATCTATAAAACAGCAAAGAGTTCACAAATTTGTATTATTTTTTCCTCTGTTTTTCTTTTTTTGTCAGCTTATTTTTTTGTACACAATAGCACTACACTCCCACAACAAGATCAGCCTTTTTACAAAACTCCCGACAAAAATGTATAGATTTTTTCAATTTTTCTTTTTTGTCATTTGTATTTTGGTTTTTAAAACCAGAAACCTGTCATTATGCATCCTTTTCACTGCCTGAGGAGGCACAAAAAAGGTTACACTCACACACACATAAACTCACACACACATACATACACGCGCATACACACGCATGCGCACATAAACACACACGCGCACACACTCACACACACGCACACACACACATACACACAAATACTTCACAACACTTTCTAAGAAAAATATACACTTACAAAATATGTTACAAATTGGCACACTGAAAAATATACAAGATTTCATGTCAAGAGTCCATTAAGAATCCTTCTGGTAACAACTCTAGACAATATTATAAAGCTCAAAATTCTTTTCAATGAAAAAAAAGGCAAACCAATTAATCCCAATTAATGTCAAAACCATGGTGTAAGTACATCAAACATAACATAACAATATATTATACATTCATAAAGAGGGCACAGAAAGAGTTGGGCTTTTCTTTGTATTTTTTTTGTCATCATTGTCTCTCAGGATAGTATGTTGATTTGTGTGTGTGTGCGTGTGTGTGTGTATGTGCATGTGTGTGCGTATGTGTGTGTGCGCGTGCGCAAGTTTTTTTTTTTCAGCGCATACTATGAGACAGCGGCTCTGCAGTGGCACCTTTGTACAAAAACAAAATTCGGAAAATAGTACATTCAATTGACAGTAGGCAGAAAAAAGAGAAGGCAGAGCACGGTGAGCCCCCTTCAGATCCTGTACCGCGTTCCGTCAGCAGCTCACCCCTTCCCAAACCTGGCAGACTGGAGGACACAAAGGAGAACAGAGAGAGACATTGAAGAAAATCTCATTACGGATGTAACAGCGACCGAGGTCACATGTTCCCCCTCAAAGCTACTGTGTTAACCAATGTTTATCCTGTAATGCGCTGTCATAGCTGCAAGGTGCCCGTTCCTCACATGGTCACAATTAGACGGTTCTGATTCCCTCTTTTCCATTTAAAAAGGAGTATTGATTATAAAAGATGACATTTCCAATGTATTTTCAATGATTAATGCACACCGTTTTATTTTTATATATATATCTTTGAAAGCAGAGGATTTTGTGCAATCTATAATGTGTGCGCTGCAGTGTAAAATCAGCATCGTGCCGCATTAGCATTTGGCATTAATGTTGATTGATCCTGAATGGTCTGGGAGGGGTGGGGACAGACACACTTTAGGGGAGCTTACAGTATGGCTGCTCAAAAAAACTACAACAACCAGCATGCTTCATTGCAGTCTGTCTAATCTTAACATTTGCAGGCAGAGTGCTTCAACAGGTTCTGTCCTAAAGAAGTGAAGAGTTCATTGTCCTGGGTGCATACAGCAGCAGCGTAACTCAGAGGGTGCACAGGCTACGCTGACAAAAAAATGGGAAATTTAGGCCTGACCCCAAAATATTTTTTCTCCAACTTTAGTTTTTTCTGCATGTCTCCAATTTTTATGAAAAAAATTACATATTTGACCACAAGTCAAATACCAGCGAGAGCATACAAACTTTGTTCTTTAATTTAGCCGTCATCTCACCTCTGACGAAAGTAATTTGCACAAGACTCGTTAATATATCAGCAGGACCCATACCATGTTTTTTTTTTCTTGTTAAATTCCCACAAATAATCTAAAGGCCCTGTGCAGTGATATTTGTTTTCTCTTTCTCTCTCCCTCTCTCTCTCTCGTATTCTTGTCAGTGGGGGGAAATGATCAATTTGTTTCAACTGTAATTGCCAAATAAAGTAATAAAAGCCACAAAAACTACATTCATGCATCCATTTGTATAGAGAGCTTATTTGACTCGCTGGTTAGTGATCACCATACTGTAAATCACAGCAGTGTTGCTGGACAGGTTCCAGAATGAATGGACCTCATTAAAAGAAAAGCAATAAAACAGTGCAGACCAGACTCTAACATCTGTCCATGCCTGCCATAGGATTAAATCGGTTGTTAAAATTAACTTAAATCCTTGATGCCACAGAATGTAATAATTGTTATTTGACCGCACAGGGACTACAATGTTGAGGAAACACAGGGAAAGTGTTTGAATGGCCACACTGCACAAGCACCAAGATTATTCAATATCAAAGTTACACTTAACACATTACTTATTATATGTAGGTCCTTGTCAGAGAAAAAGTGAGATTTAGTTCAGAATGTTAAAAATAAAAGCAGAACTACAGGACAAATCAGGGCCCTAAAAAAATTATATGAGATCAATAAAGCAACATCTGTACTCCCCTGCCACATGAATAAAACGTTCAGCTGAGAATAACACTTAATGTTACCCAGCAGCTTTAAATCATGCTCTTATGATACTGATAATTTGAGATATATCTCGAGCTGTGTGTTTACTGAGGCAATCACGGTTAAGAACTACACAGACATATAATTACAGTGGCCAGCTCTGTGTTTGACCCTGCACCCTTCTCATAATAAGCTCAATCTCCTGATCACAATGTCAGTCTAATCTACGTCTCAAATACAATTTATGCCAGGTAGACCAAAGATGTGAATTTTCTATCTTTCATATTTATATATTATATCTTTGCCACCCTTCAGTTACCTCTGATAAGAAATACACAGAATGTGCATCAAGTTGAAATTTGGTCATTCAGTGTCCTTCTTCAAGCAGTGAGGCATGAAAATGGCTGACTATAACAGACCATAATTAACAGTAACAGTTGAAGACAATGTTGCAGAGAAATCATTGATGCATGCTTTGCTTCTCCTCTCAAATATGTTATTAAAGTATTTGATTATCTGTCTGAGAGACATGAAAATATGTGTCGCTTGGATAGTCAACCTTCAGGATGGCAACTGGCAAAAAATATTTATGCATGGCTACTTTGGCTACTTTAACACTTAAATATTCCTTCAAAGTATGTATGTTATGCAGCTCCTGACTACATGTGAAAACTGTTGATAAATGACATGTAGTGTATTTGCCTCTTCTGGAATGCCCTCCCTATCTCTAGATTAACACAAATGCGTCTGTATTAAATAGAGGAATCTGTATATTTCGGTACTGACATATTGCTTTTACATTAAGTGATTAGTTCTAGGAATGCACAATATATCGGTTATCATTCTGTCAACAGCAGATAATAGCCTAAAGTAACATTGGTGGTGTCAGCTGATACTAAGATCGCATCTGATATGTTGGGGCGATATAAAACTATGCAAGTCATGAGTCATTCATTCTGTGAGATATAAGCAGGCCATGGGCTTTACGGTGATGCATTATGCTGAGGGGTGAGTTTGTGTTAGCCTGTACAGATGAGTGGGCATATTTCAGATTGTGTATGAAAGTGAAACAAAAAAAAAAAAACAACTGAAACATGCATTCTGCACAAGTCTTCTGTAGAGTGAGAAAAGTAAAATATTTTTTTTAGAGACACAAATTCAGTCATTAGTCATCAGGTCAGCTTTAAACAGGGGGACAGAGCAGATGCTGTTTGATTTTGCTCACCCAATCTAAGCTACCTGGTTGCATTTACAATCAGAACTTAAGGCTAGAGCAAAGTAAGCGAGTTGAAAAATCTTTTGCAAATGGCATGTTTTTACATCTGTTCTACATTTCAGCTGTTCCGTGCTGTTTGCTAAATCAGCAAATGCAGAAACTTGGTTACAGTTTGCATTTGAAATATGATGAAAAAATAAAGCCAAAAATGATCTACACTGTTAGCAGATGTAGCCATGAATACATCGGCACCAGGTAAGATGACCATTTCACAGCATTCTTAGTTAGATCAAACAATACTAAGAAAGGTGAGAAACGTCACTGACGCTTAGCAGAGTTTGTGAGAACCTTGGTAAGTCAAACTAGCGCAGTGTCTGAGAAACATTCTGAATGCTAGCTGCAAAGAGGCGACTTTGCATGCTGACATTCATAGCATTCAGTTGCCTGCAAACGTAAGAGGCGCACCATGACTGTTGTGCTTACCATTGGGGCACAGCTGAGGGCTCTTGGTTTTATCCCATAAAATATCTAATTGTACTGTGTTCTCTTCTGTCGCTTTCCCCATACGGCAGGGCTCCTTTTTCCGCCTCTCTTTCAGCTTCATGTAACCGGATGATGTGAGGTAAATTTAATTTGGCAACCCAAGTTAAAGAAAAAGCACAAAAAAAACAAGCAAATTCAGAGTCTTTCTGTTCTGGAAAGATGCGTAGATGCATGCCGCTGCCTGCTGCAGGTGCCAGTCGATGGAGATGATCCCAAAATATAACTTCTCTGGAATGTCACCTCTTCATGGAGAGTCCCAAAACAGAACAGCTAATATTCAGATAGATAGAAAATCACCTGTACAAGTTACTTGTTCATAGTTTGGCACATGAATTTTAGTATTATTATAATCTTTTTTTCTTCTTTTTTCCAAATAGTGCATATGTTTCTGTACAATGACATTAACTAAATCTGATTCCCGAAAGAAGAGCATTAGAGCATTTTTTTTAAAAAGTAATATTGAGTATATATTCAAGGCATAGAAATTAATCTCTGGGGCACTTGTTCCCAACTAAGGCCCCTTGGGGGAAAAAAGCATGTAGAACAAGAAGCAAATAACAAATTCATTCCAAGAATAAGAGGAAAATTAAGACAAAAACCCAAAACAATCTGATATGTAATCAATACAAATTGGTCCCTTTTTGCATTTGGAAAAGTCTGTCTCAAGACAAGTTTTCCACACTCCTGGGATGCAGGTTTTGATAACAGATGACAGTTGTAGTTCTTTACAGGAAGTTGTAGTTTTCCCTCATGACACTGGTCAGGCTGAAAAAAGGCCGACGGATATGCACTGTGTCCATATTCTGCGTACGATAAAACAGGGGTGCTTATGTTTTCACTGAAAGCATATGAGGGTAACATTTCTACAGGCAGGGAGAGAAGTGCATTATAAGGGAGAGGGCAGCAAGTTTCACTGAAAAACGAAAGAAAATTTCACGAAACATGTTCACGAAAAAGGCTTTAAAAACATTTTTCAAGGCTTTCTTTTTTTCTTTTCTGACAAATAGTAACCAAAACCAAAGTAACAAGAAACAAAATACTTAAAACCAAAGCAGCAACAGATCAAGAAAAAAACTGCAGCCATGGTAGTTTTCAAATCCCAGTCAAGCTGGACAAAATTACTCGATAGGTAGTTTGCAAGTACAAGAAGTTTCTCATGCAAGTTATTAAATTTCTCTTCTGGGTAAAAAGGATGTGGGGGTAGTCAAGGGGTAATGTCTTTGCCATGCAACTCTTGCTCTGAGTCAATGTGGGGGTGGGAAGGGGGGCGGCGGCGAGGGGTGGGGGAGTAAAGGGGCAAGGGGCTCAGCAGGAAGTGGAAGGAAAGAGAGAAGGGGGTGCAACTGCAGCCAGTTATGAAATATTACCTCAGTTTTTCAAAAGAGGCCATCAACGCTATGTCCTTACTCGGGTCGCGCTCCGCCCGCTTCCCCTTAACGCTCTCGACCCGGGGGAATTTCGCACTGGTTTTGTGACGGTACATCTTTTTGTGCGCGGGCCCATTGGTGCCTTGGCCGCAGAGGGCGGGCCTGTCGAACATGTTGCAGCCCAGGGCGAGAGGGGGGAAGAATGGGTGGGAGGCATTCAGCTTCGCCTGGATTTTGCTCCCTTTTCCAGTTGACTTCCTACCTTTTGCGGCTCCTGGGGACGTGGCACCCTTCCTCTTGGGGTCAGGTGGGGTGCTTGCAAGGATTTTCAGGGTCTTTAGCTTGAGACTATTGGACTCAGGGGGCTGGCAAACCTCAGAAGTGGGGCCCCACAGTGGCTCAATGGAGGCCATCATGAACCTCTGGACCTCAGCCATCCCAGAGGCAATGTTAGACAGTATGTTGGAGGGCTCCTCGAACTCTCGTTGGTTGTCATCCAGGAGGTTGTTGCCCTCAGACCAGCCAGTGCCAGGCTCCTTCAGCAGGGGCCAGTCCCCGGATGGCCCCAAATTCCCCCCACCTGGCATGCAGATGTTGTCTTTCAGCTGTCCTGGGGGAATCAATCCATCCCGGAATTTTTGGGGACACTTTGAGCCCCCTGCTTGGCCTTTGCCTGCCTTTCCATCCAGCAGAGCCTTGATCTTTTTGGATGACCGGGAGTTCTGCCGAGGGTTTTTGCCCTTCTCTGTCTTGGCACCTTTAGGAGCCTTGGTTTTCTTTGTGCCCTTCTGCTCTGGAGCAGAGCCCTGCCCTGCATTCTGCTGCTTGGTACCAGCCTTCTTCTTTGACCTTTGGCCTTTCACCCCCACACCCCCGATCTGATTTGCCTGCTCGTAGAACTCATTGATGCCACCGCTGGCATTTTTCTCCACCATTCCATTGCCATCCTCGTCGTTGAAAGTGTGGAACTGAAACTGGTGACTGTTGACCGCAAACACACCGGCCTGGTGTTCCTGGTGCTGGGGTGGCACGCCACAATTCCACTTCATCTCCGTCGCACCGCCCATTGTCAGTTCACCAGACTCCTGGAAATCCTTCCCCATTCCAACTCCCTTCATCTCGGGCCCCAGCACCTGAGGAGACAAATTGGGGGTGTCTGGAGGGGACATCTCTGACAGAGACGAGTGGCGGAACTTATCTGGAGTGAAGTTGGAGATGTCCAGCAGGTCTGTGGACTCCCTTAGCGGTGTGATGGCTTCGACGCTCTGCTGGATCACCAGCTTGGGGCTGCAGTGAGCCAGGAAGTTATCGTTCATGTCGTCCTCGCTGTCCTTCTCGCAGGACTTCAGGCTCAGGGAGCTGTAATTGCTGGAAGTGGCTGACAGCGAACCCACTGAGTCAAAACTGATGAGCCTGCCATTGTCTGTGTTCAGTGTGCCTCTCTGAAACTGTAGATGTCCCTCCCCGCACGGTACCTGACACGCCTGATAATCAGCGCTGGGCTGCAATGGCTGCTCAGGCAGATAATTCTTCTCATAGAGCAGTCTGTCACCGTCCAAGTTCAGCTGGCCGTACCCTGAGACAGACAAGTTGTCTGCCATTGGCATGGGCACAGGGCCAGGAAAGCTGTTCGGCATAATGGGGGTTTCTGGAATGTCAGGTGCGAATGACGGTTGGCCGGAGCCGAGCTGCGAATGCCACACGTGGGCGAAATTTGGCTCGGCCTGGCCCGCTGGGTTCTGGGGGGACTGCTGGAGCTCGGACTCAGAGGGAGGAGAGAGGACGCAGCTCTGGGCGAGCTGGAGGGAGGTGAACTGCTTCTCTTCATGGGCAGGGCCCAGTTGATAAGGCCTGGTGGCCTGCTGGGGAAAAAAGGGGATCCCCGTGCCACCTGACGAATCCGAGGAGTCTAACAGCGTCTGCAGATAGCCCCCAGGGACCACCGGTACGCTCGCGGCCACGTTCACAGATGGCGTGGGTTTGTCAGGAGAGCAGGTGGCTGGGATGAAAGTGGATTTCTCGGCTGTGGCAGGGGCAGCAGCGGAGTGATTTTCACACAAGTGGGGGCTGCCGCCCGCCACTGAGTCAATGGCCGCCCCATCCTTCACACCCCCAGTGGAATCCTGATTTTTCAGCACGGCACAGATCCCCGGCAGCTCCGTCACCATGCCTCTGCCTTCCTCCTCTTGCATGGCTTTCATTCTTTTGCTCCTCAGTCTGGCTTCACTCTTGAATTTCCTTATCCTGACTATTTTATTTCCCATTTCCTTATCTGCTCTTTCTTGTGATCTGCTACTTTGTGTCTCACTGTGTGTGATGACATTTAGGCCTAATGTGGCCGAGCGGCTTGGGGCCGCCACAGGCAACTGCATGACCGACAGGGCTGTCTCCTCTTTTGCGTTTCCTTCCTGCTTGCGATCAGACGAAGAGGAGCCCTGCTTGTGCGGTGATTGCTCCACAGTTTGAATTCGCTGAATCCTTAACCTATTTGCGATCTTGTATTTCCGTTTTGGGGGCCTGGAACTGAAGGGGCGGCTGCGACCATTCAAATGGAAACCGCGTTTATCGCCCACGGCAAGTCTTCGCCGCTCCTCCAGGTCCTGCCTCCTCTTCTGCCAAAAGTCCTTGAGTGGGGCCAGCTTCTCATATTCGCTCACTGCGTTCTCGCTCAGGCTCACAGTCGGGACCGCCGGATCCACTTTCCCGAGCTTGACCAACATCTGCTTCTCTCCCTTAAAGCGGTTGATAATAATGTACTTGATAATAACGGGAGGTTCCTTCCGGGAAGATTTTCGCCTCTTCTTGGGGCACCAGTCGTCATCCTCCTCCTTCTTGGGGCCGGCTGGAGGCTTCTCGCGCTTCTCGGTGGAAACGTTCCTCTCACCCTCAATGGAGTCCACATCGTAAAGGTAGTCTTCACTGTAACGGACTTTCCTCTTAGCCCGCAGGCCATAGTTCAGCTGACTGGAGGAGCTTGAATTCTCCCTGGATAGGAAGCGGTTCCTCCCCTTGGCCTCGCGCAGGGTGTCAAGGGAGGAGCCGGTGCATGAGCTGTCATCGCTGTACTCGCCTGAGTCCTCTGTGGAGTTGCTGAAGTCGAATATGTAGTGTCTTTTTGGGCTGGTGTCCGGCGTCCCGTCGGCAGGACTGCCGTTCTTTCCCTCCCCAGTCTCATTGCCCCCCTGCAGGTGGGCCTCCTCCTCTTTGAGCTGCGAGCCGGCCCCATCCTTCCTGACCACTGAGCCATCCTTCTTGGCACAGTTGACCAGGACATTGGGGAAGAAGTTGAACTGTGCTTCCTCTTGGACGGTGCTAGTTTTCTCCCGCACGTTGTCCTGGAAGGACTCATAGCGGATCTTCAGGGAGCACACGTCACTGCTGAGGGTGGAGTCATCGTCGTCATCATCAAACATGTAGTTGTCCACATCCTCCTCAGAGAAAAGGTTGACAGAGAGCTCGTTCTTGGAGCAGAGGTCCAGCAGCTCCATTTTGCTCTCACTAATGAAGGACTCAAAGTAGCCCCAGTCCTGGCCAGGGTTAGCCAGCAGAGCCTCGTCACCATTGCACTTGTCCAGGAGCAGGCCCTCATACAGGTTTTTGGAGGCAGGGTCATCGGAGTCACAGTCAGACTTCTCCTCGTCCCTCTTCTCCTCGTCGGGGGCCTTGTGCCCAGGGAAACTTAGGAGCTGATCGGAGAGGAGCTGGTCCCCATAATGGGAGGCATCGCCCGAGCTCATGCACTGCATTCCCATGTCAGGGATGGAGCAGGCGTCATAGTCCTGGTTCATCTCACCCATCTTCAGGCCCAGCCCCGGCTCAGGGTCGCCTGCATCCTTGGTCTCGATGAAGCAGCCCAGGCAGGTACGGCTCGGCTGCATCAGACAGTCCTCAGTAAGGGCAGAGACGGCCCCCGGCTCCATCATGGCGAAGGGGGCCTTTTCACAGTCCTCCGGCAGGGACCAGGGGCTCACGGCCTTGGCCGCACAGGACGTGAGCGCAATGGCGTGGGCGGAGGACTCATTGGTGGCTTGCTCGGGTGTCTCAGTCAGGCTCAGAGGGGAGGACGGACCCAGCGAGCAGGGTTCCTTGGCAGTCAGCACGGCTTTCTGGCCGGCCCTGTGCCCACTCGTTGCAGCCGCAGACGAAGGAAAGGGAGCGGCAGCGGCGGCATCTGCTGCGGTGTACGGCTTCAGATGACCTCCCAGGTCATGTGATTCTGCAGAGTGGAAGACAAAGCACAAGGACAATATCAGAGCTATGCATTTTGCTGGCTCCCTGTTTTCACTCAATTCCATTTTATTTTCCTTGAGCGCTCACAGGAAAATATGGGAGGACTGTTTGTTTAACTATTTCATTAGGCATTCATTGTTCAACACTATTACTAATAATGGCGATATATTCAATATTTTATTTATCTTTTCTTATTCTTTATTTTATACATTTCCTCAAGTATTGCACCAAATGTTCATAATAACATGTTCCCTTCTTCACTGATTGAATCATTTTAATTTCAGCAGCTGAAGAAGTGTATAATTAAACAACAACGGCAGCTGGTTTACAAGAATTATTAGCTTTGTTCGCCTGGCATAAATTAGTCAGCTGCGACTGAGGCAGGTACATTCACATGGCGAAAAAACCATTTCTGTGTGCTGAGAAACCATTTCACTAATAGCTACAAGCCCTGCCTTGTATCTTACCATAAAAGCAGTCGCTTTGCAAATAAAATGGAACGGTTTTGGTGGTAAGTGTTCACAAAACGCATTGGCTTTTAAGAGCCTGAGAGAAAATCTTACCTTTCTCTCAATGTAGTGTCCTGGACATGCATCAGCGCATCTCACCACTCCATCAGCCTTCAGCACTCATACACTTACTACAGCAGCATAACACACAGGGCAAAGCCTCTCCAGATAAGACACCATTGAATGCTGCATTAAAGATACAGTTCTGTTTTTATTCAGAACTACATTTTAGCATGACTCCCTTTTTTTAAAAAAAAAGGAGAATGGCACTTTTCTCTAAGTACGCTGCATGTCAAAAGTAAAGCTATACAGTATCTACAGAATACTACCTCCGGGGATCTCACAAAGACGCAAAGCCAATTATTTGCAAACTTGTAAAGAACTGTAAAAACATTGAAAAGTAGCATGTGCTGTCATATTACAATTACCCTTCGACTAACACAAAAAAACATAAAAGCGCCCATTTAAATATCAACTGCACCACCCGTTTCAGCGGACTACATGATCTGCATTCAGGCTCCAGTACCTGTTTGTTAAATGACTTGAGACACGGTTGGGGTTTTTTCAGCGATTCGACAGCTCCTTCATACACACCCCTCCTCCACCGGAGGGAGAGGCCCACAGTCCCCCAGCATCTGAGGCAGGCAGATTATTATTCTGCATTTGCTTAGCAGACGCTCTTGTCCAGTGGGATTCATACAGCACTTGTGTTTGTCATCCAGTTATACAGCTGGATATGTTCTGTAGCCTCTCGGGGGTGGGGGTGGGGTGGTGGTGGGGGGACACCATGGGCCCTGCTTTACAGCACTACTTATATCTGGGTCATTATCCTACATGGTCACGGTCATGAGCACACCTTCGCTACCACAACAATGAAAACCATATGAGCTACTGTAAAGACAACTGGTGTCTAGAATGTCAAAAAAGGACTTTTCAACAAATTCCACATAACAAAGATGTATCAAGTAGCCCAGACGAAGGAACAGAAGTAGCAGCGAAAGCAGGCAGTTCTTTGACGGACACAATTTCATTACTCACTTAATTAGTATTTCAAAGATGTCTCAACATTCACTCATTGCAGCCACCAAGTTAAAGCGTTTACAGAAATGCACTATCCCTGGTTCAGTACGCTTCAAGACAGAAATATCTATAGAAATGGAGTGAACTGTGTAACTCCCTGAGGGATTGGTTGTACAGGAAAGCCTTTCTCATCTGAAAAATCAATACAATTTATATATGTAGAAACATTTCTTCTCATGAGACCTTCTGATTCATTAAATGTGAGCCTTTCTTTGCGTCAAAGTGAAATATACACAATATATGTGCACACCATGTTTTTTTACAGTTAATTATTTTTCAGATTAATATGACACGTACAGAAGTTCGACAGATTACCAAAAATAGCCTGTTTTAAATTAAATATCAAGTGTGTGTTTATGCATGCATGCAAGCATGCGGCGTGTGTCTACATGTGCAATCGTGTGTGTGCATGTGAGCATGTATGTGTGCATGAACCTGCTGATAATTGTACGTGTGCATCTATACATACACATGTATGTCCATAGGAATTTTGCTGTTGCATACGTGTTTGTATGAGTGTATTGGCCTGCATTTGTGTATTTTGTGTTATTATGAGTGTGTGGTTCAGTATTTATATGTGTGTGTGTGTGTGTGCGTGCATGTGTGTACCTGTCTGTGTGCTTCCCTGCTGGAGGCTGGTGAAGACAGATCTCTGGTTTGATTTCAACAGCTGAGGAGTTAATGGTCCAGCTCAAGACAGATGGCCTCATGGTCACACCACACCATACCCCCTAACACCCCTCAACCCCACACACCCACACCATACCCCTAACACCCCTCAACCCCACACACCCACACCATACCCCTAACACCCCTCAACCCCACCCACCCACCCACACACACACACGCACACACACACACACACACACACGCACAACTCTATGCAAGGCACTCACAAGGCCACTTTAAGCCCTCATGAGGCTGGCAGAGCTTTGGAGAGAGGGACAACCAGTTGGTGCTGGCTTTCTGGAGCTGAGATAGAGGCTCCAAACCAAGCCAAATTGTTAGAGGAGCTGTCATTCTTCAGTGAGTGTATGGAGGAGTATGGGCAAACCAATCTTGTCTAAATGAAAAAACAATGGACTGGCAGCCAATGGTAAAATGTTCCATGCAGATCTAGTCGACATTTATGATGTGGTTGCCCTACCATCACTGTTCAATTAATCACACAACCACTACTGTCTATTTTCAGAGCTTTATGCATCGCCATTTGTTCAGTCAGTCATGACCACATAAAGGTCTTTGTAGAGCTAAAAATTGGTAGAATTTGTTTTTTTAAAAAGTGTGACTTATGTACAATCAGTCATTTTGTACTGCTGTCGACACAGAATACACAGAAGCCTGAGTCTCCTCCAAAAAATGCATTACATCGCAACAGTTCAAAGGTAAGTGTCAGATAATAATAATAATAATAATAATAATAATAAGAATAATAAGTTGTTTTTTCATGGCAGTGTCACTCAAACTGGATTTATTACTGACCATCTAAATGAAAAGAAAGGTAAAAACAACTGTGTTTGTTTTGTTTTTCTATTGCCTTGGATGTGTTTTTCATGTTTCCAATAATCAGTAGCTGCTCTCCATGTCAGTCTGCCAGTATGCTGCAGAGGCAACCGTGGGGTGTTAACACAGCCTGCTTAATTGGTTTTGACATTAGAGGGCGAATGCGGAACTCATTTTGGAGCACTGCTACGAAAACAACAACAACGGCAGCAGCAGCAACGACAACAACAAATAATGACCAATATTCATTAAGTTGAGGTATACAGTTGAGGTAGAGGGTGTTCAATAAAAATGAAAAGGCTTCCGAGACTTTTTTTTGATGAGTTTTGGAGATGCCGGTTTCATGTATCGGTTTATCTGAAAGCTCCCAAGGATGGGCCATGAGGGCGGAAGGGAAAGGGAGGACACCGTGGGAGACGGCAGATAAGCAAAGCACATGGTTACGGCCAAAGAGCACGGAGCACACGACCTGATCCTGAGATTTGGCAGGCGGGCCCGATCCCCTGAACCAAGCCTCTGCCAGGCAGCGACATGCTAGACAGAGCCAGACCCAGCAAAGCACAACCCGGAAAAGCCTGGCTACTGAGTCATTACAAACGCACCCACAAGACTACAGATACCTCAGGTAACTTACATTTGGTAATCTCTGCTGATATGTACTTTCTGTTCATTTGTTATTGTTCTGAAAACCAACTTGCTGTGAAATGTATGTGGACAAATGAATGTTGCACAACTAAATGACTAACTAAATTTAATCAATAATAATTCAGCACTACAGTGTTTTATATTGCTTACAATACGCATGAACCAAAATAAGAGAAACACTTGAACCTAAATCTGCAAAAAATACTGTCTATTTGTGGCATTTTTAGCTTTCACAATAAATTCTCAATAAACACACGATGCAAAAACCATCTAACCTGAACCAACTAAACCGACATGATGTGGTTGCAGCAGAAAACACCAATAACAGATGAGTAAAGCTTTACTGCATATGTGCGGATGCTAAGTGCTAAAATGCCTTAACAGCAATTGGCCCATGATCAACAATAAAAGAGAGGACCAGTGAGCTGGTGCTGAACCGCAACCCAGAGAGGTAACTGGTGGTCTGTATGTGAGGTGGAAGAGCAGCCAGGGAATGCAGTGGAATGGTCTTGTCCAATGAAACCAGAACCCTTACAACTGCAGTCATATCGAGTTTACACATGTTTGTACAGTACATTGGTTGATTTACTGGAACTACCTTTATATTCATATTCTACTTTATTTGCATTATTTACCTCATAGCCTTTCTTTTTATGATGAACTGTGGCGCATAAATACATTTAAAGCATTTTTTGTGGTTGTGACAGCATTGAAAATATTTTTGTGGCATGAAGTAATTTATATTTTGGTAGTCAACTGTAACTCAAAGGGAAAATGGTTGCAGCTCTTGCTGCGATTTGTGAATACTTCCATTTTCCAAACTGCATCACCATGAAAACTAGACCACAGAAAAGTTGATAAAAGAGGAGGCACTGAGCTTAGGTCATCCTGACTCTTACAGTTAATTGTGCGCCTTTGCGAAATGATGGATTAAGAGAGCTTCTCATTTGGTGGCATTTAGCAAAGCATGTCTGAAAAACGTCTGAGAAAAGACTTTTCTGTCAAAAAATACTTGTAAGGAATAGAAAAACATACATTTCAAAGTGTTCCAAAGTGTATAATGCAAGGTATTACAAAAATGTTTCAAAATGTTTTTTTTATTGAACAAATCTTATACAAATACTATCATAACATACATGTCTTTACAAACTAGTCCATCCTAAGATTCATTTTTTGGACTTCATGGCCAACCCAAAATAAAAACCTTATATAAACTGAAAAGTGAATATGTTTTTGGGTATATTCAAGAATCTTCCCCTCCACTCTCTCAGACACACACACACACACACACACACACACACACACATGGCTGACCAATTACTACAGCTAGAAAACGGATTTATTTGAAATCCATTTGAAAATGTTCTTGTCATATGTGGCAAAAATTCCTTCTCATTCCTTCCCTCTGTCTCCCTCCCTCTCTCTTACACACACACACGCATACACACACACACACACACACACAGATTTACTCTGTGCTGTTGTTATTAAACGTCCCCTCTCGGTCAGCTCCCCTGCATGTGTAAATGCCAGAGCGGCCTGTATTCTCACAAGTGGAACCTCAGCACTTGCCGCAAACAGCAGGATGCAGCGGGAAGGGAAGGCACACATTCACTCGTCAGACAGAGTTCTTGCGGTTTGACCGCAGACTGTCCCTAAGGCTGGCTCACAGTTACTGACTCACAACAGGGACAGAAAGCTATGAAAAGCAAATGTGCCTGATACCAATGCTGCTTTCCAAACCCATTCAGACCACACAAAAAACCCTGAATTAATCAGAGCAGGATAATGACTTCAGACTGGAGTGGATCTGCTTCTTGGATGTGGCTATACCCAGTCTTGAGAAAAAGGGGACATTTTTACCACCTCCGCAGTGACAACAAGACCTTGTGCTCTGCAGAATCAAATAAACACATTTTGTCCTCAGTGTTACCGTGCAACAGGTTAGACGTTCTTACATTTTGTTACATTTACATGGTGCCCATTTAGGCTGGATCTTTCAAAGAGCTTCACACAGGAAAAATATCGGTCCTTCATGATACATGTTTTGGATGTGAGTCTGTATGAACAGAAAAAGATTATGCTTGTCAAATCACTGAACTGTGATTTTTTTTTATTCATGCTGATGGTTCACTGGTAAAATAATATCTGTAGTCCTGTCTGGTTAAATGACAGTTTTATTGGTTTACGCGTGAACTGCTATGTATAGAGCAGCTGGTATGTAAGCATTATTATCATGAATAATTTATTTCCTTTCAGCAGAAGACAGGTCCCCTTAGGCAGGGCGACTTACATAGATTTTACACATTTTTACGTATCATCGTTTATACAGCTGGATATTTGCCAAAGCCATTCCGGTTAAAGGAGCCTCCTCAAGGGTACAATGCTCTTGGGATGTGAACCCGCAGCCCCTGTGCCTTAATTACTGCTACACACTGCCAGCCTTACAATGCACTGAATCACGTATTCCACTGCATAACGTCCTTAATTCTTTCTAGAAAAATTTAGGTAGCAGCTCATCTGAGCTGAGTGGGAGTTCTGCAAAGCTACATTATGTTCTGTGCATATTTTGCTGCTCCAAATTTTTGGCACATCTGCCCAGTCTCCCTTCATACTGACCCAATGCAAATTAAAGCAAATCGAGGATGGGATCTTCTTCAGCTGCTTGCATTTTGCTCTTGCATACTAATTGTCAAAAATGGAACATAGTTCCTATTTTAAAAAAAGTTGCATACAGTAAGTGGTGCATCAAAATGCTTATGGTTATGAAAACATAACAGAAAAAAGAGGAAAACTTTTTAATCTCTTGCGAAACAGAATCAAAACAAACACATTATGATAGATCTTTTCACAATTAAATTCCCAAGCCTCTAAGGACAGATAAAGTTTCTCTTTACAAAGTCATTCTCAATCAGTGTCGAAAAACCCTAGCTATAAAGCTGTGAGAAAGTGCTGTGCAAGAAAGTGCTATGATGGTTTATCAGTGACTTACTGACACTGAACCAATAACTATGTTCCTCCGTGGAGGGAAAAACATTCTTTTTGGTGAACATGGGTCGGTGACTGACAGCACACTTTAGCTCAACCCATATGCATGTTTATGAACTGCCAGCCTCCTAAAGCCTGCTCTTTAATTCATTTCTGAGTGTGACGTTTTGGAGCGATGCACCTTTACAACGTAAAAGGTAGTTAAGTTTCAGAATTGCAGATAACGGCATTGCAGGTGACCGACGGCCCCCGGGAATGAGCTAGGCGGCCAGGATGGAGCCCAGCACTTAGCAGAACATGGCATCTGTGAACCACAGAGAGGGATCAATTATTTCCTCTCCAAACAGGATGTTGAAAACGAAAAGTGGCACAACTGCTGGATGACTCATCACGATCAGCTCTGAAAGCTCTTCTCTCTTTCCTCAATCAAGCAGATTTCTTTCTCCACAGCACAACACACTTTACTACTCGTCTCAGCTTCCTTCTGCTGGAGAGTGGGCCGAACTCCAGGCTCAATGGAGCAGGGCTGGGTTTTTTTTTTTATGGAGCTCCAGAGCTGACAGGAGATGGAGCTAGAGCTAGAAAAGCTACATCAGACATGAAATGTCTTAACAGAAGATTATTTATTTATTTCATGGAAATAGGGTTTTACATCTATGCAATCTGTAGTGAGCTTTCCTAAAATACAAAGGTAGCTCTGTAAATAATCAAAAATATATTGTGTGTAATACATGTATGATTCTTACTGAAATATAGGAGGTCTATTGGAAATGATCTCTTGAAATTATCTACAAATATACTCTATACACAGCCAGTAAATAGTTTCTATATAGTAGTTGTATGAAAGATAATCTGTGAATATATTTATGAATATATACTGCACATACTTTACAGTGAGCTTTATAAATATATACAAGCAGACCTGGAAATACTCTGACCAAAGTGTTGGCAACCAGCGTGCTCTGTTAAGTAAATAATGATTCCTAAATTGAATTATAATAATTATACATTGTTTTTATTCATGTCTTTAACAGTCGCTCAAAAAGTGAGTCTGGAGCCTGACTGAGCACATCCAGATCTGGGGACCAGAATTACCCTGGAGCGCTGCCAAGCCTATATCACAGCTAATTTGAACAAAGAAGCACATTGCTAATTCATGCTGCAACAGGAGGGGAGCAATAAGAGCTGGTAATTCCACTTTCAATTTTCATCATAAAGCAGTGGAGTCCACTGTAGATCTATGGGGTTTCATTCTTCATTCCAGCTCATGTCTTAATTAATTTCTTTGGAGCTGCTGATTTGATAGGGACATGAATCACCTGTTGCTGCAGGTGGCTTTGTCCGCCAGCAGCTAGTTAAAATGCAGGTCTGAAACCCCCCAGGGCTGTGACTCTTAAGGATCTAAATGGGACACCATTATGATACCCATTCATGTGTCAAACAGACTGCGTGTTTTTTTTTTTAAATATGTAAACACCTGATGCTACATCAAGTCACTGTGCCCATCTCATGAAAATCAAGTCAAACACAGAAAGATGGCATCTTCCACTTGAAGAAATAAAATAATCGTTGCTATTAAATATTTATTTGCCTTTTGTATTGTGCTTTGAGAGCGTGAAGTGTGTGCTTGTTTGTCACTGGCATGAACGCCTAGTATTATGGCCTTGATGATGTCACAGAAAAAAATGGGAGTGGAGGAAGCTGATGGTGAGTTTAGGCTTATCATTAGGCCTTGGATTAGGTGGTGTTATCACAGGGTGCAGATTGGGGCATGAGCAGGTGTGTGTGTGTGTGCGTGTTCGTGTGTGTGCATGTGTGTGTGAGTGTGTGTGTGTGCGTGTTCGTGGGTGTGTGTGTGTTCGTGGGTGTGTGTGTGTGTGTGTGTGTGTGTGGGGGTGTATGTGTGTGTGTGTGTGTGTGTGAGTATGTGTGGGGGTGTATGTGTGTGTGTTTGTGTGTGTGTGTGTGTTCGTGTGCGTGGGTGTGTGTGTGTGTGTGTGTGTGTGTGTGTGTGGTGGATGGGGTTAAGGGCGGGGCCCAGTTCATACCATTCTCATCATTGATCCGTGTGGGGTTCAGGGCCTGCACAGCGAGGTTGGTTTCTTGTAGAACATCCATCAATGTGACCAGGTTCTGCCTCTCCCTTGCATCATTACCACTGACCAACCTGGACAGACAGACAGACAGACAGAAGGAGGGCATTTAGAAAATGTTATGCACCTGAAGCCCAGGCATCAGGGACCAGCAAAAATGCAACTTGGGGGGGTGGGCTTGGTGATTGGTAGCTACAGCATGGCACCACTCTGTCCTCTATGACATTCCTCACATTACCACAGGCCTGATTCAGAATAGCTGCTGGTGCTGAGTCGCTCTGTACCTGGTTTTTCGACCGCCTCTCTCTCCGGTAACGCACGCGGCGTGGAGCCTAAAGGAGACATCAGAGGGGTCCCTGGGGGGGCACGCACACCCTCTGTTCTACGCTAATTGTATCACACATCCACGCAGGAGACGAACATCAGAACTACCAGGCAGCAAGTAAATATAAAGCCCCATGCGATCCCGGCTACAATCTCCATGGCAACGCGATGCAAGATGTTGCTATTTCAAACTCCATTTACCATTGATTTCATAGCTGTTAACCCTTTGGGAGCATTCATTGTACAGTTCTTGAAAGATTGCGGTTAGTCTGATCGGTTGCGCTTGTAACCCCTCCATCTTCCCTGTTATGTCTTCCTGTCACAACCAATTCCGCAAAGGCATTTTAAACTGCAGATCGGTGTGGTGCAACTCTTTCATTTTCTTTTTTTCCACTCTTGACTTTTTCCTTTTCTCACAGCCACAGAAAGAAAAAATAAGGACAAAAGCAGTAGAAAAGAAGTCCATATACACATGATGTTGACACAGAGGATTGGAAGGAAACACAAACAGCCTCCAGATGTGGCTGGCTGTTTGCAGTCGGGCTTTTAATTTCAGCGCCACATACTCATAATGCCGGTTTACACCAGCTGTTCTGCAGTCACTCACAAGATACGCAGACGTATGGTACAGCCAGATTTCACAAATTCCTGAGAACGTGACCGTGTCTTGGAAGATGAGGGCAGCCATACATACTCTCATCAGGCAGACACTTCAGTGCACCTCTGACCAAAAAGACAAACTTACAAAAACTGTTTCATTCCCCCTGCAATATCCATTTTAAATAAGGCCACATACACTGGCACTGTGTTTTTAATGCACCTCTTCATACCTGCTCTTATTAATTTATGGAATTGTTTGTGTTTTAATGTAATTTTATGCGAGTCTTTCATGGGTGTATGTTTTTATATTGTTTGCTAGCGCCTAACCTAAGACAATTTTCTATCATTATTTGATATACAATAAAATCTTTTGAATTTTGTTTCTTGAACACATCTAGTCAGTGAGACTTTTGTTTAACCTGAAAACTCACTAAGGCTGCTTCCTACTTCCTTTCCTGTCAAAGCCTACTCTACAGAGAAAGGACAGGTGAAACCAACATGGCGGGACCTTCACCTAGTCGCTTCAGATTAATGAAAAGACAAAGGAAGGAGAGGGAGGACATTCATCTGGATCAGTATATTAGTAACCATCCTAAGACTGAATTAAATGACAGCTGTTGCACCCAGCCACTTTCCACAGTCCCTTTCAGATGTCTGTGGAACAATGCAAGCCTAGTGCCAATTCTGGAACCACTACAATGCTATTCAACCTTTTTTGAACTCTTGCACTACACACCATAAAATGCTGCTCATATTTTTTGAATACTTGCGCTACAGGCCATCGTTTCACAGTCACAGAAATCAACAACACATATTTTGCAAGATATGAAAGAAGAGAAAAGTGACACTTGCCTAAATTAATTATGTATTTAGTGTTTACAATGAATGAAGAGTCTTTTGGAAGGCTTGGAAACACGCAGAAATTATGACTGCATATGAA
Organism: Albula goreensis; assembly: GCA_022829145.1. NCBI lineage: Eukaryota > Metazoa > Chordata > Actinopteri > Albuliformes > Albulidae > Albula > Albula goreensis. The sequence continues at coordinate 32,842,159 of CM040746.1, read as the reverse complement.
CAGCCCTGTGACTCCAACAGCTGGGACTAACTCACAGAGTACACAGAACTAAACCTTCACTTAAACCTCCTACAATGCACAGCAAACATACAACAACAACACATTTCTTACAGGCAAAAACTCACAGCCCTGCTCATGCCAGCCTTTACAAAGTCCAAAACTGGCAAGGCATTCATACTGACTCTGCTGAATTGGAAGAAGCAGAGGATAACTCAAATAAAAAAAAAGAAAAAACAGAATACAGAAAGCTCTTTTGCTGTCTCTCCGCTGTGATTTCAGCTCAGACGTCAAGCTGCTGCTGTCTGGCTGGGACACTACTGCCACTCTCGTACTGCGTCTTCGCTGCTGGGCAGTGATCAGGAGCCAGGCTCACACTGGTCTGTGCAGCAGCAGCTCGGCTGACTGCAGGGACTGCATCGGCTGCACAGAGGGGTCCACACCCCACGGCCCCAAGGGATCAACAAACACAAATGCCATTGGCAATCGGGTCACAGAGGCAGTCCTGGCGGGTGAGAGAAAGCTTCTAGGACATAGACTTTCCTGCCACTCCCTAATACAGACAGTCACCACTATCCATCCCCGCAGGGCTCTGACGCACAGCAAAGGGGCGTTTGCCTTTTCCCATCACCCAGAACTCTCTGGGGCTGTTCACTGCATGTGCCCACCATCCCAATCTCCCGAGGTGAAGAGCAGGCCCTGCGATTAGCAGAATGAAGACAGACAGTCTGTGCTATGGAAGCTGTTTAAACTGGGGTCCATGCCAATGGCTGCTCCGGGTTTAGCAGGTCGCTGTTTGGTCTGCTCGCCAAAGCTGGGGGAGTGGAGGGCGGGGTAGATCACAATATACGCAGCTCCCTGTACCTTCACATTGAGCTGAGTAACCGGGTAAAATAAGCAAGAATGCAGCGTTCAGTGCTCTTATTTGTAAAGTGTCTTAGAGAAGCAGTGCTTATCTAGGATCAGTTTTACCTTGTAGCTCATTATGGATAAGGATAAGACATGGTTGGGTGGGAGGGTGGGGGGGGGGGGTGCCTGATCTTTGAACAGCACTCCACTACACTTTATAAGCATGGACTCAGGCCTACGCCATGTTAACCAAGTTATCATTTACCATAAAACGTTTCAACTCAAGAGAGAAGAAAAGATGGCTGTAATGTACCCGTGCGCGGGCGAGCAAACACACATGCACACGCATGTGCACACACACACGAGCGCTCACACACACATACACAAACAACAGTACCCAACAGTATTACATCAGAGCTTCACAACATCCCAGGTACACCTGTACACTGGCTCTAATGAAGGAGAGGTCAGGTGTCGGCACAAAGGTTTATACGGATTTGCTATTAAAACCCACTCTTAGCTCATTACTCATACCTCATTGCTGTTTACAGCGAGAGCGAGTGGAGCACTCGCATTAACTGCGCAGCGTTTAGCATGAAGGTGGCATGTGAAGTAGCTCATGAGCACGTAACACTGCACAGAAGGGATATAAAAACATTTTTTTTTTTCATTCACCATCCACATTGCAGCAAGGGAGCTGTGACAACACTGTTCAGCAACGGATTCAACATGGAGACCCCTCACTATAGAGCAAGCAACCTGTAAATGAGGCGCTCCAATCCGCCTGAGCTTGTGTAACACATAACAGTACCTTCTGCATATAGCAGGGTGGAGCCAGAGACTAATCTGGTGTGTTGGAACAGAGAAAGAGGAGAGGAGCGAGAGAAATTCTCATGCATTATTTTCAAAGCGCTAACGGACTTTCAATCAAGGGGAGAATCATCAGAAGCCCGTCACTAGTTAAAAAAAAAAAAAAAAAAACTTCTCTCTTCCCCACACCATTGATGAATAAATAATGAGGCTTTTGTAACCAACCACGTTGTTTCTTGTGGTTTCCAGAGATTCGATGATTGGGTATTTTAGGTTGCAGCACATATTTAATGGCCTTGGCACTTCAGACAGCTCGATTGTTGTGCCACCGTCTCCCACTGTGTGCAAATGCATTCATCAGACCAGCCCCACATCTGCTGGAGTAATATACATCATTTTGGTTTCATTTTTTATTTCAGGTAATCTTTGTGTTTTTCTTTAAAAAAAGTGTTTTTGTTTTTTTTTTTATGCAGCACATGCGATGGATAGGAACGGATGTGGTAAGCAAGTGAGACCACCAGGCTTTTGGGTTTCAGCTTTACAATGATAACAAGCTTCTGCGGTTGAGAGTAGAAGCAAACAAAAGCAAACACGTTTCCAAACTTTTCCCTTGGCATGACATGTAACTCCATCCTTACAAGCCACAATGTGCTGTTTATATCACAATCTAAAAGGGTTTAAAGATAGCTAAATATATTTTCATATGAGACTAGGCATGCAAGGATGTTCTGTGAATACTTATGTGAGGACAAAAAAAAACCCAACATAGTAAATGTGTGGCACGTAGCAAGGCGATATCTGCCACAGGCAGTGTAGACTGCCCAGGCACACGTACGCCGAGTCACATCGCCCGCCAGATATCCCACAATCCCACAGTTAGCATGAGCAGCAGGGCACGCCTTCTGCTCTCTCTTGCTTCAGTGTGAGAAAAGCTCACTCCTCTGCACAGACCATTCTCAGACGGCCGAGTGCGTGCTTTGCGGGGTCTCTCTGATTAAACCATTACACTAGTGAAGAGGAAGGGAAGCTGAAGAGTCAGATCACTGTCAAGGATCCAAATATTAAACCGCTTTCCATGCATTCCCTCTGCAGACAGTAACAAAGAGTGGCAATAGCATGCCTGATTCGTATTTTTAGTGATGACCTTAACTATTTGCAATGAGAATGGCACCTGAGCTTGCATTATGAGAGGTTCTTCACATTGTCTTCATAGCCTTAATTAAGTACTACTAAACAACATTTATACTAATCCACAAGTGCTTATTAAAACTGACATAAGTCCTCAAAAATCTTATTAAAACTGACACTGCAGTCCTGCACTGTGTTCTACTACTTGTTCCACCTAATAAGATGTCTTTGATATTTGTTATCGTTTGTTATTATGATTTTATCCTTTTGAATGATCACAAATGTCTATTTTTATGATATAGGATGCCACTATGAGAATTACATACAGGGCAGTTGATAAATGAAAAAAAAAAAAAACAAAGCTGCTTTTTTTTTTTTCGTTTTACGTGCACTACAACTGAAGATATGTGCCTGAGGCGAGTTGTCTTTGGCAACAGCATATCTCAAAACATTTGGAAATCCATCAGCCCGGCACCCCGAGGCGCGCGTTCGAGGTTCAATGCAAATGAGCTGGGTCGGCTGACATCTTTTTACATGAGTTAAGCCCTTCCTCTCCCTCTCTCTCCCTCCCAGGTGTCGGACAGCTTGTGGCGGCGTGACATCATTGTGCGGGACCAAGGCAAAACGGCGTGTGCACACAAGGCTCACATAGCCTGCGGTCTCTTGAAGTAGCGTGTGTACGTGTGTGCTTGTGTGTGTGTGTGTGTGTGTGTGTGTTGGGGAGGGTGTGACTCATCAGAGGGAAGAGAAATGCACATCATTATCCAACTGTGGAGACTGCCTGCAGAAACCCCCCTCCCCAAAACTACCTCACGCCATGCCATGCCACCCCACCCTTCCCTGCTGGATACCCTTCTTTTACAGTAGCTTTACACACCAGAGGCCATGGTTACGCTCATTACGCCCTTTCATGACTCACAGCTCCACTGCCTCAACCCATGCATTCTCACTGCACACCAACCTCCGACCTGTCTGAGGCTGGGCCAGCGACTCACTTCTGATCACTGATAAAACCAGACCGATCTGACTGTAGAGGAATCAATATGTATTGGAGAAGGGAGGCTTTAGTTATTAAGAACACCTCGAAGGCATTCCAAATATCTGCAAACATTCTTGGTTTTCGTTTTCATCATAGTAGCGCTGAAGGTCAGTCCTGTTATACAGCAGTCGGCTACAACTGAAACTCTGAGAAGATGAATGTATCAGCAATGATTCAATGATGAATGAATTGCACGAATGGCTGCTGTGTAACAACAAACCTCTATTATATCTACACCTTCAATTACATTTCAGTATTGGATAGGGGTTCTATACCAAGTACTGTGTAGGAAGGTCTACTCATATGATATTTACATGGTATTTGTATGTACAGTTAAACAGGCATAGAGCCAATCAAGTGTTGCCAAAGATGTGCCCCAAAGTTTTAAATACAGTACAATGGCACCATAATTTTTCCTTATTAAACTGTGCTGAACCAGACACAGCCCTGTATAAAGAGCAGGTAAGGGATCAGGTGTATGGCACAGGTTCAGGGAGGGAGGGAGAGAGCGAGGGAGGGAGTGAGTGGGGGGCTGTTGCATTTTGATAAAATGCACAATTATCTCTCACCCCCAGACTCAGCTTATCTGCTAATTCGCCACCGTCGCAAATTACGAGCTCCGTCTGGACCACCATTCGGTGTCGACACGTTTCGCAGGCGCGCCCCGGGGAGACGCAGAAATCTCTGCCGCGGCGGGGCAAAGGTGCTAGTTAGATTCGCGAGATAAGATTTTGTTTACTTGTGTAATTTATTTGAGAGATGCTTCTGATCCACCAGTCTCCCTCTTCCTCTTTATCGTGTGCGTGGGTGGGGGTAGGGGGGGTGGGGGGATGGGAGTTTGAGGTGGGGGGGTTGGTCATGGACTGAGGATGGGGGAGGGGTTGGAAATTTCAGCTTCTTCTGCTGTTTCGGTTACAAACATTGTGAGTGAGTGTTGATTATACTATGAAGAGGAGGCTTTCGGCCAGGATTGCTAAGTGCGGTTTGTCATGCCAAATTGGGCTACTTTTTTTCCAGCTGACTGCAGGGTATTTTTTTTCTGTTTCTTTTGGTTTTCACATTTAAAATAAACTGCCTACATTTTACACAAGGCCATGGTATAACCAGGATTGTAATTTTGTTTTGCTCTTTTCATCTCATTTGTTAGGCACAGGACTCCACAGATTAAATAAAAAAAAACCAGTAACTAAATGTAGCTTAACAATGTATTCATAGTGATCTGGCAGCCAGTTGGAAGTGGCCACAAAAATGAAAGTCTGTCACAAATCTGAAGCATACTGGACTTTAGTTTACAGCTTTGTCCAATTTAAACTTCAGCAGCAGATCCAGTGTGATGTCATTTACTTCATGTGAAGATGTCAGCACACAGAACATACATGTGCCCAATTCTGAGACTGGAACTTCTCTTCAATCATTTCATTTTCCAGGAATGATGGTATTCATCTGATTGCATAGAAATAATTCCCCTCATTGCAGCTTCTGCCATTTTAGTTTTCTTATACTTTTTCAATCTTATATTTGGGACTATTTTGGGCATAACTTTGACTATATCCTACAGATCTGGAAATGCTGCCTTCAGAAAACATGTAAAATAGTGCACCTCGTAAGTTCTCTTTGTGTGGCCTGAGAAAACAAGAGTGACCAGTGGATTTCCAGCAAGCTCCTGGTGCAGATGACCTTCAGCAGTATTGCTGGCTGCGCTGAATTATACGTGCATACATTCCACATTCTCCCACATCCATTACTGCAGCTGCGTTACTCATGAGACATACCTGATGACATCATTCACAATCATTGCTACCTTTGTACTGTTGGCGTTATTATATTTTCAGTGATATTTTAAAAATAATATGAATTATCACATAATTAAATGAATGCTTTCAATTATAGTTGTGATACAGGAATAAAGAACACATATAAAGAAGTGCACATGAATATTCATACATTTTATGTGAAGAATATTAAAACACATTTGGGGCCAATAGTATGTACCTACAACTCAGAATGCACTTATTACACACAGTATGGTGACTGTTCTGGGTATGCTTCCTAATTAGAGCACAAGTATGCATAACAGAAACAGCTTCTGTCTGGGAGGCTCCAACAGAAACAAAGTCACCCTAATTCATACCAGAGACAGTTATGGGCAACAAAAACTGTTATTTTTGTTTTTTTTAATAAGAAAATGGGTCAGAAATGTGCCTAACAGGTACTTCCCCACACAAAGAAGAACTGCCCAACATTAGCCGTCTAGTTAGCAAACTCCCTCCATTGCTCTGGAATGTGCTGAAAGATTAGTTTCCACAGCCCAGCTGGAATCTGGTGAATAATTGTTATCTTTTGTGAATATACTTTTGGTTATTTATACTGGGATGTAAAACAGCCGTCACCTTTTAATCTTTTCTCAAAGCTGCTGGGCACTTATGATGTCACAATGTTGGACAATGTGTATGTCATAAGGCTAGTTTGGGTGACTCTGTTCCTGGAGGGCAAGTGTGTATGCAGGTTTTTGTTTCTGTCTACATTTAGGCTTTTAGCAGAAGCCCTTATCCAGGGTACCTCGCACTGTCACACAATTTCTACACACTATGAATTTTTGCAGCTGCATATTTACCAAAGCAATTCAGGTTACAAACCTTGCTTAAGAGTACAACTGCAGTACCCAACATGGGAATAAAACAGCTTCCTGGGGGTTACAAGCACAGCTATTACAAACACCATTATTTCATTAACCCTGCACTATTTCATAGCTAGACACAAGTCAGAACAGTCTTTAGGTGTCATCCACTTTTCTATCAATTTATCTGGGGCAATTCAGATCAATTCAATGGTCTGGACCGCTACAGTACTGAGGAGTTCCAGGCACAGATATGGACCCTCTTTTCCCACCTTGGATTAAACCTGTTATGGAACATTTTTACACGGACTGGTGGTGAGTAACAAACCTCCAAGCTACTAGAAAATCTCTGATGCTATGAGTCCAAACAGCTGCTTTCCTATCAGGCTGCTCCCACTGGTCTGTGGAAGAAAGCTCCCCCCCAACCACCCCCTCAAACCAAAAATACAGGAACTTCTCTCTGTGCTTTTAGGGCACAACCTTCCTGCGACATCTGTTCTCGTGAGATCTTACTAAAGATGAGAACTTTATATTTCATGCATAATGCTTTACTTAAAATCTGTGTGCAAATGTCAAACGGGCACGGTGGAGAAGCGTTCCGTAATCACCCAGTCGACAGTACAGTGTCGTGACTGCCAGGGTCCTAGAGCTGCTCTGTTTACAAAGCCAGGTTCATTTCTTTCCTTTCTTCTAAGGATATAAGACTAATATTTCCAGTCAATCAAGCTGAAAATACATTATGGTTTCAAGTTAAATGTCAGCCAAATCAATTAACCTCCCTTTTTAACCATTATTAAACCACAAAGTCAATTTTATTTAATGCACACTGATGTTTTTTTATTTCTCAGAAAGATTTGTTTGCATCTGCTAATCTTTGGGGGGAAAATTCTGGGATTTTCTGTTTGGCTTCGACAGGTCTGTTTATAAAAGATTTGTCTACCCACTTGCACAGTCTCTGACTCTGATTGGCTAAAGAGCATGTTTGCTTTGCAGTCATGGTAACATATAGTCACCAAGGAAATGTGGTTTAAGACAAATACATACATGGAAATACCATTTTTATGCATATGATAGGCAAGACTATGGCAGCTTTGGTGGACCTATGTAGTATTAAAAAAAGATATATGTTCAATTTATTACTGAAAGAACCATATACATTTAGAGTGACGTACATTTTTTTAAATATTCATATTAAAATATGAGCTGTCCAGTAATTATTTCTCTTACAAGAACAGAATGAAGCTAAAAGGCAGAAACAGTGAAACTGTAGATTACGGCATCGCCTAATGCTGCTGCAAGGGCATGTCCCAGAAAAATAAGAAAGATCAGAGGACAATGTTCTCTGTAACATAGTATGCATTACATTTCAATGGAACACAGCTGATCAAACTGGTACTGAACTGGTTAAGCTAAGTCTACCATACCTGCACCTGATCTATTCTCATTTACAGTGATTATCTAGCTGTGGTTCAGATAGCCTGTCATCAGGTGTTATAAATTAAGTGTGCAGCTGCCAATGAAAGTACAGGACAGAGTGAAAATAGCTTTATGGGTGAAAATTCATAAAATAATTTAAAAAAAAAAAAAGAAAAGAATGGAATAAAATAAAATGAAGCCCTATGTAACGTTACAATGTGTCAGCATTGACATGGATGTACTTGTTAGGAACTGACTAAAGTATAATGAGTAACATTCAAAAAACCACATAAAGTACTGCTACATCATACAACAAATAAAGCATTAGCATATTAGAAGCCTGGCACATATGATCCGCCATCTTTGCATTCAAGGTGAAGTACAATACACAATGTTTAACATATACGTAGAATACACGATCATGAATTATAAATGACACCTATGAAATAATACCTGAGATGAGGAAGGCTTTGGTTTTATTTCATTCAGCAAGGAGAAAATACTGTGGATCTCAGGACGGCTTTACCTAAATCCTTGTTATTTTCTTTAATAATATTATAATTGATGGATAATATAAAAAATAAAAAATAAAATGCTCAAAAACAGATTCTCAGCCATGCAAGCTATCTCAACTAATCTAATTCCACCTAAGCAAATTAGGACACGTTATTAGATATAAAAGAAAAGTGAGGTGGACAAATTTGCAAGGATTAGAATGAAACTGTAAAATCGCATAACGCCGTGATGTGGCTGCCAGGCAGAGGGTTTGAAGTGCGGGCGAGTCGCAGCCGTGAGATTTCTGTGTTTGATTTATCATTCAACAACACTAATCTGACAATGGGGCTAGCGCTGCGTGCAAAAGCCGTGCCCCCTGCATAATATCACGCGCAGTTTCGGAGCGGTATTCCACTTAAGTGTAGTCTTAACCCCCCCACCCAACCCCCTTGTTTTCGGTCACATCGCGACAGCCCGAGTCAATGGACTGCATTACTACTGTCAAGAACAGGGTGCCACCGAGGCGTGACAAAGACAATAAGACCGCACGCTGAAGCACTGCTTGGTATCGAAAAATCGTAATGCGGTTTATGGAAAGATTTTTTTTTTCCCAAAACGATACTGGTTGACATATATCCATTTCCAGTAACATCTAGTCGCTCTTGACATTGCTTGACACGGGTTAAATTAACCCTGTAAATATCACCACCCACTCACAACACTTTTTCCCATTTTGTCCGCAGTGCAGCAGCAATTGGTAGCCTACAACAGAGATGCGCAATACAAATAATTTGATATATGATTGTTCTATAACTCCTAAGATCACTGAACCCTGGTCTTTATTTTATTGCCTCCTGAATCATCACATGAAATCCTAGCTTTTCTGCGTAATTATAATAAGGACTTAAAGTAAAGAAAGAGATCCAGCGTTTACTCTCACTTTTAGGGAGGAAAATTAATATCAAAGACATCCTATTTTACACAAACTTGGGCTCTCCATTAATATTGATGAGAGAGAAGACAAATTACAGTTCTTAGGTTTTTGTCCTAATTCACATGTTGAATACTTCAAGCAATCATTTTGTATTATAGTAGCTAAATATTCAAATAACTGACAATGCTATCTCATTCCCAGTATGTCATACATATAATGTACCTGGCTGCACCACAAGACTACCTCTGTGACCAGGTAACATCAAATGTCTTTTCTATGACACCACAATGTAAGAGGCCTCCATACCTATCCATTTCTGTCATTTATTATGATGATACCTCCGATGTGTGTGTGTTAGCATTCATTTGAGAACACATGTTTTGTATACGCATGTGTATATAGGTTTGTGTGTGTGTGTGTCTGTGCTTATGCTCGAGCATGTCGATGTGTGTGTGTGTGTGTGTTTGTGCATGCATGTGTATGTTTGTGAGCATGTGTACGTGCACATGTGTGTGTGTATGCATATTCCTACATCACTATGAGTTAAGCCATCCCATGCAGGCACACACGCTGTCTCTGGGGATCTGGGTAAAATGATGCTGATTGCTATAATTTGTCTCTCTAGTTTGGTTCAAACTGCTCTTGGAGTCATCACCTCCATGTGTCATACAAACAAACCAAACCCTGATTTAAGAGAAGTGTTCATGTTTATTCTAATGCTTTTTTGTTTTTGTTTTGCATGTATTCAAAGCACATGCAAATGTATATCCTATTTTGACATTACAGAGCAATAACCTTTGAAATGTATTTGCTATGGACAGGACAGAAAGTGAGCTGGACAGCACACCTCTAAAACAGAGGCAGTCTTACCTTCTTTTATCTTGGTAATTTTGCCTTAGAATTTGCAGTACCCTTCCGGTGCAAGAGCAAAAGGGAAAAACAATGTCTACGTAACCCTTCTGTAAAACTTATTGATTTTGATTGCATGTAATGCCCTTTACTGTAGTAAAAATTATTTACTAAGACTGCCTTCTTATCTATACTTGTGTTCTCAGAATTATATTGTTCTCTTCTATCAGTTTGTTTTCCAGAATGCTGGTATCCATCTAATAGGACAGAAATAATTAGCCTCGTTGCAGCTTCTATGTTTTTTTTGTGTGTGTTTTTTACTTTTTCAACCTAACATTTAGGCTATTTCAGGTATAGCTTTGAATATTTAATGGAGATGCTGCCTTCAGAGAAGAGGTGTAATATTGCACCTCTCAGTTTTCCATTCAAGAAAGCCATGCTACAACAGTGACCAAAGGATTTCTCCCTTGCTCCAGGCATTGCTGACCATATCACTGGCCCTCTACAGTATTGTCACTGCTCTTCCGTTATGCATGCATACACACCAGTACATTCTTTGAAGCATATTAGCAAAAACTTACCTTGAAGTGTACACAGGCACTGTATGTTTCAACTTTGTTACATTTGGAAGGGGGCCACTCCATTATGTCCACCGTAGCAACAGAATACCTTCTTTCTGAGTTTCTCTTCACATATCTCAAAAATGATAAGTTAGATGGAGTATAAGACACAGATTGATAAAGATTACTATGTGTCTGAAAATGTGTCTAAAATGTGTCTATGAATTTTTAAATAAATTCCATCCTTAAGGCTAGTGATGGCTGCTATGTTCAGCACAATGCTCTATGGGAAGAAACAGTACATAAGCAATATAAGCAATTATCCGGGTTCTGACAACAACTCACGTATTACAGACAATATGGCACCAGTCCTGACATGCACTACATAACACAACCAATACATTGCACCTGTTTTTTAAAAGGTCCTCCCCAAGAAGAAACCTTCACCTCTAAAATAATGGAGAAAGGGTGTCCATGTTACTGGGTATCCCCATAAAAATAAAGTCAAATGAAATGCATACGTGAGATGCATTAACTATAAATAATGGTTTGTTGGCATGAGGTTATACTGTGTTTCCCTTGTGCTATTTGATTGGTATAATCCACATCTACCCATTCACTTGAATGGCATCCAAGCACAGAGTAAACAACAATGATGCTCACAGTGAGTGTAGGCCCTCTCCAGATACACCGTGTTACAGTGTGTGAGGATTACCTCGCCTGTCGCTGTATGACAATACAAGGGTAATCCAGCAAATTCAGCAATATCCTACATAAAAAATAATTTCAAACCCTGGCAAGAATAAATTAAATTCATAGAAAAGAACACACTTCTGTTAAATCAAGATTAGCAAAACACGTGGAAAATTTAGGACAATGCAAAGAAGCAAAATCATATTTGATTGAAACTTTTTTTTTCTGGTCTCCCTTATCAGAAATTGGGGAAATATAGAACCATAGGCTGAACTGTTTGTAGTCGGCTCATATTGGTTTTGATATTTTGCAGGGAGTGATTCAGCTCAGATCTGAGGGAGGCATGGGTTAATGTCAAAGGGGGAAAGGGCTGAGTTTCACCATCTGCACTTATCTGCCTTTAATTATCCTACTGTTGACATTCGCTTGTTAATTGATAGGCAGTCTGGAGAGCTCCTCTGCTCCGTTTGTATTGTATCCATAGAGCTCCACACATCTTGTTGAGGAGGCCTCTGATTCCAGCTTATGGACATAAATTACCCCATTGTTCCCTCTCAGGTCGACAAAAAAGGGAAAAAAACACAAAGGGCCAACTCACACAATGTCTTTCCTTTCCCTTCCCTTGCCCAGGAAAATGGTCTCCTTCTGGACCATGCACTTTATTTCTGCTTTTTTGTTCTCAAGACAAATATAGTATTTAAATCATTCTCTTTTTTCTTATTTTATTACTGGCTTGTTCCAAACCTTGAAAAAAAAACACAAATCATTTGTATTAAAAAAAAATACAGACAAGACGTGAAGACTGCTGCACAATTGCAAAAAAAAACATCTCCTAAGAGCTGATCTCTGATCTTTTAAAGCAAAGGTTAATTTCTACTCTGCATACTGGAGCGTTTGCTCAGTCCTGCCATGTGAACAAAGCTCCCGGCCCTGAGTGACAGGCCACACCAATACTGCAGAGAACGATGCTGTTTGAGACTGGAGCACCATTGATTTTTGACAACAGCACAAGAGCTGATGGCAGGCAGACAGGGGAGCTGAAAGGAATGGGTTCTAAAATTAGGGCAGTCGTAATATTCACAGCACTGCCTCAAGTGAATGTAGTGCACGGTCCACAGGGGGGACAAACAGCAACTCAAAAGATTCTGTGGATTTGGCTACTTCTGTATGCAGTCAACAACAAGGAACTTTAAGGCCAGTCAATTTCAGGCTAAAGCATCTCTTAGATTTATCAACAATTCAGAGTTTAATTTCAGTCTGCATCTACAGGTATCTCACAAAGCCTTTGTAGAGTCTTTCTGTCAGAAAAGGATCCCTACCTGCAGGCTGGTGTATGATGTGTGTGTGTGTGTGTGTGTGTGTGTGTGTGTGTGTGTGTGTGTGTGTGTGTGTGTGTGTGTGTGTGTGTGTGTGTGTGCATGCATAAGTTTGCATGTGTGTGTGAAGGAAAAGGGTAAAGATTTCCGGGAAATCAGTCACCTTCCTCGCATTCTCTCACTATCTGTTATATTAGCTGAAGGGATCCAGTGAGGTGTTGGAGGAGTTGATTAGGTGTGTAAAAGTCACCATGCCAAGGAACCTCTCTGGACCCAGGGCTTAATGAGTGGGAGATGGTTTGCTCTCAGAAAATGGGAAAAAAAAGCCCCAGTTGTCAGCCTGCCTGTTCATGAGGAACGGAGAGACGTTTCACTGCAAAGGCCATGACTGACGGCCCAGCAAGTGCTTCCATAGAATAAAAAAAAAAAAAACAAGTTAAAGATCACCAAACAACAGCGTTCAATGATGAACCTAAGCCAGCCCCCCACACCCAACCCCACCACATCCCCCAACCCCCCAAGCAGAAAGCACCGCAGTTATCAGGGACCTCTCCTGTTTCACATGCATCAAAATAATCTTTTATGATCCGACAAAAAAGGTGTCGGATCTGAAATGTAATCAGTGCACACTATATCCAAAAGGCCCCGGATACCTATGCTGTGTTCACTCTGGCTTCTTTAATAGGTAACAGGGGCAGTGCACCGGTGATTGCTCCACTGATTGTTGTTAATGCATAAGGTAGCTATGTCCTGGAGGCTTTTCACAAGTCAACAGAGGCACTCACTCAATACCTTTTTTCTCCTCCTCTTTTCCATTTTACTTTGCCATATCAGTCTGATACATTTAGACCGAAAGTGATCAGTGTTTTCATATTAACTTCGGTGTAAACTGTCTCGCTCACTCAGAATTTAAATGAGGCAAGGTTCTGTGGAGCATTCGTAACATATCTGCACTCTGGCACATGCTGCTGTGAACACATGCAGTATTAATGTAATAGCCAACATACAGAAAGGCAGCTACGCATGTGGTATACGATGCTATGCCTCTTGTGTCACGGTGCCAAAAATACGTCCTTTACAACCTTATGTGAGTTCATCCGCTATACTGCAGAGTATTGCTAATCTATTGCAATCGTCCTCACAACGTATTTAACATATACAGCACTGTGTCACACTTCCATAAGGGCAGTCAGCACCTGAAGTTCTTAATTTAAACCCCCATTAGTTGACACCATAGCGATCAATAGCCTTTCTAAGTTGCACGGGAAGGCCCCTAGCGTGGTTTCCTTTATTTGGAAATAACTCTTCAGCATTACAATTTAACTGACACTTGAAATACATTTTAGGCTTCCTGGACAAAGTCAGTAAGTGTTTGAAAGCAACCTCCGGAGAGGTGTACCCCAGGTCAATGGCCCTCAAAACTCAGATTAATGAATTCTCAGAGTAGTTCCTCCAAACCCTCCCCTTGTTCTTCTTTCCGTCATACGTAATACCATCCAGCATGCCTTTGAAGCTCTACAGATCTATGCTTTGTTCTTTTTTGGGGGAGGGGTAACATTTCATACTGTATGAATTACAATCTTTATTTTACATAAATTTCAGCTACTGTAAACATTGTAAGGAATTGAGAACAAATGACAGACAATGAGACGTGGTACATTATTCCCACTGCAGCCTCACTGGCCCAACATATCCAGAAAATTGGACAAGCCAACTGATCTGGAAGGCGTAACTGTAAGAAAAACCCTGCGCCAGGGAGAGTAAGTCTGTTTTAACATCTTGAATGGAATTATTTAAGACATGTCTACCAAAAAGTTGAGTCGAATTTTGTAAAAAAATATTTTCCTTTTTTTTTTTTTCCTCACAAGAATTGACTATGATCCCAGCCTCATCCACCGCAAACCTCCACCATGGGCTCAGGAGGGAGTGGCCACATGGTGCAACTGGCCTTCACCATTTTTCACACGACAGATGTGACACCAGTCACATGTCCTCTATGCTGCTGGATGAACACAATGTCAATATTATGCAGGGGGCAGCCCCTAGTTTAGTGGCTAAAGAACATGACGGGTACCCCGAGGTTGGTGGCTCAAGCCCCAGTCTAGCCACAGCAAGAAACCCTCGGTTAGCCTAATCAACTGCAAGTCGCTTTGGATAAAAGCGTCCGGTAAATGACTGTAATGTATTGCAATGTAATGCTGGGTTCACAAACCTGCGGTCAGCCGGGCAGTCCGGAAGGGCCACCAAATAGTGATGAGACTGATGAGTTCAACTGGGCTAACCTCATCAGGGCTGACTGTTGCCGGTATGGTACTGAGTACAGGGCTGGATCTTGAGACCCAGAAGTGGGACGCACAGCCTCACCATGGACCCCTGCTTTTACTGAGTGCTCTTCCTTGAGGCACCACCCAAACTTGCCTTGTTACAGATGTGCGTGGAAAAAGCTAAGCCAGCACAGGGCTGACACACCATGAGGAAAAGTGATGATCGATCGGCCTGAATGGAGCTATGGGCCCAGAGATCTCAGCACCGTTCACCAATCTAACAAGCTACCTCACTGCTGCCACATAAAGGCACAGCTATAAACCTTTGCCTCCAGGAGGCATTATTTCATAAGGCAGGTCCAGAGTATGAACTGCTGATGTTGGAACAGTGATATGAGCACTGAATTGCATCATTCAGCTCAACACTGTTCCCATAACCCTCTACAAATGCAGGATGCATAATGATAAACTTCTATCTCTATCTTTTTTTTCTTTTCTTCCTTCTACTTCAGACCATTTTATACTACATTTTTACCAATGCAATATGAAACTATATTTTTATTAGAGTCAGTACCTGTTCACCAGCCAAGGGGCTACAGATGGAAATTAGTTTATAGCTAAATCTGGCACTATATCTACTGATGCAGTTTCTGACAGGTTGATCATTGTGTGCTGTTCTTTTTAACTAAATAAAAAGATTAAATGAAACTGTGTGAGATCACTGGTCCACATTTCTTCAAATCAAAGCAGCAATTTTAGCAATGCAATAAGTTATCTGACTAATAATAAAAATAATAATTATTATTATTATTACCTCTGGTATTATTATTATGATTATTATTATTAGGCTGTATAATAATAAAAGTTATTCTGGAAAAAATTATTCTGGATTTAATCATCATTTTGAATGATCAAAAGTGATACAAATTTGTATCAGGAAGAATGGCATCATTTCTAAACCTGATTGGCCCACTATTAAGAAAACAATGGCAGTTTATCAATTCTGAACCTCTAACCCTTACTTTAATATTACTATACATAAACACCACTGTAAATTCATCCAGTAATATCTATTAAAAATTTTAGATAAAATTTACATCATTGTGACTTCTGACTTCAACCATTTTAAGATTCACAGGCATGATTTTAATATTTTACATATGTTGTACCCAAGACACCTTCTGAAATATGAGCATTTCATGTTCTCATGTTCTCATGAGTGTAAGGTAGAAGGACAAGCACATAGATTTCCGGGAATCATGTTCTCTTATATTTTGAAATGCTTTTGCGTTGTGTTTTTATCCCTATTTATGCATTTTGCATTTACCAACTCCTCCCTCTTCTCTTTTATAAAAACCATGACCTTTAAATGATGTCTGAGAAACCATTTTATTAATTTCTAATGTATCCTTTACTGCCTGTTGAGTGGTGCTGAACAAGAGGAGGCGTGGACAAAAACTAAAGCATGCCTGAGAGAGAGAGAGAGAGAGAGAGAGAGGAGAGAGAGAGAGAGAGAGAGAGAGAGAGAAACTGTGATAAAAACACACCCCAAGAATTGTTTTCTTTGTCTCACCCTGAGGTTGTCTAATTTGTAGAAACTGATTAAGCATAACAGGTGCAAACTCCTGCAAGCTTCCCACGCAGCACTTCGTGCGGTGGAGTCAAAGTCGAGGGGGCACTCCGCGAACAGTGTCAGCGTTCGTACCATTCCCTCACAGTTCATTTGTAACAACACCTGGATATCTCTGCGGAAAACCACACAGCCACAACGACATAGAGAAGGGGGAAACAAAAGAAAATTCACACTCCAGTCTCGACTTCCTTCACAAAAAAAAAAAAATCCCTGTGAAAACAGTCAACTCGCTTGTGCCATCTTGCCCAGTCTTTGTCTGTTTGTCTGCTTGGGTCGTGTCAAGGTGTAAATGCAGCTGCCAGTCCATAGCTGAGGTTAAATTAGATCTGAAATACTTCCTCTCATCTGTTGTAGGTTATAGTGGTCATCGGCCCTGGAGCTCAGTCATTTTCCCCGTGTCTCTGGAGAAGGGGGGTGGCCATTGAATACCCTGCTTTCGCCCTTTTGACCCCTGTAACCTTACAGAAACACAGAAAATTGAAGGGTTTCTACCAATGCTGTATTTTCTAGTTCAGATTTTTACCAATGAGATAGCCTTTAAAAAACGCTGTGTATAACAATTGAGGACTGCAGAGAATCATATCAGACTAAAAGAGAATTAAATACTTCAGCATACAGTGATTTTTGTACACACAATATTCTTTTGTCTCAAAGCTGCTGAAGTGAAATGGTGTGTGTAATTGTGTCAGCCAGTTGAGGTATTGACGGTCTATCACTGTTTAATTTATCGTTTGGCAAAGTGAATTGAGGTGCATCTTTTTCTACTTGCCAGGGGGGTAGAAGGGGCATATTCACAAGATGTGAGTATTAATATAATTAATACAACATAACATATCGAGTGAAGGGTAAGAAATACTGACTTCCACTAATTCTTGATACATAGTATATGCATGCACCAACCAGATATAAAGGCGTCTAACCAGCGTCTAACAAATGCGCCTAATGTAATGTAATGTGATGTAAAAAGACAGATTTATGTGTTGGTGAAGCCAATCAGTGAAGAACATCCTCTCTTCAATGGTTTCATGATGGAGCAGTGACAGATTATTCAATGCCCTGTCTTCTTAAAAACAAATAAATAAATAAAAAAACTAATGAAAACCCTGTGCAGTGTTTACCCATAATGCCCTTTTAAGGGCAGAAACCTGCAATTTGTGCATCCTTGGAAACAAAGGCATGCCTTGTAATCAGATCTCTGCAATCTAATTAAGGACACATCAAGAATCATCTGCGCTCATCAGAGAATAGAGACGGAACAGAAAGATCCTCCAAATCCGTATCGTGCTGTGTGACGTGATTCTAATTTTTATATTCATTGCAGTGTAGTACTACATCCTTCAAGCACCCGGTCCATGCTAATCCACAGCTGCCAAAGAGGAAAATGTCAGACTAAGAACCTTGGAAAAAATAAAAAAAAAATAAAAAAGAAGACCCGCCTTCTTCTAGAGAATGACTGTCCTTACCGTTGGGATACGTACGTGCAGATGATGTTACACTGCGGCAATGCATCTACACAGTCCAGTAACAAACACTGCGATAAGAAAACGTCTCCATGGTCTGGCTTGGGTGAGGGCTTCTTTTAACGAAATGAGGAAAAGGAACTGCAAACCCATCTGATGGCTTTCAGTAGGCCACGGGTTTGAGATGCAATTAGACCTCTTAGGGGGGAATAAGAGTATCTAGCTGCATTTAGGGTTCCACAATCAACAAAAACACTGGTCTCCAACGATTAATGAGTATGGAATGGAAGTAATCCAACACTCTCCCCATGGGATGTGCAAAAAGTAATGCAGTGAACACTACACGGTGTTTAGCAGGGGGAGATCTGGCTCTCCGGCACTGCAGTGAATACAAGCACCCCTCTTCCCTCCTGCACTAACTACCCCCTTTATAACACCCAGGTATCACTGTAACGCTGAGCTCTGGAGCGTAGTAAGAGCCAAGCTTGAGATTCTTTGTATATTTCCTTAAGAAATCTGCACAGAGCAGACGTAAGCAGTTATGCACTGGTGATCTTCCAACCATTCAGTTCTAACCTAAATCCTGCATTTGCACGGATTAACATATTTAATACAACCGTTTCACAAAGTTGCTAATTATCCAAAAAAAGGCCATAGAGGATGGTGTGTATAGTGCATAGAGGATTCCTGATTAATCATAAATGTACACAAAGACAATACAATGCTGTATGCAATGTAGACCAATGCATACATCATGAAAAACAACACATGAACCACAAAAAAACAATACTCTCATCTTGGCATATTAAAGACAAAAATCAATTTGATTGGAGCACTGTCTTTCATGTCCTGGTAGAAAATTGTTGTGACATTGCTTTTTGTCTCTCACAACATTTTATTGTATTGCACTTCATTGTATCTGTTTTTAATTATGGCTGGTATCCTCTGTACAGCCACGGCTGAAGTGAGATGGGAATAATGACGATTCTCAGCGTCGCTGGTGCCCTCAGAGCCGCGACAGCCCGCGCATGTGCAGGAGCTCTGCATTTATCGCGTAGGGGAAGCTCCCCGGCAACGGCACAGGGAAGCTCCCTGACAACGGCACAAGGCTGGGGGGGACAGGAGAGGCACAGGAGCGCGGGATGACTGACACTCCCTCTCATATCCGCACCCCCCGGGGAAATAACCCCTTAATTCAGCGTGCGCTATTACAGCGAGACAGGAAACGGGGCAACTCTGAGTTGGGGGATATTACAGGCCTCCCAAGCGGTTTTAAAATATCAGGAAATAAAGACGAACATGAGGGAGAGCGGGTGACGCACAAAGCGACCGAGGGCTTAGCGAAAGCTCCGATCGGGAGGGGTGGGGCGTTCTCCCCTTCCTCAATCCCCTCACCAAAGGAGGCTGGAGCTGGAAACTGCGGCCACCCTTCTGAAGCAGGAGAGCACGCATTTACACAGATGTGGTGCGCTGAGAGATAAGACACCTCTGGACTCCTCCACTGAATTACCCACCAACACTAACATGGCACTCTCACCGCCATTAAAAAAAGTCCCTCCATGTTCACTCACTGGTGGATGCATTGCACCATAGTGACACCAGGCCCCCACCCATCCACACCAGCAGCAGTGTCATCACCTTCGCAGCTCCACCATTCTGTGGGAATGACACAGGTCTGAGCTCTGAGCAATTTATAAACAAAAAAACATTACACATGGCTAGACAGCACCTGCCTCCCTGTCACCGAAAAATTGTTTAACAGCAGTAGTCCTGCAAAAAAAAATGTCAAGAATTTCAAGAAAAGCAAAACCATGGGAAGTGTCCATTACTGTATGGTTGCTATTCACACCATAGCAGACTTAAGTAATTTCAGTCGGGGCTCTCTTACAGTGCATGTACTTGACCATACTGTACATGCATTTAAAAAAAGGCAGTTATTTTCCTGTATTCATCAGAGGCTTAGCTGTGCCCCAGTCGAGGGACCAGAAAAACTACGCATCCCTGTAAATTGGAGATTTGCGGCATGATCTTTGCACGACGGTGAGAGCTTCTTTCTCTGCCAGACCCCTCAGCTCTGAGCCTCACGAAAGCCCACAGTAATGGCTGCCATTCAGGCGGTTATTAAATAAGCTTTCACTGCAGAGCGGGAGAAAAAAAAGATGCATTCCCTACCTACAGCACTGCATTAAAAGCAGACTCCTCTGGAGTTCAATCGCTTGGCACAAAAAGCCAAAGATAACAGCCTGATTAGGATAATTTCCCATAATGCACTCCGAGCGAGAATAAATGCATGTTATTAACACAAGAGGTATGTTCCAAAGATCTGGACCAGCACAAGTCTTGTTAATCTGGCAGGCCATCCTGCTGCTTTTAACTACACAACTAATACTCTCAGAATTGAGGGGAAGAAGGTAACTTGGATCAATTAACATGGAAAAGTAGTGGGATCAGATGGTTAAAAGAAAAAAAGGCTTCAACAAAGCCCTATAGGATAAGGGCTTAACGGCAGGGGTCTGGAGCTATGGTTTTCAACCCCAGGCCTCTGGACCCGCTGTGTATGCAGGCTTTCACCCCAGTTAAGCTCCGGTAATTATCTGTGATCGATCTGTTAATAGAACCTGATCTGGATTTGATAAGCCTTTGACCGTTTTCCACTAGGAGATATATGTGTGGCCTACCGGGTGGCATGCCCTGCAAAATCACTGGGGTGTGGTGCAGTGAGGTGTCCTGCATGTCAAACCTGAGCCCTGACTGCACTAGCGTCAGCTGTGACCGACCCTCTGGGTGACAGACGACGGGCTATAGTGTTGGGGAGGGAGGGCTCCAGTTGGCAGAATATTCCCCACCTCACCACACTGCACACCCACCACTCCTTTCCCATTCACAGCCTTCCAGCTTAAGGGCTATGTGGCTCTGCATGTGGACGGCAGAGTGAAAAGTTGCAGACTGGAGGCACCAGGAGGATACAGGCTCTTGTCAGCAATCTCTGAACAGATGGAGGGCATTTTCAGGCATATAAATATGATGGAGTTCTCCAAACTGGGACAAAAGTAAAAAACAAAACAGAAAGTCCAAAAACACAAGTTGTTTGTAAAAACAGATAGATCTTTATAAAGGGTATGGAAAAACCCCAAATGAATGAATGAATTGCTTAATTTCATCTTAACTGATATATTTTTGCTGTTGTTGTTTTCGTAGGAAGCTATTAAACAATTGTACTGTCCAAGATTTAGGAGGCATATTTTCACAAACACCAGTTTGAGAATTTTATTTTCTTTGTCTTACTTACTCAAACACATCTTCCAAAACAGACCACATAGAATGTCAAAAAGAATGTTTTCCTTGCTATTACTGTCTGTAATGACAAGAAAGGGATTAATTCAATTAAGTTTTCAATCAAACATGAAAACCTCTACAGTCACTGGATTCCTAGGTCCACCAATGGTAAACAGATGTCTAATCTAGAAAATGAAAGAAAATTATATAACATCTAAAGAGGAATTCAACCTGAAAATCTTTTGCAATTAATTGTGTTAATCCCTTTTACAAATGTAAAAACATGTCTGCTAAACCCCTGAGTTTTGTGTCATTTGCAAATGTAACTTTTTACTGCATAAAATAAATCTTTTTTAAGATGATTTATGTATAAAACAGGTCCACCTCCCACGGCACCTTGCTACGACACAATCCCTCAGAGCATTGATCTCTGATTTCCACCTCGTGCCAATGATGAAAACACTCAAGACATAACTGCGTTAGCTTTTACTGATTTCATTTTGACAATGAGATTCTCACATGGAAATGCACATCAAATTATTTTTAAAGGTCTTAATACATAAAACCATATTCCTGAAGTGTATTACACCAACTGCATGATCTGTTATTAAGAATTACATGTCATGTTACTAGCAATGTGCTTGTATAGCTCGGTACACCTATAGAGTTCAGAAGGCTGAGTGAACACATGAACTGGTCAAAACATTTGTTCATTAAGAGGTTTTTTAGTCAGTGCATAAAAAATATTTCAGTGAGTCTCACAAACACAATTATTGACCTTGTGAATCATTTCGATTTGGCAGTGCCTTGTACCATTTGAAGAATTATCACTGACTAACGCTAACAGTGTCAAGTAAAATGAAATCCAAATGGTTTCTTAAGAAAAGGAGAACAATAAGGCATGTGTGAATAAGAAAGAGCTCTTCATTAAACCTGAACAGGGATCTTCATATACTCAGGTTTGACTAACACTGCATTAGCATCTAGTTCAAAAAAATGAATCAACTGACAACCTTGTATTTAAAAAAAAAGCTAAATTCCCTACAAAAAAAATAATTCAAACAATTACCGCATTCATATCCAGGTTATCGTACACTAATGAGATGTGACCCTTTCCTGGCTGACCTCAGGCAGATGTCTGATTGTGTCTCTGGAGTTCATTAAAACTGAGGGGGAACGCCGAGTGTTAGCAGCGACACCAGCATCCTTCTGTTTCTGAGCTCGGCATGCAAATTCGCCTGCTCCGCACCACACAGCTGCCAGGTGCCAAACGGTCACCATCATTAAAAGCCACTCCCCAAATTTAATTTGCCTCCTCTCTGATACAATATGCAAAAGAGTTGATTAAGGAGGACATCTCATGGGTATGGAAGGCTAGGTCTTATCTGGGTAAGAAGCAGAATAACAAATGAGACATACACACACTCTCAGACAACCGCACACACACACACACACACACACACATACACAACACACGCTGACTTACGCATGCCTGCACACTCACAGGCAGACAAACTTCATTTATACACACACACACACACACACACATACATAACAACCACACAGACACACACGCACACAACACATACAGGCCATGCACATAAACAGCAAAACCTACATTCTTGTACATAAACACATATATACACATACACAGGCAAATGTTCAAACAGCAAAATCATAAAATTGTCAAGTTTGACTTATTCTTGCAATTTAAACTGAATGAAAACTGTTTAAAAATAGATGATTTTATCATGTATTCCAGACCTTTCTATAACAGCATTCAGAGCCAGTCCAGGGGTAAGAGAATGAGGCTTTGCGACACTGCAAATGGGTGGATTAATGCTACCAGGTCATTTCACCAATCATTGTGTTTTATTGTTAACAGACATAATAATTGGTCGAAACAACCCAGCAACCAACCAGAAATTATAGCCCCACCCATTTTATAATTCACCCATCACTTGGTAAGTCAGCCCAATTAAGAGCCAGCAGAATGGTGTAACATAATGGGATATAGTACATACTGGAACTACCTTGCAGTCCTTGACCAGTGCCATACCCGTGTCAACCCTGTCTCTTTTTCATTTCAGTGACACTATCGGAAGACATCTTCTTTTTTTCCATTAGGGAGCAGCTTTAAAGTCATGTGACAGCCGTGGTGCTCAGTATGCATAACGCGCTCCTGAGGGTAGCCCTGTGCAGTTTGATATCGAATTAACATTACAAAGGTCTTCCCACTGTCATCGATGGAAGCAAACCAGGTTTTTTAAAAAAAAAAAAAAAAAAGCAACAAACTCAGACCCATTCGATGCCCCTGCCTGGGGTACACTGCTCTGCGTTGAGTTGATGGCACTGCAGCTGTAGCGTTGAGCACACAAGTAAATTATAACCCTTGTGTGTGTGCAAAGGAATTGTAATGCCTTCACACCCTGAAAGCAAGACTCCCCCCCATGCCCCATACACTCTGAAAGCCTGGGAATGTCCTTAGCACTTGTGCAACTGGCAGCTGCTGACCCCTTATGTACCCAGAGCGAAAGCATCATATTTTGCAGTAGCAGTGAGAAAACTGTGACCATTTTGTTCTGAATCGGGGAGAGGTTGATGTGAATCAAAGGCCGCACACGGTGAATGAAGTGTGAGAATACCCTGCTGACCTGTGGCAGATTTCCCCCAAGCCACAAAACAGGAAAACAGTCAGGGCGGTACAACTCACATTATGTTCTAAGCACCTCCGAGCTTGAAGCCCAACATTAACCAAGAGAATGCAAAAGATGTTTTTTTTTCATATGTGTGTTACATTTATGTGATTAATAATTAGCTGTCCCTGTCATAAACATGAGCTTATGTGCATATTGACAAAAAAAAAACACACTCTCCAGCAGGGCCTGAATTTGTTAATAGCAGCATGTAAACGAGCCAGTGCGGTAATATGGATGAATCATCCGCATGTCTACTGATGTTGTATAACGTCACACAAATGTTCTACGATCAGTCCGTGTGCACCGCCCCCACCCCCCCCCCCGCC
This sequence comes from Albula goreensis, assembly GCA_022829145.1. Taxonomy (NCBI): domain Eukaryota; kingdom Metazoa; phylum Chordata; class Actinopteri; order Albuliformes; family Albulidae; genus Albula; species Albula goreensis. Next base: position 32,817,798 of record CM040746.1, on the reverse strand, counting down.
CACCCAACTACCTGACAATTTTACAGTGGACTGTAAATCCTGCTGTTTTAGAACTGTATAAAGAGAGAGAGACAGTTACATTTTTCTAAATGGCCATCATGGTTAGGAGAGGATACTGAATCCATCTTGTTCCTCTCGGCCCTCTAGCTCTCAACAGAAAACTGCGCTTGGCGCATCCACCAGGCCTGCATTCCGAGTAGCCTGTCGTCTCTAGCCTCTGGTCTGATGCCAATTGCCTACTTGGCAGAGAGAGGGAGCGGGGGGGGGGAGACAGAGAGAGAGAGGGAGAGAGAGAGAGAGACACACAGTACAATGAAGCTGGCAGTTTCCGAGAGATAACGTTGGTGAAGCGCGATGGTGCAGCCCTCGTCTGTTGACTCCGTCTGCCACAGTGGGCAGCCCCCAGGAACAAAGACAGCCCACGCCAATCAACACAAGCGAAAAAACCAATGAGCACCTAGTCCCTGGCCCGCCCAGCAGCCACAACCTGACAGGTCATCCAAGCATCGACCTCTTGATTGGCTAAATCTTCAAAGAGTCCCGCCTATCATTGTTCCACAACAGAGAGCTCTGCAGGATCATGTGACCAGGCGAATGGCCAACCTCTTGGCCTTGCCTCAATCCCATTTCAGTGATACAAGCCCTCAGCTAGCTTGCAGTTAGCGCTACTGTATGTGCCTAAGCTCAACGTGTTTAGCCTTGCAAACAAGCCAGGAACAGCACCTCAACACTGAAGCTGAACGCTTACTTGTTTTTCTGATCATAAGCACATGTGATAATGTTAACTGAAAAACTCAGCGAGACACCAAAAGAAATGTACTTTAATTTCTTTATTCTATTTGAATGTGATGTTGCAACTGACATCAAAACATTGCGTATCACTTCAGCATTTACAGCACTGGCTAATTTGCAATACCTGTCCCAAGCAGGCTTTCAAAGTAAAAATGTGTAAGACTTGTGCTTACAGTGCTTATTACCACATTCCATTTTTGAGAGAAACAATATATACTCAAATTCAAACTGTGCTGATTAATGTGCTTAATGCTGGTCGATACATATAGGTTCGTAATTAACAATTAAAATTTTGGCATTTTAATATTAGAAAGGTTAGCTACATTTTTGGGCAACAATTAAGCCAACACTGAACAGGAGTGACCTCAGCAGCCTTAGAGGAGGACGCTGGCTGACACTGAGGGCACTCCTGGTCTAACCCCTGAGCTTAAAACCCACAATCTCTGCACACCAGCTTTCTACAACTGTGTGTCCTGTGTGGTTCTTAACAACTACAAAACCTCAGACTTCGAATGAGGAAAGGAACAATTTACACTTCTGTTTTTGGCCCTTAAATTGTCTTGAAATGCATACACATAATTCCTGTTAAACCCTAATTATTGTAGAACATGCGAGAGAAGGGCAGAATGATGCACCCTGGAAGCCCCAGCGGGAGCAAAACCTCACTGGTCAAAAGGGACTGCAGCAGGTCAAGAGGTCAGTGGTCTCATGAGAGTTTTAAATAAGACACATGCAGGGTGTTATAATAAAAACTAATAAGGGTACAGATCGCAGATGCATGCAGAGATTTGGTCTTTGTTCATGCTAAATGAATTCCCTGCCCGAACAGAGACCAACGTCCCATGAGTTCTAAGTATAGATTCCCAAAAGTCATGTAAGCCCCCCACACACACACACACACACACACACACACATAATGCAGGGCCTATTGTTAAGCCAGGCTCATGCAGGTGAAATCAGATGGAAACCGGAGCACCAGAGAGAACATCAGGGCAAATTGCTAGCTTATCATTCTTTCTCTTCAGAGTGACTACAGGTCATGAGTGCTGTTCAGCTGAGACATTCCTGTGAAAAATGTCCTGCGTCCAACCCCGTGACAAGGTTAATAGCCTGTAAACGGTGCCAGCAATCTTATTTTTATTTTGATTATTTCTCTGGTCATTTTATTATATTATATTTTTTTCCACTGAAGATTATATCTTCACAAGGCCATTAATAATGGTAAAGACAGCTGACTACAGTGTATTGATCGAGGCGGCAGGGTGGATGCTCGCCTCCTTCTCGAGTCATTAGCTGCCCTCTCTTTGGTGCACAGCAGGGGGGCGTGGCCACTGGGGTCATTTATTGTACAGCGTGAGCCAATGGCAGGCTGAAATCAGTATCACACAATGTGGAGAGCTGCACTCAAACCCCCACCTCACACCACCCCCCTCCACCCCCCAAGGATTCAGGAAAGGAAACAAAACACAACCAAAAAAATCTCATTATGTTCATTCATCTACCAGTGCAAATAATAAAGGCAGATTAAATGCAAGATAATGCCAGGATTTCTGAAGTACAACAGGAGCAAAATGTACATTCTGGTCCAATCAAACCCTCGTGAGCAAAACAATTCTTAATGCCCTCTGCTCGCGGTAATACAGCAATCACAGCTTGCTGGACCTCTGTGACCAACTAATTTTTTCCATTAAACAAAATATATAGAATGATCTATAAAACTTTTCCCTTTAATGTCAAGGCAAGAGCCCAGTCTCAGTCCTCTAATGGAAGTAATGTGCTATGTGTTGGCCTAGTCATAAAAATAAATGCAAATTTCAACCAAAGGAAAATGGCCTTGATTTTGGATTAAATTGTGTAATTACAATAAACACTGCCAGAATGCTTCATGTAGAAAGCCAAATTAGCAGTTGGACATTTTATTAGGCCTTTATATTAGTCCTTCAGTTTGAATTCACTTCATAGTGTACAGTAAAAAAAAAATGGACAGTGAAAATATCTCTAAACAGAAGGATGGCATATATGGGAAAGTTTCTAAAAGTGCCCGTGGTGGAACGGGAGACGGTGGTGAGTAACAGACACGCGCCCACGTGCACACGCACGTTTGAGAGACCGCCGCCTCGCTGACAGAGAGCACCACGCACACTCTAAAGGGGGGCGCACCGGACGCAGTGAGCAACGTCTTCATCCTGCCCTTATTTTTAGAGAGAGTTTGGCTTGACTGCACGATCATAGGGAAAAGTCGCGTCATGCCGCCTGTTTTCCACCAGCGTCATGTACACTCAAGCAGTCGTTCGGTCACTTGTACGTATGCCTTGAGAGAGGCGAGGAGGATGAACTGTGGAGAAAATCCACGCAAATACTCCATTTGCATCTATGCTTTGAGGAATCCAATAAATCAATAAGGGAAGATGTAGCTTTACATTAAGCTCTGCTAATGTATGGAGGCACATAAAGCACTACATATGGACAAGAGAAATACTGGAATTTTTCCACAGCACAAACCATTGTGAGACCCACCTGAATCAGGAAAATCCAAGAAGATCAGTGGGTACAGTGCAGGTACAAAACACAGAGAAAGAATCCCTGTTCCGCATTCACGCCGCACTCAGTGCATTCCTCTTGCATTTTGGGGATAGCACAATGTTTCTGTGTCTGACCAGAGCATTAAGAATGGCGAAGCCGTGCAAAGCACCACCGAACAAACAGCACAGTGCTACCCGCAGCCCTGACCCAATTAGAGCATTTCAATGCTTCAGGTTGACACTAGTGGACCCTCATTGTGTTCTGAGCCGCGAGTAAAGAATGTGCGCTTCGTGCTCCTTCTCGCCCCAACCCCCGGCACTCCAGAAGCCAGGAGCACACAGGACCCCTCCTCCCCCAGCCCTGCTCGGCCACTCCTGAAGCAGTGGCTTCAGACCATGGAGAGGCCCCCTCTCACTCCTCACATCCATACAATCAAACACAATCAAACGCCCTGATTCTGCACAAACACACCAATCCACAAGCAGCCTCTGTCTTGGCCAGCTACATGAGAGCTGCACCCAATAACACAGGGGGACCCCCGCCCCCACCCCCCCATATCCCTCCCTTGGCCAGTGAGGCATTTGTGGGGGGGGGGGGGGGATGGGGGGGTTCCTTCCTTCAGAGTGACTGACTAGAGAGCTTTGATGTTCACGCAGGCATACTCACAGGCAGGCCAACCTGGAGGTAGACTATGAGAGAAAGAGAGAGAGAGAGAGAGAGAGTGAGGCAGACGGTGAGACGGAGAAAGCAAGAGAGAAAGAGAATGCCAGACAGACGGAGAGAGACAGACAGAGCAAGTGAGATGAGAGGAATAGAGACAGAGAGGGAGGGAGAGAGAGAGAAAGTGTGAGAGGGAGAGGGAGAGAGAGGGAGAGAAATGGAGCGAGAGGGAAGGAGAGAGAGAGAAATCCATGGCTCCGTTTCCCACCATGCCCACTGCCAGCCTCAGACAAAGCCAAGCGGCCGCGATCACAGAGTTTCCCACAATGCACTGCAGTCCTGGGCCCAGGCCCAGTGACACGCTGCTCCTCCTCTTTATGCCTCCCCCCTACGCTCTGCCTGGTAAACAAGCCTCTCTTTTTTTTTCCTTCCAGCTCAAACCAACCTTGCCTTTATGGTCTGATTAGCCTGGTTGGTTTTGTTTTTTTTTTTTTTTATTCAATTACACATGGCATCATTTTGGTCTTGTTCCGTCTCAATATTGATATCAGTGTAGCTGATTTCAGACAGTGGCTGGGCCACCATATTCCCCTTTATATGGTTACAATGCCCCTTGCGTTATTTTTTTTTTCTTAGCTCATTGAGGTACAATAAATGAAAAATACAATGAGCTCAATAGAAAAGACAGTCCAGGACCCATACTGAGTGCTGACACCACTACTTACTGAGTTGCTGACACCAGCCTAAGATGGGAAACCAGTGATTCAAACCAATGTCCTGTGTTGACAGAGAACATCTTTATTAAAAGCTGAAATATTGAATCCAAGGCATACTCTCCCAAACCTCTCCACTCCCCACTAACCCCAACAAACCAAATACTTTCATTTTTCCTCAGTCCCAACACAAAATCCTAATCACGTAACTGTCCTCTAGAGGCTGAGAACGAATAAAAAACCCACAATGCAAATGCAAACGTGTTTCAGAGGACAGGGCTGTTTAAAAAAAACCTCAGGCTTGTTGCTCATCTCAGCTGAACTGCAACAATGCCAGAGTAACCGTGAGGCAGATTTATTGTGGGAGATGAATGGCAGCAAGGCCTTCAAACCATCTACAGACTATTGTAAGGTGAACAGATCACACACAGAAGCAGCAAGAAGAATCCATATTCTTTTATGAATGTTCAAAGCACACACACACACACATACACACACACACATATACACGCACGCACGAACACACACACACACACACATAAGTGCACACACTTTCAAACAGCCACCTCAATGCCTGGAGACATGTTCCACAAACGGCCAAGGGCAACTGGTCCACAAAAGAGATGTCAGAAAAACAATAAATTACCGGGCAATCAAATCCCAGTTACAGAGACCTCACGCTGAGTTTTCAGGGAAGTATTCAGTCCTCTGCAGCCTGGCTCGCCTGATTTCTACACGCTTGTCATTTGGCGCAATATTTTTGTCCGCATGAACTCTGTCACGGCCGCGGCTCTTGCCTGCAGCTGCGGCAGTTTGACTGGCATGTGATAACAGCCTGTAGCGCGCCCAGACATTACTGCAGCGTGGTTTGTTCCCCACCCCCACGCTCAAAAGTGCTTTTATACAGATCTGCTGCGTGGAGCCATAGCACCAACAGACAGGCACCTGCAAAGCCCCTGGCCCGGATTTTTTAAATCTTACCAATGGAAGCGATTATATACCTTCTTCTGTGTCAATTCACAATTGTACTAATTTATGCCAAATGTCATTCATACTTCTTTTTTCTGCTGACATATCTTGAACCTGAACAAAATACATAAGTAAGTAAGCAGAGAAAAAATAAACAGCCGCCCTAATTATGAGGCAGCATTAAAATTTCATACCTAATGGAAAGTGTCGAGCTTCTAATTTTAATCAGCGAGCACATATGATGGGCAACAAATGAGAGCAAAGCAAAAGCAAATGAGGGAAACAGCACTCCTGTCTCAGCATTGTCACAGCTTGTGATTCGCTGCCCCAGTATGTAATTATCCAATCACAGGAAAGGGGTGGGGCTAAACCCATCATTTGGTACAATGTACTCAAGAATTTTGTTTCCTCAATTTCCTCCAGGCCTGTCCCATGTTTCCATCGTCTCTTTAGCCCCAACTAGTGCCACAGAGGCGTGCACCTGTACATCAATGTCATGTTTTTGTTTTCACATTTACAAGAGTTTCTTGACTGAAATTGAAGGCTGTTGACAGAAGAGCAAGCGTCTCTCCATCTTTCGGGCCGAACTCTGGCTTCAGGCTGTCCATCTCCACTCCTCTTTGCCCGAATATGTCTGTGAGCATCTTTGCATGTGCAGTAGGTGGGGTAAGAGAGAAAGAGGGAGAGAGAGGGAAAGAGCGAGAGAGAGACAGAGACAGAGGAGAGAGAGGGGGAGAGAGAAATCCGTGGCTAATTGGGATTCAGTCTCTCCTCTCTCCTCCCACTCTGCACACAGCCAGCTGCCCCCACTTACACAGGGCACCTCTCCAATGACACGAGGAAGGGAGGGCGTGCCGGAGAGGGAAAGAGAGAGAGAGAGAGAGTGAGAGTGAGAGAGAGAGAGAGGGAGAAGGGAGGAGGGAAGAGGACAGAGGGAGGAGGGAAGAGGGAGAGAAACAGAAAGGTTGCATGGCTATTGCAGAGTACATCCCAGGAGCCAGGATCTGCATTGAATGGAAGCTTCTGTATTCAGGATCTCCTGCATAGCAACGGGTTAAAAGCATTGAACAGCAACCCAACCCCACCCCCCCCACCGCCCACCCCACAACCCACAACCCACCAGCGTTCATATGCACGCAAACATACAGACGCACACAGGCACATATGTACGCACACAGTAACGCAAACAAACAAGCAGGCATATAGACACACTGGCGTACATGATAGCAAGTACGGGTGCACATGTGCACACACCCATTCACACACACACTAAATTTTACAGATAAGCATGTACACACACACACACGCACACACACACACATGCACCCATTTAGTATTTTGTAATTACCGTCCAGCACAATGAGCACTGTGACTGTAATTAATAGCATTACGAATATACTGAATGTCAGGATCCTCCATCCTATTCCCTCAGCCAATTATTTAGCAAAATGTCATTTTGGCAGGATGTGGCCCTGACGATTTGGGGTCCTACCGCATGTGGGAACATGGCTTGCAGTGTAGGGGGGAGCAAGGGGGGGTGTGGGTTTTGGGGGGGCTCCAGAGGGGTTGACACTTCCTCCGGGACATCTCGTGTGAGCTCTCTCTGCACTGCTGAGAATGAGATCAATGGAACGGCAGGGCTCTCTCTGCTCTCCTCTGCCGAGCTCACACCGCCCTACACCCCCAACCCGACCGCCCCCCACTCAGCCACACAGCAGCCGCAGCATCACAGAGACCCAAACCAGCAAAGAGAGACGAGGAGGGCTGAGAGAGAGCGGAGGGGAGGCGGGAGGCACGGGGGGCCATGTGGCAGCTTCCTCTCCCCACCTGGGAGGGGGTAGAGGGGAAAGAGAGGGTGTTTTTTTCTTTTCCAGCCAAGCCCTCCAGACCTCAGACTCTAAAACACGCCAAAACGAGCCGCTGCTTTGATCTCCGGTCACATCAGTCATCCTGGTAATCACTGTCGTCACCAGCGCTGTTTGACCCGCTGCTGGACGGCCTTCTCTGCATCGACACGGACAGGCAGCTCTCCTACACCCACACCCCCCACCCCAATCTGCTGCCAACTCATCCCCACATAACACCCCCCCCACCCCCCGCCGCCCAGAAGCTTCTACACAACTCCTGCTCCTCCTCACCCCATGGCCCTTCAGCCGTTGGGTCGATTTTGCAGAGAGGCGCGCGACGAATGAAAGAACCAAGGGGGTAAACGCGCGCCTCTCAAACATAAATCTCACCCTCCCCTCTCCCCACCACCCTTATCACCATCACAGTTTCCAAGGTGAGCTTATTTGTACACTGGCTGTGCCAGGCACTAATCTTTTCATCGCTGCTAGATTAGCATGGCCCCCATTAGACAGAGTTTAAATGCACGGGCATATCTCTTCTTTCAAGAGGCCAGCGTGCTAACCTGCCTTTTCCCATTTCTGTTCTGTAATCCCCAGCACTTATTAAAGCTTAGCTGTCCTCATTCCCAGGCATTTTCAGAGAAGCACAACACTAGGCCTTGAGAGAGGGAAAAAATGAAAGGGGGTAAAAAAGAGATATCTGCTTTGTCAGAAAGAGAGAGAGATGTTTCTCTGCTCTCTATTCCTATAACACCCACACACTTGTGTCCACACACGTTCTGTCCTGCAAATACAAACACGGGCGCAGTGATTTAAATAACACTCCTGATGGACAGCACTTCCACTGCAGTTCTTACTAGAAGCACATTAGTGTACTGACTGGCAGACACCAACACGTGAGCTAAACTCAGTGCTAGGGGTGTAAATCTCTGACCTCACATCGATTTGATTCGATTGAGTTTCTCTGCGTCATGAAATCTCTAATCTCTAGTATCACCATGATTCGATTTGATTATTTTGATATGACTTGATCTATTTCGATGCAGAATTTTTTTTTAAAAGATAAACTGAACACACTGATGTGACTGAAGGAACCGATTTATTCAGTTAGTAAAGGAACAGACAAAAGCACCAAGGTTTTAGTTTGCATCACATATGCAGAGAATTTATTTTGGTTGAAAAATTAGTTCACAGCATTACAGTAAATGCAAGTAGGATTGATTATAATTGATTCTAACATTCCAATCAATGCAGTTGAATCACAACCTTAAGATCGATGCCTCACAATCCATCAATACATTTTTTTCACACCCCTCCTCAGTGCACCAGCATGCTACTTGACAAACCTGGAACAGCACAAACAGAGATAAGCACAGGGAGCTCCACTGCCAGGCCTTACAGGTACAGATGTGTGCACAAAATGCGCTAGTCTGGCCTCCCAGACAGCCTCCTCAATCTTGGCGCTACAGCAGCTTTCAGTCCAGACAACAATTCTATCTCTGAGCGACCCATATGTAATGGGTCTTAATGGCCAGAGTATCTCTTCTGCTTTTCTCTATCAGCTCCCAATTATGCTCCTGTCTTCTATAAATATGACCATTTTTTAAAAAAATTCTATTTCATGTAAAGAAACTTCCATTGAGCAGCAGATTAAAACTATATATTTTAAAGACCACCGCAGTAACATCATATATATATATGCATTTCCTGACAGCAAAAATATATTATTCAATGGTTCCAACCTTTGAAAAAGAGATGACGTTCTGAGCAAGTCTCTTGCTATGAACATTATTTCAAAAGCCTCCAAAGAAGCACAACTAACTCTGAATCCAGGCAACCCTGGATTTACTGTTTGGTCCTTGAGGATTAAATGAGGCAGATTCTGTGGTTTTGAATCGAATCGCCAATCTGAAATCAAGTCACTAAACCTGACAGGTCTGTGCTTAGTTGCATGCTTTTCAAATTGTGTTCTGTTAACCTGCATGAAGAAAATGCCCATAAGCTCCAACATCAATAACAATGTCTCTCACAGAAACCTAAAACAGATATTCCCTCAACAAACATTTTACCATTAAGATTGAAACGAGTAGCACCCCCTTCCCCCTTTGCAATATATTTAACACAAAGGGTATTTGACTGCTGCAGTCATAACTCAATATTCTACCAAAAGTGCCAAGCGATGGATTCAGCCTCTTAAAATAACAGCAATTCTCAATAACGGAGGATAATGGGAGGTATGAAAATGACTCTGGACACTTAATACCCTCCCTCTTCACCTTTGGGATTCTCCCAAGAAATCTCCAGATTGGGATGTGGACCAAGCAAATTCCGAGGATCTGAAATAAATCGATTTTTTTCCCTCTGAGCACGGTGGCAACTTTAATTTCCTCAGCATGTGGCCACAGTCGCTGCTCTGTCAATTGATCAATCAAAGACGGTGGGTCTCAGAGGCAAAGGGCAGGCAATTTACAATGCACCCACCCTCCCTCTTTCCCTCCTTCCCCATATCCACTCTTTCACCCATCCCCCACGTCTCTCTCTCTCTCTCTCCCTCTCTCTCCCTCTCTGGCACGATCCGTCACAGTTTTAAGCTCCAAGGTGCAGCACTGCTGGGATACTAAGTAAATAACCCACAGAATTCTGCATTATTAAAGTTATAACACCCATCACTCTGTCTTTGCCACTGCCATATGTTATACCTCAAGACAGAGGACAGAGGAGCCCCTACCACTAATAACAGCACTTGTACCAGAATATCAAGGTTTTTACCTTCGACCTTTGAACTCTGAAGGATGTAATTGCTATTTGTAATGAGCCATGAATTACACCTCGGTACCATAACTGGCCGATCTGAATACAAGGATTTATTTACTGTTCACAGAAAATGAGATCCACCTGCCATCATTCAGGTGAGATACATGACACGTTAAACCAGATGTGCAAAACTCCATTTCTGGATGGCTTGTGTGTCTGTCAGTTTAGGTTGCTTTATTTCAATCATCAGCCAATCTATGCCAATCTATGCAATCTAGAGACAAGGTTTGTGGACATACACACTGGCCCTTCAGGACTGGATGTATGCACCCTTGCTTTAAAAAGATGGAAGTTGGTATTCCAAAAGGTTTGGGCCAGGATGCAAGCATTCTCCCTTAACTTTGACTTGCGATCGTTAGGAGTGCTACGCTTTTTTCCTCCACAAGTGAATTTTAGCTGAACTCGCCAAACTGTGTTGCAATTAATTGTGAGCCAATTTAAGGACAAATGTTGACTGAATCCCAGTCTTGATCTTTTAGCCTCATCATTACACACAGAGAGGCACAGGGCAGATCTTTTGTGAATAGCGATCCAGAGAAGAAATGAAAACATGTTGACAAGCTGCTGAAAGTAGATCTGGGAGGAATAAGCCTCAGATAAAGACAGAAATTAAATATAAATAACTCCCACATAGCTGCAACATCTCTGCAAATGCTTTAATTCTTCCAATTTAATTTGTTATTTATATTTTATTTCAGTGAAGGTAGATTTTGAAATCTGTTTTTAAAGTAGCACACTCAAATAATGGTTCTTTTCCACTGGAAATATGTGTGAGCGGTCGAAATAGAGACTCATTTTTCCCAAATATCTGAGTGAGAGGGTAAAAAGTAGACTAATTTCAACTAGTTATTTGAGTATAGAGTTGGAGACACCTGAAAAAAAGCCAGCCTTGAGATGTTTAAAACCATCATGAAAAGAGCCAGCATCAAAGCAGGGTGGGGCTGATGTTGCCGAGTTGTGAGGCTAAGTTTCCCATATTTGTTGCTCGGTTTGCTTTGTTTTTTTATTTATTGATGTATCCATGTATTGCAGCAGAGAAACCAGAGAAAAGAAGATAGGGAAAAAAAAGCAACTTATATAAATAACTTGAGAAGAACAGTCCTATTTTCCAAACCCTCCCACCAGCATGTAACCCAAATCACAGCAGCTCTGAAGTCACCTCTTTCATATTTTTTTCCTTTCTAAACTTGATTACCTTTCCAAGAATGAGAGACAGAGCTCTGGGGCTGGCACCCTCCCTGTGCACAAACACAGTGCAAGAGCACGGCACAAGTGGCGGCTTTCCTTATTTCCATTTGGCCTTTAAAACAATCGAGATTGAGGCCTACATCAAGAGCCATTATCGTTCATCGCAAAGCAAGAAGATCATGAAACAGACAGAGGTGTTCTCTCAACAGCAGGCAGGAGCCTCTGGAAGGATATCCCACAGATGAATTAAATTTAAAAATCCAAAACAGTTCCCCTTGACCTCTGTGAAAAGCCCACACAATGTCAACATTGTTGGCAAAAGTTGAGGGTATGCAATTCAATTTACTAATATACACTATGGTGTGTGTGTGTGTGTGTGTGTGTGTGTGTGTGTGTGTGTGTGTGTGTGTAGGTATATATTGCTGTTATTGTCGCCATACCCGAGCCACATACCTACCAAGCCATGAATGAATGCATGATTTGGAGGTGAAAAACACCCTGAGGCTGAGCCATGGGGTGCTCCCTCTACAGGGTACATTCATTGGAAAATGGGGACACCATCAATGCAGTATCCCACTCATCCTGCTCATACAATGAGTCTAACATTTACCTTTACATTCAAATCTTAACTAAGCCAAGAATAAAGGTCCCCGTAACATTCTTTGCAAATGTAATAAATACTAGCTATATGCCTAGCCTATTCACAAAACCTGCTAGATATAACTTGCTATAACTGAGAAATTCAGTTTTTTTCTTTATTCACACATAGCCCTATGGTAATCAGTTGGCATGTTCCTAACACTAAATTATCTGATTTACGACGCAACATTAAAATCTCTGAATGCAATAAAGATTCCATTGCTACCTGCACAGATCTAACATGAAGATTTTACATGATTTGATATACTTTTACATAGCATCATAAACAATGCACAGCGCTGGTAGTACATCACGTTGTTGGAATATATTTGGAAAAGTGATTAAACATCTCGGAAGGAACTTCCACTGAGTGAAATTTAAAGCACACAACAAGAATTCAAGGCGACCATGGTACTGTATATAAATGTATAGGTGGTATAAATAAACCTGAGCCACATCGATAAAGGGACAGAATCAGCAAACTTCCTCAGTCCAGGGGTTCCACAGAAACCACTGACCGAGATGTGTCTAGATGACAGGAACCACAGAAAGACAGCGAGGACATGGGGGACATTATCATTTCAGCATGCAGCAGGAAGTGATGTCGGCACTAATGCTCAGTGGGCACACCACTTTACACATGAAGTGGAACATGCACAGGTGGGCCAGGATGTCTTCCACCTCTTGATAGCTGAGCTTAACCCCTCAGCTACTGGGCCCTCACTTGTGTTACAGTCAAAGGCTCTGTCTCCCATATACCATATAATGCTAGCATGAGCATCCTGTCTCCCGTATACCATATAATGCTAGTATGAGCATCCCGTCTCCCAGATACCATATAACGCTAGCATGAACATCCTGTCTCCCATATACCATATACTGCTAGCATGAGCATCCTGCCTCCCATATACCATACACTGCTAGCATGAGCATCCTGTCTCCCATATACCATATAATGCTAGTATGAGCATCCTGTCTCCCAGATACCATATAACGCTAGCATGAACATCCTGTCTCCCATATACCATATACTGCTAGCATGAGCATCCTGCATGAGTGACAAGACCCACAGTGGAGGTACCTGTAAAAAAAATAAACAAAAATTGCGTAATCTCCAGCCTCAGACACAGATAGGATGGGAAGGTCTCCCACATGTGAAATTACAGTTATTTCATCTATTTTATCTTCTGCTAAAGATATTGGGTGGGTGGAAACTGTGATTTGAAACAAATCAGTTTCTGTACTTAACACAGGCACCCATGCATGAAATTGCAAAAAAAAAATCTAAAAATGTTTCTGTTTTAATTTTGATTGGCAATTACAAGTGCGCTGATTCTGAAGCCGCTCTTCTGGCGCTGAATCCTCACCCACCTCTCTCTCTCTGACTAAATTCTTGCTAATTGATTCAATCAGGTTTTGTTGATTTAGCTAAACAAGGCTTGATCACCAGCAATAAGTTGTCATGGTGACGTACGTGGCTGTGGCAACCAGAACGTATGGTCTAGAAAAACTTATAACTGTTCCCTGTGCATCGAGAACTTATAATTAAACCAAAGGAGCACCATATGTAGAACCATTACTTTAATGAGCAATTTCGAAAATAAACTCATAGGTACTCCTTAGTGTTTACTGCAGTAATAGATGTAACTTAACGCATGTAACTCAATGGACAGTAACTGAACAACTACATCCTCAAGTCCTACTCTGGATCATAAAAGTTCAAGTTCAAGAGACAGTTCAGGGAAGGGATTTTCCTGAAGACCCTGCTGGCCATGCCCATGTCCAATTAGTAGTCCTCAAGGACAGAATGACATAGGGACAAATAAGAAGCCAGCATGGGGCCAACGGGTGGCTAACACATTAAGACGTTTGTCTGGGAAGCAGACGTGAGCCCTGCAACCGTGGGCATGAGGCCCGGCCATACCATTACCGGCTATGGCCAGAGATGCAATGCAACAATTGGCCCAACCTTGCCAGAAAAAACGATTAACCTGGATGAGTTTGTTAGTCTCATTGTTCTCTGAGGGTACATGAGTGCATACTGACTTCATTATCCTCCGAGGACATAGGCAGCATTGGTGGATGAGATGAGGTGCGTCTTCAGTGTGGGACACAGCAAGAGCTTATTGTCACATGAGTCGGAGCAGTGATGTGTCATGGCCGCATTGGCGAGAGAGGGTAGCTGCATGAGGCAAAACATTCATGTTCAGTTCTGTTCAGGTGGCGTAAAAGGGGAAAAAATCCAGCTAATGAAAAATAGCTCTTCATTTACGCTTTTGTAATCATGCATATTGGCCTTGAGAGGCCCTTGTGGTTCCACCAGGGTTCAGTGTTAGTTAGTATTGTAGGGGCAGTGGACCAGCTTACATTCTGCCTTCAAGGCAACATGTCTCCCATGTGAAGTGGTCAGAAAAGAACCTCACATTGTAGTTCTGGAAAAAAAAAAAAAAAAAACCCCAAAAGGTCGTCAGTAACTCTGAGATTCCTCACCACGTCAAGTCCATCCCAGCACTCTCCCAACCAGCCCCAGACAACAACCCACGCCAAGTACGAGGGATGGCACGATGGCACAGTCCCCTTTTTCCCGAGAGCAGCTTGGCACTGCCAGCTCACAAAAGGGACTTGCCATTTCAGGTCGGTGCGATGGCCAATTAAACAAAGCAAAGGCAAAAAAAAAAAAGAAATAAAAAATTCCAGACGCTTCATTAAGTGGATAAGGTTAATGAGTTATTTATATGGTCGACGCACTCCGGTGGTTTAAAAGGTTAGACGCTTCTACTCAGCTGCCCTTTGGAGTTGTGGAGAGATCTTCCCCCATTTGCACGCTCTCCCAAGCAACCGTAATGAGGGCCACGCTGCACTCTGTGTGCTTCAGGGGAGTCGGGGAACAAACAGATCCGCGTGAAGAGAACGCCAAGCAGCCCCCGCCCTCTCTCTCTCTCTTCCCCTCCCTCCCCCCCTTTTGCTCCTGGTTCCTCCCCTTCTCTCTCGCTCTCTGTCTCTCTCTCTCTCTCTCTCTCTCAAACGTTCAAGTTCTAACTACTGGCATGACACACTTGTGTTACCAGTGCACACTTATGGTGCCAGTGTGTATGGGTTGGGGGGAACACATAATTGGAACGAAAAAGGAGAGACAAATATAAATGCAGTTGCATTACAAAGGAACCCTGACAGGCCTTAATTAATTCATTATTATTATGATTATTATCATTATTTGCATTGCTTACTGTCCCGCAGGCTGTTGCAGGTGGCGACACACTGTGTTGCCAGTGTCGCTCTCTGTCCTCCACTCACCCGACAGGACTGACACGTCTCCTCCTCTGAGAGCCACTTTCAAAACTTAAAGGAAGATTTTCCTTGTTTTTAAGGAGGCACAGAAATCATGCTTCAATGAAAAGCAATAAAATCAAAACAAAAAACAAAAGACGCTTTCACATTAAGATATATCAATAATAATCAAACACTAAGCAACAATGATAACTGTAATGACAACAGCACTAACATAATTGTTGCAGAATAATAATAATAATAATAATAATAATAATAAGAAGAATCAAGAAGGATTGATGAGAGAGAAAAACTGTATTTTGCTGGTCAGTCAGAGCTGTCTCGCTCTCCTCTTCTCCAGATTTCTTATTGGTTTTCTAGTAGTTGTGAGTGTTGGGAGGGCGTGGGTGGATTTTGTGGACCAGGGGTCATTAGGGGCTATGATTTCAACCGTTGGTTGAAGTAGTCCCTGGGCATTGTTTACCAAACAAACCACAAAAAACAGATTCTGCTTTTTTTGTTGTTTTATACTATTATCACTGTCTTACAAAGGCTTTAGGTGCACAGACCTTAACAAAAGTTAATGCTTTTAACAAGAGTTTTTTCTCCTGGATGCCAGTTACAGCAGTGCCAGAACACTCATGAAGTATCTCAGACTGTTTTGGGCCTCCTTCCTCTTGCTAGTAGTAAAATGTTTGTACCTCCAACCTGCAGTTGACAGTTACATACATATTTTTTTTTTTACGGTTGTCAACTAAAGATACACATCAGTGACAGCTGATGAACTCAAAACAGGGGAGGAACAAACTTTACCTTTACACCTATCATTGTGTTCACCCCGTTCCCATTTATCCTCGATTAACCATAAAACAATTCATGGAGAAATCAACACCAACTGATATAAATAGAGTGGTTTCTAGTTTAATTCTGTAATGCAATATTGTCTTTACGAACCTATGTAGTATTTGTTATACCTACAAAGCATTGTCATTTCTGGGGAGCTGTACTCTTTTCTTTGTCTAAAGTCAGGGAATAATGATTTGCTGTTTGAAAGTAGTAATAGGTTTAAAGGTAAAGTTTGTTCCTCCCCTGTTTCGAGCTCACAAGCCGCCATTGGTGCACATGCACCCTTAAGGTGTGTGCTCACAGCCTACATTACCCTATACAGGAAGGTCTGGAGCTAAGTAATGATTACGGCCAAAAGAAGGATTCAGATTCAGCAGAACAGTACATTCTGACATCACTTTCAAAGGCACAAATTTCCAGTAGGATTGTGTACATTGCTGGTGCTTGGCTGTTATACTAGCACTTAGGTACTGTAATAAATAGAATATTCATTGTTCTTCATTTCAAAAACAACCTCTTTATTGTGCGTGGTCCGCCATGTCTGTCCAATACTTATTCTACCCTTTATGGTCTTGCTGAGAAGGGAAGATGAAATAATCAGAAAGAATAAAGGAAAAAGGCTTTGTACTGTATATATTAGAAAAACTGTGAGGGAATGCCATCTCTGAGACATGCTGGTCTGGAAAAACAGACAGACTGTCCTATTCTGTTCCCAGGACATTTCTGAGACATTATTGCTCTGAGTGCCCATTCTGTTCCTCTCTGTCTCTCAGCACAGAACAGCCAGCTCCTCCTCTCACCATCTTTAAACAGATCATTTGGATTATAGTGATAAAAGACATCAGTACTTTTCCTTTACACCCCCAGTCGATGTGGAGATTCCTGTATGTGACCCCCGTAAGCTCAGCCCTGCATCATGAAACCCCAGAATGCAATGGTTCAAATGCCCACCAGCCTGGGGTAGAACCATTCAGCCGAAATTCAGCCAAGGAATGGACCATAACACAATAAAGAAAGAAATATGACCACCCCAGGTTACGCACGCAGTCAAACTGTAGGTATCAAGTTATTGCAGTTTTCTGTGTTTGTCTCTTGTCTGTTGTTGTTGTTGTTGTTATTTTTATGGGTGGGGGGGGACTGGATTTGTCACGTTTGCCATCCTGAGTGGCTAATCGCGTGGTTCTTATGAGCAAGTATTGGACAAATGGGAACAAATGAGGCAGCGGGCGGTGACTCAGTGCTCTAATGAACCAGCGTATTGACTCACTGAATTCCCTCACTGTCTGCGATGTGCGGATCTCAGCTGCCACTCTGAATACCAATTACTGCGCGCCTGTGAATGGGGGGAGGGAGCGCGTCAGCCAGCAAAAACAAGCCCGCTGAGCACGGAGGACGCGTGCGCTCTCCGGAGCTGGAGAGAGAGAGAGGGGGCTGATGGGAAAATCTATGGGAAAAAGGAAGTGAATTCAAAGCAGGGGAGAAGGGGAGGGAACACAGTGGGTGGGGGGGGGGGGTTTGAGGGGGGAGCGAGGGGGCGGGGGAGCACTGAGGCAGTTTTTTTTCTCCTCCAACGTCGGCCATATTCAGCAGGCTGTGGAACACGAGTGTGATGAAGACGGCGAGCCGTATTTAAAGCCGTCGTATGAGACTATGTGGCTGTGGTTTCAGGCTCCTGGCAAACCACAGCCAGGTGCCCCGTCTTTAAAAACGGGTCAAACGCAGACTGATTCACGGACATAACCGGGGCCCTACCAGGGCTTTTTCTTCCCATTCTGGCCCTTTGGAAATTCTGTCCACAGGCTTTTCACACGAGCATCCAGTCCAACCTCCTTGCAATTCTCATGACAACCCTAATGAGCCTCCTCACATTCTGCATGATACCACTAATTTGAGAAAATTTCCTGCACAAAGACATAATTAGACACACTAATTAGACGCAGACTTCGGTGCACCAAGATCCTACGCAGTTCAAGCTATCCGCCTACCTGCAGAGTGCTAAAATAGGAAGCAGTCGCCAAGTGCATGCATCTATGCTAATTCTATCTGGTGTATAAGTGCAGACAAGGCGCTCCTTTATGTGTGCGATCGTGAGTGTAGGGATTGCTTTACCGTAGTGACACCCATGAAAGGCTGCCAATCAACAGCCCTTTCCCCCTTTCCCTGTCTCACATCCTGGAGCCCCACTGCGCCTTCCGCACTAACTGGGTAGAACAGGTCTTTCTGAGCACCCAGATTGCTGTTACAAGTTTTCAGTGAGCCAGAGAAGCTAATGAAGCAGCTGCTATTACAGAGCACATCGAATTATTCCTCCACTAGACTAGCTGGTAAAAGTGGAAAGCACAGCTAAATATAAAGAATCCAAAAAGAAAATGTGTAGGGAGGGAATAATGCTGTGCAATGCTGTACAATGCTACTTGGATGTCCAGCTGAATGTGAGGTTTTGGGTTAACATAATTAATGCTGATGGAAAGGAGTGGAAAAAGCATGTTTGCTCGTGCGTGCGTGCGTGCGTGCATGCATGCGTGCGTGCGTGTGCATGTGTGTGTGAGAGAGAGGGTGCATGCGCACATATGGGTGTAGGTGTACACAGTGTAAATGAGGATGTGTGTGTGTGTGTGTGTGTGTGTGTGTGTGTGTGTCTGGGGTGAAAAAGGTGTATGTGCATATGAGTGTATGAGTGTGTGAATGTGCGTGTGTGTGCGTGTTGGTGGGGCTGTCATTTTCAAACAGGAGGGGAGGATTGTGTGTCCCAGGGGACTCTGTCGTTCCTCCGCTAGGAGATGCCCTTTATGAAAAATACCAGGCTAATTAATATTTATCCACTAATACAACCCTTATTTAAGGTTGAAATTACAACTATGAAATGCCCCCAGACATTTGCAGTGGGGAGAACAGGGGCCCATTCTCAGGATTCTTGGGCCAAGGAAAATTTTCTTGAATGGCACCCCTGTTTGATGTTGCTTTTTATTGCATTTATTCTAAGTGGTTATGTATTTGTGCTCTGCCTCTCATTTGGACGTCATCCATGCTTATTCACCCTGGGTGGGATATCTGTTAAATGAGATAAGAGCAACCTGAGACACTATATACTGCTTGAGGCTGAATGGCAAGTGGTGTTCTATACTGTTATTAACTACTATAGTACTAGTGTTTGGAAATGTAGGACTTACTTCATATGAATGCACTTCCTAAAATCAAACAAACAGCTGACTTTCTGAAATTGTATTCTTACTGAATAATATTAAGACATACCTTTAAAGTATTTTGAGCGTTTTGTAAATGTTTTGTAAATATTTAGCTTTGGCATTAGTGATACTGAGGACCTTAATGAGACAGCCCGTCTGTATTTCTGAGGTTTGAACATCTAATGATCACATTCTAGAGTCTATACTGAATTTGCAATTACTTAAAAATGGTACGACTTCATTCAATTGCAAAAGTCAAAAACCAATCAGCTATTGCATCTAGCAACACATTCAAATGGTTTCAGTTTTATTTGACCTGCTACGTTGCTGAGTTAAACCATAAATAGCATATTCTGAGAGTAGAAAAATGACAGCTGACCCAGTGAATACTGTATATTTAAAACCTGCATACATAATTCCTCCCACTATGACCCAAGTAGCTCCTTAGCAAATGTGCATTACTGTTGAGCAAGACACTTCTTTTCATCTGAAAACTAGCTTTTAATTCTGAATGGATCTTGAATTCTAGTGATTTAGATCATAGTGATTTGGATTATATGTTCTCTTTGAGGAATTTAGAAAAGCAATTATTTACAATAAATATTACATGGACTTGGAGGTATTTTGATAAGGCAATATAGTATATGTAAAGTTTAACTATTGATCATTCTTTATTTGTAAGGGATATTTTCCACAGTAGCCAGTTCCAGAGAGACATTTTCTCACAAATACCAAATTTCAAGAATAATAATTTTGGATGAATTACAATTAATAAAAATTGTGGAAAAGCCCAAGGACTTAGCAGATTGGCTCAATATCACTGCTAGCTAATTTTGCCAGGTTGCTACATAATATTATTTCACTGGCTAAATACTGGCAAAACAAGTGTAAAGCCATTATTTTAATGGCTTTATACTCTTCACTCAAATTAATGTTCATATCTTGTGTAATGCATTAAAAGTAAAAAAAAAAAAAAAAAAAAAAAAAAAAAAAACACACACAAATTGGTGACAACAAAAGAATCAATAAAGCTAGATCGCAGTCAAGCCAAGGTAGCGTACACTAATGAAATATAAAAAAAAATTAAAAGCGTGCTTCTGTTTTAGCACTGTATTAGATTAGAGGTGCAGCTCACAACTATGATTATTTCAAAGGAAGGAATTATTCCACTGCACCACAGCCAGAGCCCTGGTTGCCTTGGATGGTGGCCATAACGCCCTTCAAAAACTTACTACCCACACGGCCAGCTCTGTCATGCTCCCACTAAGCTAAAGGGAGCTCCCAATTTAAAACTGCACATGCTATATGGCCAATCAAAATAATTCAGTCTCAATTATGACATCTCTCTCTCTCTCTCTCTCTCTCTCTCTCTCTCTCTCGGATTGGTCATCAACTGTAAAAAGCATGCAACTGGATATACACATTTACGTATGGCAGGTCTGATCTGTACTATCTCCCACTCCATGCCACAAACTCATTAGCAATGCATGAACAAATAAGCCAAATACGCAGTGCAAGCAGAGCAGAACATGAGTGACATACAGACGCAGGGAATGAAGATCTTCTTCTGAAATGCCTCTGACAATCACGTCAGAATATACCGATTTAAAGAATCTGATTACAATGCATTAATTCATTGTTGATATCAATTGTTAATCGCATAATAACTGACTTATTGGGCTATTCTCATTTTGTAGTGATATACTTCTGTCTAAATTTACCGAAAATCAAAGCAGAAGCAGGATCTTCTTCTAACTGGAAAACAACGCAAGTACACACGTGCATGCAGTTGACCTGGCTTCTGACTACCTAGCCTAGCCTTGAGCACAGCTAATGAATGCAGCCCTCAATGGTTCAAACTATCAATGAAACATGTGTTTTACTGTTGTTTTAGCTGCATTATGCCACCCCTTCAAAAACACATGCAAAATAAGAAAGGGGAGGTTTATTTAGAGCTTTTATTATCAATGAATGATTCAATCATAGTATGATTCATTTTTGATTTAATGCTAGCCTTTTAGCACCAAGTATAAGTATAATTAACATACCATAATTTATGTCTTTCAGCTATCTTCACTTAGATTTTTTCCAAACGTTGTCTACTTATTTGACTATGTAGCGGTCTATGTAATTGTTTACCTCATAAATGGATTTGTGCAGCCACCACTCAATGGCAGTGCTCCCCATTGATAACACACTGTGAAACAGACAGAGAATCCCGGTGCTCCTGCTCGCCACTGTTTAAATTACTTTTACTGAGTTGTTCACAAGACAGCACCCACATTACCACTGCACTCATATCACCAAAACACTGCACTGGATTGGAGCTGTGTTTTGTGCACTCTGTGAGAAAGAGAGTGAGAAAGAGAGAGTGAGCTGGAGAGAGAATGAATGCAGAAAGAGAGAGAGAGGGCAAGAAAGAGAGAGAGACAGACAGAGACTGGGGAAAATATAAAGTGTGTGGGTTGTACTTAGTTTACTCGTTGCACTGTCACAGCCCAGCACCAGACTGTTGCTTTCATGTGTCAGAACTCACGCAAGCATCAAGTAAAAATGACAAACAATATATTTGGAACTTCACCTACAGGCATTGCACAGACAAGCAATGACACATACAAACACTGCACAAGCATTTAAAAATAGTAAGAAATATCAACAATATGAGATTGGTTAAATAATTTAGATAGATATAAACACACACAGGCAGGCAGGAAGGGAGACAGACAGACAGATGTAATATGTAGGTTTCTAATTAACTGTAAAGAAATGCAACAATAGCTTGGGGTTTAAAATGAAAATTCTCACTTGACTGCAGCTATGGCCATTATGCAAGCGTATATGCCAAAGACTGAGAGGTGATCCTTGCACAATGTGCATGTACACAAGACACAAAACTCCACTTTGGCTTCCAGCCATTACTGGAATAAATTGTGAATAAACGCAGCTGAAACAACTTGATCTCTTTCCAGGCCCTATATACTAGACAGTGAACATAATCTGCACGCACTTCACTGGCAAAATGAACAGCTTTAAGGAAAAAAAAATAAACAGAAATACTGTAATTGTAAGGGGAAAAGCTATTGCTTATCTTCTGGCTTCAATGTTAGCATCAGCATTTAAGCAACATTGCCTGGTTAATTCTGTTTGACTTTGAAAAGATAGTTCACCAAAAATTAATTCACCTTTTATTATGATGTACTATGCAACCAAAGAAGACATTTTAGCCAGCTTTCTTTCTGCATTAACAGTGAATCCAAAAATAGCATTGTTAGAATCAATATCCAAAGTATAGCAGACATCAGTGCTGGTAGATGAATGGGTAATACATTGTACTGAAAGAAAAAAAAAATATGTCGGAGATATACCACTTTAGAAAATCAAAGAAAGAAAACAACTAGTGCACCAGGATGTTTTGTGGAGATGTTTATGTGGTCCTGTATTTCAGGCTTAGCTGTGGCTGGGGCTATCTGTTTTTACAGCGGCAGCCTCCTCTCTGTACCAGAGCCCTTCGCCGCACCCACTCCCCCCCCATCCCCTCACCAAACACCCCCGGTCTGAGACAGAGAGATACCACTAGCCTGGACTTAGGGACCTGTTTGAGCTGAGACACGCTCCGATACTTCACAGTCCAGTGAGACTTGCCGAGGAAAAAAAAAAAATCAAATCAAATCAGACTGCTGATGCCTTGAGAAGCATGGATATCTGACAGGCCCCTGATACAGTTCTGCATGCTGATTTCACCCTGCTGCTGAGGGATTGTGGGTAAAAAAACAGGGTCCTCAGACTTGGGTGACCTACCACACGAGCTTCACACTGAGTTTAACGTGTCTCCACTAGAAAATCCCTCCCCACTCCCCCCAATCCTACACTACACAAAATCATGTCTTCAAGCAGGAGATGGTCACCTTAGTTTCACAGTGAACAGCATGGATTTATGTTGTGTGGTGATCTATCTTTTTGGTGGGGGGGGGGGGCACTCATCTGTGTGTGTACATACAAAAATCCATAGCAGACCCAAGAATAGACACAAAAATGTCTTTAAATATTCTCAGCACCATTTGACATCTAAACTGCAAATGCAGTACAAACAGAGCTCTCGCTGCGGCTGTGAATTGCACTGGGCCCTGCCGCTGTTGTCCTACGTATATCGCATTTCACCTTTTCAGGGCTGCGACGCACAAGCTTCTCCCTGCGTAATCCCTTCTCTGCCTGACCTCCTGCACGCAGTGAACCTGAATTAAAAGGGAGGAGGAGGCCCATTTCCCTGCCTTCCTGTCCCCCGTCCCTCCTCACTGAACACAGACAGAACGTCTCACCCGACAGCTTCTCCTCCAGCCGACCAAGCTCTCTCAGCCTAACCACACGCACACACACATACACACACACACACGCAAAAACGCACTCATGCACGCACATACATACACACACACATGCACGCACGTACACACACACACACACACAAACACACAGATACACACGCATTCACACGGGCACACACACGCATGCACGTATACACACACACATGCGCGCACACACACACACACAAACGCACTCATGCACACACATACATACATACACACGCACGCACAACACGCACGCATACACACACGCACTCACATACATACACACACACACACATACATACACACACACACACACACACACACGCACACACACACACACACACACACACACACAGACACATACAAAGACACATGCACACAGGGACAGTCTGGCTGGAACCCAGTTGGATAGCTTGATATGGACTACAAATCACATCACTATACCTAAACATATCAACAGCATTGTGCAATTTATTGAAATTTGGCTTTTTGGCCATAGTAGAAAGGGAGGTGATTCAGTTAGAAGGCTGATAAAATTAAACATTAAATTAGGCACCAGAATTTAAAGAAACAAACACTCAACTGCACAAACCATCAAGTACATGGGTTACATCAGATCATGCCAGTTTTTGTAAGACATTAAGATGTTCAGTAGTACACGAATGCATCTGAGAACGGCAGAGCATGTCACAAAAAAACTTCACAACAAAAGAGTATTACACACATTTTTGTGCAAAAATACAGATACACACACATACGGTAGCACTGGGACATTACAGTTATATGGAGTGCACCCCTGTAAGCTTAAGCTGTGGGAATGAAAGTTCATTCGTTCAGTCATTCCTTTTAACGAACCAGAGGTTAATCACGAGCCCTGAGCCAGAGGCCTACAGTCCCCTCTATCTCATACAGTCCCCGTCTCAAAGTGAGGAAAAGCACACAAACTCTCAAAACACATATTTACCAAATTACTGCAGCCACTAAGGTCCACAATACTCACTAAGGTTGTCAATAATGGCATGAGTCCAGAATGAAGTTCCTAAAAACTGAATCAGCTGGAGCAACAATATGAGTATTGATAGCTACTATTACATTAAAACTGCATAATAACTACTGCAGTGTTTGTGAAACTATATGCTGTTTCACTTTTATATGTGTATTCATGCTCACAACACAATAAAATAGGAGAAATAAGAAATTTTCATGCCTCGTCTCTCATGACACAATTTGACAAAATGCTAATATAATTTCAAGCTAATAAAATGCATTTTTAGCTATATATCACTGCACTTCATGTGTAAATTATCTGTAAAACGAACTTGTGTGGGTGATTTGTGCCAACACGT
The DNA here is from genome assembly GCA_022829145.1 of Albula goreensis. NCBI lineage: Eukaryota > Metazoa > Chordata > Actinopteri > Albuliformes > Albulidae > Albula > Albula goreensis. The sequence goes on along the minus strand of CM040746.1, from coordinate 32,792,666 downwards.
TGCCCCGTGGTTGCCCTCGGGTTACTTTTTCTATTGACATATGCAATGTTCATTTTTCAGTTTGCATATTACTTTACTTTTGTCCTTGTTCTCACTACTAATGGCTGCAGAACAAAACAACAGAAACATTTCTAAAGTACACCTCCCTGCTCTTAAAGACTTTGGAATTATATTTCCGTCAGGACAGATTGATTCCCTGCCCTCAGCCATACGGACAGATTACTTTGTTATGTTTTCAGTGTCTGATTTTAGCAGAGAGGACATCAGCTAGGCATGAGGGAAAAAAGAGCTGTACTGAAGTAATAAATGTGCGCTGGCACTTCTTTTGATCTGTTTATCAGAGAGGACATCAGCTAAATATGAAAACAGTGCTGTATTCACGGAGGCTACTAAACGGTCTTTGGTGTTTTGAAACAATTCTCACATAGTTTCAGAAAATTACAAGTTGATGACAAAGCACAGTGACTAATACAGATGCTCCAACATCCAATTTACCATTCAAAATGAAAAATGAAATCTGAATCCAAGTTCGAACTCCGAACTTAAACCTGACAGCCTTACTATCCACCTCATGCAATCAAGAGAAATAAAAACACATCGTTAAAAATCTAGGTATCTGGATGTGCAGATCCACTCAAAATGTGACAACCCTTTTATTCCTGACTTTGAAAACTTATATTCGAGATTCAAAAATATATATTAATAAAATGTGCAAATCTGGCACATTCCTTAGTACTGAAATTGCTTCAGCGGTGTGCTTCAGTTATTCAATTATATAATGACAGAAGTATGCTGACTTGTGTGGTTTTTGCTAGCTCAGGATCTGTTTGGTCTCTATCTGCATGGTAAAGTTAAACCCTGCTGAACACTAATGGCTGGGAGATAGGAATATGTTGAACATTTCTGGGCTCCTGACTGGTTGAAGGGAGAAGGAAAACGAAATGCCGCAATAATTGGCTGTTCTTGGAAAGTGCAAAAGCAAGAAAATAAAATACATTTTTTATGAGACAAAATAGATACACTGACTCTATACAAGAGCGGCCCAGGGAGAATATTCTACTGTTCTAAGACAGAAGGCTTGTTTAAAACAGAACCCCCCCACACACACACACACAAACACAGCCCAAACCCTGTTGTTGATTTTTGTAGTGCATTCAAAGCGTTTCAGACTTCCCCTTTGGTCCATAATGATTGACAAAGGGCCTTCATGTGGGAGTTCCACTGATGGAAAGCAATACGAATAAATTAAGACAGTCACTTTCTTAACGGTATGTTGTTGAGGTGTCCAGAATTACCGCTGCATACACATTTTAAGCCTACCTTTTACTTCCAAAGCTGAGGTGGGGAGCACTCTTCCCAAAAATGTGTAAGACAGTAAGCTGGCTTCATATACATGCTAAATTATCAAACACCAAAAACAGGCACAAAAGCAAAGGGAGCAAGTTCACGAGATCCAGATCCAATCAAGATTTTACATTTCCTCAAATATATTCATATCTAATTTTAAGTTTTCAATAAAATCAACAAATGCATTCAGATCTCATACAAGATTATGCATTTGCCCAAATGGATGGATGGACGAATGAATGAATGAATGAATGAATGAATGAATGAATGAATGAATGAATGAATGAATGAATGAATGAATGAATAACTATGCTAGGGCTGAAAAACAGAGAAGCTGTTGCATTTGGTTGCAGTGATGTACCCCAATAAGGCCTTGAAAAGCTCACAAGTCAGACTTGCACCAACTGGTCTTTCGTTTGACTTGAGAGACAGAAAAGGCAAAGAATCGATTCAAGCTGCTGTGCTCAGGAATCTTTGTTTTTTTATGCTGCTTGTTAGTGTTATTGTTGGACACAGGTCTACAGTATCAATAAAATCTGCATCAAAAAAAATAAATAAATAAAAATGGGAAAGTTTAAAATGGGATGATTGAATCCTGCAACTGGTAAAGAATTCTGGATTTTAATTGGGAGAGGGAAAAAAACACAATAAAATAAAAGCTGGGAATTGAAAGCTGGGAGGAAACACACTGAACTCCGACGTGTTCCTTTTGTTCGGCTCCCATAAATACCCCGCTTCTCTGGCCGTCTCCTCCCCCAAAACTGTGTCAGTGCACGAAACTAGAGACTCTGGCTTCAAGGGCCAAGGAGCACAAAGGCCCTCTGTCATTCCTCTGCTCTGCTTTCACTGGGGACCTGCCCCCTTCCGAACCCCCCTGAGAGCACCCCCCCCCCCCACCCCCACCCCCTCCCCTGGGACCACACTCTACCTCTTGAAAGGCTTCACTGCACCACAACGCTCCGGGGCCCTATTCCCTCCACCGCCAAACCAGAGCCTGCCTGGCCGACACACCTTGCCATTTAGGAGTGCGCCACACATTCGGCCAACAAATTACGAAAACTCCCCTCCCTTCCTGCCACAAGAGAACATTTACACAAGAGGATGCAAAAAGCAACAGCTCATTTGCAAGGAAGGGGCAAAAATCTAAAACACAGAGAAGCGGTCCAAAAACTGACATCTACATGATGTTGAGACTTGACTGACGGCCACAGGCAAAAAAAAAAAAAAAAACAAAAAACAGAAAGCACAGATGAAAGTCAAGACCAGTGTTCATTTAACTCCGTATTAAGATGAGACACACTAGCATACTCCCATCCAATGCTACCCCAGTCGCCAAAATGCTTACTGCATCCATCCATCCATCCATCTGAGGAGTCTTTCACATCATCACATGGTGATTTAATATCAGACACCAGACATCCTGCGGGCACACCATTGAAAGCCTTGTATCCCTGTACCACATAAAACGGACAAAACCGGTACAGTCAGCTTAATTAGAGAGTTCTGTTTGTCATGGCATTTTTGCAGATTCCTTTTCTGGAGTGCCACTGCTGGGGTCTATTTTTCATCTCTAAAGGTCATGAGACACCTGACATGCATTCAACAAGGTGACGTTACCCGGTGCTAGAGAACATCCATGAAAATACTGTATTCAGACTTCTTTCTGTTCTCTGTGAACATTCTCTCTAACAGAACTAACTAAAAGGTATTGTGCAAAAAAACAAAAATGGCTGCCAAGAGGGGAAGACAGAGAGAGAACAAGTCAATTGACAGTCATTTGGCTGTTATAATTAATTTTAATTAATGGATTATTTCTTTTCAACTTCCAAAAACAACCCACAGATTTGTATGAGGTAAAAAGAAAAAAAAAAGAAAAAAAAATCACTCTCCCTCTTATCATCACGTCCATCTTAATCCAATCAACATCATTGGTGAAAAAAAACACGTTCGATTTGAAATGCACTCAACGGTAACGTTACAAGAGGACTCAGTTCAGCGTGTTTTTTTGAGGGAACGTCTGGGAGGATGCGGTGGAACTGGCTCTCTCGGCAGACACAGGTAACACAATGCCAGAGGGCGTGCACTTGAGCGCCGTGCCAGGCGCTCAGCACAAAGGGGGCAGTGCCAATCTGCCTGGGAGGGGCACAGGGTGCAGAGGAAAGCAGCTCTGCTGGAGCTCAGATTACACGGTGCATGGGGAGGGGGAGGGGGATTTGGAGAGGGGCAAAACGGACCAGGAATCATTGACCAGAAATGCCAGCAGCACTGCCTTACAGAGCTACGCCTCCCTCCCACCTCCCCCCTTCCCCAGTTTGCTACACCAGCTCAGTGAATCATTAAGCCGACTGCAGAATTATTCAGACCATGTGATTCTCTTTCAGCACATCAACACTGGATGAAAACAGTCAATATCAAGGGATACCTTGACATGTTTTTGATATTCTAAAAAAAAAAAAACAGACCACCCTGAGACATATTTGTCAATACCAGACAAATATTACATTCCTGATTTTACTTTCAGGACTACGCTGGATATCATACATGGTCATTTCCAATGGCCAGATGACTCATAAAGTAGGGCTGTGATTTTCTGAGCCTGGACCTCATGGACAAAGAAAGGTTCCTATCTCAATATGCTTCATTCATGGCACTATTAAAATACACATTCAGGAGATATACACCCTGGATACGCCCAAAAATGTTCCCAATCCAAATAATCTGCATGCGTACTGGATCATTTTGCCCAGTGCAGGTTGCAATGTGTGTGAAGGAGGGGAGGGGATTGGCGAAATAAACCAGGAATCACGCACCACAAACTCCAGCAGGAGACCTGCAATGTGAACACCCAGCTAGCCCAGTTCAGTGCACCAACCAGCCTCAGTGCAGAATTATCACTATTAAATCTGCATGGCACTTTTTCAGCGGCACATCGGCCTGACATTTCTGTCATTGCAGCTATTTCTATGACTTTATTTTGCATTTTTAAAAAAAGAAACAGTGACATCTTTCTGTCAAAATCTGTACCATACTATATATAAAAATATACCTTTGATACTGTCAGGCATCAATTCTCTGTATTCATTTATAGTTCTACGGTGCACACAGAGGATGGTACTTGGGTTCTAAAAAGCTGTGGCAAAGTAATGCGTGTGGATCAGAGGGCTTTTGGGTGCAAGGCACTATACACAGTAGAGCACATCAAGGGTAGGAAGGAAATCACAGTATTATTTTACGTGATATATTGTGATACTTTATTTTTTAGTATCATTATATTTTTTAGCTGCATTCTTATGAAACTGTATGAGTCTCACTATGGATAAAAACTCCATATGGAGTTTCTGTGCAAATTTAACTAATGGTCAAATGAAAGCAAAGCGTTTTTACACAACACCTAACATCACATTACAGCATCAAATTGCAGTGCTTAGACAATCAAAATACCCACATGATCGCAATATTGTTGGACATTATTAGGTTCCACTCCTGCCCTCCATGATGTGGAGCGAGGGGTTTTGGGTGCATTCTGCTGTACATATGCACAGTATGGCACAGTGCAGCCCGGCGGGGTCAGGAGTGTAACACTGTGTGGTAGTTAAGTCCAACACATAATGGGTCTGCCCATGTGAGAAAAATTCTGAAAAAAATCACATATGAATTACATTTTTCTGTTATAAAAAATAAGGAACGAACATTGCTGAAACTGACATTTACAACTGATATGGATATTTCATTTAGTAAAAAAAAGGTATAAAGACGGATTTTGGTGAGGAGGAGGCGTGAGACCACGTGGGAGCATGTTTCAGCACGGCAAGGGTTTCGGGAAGGGTGTGGCACGGCGCGACGCAGGGAGCGAGAGCTCGGCGCTCAGAGCTCCCCTCTCACTGGAGCAGTCTCGACTCCTTCCCCCCGGGGGCCCCAAAAACAGCAATCAAAGGAGCCCCTCTCAGTCTCCCTCGGACTCTACCTCTCCGTTTAATTACGGCACGCAGCCACTTGAGTCTCGGCTGCGCAGTCAGAGGCAGGGCGGCCGCTCCGCAGTGGGCGGGGCCTGGGCCGAAGCAGGTTGCGCAGTTCACACTGCTATCAGGTGCATCGGGGGTGCGCAGATCAATAACGTCCAGGGCACAGCACTTCCCCAGGCCCTGTAAAGTCAATATTCCGCATGATTCACGACGCGGTTGTTGCCACGGTATCGATCCCGCTTCATTTTGGTGTGCAATCATGGACTTTTATCATTGAGGGAACACTATATGGTACATCTTCTTATCTTAGCAGCGTTAGGAAAAGCAGTTCAGCAAATAACCCAACTGCCACATGTCAGACACATGACACCATTAATCGATGTTTTATTTTTTTTTACTATTATTTTTGAAAATTGTGTTTTATTTTGACTGCTGACAGGACATGATAATATTATGATATCTCTGCTGCACCATTTGTTTCTACGAGCCTACACAATATGCTTTAGACACAGAATAAAATAAATAGAATGTCAATGAAGTTGGGTGTGTGCACAGGCTGTATGCACACTCTTCTAAGCCCGTATGTCAGGAATGTAAAAGATCGGGGATGATTTGTTTGGTGAAGTCCTTATTTAACGGATCAATAGCCTTCAAACATGAAAACAAGGCTTGCCAAAGGAGGGGGCCCACCCCCTCCCCCTCCCCCTCCCCCTCCCCCGTAGCTTCCAGGCCTGCAGTCCTCAAACCCAAAGCTGCACTGTCGACACCCAGTGATGAGAATGTCTGCTTAATTTGATCACTCAATTTGACCTTTTTATGGAATGTGTTTGATTCCCTTCAATTTCCAGATAAAGATAATTCATCGTATGGATTATTCATCTGTAATGCACAGTCCTACGCTGCCTCATTTAAACACAGGAGGACCATGTTTTCACAACAGAGTTAGCAACCAGGAGCATCATTACGATTCGTCCTTATACTATACGCAACCTCTGACAAATGCACTTACTGAACTAAAGATAATAATAGTAATCATACATCTTAATAATTGTTTTTTATTAGCAGTCGTAGTACCATAGTAAGAATCATGGTGCAGTCAGCATCTATAATATTCTGTATTGATATATCAGATATATCAACATCCATCCAAGTTATGTATATAACCAAGCTATAGCATTTTGCTTCTAACTAAAAAGGGAAAATTTAATTTTGGGAACACTACTCCAGGTATTTTCTTCACTGATCACAGTGAGCATGTGATCACAGCAAACACAATGAATGAAACGTAATGTACTGTAATAACACTGTAATAGTGGGATGCTGTCGCTGCACAGGCTTTCAGCACATTAAGTTTGTACTGTATGTCTTTGACGGAGGACCAGATTAACATGCAAGATGTTAGGACACAAGAGTTCTTTCAATGTCCCATACTGAGGAACTCAGTCGCTGTGTATTTCTGCGCAGCTAGAGCTTGCCATTGCTACCCAGCTGCAAAGCCTGAACATAGCAGGGGCAAACCTTTCCCAAATTACAGCCCAGTCCCCCCGACCCCTCCCCCCTCAGTGAAAGGCCCTAAATCTCCAGGTCGCTAGCAAATGTTTGCACAATTCAGTTCAATGCTGGATGTTGCTCAAAATGGCCGGCACGCTGCCTTCAGCAGACTTGGGTACTTAATGTGTCAGTGACCTGCAGCAATCCACGAGCACTCACCCTCGCAGCAATAAAAGCAACTGGCTTGGGTCTTGACAATGACCGTCAGGACCTCATTTCCATGAGCTTTGCTGGAGATACAGAGTTGGGGGGAGTAACCTGAAACAACAGTGGTTCCAGGATCGCACTGATGCAAAACTAGGTGAAGCCGCCCTACGGGCAAAATTTACAGTAGCTTCCAGTCAGAGATAGGCCCTCTTGTTGTAATAATTTTAAACAGGGAACCCTGCAATAAAAGTAGTAGTTGTAGTAGGAGAAGCAGTAGTACAAAATTTACAACAGAGATGGTCGAAAGGGACAGACTCATATTTCACGACGTACAAGGAGCACTGAATTCCAATTCTCTGTGTGTAACAAACCCTGATAGGTCACAAATTACAGGTGAAACAGGAAACCAAAGAACAAGTCTATGCTTAATGAAAGCTACCTTGTGTTTTAACATGAGACCAGCTATCAATTTGCCTAAAATCTTTAACAGTTTAGCTGTTTTCCAAGGTAGAAGTACCTGTGAATTCATTGGTCTGAAAAGACATTACAGTTGGCTATTATTCTAATTTAAAACTGATTGAGGGTCATCACTTTCCTACTGTGAAATATTGAGAAATTTGGCTAGTAACAAAGGCACACAAGGCTAGAGGCTATGTCGGAGCCGTCAGAATGGAAACAAACATCCACACACCTCTGGATGTGATGTTCATGGTTTTCTGATTCAAACTGAAATCAACCTACTTCCACATTTGCTGTTAAACATTTCAGTCCTCCTAAAACCTCTTGTTATTTTTCCCATTTCAACACATGCAATGTGTACTGATTTTATACTTTAATATAATTATGTTTTACTTACTTAATTACTGTAAACATGTTACTTAAAAGATCAGGGCTATTATTATTATTACCATTATTATTATTGTGTTTTGTTGTTGTTGCTTATATTTCATATTTCAAGCTGTACCATTGCCAAGTTTTTGTTAGTTTTGCATGTGCGTGTGTGTACACTTATTAAAGATAATTAAAAAGAACAGCTAAAAAACACAGTACCTCCTGACTGTCCCGTTAATCAGTTCCTGCATTAAATATCAACGCGCCGTCGTTTGGTATCCAGTTAAAAAGGCAGGCAGTGCCTCGTCTACATTTAAAACCAATGCAGAGCCAAGACGCAGAGCTCCACGGCAACAACGATTAACCTCGGGACACCCTCAAACGACCCGCAGTGTTTACCCCGTTGTGCAAAAACACGTACTGTACTCTGTATCTGCGATGTTCACTGAGAATACCTACCAAATACCTTGCCAATTTCCCTGTTCCTGAAACAAGCGGCCCATTGGAAGACCTCTCTACATAAAGGTCGACAGGCACGAGCCATAGAAATGTAGCTTAGGTTCAAACGTACAGTGCTGCATCTGTGCCGAAGGGTGAAAAAACATCCAAGACAGCGTATTTGTGTATTCCAAAATCTGTCCAGCCGTGTGAACCACAAAACCGCGATCCTTTGAAAAAAAAGTCATTCAAGTTAACAAGTGCAACACCATTCAAATGTCGCTTTACCTCCAGAAGCATAGCCTGAATTGTAGCATGATCCAGGGCTTAGATAGAGAATCGTAAAGCAACTGCGGCGGTGCACCGCGCAAAAAAGTACTGTAATGAAGATAATGGCACAGCAATCCCACGAAAAATGCCATGGCTGAACATTCAATATTTAACCATCTGTGTTTGTGCTTTGAATATAACAAATACAAATAAGGGGCCTTTTCCCTGATGCAGTGGTAATGGATATAGCTACAGTAGTGTGCATCTCCCCGTTCAAAGCATACCATTCGTGCTCTGTATGCCACCGCAGTATCCAACTTACCGCTCGATGCACCCAAACTGCGCTTTCTTCTCGTCGCCAGGATCCCGCTGCCCCCTCCTCTTTTTACAGAATCTGAAATTTGTCTTTTTTCCTCAATACAGGCACTTCTCCATATTTTACCCGGATCCGGACTTCCAGCGCTAGCAGGTGGACGCGCCTCTCGGTGATGGAGCCAGCGCGCTTCTCTCCCCCTACCACTCCATTTTAAATTACAGCAGTCTTCGTATTCCAGGAAACAAATTAGGACGTTAACCATTCCATTTTCCACATGATTTCCAGATTTCAGAGTAGAGTCATGTCGCTTGTGCTCATATTCCTAATTTATGGCGCCCCTTCGGTTGTTTTACATCATCTACAAGGTGCTCGATGCTGCCATTGTTACGCCGTATCTTTTTTTTTTTTTTTTTTTGCAGCTGGACCCCCCCAACCCCCTCTTCCCTGACGAGCGCAGGCTCGTACGCTCGTTCGCTTGCCTACTACTCCCCCTCTTCCTTTTTTCCTCCGACCTGTCATAAAGAGCGCGCCCACCAAGTCCACGCAAGGCCGCGCACCGCGTCGCGGACGCGCTAGGCAAAACAGGTGCCTTTTCTCCGTGAGCGAGCGAATATGATGCAGTGGCAGAATACTATTAAGCATTTGGACCAAATGTAAGTGCATTTTAGACTTTACACCACACAAACCATTCTCTACTGAACAAAATGCTTTCATTATCATACTGTAATAGTTTTCCTTACAGTTTTTTGCTGCAGAATTTTAAGGACTGATCTTGCACAAAGCACTTCAATATTTTTATTGATAAAAATCAAAAAGAAGGTTACACTCACCTCAAATAGTATTCTACATCAAATGTCATATAAGCACGTCATTTTAAAATTGTCCATTGATATTCACCAGCAAAACTTCCATTTAATTAAAAAGGTAATAGTATATATGAAACATTTTAAAAATGATAGATATTTTTATCCTTACAGAAGGACACACATGAAATCATTATCATAGCATCCCATCTATGTATATCAGCCAATAAAGGAATAAACTATTCATAAATTAAACATATTAATTCTGCAATTTTTGGAGGGATGTTGTGAAGTTTTTTTATTTCATTTTATTGTTGAATCCTCAGCTGTATTATTCATTGATCATGTTCAGACAGTTGCACCATGCAACTTTGCAATCTAGTGGGAATTTCCAATGAAGCTGTTAACATACTTTATTTGTTGTGCTCAAGGTATTCGGTATAGTTATTGAACAGTTAACAGTTAGTCTTTATTTGTGTAATTTCCTCTATTATTGACTGATACACAGCGATACAATGCTACAATATGTGTGGAATTCTATCGACAGGAATGTATTTTTCACTTAGTATACCTCATTGTTCCTATCATAACAAAAGCAGCAAAAAACCAAAACCCTAGTCCAAACTTTTGTAAGAAAATAGGTTAAATGAACAGCATAAGACATACTTGACTCATTCCTACACTTTTCAGCTAGATGTCACATCCTGTAGTTTGAAAATGGTGTCATGAAATGATCTAAATTTGAGTTAATGCACATTGAAGTTAATGTATCAGTCATTATTATTATTATTGTAGTTTGTTTTTTCAGATTTCCTCAAAAAATGATTTCCTTTGTTCTGCGATGTACACAGCCATTCCATTCATAGAACTACATGTAAATGAGGAGTCATTACTTTTCCTGCTGAAAAATAATTCCTCATTCTCACACATACTTTCAGTCAGTTTGGATTCATATTAAATATACTGGGAATGAGCCATGTGGCCCCATATAACCTCCGTTTTTGAGTGTGACTTAGCTCACTAAGATAGTTTTCAGATATATGTGGATACTTGTAATGTGTAAAATGTATCTTATGTATAAAAGCTCCTTAAAACCACCTCTTATCCAAGTGTCAGGTTATATCTCTGACCCATAGCTGTTTAGTAGGGTAATAAGCACTTTCATGCAATTCAAAGCACTTCACAGCAAGAGTAAAACAGAGAAAAGTCAGAGGGTGCAGAGCTGGCCAGACCTCACTTTAGTTGATGGAAAACAGCAAAGAAGGAGACCACCTTGTACATCCAGGGGAAAACAGCCGCACAATCATGAAAATGTATGACTGTGAACTTCATGCCTTCGGCTTTGGTGCACATTTTCGAAACCTCACATTTTAGCAGTCAATAAGTTGACCAGTTGTCAACTACAACAAAACAAACTTGAGGCAGAGGGATTTCAGCATACAGTCCATGTGTTTATGTAGTATAGGAGCACTGCATGTTTGGAGAGAATACTCCATCCCATGCCCCTCAGTGAAACTACCTCAATAATCTCAACATACAGTTTTCGCTTCATTTTTCAAAATTAATTTTTTCAGCTGCTACTTGACTCATCCTGATAAATATACAGTTTCAAGGTTTTGCTGCACAATGAAATCTGTACAGAATTTTGTCAGGACCAACTGTGAAGGAAGGTTTCACTTGGCATTGTTTACCTCCTGTCCTCATGCAACAGCACCACCTCTGGTCAATCAGGGCAGCTGCAGTCAGCCTGAGCCAGCTACACATACAGTATACGCAGTATGACGGTATGGGCAGCGGCATTTTCTTGGTGAAACTGCTGTAATTTAACACTGTCAGTTAACACTGAATATGGAACAGCAAAGTGCCATTATTTAAAAACTATTTTGTGTCTGTATTGAAATGCTCTTGGCAAGGCAATACCAGACACTAATGGCATTTGGTAGCAGACTGAATGCACAAGCCAGCCAGTGAGCCAAAATGTGAGAAACATCAGCTCAATTTCATTGCTTGACCTACTAGTCAATGACAGAACACTTGCAAATTGGCATAGTAAATGGAGCGAACTGAGCTCACTTTAAAATACAACTTAACTTTTGATTTTTAAAGCAAAACTCATTTAAAAAAAAAAATTAGAGCCAAAAATGCTTCTGGGATGAATTGTGGAACTGAGAGTTTGTCTCACCTGCGTCTCAAGATCCTGAAATCAGAACACACACAAAAACACACAAGTGCACAAGCACGTACACACACACATACACACACACATACAACACAAACAGACTAAATGATCCCCAGACTGCGAAATCAAATAGATTCTAAAAGTACATTTTGAAAATGATGGTAAGGTTTTGAGGTCAGCGGCAGCAGAAAGAAGGAGGGGAGGGAAAGGTAATTGATGCTGACACTTCAGTTCCTCAGGCCTGACAGCAGTATTAGTCAAAGGCACATTTAGACAATTTACCTTTTTTTCTCTTCTGCCAGCTGGGCTGAGCATTTCAAAAACCTCAGACTAAAACTGCAATACCTCTGAAGCCCCATGCAAATGTGAATATCTGCAGCTGAAAAACCACAGATAGGAAATACAGCAGCCTTTAAATGAGAGAACTACACTGAAAATGCTCACTGGGAACAGCTCAGGGGTTGTACTGGAGAAAATTGAAATGAATGAAAAGTAATGTGAAAGGAACAAAAAAAAATGAGTAGTAGTTATTGTCATTCAACTTGAAGGACTAATCAGCATGGGTCGATGATAAAGTGGGTAAATCTTTGTTTTTCATTCACAGGAAAGAACACAAATGTTTTAATAGCACCTACATGAGAAATCATTTAAAACTAAACAGCTTGGGGCCTCCGGGTGTCTCAGGCTGTAAAGACACTTGTTCTGAAAGCAGAGTGGGAGTCCTGTGATTGGGAGTTCAGATCCCAGTTGTGCCATCGGCGGCTGTGGCCAGAGGCCCACATCGTAGCAGAGGCAGCAGTTGGCACAGCTTCCCCAGGGAATGGCAGTGGGTGAACCGGCTGGATCTATTGGCCTCATTGCTCTCAAACCAAGAATACCCTGGCCTCATAATCCTCTGATGACACGGACAGCATGTGACTGGTGGAGGGTCCGCAGTGTGTAAAGAAGCGAGGCCTAGTCGTCACATGAAACAGACGGGTCACATGCTCATGGCTTTCTCCTCCTGTAGTTGGCAGGAAAGGTTGGTGCATGAGATCAACTAGTTCAGCTGAAGTTTGCGTTGGGGAAAAAAAAGGGGGAAGGGGGCAAATAACAAAAAAAATTTCAGTGATTACAAAAAAAACAGTCATCAATAATTAAAGATTGCAACCTCTACTGCAGTTGGTACCTCTGTGCAAATGTGTGTGCGACTGGAAGAAGATGTGGATTCAAAGACCTGAAAAAGGAAATGTCCAGTTTCCTACGACCAATCTCTGATAAAGACATCAAGAAGCAAGAAGGTAAACTTTAAGAAATTTAAAAAGGAAATGCGCAGAAAATCATAAATATTACAACAGACTTGCCATATTAGCTTGGCTCTCAAAATGGCATAGTGTAAACCAATTTTAAAAGGAAGTGCCTTTTTACTGATAGAAATAAAATAAAATGGTTTGTGATATGTTACTGATTCAGTCACCAGCATGAGGGCTTCCCCTGCTGCTCCAGTGTTAATTAGTCGCTCACCTGAAAGGCAATCCAAAACCCCTCAAGTGGACAGCTCTCCAAAACCTGAATTTCCAGCATTGTGCCTTGATGTTATCTACTGGTGCTGGGTCACTGTTTTTAAGGGTTAGCCAGCTTTATTAATCATAGACCCACAAAACAGAGACAGTACATGACTGGTGAAGCAGGATTTCATTTTATGAATCAGATTCAACATGCAAAAAACTGCATTCATGGACTGTATTCGAAAAATGTAAGATTTACAGAAAGTAGAAAATAGATAAGGTTCTGTGTAATTCCGATCACACACTGCATGTGATCTTTCATACCAATCCAGGCCCATCACTAAAATAAACAAAAATAAATAAATAAAACAAACAAACCTGTTTACCCATGACCCCACACCCAAGCCTCACCACCCTTCCAGAACAGGAAGGAAACAGGAAGTACCCCACCAGGACCACAGTCTGGGGCACAGGTGGGGTGTCAACCAATGACCTCCCCTTGTTTTATGTTGCAACTGTGCATCCGCCTGTCTGGGCAAGACTCCAGATGGGCAGGGCAACACTGGCAGGCCCATGAAAAAGGGGTGACAGGAGAGGAGAATTACATATGGTCCATTTCCTTCTTCACTGCAACTTCCGCTTATGTTTGCCCTTGGATGTGCGCAGACAAGGGTGGCATTATAAGAATCCAGAGCAGAGGGCTCCATTCCACAGCACCCCTTAGGAAACGTGATATACTCTGTGAATGCTAAAATAATACACAAGTGCCTGCGCATGATCCGACAGCCTATGACACAATCACGGAATGGTTATTAATTTCAGGAGACAGATGAAGGGCTTGGTTAAATCTTGGCATTCCACTTTCACAAAATGGGCTTTGAAAAAATAATTTCCTCTTTCTCCCTGACCGGAATTAAATGTTAACAGGCCAACCCACCACAGACCTCCCCCCACAGACTCAGGAGAAAGCAACAGCGCATACTCAGCCACTATTCTTCCCGATTTCTATTTCAACTATAAATGTGACACCAATCACTCATAAAGCCTATTCTTTTGGAGGGACTTAATGTCAACCTGTGCTCAGGTCTCAAACCTGCAGGTATCCTGCTGGCAGGGAGAGGTCAGTAGAGAGAAATGAAATGGATGAGTTCAAACAGCTGGCCCCCATACTTTTACCCAACTAACAGCTAACTCTTTCCCCTGCCAATGCAGACCTCTGGCCATGGGTGGACTTCTAGTAAGACCCCCTTCCATGTGTATACAGCACATTGTGTTTTTTTTTTTCCTTTTCAAGATCAGATCATTTTCTGTATCCAGCTTCTTCAAAATATATGTTGACATGGAGGAGGAAGGATATCATTCACACGTTACGGGGAAGCGCCTACCGTGGACTCATCATTGAACAACAAGGCTATTAAAAACCATTTGATGCAATAGCTTTACGAGTGGATATACTAACTGACATGTTATGACATTTTTCAATAACTTCTAATGCAGACTATTATGGTTTACAGAATGTGTGTTTATGCATGTGTTAGTTGGGGGGAGGGGAGGGGGAGGGGTAAAATTAATGAGTGCTCTCACCTTCTTCCCATATATTTTCATATATTGTTATCATTGCTCAATAGTGATGAGTTGTGGAAAGGTTACTTAGATGCAGGCTGAAGCCTGCGGCTGCAGAAAAACATCTGCAGTGCTTTTAGAGAAGGAGCAGTGGAGATTCATAACGGACACAATGCTGCTTTTCCTCTTTGTGCCTAGCTGAGAATAAGCCGCTTGCCCCTAGCTCACTGGGTAACCTTGGCCTACCTCTCATTCTGTTTGTTAGCATCCTGCAGAAAATGAAATCTTCATCGGCCCTTATCGACAGCGCATCAATGCCTGTCTGACCCTGGGGATTACGCCAATGCTCTTTCCAAAAAAATAAAAAAAAAAAAAAAAAAAAAGGCGATATAATTTTGTCACCTTGTCGGCAATCTGAAACTTTTTTTCTTCTGTGTGATTTCTTATGCAACAAGCCGACACGAAAAAAAAAAACAAAAAAAAAAAAAAAAAAAAATGTAAAAATCATACGCGAAGCCAGGAATGGTGTTGGCAACAATGAGAGGAGCCGTGCTTTTCTGATCAACATCTCAAAGCGGGCGCTGCTCGAACCCCCACCGTTGGCCATGTCGTGGATCTTATTAGAGGCTTTCTGCGCGGTTCCCTGTTACGCGCAAAAAGCATTATTCTGCTAAACAGAGGGAGGTCACCCTCATTACCAGCTGAACTCTGGCGGCAGCATACAGACATCACGGAAGGGAAGGCTTTCTGCGACATGGACATCTGTGACTGGAACACTTCATTTACCCCTCTATCAAATACTAGCCAAAACCACAAATGTTGTTTTTGTGAAACAAATGAATCTTGAGAAGTGTCGGAAAGGATATTCATGTACCCCTTTCTTTGGGTGACGTTCCTGCTGATTTGCCACTTTCTGTATTCGCCGCAGTGCGACGATGAGGGAGTTTTTTTTTTCTCTCTCCTCCCCTCCACAGGTCAGATGTTGACAACATCATTATCAAAGAGCCATTACTGGAAACATCTCACATAAGCAGGAAAGGGGCTCATTTTGTGGCAATGCTATAATGGGGTGAGAATTTTTTTTTTTCCTTCTCTGACACTGGTATTTGCATAAAGCAAGTGCAAAAGGCCTTGGTGGTTAGATACATCCTTTATAAAGCGTTTTTTGATGCGAGAATGGATGGAGTATGTACATACACAACCAATAAGTCACTTCGGGTGGGTAAAGAGTAATGTTGACACAAATGGTATGCTGATTTGCAAGTTTTCAGTCAAGCATTCTTTATCTACCGACGAGAGAACAGATGCCATGAAACAGCAGTAAAGGCGGAACCCAACAGCTCTGAGCAAGAACTGAGCTCTGAGTGATGTTCGCACACAAATAAACAGGGCAGACTTCACAAAGTCACGAATTACTGTAAAATGAAAACAAGACCAACAGGCAAGCGTGCATGCCCAAGACGTTACACAACTAAAAACCATCTCCCGCAGACCCAGATATTGGGTTTTTTCCTTCATTCATGGAGCTCACAAACTGAACTGTGCATACCCAGCACATAACAAAATGACAGACTTGCTCGCTCCTCATTAGGACAGTACTAGGGGGGTTTTTCCTGTGGAAATTTTCCAAGGACTTCTGCTACTCATTGTGGGGCCATTTCAGTGTCCATGTGCTGCACAATTCACTCAACCAGAAGCTTGAATCAGTGGAGACCTGACTCTCAGCCTGGATGTTCTAGAAACACAGGGTCATGCAAGAAATGCTGGTGCAGGACCTAAGAAACCGACTTTTTGTGGTTTTCGATTGATGGTTTTTACTGATTTGGCATGTGGTTGTCCTTTCTTTAGCTCAGAAGGGTCCATCATCTTCACAACCTGTGATCTCCAGGAACAGAAAACATAACGTGAAAGTATATTGAGGGGTGAATATCTATGGCAGCAAGATGAATAAAGCCATATGATTCCCTATTTTTGCAGCATCACACTGCAAGGGGTAGTTGAACTTCTTTCTTTAAATAACTGCTCCTTATCACTAAACATTTACCTGTGATGTGTCAGAAGATTCAAAACATGTATATTTCAACAGGACAATTCAAAATCAGAGAGTATGTAAATTATAGCTACCAAACTAAAAAAGTTACTTTTGTTTTTATTTGCCAGTAATATGGCACTGTTATGCCCAACTATACATCGCTGTGACTTTCCAGATGCAGAGAGGAAGTATCTGGAAGGCAAAGATGCAAACATATGGCGAAAAGTGTTCAAGCTACCACTTCTTACGGTTTCAGAAAACACAGTTGTGGATATTGAGTTCTGCAAGCTCTAACATCTTCTCAGTAACTTCTGGAGCAGTGAAGAACGTGTACATTGTGAAAATAGATGAGACTGTTCTGGTCTACCCCCATAGGTGGAGGGGATCACAGCATTTTTGCATATAGGTGCATGGGAGCCATCAAAGATAGCTTTATTTAGCTTGTATTTCTGTGCTTTAAGACAATTTTAATTATCATCCTTGTCACAGAGAAAATGAGTTCTATTATTATTCAGCAATGGCTCATGACAGATGTCATAACACTCCTGATGAATGGTTTTTTTTTTTTTTTTTTTTTTAAATTTAAATCTGTCCTTAGTGTGACATTTGTCTAATTCAGTCTGAGTATCCATGTAAAAGGAAAAAAAAATATAAACATGTAATTTGCAACCAGTACCTACAAAATATTCATTTCCACGACCCTTACTGGAATGTGTACAACCTCATTGCACTGGTAAATTCACTATGATTATGTGGTATGACTGCACAAATCAAAAAGTCAATTGTTTTGAAAAGCTGAACGCAGACAAAGGCCTAGGGAAACAGATGAATGGCTAAAGTGTGAGGCGGGAGGGGGGGACAGGAGTGGGCCTCAACAACCTGGTTAGCGCATCGCCACATGTCTCCAACAAAGGCAGAGCCAGAACGTCAACTCTGGCAGAGTTCAACACCTTTAATTCGGCACACCTTACATACAGCTCCAACAGACAGAGAGAGGAGTTGCATCTCGGTCCCACCTGAACACAGCACGTACAATAGTACGATACTTTATAGTTCATTCCTCATTACACTGTGTGACAAATGGCATCGGTCATCGACAAAAGTCGAATCTGCGGATTCCAGTACTGAAATACTCTGCTCTGATACTTTCTTTCTTTCATTTTTTTTGGCTGAAACACCAACTTTTTTGCTCCAGTGCAATCATGTACATACATACCTCATTTTCCTGTCACAGGGCAGCTCTACACAAGATTCAGAGACTTTGCAGGTCACAGCAGCTTTACAGCTACACCAGTGACAAACGTTGTGTTCCACTTTGCATATTTGCATACTACGTACCTCCATACTCAAACCTGCAAACTCCAAAGCATACAAGTATGCATACTTTTAGAATGCAAGTATTGCGTATGCTTCAACTTCGTAACGTCTGGAACGTACTGGGCAACATCGCTATGAGAGAATCCCTTTGACCTGATTTCATTCTCGGGGGATATACCTGATAAAATAGGAATACCAGCATACTTAAGATAAGTAACTTGCTATGGATAAGTTATGCATATCCTTTAAACAAAGTTTTCCTTTGTTTCACAGGTGTTTGGCAGGTTTAATGGCGGTTGCCAAGTTTTGGGAATGGGAATGAACAGCACATACCAGTATGTATCAACTGCATACTCGAAAATTCCATTCTGTCAAGTACAGGTCTGGGTATTAGTGTATGTGCCTGATAACTGCATACTTGCAATTTGGTACGCAAAATGGTGACCGTTCAAACTGGTATGCAGGTATGCAGAATGGAACATGTTGTGGGGGGGGGGTATGGGCACTGGGAGCTTGTGTAGGGCTGCCTTTACAGACCAGTGCATATCATGTGAAATCTTACAGAACAAGCATTGACAAATCTTTGCTTAACAAGAGGACTGGCACATATTTCACAATGCCTCATCCCAAAAACCCATCACATGGTGCTAAGGTTCAGAATTACAATACCATGTACCTTACTGTTGCCTTTTTTGATGTGCCCAGTTTATTAACATTTTTTACTGATTTTAAGTACAATCTCTGTCCTCTCGTTATTGTTCCTGAAGGCCGCAGTGGATGAAGGTGCAGCCTCTACGGCTGTTTTGCCGTGTCATGTCTTCTCTCGTAAAAAAAAAAAAAAAAACACTTTCATTGCAAATACAATTACATTTTTTTCTTAAAAAGTGGAGCAAATCGATCATTTATTACTGGTCAAAAAAAAACATGTTTAATAAATATCTGTCTCTGTGCTCATCTTTTGATTGTAGTATCTGAGGTAAACTTCTCTCATTACCAATGGCTGTGTAATCAACATATTACCACACCCTGTGGTGCATTCAAGGTCTTAAAGTCAAACTGGTCACTATCCAAAAGCACAGTAAGGTGAAAAGTTATTTTTTAGACAATTCGAAAGCCACACACAATTATTTTCCTTATCAAATGCAAATTTACATGAACAACTGTAAGCAGACGCTATGCTTGGAACATTTTTGCCAAGAACCACTCCGACTTATCATATTGCTATGTACACATCTGTAATAAAAACAGCTACCTAAAGAGTTCCCCGTTACAAGGGAAAAAATAATTTAAAATAAGTTGAATTAACTTATGCGATATGTCTACATGAAGGCATATTATTTATTTTCTCACAAAAAGTGGTCTCGAGAATGCAAAGATCATCCATCTCCCATGGAAAAGGAAAGAATCTAAACCCTTCATCGTTTTTTTGACCAATGTTTTGGCCTCGCCTCTCTCACACCACGGTTGAGGCAGGAAATAAAGTGTGTGTGCGCAGTGTCAGCTCAGTTTTGCCAACCTATGGGTATCAAAAATTCTTTATTCACCGCTCTTCCTACTTTGTGGCGGTCACTCAGAGGCTGTGAAACTCTCTTGAGCCTCGTGTTTCATGATTGGCAACGACCTCTAGGAAAGTGGGTGTGGCAAGAGGGAGGGTGATGTGGGGAGTAGTAAGTCAAAGGGTGAGGGTGGGACCATGATGATATGGGAGGAGCCCGGTTTATCTAAGGGGCATGGTCATGATAATATCTGAAGGGCCCTGAAAGGTCTGAGGAGAGGGCTCACTTTGATGTGGGAGTGGCCTGACTGTTCTGAGGGGCGGGGCCACAGTGTCATGGGCAGTGCCGTGGCTCAGCAGGAGCAGTTCCCGCAACCCTTGACACTGTTCAGGATCTCCTCCTGCAGCTTCTTGCGCTCCTCCTCCTTCTGGGAGAGCCGCTGTGGCTCTGCCTCCACCGAACCCTTGCGGTTCAGGACCTTGCTGTTCTGCGTGTGCCACAGCTCTGAGTACAGGCTGTGTGGCTTGGCCAGGAGCTCTTCATGGCTTCCCTGCTCTGCAACTTTCCCCTGGAATGAGAGTCGACATGGGTTTTTGGTCAGAACAGAATTACTCACACAAACACAATGGTTTAAACATACTGGCCTGGAGGGCTAAATAGCCTATTCTTGGTGTTGTGTATTTGTATGTTCTTAGCCCTTGAAACCCATGGCTTGGATGATAACAACTCCTTGTCCAGACTAAAAAAACAAAACCGACATGAGATTCTTAAACAAATACTGGCTCTATAATGAATCCTATAAATACAAACGCATGTTCAAAATTAGAAAGACGGTAATTATTATTACATGAATCTCCACAGTAACCATAGTGTTTTTTTGCTGCCAATATGGTATCTGTCACAACATGACAACAGGCCCTACACTCTTATTTGGCCCATCTGTGTGTGCGGTTTGTCCATGCTCAGAGAAACAGCCAGAGAGATGTGAGTCTGGGGCCTCACTCAGGGATTCACATCCCAGGAAACGTCTGAAGCCTCCTCTGCTGCATCTATGGAACTGACCCTCTTAGACCAAACACCAAAACGACTGGGTCCACCATATACTGAAGAAGGGCAACAAGGATGAAGAAAGAACTAAGGACAGGGCGAGAGAGAGTGAGAGAGAAAAGCGGGAGAGAGGGAGAGAAAGTGACTGGGAGGATGACAGAATAGGGTGCAAAAGAGGGGAATGGGAGAAGGAGAGGGGTGGGGGCAGTATTGATTTTGTACTATACATTGTTTACTGCACATTTCTATATGCTCTGGCAGCGCGAATGTGTGTTGGTCGTGTTAGTGAAGCAAATTAAATTTGATGACAGAAATTGGGGTGGGGGAGGGAGAGACAAGAGACAGAGGGAGAGGGAGAAAGAGAGAAGGAGAGAGAGAAGGAAAAGAGTGAGACTCAAGCGAAGAAACGCAAATCAGCACACAGGCAGTGAGTGGGCGGCAGTCACAGCGCCGGGCCTTTTAGACCACTCTCTCAGCTGTGCCTTAATTCCACCCTCCCCCAGGCCAGCCAGCAGGGGTCTCAGCACCCACCAGAGCTGTGCGCCCATGTGCCGCGGGTCCCTACTCACTACCAGGAAATGGTCAAAGAGGGGTGGGGGGTGGGGTTTTGTGGGGTGGGGGACACCCCTTAACATAAATAGGGTGTACAGTAAACATATGGACTTTCTGGAAATCTATTAAACCGCAAAATTTAATAAATCTGCTGTAATATCTGAAAAGAACACAGCTGAATGTTTGCCTGTACATGGTGGAGTATTGTGGTATTTATTTTTATGTACATGCTATTCGTTTTGATATATTTCATTTTGGTTGGGGGCAGGGGGACTGTAGGCAGCAAGGGGAGGAGGACGTGTCAGGGACCAGATACCTGAACTCGCCATGCAAACCCCCACCAACCCCAAACCCTCCCCATGTGTGCCGTCTCCAAGATGGAGGTTTAAAAAAAAAAAAAAAAAAAACAAAACTACCACGGAACTACAACCCCTACCCCCACCGGGCTCTGCCGTTTCTCCTGCTGCCACCCTTCCACCACGTGGTCCCACCCCGGCACCCAGACTTCCACCCCGGCTGCCCACGCAGTCAGGAGAGAGGCAGGGGAGATAAACAGAGGGGTCTCCGACACGCAGGGCATGCGCCAAGCACCTCCACTCATTATTTTAATGAGCACCCCCGAGCGCTCGGCTTCCTCCCGACACCGGCAGCTCCCTGAGCGGCGTGCGCACAAACATGCCTCCCTTTTTTCCGAGGACCTTTTTGATCCCGACCATCTGACGTGAGAAATGGCTATTTTTCAGCTCCAAGAGAAACAATCCCTGCACAAGTTCGGGGAGCGAGGGGGGGAAACGAAGGCTTTCTCACTTTATTCTGTCTCTTGCAACTCTTTCCATTGTGGCTGCATGTCTGTTTTTCTCCCACCGATTTTTTATATATATATATATATTTTTTTTTTTTTTTACAGCTATCATTACCCATGACTGGAAATAAAAATGATTGTTATAATGATAATAATGACAGTAAGGATAACCATGCTAATAATACAAGCACAGTGTCAGAGTGCTTCTAATTGCGTGGATGTCATCCACAATACCCAGCCCCTTTGGCTGTGGCACTTCTGTCCACCCCAACACACACACACTGCGCTCGCAAATGCACGCCTGTATAAACACAAAAACAGACATGTATGGACACATGCACATGTCCATACATGTATACACTCAAGGACATCCACAAAAGAACATAAATACAACACAAAAGTGTACACCCACAAGCGCACCAGTATTGGCAGGCCAGCAAACACACACATGCAGACGTGCGCACACATGCGCACATATTCACACACATGCACTCTGCTCAGAGGGACGGTCTGTTAACTGCGATCTGTTACCCATTGCCAGGGCAAACTCGGTTTCTTTCCATCAAAAAAAAAGGCTCCTGCTGCTGATTCCAAGCCCAGAAGCTTTCTTTCCAGGCCTCAGCAAATATTGTTCAATCACAAATCACTTCACACAGATTTTCTGATAACCTTCGCCTCGAACGCCGCTCACGCAGTACACCCATCACACTGTCGCTCGGGCAGAGCAGAATCCAACCGAAGGAGAAATCCTCGCATTAATTCAATGACAGGACCCCTAAAAGCCCAGCTATCAAGGGCTGGTGAGAGCAGAGGACGGGTCTGCTGGCAGACATGAGCTGTGATGCACAGTGAGAAGTGTATACATCCCTCCCACGCAGAATGCACTGACCTCCACCCGTGCATTCATTACCTTCTGTGAACCAGCAGCCATAGACTCACAGAGGACACCAGTGCTCTCTGACTCTCACTATGGGCAGGTCCACTGGGGTCTAATTGGTCTAACTCACATTAGCCCAACACTTTTCATGTCAAACCAGACACAAAAACATAATTAATAATTTTAAGTGATTACTGACTTAAAGCCTATCTTATTCTTCACAAATTCCAATCTGTACTGTTTTCCGAGTGACAAGCGTATTAAAATGTCAAGTAAGAAGAAGCTAGCAAAACACATCAGCGCACTTAAGAGGATGTGTGGGAGAGTTTCAGAGTCTGATGGCCAAGGATGCGCAAATGCAATGCTATTTAAAAAACAAAAAAATGTACACAATGACATTGTTTCATTTTGGATAAAACTCAGTACTTCCAACATAAAGAATTTGTAAATGACTGGTGAAAGTTTTTGACTAAAAACATTTAAATTCAAACAGCCAAGTCCTGTGCTGTCCAAGCCCTAGACCCACTGTGACCCGAGACACAGAAACAGAACAGCTTTTTTCCTTACCTCATTCAACACAATAATCTCATCGGCATCCACAACAGTGGATAATCTGTGGGCAATGAAGACTGATGTCCTGTCTTTGACCATCTCTTTCATTGCGGTCAGAATGTTCTGGAATGACAAGCACAGACAGCTTAAAGTATTAGAACACAAAAAAGGGTATTACATGAGAAGTCAATTTATCAGCTCAATTTTTGCATAACCCCTTAAAAAAGGAAATATTTCTTATTTCATTCAGTGGATATGTCCATATACTGTATACTTGTATTAAATATTTTTCAAAAACAAAAAATGTTTAAAACATATTTAGCACATAACTGAATTTGAAGGCATACCATAAACCTATTCTCTATTTTTCTATTCACAAACACAATGTTGTAGCTTAGATACAGGGATTTTGAAGCAACAGCATGGTTGAGAAATTATGATACATTTACAGAACATTTTCAATATGAGTATGACAACCAAAATTACACATGGTATTTTCATGACACTAATTATGTTATCTCTTTAAACAGCTGGGTATGTATTGAAGATGGACAATGCTTTTGCAATTGCAGCTGCAGCTTAGTTATATAGCTGGGCTCTACAATCCAAAGCTATATCTCTAAATGAGGTCATTAACTTACATCAAAAAGCTCACTATCTGACTGGTCTAAAGTGATTGACTGGGCCAGTAAGATAGTACTACACTTACCTGTACACATACTTGTACATTTTACCATACATTGTGAAACATTGTGATTCCCATATTGTGATATTGATAATTATAATAATTATAATATTTCAATAAATTTCCATAAGGGGAATGGAACTGAATAGAAGTAACAAGAGTAAGGGGACCAGATGCATGAACACTCCTTTCAAACACCCCCACCTCAACCCACGGTCTCCAAGATGGAGTTCACAAAAAAAAAAACAAAAAAAAAAAAACAATCCCCACCCCCACACTGTGCTGCTGGGTGTTTTCAAATAATGACTTAGGGCAAGGCCAACTGGATAACTAGGCCGCTAAATGCATGCATAAAATGAGAAATTCGATAAAGCACCTTCCTGACTACAGTTAGCTGAACATTATGGCAGCCAAGACTGCTGTCTTAACAAAGCCATATTGCTGCCATGTAGCAATACTGTCTATATTAACAGACCAGAAAAAAAAAGCCTTATTTACCTTATTACCACACTATGTGAAAATACATTCATTATATATTTATTAGCCTGACAGACAAATGAACACTTAAAATGATCTACTAAAATGTATCCAATTCTGTGTGGATGACAAAGGCTGATAGCATTATTCTTGTGTTATACCAGATGTCAGGAGTCAGCAGTTTCACATCACTTTTGAAGACCAGCCACAAATGACAATCTATGATGCAATGGCCTGTACCAAGACTCTCAAAGTAGGACTGCTGATCTAGCATCAGTTTTCCTCTGTCCGTATTCTAGCTCTTTTGGCTAAACGATAAGATGTATGGCGAAACCGATCCTGGACCATAGCACTTTCACTCTGATATGCTTGCGAAATAAAAGCCATAGTGCTTTACTTTCATTATGTGTTGACTACTATTATCATTATTACTGCGGTTTCATTATGTTCATTTTTTTATACCTTTATTTGTATGTGCAACATGCTGACTTGAGAATGAAAAAAGGGCTCTTTAAATAAAATGTAGCTTGATTACCTGAATAACAAAACAATTTCACACTGTACACAGACCAGACGCAAATAAAAAATACAAAAAAACTGTTCAAATGGGGAACGTGAACTGAGCTAGTTCCAGTGCTCATTGAATTTCTTTGAGAAATTTCTTTTCTGGCTTTAAGAAACAGTCCAGGTCTGCAGTGCCAATCCCACATTCACACAAAGCATGGAGAGGTCAATGCAGGCAGTGCTGAGAGCTAGGCTCTATTTGTGTGGCATGCAAATCCCTCACAGGCAAGCAAACCACTGGCTGCCTGCAGAAGAAAAGCAAATATTTCCCTTCCATCTTTATGTGGACGCAGAGCCCGTCAGAACAGAACTGTTAGGGAAATCAATCGCCCTTTTTAATAGCATGGACGTTCGCTTCCTTCCCCTTTACATCACTTTTCAGTAATTGTAGGCAATTAAAAAGTAGACATGCGTACAGTGTGTTTTAAATTTTAGAATGAGGAACAAATATTTATAGAGCCTGCTTCAGGCTACACATCATCTCCTAAATGTGCTCTCTCTCTTGCGCACACCTCTCTCCATGCTTGACAGGAACTGTAGTCTACAATTCGAATTTAGCCGACCGGGCCAAATTTCATAGACGCCACAGTCCTACTGTTACCTTGAGTGATTAATGAAAAGACTGACCTACAGAAAGATAATTGCACTTATGGTACTTTTCGAAAGTGTATGTGTACTTATAGGAAAAAGCCAAAGCCAGAAGAAAGAAACCATTTAAGTGTCCTCTATTAAAATGTTCCTCAGGCTGAGGCTGTGATCCCAGAAGGTCAGAACATTGTAAAAAAAAACGCACTGTAATTTTGACAACCACCTCACCTACGGCTAAAGGAAACAACAGCTGCCCTAGAAGTGTGCCCAGATGACTCAGTTGCAGATTAACAACACGTGGAAAAAATTAGGTGGCCTATTGTCCTTAAATGCAAATAAAAGCATTCATTTAAGGCAGACCCACCACGGTTCCCCTACATGTGGCCCTGAAGGTGCCCAATTCCAGGTCACCATGACGAACAGCACTTTAATAATGATTCTTCCCTCTGGAGAGGAGCTGTAGGTTCACTGTCGGCATGTTTACCCATAAATTAGTCACAGCAGCAGGTGATGTCACTTTAATCTCCACAGTAAGCTGTGTAATTGGTGATGGTTAAACATCACCCGGCTCCCGAACCCCCTGCTGTTTCCTCTATATATTCAGCATTTAGTGAACAGACCTCTTCCCAACACCACCACCCTGCAACAACTGACCTAAATACGGAACTTTCCAATGAACGCTGTCCTGGGGTTACACACATAACATTAACACAAAAACAGCTGTCCAATGATTCAGTTCACAGTGAAAGTTTAACTTTTAAATTATCATCAATATCAGAATAAATTAGATAAGTGTAAAGCATCGTACGACAGCCTGTTAGCCGATCATCATGGTTAGCACTAAACAAAGAACTGTACAGAAGACAGACCTACAAATGTACATACAGTACATAAACGCAAAGCCTGTCGATCCAGTTAATATTCTACATTACAATTATATTTGTATTTGACTTTCAAGATAAAAAACAAAAGATTTATTGAAAATAGTGTTTGTTTTTCGTAAGGATGACTATGGGAACTTCAACTAAGGTCTGACTTTACACATAACCTTACTGCAGGAGGGCCACCATGTCGCAGTGCACCTGGACACCACAAATGATCAATCGCAACATCAGTCTCAGAGCTATTAGCATTGGCCTAGCTAACAGCAAAAAAATTAGTAACACCATTAGAAGAACTATTACGCTAAGAAAATAGTCAAGTCCATCACAACCTATTGGTGACTAATGTGGGAAAACTTACTGAGCTAATGTTACCAGCACCAGGCAAAGGGACAGTGAAAACCTGACATGTCACATTTTTTCTCCTACTCATTCCCTCATCTTTTACAGCTCTTTGATCTCAGACAGATGTGACAGCCAGGTTTAAGACACTGAATGAGATAAATCTGTGATTTGCCCTCCCTGTTGTATTGTCACATGCCAATACAACAAACCCGGTCAGACTGGCCCGGTAAGTTGCACCATTATCTCCACGCAGCTCCACCCACCTCCTCAGTGATGGAGTCCAGGGAGGACGTAGCCTCGTCATACAGAAGGATGGGCGGGTTCTTCAGGATGGCACGGGCGATGGCGACACGCTGCTTCTCTCCCCCTGCAACCAACAAACCCACTATGTCAACCTCCCTGCTGAAAGCCACAATGTCACTAAAACCCCATTACAGGCCAGAGAGACTGACAGTTCCTTGGAGTAGATCCTTTCCCCCCTTAAGTCATGTATCCTACTTGTATCTTAGTGTCAATTGTGAGTACCACTGATCAGACTGTTACATACAGTGGGGTCCAAATGTCTGAGACCACATAGAACATTTTTTTCCAAACCTTTTTCATGTAAACCTGAAATAATCAGAAAGTTTTAGGAATTTGAAACACTTGAAACAAAAGAAAAGTAGTGACATTTAAGATGATTTAAGATTCTACACAATGTCTGTGTAAAATTTAAGCAAATGTGTGACACTGACCCTGCCAAATCCCAAAAAAAGGTCAGACCCCATCGAACGTTTATTGGGGCACTTAAAGGCCAAGAAGGTTTCATGCACTTAAAGACATACTGAAAACTAAGACATTCTGGAAATTCATGTACATTTTTCAAAGATACAACCTCTCACTCAAATTGTTAATATAATTTGTAATTAAACAGTTGAATTAAATTGTAAAAGAACGCAAAATAGAAGCTGTTCGACTAATGGTCTCAGACTTTTGGATCCCACAGTACATCACATTCTTTCAAATGATTGACTGGGAATACCGAGTGTGGCAAAGGGCTGTCTCTGGCTGTAATTAGCACTTTTGTCTTCATTGCTCTCAGCTGGAGTTACGCATACCCAAGGGCTACGAGACAACGTCCTGGAGGGTATCTGAGGTGATTTATGAACTGGTTTAATTAACTTTAATTCATTAAGGTTGAATTTAAAGCCCAATTTTAATTATCCTAAAAATACAGGGTGACAGTGGGTGGTATCTGTAACTGTACAGTACTCTGACTCCACAGTACCTACATAGTGTTGTAGGGACCCAAATTAAGCACATTTTCTCACTGCAGGGTATTGCCTAGACCAGTGATCTTGACTCCAGGAGGGCCTCAGTATATGCTGATTGTGGTTTTCACCTGAAATTCCACAGCTAGTTCATACCCAAGAAACCAAGTGAGATCAGCTGTGTGATAAATTAGACAGTCAGAGCTGAGTAACAACAAAAACCAGAATAACCTACAGTTTCCCAGGACTAGCTGAGAGGAGAATATTTAGCTACCAATGTATTCTTAGACTTGACCAGAGCTGTGTGAACGTTACATTTTTTTTTTTTTTTTGGAAAAACTCAAGTCTTCAGTTGTTGCCAAGTACAACTGCCAGCTTCACAAAGCCTTAGCCCTAATTAGTATTCAAGGACAAATGTGCTAACAAAAGACCAGATTTAGCAACTACAAAAAAAAAAAAAAACAGGAACCAAGTATGAGTTACTGTAACCAGCTAATGTTCCTCCATAGTGTTGTCGAATGCAATAACTTGCTTTACTTTAAATGCTTCCGAAGTGTTCAATTGTGCTTGTTTGCAAGATATCTAGCTTTGAAGCTAGCATTTTTACAACAGTGTACCAGATGTACTGTACATATGGTAGAGCTACAGCAAAACAACAACAGTGTGAGTCCAGACGAAATGACCGAAGCACCGAAAACTCAGGAAGAACAGTGTGATCTTTTTTTGGAACTTTTTAACAATATTTTCTGTTGTAAAACAGAATCATTTCCACTTAAAATAAACTCCATATTATTTTTCACAGTCAGCAACATTGATGATTGATTAAAAGTCAAAGGTCGCCTTTTGTAATTTAAAGTCAGCTGACCACTAAACTGTGCTCTGCCTGTCTATAACCATACCTCCCAAAACCCAGAAGACACATCATCATGTAAAATCCCACCACCTTAAAAACCATACTGCTATAAAAATGTGAATTATTCAATAGCAATAATTCTACCTAAACAAAAATACCAAAAACCAAAAACAATGAAATGTACATTGTCTGTCTTAGACACTTCGATCCCTGCCGATTTTGACCTACCTGACAACTTGAGACCCCTCTCCCCAACCTGGGTGTCGTACGCATGGGGCATTCTCAGGATTGCGTCATGGATTCCTGCCAGCCTTGCCACTTTGTATACCTCCTCGGGCGTGGCACTGATGTTCCCGTACTGCAGGTTGTAGTAGATGGTGTTGTGGAAAAGCACAGCGTCCTGAGGGGCACAGACAAACTCAGTTTGTGGCTGGGGGTGCTATGTGAATTTATCATTACACCTAGGCATCTACCTACAGTGGTGTCCCCTACCCAGACGTTTTACACACTGTGATACACCACACCTCTGACACCCAGAGGCAGGGGTATAAGACAAAATCATATAAGCACTGAAATCTATATTGCATTATGTAAATTTTACATTAATGCTGCCATTCTGACCACTGAAATAAATATAAAAAAAAACAGTTTTGCTTTTAAGACACAGCCAGCCTGAATCTTTGTAGGGACGTTACAACTCTCCCTCCTGCCTGAGCTCCTCCACAGAGCATATGGGCCTCGGTTTGTGTAATGTAAAAGGGTGAAAAGAGGCTTGATGAGGGAGCTTCTGCTCATTTCATGAGTGAGTGCTTGTTATTTTTCATTTGGTATATACTCCATGGGCTGAGCAAGCTGTACCTATGTTTTTGGCAGGCATGTTGTACCTGTATTTTTTGCACTATAAATTAGCCAAACTATGCACTCAGACGCTAGCAGCTCAGTTACTCGTCTTTTGAAGGTCCTCCTTGGGCCTTGGGTGTGAGTATATTTCTCTACCCACCTGTGGCACAACGCCCACAGCCCTGCGGAGGCTGTCCAGGCTCACGTCCCGAATGTTCTGGCCAGCGATATAGATGTTCCCCTTCTGCGGCTCGTAGAAGCGGAACAGCATCCTCACAATGGTGCTCTTACTGAAAGGAGACCGGTGAAAGCCATCACGCTTAACCGTGGGGGGGGGGGGTGGTGCAGGATTAATGGATATAACGAGAGCTCGACAGCGCGCTCACCGCACAATGGAGGGGTTTTAGAAGGGGGCAGGTGACCCTAGGCGGGGGGTAAGAGAGCCTCTGCGAATGTGGGGGTGGGGGTTATTTTTGAGATAAGCGAGGTACAGCTGAGCAACAACAGGCTTATTGATCCTGTCGCTGTTCTGTACAGAACCAGCAGAAACGGTTACTGTGGGTCGATTGCAGGGGGAAAAAAAAAATATATAAAAATCACAGGGTGATATCTGTACGCCTTGCTGATCTGGGAGGTATCCGCATGATCGACGACACCTCCTCCATGAGACAGCACTGGTGTGAACTTGCACACGTGCACGTAACCGCACGTGTTTTGCCGGGTGAGACCGCAACATCGTGGGTGAGTGGAGCGGTGGCGATCCATTAGGGTCTGTCCACTAGGAATTATAACAGGAAAACCTTTTGCCCAGAAAAAGGCCACATAACACAACCACAAACCATGATAACACCCTGGAACACAGCTCAACATACATGCTTTCCAGTCTGGTCACTCTTTTGATTTGACGGTGCTTTCATCAACACTATGAACAAAACCAGAAAGAGTCCCTGAAGAAAACGTACCCTGACCCACTGCCCCCGACGATAGCCACTTTCTTCCCAGCAGGCACTTCGAAGGACACCCCATTCAGCACCTTCTGTCCCTCCAGGTACTCAAAGTACACATCCTCAAATCTGATGGTGGCGTCCTGGGGCGAGACCAACAGGGGCGGGGCCAGCTCTTTGTCCTGCAGGGTTTAAGAGGGGCAGACAGACAGGGAGTCGGTGAGATGGTGGGGCGTCCCGTCTGGAAAGCACAGGATTAAAGGTCAAAGCTATTCTTTTCTGGTTTCATGCACTGACCGCATGGCCTGCTGGGATGCTCACTGCGTTTCAGACACCATTTCAGTGCGTGACCTGCCGCACAGCCTGGCAATCATGACCCTGCCTGTCTTGACAGACCAGCAGCCCAACTGAACCCGGGCACAGAAAACCGGCACAACAAATCTCCCAAAATCACCTCAAATACTGATGAGACAAATAATATTCTATATAAAAAATTTACATAATACTAATACTACAAATCAAATTTGGGCTAAAAGTTGGTAAAAAAAAAAAAGATAAAATATCAATAATCTGACCATATGAACAGACACTGCAGACACATGCGATCGTCTTTCCATTTCATAGTCTAGCCTGAGAAAGCTTCAATGCAATCAATCTTTTTTTTTTGGAATAGCTGCATTCATAAACAGGTTGGCACAGAATGCTTCACAAAGGAAAATTTTCAGAGGGAAAAAAAGAAAACACCAGAAAAAATCCCAGCGGAGCCAATACTTTTGGAAAAACAGGGAAATTATTCCCAAATCCGTTAAAAGGCAATCACACCAAACTCTTATAAAAACTATGGCACACATAAAAGAATAGCTCAAGAAACACAAACATATTGGGGAAAAGCGAACACTCTTAATGTTAACTGTTGAATGTGGTTCTGCAATGAACACAGAGGCACACAAATCCATTAACCAAAAAAAAAAAAAAATAAAATAAAAAATTGCACCACCTGAAAGGATGCAAATTTCAGCATCCAGGGTGGGAATAAAGGAAAAGGGGGAAAAATGTAGAGTGTTATTAGAATTTACACTCATTTTACATCCACATTAATTCAAAATCATATTAGCGGGTCAGTAATTGCTTGATGTACTGCGCCGTCACGCAGAGTACCACAATGAACCACCATTACTGATCGCTGGAAACAATCGGACAAATTTTCAGCACAGTAATTACAGCCTGCATACAAATGAGCCTGGTGAAAAATGAGCCACATCACATGCCACTGTTTTTTTTTTTTTTTTTGAAAAAAAAAAAAAAAAAAAAAAAAAAAACTCATAATGCCACCACCATTTTATTTTCAGTTCTTTTTTTTTTTTTTGGTAAAATGGAAAAAGCTTTGCCACATAATACAAACAGCTTCAGTAAATATTCAGCTGATATATACAGTGTGAGGGCACTGACATCCAGTTACAGGGTATACAGGGGCTCTTGACTTAAAACGTTTAATTGAAAGAGAAACAGATAATTGGCCGGGGCATTAGTGACTCTGGGGAGATGCCGACTGAAGGCCATATCTGGAATTTACCCATGACATTAGCCATCTGTGCTCTTGAGGACCTAAAGACTCCTCAAATCATCCAAGATTCTTCTCATTTTTTAATGCTGTAAATGTACTGAGGCGACCAGGAAATTGGTTAAAAAATCATTCTGAATAAAGGAATGAGTTCAAATATTCACATGGACGGACACGATTGGTACTATTTTTGATAACTTGCACTTGTTTTTGTTAAGGTTGTGAAAAATGACCTACGAACCACCAATGATTCTGATGCAGCAAATCGCTGTCCAGCAGAAAGGATTTGGTTTTCTCTTATGCAGCTCCAAACTACACAGATATCAGCACAGCGGGCTGCGAAGTTTTATTTAGGTATTTTTCCCACCCTAACTGAGCTGAGCTGCTTCCCGCTGACCCAGGAGGAGGCAGCCGTGAACATGCACCTCCTCTGATTCACATGGAGACAAACCTTCGCTCCTTTCTCCACTGCAGATGCACCACCTGTGTCATCAGACGATGACAAAGTCAGTATATATTCAATCTGGGCACCCGGCCACGACCGCGAGAGAGTGATGAAACGATTAAACTTCATTTCCATCTTTCCCTGGTGTGAGTGGGTCAATCGTTGACTTGCCAGTGCGCCACAGCCAGTAATGGCATGGCTGGGACTCGGACACCAAGACGCAGGACTCAAACCTGCTTTGCAAATGAACATCTTCTTTCACTGACCACCCAGTGGCCGCGTTTAAGTTTTTTTCCAACACATAGCCTTATCATTCCAAACACTTTGATGCTTAAAAGAGTATTTTTCATTATGGTAATTGAATCTATTATGTTAGTTCAACAAATATTTAACAATTCTGAACATTCTGACATACTTTGGCTACAGAATTGTTTCAGATTTTTTAAGCACTGAATTATGTATACCAATCAGTTACTTCTGAAAAATCTCACAATAAATGTGTGTGAAATGACAAACAACCCAGGCCTGCAAAACCAACATCTGATATCTTTGAGGACCAATGGCATTGCACAAATCTTAACCCAGAAGTTTTATATGAAACATATATAGACACTCCATCAGTGATCGCTGGTATGGAGCAGAGACTAAGTAGCCAGTGAGCTGGCTGGAGGCGCAGAAGAACGGAAAGATTGGGTGTACCTTTATCTTGGTGTCGACACTGAGCAGAGTGAAGAGGGTGTTCATATCAATGAGGGCCTGCCTGGTCTCCCTGTACACTGTGCCCAGGAAGTTGAGAGGGAGAGAGAGCTGGAACAGCAGGCCGTTCACCATCACCAGGTCCCCCACAGTCATTGTCCCTGCAGAGAGCCACATCCAAAAACAATGAACAAACCCTGTGTAGCAGCATACACCTTTGCAGTCATTGTTTCTAAGAGCCAACCATCCGTTATGGAAGTACTAAGACAAATACCAACAAAAATAACAACAATGTACATATTCCTGGTCTTCATCTCAAAGCAATTCCAAACATTCACAGAGCTGCTGTTATAGATCACTATTACCTTACTGATATGACCTGATTTTGTAAATACACAGAAGAAAGTGTACAGCACTGAGACAGAGAAACCAATGTAAACGCCCCCACTCCCCCAAAAGTGTCCAGAACC
The DNA here is from genome assembly GCA_022829145.1 of Albula goreensis. Taxonomy (NCBI): domain Eukaryota; kingdom Metazoa; phylum Chordata; class Actinopteri; order Albuliformes; family Albulidae; genus Albula; species Albula goreensis. The sequence goes on along the minus strand of CM040746.1, from coordinate 32,758,498 downwards.
ATCTCCAAGGAGCAAAGTAGGCCTGTTTAGGACTGGCATGTTTTGCAAATAGAAGTGCTACAAAGTTAAAAAGAAGTAAAGACGATGCAGTTCACATTAAAACAAGCAGTAACACCCTAAAAAAATGTTTCCATAACAACGAGTCATAAGTTGTTTGAGAAGATCCGTCTTGTCTTTAATCTATGGACTTCAAAATTCGGAATCTTAGAGACTACGGAGTCTGTAAGCAGAACTCAAGAGTAAGTTGAGTACTAAACTACTTCAGTTATTGATGGGAGAGTGAGCTTTAATGAAATTCAAAATGGATGACATCACTATCACCTGTCAATCACAGACTTATTTGAGCCACTCAAAATATTTTGAGTGGCTCAAATAAGAAATATTTTCATTTCTTTCACAGGAAAGTTTAAGTCAACCTCTCAAATTCCACAACTTATTCACATAATCGTTCTGCAACCTCAAGGCAACGGACAGCGCCTTACTGTGTGGTTGTGCTTTACTCTCCAAATGTCCATTTATACTCACTTGTTCAGGACAGCAGAATAACCAACCGTTTTCCTACAGAGACTAAAGACTCACCTCCTCAAAGTGAATCTGACAAACTGAGGTCATGGTATTGTTTATTCTGGTTAGAATAAGTGCTTTACTGATGCTACTTATGTACTCGTTGGTCTAGGAATTTTGCTAGCCAGGAGTGGCTTGAAGGTGAATACAAGTATTCTCCCATATTGTAAGTCAATGAGTGCAATGCGAGGTCTCACCGGCCATGATGCCCTTGCTAGCCAGCACCATGATGGCGGTGAGGCCCACGCTGAAGATGGCGCTCTGGCCGAAGTTGAGCATGGCCAGTGTGGAGGTGGTCTTCAGGGAAGAAGCCTCATAGATCTTAAGGAAGCCATCATACCTCTCCGCCTCATACTTCTCGTTGTTGAAATACTTGAAATGGGGAATAAACAGGAGAGGAGGGAGAAAAAAAAATAAGGTTGGCAAAAGATGGCAGAGCGCATGACACAAGCAGTCTGCATTTTATTTTTCACTGAAAAGGGTTGAGGAGGCTGTATGGGGAGAGATACCGCAGCTTAAGTCTTAATTCTCTGTCCACGCCTCCAGGCGAGCTTGGAGGGGGTGTGTGGAGGGGTGGGGGGGTGGTTCAGTGATAGAAATGTTCAATTCACAGGGGCTTTCAGATGTACCACACAGATGCAGATTGCTCAAGTTTGATTTGACATGGCTAAGTCCTTGTTGCAGTCAAACGGGGGAGGGTGCTGGGTGCGGGGTGCGGGGATGCTCGTGCCTCTCTGCCTCCTCTCCTTTCCACGAGACTGTTCTTGTATATGCAGTGCGACAAGGTGACATTTTTTTTTTTAAATACTACCCACAAAAAGCAGTGACAGACTTTCCCTTTTTAGCTTGCTGTGGATGCCATGTTGGGGGACCATGTCTTGCAAGACAGTATATAGCTAAGGAACCTGTTTTCATGGTCCTTCAGGCACAGAGGTCCCATTCCAGCAAGATACTGTATGCCACACTGAGAGCATACACAGAAACATACAGGTGCACACCCATGCATATGCGCACACATGGAAACATCCCATACATTTTACAAACACACTCAAATCTTAATTTAATGTGCAGCAAGGTACATGTTACAGATGAGTATGTGAACGGTTTCCTCTGGCACAGATGAAACCGTTACCTGATACCTGAGTTTGTAAACATAAGCTTATGCGGAAACAAGCGGACTTCTGGCCTTGTACTGCAAATCATGCAATCATCAGCAGGCAGTGAATTGAAAGGTTTTTCCTTAGAGACGTGAAATATTTCCATTCCAAAATGTTTTACACTTATGACACAGTTGGAGATGTAAGATCATAATTTTCCCATCAGCCCAAATCAAATTAAGACACGGGTGAGGGAAAACATACGCTATTTACCATGTAGCAATATATGAAGTAACAAAATAAGAATAATATTTAATATTACAAACAACAATAACAACAAAAACGTTTCTGTTGTTGTTATTGTAAAGCCATTTTCAGCAATTAAAACAAAGACACTGTTTGCCCCATCTCTGCAAACATGAACGACCAAGCATGCAGGATTTTCATCACACATCCTTCGGTTAGCGAAAGGGGGTATGATCTTAGCCGAGATGCAGTGCTTGGGAAAGACGGATGTAGCACAGAGAGAGAGAGAGAGAGAGAGAGAGAGAGAGAGAACAAGCGGAATGTGCTCAGGACACAGAGGAAGGTTTTGTGCTAGCGGAACGGATTTTGAGTGGGCGGGAGATCCAATTAAACATGCACAGGGGCTTACAGCAATGCTAAAATCTGCCACGCTGACAGCAAATAACACCAATGACACAGAATGAAACGGCACAAAAAATACATCCGGGCTGAATAAGAGAGGCATTCACTAATAACCTAGATTGGGTAACAGTAGAGTGGCCTGAGACATTTAAAAAAAAAAAAAAAACCATCTCCCCTATCAAATATACAAGCTAAGCAGTGGATGAAATTACAACCAATCAGCATTCGGTTAGAAACAAAAATCAAGACCAGCTTAAGCCAGGTGTGAGAAACCCCTAACACAGTTGGACCCAACAGCTAAAGCTGTTATGCAAATGACAACAGTGCACTGTTACATGATAGGTTAATATTTACACCGGCCAGTGTAACTCTGGAGGCGAAACTATGGGGGGGGGGCACTCACCTTCACCGTCTCGTAATTGAGCAGGGAATCGATCGCAGCATTTCCTGCCTCGTTGTCTGCTTTGTTCATCTCTATCCTGAAACGTGTCCTGAACACAAGATGCATAGCTGGTGAGAGCACGGACGCATGGACACATGGACACATGGACAAACACACAAACAAACACACACACACACAAACACACACACAAACACACACACACACACACACACACACACACACACACACACACACACACACACACACACACACACACACACACACACTATTGTCAGAGTTCACAACATATACATGCATGCTCACATGAACATATGCAATTATGCACACATGTTCATGGACAGACACACACAAGCACACACACACATACACACTAACAAACATACATGTCCACAAGCACATTAAAATTCAAAGCACAAGCAAGGGACAGAGCTGCCATACCTCCACTGAGTGACTGCAATGGTGAACACTGTGTATGCAGACAGGGTCCCAAGAGTGACTAAAGCAAACTGGCCTCCACACTTGTAATACTGAAGAGGGAGACAAACAATCATTTCAAATACAACAAAATACTGTCACAAGGTTGGGAAATATCCTCCAAAAGCCCACAAAATTCAAGTCATCAGTCTTTAGATAGCTAATGCAGACTATCTGTGTAGCTCTACTCAACATAAATCAACTCATAAATGTGTAACTAACAATTTTGGGGTATATTTGAGGATGGGTTGGATGAGTGTTGCTATCCAAGTATTGATACACAACCATTTTCCTGTGCCTTGAAGTTTGAGTTTGAATTATTGGTCTGAACTACCGGATTTTCCTCAGACCTCAGAGTCAATGTGATGTGTTCTGGAGGTCTTCAGTGTCGAATGGTTTTTCAGCCATTTTCAAGCACCTAAATAATTATCTTAAGCCACTGATTGGCAACTGATACACCCTCTTTCAAAGGCATACTAATGGCACATCCAACAGGTTCTGAGTTTGACAACCCTACGTCAGAAAATATTGGTTACAACTCAAAAGTGGGCAGGTACCCAGAGCTAGTTATGAGGATGGCACACCAGGCTACCCCCCCCCCCACCTCTGTGCAAGGCACCTGCTCGACTGGCTCTGTAACGCGCTTCGCCTTGTCTCGATGCGATTAGCTCGCTTCACAGGACACTAACCGCTCTCTTCGTCTCGCCGCTGATCATTAGAACCGACTGCTACTAACAAAGATGAAGAAAAAAAAAAAAAAAAAAACAATGAGAGACTGAGGAAACTGCGCTGACGTTTTGGTCGTTCGGGCGATGAGATGGGAGCTCGTTAAGGAGAGAAGTGGCTTGGCTGCCCTGAAAAACACGCCGCTCACAGTGGGGGGGGGTTGGGGGGGAATAAACATTCAGGACCAACGCCGACATGGATGCTTCACTCCAGTGATGTTTAAACAATACACAAAATCATACTGGCATCAGGACTTCATTGAATGTTTTTTTTTTTTTTGGGTGTGCATGCATCTCTGGAATGGAGACCCACATGAACACACACACACCAACACACACAGGCACGCACGAACACACACACGTATGCTACACACGAATGGTACGCATGCGCACAACCACTAAAAGAGTATTTGGAAACCACGCATTGATTTTTTTTTTTTTTTTTTGGCATAGGCTGTCTAGAAGCTTACTGGTGCCCTCAGATTTCTGTGGGACGATTTTGCTGACCTAATTATTCTAAATAAACAGTCAAAAAAAATTGCCAGCTGTGAAAAGCTGCTTCAGATTTGAGTCTTTTTTACATTTCAATATTATATAGACTGGTGTATGTGTGGCTGCACAGTGAAGCAATACTCTTATTACTATGTTGGGCTGCTCGCTGTCTGGGAGTGGTTACCGAGGTGATTTTTAGTCTTTTGATCCTCCCACTGATCACACTATACATATACAGCCACCTACATTACCTACACTGTCAGCAGGAGTGCTACGCATTCACAACACTGATTCCTGTACCTCAATACAGGAACATCACTTTACCGTGATGGTAGTGCTCAGTCCTTGCAGGTCTCAGTTGAAGCTGGTTAGCTTCATGCTAAACTTATGATTCAGGCTGGTCAGGTCAGTACTGACTGCTTATCTGCAGTGTTCTTTCCAGCATTTTTTTCTACCTAGTTTCCTGCCCTGAATGTGGAAAACGCCAAAAAAAAAAAAAAAAAAAAAAAAAACAAAAAACAAAAACAAACCGGACCTCCATTAGGAATACAAGAAACAGCAGCGGGGTCTCTTCCAATCTAGGCTCTTATGATCTCACTCAACGGCAGTTGCTGAAGAAAGGTTCCGATGATTTAGAGCCCTGATTTTCATTCCGCCCCAAAGGGGATTGTTATTACAAACATCCCTTTGTGAATCAATGATACAATCATCACCATATTTGGTTAAGTGGAGGAAAAGCATATTTATATCACCGCAGGAGACTACTTATGATCAGCTGGGTTTGTACAGGACCATAAAACGCATGTAGAACAAAACACGTTTAATGTGCCTAACAGATATAAAATTTTGTTTTCATTCTTTTATAAGCAGGTCTTTAGGTATAAGGATCTAAGGCCTTATCTCCATACTGAATTCTCCGTAAAATAAAAGTCAATGGGTCCGCTCTTGGCCTTCTAATTTCAAGCAACCTGTCTACATGAGGTTAAAAAATTATACATGGGCTTTTATACATCCTGCGATTTTATACATCCTGCATTGAGAATCTGTGATACTGTAAATACACCAAAGAACCACAATGTCTTCACAATAACAATCAAGAGTCTGTCTGATGTGGGTACACTTCAAGATAGTTATGCCTTAGATGTTTCAGTAATGCAGTGTCAGTACATGTAATATAATCACATTATATGCAAATATTTAATAAACGCAGAGAAAGCCCAGAGTGGCTTTCACAATAAGCTTTGAGCAAGAATAAGAGACAATATCATGTCATCAATGTCACATTTTACAGCAGTCATCATTTTCTTCACCTACAACATAACATTGAGGACCACAGCAGGTGCAAATACAGCACTGTCCCAGAACATGTCCTTTAAGGAGAAGGCTAGAACAGAAGGTTTATTTCTCCCTCACCAGAATCCCGCTGACGAGGGCCATTTCGAATGCAGTGGGCCCCAGGTTGAAGACCAGGGCGCTGAGAATGAAGCTGATGCCCCGGGTGCCCCTGTCGATGGCCTTGGAGAGCGCCCCGGTCTGGCGGCTCAGGTGGAATCCCAGGTCGAGGTTGTGCAGGTGCAGGAAGACGTTCTTGGCAATCCTCCTGATGGAGCTCTGGGCCACCTTCCCGAAAACCGCGTTACGCAGCTCGTTGAACAGGGCAGAGCCTGCCCGCGACACGCCGTCTGGTGGACGGTACCAAAGAAAAGACAGAGCAGGAACCATCACCTCACTGCCATTATAACTTGCCTTGCACTTCAAGGTCATTAACTTACCTGTCTAAATTAAGCACTCATTGCACAGTCAAAAAACACATGTATAACACAGCAGCTAAACCTACAATTGCACAAGCACCTTTGTGTGCCATGGGGAAATAGGGTCAGGTGGAAATGGAATATACTACAGCACATAAAACATTTAATGTATGAAAGTATATCTCATGGCAACTTATTTGACTGAACCACAATGTATGTAAAGATCAGTCATTTGTCTCATGTTCTCTGAAGTGTTGTTATATATACCTCATTTTTACAGATGTCTGATTTAAATAAGTTGTAAATCACTTCTATTTCTGTGTACACTAGAGAGGGCCTACGTCACAAAAACAACATGTAGTGTAACACCATCTTAACAGATCCATGGACTATGCCTATGCATGCAGCTCAAGCAGGGGAATAAAATGGCTGCTACTTTTGTGTGAGGTTTTTTCTCGCCAACCCAAATGTGTCTAAAGGCACTCTATCTGGAGAAACAGGAAAAGCTCCATCCTGTAACTGCAGAATGAAGAAGTTCCTTGGTCTCTATCACAACCATCACTCTGAAAAAGTGTTTTTTTGGCATTCTTGAGACAGAACTGAATATCAGAGTTTATAACTTCTGAAGAAGAGTATTTCAGCTGTGTAAAATCGGTAGGAACCTAAGTCAGGCCTTCCGACTTGGAAAAACATTCACTAATCTCAGATGGATATCCTGGAAAAATGAAGGTGAAATAAAACACTGACATTTTCTAAGAACCCCAATTTGTAGCAGATTTAGCATCAGGGTTTGCTTTGTGTGCCTTCCCTTTCCTCACACTTACGAGTTTGTAAAAGCTTACATCATACACACTTACTTCTCTGTATAGAGAAATAGATCAAACCACATGAAAAGCATTTTCTGATTGCACAGCACCTCAACAAGACAACAGACTCCTGAATTTGCGCAGTGTGGTGAAATTCATCTTTACAAGGTTGAGAGACTGACTTCTGGGAGGTGGGGGCGATCTAAGCACCCAATTTTCACCCACCCGCCACTCCCCCTCAGCACCCCCCCAGAGGTCACAGGCAGTAATGAGGGTTAATCAGCAATAGAATTCTACACAAAAAGAGCCCCACCGAGCAAACAGAATGGGCTCTGTGAAGGCAATGGCTTTCAAGTGACTTTGATGTGCAATTATCATGACTGGGGTAGGGTCCCTCCCCTCACACTGCCTCACTTTCTGGAAAGGAGGGGGGCATGGGTTGGGGGCGGGGGGCAAGTTGCAAGTTCAAGAGGGTATGGCACCATGGTACCAACTACAAAAATGTTCTTGTGGTTAACTATGGCCTTTTTAAACAGGTTAGCGATGCTAATCATGGGAATGTAAGTTCACAGAGGGGTTGCAGACCAATGTGCAATCATCGCATTAATTCAACCCTTCCTTTTAATCAAAGGTAAGAATGTAAGGTGGAAATTACAAGAGCCTCCTTCAGTCCTCAGCTATTCGGATGCTAGCAAGTCTGTGAGGGGCTAACAATAGATGTAGACTAAAACATACTTCAATATAGGCACATACAGGCTTTTTAATACAAATGTGCTTCAAACAATTAAATGCATGCAATGTTTTTTCCATGATGAGCCATCACATTTGATGCATGTCACAAGATCTGTTTAAACATATCCACAAATCTAACACTGGGCTGGTCATTTCTTCGCCTTATGTACACACCAAGGCACATGGTAAACTGAGGAGTTAGGAATGGCAGAGATCATGTGATCACCTAAGGATGTTTATCCATTTTGTTTTGAATAGCTTGTTTTGACTTTCTGTCCATCTGTGAAGAAGATAACAACTGGTAATATCACTCTCCGCCTATGGGATGAAAAATTATCCCATTTAAGTCTATTCATCTATTTAGTCCATGTTGCCTGAATTTTATGTCACTGCAGACTACAGATTTCAGGTACACATTTTACTAAACCCCATGTTAAAACACTGGCCACAAAATGGTGGGCGACACATTCTGTACATCTGGCAAAAGCATCAAATTTGGCAGCAAATAGTATCAACAGACCCTTACACAACAGACCAAAATGGGGGCTCATGTCATGTCGACACAATTTTAGAATTTCTTATTTTTTCATGCATTTTTTCATAAATCATGTGAGCAAGTAAACATATTTACAATTACATCTGGATGCAGAATTGCTTTCAAAGCATAAAAAATAAGCAGCTTACACAAATTCTATTTTGAGGGTCTGATTTTTTATAATTTGACAAAAAAAAAAAAAAAAAAAAAAAAAAAAGAGTGTCACCCCCATCTCCCCCCACCCCCAATCCTGTTTTCTGGAAGAGCTGAACTTCCTTTTCACAGCACCAATTAATCCTGCAGCAGAATTCTGTGCACAGGCCTTAAACGGTCTCATTAAAACACGCAGCTGTAGGGAGAGTTGATGTGAAAGTGGATCTTCAACAACCAAAAAATAAAAAATAAATAATAATAATTTCGCACGGAAGAGTGACTTACAGCAAATGCTGAAATGAATCGTTAACATAACCTATTAGGGTGCAAGCCCACAAAGTGGGCTAATTAATATTTATTTTTTAAACTCCCCTTTTAAAAAGTCGTAATACAATATTTTTCTTATGCTTCCATAAACAGTCGTCTTCACCAGCACCTATTTGCAGAATGCCATGCGTACTCTGGGCAGAAAGATACAGTGGAAAACAGCGGTGGCTGAGAGATTTAATCACCGCAAGAGACCCAATGCAGTCCTCAGCTGCGGCCAAAAATGGATTACCAAAAGGGTCAGTCTGTTGTCAGCACGCCAAACAGATACAGCCCAGCACCTGATTGGCTCGGTGAGGCCAGCAGCTGCAAGCTCGAGTGATGAAACTGGGACCACCTAGCTAACCGATATCGCACAAAATGAGAATACCAATGTAAAGTCACTTAATAGGGTGTTGGGCCACCAGCGCTAGCCATGGGGAGTCGCTGATAAGTGACGAGAAAGAGACCCCACCCCCAAACCAAGCCCTTTTCTCCCCAGGCAACACCAAGGCCAATTATGTGCTGCCCCGCAGGACTGCCAGCCACGATCGCCATTGACATGGTCCAGATTTGACACCAGAGCACTGGGGCCATCCCCACACTAAAGCAGTTCCTTAATAAGATGGGTCACCTTCTAAAATCAATTTCTGATGGCAAATTGACCTGTCCACTGGTAAAAAAAAATAAAATAAAATAATAAAATAAAAAGGAAAAAAAAAAAACGACATGTCTTTATTCTAGATGTCTGCCTTCAGTCCTGGGAAAATAAAAAATAAACATATCCCTCAGCTGACTATATTGTCAAAAAACTGACTTCTAAAAGACTGGAGCTTTGTAACTGCCATATTTCTTTATTTTATACTGTACAATTGGTGGACAGATCAATTTTCCACCAAATACCGATTTTTGGTTTAAGTTCCCTTTTACAAGGAGAGCATGAATGATGCTCTGGCCGCAGATGGGAAATCACCCACAGAGCAACAGTTGCAGGTCTTTGCAGAATTGTCTAGGGGCTTGCGCACATCGAGAGAAAGAAAGCGAGGCACAGTGACAGAGCCGCTAATCTACTCCTCCTGGCTGGCAGGTTTCTGAACGCTGGCTCGGCGCCTGTCAACATCCTGGTCGAAAATGAATTGAATTAATGAATAAACAAGCATCAGGAAGGCCAGACTTCCATCTGCGGGGGAGACAGGGGCGGGTGGGGCGGGCATGGGGGTGAAAAATAACAACAACGAAAATATTAAAAAAAAAAAAAAAAAAAAAAGAAGGTTAAAGGTTGACATTAAAACGAATCCCTTCAGAAAGGTCATCTGCTACATAATACACAGCAACCTTCCCCACCGCCTGTGCCGAGGGGGGTCAACACCTGCCGGGAGACAACGGTGCAGGGACTCACAGCCAATCAGGACGGCCGTTGCCATGGTGGCCACTGTGTTTGGCGCGTCGCTCAGGTTCAGCATGTTTCCGGACATCTGGTTCAGGCCGTCCACCGCATACTTAAACATGAAAGGCACCAAGATGTTCGTCATCTAAGGGAAAAGGACAGGAGAAAAAAGACACAGCTCTGAGCTTGACGATACGAAATTTTTTATTTATTGCTTGTATTGTCTTTTTTTTTTTTTTTTAATGTGCTTAACTTGTATGTTGTGTAGATGCTTGTGTGTACTATGCATATTTATAACACTAATACAAACCCTGCCCAAGCATGGGGAAATACATCATTTACACATATTATAAACCTTCATTTTACAAAGAATGTCAATTGAGAATGGATTCTCATTTGCATAATCACCAGGCAAACAAAGTAAAATAAGTTAAAATAGGACAGTGACAAAGAATGAGACAGTATAAAACAAAATACAGCATGTACAAGGTTAAAACGAGTACGCGGCAAACATTTGAGGAAAAAAAAAGCATTAATATCTATGTCATATCTGCGCGTTCTCTTATCTTTTGAGCTCGTATGGCTGGAGCCGTATGGCAGGAGCAGAGTGGCGGTGTGGGCGCGCCCTGCTGTCTGCTCTTCTCCCTGCGCTTTGGGAGGCGAGAGGGCGTGTGGAAGAGGTGTCAGTGGAAGGAGGGGGGTCGGGGGTGTGGGGGTGGCGCATTTGTTACTGGAATAGAAACAGCCATTATTGGCGATTAATGATGCGGGAGATGCTGCCTGACTGGGCCCAAGGTGGCTGGGGGCACACTCACATGACTGCGAAGGACGCGCTGTCAATCTTCTCCCGGCACCCAAAACCTGCTAAACATTTTGGCTGGGCTAACGGGGCATCATTTCCATTGGTTTCGGGTTACAGAAATGCTAAATGATGGAGATTTTTTACAGCGTAAGAAGGCAGACGAGCTGCTGACCGTGGGGTGGTGGGATTAAGCATGACCCCGGAAGACGCGTCGCCTTCAGAAACCTTCAAAAACCGCCATCCAAGAAACAGGAAAGCCAGCAATGTAAGTGGCCATATGACCGTGAGACTGTCCCTCAGTGCCTGTTGGTTGGTACTTGATGAATTTCCACAACCCTGTGTGCTCCCACTGATGTTGAAAAATTCCAAGGAAATTCTAAAAATAGTTTTTTTTTCTTAGCTCACTATTTAAAACAACCCCAAGGCTTGCATAAGATTGTCCTGGCCCTGCCCAGTGTCTCATTAGCAGAGAAAAGATGAGGTCTTCTCTGAAGAACATTCTGCTCAACCACTGCTCTGCTGCTGCTGTTTATTTGTGCAAACTCGTCCCACAATATAACTGGACACACATGCACGGACTGGTACAAGTGACGGACAAGTTAGGAGTCCAGAAGGCTTACACTACTACCCATCCCTGCATTAAAAAATACTATTTGCGAGCATTACATTTAGAGTGATGCTCTGCTTTATACTCCACAGCCCACAGGTTGAGCTAGTGTAGTCATTGCTTTGCACAAGAAGAGCACACTTCATGGCTCTCAAAACTTTTTACTTCATCTTTTATTTTTTTTACCCTCATCTCTTTGTGACAAGCTGTGGGCGGCCAGAGCGAGCCTGCCCTGGATGTGACATGTCACGTATGCATGCTTTCGACGTGCCTCTTTAGCTGCGGGTAACCATCTGCACTGATTCCAAAGATGTGCGCTTGTTTTGGCTTCTCTCCCTGTAGTTGGTTCAGAAGGGAGGGGCTTGTTCTGACAGCAGAAGAGAAAGAGAACCTAATTAAAGGAAGACCACTTGCGCAATGGTGTCCGCTTGTATCCTTCACAGCCGATAAGGAGCGGGAGGATGTCACTTCTTTTGCTGGTCTGACCTTTGTGGAACCAATGTGAGGCCATGGCGGAGAAGAAACATAGAGTCCACTTCTGATTCTCCTAACAAGCAATTACCGTCATCAAGCCCAGGTCGGTGGACAAGAGCCCGACCTGCCAACACCTCAACTTCGCTTTAATTCTCACATCATAAGATCCCTCTCTCCGTCTCTCTTGTTGCTGGGCTGCAGTGGTATCAGACCTTCCCGCTGCTGGAAACTATGGGAACTCTTTGATCCCAAAGCCCAAAGGGACAGATCGAATGCCTGCAGAGGCAGTCTCTCTTGCAGCGGATTTTAAACTCAGCGGAGAGGAAGTGAACAGACACCCTTCAAACAAAGCCACACGCCCCATTTGAGCTTTTGCAAGAGCGGCCATCAAATGGATGAAATAATTGAAATAATATTTCACTTTTATTTCTTCCAGTGCCATGTTGAACCAAAGTTTTTTTTTTTTTTCCCCAAATCCTTCTTTCTTCCTTTATTCCCAATTTGGAACACCAAATGACAAAGGGGACGCCAGCCATTTTCTAAAAACTTTGTATTATTCCCAAGGTACAATGTACTGTTAGAGGGAAGACTGTCACACATAGCTTCTTCAATGTATGTTGAGAATGAAGAGATCCTCCCCTCTGGATGCAAGTCTCAATGGAATATGAGCTAGTACCTACAATGACACACTGACTACAATGCTGCTAAACAACTTAGAAAAAGCAATGTTCTATCACATATATTCTGGGGGGGTTTTTTGTGTGTAACCCGATAAAATTGTCATTTTGGAGATTTCGCCAGAGTTTGGTTGCTGCCCTGACCTTACAACATTTGTGACCTCTGTCAATATGGGAGAAATGTAAGCCTACGTCCTCACTGAGCATGCTGAACTCACTCCATGAAGGAACCCCTCCTCTCCTATTCTTTTAAAGTTTAAATCAGCAGAGGAGGAAGAGCAACCAGTAGTTCTGACTGTCATCACTCCAATCCTGAGATACGGTTTGCAGATTGAAAGACATATTTCAATATGATGAGCAGACCATGCAAAGTAAGGACATAGTCATGACATTTCTCTCATACCTGGCAGAGAGCTCACACAAATTGTCAATACTGAACAACAGACCTGTTGCCACAGGACCTGTATCACAGTTGACTGGGCTACACAGACAACAGAGAGGTGATGTGATAGAATATCTTAACAGGCTTGTTAAATACCATCACTCATCAGTGTGCTGTTGAAGCTACTAGCCCATATTGTGTGCTAATGCTGACCCAGAGAGGTCCTTCTCCACATCTTCTATAATCCCCACACTCTGGACTCAAGATCCGAGATGTTGATTCTTGGAGACCGCAACGGCCATTTGAATGAAAAAATTACAAAATGATGTCATTAGTTTTAGACTTTGGAGCTGACATCGATGTGTTGCATCATAGGACTCAAAAGTCAAAGCAGGCACTGACAGCCTGGATTCAACCAGAGCCACAGGGGAAATCACTCGACTGAGAAGTTTTGTTTGAGCCAGATACAACTTTGAGGAGCTCAAAAGCCTTTTTTTTATTCTGCAATACAGTCTGTTAATGAACAGTGGCTATGTACACTGCCATATGGTCAGGCTTTTGGATCATGATGAAGTTACAGTTTAACTGACTCTGCTGAAACAAAGAAGTCGGCCAAAATTCCTTAGGAAAAAATAAGGAACACCTTGTGAAATGACTCCTTTTCAAGAGTCTCACGGCAACAGTGGAGAATGATACAGTGGTCGTGCAACCTAATATTATTTCGTATGTTATCATTCAGTCAGGAACTAATTGCTCAGCAAACTTTAATTTTAATGTGTAGCTTGTTGACTAATTAACATCTACTGGTCATCTCAAGCTCCCGCACATGCCACTGGGTTTGGGCTTACCGTAGAGGTTGACAGCTGCTGCCTCTGACAACTATTAATCAATAAATAAATTAATAATGATGAATAAAATGGTGATTATATAAGTAGCAACCCACATAAAATCCAGTGGTTGCTGTTCATTAGCAGTGCCCTCTCTGAGTTGGATTTGCTGTCAGTCTGACGCCGACTGCTTACAGCTCTCACACAGGGCTGCGGACCGCTTGCTTTTTAGCAATGCTGAAGAGCGATCCAGGTCAAAAGTCATTTCCACAAATAGCCGGCATGTGGTCTACTCTCCCGGTTCGGAATATAACAGAGGTGAATGAACAAATTGTTTCCAGGATGGCCTAGCACATAAGTTGTTTTTTTTTTTTTTTTTTTTTTTTTGTTCAAACCAATTACCTTGAATAAATAAGATAATTTGTTGTATACACCATCACTGGATTAGACCACAGTAAGACATGTCAGATAGTAACACAGGCACAGACTCCAGCCTCTATTCTTCAGTGAGTAAAGAATGTTATCTGAAATGTTGGATCAAGTAAAATGCTTTAGCACAGTAAATGATTGAAGAGGGGCCTTCAAAGTCTGAGTGTGTTCTGTGCTTCCAAGGGCTGCTCTCAGATGTCTGGAAACTGAAGTCCTTGCACCATAGTTTGGAGTTTAAAAACATGTTATTTGAAAACTACAACGGGCAAAAAAAGGGAGGTGACCTGGTTTCACAATGCCCCTGCCCAGAGGTGCTTCCGAGACATCATTTTTAAAAAGTGGGCTGTCTCTCTAATGATATGATGGGAGAGGGAGAGAGAGAAAGTAAGAGAGCTAGCTAACAGGCAAACAACATAGGTTAGCAAGAAAATACAAGGGGTTCCACTTATACATTTGGACTACATTCCATGAAATTCTCAATATGAAACAAAAGGTATTCCAGCTGAAGCCAATCCCACCGCAGTACCACTCATTTACAGTCATGTCTAGCTATAATAGGACTAGACTGGGCTTTTAATTGCTTGTTGTCGCTGTAATTTCTTGAAATGTATTTAGCTAGCTTATTCATCGACATTCATCAGTAGTGTCACTGTATGGCCACAATTCTTAGACATTTTGTGGCCATTAAATATTTAGGAATGATTCTTTTTGCCCCTTCCATTTGCCTGGGGTCTTCCCAAAAGTGGGTCGCTGCAGCATTACCTGAAATTTCCTCAATATTATGGATAACATGTAATTTGAATTTAACAAAAAAATTTTTTTTGGTGGTAAACCTATAAATCCTGTTAGCTAGACAGCTACTTGCATTGAATTAGTTGCATTCACTATTTTTGAACAGGAGACTTTTGGTATACTATGCGAGAATCAAACCTGCAAACTTTACAGCTCCCTGTAAAGTAATACTACACCGCCACCCTTACAGCAGTATAAGTAACAGTACTGTCATACTGTATGACGTTTGAAATGGCTAATATGCATCCATGGAACTACTGATCAGCTGGGGGGGGTGCTGTGGGTTTTGGTGCAGCATATCTGCAAATCCAAAATAGCACACTTAGCTATTAAGGCATCTGGGTCATACTACAGTCTTGTGCGTTTTTGCAGAAATGTGCTATAAAGTAACTCAGCAATGTCGCCTCCAGCAACAGAAAAAGAAACATGCAACTTAAGAGACATCAGTGGAGTTTAAGATTACAGTAATTAACCTCGCATATGGCTGATACAGAATGGCTGGTTTGCGTTGCCTGGAGCAACTGCAGACAAACCACTGTCATAAATTTGACTACCGTCAGCATGTTATTTTGAGAACAATTATATTTTTGCTGCATAAAACTAACCAAAGTTACCAAATGGTATGCCTACATGATTTCCTGCTCAGGAGAACTGATGAAACTTAAAGGTACAAGTCCAAGATTGTCATGAAAAAATGGGCATAGGAATGGCATTAGCTTGTGTAACCCTTGTGCTTTAAAAAAAGTGTCCTTAGCATAAAGCTATTTTAAGTCTATGATAAATTATTACCGTGATTAAAGTTAATATAAATGTATTGCTCACCTGCTAGCTCAAGGACTTAAAGGGACACTGTGTTATGAGACTGTGGCATTCAAAGGTCTGCAATTCAGCTTCTTCACATTCCCATTGCTGTGAAGTAAACCTTTTAACAGAGATTTTTGCAAACTTTCAATACTTCATTCTACTTTAAAATAATGAACTATCCCTTAGGGGGAAAAAACCCATGCATTATTTACACATTAATGAATTGGACATTTTGCATGTAAAATGTTCATTTGGAAACAACCATGAGCCCAGTGACTGGGTGCTCAATTCCCAGCCACACCATCACTTGATATGGCCGGACAAGTGTATTGGAGAGGCAGCAACTGGCCCAGCCTCGCAAGGGAGAAGTATGAGTGAGCTGGTTGAGTTTGTTAACCTCATTGCAGGATCAGCTGTTACATGGTACCCTCCTCCTGATGTTGGCAGGAGGAATGGGAAAGTAACCCTTCACATCTTTCACTTCAATTTTCTGCATTTGTGACAGCATGACAATTTTTTGAGAAAGTGGTTTGAACGTTCGGTCTTGGGGACCCACGGCGACCCATTATTTCCTTCCCATCATAACAACAACATGAATTGTTATGAGCTGTTAAATGTTCTTAATTAGACATTTTCTCCTGAAGTTTTAATCCTCTTAGGGCAACAGTTTTTCCCATAGAAGTTATGTATGCCGTAAAAAATAAATGTCACACAATCATGTCCCAGGACAGACTCAATCAGCCAGAGAGTCATGCTTTCATTTTGGTGCTTCATACACTGCATTAAAATAATCCTATTTTCAAGTGATCCAATTACAGACTGACTTAATTACTTACAGGCTTAATAAATTGGGATCTATTTGCTTAGGGTGGGGAAACTTTACCCAAAAATAAAACAAAGACCTCAATGACAAAGTAACTGGCAACAAGCCACATCTTTA
Source organism: Albula goreensis (assembly GCA_022829145.1). Classification (NCBI taxonomy): domain Eukaryota; kingdom Metazoa; phylum Chordata; class Actinopteri; order Albuliformes; family Albulidae; genus Albula; species Albula goreensis. The sequence goes on along the minus strand of CM040746.1, from coordinate 32,741,691 downwards.
TCATGTTAAGTTTAAGGAAAAAAATCATGGTAACACAGAAGAACAAGATTAGCTGCAATAAAATAATTCACAATGGGTCCCAAGACCAAAGCTGAGTTCCACTGGTTTAATGCCCCTGCCTAATTTGGCATTATAATCTTAAATACACATCATTTCTGTCCCTCAGTCCTTCAGTTATTTGACTAATTGCTGATCTACAGTTTTGAAATGATTGCACATCATCTCTCAATTTCCGTGTGCCTCTGCTGGGAACTTAAAACTACTGAATTCCCTTGACACACTGGCAGCAAAAATTAGGCGAGAGTCTTTTTTAGGCTAGTTTTTTTGGGTAAAAACCAGGCGTATGTCAAGAGGACAAAAATCTTAGACAGTACAAATTTGAATCACACCAAGTATTAATGGTTGACATCTACAGTGGTAAAATGTTCCGTTTAAATCAGACATTTAGCATTGAGAGGTGGTTTCATTTTGAGATTACGGAAGTCCATGCTAATCGCTGGTTGGGAATTTGTATGCTATTAAAAAGTAGGAACAAGATGTCCTCTTATACTAGCATTGTTTTGCTGCCCAGGCCAATTGAGACTGACAGGTCGACAAGATGGAGGTTCTTTGATTAAATGATAAAACTGGAGTTTATCTTTTCCCTGTTCACTGCTGCCATGCCAATCTTTATCTTAATCCTGCAGATATGGGATTTAATAAAATACATGAAGAAATAAGCCCCTGGACTGCCATAAATCCCTGCGGTCCTGAGATAATCTGAAAATAAAGATGGAAGTCCGGCACTTTGTGAAAACCAAGCCCGAAAACCAATTAATAACAGAAGAGGCTGACATTCTTAGATCCTCCATGAGATTTTGAGAGACATGTGTTTTAAAAAGTTTGGACATTTTCCTGTTCATTCTCCCTAGTCTCTGAGGCCGTCAGCGGGTACCCGCCAGACTCAATTTTGCATCAGTGTGACAGCATATTCACCAATATGCACACCTGCTGAATGGCATTCAGGCAAAAACACATACTAGCAGCACGACGTCCTCACTCTTAAGTGCTCAGCTGATGCTTGTACATGGTTACCATATCATTATGCGCGAGCACAGCATGGCCTTTTTGACGTCTGAAGGGAATGTTCAAACACTTACGCAAATTAGGTCCTCTCGCTGAGGGACAGACTATCACAGTAAGGTTTTAAAAGCACCCACATGGCTAGGTGTCTTCATAAAACCCGGTTCACAATCTAGAGAGATGCCGAATTACATTGTCTCGCTTCAGCAGGCAGAATGGCTGCTTCGGCTATCAGGCGAAATCAATTGGGCTCTACAGAAACACAACCTCAAGGTCACTGATTTCAGAGTGAGGGCCCTTTTTTGAAGAGATGATTTAGAGTGGAGGGCGAACTGCGCCCGGCACCACCGTTTTCCTTTTTTTCCCCCAGAGAGAAAAAAGCATTGTTATCGATCTCCTTTGCTGAGGGCTAGAGTGACTTTGGGTGCATTAATCAGTGGGTTCCTATTTATTAGAGGACATTGGGGTGAAATTAGTGGCCTGAGTGTTGAGTACAGGCAAATTCAACAAATGTTTGAACAGAGTGTCCTGAATAAAATTGAGGATCAGCACAGCACTGCCCTGTGAAGATGTGTTTGTGAGGATCTAACATAGACATATAGAACGCTGCAAATCTCCGAGTCAGGAACAAAGCAAAACATTAAAAGGTAAGATACACCACAGTTTGTTAAAGCCATACATTTTCATTTACGTATACTGTGGTAGTAATATATGCCAAAATGACAAATGTTGTCATTTTTAAGATATAAATCTGACTTTTTAAAGATCTTTGCAAAACTGAATTACATTTTGGCCACAGCTGCAAGAAAACAATGACCACCAAACAACAGTCCTACCGAGGTTGTCACACACACACCATACTACAGTGCTTTTGAAGCGCTACCACCTGTTTTTCCATCATTTTCGATGGTGCGCTTCTCTCCTGCAGAAACAAACCTCATGGTTTTTTTTTTTTTTTTTTTGAGTGCTCCGTCAACTAGCAATGAAACGCATTCAACAGCCTAGTCTACTCTCCTCAGCTATGTGCCTAGTACTTTTCTTTTGAGGGAGGAAACAAAAAAAAAACTCTTTGTGATCAAAGTCAGCTCAACCGTACATTTACGTTTAACCCACTCTACTCTCTGGAAGTAGATGTCAATCTCATTATTCCTTTTTTATCTGATCATCCTTTGTGGCAGATGATAATTGCATGATAATTGCATCACCATCACAGTGGCAAACACAAGCTCCTCTCAATAAAAAAATCAACCTGCAGTAAACAACTAGCTACTTAGCTAGCTGTAACACCCACCTTACAAATGCAATCATATTGCAAGTGAGCAATGCATTTGCAGGCCATCACATACTGTGACTAATTGGTGAACATAAATGAGTGATAACTCCACAATTGCTTACATTTTGTGAGGCTGAGTAAAATACTAACTGCCTTGTAAGTCGCTCTGGATAAGAGTGTCTAACGAATGTCCTTTAATGTAATGTAATGTAATGTACTAACTTTGCAGTCAGCTAACCAATCTGGATCATGTTAAACAGTCTTTCACTTTCAGAGGAGTTTGTTGCTGTCCATTCAAAGACAGAAAGACGGATTGTCAGTTTGCAGTTTGCATTATCTTCTTATGTACCAGCTGCATACAGTCTCTGTGATGACAATAAAATGCAGGAAAACCATACTCATCATGCCAAATTGCAGACAGCGATAATGTATTATCGATGTTCTTGGGTAATGTTGTCCTTTAGCAATGACAAAACACTCAAACTCCACTTCTGAGCCTACCACGACCATCTTATCCTCTTTGTGATATTGTTGAGAGACTTAAAATATTACTCGGGAGAACACAGCACTTCAAATATTTTGTGGTGCTAAAAACAGACATGCACACGCACAAATACAATGTCCCTAAACAAACACCACAATCACCTGAAAAAATTACAGGGGTTTCAAGGATACATTCTAAAGCAAAATGTACTGTTTTCACAAACTTGAAAAAAATGATAAAATGTCTTTCATACTGCACCCTTGAAACCTATGAGTTTTCTTTTGATGGCTGCAGTTTTTGCTCTCTGACATGAAATCATCATTGGAAAGATTTGCCCTTGCCATTATAGATAATGCAGAATTGTGACAGGATATCTGTTTACACTGAACTTGGGACTGCACACTGTACATTAAAGTGCTTACATGGCAGCAGTGTCTAAGCGTCAGGGCCTACCTTTGCTCCAGCCAGCAGCCCCAGGGAGATGGCGACACGAGCCCGCAGGTCGGGCCTGTCCTTGGGCCACACGTATGACAGCATTGCTGTCAGGATCTTCCCAGAATTCACCTCCTTCAGCTGATCACAGAAAGGAGAAAAACAAAAATTGTTGCAGACAAGTTATTTCTCACTCTGGGCTGATGGGACATTTCCAAGGACCTGAGTATGTTCTCAAGGCACTTTTCTCTACATTATACCAGCAGAGTTGGGGTGATACTTTTAAAATTGTACTGGGGAGAAGGGCACACAAAAGTACTGCAGGTTTTGATTTCTCTCTAACAGCACTGATACCAGTTCCACTGTGAGTGCAGTTTATCACTCTAAAAATCATACACCAACACCACAATGCAACACAGGGAACATCTATTATCAGGGGAAGCTCTGTCTAGCAGTTTCCTTGGTCCACCGTAGCGGGCGCTATAGCTGCAGTGCTGCTCACTGGCACCAGCAACCTCCAGGGGGATTCCGTGATCCTTCCTGTCACTCTGCCACAGCTGCTTCCCGCGAGATCCCACCCCAGTTTCCGTGACGAGTGAGGGCTGACAGGCTGGCATGCTATAATGCCAGCGTGGCTATTTACCTTGAGCGCTGCCTGGTGCCACCTGCCTCAGGGAGACACTGGTCTCAGAGGCATGTGCAAATTCCTCTAATCCCAGCAATATGGTACCGTAAGTCTGCAATATGGTGCAAATACAAAGTTGACTAAATTAAAAACTGTGCAGAATTTCTGAACTAGCCACTTCTTCTCCACAAAACCCACTCCTGCCAATATCTGCCCTTCACCATCCGCAGACCTGAGAGCCAAGGACAAACTGCCTATCTTGGTCTCAGGATCAGTTTCCAACACAGGAAAGATTTACATGGTCTGCCCTGACCATGATTCTCAAAACTCTCATTGTAGCAATCACCAACAAGATGAGATAGGAAGAACTAAAAATTTAATTTTAGATTTTTTTTAATTACCATCACTCTATGACCCTGATGCAAGTCTCCTTATGGACAAAAAAAAAGGTTACTATATCAGCCAGACCACCATACGCTTTTCATATGGTGCATGCTTTAAATGTACATTTATTGCTATGTACATATTTTGTTTGGTTGGCCTGCTCACACAGAAAGAATCATGGGTGGATATTGCTTGCAACAACCATCTTTTAGAGGAAACATCCTCTTTCACTTCAGATACTTAATGTCAACAAAACAGCTACCTCAACCAACAAAGATTAAATTCCGAACAGTACAAAAAAAAAAATCTTTTTGTTATTTGTCATCAGTATTCAGATTTGGCAGTCTTGTTGCTGAATAAAAAAAATATTGGTTACAATATTTTATTACAATATTTGTTAAAAAAACTGAAGGTTAAGGACCTCAGACAGACGATGAGGCAGATATTAAAATTTTGGGGAAAGTAAGCCTTTTCATTTGAAGGAGTTTTCATATGCATAGAACCAGCTAGTATGAGCCCCCAAACATTACATTTTACCTTCTTTCACATGCAAAGTGCGAGAGAGAAAAAACACACACACACAGACACAGACAGACACACACACACAGAGACATACAAACTCTCTCTCTCTCTCACACACACACACAGACACACATACACTCTCTCTCTCTCTCTCTCTCTGACACACACACACAGCAAAGGAATAATCAGGATTCCAGAAAGTCTGTAAACTTCACTAACTGAAACCAGAGCCAAACTTGAAGGTAGTTGTAACCATATACAGACTGGAGAGGGTCACATAGGGACAGTGGTTGATTTCTGACAGAAAGATCCATACATATTAGAATAAAGATATATTAAATTCCCTTTAAATGTGTACATTTTGAGTGATTATCACTCAAAAAGGGATTAAATAAAGCAAGGAAATACTTAATGAAGAATTTCAGAAATTGTACATATTTCTTGATTACACTGAATTAGTTTGAGCTATAAAGCTGCCAGAAAACATACACAACAATAATTGGTGATAATCGACTGTCTGTGATTGTCTGGATATGGGATGTGAGAGTGGATGTGGGATTCAATGAACCACAAAAAGTGGAAGCAAACTTCACTGTCATAAAATGTTTTGACTCAGAGGACAAGGGTGTGTCTCTTAAAACACAGGCTCTTGACAGAGAATGGCATAGAAATGGTAATCATTTATCACACAAAGTTCTTTATTGCATGCATGCCTTTCCACAAAAACACTTAAAATAAGTGTTGTTTTGTTTGAAAGAACTGCTAAAATACAAGAATTTTGTTGGGTAGTTTTTCTCCACACAATTTGTAATGCATGCGTGACAGTTTCTCCTTCCTGCCGTTGCCAGTCCTGCATATGTATATTTTGGCTTTTATTCTGAACTCTTAATTAATTAACATAATTGATCTGATCACTCAGTGCTGAGCCAGATCCATCTGCTGATATCTGCTGGATGTCCTTGACAAAGACAGTGCTGTTCTGCAGACAAAAACCTAAACTCAAGGAAAATCAGACCAAAAACCTGCATTAACACATACTAAACTTGACATCCCATGGAACCTGAAGCTGTGAACATCTGTGACATTTTCAAGTGAATACAAGGTTCACTCAATGACTGATTCAAACCCAAAGCCATGGGCTCACAACGCAGCCCAAAACCGTCATTCTCCCTCAACTATGCTTGATGGTACAGAAGGTTCAATTTCAGAGAGTTCCTCCTGGACAATATTCTCAATTGAATTTAGTGGTAAGATTAGCCTGAAGAAAATTGCTGAAAGGTAGACCTTCTCTATTATAAAGCAAGATGATGGGAGGGCTGGTGTTTCAAGCTGCTTTGCTCACTTATGGCCTTGAGATCAAGTCAATCATTGAATGAACCTTGTATTCCAAAATGTACCCACATTTCTTGGAGCAGAATCCATTCCACACCTGAAAACCCCATTAGGATGAATTCAAAAGACCTGACATCACTTTGTGTATGGAACAACATAAGAGATAAAAAAAAAAAAATTGTAAGGGAAAGCACTCTATTTGGCCCATATTAAATCCATGCAACATATTACATTAATTGTTCTGAATTGTTCTTTGGCCAATTTTAGCTCTGTTATAGCAAAGGGGGTGAATACATATGCACACACCACTTTTCAGTTTTTTTACTTTTTAGAATTTTTTTTCATTTCACTTCACCAATTTGGACTATTTTGTGTAGGTGCATTACATAAAATCCAAATAAAAAACCATGTAAATTACAGGTTGTAATGCAACAAAATAGGAAAAAACACCAAGAGGGATGAATACTTTTTACAGGCATTTCCCACACAGAAATATCTTTAGGAAGAAGGAGCTTTGGTGTAAATTCAACATCTGTGTCAAAACTTATTATCAAGGTTGCCATTTTGATAAAGTATTTGCTGGTACATGCTTCCAATTAGACATTGTCATGTTCAATCTGACTATGTCTAGTTGCTATGGGTTGCCATGTTCGATCTGAAGATGGTGCAGATGCAGTCTGGGCCATTTTAATCATTATTATGTACCATAAAATATGGCTGATATTTCATTTAAATGTAAAAAAGGATTTCCTATTTAGCAATATTAAAAAAAATATGTAATGGTTAAAAAGTATTCTTGTTTATTTTGGCTGATTTTCAGGTATTCTGTTCTTTATACTGAATCCCATTACAACTGAACATCTGAATCTGAATTTCAGGTATTTCATGAGTATCAGATCATTTTGTTGGGGGGGGTGATAATCCCAATGTGGAACAGCCTGTGGCGGTATCTGTGCCATTTCAGCAGGGGGTGCAGAAAAACCCGAAACAGCATTTATTTTACTATCTCAGAACTTCATAGAACAAAACAAAATCAAAATGGTTTCAGTGAACCAACAGACACATATAATTTTATTACAACAGTTTTTTCTTAATTTTTCCTGAGAGAGCAATCTGGTTTCATTTACGTTTTTCTGTTCTGTTTTGCACCCGAAGCGGTTTAGACATATGGTAAACTCTATTAGTTGCTCTTAAAGGGATTGCACTGCATTTGTCCAAAAATTGCATAACCCAAAAATACAAAATTGTACTGACATAACTGTCAGACAGATGACTACTCAAAATAAGAGACATAGATATACCTTGTATAAATCACATGGTTTTAATCTCAGGACAAATTACTGACATCCCAAGTTTAAATACAGAACTAAATCAACTCCATCCGTTATTCGAAACTTTTATTATTAGTTCCAAAACTATAGGAAAGACACTTTTCAAGAGCTACTGCTTCTGTAAAAAATAAATGCAGTGCAACCCACTGGTGAGCATACTGGATGTTGGAATAAAATCCATAGGACAGAACAGCTCCTAGTGAAGCACTTAAATACTCAAAATGTAAATGAAGCACTTCGTAAAAGATCAATGTTGTGTAAATATGTAACTGTGGCAAAATTGCAAAGTGAAGTATGTCAAATTTTCATTAGGTGTCAAAAAAGGTTCCAAAATTTTTTTATACATGATTAGTTCATCTTAACTTGAACTGAGCTACCATGTGACTGATAAATTTAGTCTACTACTAGATAAGCACTCAACTGGTTGTTTAACTGTTACTCTACTGTATGTTAAAAGCCAAGATAGAAACAAACACAGCTTTGCTCATTGAGATGATGTTAATAAAACAGGACAGTAATTTATGAATACATTTTTTCAACACAAATTTGCTTGTTCCGCTTATCTGAGCATACTCTGCTTCTAAGAGTAAAATGGTCCAAGACATATGTAATTTGTGATCCTGCAAGCACCTTATTACAGAAACAATTCACACTCAATTTATTAATATAATTACCATATTGGGCTTGTCAAGGTCAAGCCAAAAAATGCTTCCAAAAACAGTATCTTTTGTTATTCCTTGGGGGGTAACATTTGCAGCACATAGACTTTGTGCCATATTCACTCTTTCTGACAGGTGATACAGACGTGGTTTTTCCACAGAAGTAATTGTGGAGAATGGGAGCTTTGACAGGTGCAGTGTGGTGTATGACAAGGAAAAACTCCCCTCTTGTGTGTTAAAACCCTGTTAACATGCCCAAGAAACTGAACCATTGCATTTGTGTTTTGTTTAGGTTTAATGCCTGTATTTTAAAATAACTTAATAACCTGCTCCATAATGGAGATACAAGAAACAGCATCACACCCATGGAGGCGGTCTGAAGACTGGACAGGCATAGGGGAAGGCACACATCCTCTTCGAGTGTGGGCTATTAATGCACACATCTTTGGATCTTAGGGGCTACTTAAAAACACTTTAAAGCAAAGGATCTAAAGCTCAGGTCATGGAGGACCAAAATGATATTTTTTTCCATCTCATAAATAAGTATTTAAGTTGTTGATTGGCTAGAGTCAACACACCTCATTCATAAGACCTATACTAGCCTGTTTGATTGAAAAGAAATCAAAACTTGGTGACACTGAGGCTGTTCAGGACTGGAGTTTAAGATCCCTGCTATAAAAAAAAAAAAAAAAAAAAAATCAGGAACTTCAAAGCATGGAATATGCTCTTACCACATTCTTTGGATCTGCATTTAGACCGCCTCCAGCGTGACCGTGCCAGCATGTTCGTGTGTCTGACACCTGCCATAACTGTGAACCCTGAAACACACAAAGACACAAATACAAACACTGCATATTAATACTCTACCAAGACATATTGCATAATCCATAAAATAGCAGTTATCCAGACATAAATATTGAGTTTACCTTTGCAGCTTCCAATATCTGTCTACAATTATCACCTCTGCCATTTGCCCATGCTGCTGTCCTTACGAGTGGGTTAAATGCCTGGAAAACAATGTTCAGGGAGATATTAACAGTTCTGCTGATGTGAACAAAGGGACAAGGTTCACCTTGCTTCACCACAGAAATTGCTATGAGTTGTTATGAACCATAGACCCTATCAAAAGAATTCCAAAGGACAGCAGTACTTCTTAGTTTCAGCCAGCATTGCAGATTCAGTCCAGGCTGCACAGCGCTAGTACTGGAGGGCGCAGGTTTTTGTAATGTCTTTTCAATCAGCTGTCAGTGTAGGCCTTGGAAATAAGGTGTGTTGATTCTTTACCTAATCAGTGCTTAAACAGCAAATACCATCATACACACCTACCCTCCCGGACTGGATATGTAAAACCCCGAGCTAAAATATGCATCACTAAATTTATACTTTTATGGAAGAAGTTTCTAAGGTTAACCAAGGAAGGCTGGTGCAAGCACTAAAACACTAGATTCAACTTAAGTCAAATATTCACGGCACTGGATAAGGACCATAACCAGTTTGATTACTCAAATGTGTGTGTGAGTGCTGCCATCCCCAAATACAGCTGGAGAACCCTGGACTACAAGAAACATATCTATCTATCTGTAGGTCATATGGTAGATGTAAATAAAACTCCAGCTTTGTAAGTTATGCTGCATTTGCATTGCCTGGTTCTATTTTCCTTTTTAATGGGGAAGCTGAAAGCGTTAAAGGTTTAAACAGTATGGCTGGCCTGGTGGGCTTCATTAATTTCTAATGGCTCACTTGGCAGACATGGTTGGAATGTGGATGAGAAGCATTTTCACGTTTTTTTTTTCCCCCAAAAAGGCAGAACACAGAAAAAGATGGACATGTTTGGCGTGTTTCTATCAATTACAACCTTGCACCTAGTATGAAAATTACATAAATGGTTTAGTATAAAAAATACTTCTTGACATGTTTGCATCTGGATCAGAATGACTTCTTGACAGTTAGTAAAACGGGTAACTTGTGACATATGTGGATTTTTTTTTTTTTTTTTTTACAATGATTAAAATTCAAAATAGAAGGCTACTTCCCGTGCATGATTTGTACTTCTCGTGGAAATTCACTGTCCTGGCACCCTCTTTGACCGTCCGGTGACAGGATGTTTAATACCAACACAGATAACCAGAGTGTGCGTTGCAACAATCGCGAAATGTTACATCATTCAATAGCATGATATATTTCATGTTATGCCACTAATTTAACATGAACATAAATGTATGCCAGACAGAAATAAAATATCTGACAAATACCCTTTGGAATTAGGGGTTCCGACACAAGCAGTTGAGCACTGGGGCAAGTCTTAACAATAACCGACAATCAACAAAACACTGATGAGCATTTTCATCCGGCCCGCGAGTGATTCACATGCCCCCGTAGTTGAGCAGCCTCTTTTCCTACTATTATTGTACTAGCCCGTTTAAATTCGGTGATTCCGAGTTGTACCGCAACAGAGCAATAACAAGCAGCTCATGCTGCACGGACTAAATAAACTTTTATTTTGACAGTGGAAATAAAATTCATGTAATTGCTAGTAATTGCATAGAGGGTCACTTCGAGACCAAACGCACGGGGTTCAAAGCAAACTTCCCACCCAAACCGTACGTAAAGGCAAATGTGAGACCCTTAACTTCTTTCAACCGATCAAGTGCTTACCATCCACAAAACCTCATCTGCTAAAGAGAACGAGATGACGGAGTCTCTCCGGGTGGCCTGGCACCTCGCCAAAAGCAAAAAGTCTTTTGTTGACTCGGAGTTGGTGAAGATATGTGCAACCGATATTTTAAGTGAAGTGCTTAGTCATGACCACAAAACAAAAAAACGCAGTCACAGAATTTATCAAATACCATTGTCAGATGAATTCAAGATTAAATTTCCCGTTTTCTCAATAATAATTCACACATCTCATTTTATGAATGCAATTTTATAATATGCCATAAGCCTATGATGCAATATTTATATATTATTTGTATTATTTTCTTCGTGCCCAATTGGCCCGCCACTCTATTCACAAATGTAAAAGTGGCTCACCCAGCAATATTAATTGAAAATCCATGATATACAGTATACATGCTGCGCCTTGTATCATGCTAGTATTTACTTCTTGCCAACAGTGACACATTCTTTAATACTAAGTAAATTATGCGTAATCAGGTCAAATGCATGTGTCGTTGGTTGTATCTGTCAGTTTCTTCTCTTCACTTTGACGCAAATGAGGTAAAACCCTGACATACGAAAATCTCTGAGTAACTTTTTACAAACATGCTGAAAAGTAATCTAGGTGTGGCTACATGTGTGACAGATCACCAGATCCAAGTGTGCACTAGTGGCTTATCTCAAAGCACAAGTTGCAAAATGTGACCTCGCATCTATTTTGCTGCGGTTCTACCATGTGACTGCTCCAGTGGCCTCTCATTAAAAGTTACCTTCGTCTGAGCCTACATTATTGTGACACTGACTGTTAAACTAAACATGAAATCCGCTACAAGATTTGAAACGATATAACATTTACCGTACCATTACGTTTGTTAACGTCATTGCTGCCACTTGAAAACAGACCACATAAAATAATTGACACTGTTGCCACAAGTTGCCCAACAGTTAAGGTAGCTAGCATAGCGATATCAAACTTCGGTAGCAGGAGTTAGCTGGGAGATATAGAATGTGCTGACGATCCATAGCACATGCTATCAACCTATATTTCCATTGTAAGTTTTCAATAGCTGGCAAAATCTTTGACAAGCTAGCCAACAAACACGAGCTGTTACTGCCACAGTAGACCAGGTTCGTTAGCAAACAAGACCAGTGAGGTTGACGTCTGCTTGACAAATACATGTTAAACAGTGAAAAAAGTACCTTTCAATCTTTCAATAACATGTCAGCAGACAATGACCAAACAATTAGCTACACAGCCAACAGGAGCTAGTTCAAAATTGTTGTTATGCTACAGGTATCTACAAATAGCGTTAGCAACAAGTTCACTAGCAAGGCACATGATAGCATGTTGTAGCTTAAGGCTCATTCACTCATAAGAATGTCCTTTTTAACCTGAATGCCCCATCTGAACAGACTTAGCTAGCTAGCTTTCCAGTCATATAAGCCACATTACCACTATCATAACTTAATATGTCTATCATTAGTTACATCAGCTATAGGTAGCATAGCTAGCTAACATTAACTCAATACAGCCAGCTAGCGAGTTAGCTAGGACATCTAGTACTGTACTGCTAGCTAGGGAGAGCTAGCAGCATTTCAAGATGAAACTAGATGGACGGCCAGCCGGTCAGTGACATTTCAATCAGAAATTCCCAAAAACACTGGCTTCCGAAAGTTACACAACCCAACCAGCATTAGCAGTATGTCCTTGTAGCTATGGAGCTATGTAGCGTTGGCTCCAGCTACTTATCAGTCTCATTACTTATGTACCTAAGGTTACTTAAACACTCAAGCTAGCAGGGTACTAGCGTTACGCATAACTAAGCTAGGAGGCTTGCTACCTCGTTACCTGGAATGTCTTGTTTTGTTTACGATAAGTCCGGCTTCTCCTGTCGTCACCATATCTCAAGATGTGATACGAGCTTGTCTGTTGAAGTAAAAGTGCTAGTTTTCGTCTTTGAAAGTGAAATCCACATTGTAGGGGAACTAACAGCGGCGCCATGTTGAATCAAAAAGGGGGCTGTCCGGAAACAGGGACAGAAGTATTGTGGGATGTATTTATCTCTTCTTCACATTCGGTCAAGGAGGCCTCAAGAACAGTGACGTTAGCAAACTTCAGTACTGAAATACTGTAGATTACAGTAGTATTACATTATGTTAGTTGCTTTCATACCACAATCTGAGCACAATCGGTTTACCAAGCTTCAATACATTGAAATCATTGCCAGTGTAACAGAATACTGCATAATACACATCTAAATAAATGTATTAAAACAATAAAATTGGATTATTAAAACTAAAAATCAGTATCACAGACCTTGGCATATATCTTATCTGTACGGTTATCAAAACTACGGGTGATTTTCCAATTTTTTTGTTCAGTTTATTTTACAGAAGGAATCCACTGTATCACTGAGTCGTGAAGCCCACTCATGAAACAGTAATTACTGGGACACACAATATTTTTGTTTTCTGCTTGTCATTAAAGGCTCTGGTGCCTATCTAAAATGTATTATTTCATAACTCCTTAATTTGAAACTTTCTGTGATGAATGAGATCAAATACACGTTCTCGCTCATATTACTCTGTCTGGGTACTGATGATATAGTTTTCATACTGTTGACTTATACACAAAGGGTCACCACAAAAATTTTGAGAAAAACATAATACTACAACAGAATAACCCAGGGTCACTTGTAATCCATTTACAGGATTTAAATGTGACGTCAGATACTATCAAAACATCATTCAAATTAGCAAATAAAATAAGATTTAAATGAAAATATTTGCTCCTGTACTACCTCGTCTAAACTGACAAATTCATGAAGGGTGAAGTAACCTACATTTTCTGCATATTGCGCTGAATTCCAGCGCTCTTGCACACTGATCTGGGAACTACACTTCCCAAGAGAGCAATAAAACGATCTCGGCTTTTCATGTTGCTGACTTAGTTACGTCAGCAGTTGCAAGTTGTCGCATGCTGCGCGGGCACGACGGGACCAATCTCTTGATTGACTACAGTTCTGACCATTCAGACGCAAGATCTTGCTGGCGATTACACATCCTGTTACTGTTTTATTTCCAGGACAAACACAGCTCTGTATTTTCTCCACAAGGGAAAGTAGCGAGGGCCATTGCACTAGCTACATGGCATCGGGGCGCGTATTGTAATGTTTTTGTAGTTAACAATAGGATTTAGAAAAATCAAGGTAATACTTCCAGACCTTCGTTTCTGTTATATGGAAACGGATTTCGCCGACAGTATCGTTACAGAGAATAAAATGCCTTGCCACAACCAGCAGCCAAACAATGTCAACCAAGACCATGCTGTCATGAAACAGGTTCGGTTTGCGAACAACGCCAGTAACCCAGCAGTTTCGAACAGTGCAGTGGAGGAACTGAAGGAAACGACTGAAAACGGGCTCAACACTGAAGGCCAAGTCCAAGTTCAGCTTGGACCACAGCTGAAACTGTTACCTCTGAATGACCAAATAAGAGAATTACAGACCATCATAAGAGACATGTGAGTCGTGCGCCACAGTGTTGTGACAGTATACAGTAATAGTCTAGCTGATGTCAGATAGTCTAAGACAAGGAATGTTCATGGCAGCATTTTTTCGCGATCACGATTCAATTTCACTCAGAAGTAGCTATGCTAGGGAGGAAATAATAATTAAAGGTTTCCATAGAAACTAGCGTGGGCTATTCTGTTTTCCACTGAACACTCGTAAACATCCTGAGCATCATGGCGATTAACATTAGTTTGACAATAAAACCCAAAAAACGATGCCACAGACGCAGCATGCACGCTGTAAGGCTGCTGTCCCCGTTTAGGGTCTGAGCGGAAGGAAAATGAGGGTAAGGTTTCACTTCCATACCTGGAAAACAGGACAGCAGCGAGAGTGTGTGGTAAATTGGCTGATGCAGAAATCATTATCCATGTGTTCGTGTCAATGCGCGAGTAGGATATCATTTCAAATGGAATGGAAATATTGTTTTTCAGATTGAATTATATATAAAGAAGTTAAAATAGGAATACCCATTGCTTGCTAATATACTATTTGGCTGTTTCCTGAAATCAGGACAAAATTATTTAGCATGAATATCTAACTTCTGGTTTTTAAAAACCAACTTAATAAATAAGGCAAACAGTGTTAGCAAAGAAATCTTGAATGAAGTAGTTATGTGACCATTGTTACCTTACCTGTCATGTTGGCATGTTAGAGTAATACGTGCACCCTGTAATTTTTTTTCCTTAGGTGACAAAACAAAATAAACAAATATATAGCGCATTTTAGCAGAATCTTATTTCTTTGTTCCCCTTTTTGACAGAGTTGTGGACTGGTGCAGTAAATCGGACGGTGGCAAAGTTTCAATTCCTTCACATACAATATAGCGTAGTCCTGCAATGGAGAGGATTGTATGGTTCGTGCGGTTAAGGGACAGTGGTGGGGTATTTGTGGGAAGTTGTAACCACATGGATAGTACCTACCTTTTTAACTTATTTCCACCAGTATTCAAGTTCACAGGGTGACTGGTTTATTGTCATTTAGTCATGTGACTTTTTTTTTTGTTTGTTTTGTTTATACAGAAAAACCAGCCGGGGAGATTTTGTATTTTGTGCAGACCGCCTGGTAAGGATATATGATTTTTTTTGTTTATGTACATTTTCTTTAAGCCATTTGTAAGATATTATTATTCAGACTGACTTACAAAAATGTATACAATTGAGCAAGTCTCAGTGTCACAATGGCAGAAGACATCTTGTAAAATTATAGCATAAAATCAAGTTCGTTAGTAGCTTGAAGAGGTAAATTGTGATATTAGTTACAAATGGTTCTGAGTGTTGAGTAGCAAATATAGTTGACCTAGATAAATTTGTATATGCGAACCATGGGCCAGGTTGATTAATGGTGCTGTATTGTGTCTGTTTGTGGATGAAAAAGTCCGAATAGTCTAGTGATGGAATGAGGAGAACAAGCTGACATGAAGCCAGAAAGGGACTACCATAATCTCTCAGTGAGAGAGAGACATTGATTTGAAACAATCATTGTTTATTTTTGTGTAGGAAGCAAAATTCTTTGATTTATTCAAATGCATTAGTGATTGACAGCTTGTTAGAGTTTTAAAATTTCCCCCATCGCCAGTACAACCCCAGACAGCCTTACCTGATACAGCAGTGTGTTTATTCAAGCCTGTTGATCTCCATGTTGCAGCAATATCTTTCGCCTCAGCTAATGTGACTTTATTGTTACATGACATTCTGAGATGTACGTTCACACATACATTGGCGATGTTGGGGGTTTGCCAGTGCTCACCAAGTCTTTACACTGAAATGGGTGTTTTGCTTATGTAAGTATATTGGTCACAAATCACTGCTGTCTATTTTCATATATTGTGGGTTCCCTGCACTACCCAGGTCCTACAGTGCCACAGTCCTGCCTCTTTTGTCTCATACGTCACACACATCAATGTAATATTGATATATTACCTTTAATAAACATCCAGCTGTAAGGCCCAAAATGTATTAAATGTAAGGTTTGTAAACAGACTTCAGTATGGCCAACCAAGAAGTACTACTATCCTATCAGACATTGGCTAAATATGTCTAGCATTGTAACTCTGGCTTTGACTGGTTTCATTCACAGATCAGACTTGTGGTTGAACAAGGTCTCAATCAGCTTCCGTATTCTGAGTGCACCGTGATCACTCCCACAGGTGAGCCCCCTAGCCAGCGGTATCAGGGTTTAAAATCAGATTTTTTTTTCTCAAAGAGAACATCAGTTGAATCGGGGGTTGTCTCCTAACTAGTTTTGGTTTCTCCTCCAGGGCACAAGTATGACGGTGTCAAGTTTGAGAAGGGCAACTGTGGGGTCAGCATTATGAGAAGCGGTGAGTTACGAGTGGAGACTGGGGGGAAAATGAGTCACTGATGTTAAACAGTCATAGGTTTTTGCCCAGGAAAGCAATATCTTGCTCATATAACCAACAGTGAGAGTTATCGAAGGATCAATTAGCTCCACCCCTCTTGGGGTTTTGAAGCCTCACTCTGCCATCACCAGCAGGTGGCAAAAATCAAATGGCAGACATAAAATTCCACTAGCAGAGACAGGGCTTGATGTTCAAGTAAATTTGTCAAAGGCCATCCTTTATATTGGACCCAGCTTCTTGCAATGAATGGGCTGGTTACTGGCTCCAGTCGTGTAACCATTGTCTTGGCATATGTCATTGAATTGTGATGCTACTTAGACCTTTAGGTAACAGGTGCATATGTTTTACAGTATTATGTCATGAACCCATCTTTTTATGGATCTGATCTTAATTAGTAAGTCGATACCCGATTTGTATGGCACGCTTGATTTAGACCGTTACAGGAATGTAATCTTCAACCTCCATTCAGTGATAAAATGCTCCGATAAAAAGATGATGTGATATAAAGGTATGATGTAAAGTGAACATAAAATCGCTTTATTATAGCAGAAATATTAGGTATTCTTCCAGCCAATAACACAAAATCATTTCTATGTGCGGGTGAAAAAACAATGGTCAGGATGCAGAATGAGCACAGTCAATTATGCTTGCTGTTGGCCTGTTATTGTATTTTTCTTGATAACATCACATTGGGCTCATTTGATATACAGCTGGGTTGCCAGAAATCCCTGCTCCAGTCTGCTGCAGTGGATCACATGTTTCTATTTCTTTGGTACCGACCATTAATTTGGTATTTTAGTAAGACAAATGATCAAGTATATTGTACCCTTCCAGTGCCTATGGTTTATGTTCATTTAAATCATTTGTTTCCTTTCTTCACAAGCAGATGAGGGGTACATTTGCAAACAAACCATTTCATTATAGCCATTTCATCATAAGGTCACCATACAGATATTGAGGTAATTCAAGCTTTATGTCAGTTTCTCCACCAAGTTAGGTCGTAGTTGTCTGGATTTTTCCGGTTTAATGATATGTTCAATTTACTTCCGGCTCGCCACTTGGCCAAATATCCTACATTTATGGTTATAACATTTTTGTGTAGTATGTGTCAGATTTGAAATATCGTATTGTCAGATAAACAAAAATATGAAGTTAGATGCTGCATTTTGAAAATTCTGTGATGAGTGCATGTGTCATACAGTGTTGTCTGCTATTCAGATTGTGATTCTCAGAGTGTGTATCATAGTCTAGCCTCCTAGAACCGAATAATGGTTCACATATAGCCCACACAGCTTTCATTGCTTGAGGAGGGCTCCTTGCCTGTAAATGTAATGTTCACTTTGCGCACCCTGTTGATACATTTTTTGATAGCTACCGAATCAAATTACACAAAATGTAAGGTATGCAGTGCCATCTGTCATACTCCTGCTAAGAAGCAGTATTTTCTCAGGCATACTGTGTTCAAGAGTGAACTGAATTTCTCAATGCACTATTGTGGCCAAAAGATTAAGTGTTTTTCTGTTTTGTGTTTTTTTTAAGTCTGCTGGCTCAGCAGCCATTGGAAAGCTTGTTTAAACTGGCCCAAAGGGGCTGGGAGATGTTTCTGGGTCAGTGGACTAGTGGCAGTTTCGAGCCTGATGTTCCATCCTCATACATTCATTTATAAATAATTCAGCCTTTTCCCAGGGCGAGGTGTATTCTTTCTGTTTTACATAGTTTAAATGAATACAGCTGGATTCTTAGCGGAACAATTCGGGTTCGTACACTTTGTTCGTGGGTGATGCTGGGATCTGAAGCTGCTACCTTTTGCCTTCTAGTTAAGAGTCCTGTTTCTTTTCCACATTAGCTGGAAGAGGCCACAGGACATCATATCAAACTTCTCCTTTGCCAAACTACTGGGACAAATCAAATGCTTTACACATCATATAAGCTGTATTTAATTTTTGTTAAGCGCTAATGGAGTTGTTTCCCTGTGTTCAGAGCGCTTGTGTGGCAGAATAGAGCAGGCAGACTGAGCACTCTGCTCTGAGTGGTCCTTAGTGTCCAGTTACTTTGGTTTGAAATGGTCCACAGTCATGTAAGGCCCACAGTGCAAATCTGACACACAGCTGGGGCTGGGAAGCAAGTCTAGCTTTGACTTGAAGATGTGTAGAACTTCCTGCTTCCTTCTCATGGGCACACATCTCAGTGTCCTACTTCTCAGACAGGTAAATCGACAAAAACTTCCTGCTTCTGTCTGGCTGGCAGCTGTGCAGAGCATCTGGGTTCCCAAGGCCAGGCAAACACACGCACTGTCAGATAGACACAGTGCTCCCTGGACACCCCTGACAGGCACTCGTTTGGGAGTTCCATGCAGACACATTCCCTGACAGCCCTGCTTCTGTCCTGCGCTCCTGCCCACAGGTGAGGCCATGGAGCAGGGCCTGAGAGACTGCTGCAGGTCCATCCGCATCGGAAAGATCCTCATCCAGAGTGACGAGGACACGCAGAAAGCCAAAGTATTCTACGCCAAGTTCCCCCCTGACATCTACAGGAGGAAGGTGCTGCTGATGTATCCTATTTTGAGTGAGTATTGACCATGGTGAAGAAGATGGGGGGAAATGGTGGTCCTTAGGAACAGTGGACATTTTGTTTCAAACATATAGCAAGTGAGACAATTACATCAAGTATAAGAATAAAATTACCTTGAAATATAACACACCCATATACTCTCTACAGCTTTATATAATAACAATACCAGAGATGCATAATGTACTTGGCATTGTCTCAGAATATACTTAGTTATCAGTGTTACTTTCATAACCTTGCAATTTGGGCTCCTCACAGGACACCTAGTGCATCGATTGGTACAGCTGGGAATAATTTAGAAAACAATGGAGAGCCGGGCCCCCGCAACACCAAATGATGTTCACAGCCATCTAAAGATGGTTACCAAGTATTGAGAATACAGTGCCAACAGTAGGTTCCCTATTCTTAAAGTGAATTGGGCACAGAACGCAAGGGGGGAAAAGTAATGGAGCCATATATTATATATTTCTCACTTCTGCATTGCATCCAACAGAGTTTTTTTTGCCAGTTCCCTAGCAATCTAAAAACACAGAAGGTACCATCGGATTCTTTTCAAGCTGACTCCTGCAGCTCTCTGCATGCCTTCATAACATTCAGCATCGCTAACCCACAGCGGATAATTACAGCCCTCTGAAAGAGATTATACGTAGCCGGCAGGATGGCCATGAGGGTGATGAATGGTATAATGAAGGCCCCCAGGAATAGCGTGCTAATGGCTATCGTTTACTCTTCTGTCTCAAGAATGCCATCTGATTTACTTTTTCTCCAACCCCCCATCTTAAAATCTGCCTCAAACTGAAACCGAACATGTTTTGATTTATGTGACCGTGAAAGCACCAGTTGGTCGTCGTGAGGAGGCAGCATTTGTTGTTATTTACTTGCTTAGGAGAAGCCCTTTGTCAGGGAGATTAAAAGAGCTTGCATTTTCTGTATAATCCATTTAGGTCATGAATTCAACAGCATTGCCTGATTCAGACTTTGAACTTGCAACCCTCTTTGTTTCCTGTAGTATTCCTACTTATCCTTAGTTTCTCTCAATTTATGTGTCCAGTTTATGCGGCCACGTAATATATAATAAAAGCTCTTGGATACATGGGAACAGGAAGGAAAGTGTAGTGAAGTTACATGCATACTCATGTAAGGAGAGATGCAGACTAATTGGATATTATCACATCAAAGAAAAAAATGTATGGTAGTTTATGGATAAGGGATGTGTCTTTCTGTCCTTGTATTGTTTACAAGAAAGCAAATAGCACATCTTTAATAATGTTGCTTGTGGAAGTGTAATGTCCTTTTCATTTGCTCAGTAACTCCAGCTAGCTATGTCACATCTACCCATTCTAAAATATACATTTTTGGACTTCGATCATTGTGCAACAGTGCCAAACTGCAGGATGTGATGCATCAGTTGAGAAAACCATCAAGATGATTCAATTGGGCCTGTCATCCTTGACAGCAGCATTGTGCTGTGCCTGGTTTCATGCTAACTAAACTCGCTCTGTTTCTCCGTAGGCACAGGTAACACAGTGATAGAGGCGGTCAGAGTGTTGATTGAACATGGCCTCCAGCCCAAACACATCATCCTCCTCAGTCTCTTCTCCACCCCTCACGGTAGGTTGCCCCTCACCTCTGACTCCTTCCACTATCTCTGGTTAAAGGAGCCAATAGGAACATATAAAATTTTACTCTTAAACAGTGATGACTGATAAACTCCATAATGGATGGAGGTATTGCCCATAACACTCTCGTTTGATCCAATCACGAGACTTCATTCTGCAGGAAAACACACCTTGAGGTCTATGAATCACTGACAACAAAACACTCCAATCATTTTAGGTGACATCTCTCATTCCCCTGTCATGACTCCTTTTACTGAGGTGAGAGAAACTTGTATGTGGGGCCTCGTGCAACAGAGGGTATGTCTAATTTGTACAGCAGATTTTACCTGAGGTATATCAGATGGGAGGAGTTGACAGTCTATTTTAACGAAATATGTCCAAAGTCATGAGTCACTCCACCTGATGAAACAAGCCAAAGACAAAAAAAACAATAACAAAAACAACTAAGAAAAACCCATGCACCAGCACTGAACAAGGGGAAATTGATTTTTAAATACCTGTTACTTAGAATATTACTTTTTTATTTGGATTGCAGTCTAAAAACTTATATTTCAACATATTAATGGGAGCAGTGTTGTTGATTAATGTGATCCTCAACATGTCAGCTTAAGCAAGCTAAATTGACATGTATGGCTTATCATGCAACTATAACAAATTATTCCATTGTCATGATCACATTACTGGAATATCACATTATTGTAGACGCCAGCTGAGAGTTTATCCTCTATTTCAGCAGTGTACTCCTCCCTTACCACTTGTGCAATAGAGGAGATTTTGCACCCACAGACAGACTTAATCCTCTAGCCCTGATGTGTGCTGAACATGGGTTCGTGGACCCATCTCCAGGGGCAATATAGATTACATTACATTCACATTTTAGGCATTTAGGATACACTCTTATCCTTACACTGACTTACTTGTCTTGAGTATTTAAGTGCATCTATTTATATATGCAGTCCGTCCATGCAGCTGCATATGTACTGGAGCTAAAACACTGTAATTGAATAGCAGTGCCCTACATGGGGATCCAGCCTGAAACCTCTGAGTTACAAGTCCATTGTACAACGGTATGCTGAAATGAAATTAACTCCTTGAATGCCTGTGCTGTTTTGGATTCAGGTGCAAAGTCAATCATCCAGGAGTTCCCTGACATCACCATTCTGACAACCGAAGTGCATCCCGTGGCACCAACACATTTCGGACAGAAGTACTTTGGGACGGACTAGCCTGCCTTCAGAGAAACCCTTTAAACGATGCCATACCGTGACAAACCTTTAAACAGTGTGACTTGTCTTTCCGCTCTGTGTTAAGAGCTGCTTGTAAGGACCCCTGTCATAGATTCCTGCTTTAGTCTCTGCACACGCCTTACTTAGTGCCCCATACTGACAGACATTTTTCCCTCAAAAACAAAACAGCAGAAAAAAGCACATTCCACACAGGTCTTTTACGAAATGGGAAATGATGTGCTTGCTTGTATTGTAGACTCCTTGAGTCATCAATACTTAAAAGAAGAAGCAATACTTAAAACTCTTATTTATTTGTTTTATGTAGTCCATTTGTGGTAGTTTGCTTTCAATTTTTGGAAAAAAAAATAAAGCAAATATTTTTCACTCCGTATGGTCTTGTATATATTCCTCATGAATCGGGAGTTATCAGCAGAGATGAGACAAACTTACTTCTTACTACTAAAATACATCAATAACAAACAGTGACAGGGCAAAGTTGATTTTATATTGGTGAGGAATGTAACTGTTGCAGCCACATAACTGTCACATTCTACTCAAGTGAAATTGACACAACAATAACTCAAGATAATATGCTCCACTTTGATCAACACATCTTTACATGATTATGGACAATTGAAAGAGAGCTCAGAGACTGTCTGACGATCCAAGCAGAACCACAGCTTCTCAAACAAATGTAAAGAAATTTAGATGACAAGACCCACACAGTCTGCCTTTTGTTCTGCTTATCCACCCCTGTACAGGCAAAACACTTTGGTACATACCAGTCTCACCCCTTGCTCCATAGCCAGTGGTATACTCCACAAAAGAAGCACCCCATTTTACTCCAGTCATCTGTGATTCTGGGTAATGGAGCTACAGCATTTCAGTCTTTCACTGATAGAAGTCAAATGTGGTTACCTTTCTCAATTATAATTTCAATTATTAATTACCTTATACTTTATAGTAGTGTTTTATGAAACATTGATTAGATCCAAAGTACAATACACCATTCCAGACTGAATAGTACAGACATGATTCTGTGGTTTTATTGGTTTGAAAACAACAGCAGCCCAGTTTTACACTTGTAATGGACAGCTTTTTTTGTTACAAAGATCATCAAAATGTGAATGCCAACACCCTCTTTATATGTTGATAAGAAAGTGCAAGAGGTAACTTGCAATGCTATAGAACAGGTTTTGCAAAAAAAAAAAAAAAATGATTAGATTTCACCACATGAAATACTTCATTCTTACATAGATGTATATCCATACTTGAATAAGACTTCCACAGCAACATTCATTTGCTCCAGACGCGGGCAGAGTTTTAAAGTAACTTTGCCTAATCAAAGATTCTGAACACTGGAATATTTTGCAAACCAGCCTTTGCAAGAATCAAAATCCACTGATGAAATCTCCATAATTAACAGAGAAATTACAAAAATGATAAAACACAAAAACACACCGCTGTCACTCAGACACATTACTCTGAAAGCCCAGACATACAAGACATGCTTATAAACAGATTTTGCAATTACTGCCAAGAATGCAGACTATTTGTAGATATACGAACCAACAGGTACGTGCTTTGTGTACTGGATGTGACCGACTGGCAGTTCCTGGAAACATCTCATGATAAGCACAGTAGGAATGGGTCTCGAGCTCTACACTTACACAAAATCCCTGTTTTAATGACACAACTCACTTCAAAATATGGAATGGCAAATTGAAGAGCTTTTTCTATTTGCTTTGTTTGTGGATGAGCCGCACTAGAGATTGTACTGGGTGCCGGAACGCTGCAGTAGCATATTTCTGTTGATGAGCTGCATACAGTACCATTAAGTCTGCACTCCATCATAAGAATTGAATGAACCCTCTAGCTCTTTATGGAGGGAAATTGCAATTCTGATTCAGAATTAAAACACCAATTACGGGATTGACTAGCTGCTTCTGTTGGCTTATGTGCATTGCTCTGATGCCTGTGTGCAGAAAGTGGTTTTCCATAATACATTTGTGTTGAATTGAGTGTGTTCACTTGGGAATACTGCATTTGACAGAAAATGAAATGCGACAAAAGGAAATTAATCTCAAAATAATTCCACTCTCCCATCCTCTGAAGAAAAAGACATCTGACAGATTTAAGCCTGTGCAGGTACATAAAAAATACAATTTAAAATTCAACCTATAATACCTTATGTTAGGGAAAATCTCTCCATTATATATATAAATACCTCTCAATTTTCCTCTTCTTTTCTGTTAGTTAATACAGTATGTGGAAGTCATTCCATATGAACAGCTGCTCACCCATTGTTGCATTGCACTGCAAAACTCGAGGTTCTTGCATAACTACAGTATATATACCCTACCAAAAACTTGGTCTCCCATAGTTGTTTTGTTTTTAAAAAAATATTTTTAGATTTAGTTTGTCTTTTTAAATTAGATAAATTAGACAAATTGTTGACACAGTTAACTGCTGAGAGACATTCATAGTACCTTTTCCAACCAAAGGCTGAAGGGAACATTGGAATAATACTGAGATGTAGAATGTCACTTTGTCGTTAAAGCTGCAGTAGGTAAGGTGGATTTGATATTGACATTTTCCTGGTAAACAGGTAGCTGGTGATCAATGGGGTCTGGTGTGAGCACACTTCTTTGTGTATTGGGTTATGTAAAAGCAAGACTTTGGTCTGGAGAAGACAAAACAACCAAGCGCTTGACAAGATGTCCTCTTTCAGTCAAATCACTGCTACTTTAAACTTATAGCCAGCTGGCAAACTGCAAAGGAGGAGGCAAAGCTTAGGTGTGAGGAGAATGGAAATAATAGCTCCATGGAGGTGGGGCTTTCTTTGTTTTCCACCTACTGTAGCTTTAAAACGACCTTTGGAATAATTGCAGCAGGTATGGGTGAGGTGAAACACAATTTTGGAAGATATTCATAAACATGAAAATCATCAGTTCTTTCTGCTGTTGAAACGGTGTTAGGTACTCTGCTGTGTCATGGCCGAGTGCCTCCAGCAGAGGCTCCGCCCCCGGCCTCTTAATCCCCGTCACGGTGCAGAAGCAGCAGGAATGCAGAGGAGAGGTGGCCACGCTTAGGTGAAGTGCTGCTTCCTGTGAATTATGGCGACTGTTGACTGGCCTGGTGCTCAGTGTGGAGATGGTTTTGGGTGAGGGTGAACCCCCAGCATGTTCGCACTCCCCTGAAAGCTGGTGCTGCTGTAGGCTTTTCCCTTGGGGGTCCACAGTTACTGGTATGGGCGGGGGAGGGTGGGAAAAAACAAAATACCTCCACCACTCCAGATTCAGAAATAACCATGTGGTGCACAGACTGCGGATTTGTGACTTGGGATGACGCAAAACAACCATAAGCTCTGTGCTTTGCTAATGTGTGTCCAAAAGCAAGATAGACACTTCAGAGGAGCAAGCTGGAGAAAAAAAAAAAACTTACTATGGAAAATTCTGATCCGATCATAGTTTACGCAAGTTAAGTAGTTAACAGTTAATCATGTGCTGACCTTGTGTGACCTCCCCCAAAGAACTTGATCAGTGCAGAGAAATTTGCCAGTTTCGCTCCTTAAATTGTCCATTGTATTTTTCCTCATAACTTAAATACACATATATTTACAGATTTTTAAAAAATGATAACAATTAACTGGAATAAAAACACAAGTTAAAAACAAAAAACCCTACAATAGCAGAACACCTGCAAGGCTTCTCAGGCTGTATGGATATTTGGTGCATGTTTGCCTTTTTTCCCGTCAGCCTGAAAATCCTCAGGGTTTGGAATGCATCATCGGCTTTCAGCGAAGCTTTCACTGCCGCTTCCATTGTGGCTGATATATGGGGTCGTCTTCTGCGGTGTGGTTGATATCTTCAGACGTCTTCTATAGTCAGGAGGAGAAAAACCAGAATCTCAAATCAAAGGGATGCTCAACGCTCAAGGTCTTCCCCCCAAATGAGCTTTTCTTTCATTCGGTTTCTCTGCATCTAATGTGGTTCAATTCATGAGCGCCTTCAAGTCTGAACAAGTTAAAGTGTGAAAACAAAATAAAAGGCAGTTTAGATCGACTCTTGAGTTTGTTGTTATGGTTTGATTTGAGCACATCTACTTAAGCTCATACCTCTAGCACAGGGAGGGTTATTTGTTGACCTTTCCATAAAGATGGAAAACAAAATGGAAGTCTAAATGCCTACAGTAAATAAAAACGACTCATTCCAGTGAAGCTGCAGTCTCTTGCACATAGCCAAGTGAGGACGCTAATGTATTTCCTGGTTCTTTTTATACTTTCTCTTTTATCCGTTCGTTTCCTTGGCACGATCTCCATTGGTTTGATTTTATAGGTTATGGGTCAGGGTCTGGTGTAAAGCACATTTTGGCAAACGTTTTGTGAAATGCCCTATACAAATACATGTGATCAATTTGAGATTGCTTTCTCAACACAGTGCCTGGCAGTGTATGAGCTGGATGTACTGGGGACAACTCACTGTCCAGAATATTCCTCCACACTACGACTCAATCTCCACTGTCACCGAGGGATCTCTTTGTACACCTGAAACAGATATACAACGTCATATTACAGGAGGAACATTTAAGATCAATCCATTTCATAAAGGAATTTCTGTCATTTCTCAGACACAAGTAGCATTGTTTCACACGGTCGCTCATTTCAGGTCCGGCACTGCAGAACAACCTATTAATAATGATGCAGGTTAAAATACTCCACTGAATATCTACCCACTAGAGGGCAGAAGAACTCCATACCACATCGACAAGGGTGTTTGGTTTGGGTGTAATACTACAGTGACAATTCTTCTGATGGCCATTTTGGACACAATACAAAAATACCTCTTTTCATATACATTCTCTTTTCTCATTATACCTTTTCTTTCTGAAAATGGTTTATTACATCTTTATCAAGATATTTTTGTTTCTCTGACAAGATTTACCCACATGACCATGACATTTGAGGTTCTTATAATAGCAGATAATAACAACAATACAATATTTATTTGTAAATTTTTTTTTTCTTTTTATTTCCCACCTTGCGAATACCAATTGTGTATTCATAAATGGAAGGCACTCAGCTAACTGGATTTAACCTCCATCCCACCTCTTAGAGCACTGTAACACCTCAGGTGTGCCCCTGAGAATGGGACTTCAGCAGGTAATCACACACAGCGGAACAGGGGTGACCCTTCGTGTGCCCTCCTCCACACTCGCAAGTGACTTTTGGCGGTTCCCTAACGAGTAACCAGACCTCAGGGTTCATTCCCAAAAGACGAGGAAGGTGATATGCTTTCAATTTGTAGCAGATACATTATACAGGACAGCCGAAACCCAGCTGAGCTATCGAATTGAATGTTTGTCCCATGCCAGTATGACACCCACGTTGCAAGTTAATCTTCAAATTACAGAAGATCTAGTACAAGAGTGTCCAATCTTACCTCATAAGCACCTGTGTAGGTGCAGGCTTTTGTTTTTGCCTGACACTCAAAATTCAGTAAATCATGTAATCATCATCTTCAGTCCAGACCTTGATTAGGTGAATCAGGTCTTTGAGTGCTGGGCTAGAATAAATGACTGCACCTATACGAGCCCTTTCAGAGAAGACTCGACCCCTGCTCTAGTACTCATAAAAAACCATGAAAGCCCTTTTCACAAATCTTCAGGAAAATGAGTGTGTCGGTGCTCGTAATACCCATTTATGAACACGACACTATGATTTAGTGACATGGGCTTCAGACCTAGCTTCATTATGTTTTCAGTTATGAACCATTTACAAAACACATCACTTGATTACAACCTTAAAAAAAAATGACAAGGACAACACACTTGACAAACACAGTTTTCAAATGAGCCTGCTAAATCTGCATGCAGCAGCCTTTGCGCCCTTAAGGAAGAAAGTTGAGTCACTGATTAAATCTGACCACAGATCAGTGGTGGTGAATCTAGCTTCCTGAATAACAATGCCAGAAAGAACACAGCAGACCTACGAGGGCTGAAACAGGCTAAGAACACCTCAGTTTGTGCTGAACAGGTTTGTGACCAGACACTGACAACGGCAGTACAAAAGGGACGAAGTGGAAAATTAGTTAACCTGATTCTGGTATGGGGGGAAGGGCCTTTTTTTTTTTTTTTTTTTTTTTTAAATTCATTTAATTCATCAAAACAACCCATTATATATACAGCAAAGATATAACATGATATAGCAAGAAGGTATATTGATAATATTTGAATATTATGTGGAGCTGGGATTTTTATATTTTCTATACAAGAATTATGTTTTAAAATTATACAAAAATCATGGCACAAATCATCAGTGCCATTCAGTTTCAAACTCTTATTTTTTTATTGAAATTACTCATTTTCATCCAAATGTATTGTACTATAAATACAACTATAATGCAAATCTCTCTTTCCAGGTCTGTTTCTCCTACATTTTCCAAATGTCATCATCAATGCAGTGACAAGAACAAATCACGCTTTGTCATGCAGCCGGAGAGTGCAGTGCAGGCCACAGGCCCGGCAAAATACCTGCGCGCCAGCTCCTTTTTCGCCCAAAGCACTAACAAATAATTTGATAGGAAAAAGGCGAGCAGAGTGAATCCACTGTGGCGATTTTCCCAAAGGGGCCAATTTTCAGACTGGCAGTCCCTACTCAGTTACAGCTGCAGGCTGAAATGCACTAGTCTGCGGTGTCCAACTTACCAACGAAGGGCTTAGGTAGGTGTGAGCTTCCATCCACGCCAAGCACCGAAAAACACCCAGTTCATCTAATTAAGGTCTTTATTTAAGACCATGACCAGCTGATTAGCTGCATCAGGATTTCTTTAAATCTAAACTAAAGGCCTGCACCCTCACTGGCTCTTCTTCGATAAGTTTGGACGACCCAGGAGCAGGCGTCCAGCACAGTATTTCAGTGAGAGACTGATGGGTTGTCGGCTACCTGATCCCACAACGCAAAGTGTGGGCACCTCCTCACCATCAATTTGGCAGGGCTCCCAAAGCCTCATCTCAATTAAAGCCAAATTTTAGGCATACTCCATTTTGTAGTATGTTGTCCTTTCTCCACATTGCAGTGTGATAAAAAGAGGTAGTAGCGTAAAAAATAGGGTAGTGTCGTATGGTAATGTCATTCCTGTAGTGCAAATCATTAAATATTTATATGGAAACCACATATAGATGGAGACTCGAAGATCTCAAAGTCACTGTTTCGAAATGTAGAGAAGTTGTATTGTGTATCTAATGATGTTTTGCCACAATTACTAGATGATATTGCCAAAAAAAATTTGAAAATTTTATTTTTGGGCAAGCTGAACCATTAACTGCTGTCACTCCTTAGGGTACTTTGTCCTGTTGCTTTGCAATGCTCCATACAGTAATAATAATGTAATACACATACTGTACAGTAACATGTAGGAATATGGTATTCAGTTTCCCTTTGAGTGTGATATGTGTTGAGACTGCTGATGCGAGATGGCTTCCATGTATTGTTTGGATGGGTGTTACACATTGGTGGTGATGGAGACTTCCACCATCCACTGTGAAGGCCTTTGAGAATATAATACTGCTCTCCACTACTACTATTGTCTTCTTCGTGGACAGATCAGTAAGTGCCAGAGACATGTTGTATGGAAAGTATTTATATGAACACAATTATGTCCCCATCAGCAGGATTCAGACAAGTGGTAATACGCAGTATAACCAATTAAACCCTTTCTCTGGGTGTGCACTTCCAACAAGGTGGCCCTTTAAACTGGTTGTGTGTTTGTTTGAATGACCCTGGTGAGAGCTTGGCTTCTTCTGGCCAGTAGGCTGTACTCACCAGAGGTCTCCTCATCTGATCCACCCTCCTCTTCCCACTGCTCCTCGCTGGCAAGTAGGGGATTTCGGGATTCATTGCGACTCCGCATTGGGAAGAAGTGACCATCGCCCAGACTGGTTAAAAAAAAAGAAAATAAATTGTGCTGTTGATACATTCTTGTGGACAGGGCCAAAATCCAACATGGCGAGGACTCTACCCATACTTCTGTAGCACTCCTCAGCTGCAAACAGCCTGGGTCATTATAACCCTCTGCCATTACAGCAGGAACCAGGCTGGGTCATTATACTCCTCTGCCATTACTGCAGGAACCAGGCTGGGTCATTATACTCCTCTGCCATTACAGCAGGAACCAGGCTGGGTCATTATACTCCTCTGCCATTTTACAGCAGGAACCAGCCTGGGTCATTATACCCCTCTGCCGTTACTGCAGGAACCAGGCTGGGTCATTATACTCCTCTGCCATTACTGCAGGAACCAGGCTGGGTCATTATACTCCTCTGCCATTACAGCAGGAACCAGGCTGGGTCATTATACTCCTCTGCCATTACAGCAGGAACCAGGCTGGGTCATTATACTCCTCTGCCATTACAGCAGGAACCAGGCTGGGTCATTATACCTCTCTGCCATTACAGCAGAAACCAGGCTGGGTCATTATACCCTCTGCCATTACAGCAGGAACCAGGCTGGGTCATTATACCTCTCTGCCATTACAGCAGGAACCAGGCTGGGTCATTATACTCCTCTGCCATTACAGCAGGAACCAGGCTGGGTCATTATACCTCTCTGCCATTACAGCAGGAACCAGGCTGGGTCATTATACCCCTCTGCCATTACAGCAGGAACCAGGCCGCGTTCATTATACTCCTCTGCCATTTTACTGCAGGAACCAGGCTGGGTCATTATACCCCTCTGCC
This sequence comes from Albula goreensis, assembly GCA_022829145.1. Taxonomy (NCBI): domain Eukaryota; kingdom Metazoa; phylum Chordata; class Actinopteri; order Albuliformes; family Albulidae; genus Albula; species Albula goreensis. The sequence goes on along the minus strand of CM040746.1, from coordinate 32,710,852 downwards.
ATTACAGCAGGAACCAGGCTGGGTCATTATACCCCTCTGCCATTTTACTGCAGGAACCAGGCTGGGTCATTATACCCCTCTGCCATTACAGCAGGAACCAGGCTGGGTCATTATACCCCTCTGCCATTTTACTGCAGGAACCAGGCTGGGTCATTATACCCCTCTGCCATTTAGTTGCAGGAAGCAGGCTGGGTCATTATACCCCTTGCCATAGAGGATCCAGGCTTGTAGAAGATAAAGTAAAGTAGGCTGGCTACACCCTTATGACTGGCTGGAAAACATATTTTTTCTATCTATCCTTGCCTTCTGGCTGGTTCCTGCAATCGTTGATAGCAGAATGCAACTCGCTACTTCCTATGTTTATTTATTTTTTAAACACGGTACAGATGCTGCAAGCAAAGTAGTTACACAACATTCTCTCTCTGCTTACAGGTAAGTAGGCCAGATACATTGATACTGCTGGGCTGAGCTCAGCATTCCAGTCTGGTCCTGGCCAGAGTGGAAGAGAGAAAATTGGCAAGAAATGTGTGCACTGGGAAGTATTTATGACTGGAATAATAGTCTGTGGGACCAGGCCTTGCTAAAGTAGCGCTCCTATATGTACTACATCATACCCCAGCTCCCAAAACCCAGAGACACTGCAGTACCTGTAGAGATTTACCTTCTAGGAATACAACAGAGTATTTACCTTTATTCTCCACATTATGCACTGTTTAAAAAGAATAATCTGCTGATGTTTTTTCACTGCCATCAGACTGTTGCATTTATAGTAGAGGTGAGGACCAGTGTCCAATGTTCCTTGGTCCATACCTCATTAAATGTACTCGATAAGGTTACACAACATTACTGAGTTAGTGCAGGGATGTGCAGCTCCGGTCCTGGATAGCCAGTGTATGGGCCGTTTTTTGCTTGTGCCCTTGTCCTTGCTCCAGAGACCTGACCTGGCTGCTGCTTACAGGAAACTAGTATACACACCAGCCCCCTGGACTGGAATTTTTGTACATTTGGGTCAGAGGTACCCAGAAGGGGAACTGAGGTGGGAGGGGGGGGTCGTCCAGTCTAACACAGTGGACCTCAGTAGTCCAGCATGTGTGATAACAGAATAGCCTGGATCATGATCAGGGATAACCACTGTGTCCACATGCTCTGTTAGAGTCATGCTGAACATAGTGGACGTAGGGTCAGAATCGGATGATGGTGACAAACGTACCTTGTGAATACAGGGATAAACCAGAGCCTTTTTTCCTCCCCGAACACCTGCTGCAGGTTCCTGCGGAAGCCCACGTTGAAGCCGTTCCTGTCGGGGCCACCCTGGAACACCGGGGCCGAGAAGGCCTCTGGAAAAAGGCATAAACATAGGGCAGGTCCACATTAATATTAATACAACATGGCAGCTGAGAGAATAAACAGATATCACATTCAATAGACTTTACGCTCAAGTTTCTTACAGTGCTATTCAAGGTTCTATGACTGGAACTCCTTTGAGGTTCTACAATTTAAACAGGGACTGGGGGTCTTTAGGGTCCACAATTTAAATAGGGACTGGAAGGGTTTTTGGTCTATAATTTAATCAGACTGGAGTCCCTCAGGATTGAAAACCGAAATAAGGAATGGTACACCTCAGGGTCTACAAATTAAATAGTGACCAAAACTCCTTAGGGTGTACAATTTAAATAGGGATTGGTAGTATTTGGGATCTGCAATTTAAATATGGTCTGGAACACCTAGGGGTTCACGATTTAAATGACTTGTGCTCCTCAGTGCAGGGGTGATCCATATCTGTTGAAGGATTTCATGATAATTGCTAGCTTAATTATTTCATGAAATCAATCATTTCTGAAATCTGAAATTTTAGATACATTTGCTGGTAATATAAAATGAATGACTGATGAAGACAGTTCTTGTACCCTATATACATGTTTCACTGAAGGCTAACCTACAAGTGAGCAGGTATTGGTGTATCGATGTATATAGCTAATTAGCTGAATGAGTGAGGATAATTAGAGGAAACAAAAACCTGCATACATACTGGCCCACCAAGGGAAGGTGCTGCCTACCCATGCTTTAGTGTCTACAGTTTAAACAGGGACTGGTAATCCTTACGGTCTACCATTCAATTATTAAATGGTGACCGCAACTCCTTGGTTCAACAACTGAAAAAGAGACTTGTACTCCTTAAGCCATAGCAAAGGGTACAGTACACAGTTTCATTAGTGATAACACAGTTTAATCACATATCACATGACACAGTAGCAGGGGTAAACAGAAAGTCTCAGGTTAGAAAATCCTAAGCAGTATCTTCTGTCTGTTGCCGTGGCGGCAATACATATGACCTCCATTCCAGTCTAACATCATGTGATACAGAGAAGCCAATAGATTGGTAGAAGACGGATGTATGAGTTTGCCATGGGTGCACTGTGGTGGCACTTGGGTACTGTATCTTCCGTCTAATCCCCTCGCACAGAGTAAGTTTGCAGAAGGAGGTGGGTGACGCAATGGTGCGGCTGATGGAAAATTGAGCCTATTCCAGTCCATCGCTAATGACGATCATCTCAGGCGCTTCCCGGGAAGCCATTCAATGCTGATGGATATCACACTAGGGTATCAGAACACGGATCGCTCAAGGGTAGAAACATTACGAAAGCGGCGCGTGCCATTCAAACACAGGCAACAAAACTAATCTGATGGCATACAGGGAAGGTCGCAACTCAGTCTAAATAACGGTCTATGCATGGATGCTAAGGGCATTGACGCCGTTATTGTATGCGATTTCAAAGAGTAAGAACTTATCCAGCACACCTAAGCTTGTCATCTTGTTAGTGGTGCTATTAAAAAACAGATAAAATAAGCAGAGATATAGTGTAGCAGTAGTAATGAACTTACCCAGTGTGGACCGGTTTTTAGACACCAGCCAACAGTGGTACCCAAACAGGAACATGAGACTGACAAAGAACATGAGTGCCACAAACATGAGGAAGAGAACATGGAACTTGGCTGGGCCATTCATTAGTTCCCCCTGTGAGAGAGAGAGAGAGAAAAAAGAGAGGGTAAGGAGAAGAAGAGGGTAGGAGGGGGCAAACCAGAAAGAGAAAGATAATGGAGGGAAAGAGGGAGGAATAGAGACACAGAGAACAGTGGGGAGAGATAAAACCAAAAAGTGAAGCAAGCTCCTCACACAGTTTAAAGGGTAAAAAGGTCAATGTGCTATTCCTTTTATCACATTTATAACAGATAAACCTACTTACACCCCACTTGCAAAAGAGAGAACGTGGGGATGGAGCAAGGGAGGAGTGAGAATTTAATTATACATATTGGAATTATGTGTGGAAGACGATCTGCTCAAAAACCTTTTTCCTCAAACTACTGGGAAACCCCAGAAAGAGGTCCTGGCCTGTTTCAGGGAACGGACTCTAGGGGCGTGACCAGAACTCACCACCCAAAACTTGATGAAATACTGAAAGACGGTGGCGGCGATGTAGACACAGTACAGCATGGAGTACACCAGGAACAGCAGGAAAAACTTGTAGTTGGAGAATCCTACGCAGTTGTTTACCCTGGAGAGGAGAGAACCGCTCAGCTTTCATGGGAGAAGACCTTAGCCCTGCACTCCAAAGAAGACTGCAGAATTGAGCAGAGAATCCATGATAATTTTAATAACAATTTTAATAGATCATGAACACCTACCATGGGCAATGATGATCCATTTTCAGGACACACCTGCAATGATGTCAAAATATATATTTTAGTCATTTTATCCAGGAGAATTTAAATCAAATATTTACATTATTGTCATTTAGCTGATGCTTTTATCCAAAGCAAATTACAGTTGATTATGCAAGCCAAGGGCCAACCCCTGCTGGGAGCAATGTGGGGTTGGGGGCCTTGCTCAAGAGCCCAACAGCAATGGTATTTGTGCTGTGGCTGGACTGGGACTTGGACCGCCAACCTCAGGGGTCCCAGTCAAGTACCTTAGCCACTAGCACTTAGCCTTAGGCACTAGCTCCATCTGAGCTGATGTGTGGTAGCTGCCCTAGCACGAAATGGCTGCCATTCCCAAATGGGTGTTACGCTCCATGGTGGTGGTGATGAGGGACATGTGCTTCCTCCCCCCATCACTGCAAAGCACTCTGAGACCATGAAAGACGTTATATCAATGCAAGCCTCAAGCCTTTAATATGAACTATTCTCTATGACTCAGGTACTGTAGTGACAGCACTGTATGCACTGTGGTCTTTCACAAGCACACAAAAGTAGTGAAAAGTAGCATGTAATGAGAAGTGTGGTTCATCCTGTTTTAAGGAACTGAGAGACATACTGTTGCTGTACCTTCCTGTGTGTTTGCCAGGTATTGTGTTTCCCACCATTCTCACCCTGCGGTAATGTATACAGATATCTTAGTTTCACTCCGTTTGCATTCTCTTTATTGCTGCCCCCTCCCCCCTGCGGAGAACTGCACCTTGAGGCACGATGTTAGTTTGATCAGTCATCTGGTTCTTTGTGAGTCCTGTGTCTACAGTCAATCAGCTGATGCTCCGTGAATGTAGTTATCTGGTGAGATAGGATTCAGGACTGGCCAGGGTATTGTTTAAGAAGTGTTTGTTTTACAGGGGTGGGGACGTGACACACCCTACAGTGACTGTGTCATGACTGCATGTTTGTATCAGTGCTGAGAATCATTGCTCTGCTCACTGTAACAACTGCTAACGAATTTATTTTACTATTCTTGGCCTCATTTAAGACAGCTGATGGAGTACCACACAATCACACAGGCACCCATTTTAAATCCTTACATGTGCTTCATCCCAGCTCTTCATACTGCAGGAAAATGCACACTCCAAGCTGAACTCCAGTTCCACAAAAAGCAACTTTGTGATCAAGCACACTCACTAAAAAAAGCCACATATTATTTTGGCTTGTGGGGAGGCAAAAGCATGCTTCACCCCTAAATCAAGCTAACAAAAAAACCGCACCAGCAGAGGGCTCCGCTCTGCAGTGGGACACATCCCAAACACTGGATTTACCCCCGGTGTGCCCAAATGACAGAGAAAAAAAAACAGGCACAGCGAACAAGAAGCCCATTATTGATTGAGCTATCATATGACAAATGGCTTTCTGTGCTCTTTTGTTCATGGCTCTCAGAGCGCCCAAAATCGCCCAATTCTAGCGGAACAAAAAACCAACCCCTCGGGACAGGCAGGGTTCGAGGCTTATTGAGTGCAATAACCTCGAATTAAAAAGCAACTGAGACCATAAGGAGGTGGGAAAATGACCTGAAAAAATGAGGCTGGTCGTCCGAACGGATATCTACTTTAAGAAACAAGCAATTTAAACCCCCCTACCCGCCCCACCCTCAGAGCCATAGAAACAGTGAGTCCCACTACAGTCTTGCAGGTTTAGGGACATCTATAAATGTTACATGTCCCTAATAGAGGTTCGTATGAATAGTACAGACATGCAACACAATGTTGTGTTGAGGGTTTGTGTTCCTTGATAACCAGCCTCTAGGTATTTTCTTTCATGGATATTCAGCTTTTCAACACTTTAAAGTTAAATGAACAATTTCTCAACTTTTCAAATGTTGCATAATTAAGGGTTAAAGGAAGAAACATTAATTGTAATGAGAAAGGCCAATGAAAGGAACAAATTAGAGAAATTATGGAAATGGCCCCCTCTTGCTAACCTCAAAAGTACATTAAATAGGCAAAAATATATTTTATTACTGTTTAATTATTCTCAGAGTATTTAAACAGCCACACTTTTCTGGTGAGTAGATGATCACCTCACACATACCACCCAGCCCAGATTTAACAGAAGGTGGCCAACTTCAGTGCAGATGGCCCCAACGCCTCCCTGATTTCTTCCGCTTCGCTCTGGTTAAAACGCTGCGCTCCTGCCCAGCCGCGCCTTTCTAATTACCAAACGTAACGAGCGCCACGCACATATCCCCTTTCCAGAACCCCTTTCCGGAGGGAGGGCAGCTGAGAAGGGAGCTGGCAAGCCAGGGAGCGAGGGGGGAAGGACTCACGTTTCGCAGACGGAGCAGTGGTGGCAGCGGTCCGGCTTTATCACCTGGCAGCGATCGCAGAACCTGATAGCTGGAAGGAGAGGGGCGGGAGGGTCAGCTGCCAGCGCGCAGCCAAACAGTGCACATCACTCACCCACTCCTCATGGCCCGCTGCTCACAAAGCAGCCCCCGGCCTGAGGGTTCACACATATGCGCGCGCACACACACACACACACACAGGCATGCAGATACATACATACACATGCATGTGCACACACACGCATGCAGGTGCATACATACACATACGTGTGCACAAACATGCATTTACTTGCAAATCATACCCAAGCAGACACACAGACATAAGCTAATTCATACTTGAACATGCAAAAAATTCCTACACACACACAAATACAGTACCATGAAAAAGTATTTCTCCCCCCAACTGATATTATGTAATTTTTGACAATGAATATCAGCATAAGATTAGTTTTGGTTAAAGATCTGATAACATTCACAGTAAGTAACTGGCATAACCAGTTACTTTTTCCCCACACAGGGGAATTAGGTGTTGCCTTTAAGAAACAAACAAAATAATTACCAAAATATTGTGTTAATTTTAAACTTGTTCCATTTATTTGTTTAAAAAAAAGGTATGCAACACCAAATGCCCCTGTGTAAAAAAAAAAAAAAAAGGAATCACTCCCTTAAATTTAGTAACTGGTTATGCCACCTGCAAACGAACGCTTCCTGTAATTGTAGATTAGTCAATCATGGCACAATGAGGGACTTTTGGCCCCTTACGGAACTGCATCAGCTCAGTTTTGGGCATGAAGTACTCATTTCAGGTCTTGCCATAAGTCCTTAATGGGATTACAGTCTGGTCTTAAACCAAGACATTCCAAAACTTTACATTTCTTGTTTGTCAACAAGATCCCAGACTTCCTGCATTAGCCAGCTGTGCTTCAGCTTCAGCACACTTATTGATGACCTGCCATTTCCATACAGAGTAATCCCTCTCTATCCTACCATAAGACAAAAAGAACTCGGACTGGGGGTTCACAGTAAACATGCACAGGTGCAAAAATAAACGGACACACATACATATGCCAATAAGGAACACACAATTGAACACATACATTCACATGCATTCAATGATAAAGTGGTTATGTGTGGATAGACACAGGTGTCATACACAACAACATTACTAGTTCAAGAACATACACACCAATAAAATTGCATGGCCCATGGGAAGACAGAAATGACACATTCTACTCTTCTATCCCTGAAACTTTAAATCAGATGCACCTAGATGAATTTTGACAGGAACTACTCCCCCCCACCACCACCACAAGAACTGGGCTACTTTATTAGCCCCAACCCCCACAAACACCCTCCACTGAGTAAAGAGGAAGTGGTCACATATATGACTCCTCTGCTTCCTGTGATGAACTGCCTTGGCATAACATATTGGCACATACCACATGTGGTCAGAGGAGCACAAAGTTAGCACATGACGAATGAGTCTGCATTCACACAGCCAAGAGGTAATAATACTGATTGAGCTGAACCAGCTTCCTCATATTCTTCCCCAGCAGGGCTGAGTGATTCTAATGCCATGTTAATGTGGACCTCCAACTAAGATTAAGAGTTCAGGTCCCAGCCACAAGATGCACAGCTACAGCTATATGGACAAGCTACATTCAAGTTACTACAAAATCAGGAAGTCATGGATAACAGGGATGTCCGTACTAAACAGCACGTTTTTATTCAGTTGTTACAGTAGGGCGATCCAGGGAATGGAATCACTGGTAATGGTACAATGATCATCTCCCATCTACATGGAGCAACAACTTCAATAAGAAAACCCTGAATAAATCTGTATCATTTGTAGGATTTGTTGAAACTATAACAACAACAGTCCAATTGACCTAGATGTATCATCATTATAGGTTAAGCTAAACAGCATGTGTAATAATGCAACCACTTTGAGAAGGACTCTGTCCACAATTAGGGGTGCCTTATGGAATATATTGAAACTGAAATTATCTTCAATAACAATGGGAAAATAAGTTTCTGAGTAAACTTTTATGAAACTATGAGAATATTTCAATGAGCCAAACCATGGGAGGTCATAAAGTGATTTTTACACTGACACGTTGCTTGTGTTTCAATCTGACTGGTTTTCAGCTATGCCAGTAATTTGGGAAGTGTAGGTAAGAGCATAAAGAGCACACTACCTCGCGTTTGCGGGTTTACTAAACAACAATGCTAAGGCAAGCAATTCTGCTCCACAATTCAGGGCTTTGGGGGATGTGTGTTTTCTTTTTTTTCTACCCAGAGAAATGTATGAAATGGCTTGCACAGGAGGGGGGGGGGCTTGGAGGGGCTCAGGGGGTGTCCCTGGCAACCATCTGTCATTCCCATGGGCCAACGGACAGGGCTCGCTGGCAAAACGCCACAGGTGTGGGTTTTCGACCTGGAAGGCCGTTTCTGTGTCGCTCACCTCCGGACGCGGCGCGGGTGAATACAGGGAGCCTCTTGGCTATGTCCATGAGGATCTGTTTCTGCACTTCCGGCCTCTCCTCCAGCTCATACCGCTCTTTGTCTGTGTAAGAAAGCTGAAACTGGGACGACACAGCGACCAAGCCTGGTTAATCAGCAACGGACAGGAAACACTGTACGATATCAGCAATATGAGAGGTGGAAACATAAGATGGGGCTTTCACTTAAAGTAACGGCAAAATGTCTCATTTTGTCACATGTGAGTGTACCTCTTGGCACATAAAATGACACCACAAAAAAATGATGACGTGGAACTGACCACACACCACATCTCTCCTGGGCATCTTCACAGACCTTGTTTTTAATCAAATGCTCAATGACCTGAACATTACCACATTTACATTTGCACCATGCTTACATGCAAAACTAATAAGTGTGACATTTGGCACCCTGTCTTACCTTCTTGCAGGGTGGGGTGGGTGGTGTGAATATGGATTTCCAGTAGGTCCAGCAGAACATCACAAAGCAAACGTGGAATACGAGTAGATAGGCAACTGCAGACATAAATCCCACAGATTGTGATTTTGCTTACTGCAACAAGAGTAGTCACCTATTTCAAGGCAATGCTACAGTTCTGTTCCTATAGTTTCAGCAGAATAAAGAAATAAGAAAAAAAAAAACGAATCATCTAATCATTGGCCTACAGAAGACTCTATTTGTATTCTGCCATACCCCTCCAGTTTACAACCTCAAGTGACAAGCTGTAAAACCACTCAGATCGTCTTGGGATGTGTCAGGTAAATTAGATGGCAACACAATCATGCAAAATGTGGATCAGCTTAGATTCAGTTACTTTTTACTCTTATTCAAAAGCTTACCTTTTTCCAGGGTGTTGGTGAGGGTAACTACAAAATAAAACATAGTTAACGTTAATATACTTTAAAAATATTGAACAAATTCAAATGTAACAAAATTTTAACATAGCTAATTAGCAAAACAGTTTAGCACGAACAACTACATCAGATTACTCACTGATGTCAGCAACAGTAAGTAATGCTAGCATTAACATCAGCAAACGTACAAACAGTTAACGTCAAAGACAAAACATCGTAACTAAGTTAAAACACCACAACTAGCTAACATTAATTTATCACCGGCAAGACACCATTAATAAATGTCCTGGCTAGCAGGGTAATATCCTAATTTACATATTCATGTAAACTGTGGAATTACAGAATGGCTAGCTATTTTTAGCTAGTGGTTGCAAGTTATCCATCATTATCGTTTATTAACCAATATAGTGACACTTGGAAATGTAGCTAACGTTGGCTAGTTATCGCAATATTAGCTGAGTAACGTTAGCCACTGGCATTGTGTTTATTGCCCGGTAGCTTAAGCAGTTTAAAGACCTCAGCTTGCTGACTAGCTACATACTCAGCTTTACATATCTACCAATAAATGTAGCCAACGATAAAGCGTCACAGGCTTACCAAATGCAGTTTATAGCCAGCTAGCTGTACTTGTCAGCAAAATCCAATCTGTACAAACACTTCCTGCCTTGCTTTACGAGTTGACTTTGAATGTTGTCAGGCTAGCTAGCCAGCTGGATACATCGAAAGACAACAAAACTGTCCGTCGAAAAACATTAGTTAAATACATAAGAAAGGTACTTACACAAACATAGCTCAAATACATAGGCATAATACGACCACAGCACCACAGATGTAATGATAACGACAGGTATCCATGAAAAAATCCTTTGGCAGCATCTTAGCCCTCCCGACAGAGCCATATTCAATAAACAATCACTGTGATCATGTTCTCTACAGTAGATTAAAGAGACTGACTCAAACCTGTCTCAGTTCTGCATTTGATTTATGAAACTGAAGAGACAAAGACCGCAGTCCGCAAATGTTTTGGGAGGACATCTCCCTCTGGCGGTGATAGAGTGCAACGTTCCCCAAACGACTTGAAACTAGCAGAAGCAGTTATACACGTCTGTTCTCACCTCTCCTCCCAAAGATGAATAGGCCTGGGGATTTTTAAAGAGTTTGAGGTGACACGTATCAGACCCTATGTCAATCAAATGACATCAAATGAACTGTGAAAACCCAACGCTTGGACACTAACATAGACCGGTAGAGCCATTCAAGAAATCTCTTTCAATGAATCCATCCACCTGTCAACGAATTCAATGACCTCAACCATATAGGAACGTAATTGCCTTGGATAAGTATTTATTTATTCATATATTTATTTATGTTTTAATGGACTGTCTTACAGCCACCATCAGGTCTGTTTGAAAATCTTCCCTGAAAGTTTAAAAACCATATTCTGGAAGGTTTTGGGTCAGAGGTTAATACTGAATATGCAAATACCCCATCTCATTTTCAATAATACAGACCTTTTAATTGCATTAATACAAAGTTTTACTTCAGCTGATTACAATTTACAAGCTGTAAGCAGTTTGGCATTATGCCAGCAAAAACTTGGTATAAATATCTGATGGTTCTTAACAGCAAAGTTTAAATACAAGCTACCTCTCAAAGTAAGATTTAGATCAACAACACAACAACCTGCATAACTGACAAGAACAGCATTTCATTTTGTCAACACTTATTAAAGAAAATTGTAATAGTTAGGGTCCATAATCAAATTATCATTATTGTATCTTGGTGTATTAATAGAGTCTGCCGACAGGGGGCAGTTCTTTTAAACTGGCAATTAGAACAGTTATAGACTTGATGAGCTGGTAGGCCCACATATGTTTACTAATGGAAAGAATTAACTTATTCTCTCATACTGTTCATGCTTGAACAGTTGGATGTGACTTCAATGGTCGGTTCTGTTTTTGCTTAAAATGAGAGGGGGGAAAAAAATGAACAAATATTTTGGACTGTACATCAAGAAACATGTTTTCAAAAATACCATGCGCTTGCACTTGTGTTTAATAAAATTAGCCAATAGGTGCCACTGCAATACCATACAAGAGAACGCAAATTTCCATGAACAAAGTCAAATCGCTGGTTTTCCTCTTGCTGTTCAACAGGTTCTGGTTTTACCGTCGTAGATAAGGTAGTGTTTGGCCCTGGGAATGATATTCTGCCACAGCATGTTTTCCATAAGCACACCCTTTAAATAGATTTTAATAGTTAATATGCTAGTTGTTACTTCCTTTTTTACCTCTTGGTATTTGCATGTTTTAATTATTGTTGTAATTATGTCTTTTCAATCCTGGATTATTATTATTTTTATGTTTTGTCTTCCCTTTTTACGTTTTTCTCATACCTCGCTGCTTGCATTATTTGCTTTGTGCTTGTTGTCCAGTTTCAGTCTTTTCCCACATTGCTTTCTCACAGCTATCATCTGGTGTCTTTCTTATCCCATTTGTTTCTGTTGTTCTGTTGCTCATCATTTTATTTGATTCATCCAGCGGCACTACCTACATTTATAAATAGTTTCCTCTTATCTTAAAACAATCACCTCTCTCTTACTATTTTAAAGCACGCCGCAATAGTGTTGATTAACTGATTATTTGACTGTCTGTTTGATCGGTCAACTGATCCCCACAAGACTTTCAGCTTATTCTGTGACTAGTGCTACTTTCGCAGAATACCAGGACTGTTGATTCCACAGTTAGGAGGCATTGCAGTCACTTGCAGAAATGTATGTTCAATTTAAAAAGTTTTACCTAAATGCCTGGGGTTAGTTACAGTTGCATGCACACATTGATAGGTGCATTAGTCCACTTCTGGGCAGCGGCGCAGGAGAGATTTTTGAAGTGGGGGGGCAAACTATGAGCAAAAGGTCTCAACTATATATATAGTATAAGTTTAAAAGTTGAGACCTTTTGCTATATTTATATTTTTTTCTCAAAAGTGGGGGGAACGGATCAGGTCCCTATGAAACTGGGGAGGACGCCCCCCCACCCACTCCTGTCATCTGTGCCCCTGCTCCTGGGTTAAGCTATTTCTGACTTTCTAAAAACCACCCTTTCACATTGAAATTTATTTTTAAATCATTTATTAGATTGTTGGGTTGGGATGTGATTAGAAAATGGATCATGGATTCTTCACATTGTGGAACTGATGTGATTTTGCCGTACAAGGTTAAGTGAGGGTGCAATTACATGTGCCTCTGTCTGCATCCACCAACTCCCGCTCTTTGTTATTGTAACATTATTATCATTTAAACATTTCATTTATCATCACCCTCTTTAACACCTTTCTTTTCTTAGGGATACAAGATTTTGTTGTCGGTTCCAGATCTGTGCCATTGCTTGATTCAATGGCATCCAATACCGTGCATAGCAACCGACAAAATAGCCTCCCGTAGCCTCTGTGGCAGGGCGAGTTATTATGTCTAGGGTTCCTTGCGTTAATTGAAGCATTTAACAGAGGAAGGTGAACCAAGCTACTTAGCAAAGCGAGAGGTTTCGTGATTGTTCATTCAATTACCGGTGGGGGAACCGGCAGGGTCACTAGCACCTGCTCTCCGGTACATCCAGTCATTGGAGCAAGTTCCATTTGCGACGGGTCGACTGGCGGAGGTGAACTGCCAAACCCGTGTCACACGTGCTCCGTCTCGTTTTCTCACACGGCGTGTCGGAGTGATGACAGCCCCACTCCAGACGGCCCACTCGCCGAAGGAGGGAGCGGCCGTCAGTCTGTCAGCGCATCTGCAACTGCGCCGCTACAAATTGATTGTGACTAGAAAAACAGTAACAGGCTTTTTAATCAAAACATTTACCCCCTTGACTAAAAATGAAAAGCAAAACACTTCGCATAAACAGGTCTGAACCAACCCCCGGCTGGAAAGGAGTCGTTCCCGATCATTTCAAGTCAACCCATTGCTATAAAAGTAGCCTAATGATGAAGGACTATCTGTTCATCTGGATGTCATGCGCAGCGACTGAATGAGTAGCAGGGTTAAATACACTCCTTCTGTCTTATCATATATAGACAAAGTAAGGCTCGAACACAATATTTTGGTGTAATTTTCTAGCCTGCCACTGCCAACCAAAGTTCTCGTTGGATAAAAAAGACTGCTGCTCACATTACCAAGACATATTACACAATGCTTTCTTGGTTAAGGAGAATCCGCTGGTCACATGTAAGATTTCAAACAGTAAAGCATGTGTTTCTGCCTCTGATCTATGTCCTAAACCATTTCATTCTTATTACCAATTGCTTTCCAACTTTATAATGAAGACAAAGGCCTTCCCTTTTTTGACCGTGCTGGAAAGTGCATTAACTGTAGCCAACATGCATCTTTGTGGACACTTTTTGTATATTGATGCTCTGTGCTTTACCTACATCTGTATTATTATTATTATTATTATGATTATGATTATTATTATTGTTGTTGTTATTGTGTTTTATTATGATTACATCTAATAAAAATGTAAAGAAATAATTAAATTGAGTGAAAGAGAGAAGCCATTTCAGATTAAAAATACTATAACCAAGTATTAACACAAACAAAATTACATATATTATGGAATATCAAGCATACAGACATGCTGCCAGTTCTTAACATGAGAACTTACGCTGGCATTCAATTGTCACAGAGAATACAACCTTACCAATACAGAACAGCAGACAGCAGAAGTCTTGGAATACCAAACACAGAGAGGTGTGCTCACAATGTGACCAACAGAAGATCGAACACAGCTGCAGTTCCTCATTAAATATTGTACATACAGTACCTTGCAAACATATTTAGTCACTCACAATGAAGTCCCAACGTTTGGGTTACATTTTTAATGCATATTCATAACCTTCTGTTCCCGTTACTGTTCTCAAATGCGCCATTCAGAGGAGAAGACGGAGCAGCCCTCAAACACTGAGCCGAGAGGTTTTGGTCAGCTTCCACTCCAATATGCAATCTCAGTGAATATTTTTTTAAAGGAGCATTAATGTGTTTGTAATCTTCTTTCTTTGCATTATTTGTTTTGCAAAGCTGGAGCTGATGCTATATTTTCTGTTAATGCTCATCACCATAGGCAGAAATGTTAATGCTCGTCACAGCTGAGCTGTGGTTACACTGCCTGGTGGTAAAAGGTGCTCCATGTTGAGTTGTAAGGGCCAAGCTTCAGGATCCCCTCACGGCTACTGACATTATTATTCTTATTATTATTCAAATCTGAAAATGGAGTTGCATAGAGAGAGTGGGAAAGAGAGAGGGGGAAAGAGAGCGAGAGAGAGAGAGAAAAGTCTGTGATTGCATTCCCAGACTTTCTATTTCTGTCTGCTTGAACTTGTCTCCTCTTGGTCCCTTGGCAGGCTTTTAGACCTGTTTTTTTTAATCACCTTGAAACGCTCTGTGCCTTTTGATAGCATTCCCGTTTCGTTCTCTCACATTCTGAAGAGCTTGGCTACAAATTTGTCATGTGTGTGACTATTTAAAGGTTTCAAGATGGAATCAGTATTGGAAAGTTTGCATTCACATTTGCATACAGCAATGTGTATATGTGCAGGTGATCAAAGAATAGCTCTACATAAATGGGCTTCATTTAAGTTTTTGGTCCAGGAAAGAGAGTCCCTTATGAGTGAATTCAATATGAGACTGAGGGGCACAACTGAACAAGGCTATGACTTCACATTTTCACACTAAAGAGAAACACGTGCACGCACGCATGCACACACATACACACACACACAATTTAAAAATTGAGCATGTTTCTTCTCTATGAGTGTCTCTTTCTAATTAATTATAGGGTGTCATGACTAGTAGGCCTGTGAGCCTGTTAGCCTACACAACAGATGGATAGAAACCAGGCCGCTGTTCACTTGTCAGGCAAAAAAAAATAAGAAACAAGTTGTCTGCTTACATTCTAAAGTCAACAAACATGTTCACGAGAAGCTTGCAGCAGTTTTTCCACTCAAATGGCATGTAATGATCAACATGATTGACAAACAGTAAAAATGCTGTATCAGTTATGCACAATAAAAACAAAATAATCGGATCCAGATTTTGGGCAGTTATAATACTTTTAGGGCTGTTTTCTTCAGTGGGGCGTTGAATTGCGTTGCCTTGTTTCAGCAGTCGTTGTTTCAAAGGAGAAGAATGTTAGACTAAACAATGTTATTAAGAAAATGATATTTTTCCATTTCATCACTTTTTTTCAGACATGCAACGTTAAAACGTTCATGTAATGCTTCGTTTCTTTAGCGGGTTTCAAATGAATGTGACGCTTAGTCCTCACTGGTGATCGTCGGTTGCTAATGGACACAAAGGCTCATTGTCGGTCTGGAAAATTGCGGCTCTAACGATGTGATCAAACCGAACTCATTAAGGGCGAGTGAAGGGCTCTGTAACCGGGACCTGTTTTTACACAGTCTCTGCTCAAATTCACACGGCGCGCAAGAATAAACAATGACAGGGCGGGGAGGGATTACAGACACCTCTTCCAGCATGTGTGAAAATAAATCTGCTTCAGGGTGGAGCGTGTCTTCGGCAATCATGGAAACTTCAAATGGCTCTGCCACTTGGAGAGCAGTCTATACCAGAGCAAAAGCAGCAAATTAGAGGTATTGTGCGTGTCAGAGAGGTTACATCTATTGATCGGTATTTGGCAGGTTACTTTTAAAAAAAAAACTGCTCATGGTAACCGTACTCTGTTGCCTTGTCTGTGACAGTTCCAAGCAACTTATTGGCCAGGTAAAACACATTAGTACTTCAACCAGAGAGGAGTTATTCTCCTGACATAGCCCGGGCGCCTCCTCGGAGTCTTATAAATTTACACTCAGGAAAGTGCGCGGTTCAGCCATGTGCTCAAATCTTGTCCGCATCACGCCAGCAATCCTCCACGTTATTTGCTTTCCCCCCTTCAACAGTGAAGCCCTTGGCAACAGGAGCGCGCTGTAGACACAGGCACTGTATCCACAATAAAAAAGCGGACACGGTATCTGACTCGTCGTTTATTACCGTTCCATAAGCAACCTGTTTCCGAGCAAACATTTATAAAGGCCATTTTAGAGGCAACAAGAAAATACATGCAGCGGATGATCAAAGAACAGACCCTCTCTACTTAAGCCTTGTGTCTAGCGAGCCTTTCAGAGATGGAAATTTTAATTGTATCGTAGTGTAAATTTAACCGCCTCTTTGCACCCGACAAAAACAACTGGAAAATATGAACTATTAATAGCCTCTTGTCTGGTGGGAGGACAAAGAACAATCCAACAAAGCATTTGTTGCTGTTTCATCACCCCTGCTCGAGTTTCCATAAATACTTACACTGGTGGCACTGTTAGGCTACCTATTTTCTTGTGACGACTGACAAGGAACTGCCTGACAAGTGATAAAGGCGGGCCCGACTCTTTGCTTGGAAACACCGGAGAACCTTCACGGCAATGATTGAAAGGACAGGAAACAATACAGCAGCTGGAGACTCCATCATCGCCAAGATTTTGCGACTGTTTGCTTTCCGCGGTGAACAACCTGCCAGTGTCCTATGACAACGTCCCCCCGTATTTGTATCCCTGTAGGCTATAGAACACTGATTTGAGTTGCACTACTCGATTCTCCATGCATGCGATATAGGCCGATACATTTGTCAAATTGGTTCACAAAATCCGTGCGTTTTGCACTTATAATATAATAATAATAATAATAATAATTGCAATGTCATTGGATATGTGATGCATAAATACGTTTGGCCACACATTGACTGGAGCTGCTTTAGTAGACCATGGCACATATTTCATCATAATTACCTCAGAGCATCAGATTATGACATGTTAAATGGGAAACAAAATGTGTATAAGCAGATATGAGAACTGCTGTACTGCACTGGGTGTAGAGAACAATCCAGAAGGCAGCCAGTTTGGATCCAAAAGGAGGCACTTCTGTTGTTCCCCTGAGCAAGGTACTTAACCTTCATTGCGTCAAGAAATATGCAGCTGTAAAAATGGATAATGTATAAAAAATGCAAGCTATGTATGTCTCTCTAAGTAATGGGGCCTGCTAAACAAATAAATAATGTAATTTGGGGTCCCAGACCTGTTTCCTGTAAATTTTACACTTCAGCTTCAATCACAATCTGATTTTCACCTGCAATACCAGGTGAGTTGATTTCCTGTCCAAAGAATGATCTCAGTTACACAATGTGGAGTTGGGTGGAATGAACTAGGTGCCCCTCCCATTCTGGAGAACTGGAGTCCCCCACTCTCTGAACTAAACCAAGGAATTAGTCAGGCCTGATAAATTTCAGTGTCGACATTAGACATACCATTTGGCAAGTATTACTGTTAGCTAATCCAATGGACGGGCCAATAAAAAGCCAGCCGACTGCAAAGCATTTAGCCATGTGACGCCTACAATAAAAAAGTGAGAATCAACAGTGAATTTAAATCAGTGCTACTTTTTGTCACACAAAACAGTTTTTGTTTCATTTCAGTTTAGAAAAATGATAAATCACACAATGTAATCAAAAAGTAAAGCTTACTGCCTTGAAGGTGTAATTTGCCATATTGACTTATTATATTTTTCATCTTTCTCATGCTGGACTGGTTAAATTCTTGTGGCTGAGGGAAAAATGGCTTTGCTTTCACTATCTGATATGACATTGTAATTCTAATTGTTATAAGATAACATTCAACATCCAAAATCAACATATGGATGGGGTGTGGGGAAATAAAACAGGACGTTGTTTTAGAGGTTTATTGTGTTTTCAGAGAAAAACTCCCATTGCACATTAAACTGCGCTGTGAATCCTGAGAACAGAAAAGGAAAATGCGCAGTACAGCGCAGCTACAGTCTGTGCTGCTGAGCGGATCTCACCCCTCTATCGGGAGGGTGCTATAACTTGGAGAAGTGAGACTATTTCTTTGTAATATAACTGCTGGAGTCTGGAGAGGCTGAGTACGTTCAGGGCTCATTTGATACTGATGAGCCAGTTATATTGACCCAGCAGTCAGGAATGAGTGAGAGCGTTTCAATCTGAGAAGCGAGAGACATGGTTTCTCAGATGCTGGTCAAAGCAGGCACACCTGATTACCCTTGTATGCTGTGAAAACTAAATGCCCAGTATCTGGCTTCAAGTAATTGGCAACAGAGTGAGCCATTGTGACGTTTTTCTCTTCATGTGTTCAATGGGCAACAGAAAAGTCCTTCTTTGAAAGCAATCTCTCTCTAACTGTCTCTTTTTTCTTTGCAATACAAATGCACACTCACAGTGCACATATCATCTAACTTCTTACATATCTTTTTGTCATCCTCTATTTCTCAATTTCTTAAAAAGAATCTCACAGTCTCTTGAGAGAATGAGTCGCGGCATTTTTTTTGTAAGAATCTTGAAGGCAGGTTTGATTGATAGCAAGGAGCACAGAGATGCAATACTGATTTGGCCTCCCAGCCAGCAGGGGTCAGAATTCCTTTATATTGCATATGGCATGTGTGCAAGATATGTGGGTGTTCTTGATGCTGCCGGTAATAAACACTGAGTGTGGATGGATTGGTCATGGTGATTGGCCGGGCCTCTGGGGTGTAGATATGCTGTCTGCGCAGCACAGGAGCGTCTTGGTGTGCTGGCCAGGCAACTTGTTATGTCAATACATTACTGAATGGCTGCGGAGTCTGATGTGTAGAAGGGGGTCATCTTTCAGAGCATGTCTCAATAATTAAAGCGTGGTATTGTTCCCCAGCCTGTCAGAGGAGTGAAGACGGCCCCTGGTGGGCAGACAGGGTCGCTCCGGGGGTAGCGTGCAGGACAGAGCTAACACGAGAACATCCCGTCCATCTCACACCGTTACACCCCGCCTGCGATTTACGACCGTCCCGCTTGAATCCTGGTCAGACGAAGGGCCTTCCAAGATTACACGCTCGTAAATATTCCCTACAATCCTGAAGTGCGAGTGACACGCTGTCTTTATTAATAACAATATACATTACAAAAACCACACAGCCCTGAAGGTTGCTGCTGTTCTCTTCCCAATTGGGTGGTCAGTGACAGACGACCCAGTTCAGCATGGAGTTATGATTGTGAAAAGAGGGAGGGAAAAAATATGCTTATTCAGAAAGTGATCCAGAGCATTTTTTTCTGAAATAGTGTGTCCATCTTGAGTATTTTCCCAAGGAAGTTGCAACCCACAGCAGCGGGAATCTGCAACTGTCAGATCTGCGATGGAGCAGAGCAGAGAGTGGAGGGAGGAAAGAGAGATGGAGGAGAGAAATGAGGTGACTTCACTGGTGGCAAACCATGGCTGGCTCTGTGGCTGACTTTGTGGGGGGGGGCAAGCTGCAGTCTATCCAATAGGAATGACAGGCTGCAAGAGTGGGGGTGAGGGGCCACAGAGTTGAAAACTGGGCTTGATAGTTCATCACGCTGTGGTCAAGCAAACAGCAGTCAGCAACCCGAGAGAGAGAAGCCAGCCAAAGGTGGCAGAGCCGAAAAGTTGTAAACCACATAAAAAAAAAAGATGTTCTTCACATTAAAGCCTTCTTTGAGACGCTAAGTGTGTTTTTATGCTCTGGGTTACTAAAATAATGTGGTCTCTGTGTTGTGTTTTCCTGGCTGGCGGCTGGGAAACGGCGTGCAGTGTTCTGACCCAGCAGTTCCCTCCAAATGGGGACCCTTTTGATCCTGGCGCGCCAGGCCCTTTTGTTGATTTCATAGTCATTCTAGACACGGGAAAACAGATTCGGGAAATGCGCAAGCACTTCCTAAAAGCGGCCTAAATCAGAGGCGTGGGGAGATGGGTGCAGTCCATCACTGCTGATTGCTGCAGGTTTCTGTCCTCTCGCCTCATTTCATTGTCTGGCCTGATTTTGGCCCATCTTCCCCTCTCCTCAGCCAAAGCTCGTGCCCGCACATGGCCTGTGCACTGGTCGGGCGGGGCTCCTCTCTGGATGATCCTGTTCTTTCTCTCTTGAGCAGGGGTGATGACCTCCTGGCCTGATTTATGCCACCTGTGTCAGGCCCAGCATTGCAGCGACATATCCATCAGTGACCTTCACTTGAGCAGAACTGCCGGTTACCAATCAACTCCCGGTTGGTGCCCAGCCCTGTATAGACCTCCAGTCCAAGACCCAGTCTTGCCTGTACACAGTGCCCCCCCACAGACTCCCCCACAGTACTACCTCCCGACCTCCCAGATTTGACCCCCCACCCTGAGCCATCCATTTCCACAACCACCCTGCAAGTATCCAAAATCCATTACAGATCTATCTACTGAATGACATCAGGCCTGTTTAGTGGGGTACGTAAACACAAACACATAATGTGTACATATGTGTGTGTGCATGTGCATGTGCATGTAAGAGAATGTGTATGTGTGTGTGTGTGTGTGTGTGTGTGTGTGTGTGTGTGTGTGTGTGTGTGTGTGTGTGTGTGTGTGTGTGTGTGTGTGTGTGTGTGCATAAGTCTGGTTGTGCGAGAATGTGTGTGATTGTGTGTGTGAATCATTGATGGAAGCCAGCGTTAAAGACGGACTACATCACTTTTTTTCTGCAGTCAGAAATGTGTTTCTCTTGGCCCGCCTCAGACGCTTAGCAGAATAAACAGCTGTCACGCCCCCCCAGCTGAGATAGATGGCACCTCAAATGGCACCGCTCATGTCTGCTCCATGTGTGGCATGGAGGGCTCCTCTCAGTACATTAGTGTCATCCAGGAAAAAAAAAGAAGAAATGGTTTGTTGGATTTTCACTTCTCTCCTCTTCCTGTCTTCTCTTTATCTACCCTGCACAGCAACATGGACAGAAAAGAAAATCAAAATGAATGATTTCTCAATTCAGAAAATTATTGTTTTTTTAAAGGCAAAGCTGTTTCATTTTAAATGTTACACATTCAATACTCCTGGGCTGTGAACTCACTTGGTCTGCAGCAATACCATGAAGGAACTCAAATTATACTGAACACTTTATTTTGATTCAAATACATTTTTAAACTAAACCATGATTGGAAGTCCATTTCCTGCATTTAGGCGCTGACCATATGGTCACTGTAGTAAGAGAAGGATACAAAAAAGTTATAATTAAAATAATGTAATACTTAATTTTTAGTTTATTCATGAAACAGAAAAAAACAGAATTTGTAAAGAAACAAAGATCCTGACTAGATAAATAACACAGATACAACATGCTAAAAAATGAAAATATTTGTTCAAATAAAATATTGACAGGCAGTAAGAGAAACATGTCTGTTCTCAAACAGGACAGCTAAGCAACTGAGGTCAATACACAGTGCAGGAGAGCAAGAATGAATAACATGTTCAAACAAGTTTAAGCCTGATTTGATTCAAACTTATGTGACACCAACAACTTAAACATAAATGATATCATGGTAACCATATGGTCACCTAAGGAGAGAATAGATTAACCAGCCCCATGTTACCCAATATGAAAACATGCATTCATTATCAATAACACAGCGCTGAGATCATAATTATCAGTCGTGTGTATTCCTTAACAAGCGTCAGAGGAGGAGAGATCATTGTGCTGTATGAAGGCCTATCAATAGACTGAATGTTACTGTCAGGACACTTAAGTCAGGGGATGGGATCACTGGGGACAGATGAGATTTTGTTTCAATCACAAGAGGAGACCTGCTGCAGGGTGTGTGTGTGTGTGTGTTTGGGGGGCAGGGGTAGTGTAAGCACCTACACAGAGGAAGCGTGGGATAATTCAGTCGACCACAACTGTTACTCTTAGGTAGTGCATTCAAGGCATGCCTGGTAGGATTATATTACAAAACACAAATACAAAACAACTCTGTTTTCTGTGTGTGTGTGTGTATGGCTTTTGGTGTAGAGTTGGGGTCTGTGGACAGAAATTATTGAATACATATGTGATTACATATTAATTTATTAATAAGTACAGTGCTATGAAAAAGTTAATTAATCCCTTGAAAAGTTCGTCTTTTCTGACACAAAATCACACTTTGTGTGCACTAATCTTTGCAGTTTAAATCCACACCAACACAATTCCCAAGTGAGGAAAAAGTTAGAAAACTCCTATCTTTATCATCCCATCAAATGGCTAAAATTAGATCCAGGTCCACCAAAACAGGTGCAAATGATTACACCATCATTAGAGAGTAACTTGGAAGGGTCCAGCCTTACGTAAAGATCAGAGACCTGGCCTGGTTCGGTCTTGGCCATTGAAGTGCATGGTGCACGGTAATGTGACGGCAAACCCAACAGAACTCTCTGAGGTCCCCAGAGGGACACTCGTTGATGCCCATGAGTCTGGGAGTGGTTTCAAGGCCATTTCCAAGCTATTCAAAGTGAATGATTCCACTGTCCAAAAAAATTATCTACAGATGGGGAAAACTCCAAACCACCGGAAGTCCATAGAGGCCAGTGGCCATCCCACCGAATTCAGCCCCCAGAGCTGGCGGGAAGATGCTCAAAGACATTTGAGCCCCAGGGTTACATCACAGGATCTACAGGCAACTCTTCCCATGGTGAAGTCAACTGTGTAAAAGAGACTGCACAAACCTGGCCTGCATGGGAGGCCAGGATGGGAGAAGCCTCTCCTTCTGTAAAACAATATTAAGGTCTTAGGTTTGTGAGACTGGAACAATGTGCTCTGGACAGGTGAGTAAAAGGTAGAGTTACCTGGCCACAATGTCAGAGGATATTTGTGGGGTGAACCAAACACTTCCTTTAAACAGAAGTACCTAATACCAATTAACAGTTGTAATAATTTCAAGTTTTTTTCTTAATAAAATTCATTGTGTTGGGAAGATTCAATGTTAAAGTCAAACGATTTATAAATGATGGACAACTCATTTATAACCCATCTACTAACTTATTTATATCTTTACTAAAGAAAATAAGTCATGAACTTAACTTTTAGCAGCAAAAATAGGCCTTTTAAGTGTGTATGGTCAAGTTAGTTTGATAATCACAATCCTTGCTCTCAGTCGGTGTGTTTTGGGCCAATAAAACTTCCTTTTGTTTGGATTCAACTGCTCGAAATGTGTTGCTATGTGTGTAATGTGCCTTTCTAAAAGAATCAAAGCCCCTACCTAATCTCAGACAGACTAATTAATTACAGCAATATTTATACCCAGAGGAGTGCTTCAAATCAAAGATGAGGAATTAGGCCAGATTACAAATACAGGAGATAGATAATAATGTTTGAATCACGTAGCTGAGACCGCAGACTTTCAGGCAGGCGAAGCATGATTCCGCCAAGAAGCCTCACAGAATTTGAGAGGGGGACGGTGCCCTTTTATATAACTGCTCTGAGCTGAATCTAGGATTAGGAGGAATTAGAGAGTCTGTGTCATGTTCAAAATCTCCCCATCGATCCTAAAAAAAAAAAAAAAAGTGAGTGTTAAAAAAAAAACTTAAATGAAATAAAATAGAATTAAGAAAAAAAAACAGAAATCTGTATTTGGGCAGTGATGGGAACTTTGTTACATTGTATTTTCCACTCGGTCTGAGCAGCCAAGAAAAATATCACATCTGTAAAGCGCCACTTCAAAGGTGGGGCGGCCTGGGTCTCTGTGCTCCTGTGCATATGCCTCCTGCCAAAGCACACAGTGCGCCTGTGCTAGGCCCAAACAGCTGGTCCCACAGAGTTTGACACATCTCCCACCACCCCACGCCCTCCAATCCAGCCCCCCACACCACACCACCCCCCCCAACCCCTTCTCAGCCCTCTTACAGCATTTGCATAAGAACTTTCCACTTGAGGTAGTTCTTTAAAATCTCACTGCCTTTCCCATTTTTTTTTTACAACGCCTTTTTTAAACTTTCCAGACAGAATTATTAAAAACTGAAAAAAAAGTGAAAAAAAAGAAGATGGTGAGGCTCTTGCAGGCTGTCAGTGTAAGAAAAATGAAGACTGTGAAGTACTCACATTTACTTTTCAGAGTGATTAATTTTAAAATGTTTCATGCTAAATGAATCATTAATTTATTCATTTTGCTGCTTTTATCAATGTCTTTTTCAGGAATTAAGATGGACCTTCATCCATGAGGCTGCAGTGGTGCTCACATGTTCCTGGTTTGCTGAATCGATGTGCCCTCATCGTGTTTAAGAAAGCCAATTTATGATTTCCCTGTGTTTGACAAATTCCTCACTGCTGCTGAGATCAGAAACAGCACAATAGCATGACTTTAATGACCCGAATCAAGCCAGCTCTGTTATAAATTTGAAGTTTTTTTTTCCATTTTATGATAATGACGCTAACCTTCGTATCTACATGACCTTATCTGTGTTAACCACATCAAGCGTGCCCATGTGTTAATGTGCTCATTATGTGTTCTCAGTGGCTGATACACAGCCTCCATCTGCAAAATCTTCCCAGAAAAGGCCCTGGGAGAAGGTTTTGAATTATTTTTGAAAGTATAATGAAGAAAAAGAAGTACAACTTCGGCATTAAAGATGAAAAAAAAAAAAAAACAAGGACACAAAGAAAGAAAGTTTGACCAAAATGCGTGGGAACATACCTATGTTAACCAAAGAATATTTTTTTCTTTTGCCGAGACGCCTACGCCTACCTTAAATCTGATAAACCCTCACGTCATCGGGCGTCCAAAGTCAATGTTGTTGTCTCTGTCCCAGAACGGAGAAGGAAGTTGGGTGCCACCCCCATAGCACACCCAGGATGTTGACAGGGCAGGTACAACTTTCCAGTGACTCTCACCACCTGGTAGGCTTATGGGATATTACCTGCCTTCATGTCAGGTTGCACCTGCCCGAATAAGTAGCTGAGGACAAGTCCGCCCCCACACCGGCAACCGAATCAACAGACTCCGGCTCGTTCTGGTTTGCTGTTGTGGGAGAGAAACAGAACTCTGCCTGTGAACCCATCTCGGTCTGGGTTGCTGGGGCCACATAAGGTCAGCGGGTTGTAGTTCTCAATGATGGCCTCGCCCCGCACATGTCTGTTCAACTTTAATGGGAAGCAGACTCAATTAATACAGGATTCCTGAGTGTGATTAATGATATTGATTCAATTTTCCGATCCTATGTTTCCCCTTTTGCAGGCCCCCCTCACCCCACCACCCCAACCAAACTCTGTAATGTTTCATCAGCGTTGCCATGGCCAATTAGAGTGATTGCTCGCTGCTGGAATCAAAGAGAGTCTGGAAGAATGGAAATGAATCTTGCATTTTTTAACTTGCATATTTGCGCCGCAAAGCCAGTCAGCCTGCAGGTCTCTTATTAGCTTCCCTTGCACGTAATCAGAAGGGACGTTGGGAGAATGTTAACATATCAAACAGAGTTTCAGCATCCACCCGTGTCAAGCATTACGCAGGTAAAGCCTACGGTGAAAAGCCATGAAAACAGCCATGTTTCAAGGCATGCGTAATCCAGATCTCTGTCTTGCATAAATTGTGCAGTCATTTAGAAATGTTAGCATGACAAAAGACAATGAATCACCTGTGCACTTTTAAAAGCCTATCCAAGCTTTCAGAAGACATGAGACTCCATCTTAACAAGAAAAAGATGACAAAGGATCATTGGCATCATACTTGGATATAGCCCATAATGAGGACATGGTACCAATAGGGCACAGTTTAACATTTCTTTACAAAAATATATAATAATCCCAATGCAATACTTCAGTCATTGCTTCATTTTGTTGGAGATGTCTTCCAAAGATGGTCAACAGTTACAGTTATGTAGCTGAAGGTTTTATCCAAAGCAACTCACAGTTGATTGGTCTTAGCAGGGGCCCAACAGCTGCACTGATTTTACTAATAGGGCCTGAACCACCGACCTTCTGAGTCCCTGTTAAGTATCTTAGCCACTAAGATCTATAAGATTTATTAGCCACTAGGCTATAAGAGCAAACACCACTCTCATTGACTGCCATTAGAATTACAAGGTTGAAACACGCTCATTTTGTGGGCTAATTTGATGTTGAATTTGTTGTCATCGTTGGAGAGGCCTGTAGTCATAGAGTATTCTGGGGTGGATACCTTCCCTTACTGTAACTTCCCAATGTTACAGGGCTGTGATCCCTTCCTTCCTTTTGGCGAGCTCTTGATGAGTGGGTAGGGTTCTCTCATCACTACATTGATGCTCTACCTCTGTCCCAGTAGCTATGTAGCCATAGAAGGCTCCTGGCAGGGTCACCGGTTTGTAGAACCCCTGATCTCTGTCACTGCTGTTACCCACTGCCCTCTCTTAACTCTCCAATATGGTGTTGTCTCTCCATGTCTGTGGAGTGGCTCTGCCCCAAGTCCCCGAGCATGCTGCTGCCTGGTCTCTGCTTTTGTCGCTGTCCGGCCTACGGCACCACCCCAGTCTGACACCCCATCCAGGGCCGCACTTTTTCAGACTGACTTACTGACCATGTCGGTCATCACAAACCCATACCCTGGGCCTGTCAGAGGAGGATGGGCTTCCCCTTCTCAAGCCTGGTTTCTCCCAAGGTTTCTTCCTATCTGCTGCACATAGGGAGTTTTTCCTTTGCTTTTGTGTGGGTTCAGGCCAGGGTTTATTGTAAAGCGTATTGTGGTAAATGTTTGTGAAATGCACTATACAAATGAAGTTGATTGATTGATTGATTGATTGATTGATTGATTGATTGATGTTTCCTAATGATCATTGGTCTTACTCTCTTACTGTCTCTTGTTCTGAATACAGCATTTTTAGCCAATGTCTTGTTTTCTGTGTCCAATCATTATCCAATCATGAGAATCGGGCTCCCTGTATGGATAAGAGCATGAGCACAAAGAGATTGGCACACCCTTAGTAGTGTCTGCAGGTTTTTGTGGTTTCCTTTCAATCAGCAGCCAATTTAGGCCTTGGAGACAAAGTGTGTGGACACTTCAGCCAACCAATGATTTAAAATAATCACTTAAGTGCTGAAACAAGCATAAAACCTGGAATGGAGTTAGAGAACCCTGATCTAGTTGCTTTTAACTTGTAGGAGTATTTATCATAATTAATTAAAAAAATACAGCTAATTGAGTGCACACTCATTTCACCCTCTGATATTTTTCTCTAAATCTTTCTGGGATTCGTGTCCCAGATCAATATGATAAAATAAAAAAGCAATCCCTTACTCACCGGACTGCACCAATTTAGGGATGACATCAGTAAATATTTCATTGGCAGGTTAGACTTATTCTAATAAATCTCTCCAAAAGGTCCATGTGGTGCTCATTTACATTTTTAAATTAGTTTGTTTGTACTATGTCCATGCCGTTTTATGTTTGGGCAAATCAATGGCACATTTTCAAAGGGATGGTTGTACCACCTTGAATGGTTGGTTGGGATGCAGCAGAAGCCAATACTAACCTTATTTGTTATGTATGTTTTTTTCAGTCTTTATTGTGCAGCATTTTAGGTTTTTTACTGCTGTTGTTAAATCTTACTCCACTCCATGGCCTGCCAACCCCAAATGACCAGCAGTGCCATGCATTATGAGGAACATCACTCCATGAGAAAATGTAAAAATAAAAAATAAAACTGAAAGAAAAGCAAGAATAACTACAACACAGCAGGCCATTAATCTCCTTTCACCCAGCCTCCTCAACGCCACATCTGTCCTTGGTTGGCCTAGCAACCCTTTATGGAGGCCAGCGGAACGAGAATGTGCTAATGATGTGATCGGAAATGTGCACTTCCTTGTTAAGGCTGTGTCCGTGCTCTTTACTGTACTGTAAACTCAGAGAGAAAGAGCCCGTAGGCTTTGTTCATCAGGCTGCAGCGCTGGGGCAGCGCTGGGGCAGCTCGGGGACTGGATGTTCCGCTCCTTTGAACGGATACGCAGAGATGTGACGGGCTTTGTCAGAGACGGAGGATTCAGAGCGGTGATTAAGGGCAGATTACGAAGTGCGTGGAGATCCAACGGAAACAGTGTGCGGAGGGAGGATTTCGTTTTCCAGGGCGGCATTTTGGCATTTGCAATCAGACGGTTCTAATCAGCATTTCAATGTGATTCCATGGGGATTCAGATAATCACCTCCTGGAAAAATGATGATACTCTGTGTGGCTGCAGACAAAAGGGAATAATTAAAAAATTATTCAAAAACAACAGCACAAAGTAAAGGTGGCAGTGCTGCAAAAATTGTCAGTTGTTGCCATAAATCTTCGAGTCGATGGTTTATAAAGTTACTGCTGTATGTGTGTCCTCTCTCTGAAAAGATGATTGAAAAACTAAGACTGAAAAAATCTACATTACAAATGAATCAAATTCTTTAAGGTGCTGTATTTTGATGTCAGCATATGCTCTTTTTTAAATTCCGCTCAATGTACATTTTTAAATTTTCACAAATTTTTCTCGACATCTCACTAATCAGAAACCTAAACTATAGCATTCTTGCTTCTGTGCTTATTTTAAACTTTATTACTGGAATGACCCCATGTAGATCAATATTATACTATGCAGTTATAGCATTTCATTTTCTACAACTCCTAATTTATACAATTCCAGAGGAAAAAAAGCTGTAATCTTTGACGAATGTCTCATTTCAAGCACGTTTGTGTTCTTCTGTATGAAACACAGAGTGCCTTTGGTTAAGCCATCTAAGAAGGCGCATGTTCTTTACAGCACCGTTAAAATCACAATAAAACAACTGCAACTTGACTTTAGATGTGGTTTTGGTTGGCCATACCTCATCAGCTTTGCACTCAGCAAGCAAGCTATGTGCCTGGCCACACGTCATCTTATGACCAACCCGCCCAAATGGACACAAGTTCATTTGCTATTTTCAGAACAGGGGCACTTAAGGGACAAATGAAATCTGTGCCAGTCTAAAACAAGCAAATCAGCTTGAATTGGAGCTGCCAACTCTGAAGACCAGGTGTAATATAGGGCCTCAAATGTATTTTATTGTGTTCTAACCAGCAATCACACACTCAAAAATTGCTCAAATTTGAAAAATCTTTCCGACTATTTTGACTTTGGTTAAATTTGTTTGGTTTATTTGTCATTAACAATTGTAAATCTGTTTCTCTATACTGTTACATTGGATTCATCAGGAAGCCTGACCAACATGATATAACACATCTCAAAAATGTACATTATTATTATTATTACTATACATAATAATGTTGTATCATGCCTCCTCCTGTATTATAACAATGATAGCAGTTGTAAGTAGCAGCTGTAGGCTGCTTCCTCTTCAGCTCACTGCCCATGAGGCCATATCTGTGTTTTGAGACTTGCCCAGGTGGTCAGATCTGTTAGCTCAGTAAATATGTTTGTCCATACTGTATATTTGCACACGGAAGTCAGGAAGTTTCTGAGTGCCAGGGGAACAAGCTGTCAGTCCTTCCTCTTCCACAGCTGGATAATAACTTGAACAAATTGGTTCACCAGGTAACGACACATGACATCACCTTACATTCTAATGTAATGTCTGCAGTATGGACATGCGCATACCTGTATGATTTACATGAACATGGATTTAGAGTGCAGACCATTGACCAAAAAATGGACTGGTGTGTGTAACAAAGCAGAAAATATAATGTATTATTAATAATGTTAATATAACTGTATTAAATGTGTTTTTTATTTCACCATTTTGCCTAATCATCTTCAGATGGCTAAAAATGTCACATTGTTAGAGATCTAAATCCTAGTGCTGTGTATGTGCCCTTAGCACTTTAAAACTCACTGGTATAAATGAGAGCTTTTGAAGTAAAGACTGACACCACTATCGATGCAGGTTTACCCTCCCTGGGTTTGTGGCTGGTATGTAGTTCCTCAGTAGTACCTCAGTGCACATGGCTTCACTAATGGCATTTATCATCAGAGTTTGCTTCCATAATATGCTACTGAGTGAACTCAATTATCGCTGTGGACACTGGATGAGACACAGGGCAGAGAAGTTGTTTCACTTGGCCTGCCTCTGCAGCTGGGAGGCCCTGAACAGAGACATGGGTGTGATGTACCGTAACTCAACCTCCTGATATGGTGGGGCTGGGGCTGGGGCTGGGGCTGGGGATGGGGCTGGGGCTGGGGGGGGTTTAGCCCAATGCAGTCACAAAAGCAAAGGACGCCCAAGTCCACTTTAATCCCTGCCAAAAATGTTCTGTTCTTTATTGCCCGAGTGGCAGTAGAGAACACTTTAATGACGGTGAAATTTGTGCAACAAGAGGTTCGCTAGTAACATACCGGCTACAGAAGCAAAAAAAAAAAAATATGGGGGTGCTCCCTAAAACCGCGAAACCGCGAGCTCGGTGGGGTGCGCTATGCTGTAAGTCACCACACTGCAGCTGCTGCCAAACGCAGGTCCACGCGTAAACACTCATGGCTGCGTGGTTTGCGTTCGTCATGTGTGTCTAAACATGTTAATAGGGTTTGATCTGCTTTGTAATGATATTCGCCTTCACTTTTCATGCCTCCTCTGGGTGCCCCACCCTAACTAGAACCAGATGAGGTGTATCATGTCATAGTTGGAAGAAAACCAATCACACATGACAGAAGTGGGTGGGTATTTCTATACTTCTGATAAAAAAGAAAGAAAGAGAGAGCGAAAGAAGAAGAAAAAAAAACTATAAGGAAAACATTTCTAAGGGGACATTGCACCAAGCCTTTTCCACAGATGTTTTTCACATCGACAGGGCTGTGATGTCAGTCATGGTTTTGTAGACAGTGTGGATAAAGGCTTGTTTCACATTTCATGGGTGTTCACAGAGTACATCACCGGAGACACATATTCACAAACATAAATATACACAAATGAATGACAGCTATAAGCAAGGTATGCATTTCAACATAAGGGTCTGAATGAGAGTCTGAGAGTGCTTTTGAATGATATTCACCCTCCTGTTAAACATGTGAAGTATTTGCAGTGGCTGTCCCACATTTCAGTGACTGCACCACATTATGGAAGAGCGGCAGTCTGAGGGTATCATAGTCTTGCTCATGCATAGCAAGCAGGCTCACATTGTGCTTCTTAATTTCTCATGAGTGCAGATGTATTCAGTCTTAGTCTTGCTTTTGGCCTGTTTAGTTATGAGTGTTCATATTCAGATGGCAGGTATGACATCTTCAAAGTTATGGGTTGGAGGAGCATATATCATACAAATACAGAAGGCACTTGCACTTTTCAGGGAAAATATATACACAGAGATCCAATATTGAATATCTCACACTCAGTTATTATTGTTTGTTTGTTACAGCGCAAGGTGGTGTTTTGCAATTTGATTTGATGCTGCTGTGCTCGTCAGTGAACTTATGCACTTCCTGTAAGTCACTTTCAATTAAAAGCATCTGCCAAACGACTGCAAAGTAAAATGTAAATGGTATTGGCCTCAGGCTTGGTCTGAGAGTTGGGCCAACATCTCAGCGTTTGAGTCCTTGGCCTCTTGTTCTTGGACTTAGTTTTCCTGCGCTTGGACTCACCCGGAGTCTTGGTCTAGCTTTCTGACATTGTTTTTGGCCCAGCACTGCTTATCACTTGCACGAGGTAATAAGGGTTGTTGCAACAATGGCTGCTCCGGTACATTAATAAGGTGTAGAGCAGAATTCCTGATGTGAAGCTACATGTAAAGTTTACTTTTGCAAACAGAATTCCTCTTCATCCTGATTATGTTACAACTGTTACTAAGGAGAACATAACAACACCCACACATACAGAAGTATGTCTTGAATGACAAATATGAAAATGAAGTCACATCTATCCTTTCCTCTAAGAGTAGCAAATGCAGAACTAGAAATACACAGACTTGCAAAACAGAGATTAACAACAGTGGAAGTTTTATTGTTTGTTCAGTTTGTTCTTCTCTGTGCTACACCTCCGGTCTTTCACAACAATCCATCTTTCCACCTTAGTAAACAGTAATAGATTAATCCTTTCCAAGTCCTTTGATCTTGTTAAGATTCCATGGGTGTTATTGTACTCAGTAGGGGTTTCTGAGGAGGCAAACAGATTCATTACCAAAGACTGGCACCGGAAATGAAACATCACAAATTGCAATGATATCACTTTAGCTTTTTTTTTTTTTTTTTTTATCTTTGTAATCAATTTTTTTTGCCCAAGAGGTAAAGTATACAGTCAGCCCCTAACATGATCCCCCATGCCAAGTCTGAGCTAAATGTAACCTGTCCAGTATGGATCTCCAATCATAGCAGGTAATAGCACAGCAGGGGTTCAAACTCTCAGCTGAGAATGCACAGCCTCTCTGGGAATGTCTGCATTTGCTGAAGGGCTGAACTGATATTAATAGAGCTCTTAAGGCTGAGTTTCCGCTCAGTGCTGGAATGGCGGCCCTCTTTCAGTGACAGGTGTAAGTGTTAAAGGTATAAGTGATGACTGCACCAGAGGACCAGTTAATGCACCAGTGACAGACTAAGAGAAGTGTAGTATTGCGAACATAAAAATCAAAATCAACACTGCATGATTGCATCCTGGTTAGATTCTCTTGAACACCAGGTGGTGTAGAAAAACGGAATTTTTGGAGCAAAGGAAATGCAATTGTGGAAGTGATTGTCAGGAGGAAGCAAGCCTGGATTTTCATCACT
Organism: Albula goreensis; assembly: GCA_022829145.1. Classification (NCBI taxonomy): domain Eukaryota; kingdom Metazoa; phylum Chordata; class Actinopteri; order Albuliformes; family Albulidae; genus Albula; species Albula goreensis. Next base: position 32,677,962 of record CM040746.1, on the reverse strand, counting down.
GGCCAATCAAAATTTGGAATTCTTAGACAAGGATGGGTTAAGAGGGGCTGATAGCATTGTGACGACGAGATGAAAGGATGAGACACTTTCAATCGTGGCAGCAAAAGTGAAATGGCGCCAAATGCGGCAGGTGTAGAGAAGTCTGAATAACGAGCAAATAAAAAAAAAAGTTTCAGCTTGTCATGGCACCACCCTCTTATTACAAACTACATGATACCACGGTTTACAACCCAGCTGTCGAATTAATTGTTTTCAAAACTGCATTTTGGGAATGTTTTGAGGCATTGGTTACTTTTCCGTGATAAAAGCATGGATCTGCCGCCCATAGAAATTGAGAGGGGTGGGGGGTGTTGTGATTCAGAAAGACCTGTGAACAATCCTGATGGCTTGATTGGCCTGGTGGACTCAGTCTGTCCCCAGTTCCCACATTTTAAGGGTCTGGCGTGTGAGAAAACTCATTACATTTGTGTACACTTCAAAGGTCATTTGGATCCCCATGCTTCAAGTGCACATATTGCCTCATTCATACATTAGTGTCATGTGCAATACTAAAACAGGCTGTAAAATTAAAATGCGGCAGTAATGTTTAATACATTTTTTTGGTGTTTGCTGCTCTGCGTAAGGCTTAATATTTCCTTCCAGTCCCGCCAAGCCTTATTCTAACAGCCAGCTGTGGCTCAGAGACTGCTGCACGTTTACACAGTGAGCACCATTTTGCCCTCTGTTTTATTTTTGTCCCCCTGTACTTGTTTTGTTTTCCTTTATTTTGTTTCGAATTCAGAATTGTATTGTACTGTTTGCCATGGCTGTAAATTGGCAATTGCCACTTACATTTCTCCTTTTATTTTTCTTTTGAGCATTATATTCTACTTTTACTCCGATATTGGGTTTGTGCTGTATGTACTTGCTTTGGCAATAATAAGTCATGTTTTTAATGTCAATTCAGTAAGTTTTAATTGATGTGAGAGGGACACTGGCTGGATGTGGCCCTCTCTTGTTTGCACACTTCTGTTGATCACATGGAAATGGAATTAGGAAACCCCATCCTGCAGAGACAGGGATGACAAAAGTGAGGAAAGACCAAAAAAAAATACAGAGGAAACTCTGACCATCCGTCCACTGACCAGATACAGCCCCAGAAGAGTGATTCCCTCCGACACCGCAACAAACAAAGCCAGAGTTCGGAACAGCACGGCCTGTTCATAGACCCCCTGTGGCTCACAACGGCTAAGCCTCCACTCCCTAATACTCAACATCTTTTACTGCCATCTTTCTCTGTCTCTCTCTTTCCCTCTCTCTCTCTCTCTCTCTCTCTCTCTCTCTCTCTCTGTCCCTTGTGTGATCTCGGCCCAGCAATAGATGAGACTGAGGGAAATTAAGGGCCAGGCCCTCTCTTGGATTTCATCGCCAACCCTCAGCTGCTCTCTTATAACAGGGACAACTAATAAATCTGAATTTTTAAAAAGGGGAGAGAAAAAGTGTGTGTGTGTGTGTGTGTGTCTGTGTGTGTGTGTGAGTGTTTGTGTGTGCGCATGTATGTGTGTGTGTGTGTGTGTCTGTGAGTGAGTGTGCTGTGTGTGTGTATGTGTGTGTGTGTGCGTGTGTGTGTGTGTGAGTTTGTGTGTGTGTGAGTTTGTGTGTGTCTGGGTGTGTGTTTGTCTGTGTATGAGTGTGTGTGTGTGTGTGTGTGTGTGTGTGTGTGTGTGTGTGTGTGTGTGTGTGTGTGTGTGTGTGCGTGGGGGGGTCTGTTGTGGAGTTGTTTCCCGCAGTGGCTTCCGACAATGGGAAACAAACTTAGGTGCTCAAAGCCACAATGCTGACATGCAGAGGTAAGAATGGCTCCCAGAAGCCTCTACTCTCTCAGAGACCCACCTGTTCCGCACACTTGCCAGTCCAGTTATGATTCATTTTTTTAATGCGCGATAGTCGGCCCCTTGGACATTGCCTTGGTGTTACTGCATTCTTTCCATTGTGTTTTTCGCCCATTGTGAAAGGCCTCATGAGTGCGCTGGGACTATCCTCGTTGCTCAGCCACCAGCAAAAGCCATTTGAAAAGTACATTTGTTTTAGCGAGCGTAACCAAACTCCAAGACCGCGAACTATCCTTCCGCAAAGGAGACGCCTTTTTCGCCCACGCAGTTATCCCTCATGCCTTCATTGCACATGCACACTGGAGACCCAGATGTCCGTAATATCTCATATGAAATAAATGATCCTTGTCATACCATATCCATCACATCAAGGACAAAGAGCCCTTTACATTGTAGACTTGACCTTGAACGGACTGAAATGCTGATCCACTGGCTGACGACAAACATCAGATCTGCATGGATGGATCCTGAATCAGATAATGTGTGTCAGAGCCTGTTTCACAACACAACACACACACACACACACACACACACACACACACACACACACACACACACACACACACACACACACACACACACAACACACACACATATACGGATGTGTGTTTTTGTGTGTGTGTGTCTGTGTGCATTGTGAAACAGCCTCTGACACACTCAGGCATACACTCACACAAACACATACCCATATATGTGACATGCTCTATCATAGTCACTTGTTGCAACTGCTAAAAATGAGAAAGAAGCAATTTTCTGGAAAAAAATTACACTGTCCTGGAATTAAACTGATGTTGAAAAAACTAGGTGCAGTTCTATGTCCCCAAGTATTAAAGCTTCATGTGTGATCAAAATGCTCTACAGCAGATGAGATACTGGGGACAATCTTTCTGGATGAAACAGAATGTCTATAGCTATGATAAATTTGAATTTTATTATGTCATGTTCTGAGGCAAAAAAATAAGTTAAACAGGTTTCTATCACACAGTCGTCAAACCCACAGTGGTTTTACATAAAGAGATTTCTATCCCCTAAATACATGAAACTATGGGAAGTTTCAAAAATGACTTTAGAAACAAAACTTTAGATGCCTTAGTGTCTGTGAGATGTGTATTAGGGTCTGAGCAGGCAAGGGTCAAAATGAAAATTATGGTGCAAAACACACACACACACGCGCATGCGCGCGCATGCACAAACGTGGTCACATTCACACACACGCACCCCTCATGCTAACAAGCACTCATACGGTATAAAATTGTGTGATGTGCAGGTAGAGTCCTGAGGCAGTGATTTCCTTCCAGGCTAACTTCCTTAAGAAAACCTGCTCCTTTTCTCTCTTCTGGTGAATCGGTTAGGCTTTACCCTCCTCAGGAGGACGTTGAAATTGATTAAACGCATCAAATAATAAACAGCTTCACGGGTGGTTTGAACAAGTCCAAGCCAACTACCTTCAGGGCCCTGCTCCTAAACCCAGCTTCCAATAAAGCAGCTGCAGCAATAGGCTGGTAAACCCTCCCTATAAATAGCCCTCTACAGACAACAACAACAAATGGCGGCAAAAATAAGTAGCATTTAAAAAAGAAATTAAGAAAACAGACATGTGAACAATGTAGAGGACAGAGGGTTGAATCACAGTGAAGGCAAGCTTGACTCGGCCGGTTCGTTCTCCTGACATCAGCGAATCATGCTTGTATTAGTTTTTACTGTGCTTGGCTCGAGGCGAAACGTATCCATCCTGACCATTAAAGATAGTTTGCAGTGGAAAATCGAGGCAGCCGAGGCACTGAAATCAAATGATGACAGTGGGAAAGGGAGAGATACGCCTTCCAAATGCAACCAAACGAAGGACGGACGCCCGCCACAGGGGAAACATGATTGTATGGAAAAGGCGCATATGCCTTCATTAGACAGGGGTCGGAGCACCTCAACAGAATGACACATGTGACCAGCAAATAATTATGTATCCACTGATTCACTCGAACAGCGGGACTCGTGCAATGCAAGCTTGACATTTATCGCCAAAAAACTGAAACAATGGAACCTCCCTTTTTTCCCCATTACTGGGTACATATACTGCTCTCTGTTTCTTCCCTTCACACTTATAACATAACGACGCTAAGATTACACTGAGCACAAGTCAGCTTAATTACCATTTGATGCGTGTCGTACAGGCCATAATAATCAAGGGAAGCTGTCCCCGGGCTTTTCCGAGCCCTTCTGATCTTCCCGGACTCAAATTTGTTCGCAGCTCTTGCTTTGATTTGTTGGGTTTCTATGGCCACAATTCATTAGAAACACTTTTCTTGTCAAAGTGCTTTACTAGTCTATCAATGGGAGCCGCCCCCATTCACCCCCCACCCACCCACCATACACACAATCCCCAAACCCCCTCCCTCCCTGTGTGAATCAGACAGCAGCGCGGGGACCCGGTGGAAACAGATTTTAGCCTGCTATTAAATGGTGCTCCACACCCCACGACCCTCCCTGCGCAGAGATAAGTGACATAACACAGGGGGTGGCTCGGCAGTGAGGCGGGGTCCGCTCCTCGACCCCGGCTCGGTTCCTCCAGCAGCCTGTCGGTTCTGGCGGCCCATTCTGTGGGACCCTTGTAGTCGGGCTCCAAATTGCAGTCAAGCTTCAGGAATAGAGCGCCCCCGAGACTCGTTCGGCCGAGCAGGCAAGCCTCGCTCTGTCTGTGCGTCACACACTCCACACTGACACTTTCATGGCTTTCTTCTTTTTTCTTTTTTTTTCTCTTTTTTTTTCTTTACCAGTACTATGACCTTTGGAGAATTTTCACAATTGTTCCCGTACCCTGCTTTTTTGTTCTTCTTTTCTCTCTTCCTTTTCTCCTCCTCCTTCATAATACATATATTTATATATATTTCTTTTTGGCCTTGTTTTGTTTTGGTGTTTCTTAATCTTTATTTCTATGGCAACTATGCACTTCCTGGGAATAATTAAAGCCTTGGGATTAAGAAGTGTGAACAGTGATATTCAGTATATAGATATAAAATTCCCGGAATATGTGACAAAGCGTTGGACAGAGTGAGCTGATGACACATGCCACAGAATCTCCTGGGTAGAGGGAGTTTGGACAGAGCGTGTGCGGTGGAAGTGATTGGGAGTTAGTGGGTGGGTGAGACAGGGGGAACAGCTCCAGGGCGGGGGCTTGGCCACGCGCCAAGACGCTCACTCTAAATTCTTCCGTAATGCACTCAAGGTGAAACGCAAAGTAGGTGTTCGGCCCCACAGAGGGGTGGTTTTGCAATCACCCCTCTGCTACAAGTGTTTCAGCAAATGTCACTCATCACAACTGGGTACTGTGCGAAGGACCGCAGATGCAGCTGCCTGTGGAAGCAAATATCAAAACGTAATATCAGTAAAACCAAATTCCCTGAAGCTGCTGCACCCGTTGGAAGTTTCTATCATCTGTTTTGTAACTTTAATTGCATAAAAAAGGAAAATGTACAATACCTAATAATGAAATAGAAAGGTAATTATCACTTCGGGACAACCCACCATGCTCCCCGTCTCGGTGTCCCAGTGTCCCAGCCCTCGGTGCCTTAACACTTTTGAGCCTTTGTGACCACTACAAATCCTGGAGCACACTGTAAACATCCTGAAGTGGCTGGTGACAGCTACCATCCGAGCTGACGAGGCGATTACATCACCACATCCTGTTTGCGCTACGCAGCGTATTAGCAGGTTTGTCAAAACATGATGCAACCGTGGCATGTTGGCACTTGGAGCTGCCCCTGCTGAGAGTGGGGAAAATAAGGCTCGACGAGAGATGAAAACATCCACCATGATAGAAATCATGATAATAATCATAATATATGGTGCTGAGTACTGAGAACATGTTCACAGCTGCAGAGCTATTGCCATCATACCCAGTAAAAAGGTATTTTAAGTATTTTTAAATATTTCTATGTCTCACTTTGTGTTCAGACTTGTGCTCATTAGTTTTGCCGGACAGTGTAGGTAAAAGAAAGATGATTGAGATGATAAGAAGATGCGTCCTTTTTACAGATGGCTGAACGGCACCCACGTTCAGGTCAGAGCCTCGGGAAAGATGGATCAGACGAGGATGTAGCAATTTTGCAATCACACACAGGGGGCCCATCAATGATTCACTTACCGCAGAAGTACCGAAGAATGAACAAATTTGTTTTTTTGCGTTTCCTTGTGTGTATATGTGTGTGTGTGTGAGTGTGTATGTGTGTGGGTGGGTGTAAACTTTTTCTTTTTGGCTGCACATTGCCAGACGGTTAACTAAACTTGCAGCAGATTAGACTGTCTGCCCTTCATGTTAGGGTGTCTGTGGGAAATACATGGAGCTGGAGGCTGGGGTTGTGTTGGGTGGGGGAATGTGGGATGTTGGGTTGGGGGTGGGGTTGCGGGCTCTTTTCGCGGCTACACTGGCTGCCTCAAGCGAGTCTGGGGAGTGGGAGGGGATAGCTTCCCCCACAAAAACATCCTGCGAAGCCCAGCTGAACACACACTCAGGGTCCCCTGTAGTCCCACTTCCCGAGCCCTCTCCGGACGCCCTCCAGAGACCTCCACAGCATCCGGCTTCCAGCAGCCAGGACAAGAGGACCTATGGCTGATGATGCCAGTGAGCGGCTGGACCCAAGCTCAACACAGACGGACTGACCTCAGCACCAGGAAGTCCTGAGAATTTCAGCCTCGGCTCACTCACTCCTGTAAATCACAGTAGAATCCACAGACATTCTCTTGTGGGGCAGCCTGTAGTCTAGTGGCTAAGGTACATGACTGGGACCCTTCAGGTTGGTGGTTCAAACCCCAATCCAGCCACAGCAAGAACACCATTGCTGTTGGGCCCTTCAGCAAGGCCCCCAACCCCACATTGCTCCCAGGGGGGATTGGCCCTTGGCTAGCCCAATCAACTGTAAGTCACTTTGGATTTGGACTTTTCATGATTTTCTGTTGTTCTCATGCTTTATCCACCCCTCTGCCAAAATGTTCTTTTCCACACTTCTCCCAAAATGAACCCCTGTGTCTCCCATTCCACCAGGTATAGCTTTCCATCAGTGTGTTATGAACATATGAACATGCTGTTTAGGTCATCTCATTTCATCTGTTCCAGGTGATTCCCAGTCTCCCCAGCAAAAAAAAAAAAAAAAGTGGTGCTTTGGGATTATGCTAGTGGTGGATGAGAGGGGCCATATTTTGTTTCTGGATTCCATCTTTCTATTGGCCAAATGATTTACAAAAGATGAGAGTTTCACTGCATTTCTGGATAAGCTCAACATGACAACAAAGATCATCCTTATGTGCCTACATCAGAGGGAGAGCCAATCTGCTTCTGGTCAGCACTAGGCAGACAAAGAGTTAAACAAGAGTAAGTGCAGTGTTGTATTATAATATGAAGAAAAAGCTTACATGAATCAAACTGACTCAAATAGAAATAAAAACAGCAACAGTAATAAGAACAGTGATAAAACAATTAATAAAAATAAACAGATAGTTAATAGCGATATAGATAAGTATTAGTGGGGTGCAGATTTTGGCACAGGGAGGGTGGGACAGGCAGGATGGGGAGAAAGCTGAGCCTGGGCTAGGTTGCAGTGCTGGAGCTTCAGCTCCAGGCTGGAGCCCAGAGCAGGGAGATAGAAAACAAAGCAGTGTGGAAGGAGGAATTGGATGGAATGATAATCAGAGAAACAAAAGAGGGGGAAAGAGGTGCCCATGTGCAATAAGGGAAAATCCCCAGCAGGCTAGCACTATTGCAGCATACCCAAGAGACGCAGGGCATGGGGTCAGCACAGTCATGAGGGTGACCCTAAGGCAGTCAACACCAGACTAGGGACAGAGCAGCTCTAATGAAAAAAGCCCATGTTTCAGGTAACAGATGCTGTCCTACCATATTTTCCATGATTAGATTTTTAGTTTGTTTGTCTTGTTTGTTCACTTTGAAGTTTTTTGTCCATAAGATTATATCATTGATGAAGAAGAATTCCTCTTGGTTCATGGCTGGCCCTTAAAGGCATTAGTTCGTTATAAGTGAGGGATTCAGGTCTGGATCCAATCCACATTTGTCTTTAACTTTGACTCATAATTAAATTCAAGTGTGAGTTGTTTTTCCTTCAGAAAAAAAAACGCAGTTTGGCAAGTCAGTATTGGCTGAACATCGCCAAACTATGTTTTGCGAAGAAACAACAACAAACACTTTCGAATTTAATCGTCAAAGTCAAAGTTAAGAATTGCCCTTGATTGAATCCAGGCCGCAGCGTGCGACCCTGAAAGCCTCTATTGGCTGCGGTCGGCCAAGGCCCGGGCCCGGCCCGTTCGGATCTCATCCCACTGACAGGGGGCCACTGGTGCCCATAGCCTGTTTCCGTCGGCCCACGCACTGTGTGGGATGACTGAAGCACCTGGGATTAGCGGTGAGGAAGCCTGGAGGCTTGTTGAGAAAAAGGTAACTGTTGTGGAGCGTGGCTCCTACCTTCTCGTCCCCGGTGCTGCGGGTGCCTCCGAAAACAAAAGGAGATGTGCCTCAGAGGAATGTTTTCCTTTCTTAAAAGTATCAACAGAGAAGAAAGATGTGTGTGGGGAGGAAGGGGGGGCGGAGGAAGGGGTGGGTGCGGGGGGGAGGGGGTGTTTGGGGGTGAGTTTGGCTCCTCCGAGCACCTTGTGAAAAGATGACAATAGTGCCTGACTTAGCGAGCTAGGGAGACAGAGTAAACACGGTGTAAGCAGAGCCACAACATGACAACCCAAATCCGACGGCTAGATGGAAACTTCCATGGGCATCAGCGAGCGAAACAAAAAGAAAAATAAAAATCTTTAGAAAAAAAACATCATTCAGTGTGTTGCTGTAGTAGAGCATGAGTCCCGGAACGTGCAGAACCAAATAGAGTTAATCCCCGTATGCCGTCAACTCCTTTAAGTGAGCCGCAAAGTATTACCATGGTAGGGATAAATCAAATCATGTTTATAGGAAACGTGCAGGCAAAAAAAAAAGACAGAAAAAATGAGGGGGATTGGCACAAATCAGACATAAACTAAACTTTCAAAGACATCCACACGATTTCTATTCACATCGTACACAATGTCTGATTTGCCCTTATGGAATACAGTGAAATGAAGCAGAGATTATGTGTGCATACAGTTTATCACACGCTTTCTTTTATTTGTCTTCTTTTTTTGGACAGTTTACATAACAGAGCGTCTTCATGTGCCTGCCAGCTAGACAAAGAATGTACTTGGCCTTGAAGTCAAACTGAGGCAAGGAGAGACACTGAAATTTCACTGCCTTCCTGGTTCCTGATTGCAGAAACCTTCTCTAATGTTTTTTGTGCAAAATATGTATGATTTGGCAGGGAAAAAAGGGCACTCAGAGAAAGCCTGGACCACACATTCCATACCCCTGGGAAGAGATGAATAACCTGGAATGCTCTTCTGGATTCTATCCTTTTACTAACAACAATTCAGAAATGTACCAGGACAAACATTAGATGAGAGACCTACAACTAAGTGTGAGGGCAGAGCTAGTGGAAGGAGACTGTTGCAAAGTAAGCTTTCCAGTACGCTGCATCTGCAAACAGATTTTCATTACAGTTGTGATTTCATAGCCAATTAGAATCACGATAAAATTTCAATGTATGGGGGAGTGAGATTTCCTTTCATTTTCTTCTTGAACATTTACTCTAGATATTCTGTTTTTTTCCAGACTGTTTCTGTTGATAGTTACTTTCGTAATTATCACAGGTGTCAGCCATTTCCTTTGTTTAGGCCATCTATTTAAAGCACAGCCTGTCAGGCTGTAGGGATATTTTTGGGGGTGGTTTTAGGTTTGAATTTGTCTTTTTTGTGGTATTGTTTGAGCTCTTTTTGTACATCTTTAATTCAACTTCTCTTCTACATTACAGTCATTTAGTGGATGCTTTTAGCCAAAGCGACTTTACAGTTGTACAGACTTACAGTACCTTAGCCACAAGACTACAGGCTGGCCAGGCTTCTACTCAACGAGAGTTAATAAAATAGGCTAATTGTTGCTCATCTCCTTCTGTTTTACATTTTTTTATCTTCCACTCACTACCATGGTCATGCCTGCCACTGCACGTAAATTTCCCAGTGCACAAAACCTCCATGGGAAACTGCCATAGCAAAACGGGGAATGACATTTAATAACCCTGATTAGGGGGAATTGATGGCCTCAGATGTTATGTTCTGCAGTCCTGGAGTCGCATCAATTTTGCACACCTTTTTTGAGCGTGAGATAAAGCAATTAACTGTGAAATTAGCCCAAACACGGACATTTTCCCAAAATGAAAGTATGTCAACCTGGCGGATAAAGTAATGATGCGAACACAGATGCAACAATTTACTGAAGAAGGCAATCTCGCAGCAGGGGCACTGGATCTATCTGAAGTGCACAACTGGCAGCAGAATACAGAGTGATACCTCATGTTTGGCACAGAACTGCGGGCAATCCCAGCTAAACAGGAGAATACCATGAAGCTGCTTTTACTGCTATAACTGTTGAGGTTTATTCAGCCTTAAGAATGCTTTTATTTTAAGGGGATATCTGGCCCAAAGGGAAGCATTGGCTTGTGCGTTTTATGACATTACCTCTCTAAAATCAAACATATTTATCACGACAATTAATACAAAAAGGATCGAGTTAAGCATCTCATTGTACAAGCTGAGCTCTCATTGACTACTGTGGAATTGATATAATGATTAAAGACCCATTTAAGTGATTATGACATTTTTAAGCTGATATATCGCATCCTGTTGTCACACAATAACCCCTGTTCAGAAATGGACAAACACTTTCTTATGTTCTCACATTTTACAGATGCGGCACAGTACCCTTTCTGTGAAATCCCTAAGCAAACAAGGGGGCGTTACTCCATGCACAATTACGTCAACGTTGTCTCCTTCCATGTTTTGCTGTATTTTTTCAAGAAAGCAAGGAAGTGAAATTAGCTGCTGGAGGCCTTGAAAGTTGTCGTAAGAATCCAGCTTTCGGGTGGCCCAAGCAGTAACGGCACATGTTCATGGTGCATCTATGTTTCCCATGGCTGGGAACTCAAGTCCCAGTCCTGCCATTACTAGCTATGACCGGAGGTCCAGATTGTTGATACATCAATTAGCTCAGTCTCACTTGGGGAAAATAGAGGGTAAGTCAGTTAAACTCATCAGCCTGATTGCTCTCTAGTGACCTCTCCTGGTCATTTGAAATGAGTCATGGGGGCATGGTTTTTTAAGTGGAGTTCCAAATTCTCAATCAGTTAATCCTAGGAACAATGAATGAGATATTAAAGAATACTTCTTGGTTTTATCCAGCATGTCTATAACTCTATTTGGTTGTTTTTGGTCATCTAACCTCCACTCTCTACCGCTGGCCTATGTACTGGAATTGCTTCCCTGGCGGCAATTTTTTTTGGAGGGGCGTTCCCCCAGCTCTGGCCCGCTTGCTGCTGGAGCCCCACCTACCACGTGTCTGAATGGATCCGCAGTTGCTCTGCTGCGGCGCTGAGACGGTCTGTCTTTATCTCATTAAACCGTGGAGACGGGGAGTTATCGGATGATATTCCATCGGACACTGGGGATTTATAAATCACGGCTGGCTGGCCCCCGGAGCTGCCCCAGCGCCCCTCTCCCCCCAGCCCCTGTGTGTCATTGACTCCCAGGCCCCTGCTCCACCGCGCCCCGCCCACCCTCGCCACACCAGCATTTCGTGACTCCTTCAGCTGGAGAATCGCGACACTCCTTTCCTCCCTTCTGGAAGCTGTGGGAATTCCACCATTACTCATCGCCACGGAAACGAGGAAACCCACCACAGCTAGGCCCTTTAATTGCATCCCCTGAAACCTGTAATTTGAGGTCGCCGGGCTGCAAACCTCCTGCGAGAGAAGTGAGATAATGAGGGAGCCCCACCCCCCAACAGTAGCACATTCCGACAGCCATTTCATGCTTTTCATGGCTTTACCTGTCCATTACAAACACTGAGAATGACATTGCAAGTATGAAGTTGGACCGGACAAATTATGCAGGGCAGTGAGTGCTTATGTATGTATTTTAGTGCCATTAACAAAAATCACGTATACACATCACAGCTGTTAAGTCTGTCAGACAGATTTAGCATTGCTTTGAAACCTACATATAAATAGTGGTATAAGTGTCTTAGTTGCCATTATTTAGTTTCATGTGTCTATATCAATGTATGGCAGCAATATTGTGCTCAGATTCAATGCAGCTATGAGCTGTGGTATCATGTATTAGCTGGGCTTTACTTCTACTAACAAAAAAGAGGGCTTTTCAGGCAGTCTCTCTTGCATTTCTGACCTCCATTGTATTTAAAGAACAGAGAAACTATACATAAAAGAACATGGAATAATTAGAATCGGTTCCAATGAAATATTTAACAGAGGACCTAATGACTGAGAGGGTAAGGATTTAAAACTGCGCTTACAAAAGTTTTTTTTTTTTTTTTTTTTGGGAGGTCGGGCTTTGCAGAGTAGTACATACTTGAAAACATGCAATGGAATCATTTTCTCATGAGAATACTACAAAGCTTAAGTGTGAAAAGGCCAGGGGGATTCATGTCTAATTTGTTCTGCCTGCTCGACCCCCCAAATGATTTAAGGGCCTTGAATATGTACTGAATTTCAAACACAGTACCTTTTTTTCATCTGCAAAACAGAAAGAAAACTCAACTTTCTAGTCACAGACACATTTCACATAAATAAGAGCTAATCCCCATGGCAACCTAACAATAACAGTTCATATTTTTTCCCAATTATCAAACGGCACAGTGCATTAGTCCGTGTACGAAGGGTGGGGGGCTGGGGGGGTAATTTATTTCGGAGGAGTCCAGACCCTCACTTATCACGAACCACTTTGATGTAAAAAGCTAAGAGACAAGAGCTTTCCGTGATTTCATGAAAGCAAACAGAAATTCTCTCCAAAGTCAAGACCATGTCCTGGGCTGATATTTATGTGTTTCTTGTTTTTGATTTTGTCATTTTTTTTATGTGTGGTAATGAAATGCATTTTATATCCCCGGTGGAACTCCTAATTTAGTGTTTATGGCTTAAAATATAGAAATGTTTCAAATCTGCAAATTCACAACCATGAGCTATTATTTTATCTAACAGCCTTGACAGTACAATACATCCATTATTTGCACGACAGATAGGTCAGCACTTGAGTTAATCATTAATAACCCAGCTGTCATTGTATTAAGATCTAGTTCAGTGGTGGAGAGCAGTCAGCAAATAGTACATAATATTTAAAAATAAAGACACAATTGGGTACTTTGGCCAAAGCCATCATAAAGATTATGAAATTATGAAGTTGTTTTTGTCCTTCCAGCTAGAACCAAATTGCTTCAGCATATCATACATTCTTATTAATGTTTTTTTTTTTGTATCACCTAATCTTTATTTTATCTTCTAGTTTGGAATGCAGTTCTATTTGTAGACCTATCCTGTCGTTCCAAATGCCTGCTGCCAGTCACCAATGCCTTTCATTCCTCAGTCCAAAATTTTGCGTGAGCTGTCTACGGTGTTGGCAACCGGACAAAAATGTAACATATTAAAAGTAGCTGACTGTCTGTGAGCAGCGCAAGTACCCAGGCAACGTTTTGGATGCTATTTTGGCCCACTCTTCTTGGGTAGTGCCACAGAAAAGAATTTTAGCTGCTGTGATAGAAACCAGTTGTTAAAGCCTCTGACTGCGATGGAAAGGAAACACTGAAATTATTATGCTTCATTTCAAAATGGCACATCAGATTAAATTCTTTGTTAACGTGCTAACGGTGACAGTTTCATTGCTCATGGGGCACTTTGGTCTGGCTTCAGAGAATGACAGTAAAACACTCACATATTTCTCTGTCTGTTCTGCTTTGAAAATGAAATTCAGCAGGGGTTTTCACACTACAAGTAAGGCATGCATCAGATTAACCTCAAAGTATGAATTTCTTGTTTGTTACAGATATGTTTGTGGGTGGAGCTAGTGAATGTTTGAGTTTTGTTCAGCGAGTGGGAAACATTTTTAAACATGGCTGCTGGTAGGAAAATGGTTATCAACCAGACCATCTCCTATTGGCTCACCTAAAATCATGTTGGAACACAACAACATCTCAACTTTGGTGATTTTTCTTTCAGCAGGGAAACAAAGATGTTTTCGTAGACTACCGTGCACTAGTCATCCACAAAAGCATTGCTGTCTTTGGAAACAATGGAAAAGCCATTATTTTTGACTGACACCAAAACGGTGGTATTAAATGGCCCTTGGAGATGACAAGCAAATAAGAAACACAGCTACCCCTTCCCCCCCATCTCCCCAACCCTCCAGGGGCTACCCGGATCATATCGCCCCAAATGAGTGATCCAGCAAATGTGACTCAGCAGGAGCCAGGAGGATCCTCTGCCCAGAGAGGGCTCACAACCCTCAGAAGACCTCCAGGAGCTGGGCGGTCCACAGCCGCCCATAGTGGTTTAGGTTCCCTTGCTACCCCTAAATCTTACTGCCACTGCCCCCCCCCACATCCCCTCCCATCTCTTACCCTACTATATGTCATTTCAGCTACGCTATTCAAACAGAGGGACCCAAGCAAGGCCTCCGACACAGGCATCATGGCCTCTCGGGTCTGTTTGGGTTTTTTTGTTTTTTTTTTTACGGTGGGACTGTAGTAACTTTATCCCATCAGCTGCGGTGACACGATGCTTTTCCAATAATCCTTGCCCTTGCTGTCATCAGCATTTGCGTGACCTCAGCATGGCTGTATATAGGACAGGAAAGGGGAAGCTGATGTCTGCCACAGCTGCGCAGCAGTGCCTGCTCTGGGGCGGGACACTCCTCAGCCACAAACCACCCCCCCGTGTCTGAGTTCACCTCATTCTCAGTCAAACATGACTTATCCAATTTTCATCATTCCCCAACAGGTAAAAAGTGCAATCGGTACAACCCATGCCCTATCTACTTCTATGGATTTTCTCTGACCATGTGCCTTTGTGATGGCCTTGTGCTTTCCATAGGTACACTGTTACGTAAAACCTAAAGCTTACCTAGAGTGCTCCAGATTTTCTGTGGCTATTATGATACATATAATAGAAAAATGTTCAAATGATCATAAAAAAGGCCTATATGAGCCAAACTCGGCTTGATTCTACTCTGTTAATTTCGTCCCGACCATTTTGCTGTGGTATGTTGCACTTCTGAGACTTGACAGCGCACCTGGTTGAAAACGGTTGGATTCAAACCAGGTTGAATTATCCATTTTTTTTAAAACATGTATGTACGGGAAAAACTAATCAGAACAGAACAGTAAACATGGAATGATTGCATCCAGAGGAACGTGCACATGTCATAAACACTTAATGTACATTTCATAAACACTTCATGAAAATATGGTGCCACAGGTATATGAAGAAACATAAAGGATTGTTCTTGCATGAATTCAAGGGAAGGGAAAAGCAAGGACTGCTGCAGTGCCTCATTGGGTCTGTCAGCTCAAGGCCCCACCTGTTTATAATCCAGTGGACCCAGCAAACCCACAGCTAAACCACAATTAGCAAAATAATGAAACACGGATTGTATCCATCTGAAGCAGATTGTGGAACCTAATCAGATATGGGTCTGTAATTTATTTATTTATTTATATATACATATTTTGTCTTTTGGAGGTGATTTAAGGTGGATCACGTCACTATTTTAGCGAATCGGGGCTGTTGGTTGGGAGCGGAACCGTGGCGACCCCTGAGCAAAGCTAACATTCCATTCCGGGCTGTGGGTTCAGAGAATGATCTAGCTCCGTTTACAGCATCAGAGTTTTTTTTTACATTAAGCACAAAGGAAATTCAGCCTTGCGATTTGGATTGCTGCACAGATACTCACTCTGTGAGCGAAAGAAAGGGAGACGAACCCTCTTTCACCATCTGATGCCACTCAGGAGTGCGAATATGTTAGGCAGTTACCGTACAGGTTACATAACTAAACAATCACACAGGCCTCAAATGCATGCCACGTTCGTGTTAAATACTTGTCATAACTGTCGGTGTCATAAAATGTCATGAAACAGTCATATACCAGTCATGCATAGCTGTCATGAAATTGTCACATAGATGTCTAGCACTTCCACTGGAGCCAGATCCTGTTGGGTGTCCGTAAGCGATAACACAGGTAACATAGCTCCGATAATGACCAGGGTTATTTGGAGATTGCAACAGCTACAATGTTACCTTTTCACATTTTGCACACATTCTGCATTTTCAGCAGAAACATATGCACACCTGGTTCGATTTTTGCACAGATGTGGTCAGAAAGTAGTATGGGCATTGCGTACTTGAAGTTTTCCTGACACTGCATTCTGCAATAAACACCAAAAACATGGTGCTGTATCAGCTACTGACATTCTTTAGATCACTGCTTCTTAACACCTTCAAACTACTGAGTTTGGTTAACATTCTGCTTCACATTTTTATTGACGACAACACTATAGAACAGTCAAGGACAAAAAAAGAAAAAAATTGGTTGCCTGAAGTGAGCTAATAGTACATTTTGTGCATCTGGCAGATGGCATTGCACAGTGAATTTAGGCCAAACAACTTCATGAATCTTTTTTGATATTACAATAAAAATGTAAGGTCGAAATGAGATTTTGTCATTACGTGTGTTATTAAATATTATCACATGTCATCACAAATCTTTGCGACTTGCTAATGCAATTTCCAATCTGTTTAGTGCTTTGGACAAGAGCACGAAAAGGTTCTCCATTTTCAATGTCTGGCTGCATCCGAGTCTGTTTCTCCACATGCTTTTGATTCAGAATGGTTTCTTTCTCTCCCTCTCCCACCTGTACTTCATGTCCTTCGGGCCCTCTGGGTTGGGGCAAAATGTCGGCCATTGGCGGGATAGAGGCTCCATGTGTATTAGATCCACTTCCACCACCTGGATTTTATGATGTTTGCAGTCCTCATTTTTTTGTGTAGTTGGTTGTTTGTGATATTGTTTGGCCAGATTGCTTGGAAAATCAGTTGCAGGCATCTGTTGCTAAAACAATTTAACCTGGCTGTCCCCATCCCTCTCTGTTTATTTCCATCACCTTTAACTAGCATATCGGGACAGACAGTGTATTGATTTTTAAGATGTTTATCCAACGTTTCAGCTTATCTGCCATATACTCGCCTTGAAAAATTCTTTTTGGCCACAAGGATGGCACACACAGCAAAAAAGCTAATGCTTAGTACAGTGAATCAATGGAATCCTGACAGCATCAGTGTCAGTTGTGGTCAGGAATGATAAATCATAATGCGCAGGTGACAATACTCAAAGATAGCATCGGACTGCATCTTCCATGGCAATTCCATGGCCATTTCCCCTTCCTATTCACACTTGCGCTAGGGTATGCGACTTAGTTCCTGGAGGCCTGGAGCATGTGCAGATTTCTATCAATTGCTCTGGACACCATTAGATAATTAGCAGTGTGTGAATCAACGCTAGTTCACTTGAACATTAAGCCAAGGTCAATGGGTGATTTGAGGGAGCCTTGTTAGTTAAATGGCCAAAATGCATCCCCCTTGTTAACCTGCCATCCCCATTTTACACGTGTGTGTGTTGGTTGGTGGTGTGGGGGCAGGGGGGTTGCTCCCATTGGGCCATCCCGTCTGTTAAAAATGAACAAATCACCTACTGGCCACGGCGAAACATCTCCTACAGGGACAAAAGAACAGACTTTGGCGTTCATCGTTCATGAGTGCGCTTAGGGACATGCGGCTGAAATGTCCGATTACATGAACAGCTAAGCTAAACAAATAATCAAGTGCAGAAGTTTGAATGAAATCTTTTCTGCTCCAGAGAGACTTGTCCGGCTGGTTGGGTGTCTGTGGTGTGCCCATGCCGGCTGCAGTCCTACGGCACGGTGTCAGCACTGCTCAGATGGTGGACAGCAGAGTGAGAAGAAGCAGCGGCTGGCAAGCACAGGCTTTGGAGTGTTTGTCTGTTAGCCTGCAATCTCTCAAACTGACACAGGACATTGCAAAGAGGAGAGGCCTAAAAATTTAACTGGGCATTCCAAATTGCGAGAATATTTTTTTATCTAACATTTGTTTAGAAAAATGTGTCCTATTAAAGATGTTGAGTCAACAGCGCAGTGAAACAACTGGACCCAAATGTTGAGTCTGTTCCCATACCCGAGGTAATTCTATTGGCTCTGACTGTCTTTTCTGTTTTTGTTTAAACAATGCAGCAAGTAATGTTCTTTCAGTTGTCACTTGAATTGTCAGTCCACCAAAGCTATCAATCTTCTTCCTGTTAATTCCTGTAGTCTTTTTTATACCTGTTCCACAATATCTAGTGAATCAACATTATATTCACCAATAGACGTCATGTAAATTATATCCCCTCTTTGACAGTGCAATATAATTTGCATGTATTTTTTAAAAAAATAAATCCACAATTTGTCAAAAGCTCTCTGCATGCTGTCAAAGTAATTTCAAAATTCACCATGAAATTTACCATGTCACATTCAGTGTGGAACTCATTGACTCCCTTCTGAGACGCTCCTCTGAGTTCTCAGAAACATGGCAACCATTAGGGGACAGTCGCATGCGCTGAATCATTTTGTGATGTGGTTATTTTCCTCCTCCAGTCCTGCGTTAACCAGTCCCCGGCCCTTGCTAAAGCTCTGATCACTTGCTTCTCAAATGTGATGCAAGCAGTTTCCTCAGATGTGATGCATGGTCAAGTCATAGGATTTTCCACCTAATTAAATATTAAAAAAAAAAAAAAAAAGCAAAACATTGCTACCGCAGATCCACACTGGCAGCGAATGTGTGAGTCTGGTCACCGCTCTCCTTTAACGCTGGTTAACGTTAGCCTGAAACTAAGGCCATTTATACTATGAACCCCTTCGACAAAAACACCCATCTGGCATTGATATACTGCCTGAATTTGACCGAGTGTGCTAGCCAGAGGGGTTCTTTAGATCACCATGAAAACACTCCTCCTCCCCAGAGGCTGTAGGAGAGTAAACCAGCCCACCGACAGAGATATGCTTAAGTGGAAAAGGGAAAAAAAGAAGACACTAGTTTAGCAGGCATTTGGCTGAACGAGTGCCCCCGGCGACGACAACAGCTGGGACAAGGCAATTACAAATTCTTATCTTCTGCGCATATGCACTTCTGATGAAAGTATGTTAACCGAACGCATGTTGTGCGATTTATTGCATCAGAAATCTGTTTTAATTTTTTTAAGAACATGGAGATTCCCATTTTTTAAACAAATTCTTTTTTTCATATTTACCATGTGTGCTTTGTTTTGACCAGTGCACATACTTTCAATGTGTTCCCCAGGTTAAATGATGTAAAGAACTGACCTTTCAATGGGCAGAAAAACACACATCTGATGACTGAGTTACTGCCCAGAATTGGCAAGGACAGCTAATTCAGCAGGTGGTTGTTTTTTTAAAGGAAATAAACAGTTAATAAATTCCAGAATAAAAATGTTCACAGGCAAACTAAATGTCCTTAACCTACCATCTATTGAAAGATGTAGCAAAAAAAAAAAAAAGAAAGAAAGAATGGAGTCCTCAAAGAATCTGGTAGACATCTGTTTCCAGTGACTCGCCAGACAAAAATAATGAAATCACCAGAAAGAAAGAAAAAACCAGCAAGGTGGTTTTAATTACAGAGCTATAGATAACCTTCAATTCCAACTCGGACTCAAAAGACAAACATTAAATTCACACCCTTGGCTAATAGGCTCTTTTTTAATGAAAGCCGATACCTCTATCGGTCCTGGACATCATCAAGAACGGGCCACTTTTAGCTAATATCTCCATGGGCTGACATGAGTAACCATAAACAGTGCAGAAACATGCAGGGAGGCCGCACGCAAGGCCCCGGACCTTTGTGCACCGCGCACCGTGAGCTGAACTTCTGCCACGAAAACCGCCGAGCTCTCACTGGGAACGGCTCACATCTGCTCTGCTTTGGAGGCCGACGCTATCCCAGCAGCCCCTGTTCCCTCATGTCCCCTCAAGCCCCCAGCTCCCACCCTCACTCACTCTCTCACATACACTCCCCATCACTCTCCTACTCCAACAGTGTCTCACTCACACAAACGTCCCACACACACACACACACACACACACACACACACACACACACACACACACACACACACACACACTCTCACTCATTTACCATTTCTCACACACACCTCCACTGCCTCACGTACATGCGCTCCCATTCCCAGTCTAGCACTGTCTCCCACTTCTTTCAGCCCAAGGGTTTAGCTCACACAGTAGTGCCCATACTTTGTGTTTCTGCCCATGAAGTAAGAAACAGGGACAATTCTGGGGGTAGGAGGCATGACAGACCATTGCCCCCCTTAACAACCTTAAACTTGCTGCCCCTCCCCCCTTTGTCTACCCTATTTTTTAAACTATCCATCCAGATAAAGGTTATGCTTCATATAATTGATCTCCCTAAAATAACTGCTGTTCCCAGCTTGTCCCCCACCCTATTTGAAATGGTGTAGACCTGCCACCGGTAAGAGAAAGATTTCGCCTACAAATGATACATTCCCACTTTTGCCCAGGACCCACGGTGCAAAAAAGGGCAGCACTCTGTAGACCTAAATGCACTCAGACTTTTATGTTTCAAATGGATGTGTCCCGGGCCTTTTTGGATCTCTAGCTCCCTCGGTCACCGCGGAAACAGCGGTGGATGACCTTCACAGATAAGTCTGATGGATGTTTTCAGTTTTAAAGAAACGGTAAATTGAAGGGCTTTTGGGATTACCTTAGTGCTGCTTTATATTGAGTCATCAATCAGAGAATTAGCCCATGGTCACCCATAGCGAATTACACCTCACAGGGTGTTGGACGCATGCGCGTTTTGGGGGAGGTGAGGAGGTTAGGGGGTTGGGGGGTATTGGGGCTTGGGAGGTTCAAAACCTCAAATATATGGAAGGCATGAGCTAGAGGCATGCACACTGAAGAAACAACCGTTCTGGCGAGCGCTGACAAAGTAAGATGAAATAGCATGGTTTCATAATTAAGTCAAAATCAGCCCTGGATGCCTCCTGAGCCCTCTTACATATGTGAATTTTTGAAATAGCCAACATCTGGGGAATGGTTCAAGTTTCACCATATGGATTTTCTTTTTTTTCCCAGGGGGTTGTACAACCGACAGGCGAAGAGCCTGTTTCTCTTGCACTGGTGAGATACTGTGGTATCCTCTGTAGCTGCAAACTCCAGCTGCTACATTGTGCGGTATTAAAAACTATGTTCTAAAGTATTTGAATGACAGATATGTCCCACTTCAGGGGTTAAGCTAATATCTTCTGGCAAAAGTAGTCTCTGGTGTTCTCTCCGTGTAATTCAGAGTTGTACCTTACATAATGTATTATACAGGGAAAAAAAAAGGTTTGTATTATATTAGACTTTAACTGGCTTGTATTAACATAATCTTTTGATAATTAAAAATGATCCCTTGGGGAAAACATCTTGCACTTAGTGATACATGCAAATGTATTAACTTATCTGTTTTTATTATTCATTTTCTCTTGCCGTGGGCAAAACATGTGCGATGGGAGTGTTTGGAAACGGCAGTTGTAAAGCAGACCTTATTAGTGCAGTTTGAAATACTTCACATTGCAATACCTTTCGAGAAACAAGAAGATAAAAAAAAAATACAAAGAATTCCTTCATTCTTAATTCCATCTACGTATTGACCAGAAAAGGAAAAAAGGTAAAAGCAGTCAACCAATGGCATGGAAAGGGGGGTGGCAGGGAGAAAGGGGGGCCGGGGGATGGGGGTTGGAGTGGTTTTTGGACTAATAACTGTTATTAACCTCGCGGACTTGTTTTTGCTCAGATCAGTCTAATGAAAGTGACATCATGCTGCTCCGGCGTTTCTCCCTCTTTCATGTTCGGACTTCAAAGCAACGACTGACAGCCACGCAAAGGGCCTCACCTGTAGAGATGCTGGGGTTTACAGTGTCCACACCCGGCCCACTGTGGGCCCCACTGGCACCTTAGGGCTCGAATTAAAGAACACTGACTGTACGCACCAGCCTGTGCAACGGACTCATGAAATAATAGTGTCACCTTTGAGACACCGATGTAAATGACGTGTTACATTAGTGTTGCCTCTCTGTTTGTTGCCTCAGTCTGTCTTTTGCACCACTGATGCCATCTCAATGCATTTTGAGTTTTGACCAGAGGGTCTCAACCTGTGGTTCTCTACGTTCTGTGGACAGTGAATCCTTTTACCTCGCAGATTGATTAAAAGAAAACTTTTGAGTTTGTTCATCACCGTCTTGCCCAGTCATACCAGACAGCCAAAAATCCGGGGAGAGGGCTAGATGAGGAAGTCGTTAAGAGTATGGCCAAAGCTGCAGTTTATTTCTGCCCTAGTTGGTCATTACCAAGTGTCTCCTCAGACATAATTATCATCGTTTGGTCTCATACCCTCAGGGTAGGGGAGGGGCAGCCCTGTTCAGGGTTAACACTGGAGGGAGCTAACTCCGTAAGAGACAGCATAGCATTCCAGTTAATTTCCTGAAGATTAACAACTGCACCCACAAACAACAAGGCCAAACACTACGCTACACTCACACTGTATTCGAGGAGCAACACAACCCTGTCTGCCCTCCGTTCCTGAGTCCCAAATAGAAGCTGTCTGACCTTTTCCCCTTGGGCCATTTTTGGATGCTGTCCTTGAGGTTTCCACGTCCGTTAACACCAAGGGTCTCTCGACAAGGCACCCAACGTTAACGGGTTGCTTTTGCTTTTTGCTCGGACGCTCCTGCCCAACGGGATCGCATGCTTGCAGTCAGAATATGTGTACAGCCATCATGGTCATCCTCCCCAGCCCTCCATGTATGGCGCCGCCAGCCTTTTCCATGGCTGAGAGAGTACAAATCGCTGCCATCGGCCCCCGCCCTGGCGCCGTTGGCAGCTCTGATTGTGAGTTTTGCCATAGCGTGCATATTAATTTATTATACCTCTTTTTTGGGCAGGGGCAGGGGGTGGGGGTGTAGTTCAGGACTGAAGCCTGTCAGCAGCATGCAAGAATAATTTAGAACAGTCGAGAACAATGCCAGTCCTGGAAGGTTTCGGAGTCTGTAGGTTTTTGTGGTTTCCTTTCAATCAGCAGCCAATTTAGGCCTTGGAAACAAGGTGTTTGGAGCCTCTCAGCCAATCAATGGCTTGAATTAAGCACTTAAGCGCTGAAACGGAGGAGGGACCAGCAGACTCCGCGGCCATTCAGGGCTGGAGTTGCAAACCCTGGATTTATGGAGATGCTGACAGGCCTGGGGAATCCAGGCAAGGTGGAGTCCATCTGGAACATCCTGAGTTTGTTAGTTTAGTTACACTTTCCTTTCCAGACGCAAAGAATCCAAAAAGACTGGAGATGTTCAGGACAGACTTACACATCAGTGACGGCCTAATCCAGCGGGAAAAGGGCGATGGTTGCCAGGGGATTTTCCGGATGACAGGTTCCCATGGGACAATCTGAGGACAGACCCTTGAGGCAGGATCGCCCTCCTGTGGCCCCTAAATGGGTCTGTTGATTTTGGGATTGTACCCCAGTTATGGACCACCTGCTGGGTACTGAAGCTGAAAACACGACACATAAACACATAGAAACTGGACATAAAAGATGATGTTGCTGATGCTCCCAGATTCAATCACTAGTAAGTTCAAACATGTTTCCAAATAACTTAAATACCATTCAAGCTGCTATCACTTGATTCTGAGTTTTTATTGTTTTTTTTGTAGCACTTTTTTGTTGATTTTGTGTAACTGGTCCATGTTATCAATGTTAAAAACAATTAAGTTTTAGCATGCCTGTTCCAGATGGAAAATGAAATCTTTCCAAAATTGAATTCTGCCACTGTACTGTACTCATACACCGGAGCAGGGCCATATCCTACCAGCACGTTTTTATCATGAGAAGGACGGGAGCAGAACCACATAATTACAAGAGACTGGGCCTGCACTTGGCAGGCTGCTTTTTCAAATCTCCCTGCCATAACCTTGAGGTATGCACCTGAACTACATTGATGGATGATGTCATTAGCGTCATGATACAAACTAATATCACCGTTTCTAAATGACATCAATACAAAGATTACATCATCAGTTTACTGTGTGAACTGTTTCTGTTTCATGGATGTGTGACTAATAGCATTTCAAAACACTGCCTCATTAAAACTCATCCAGTGCAATGGAATGTAAATAAATAAAACAGTTTTTTATTGTAAATTTATGTTAAGTTGTTTTTGGATCCTTTTTTTTACAGTGCTTAAAATATGTTTTAACATGTCAGCTTTGTGAACTGGATTAGATAAGGACATCAGATAAGCAAAAACACAAAACAGTGAAAGAACAGTGAGGCAGTGTCAGTGTCTGACCTTTTGAAAGATCTGCTGCAATACATCGGAGGGTCACAAATCAACACCCCACCCCCTCACCCCCACGCACACACACACTCACACACACACACCCGACCCCGAAAAAAAGGTCTCGCTGAAAACAACAGCAGACGTCAATAGTCCTCTGGGGGACTGGAGAAGATGTGGCTGCCGTATGTCCAGTCCGCCCGGTTGCATGGCAACGTTCAGGGGGCCTGCCAGACCCAGCAGCCTGTCGCATGGCCCGACTGGTAGCAGGTGGAAAATGACGCCAGGCCCCAAAAACAAACTGTTCGCTCTGCAAAACAGTGACTCATGTCCACGGCCTGACACCAGCCCCAGACTCTGGGCAGGCCCACATGAAAGCTTGCTGCCGCGTCGTAGGACTACAATACACAAACAATCATGAGTGCTCCTCCGCTCGCACACATGGAAAAACCTCATTAGCCAGCTGGAAAATCCCCACGTTCAAATATTAACCCGCCCAGGACATATGGGAGACAAATTGTATTGTCTTAAGAGTTCGGTCATAATTTGCGCATGGCTAATTAACCATTGTGGCCATGGAAAAGTCATCATTTTGTCACCGTTCGTGCTGTCTCTGGACACAAAGACATTCTACCAGTATTATTCAGCCTAACAATGGCAATCCTACTTCTGTCATTGATTCAGCCAAAACTGTTATCATAAGTTGATTCCACGATAAATATTCATTTAGGGTAGTGGCCAAAGACAGATTAGCCCCATATGGCACAGGTCAGACAGAAATGAAACCTTTTTTCGACAAACCAGAAACCCCCACAGTCTCAGCACTGCACGTAGGATTCACCTCCTGGAGTACCTGCTTTGTATTCCACTATCATTTCAGACACTGTCATTTACAGACACCTGTAGCTGAGGGATTGAAAGAAAGGAAGTGGGTGGCACTGTGGTGTAAAGGTTAAGATGCTGGTCTGGTAACTCTGAGGTTGTAGGTTAAAAGCCCTCCCAAGGCACTGCTGTTGAGCATGGCACTTCGTAGTTTGCTGCATTAAATACACTGCTGGGTGAGTGGTGTATATATAAAAAAAAAAAAAAACAAATGTAAATTATGGATAAGAGTGTCTACTAAATGCCTGTACAGAAAGACAAGTACCTATCGTACTACTGGCAGTGCACCAGTGTTTTGAAAATGGGTGCTAGCAGCGGGACCTTTTCACCAGCTATTCTGCCTTCTCTTAACAGCTGATCCTCATCATGCTTGTCTCATCTCGACGGCCCACTCGCAGACCGCTGCAGAGCCGATCTGTGAAACGCTGGCGGGCAAACAGCTGCGCCGATGGCAGGCCTCTAGTGAGCCGCTATGCGCTCGCTAGCTGTGACACGAGCAGCGGTAGTGTGACACAGGACTCGGATCACTGCCTGTATCCACATTTGGGTCGTTATACAGAGAGGCTGCTAGCTTTACTGTATGGACTTTTCAGGGAGCTCTGCAACATTAACATTGTAATCCTGTTGCATATGCACTAAGAACCCTGCCTTTGTGAGTAGTATAAGGCTGACCCTGTCTTATTATCCTTACAACCATCGCTACTGGTGCTACTACAGCCGAAATATCTATTAATAGTTCAAAACTACAACCACTACGACTTATACGACTACTACATACGTTTGCTTTGTGGATTCCCCGTTTCAAAATGTTTAATGGATGCTACTGTGGACACTATATTTTTAATCTCTGAGCAGTTACAGGTGCTATGGTTTTTGCTGATGTAGGTTAGGATCATTGCTGAACGTACAGAAGCAGAGCCTGTGGCTCTATTTTAATGTGTGATTATTTTTTCTGCTCAAAAAGCTGTAATCATGAAACAGCGACAACCAGAACAAGGCCCTCAGCAGGCAGAAGCATTGTTTTTTGCTACGTTTTTCTTGCCAGTTACTTATCGTTTCTTCCACAGTTTTCCCTTAATCCCCTGTATAGTGGCCTAAACAAGGAAATGAAAATTTCTCCCCAGATTCTATAAACCCTTTTGGCACATAATCAAAGCCCCATCTCTGGTTTCCTCTCAGCCTCTTGCCCTCCTACACACAAATTGAAGTCTTAATGTACACAGGTAAGCAACTCCTTATCAAATTACCAAAGCCAGAAATATCTCTCTGTTCTGCTGGTAAGGCTTAGACCGAACTCAATCCCTTCTATCCTTGACAAGCTTTGGTCTCTCTTAATTGTCCTTTATTTAAGCTTCAGTCAGTAGCATTGTGGGATTGCAATAGATGCCCAGAGTTTCATGCCTTAAAACCATTGCACAGGGTGCAAAAGTTTAGCAATAGAAGTATTCTCTGATCTTGTTATCCAGTGTAAGTGCATGCGGGTCTTGCGAATACAGAATGCTAACATTCAAATTTCGCTCGGATGCAGCTGAGGAGGCTGGAACACGGTGTTTTCACATGTATCAAAAGCATTCAGATTCTGTTTGTGCTCAACATGTGGTTATCCGAGGCTAATGAGAGACCAAAACGAATGGGAGGTATTTGAATTTCTATCCCTCTCCCACTGTGAGTAAATGAATTCTGGGTAAGGATTGCTGTAGTTGGCTACCCACTGCGTACGTGGAGAGTTATCCTCAGATATAAGCACTGTGTAAAGGATGCAGGCGGATGGGGAGCACATTCCCATGGCTCCTCTTTCCTCACTCATGTCCATAGAACCCTCTGAAATAACTCCTATGAAATCTATATGTTGTGTCAGGAATACAATAGCTAGTTGTTACATTCTATACTGATGTATTGCTTTATATACAGAAATAATATTATATACAGAAATAAAAAAAAAACTATAAAAATTCAAAACACAATTTAGCTACAGAAGGAGAACTTGAACTTGAACAATGTTTTTTTTTTTTTTATTAGCCAGGCAAACTCAGTCATTTGGTTACTTGTATGTAACTTACTGCCATTCACTTCTGGTGGACCAACACTATTCAATTTCCATAGGATCAATCAGGGGCAAATAATCATAGGTATCAACCAAGAATATTGTGCACTGACCACACCAATAACATGCCAACCACACAACAGTGCAATTACAAGACCTTAGGTGCGTATTTTTCTCACACAATATGTTTGTTTTAACACAATGGTTATAGAGTGTGTGCAAGGGCATCTGAATATATTCAGAATATCATTCAATCAGCCAGTGGGTCCCTGTGGTTAGCATAGGCCTTATTAGGCCATAATGTCTCCCGGCACTGTAGCACAGGCCCAGATGAATGGAAAAGAGAAATCAAGACTTACACGACAATTCCTAGTTTGGAGGGTTCATTTTTTTTCTCAGCAAAAAAGTCATGTGATTTCCCTTCAGTAAGACAACTACTTCCAGGAACAGTGTGATTCATTTTGAATGGAGCGCTACATTTTTATGCTAGAAAATGTAGTTAAGCACAGACACATACATCAGCATGTGTTTAGGGCAAGCTAAGGGATGAAACTGAAACAATGAATGAGAAAAGACTAAGGACTCTCTCCGGAACAGGCCACAGAGCCTGATTAAATATATCCCTAATATTCATTACTCTGTGTGTCTGAGGGGTTTCCGATAATCGGGAAAAAACTAACACACAGAACTCTGCACGAATAGTGAAGGGGGGAGGGAGCAGAATTTACATAAAAGAACATTTCATGAGATCCAATAACACATAACAGCAAAAAAATGGTTTTAGAAAAACAGCTAAACCAGTCGACTTTAAACCTTGAAGATAAGCCTGTTGAAGTGCATTTGATTCAGTAAGATATAAAGAGACAGGCAGCAATTGGTACAACAATGTGTGGGGGGGGAGTGGGGGAGGGATGGGGGGGTGATGTCAAAGAGTTCATTTTTTTTTTGTTTCATTTTTTGCATAAAGATCCTCTGATGCACTGGAGCATCTATAGGGCTCTGCCAAACTCCAGCTGACATCACAGATGCTAATTGGGACCAAGTTCAGAATTTCCACTCATTTGTCTTTGCCGCATAAATCGGGAGAAGTCAAAACAAGGGAGCAGCGAAAGGTATGATGGAAGGCCTTGCCAAAATATCTGTCCCACGTGGTGCCTGCCCTGAAGTAGTTTGCATTTCAGGCCTGTTATTTTAGCCCCTCACCTCCCCTGCTCCCGCGCTGCTCTCCCTGAACCTCGTCCCTTCCATGCCGCCATGCAGTTTAACACACACTTGTGCATCGCAGGGGAACGAGAACTTACACAAGTCGCTACTGGGAATACGGAGCCAGCCCCCCCCCCAGCCCTTTAAATGTTAGATTACGCCTCGCTACACATTCGGGTCCCTCTTGAGCTGTGGTTTTAGTGTAAGTGGATGACAAGGGTTGTCAGCTCTTCCCTCTAGCGTCGAGCTCAATGGAGAGGGCTGTTCTGGCATGGCCTCTCCTCTCCGAGCAAATCTGGCAAAAGCTGCGACTGCGGTCACAACCTCTGAGCGAACCCGCACTGTCCTCACTCTGAGGGTTTTGATACTCGCTCTTCAAACACGGGAACATTTTCTTAAACACCCACAAGCACGGGGCGGGTTCCAGTTTACTCGACATGCTACATGCATTCTAAGAGGTGCTACAAGACTTCGGGCGACCAGAGTGTTGGGCAAGAAAATTCACCGTAATCTACACTCCGAGAATCTACATACAGAATCTTGGCTGACCATCTGAAAATAGTTGGTTGTATATGTTCAGTCTCCATGACAAAATAAGAATCCATCTATATGCAGCAACTTCAACATTGCCATAAAAAAACAAGCAAAGCCACAAGGACATACATTTTTTAAAAAAAAAGGTGCAATCAAAATTATCAAGTAGTTTGAGTTTTTTTTCCTAATGGTCACATGCTATGACAGACACCTGGTCATTTTTTTTTAAAAAAAAGGTGCAATCAAAATGATCATGTAGTTTGAGTTTTTTTTCCTAATGGTCACATGCTATGACAGACACCTGGTCATTTTTTTAAAAAAAATCATACAGTTATAAAAGGAATGAAACACACTTTCAGAAAAAAAAAGTCTAGTGGACCACTTTGCCTTCCCCACTGTTGGGAGTACATCTGTTCTTTGCAGACCGTGAATGGACGAGGGTTGACCTGAACTTGTTTATTTTCCTTGGACTGTGGACATTAGAGCAGAAAAAAGAGCTGATTCACTGGCTTCCATAGTGCTGATTTTATTCTCCACACCCTGACTCTGAGTGGATCCAGGAAAGGACCCGCTGGGCCCGTCTGTCCTGGCACAGCCCGCCCTGTAGCAGAACAGGATTCAGTCTTCACCGATCAGCAGACCTGACTCACCATCGGGTGTTGGGTTGATGTGTCATAGCTGTGACCTTTCCCACTGCTATTTCATTATATATATATAGTCAGAAAATACTGTTTTTATTTTCAGATGCTAAATTCCCCTACCAGAGAAGCTGGGGTATGTCCTAAGAACATATATAAATAGCTTTTTACATTCTTTGGTAGTTGAGATGTTGAGCAGTAAAGCTAAAGATCAGTGGGCACAGCAATATTTAGGCTACAAAAAATGAATTTTCCTGGAGTAAAGCTGGAGCATGAGGGTGTACTCTGAGTATGTGGCGCTGTTGTCTATTGGGAATCAAAACACCAGCCGTCTATGTGTTTCATCCCAATTACAGCAAGCCTCCCCAGAGAAAGGCTTCACCAAAACACTGGGCTCTGTGCTGGTCCACCTCCGTTAGAAAACCATGATTTATTGACAGATATATTATTTTCCCAATTTGTTGGACTTTTCCCAATGCTTTTTCCATGTGCTTCACATTGATTTTGTTTATCTACACACTTATCTTTAATGAGACGCATCGGGTTACCAGCAACATGAGCATTAAGCCTTCATTACACCTGACCTGCCTGCAAGGGCCTTCTGCTCTTTTACTGTAGTCCCATTTCATATGACAACACAACAATGAGCTCCATGTGTACAGAACATTTTTTATAGTGTTCAAAGGTTCGATCTCTTTACGAAGGTATACGTTATATGGACATTCTTTTTTCTGACCGGGCTGTGTATCTATTGAAATAATCTTGTGTCATACAGAGTGAAGCCCGGTTTCCGAACAGACAGGAGGTGTTTTGCTACTGCGCCATCTGCGAATGTAAATCTCAATCGTAATGTCTGACAGAAGGTACTCTAGGGAAGAGAAACACCAGTCTCCTGAGAAGGAAGGAAGCAGGGTGGTTCTCTCCCATCTCCTGTGAACACTTCAGCTGCTCCTGTCTACGTGGATCAAGCAGTTAAACTGCATCAGAGACAGACGAGGTGGAGTTCACAAGGTCACTGGAGGAACAGGCTGGCCTGAAGATCGTTGACCAGGCCCAGGGAACGGCAGTGCCATTGGGAGGTCCTGCACTTGACCTTTCGTGGAGAGAGGAGAGTGGGTGGACAGTGAACTCACTCACTAAACAACACCATTAATTCACCTTCTTTTGAATTTAAATACAAACAACTGTAAGAGAGTGACGAAAACAACAGAGTGACAAGTTTAAATTCTTTTTACCAGCACTTGTTATTTCTCATTTGTCTTTTTTTCAGTTTGTAATGCAATGTGTGCTTGCCTATCAAATTTATTTTTGTTTGTTTTGTGGAAACAGTCTGACCCTTTCAGAATTCTTTCTCTCTTCTTTTTTTTCTTTGTCAAAATCAAACAACAGGTGTCTTTGTGGAGGATGGAGGGATGGAGACGGGGTTCTGGGGTTGGGGGATGGGGGGGGCATTGGGGGCTTTGAATTTCGGCCTTTGAAACTGATCTGGGTGAGCAGCTTTTCTCGTGCGTCTACCCCAAAATCTGCTGCTGACGGATGGACCACCCAACTCTCCGAGCTCTGTGGAGAGTGGCTCAAACCCCCACAATATGGTCATCAAGCCCTTATTATCACACAAGAGGGAAACATCTAATTTACTAATGTATTCTACAATGATTGCTTTGAGATACTAAATGACTGGTCAGAGTGAGCACATCGTAATACAAACATCCAGATTTCTGTCTGTTATATTTCTGTTACGGCAGTCATGATTCCTGTCAGAAAGACACAGAGATATACTGTTTTTTTTCTCTCTCTCATAGTACTCGGGTTTGCCTTTTTAAAGGGGGGAGGGTTGTTTCCTTTTTTCCCATAGGCTGTTCAAACTGTAAAGATTCCTTCAGGGTGCTCTGGCCACAGTTTTAAATGCCATACTCATTTTGTCACTGGTTTGTAGTCCATTTTTCAGGGCAGGTCAGCAGAGAGTGTTTCTTGGCTACGTCTTGCGTCAGGCTGAGACAATGGACTCACACCCTCTGTCCCATCCCAGGTTTCAGACCCCTTCACATTCCCTCCCTCTGAAGGTTCAGTCTCCACCAGCAATACTGATTCATTTTCAGCGTTGCCTTTAGCTTTGAGAAAAACAGCGAACGACTGAACAAAACCAAAATTTTAGTGCCCCGTCTCTTTGCCTATGCACCTAAACACTTTGTGTTTACATACTTTTTTGTCAGCTGCTGAGTATTCATAAACAAATCATAATAATGAATTAACTGTAGTAAACACATCATTAAAAAAATTACCATAACACTTTTACAATGCAGATTTAGTTTTGAACTGCACAGTTACTGCTCTCACTTTCTTAAATTGTCTGAGAAAATGGCAGTCCATTTACCATGTGTATACAATATAATGGTATTCCTACCCCAATGTGTGACATAATCAGTGTATGACCATAAAGGTTATGCCCAAGAGTTAACAGAATGAATCAAACATTGGAAAAAGGAAAACATAACATGCCAAAATTATGAAAGACATGGTTTTTGAAGACCTTAGCAATTACACTTACATCAAACTAGGGGTTTTGCCAAGGGGGTAAATTCCCTTTTGCCAAGAAGGGATCTGCTGACTAAATATCCTGGCAACCCAAAATCTTGAGATATCTGCTCTTCAACCATATAAGATCAGTGTTAGATCTTATCATGTACAAAAATGGCAGGGAATTTTGTGTGTTCCATGATATTATTGTGCTTTGGCTGGTCGAGACAACTACGTTTCCAAAATCCTAACCACATGTTACATGCCCAATGGGATTTGTAATGCTGTCGATCACTTTCAAAGGCTTCAAGGATATGGCCTGGTCGGTAATTAAATGGAGAGAGGGAAAAAAAACTCTGACTTCAATTAAACTGAAGCACTATGTGCCCTGTCAAACCAATCAAAAGGTTATCTGGCTCAGCTTTCGGTGTCTTGCCAGCAAGCAGCACCATTTCCTACAGTTTCTTGTTTTTGAGGCATTAGAGGTTAAAAACAATTCTTTCAAAACCAGAATCTCTCCTCTGTTTTTGTTTGTTTTCGCTTTTCGCTGGCTCCCACACTCACAGTGCCATGTGTTTGTGCAGTGTATGTGTTTTGTGTGCATGTGCGGCTGTGCGATGTTGAGTAAATTGAATTACCATAAAGCGCTAAACTCAAACCACAGATTAACATAAAAAATAAATGGAAGATGCTAAGGTTTGCTTTTTCTCATATATCTTATGAATCTCACTTTCAGCATAACTATGAATGGTAAATAAACTCAAACAAAAATCAACCATTGAAAAATTAATCATAGGCAAATAAAACAATAGATTTGGTCATGGAAAGTCAAGTCCAGGATTAATTTCTCTCTCTGAGCATTTTTGTCAAACGCTTACTTCACCCTGTGCTTTCTTCATTACTCAAAAACATCTGGCTCGCAGGTTTTGCTGTCTTTTACAAGTTGAGTAATTTTATTCCACTAAACAGAAAGAGGAAGGTCTTGTATCTGCCAGCACAGACTGCAATTACATCACGACCCTGAGCCCTTGTTCAACAACAAGTCAGGGAAAACGATCTTGAAGACAGTAATCCAGTACGCTCAACCCCTTTTCAAGGTTTTTGATACTGATTACTAATTATTTCCAAGTATCTAATCTCTCGTAAACAATCTCTGCTTTCATTATCTCTTAAACTGATTCACCTTGTGAATCTGATTTTCAAACACTGACCCAACAACATGTCCCCACTCTGGTCTGACTGATGCAAGCTGCAGAAGTGTGGCCTTAAAGGGAGAGCATACCCATGATGCACTGCTGTTTACACAACAGACAGTGATATAATATACATGTCATAAATTGAGATTCAGGTATGTGACACTCCGTAGGCCAATCTGAATTTTGACATCAGCATTAATCTCTCAGTTCCTTCAGTAAACACAACCTTTTTTCTGGCTATTTGAGAGTGGTAGGGGTCGGTCCACCGTTTAAGATATATTCTGTCGGCTGTGACTAAAACATAAACTAAAGAAATGGACCTTCAAGCATTAGAGCCTGTAGAGGTGCTTGAGGCTGGGCACTGTAGCTGCCGGTTGAAGCTGCAGCTAAATCATCTGTGGACTGTGACCAGCAGCCTATGGCAGAAGGTGGGCTGAAGTCAGCCATGGTCGGTTACTGCCGCATTAACTCCTCCCAGTTACATGCCCAGCCAACCACAAACCACCAGCTGTCTTCAATGAGCTGTCTTCACTGCCTGTCCTCTGTTCAGCGCTAACTCTATCCTGAGCCAAAGTCTGGCCTGCAGACTCATAGGCAAGTGTACCAGAGGGGCACACAGACCTTAGCTCCTGTGTGTGAGGCACAGACAGTGAAGCACAATTGCGATTCAACATGCAAAATAATAATAAAGAACTTAATAATAAGCTATATATTTCAGAGGTGATAAATAAAGATGTACGTATTGCCTATCATAAGATATATACTGCAAGCCAGCACTGTTTTCCAAAGGGATTTTTTTAGACTAATATTTAATTACTAAACATGTAACCTGCAATTAGAATGACCAGCTTTGAGGTTAAATAAAATATGCAGGCAGCTGTGGGTCCCATGGCTGACAGTTTGATTTCTAGTCACACTCTTACCAGATATGGCCAGGGGTCCATATTGGGATATCAATCACAGGAAAAAACAGGGGGTAAGGTGATTACACCTTATCATTGTCATTGCTTTCTTGTGACTGAATATAAGTACACGTCGTGTTCTTCCAAACGCAGGTAGATGTGATCGGTCTCCAAAAATATGTGTCACAAATCACAAATTAAAAAACATTTATGGCCAGTCATCACATGAATTTGAGGACTCACAATTGGAGCTGCCTGCTCTTGAGTTTGGGGTTAGGTTTACAGTTTGGTGGGTGGGGTGGGGGCATAACTGAATTTGGGTGGGAATAGTGGGTGGTGGGGGAAACAAATATCTAGTATAATATAAAAAAAAAGCTTTTAAACCTGATTGTCAATGAAACAGCAATGCAAATCCAGCAGCAGCCAGTGGAGCCAAAGCCAAAGCCTGTGGTGACAAACAGCATCACTGCGGTCCAGTACTTCCAACTGTGTAAATATAAGGGGCCTACTTCATATGCAGGCCTGATGTTGACAGGCGTGACAACCATAAAGCTGTGGTTCCCAAACGCTTTGAGCTCAGGATCCAATTAATGAGCACATACATTTTCTGTGACCTACTACCCATTAAAATGCAGGCTAGCATGTTTTTCACATGTCCAACCTGCTCTGCAAAGGCTGTAACAGCTGGCAAGCTTTCCTAAGGTCATGACAGAGTTAAAATACTGCATACAACTAACAGATAACAATTTGCAATAAACACAAACTATAACTATGTTA
Source organism: Albula goreensis (assembly GCA_022829145.1). NCBI lineage: Eukaryota > Metazoa > Chordata > Actinopteri > Albuliformes > Albulidae > Albula > Albula goreensis. The sequence goes on along the minus strand of CM040746.1, from coordinate 32,643,009 downwards.
TAGTATCCTGCACACTAGCAAAATGAATTCTCTGTGATCAACTCATGATCAATTTGAACTGCGTTTTTAGCCAAAGCAACAGCCATGCCTCCCCTAGTATTAAAAAATAAATGTTTCATAGTTTTTTTCAAAAAGCTACTCACAACAACTGGGGGAAATGGCTGCTGAAATTTGAATGACCATTCTTTAAATTCACATATATGTATTTTTAATTCAGTCATACCATGTATGTGTTGTTTCGTGGTGATGTTTCAATGTTTTCCAGCCCAGCAGCTGCAAACTGAAAATCAGCTTTATAGCAACTCTTTTACACCTAATGAGGTGTGCATGGTGTGTACTAAATAAACAAATAAAATAAATCAACTCGTAGAGTGCTTTTACTGGGGTGTACAATGTACAGTAGGTTATTCTCCACCTGTATCTCATGACTCACAGTAACCCTTCTCCTGACCCATCAGTAGGCTCTGACCCACAGTTTGGCAACCACTGCTGTAAAAGGAATGCTTTCAAGTATTTTTACTGTCAAGGTACTAGTTAATGAGCATGGGAAATAATGTCTTGTTCCATCATCTTAATGAGTCTGTGGTTTTATTTATTTTATTTGCAGGTTTCATTTCAGTACCGTGAGTCTTTCCATGCAACCAAGGGAATGCACAAGTTTCAGGTTTATTTATGTAGGTATGTATAGCGCATTTCAGTTTTACAAAAAAAGGGTTTAAAAAAGAGATACCAAAATGTGAATATGAAAAGCTAGATCCCTGGTTGTGTTATCTGGTTGTATTGAATATTTCATTTGTAGAAACATTATTCAGTATAGTTTGAGTTTAGAAATGGAACAAAGACATAATGGGATGGCAGCGCATATGGTGTAATGGTTGAAGAGCTGAACTTATAACCCGAAGGTGGCTTTGTTTTACTTCGTGGAGGGGTACTGGTGTCATGCACCTGTGTAATGTATTTCACCTGAGTTACTTTTACAGCAAATAACCAGCGGTAAAAAGGGATAATTTGACAAGAAAATAACAAAGAGGCAAAGTTTCCCAGCATAAAAGTGGCTGATATGGAGAAAATAATGTAAATAGTGTAGGTGATGCTTCTAGGCAACATCCATTCAGCTCACCTGCAACTCTTTTTCCCATCTGCGCTTTGTTATTTCGATCCATTCTTGTCTCACCTAGTTGGATGCCAGCAGGCTTACTCACACTTGCTCCTTCTCTTTCCATGTCATGGTTGCTGCTTGTGTAACATCTGCTAGCAGCGGTCTGCAATGTGTTCAGAACAACGCGTTCAGCTCATTTTAACTGGGTGCAAATTCTTACGAGTGTATTACACCTGTCTCGGGTACTGTGCACTTGCGGACTTTGGCAACTGCGCCCGCCATTTGCTGTGCACCTGAGCTATGGAACGAGCTGCCCGCTCAGACTCATATGGGATGAGGATTCTCTTTTGATCTTTAAAATCTAAACTGGAAAACTGTCTAACGTGCCTTGTTTTTACAGCTTGGTGTTTTCATGACTTGCAGCTGTCAATCGTAATTGCATTCAATAGTCTGTTTAGTCTCGTCTCCATTTTTGCCTTGTTCTGTGTTTTTTTTGATGCTACCAAAAAGGTATGGTAAGTGTCTACTCTTTTCTTCCAGATATCATCTTAAATGAGGTGAACAACGGTGAACGCTGGCAGTTGCATGACACATATGTGCTAATTAAAAGATGACAAGACATAACTGTGTTCTGTTTAGTAAACATCCTTTACTTTTATTACGTATGACTGCACTCAACAATCAAACACAATAAATCACACTGCCACTGAGCGACTTTCAATAAAGTCCAAGTTCTCAGTCCAGGTAAATAGTTATACCAACAACGGGGAAGCACTGAGTCAATGACGGAATAAAAGATCATTAAAAATGCTGAAAGAGTTCTCATCCAACCAAGACAGAAGGCAGCAAGTTTGAGTTTGTTCAGGTTCTGCATTGTGGTACGTCGGAATGTCTAAAAATAAAGGGAACATGAAAAGAATACTTACATCACCCCCATCTGAACTTTCCACAGTAATTAACTAATGTGTCTCCATTTGTCTTGCTCTGACAGTTCATGATTTTAAGGCAACTCGAGATGTTGGCTTTGCTTTGAAGAAAAAAAAAGGGTGGGGTGGTGGGGGGCATTTTAGCACCCCCTGCTGGCACCTTTGCATGTTTTTGCCATACATACCCTAATTTTGAGCCAAGATATGTAGCCTCAATGGTGACTGAAAATTGGGGTAATATGGTGGATCAAGACATCAGGGGCCCCTGGACCTGCCACAGCATGAGAGTCTGAAAGAGAGGGCAAAAGTTAAAAGTTAACCCGAGGAAAACCTTCGGTGGCTATAATCCGAGGTGAATACTTCCACACACACAACTCCGCGACCATCACACATAATTCAGCACTGGCAGTGTGTAAGTCATGTGAGGTTTGCCTGCCAAGCGCATAAACAACATTCTGCTTATCGTTCACTTCCCCAGAAATTTTTTTTAAAACGTCATCATTTGCAAAAGTCTAAAATAAACACAAGCGAAATGCAGAGTGTCATTAAGTGGACTGTTCATTTTTTTTTGGGTGGGGGGCGGGTATTAGGGAGGGTTTCCCATCGCTTCAAGAAAACAGAGTGCTCATTTGTCTTCATGTCTTAAAAGAACTGTGAGGCATCAAAGATTTAACTGGGCAACAACAAATTTTGGGGGGTTTGGTAGAAGTCGGAGGGCAGACAGAGGCTTGCAATTCACATAAGACTTTCCCACAGCCCCTTACTCTATTTCTGGCCTCCTCTCACACCCCCACCCCTCCTAGACTGATTCAGAAACCAGAGGCTGGTTAATGTGTGGCTATGGCCAAGGCCTCTCCAGGCAGCACCGCAGAGTCAAACTTTACAGAGAAAGTTGTGAAAGAGCCGAAACTACATAAATATTGCCAAATATGTTTATGTTTTAAAATTACACTCCCTTTAAACAAGGATTCCAAAATGAAAATGCCGGTATTTTAGGAACCCTTGTTCAAAATGGTGACCTTGTCCAGCAGGAACATTTGGTCATCGGCAAATAAGAAATGAAAGACTGTTTCACTAAGGAGAGGTGGCCTCTTTTTCAATGTGGATAACATTTCTCTCATGCAGACATTCTGTATCTCTCCCTGAGAAACATGACAGCTTCATGCAGCTGTGATCTTGTACATGTAAGTACCTGGACCTAAGGTGGTAACGGACCTAACAGCGTGCAGTTTTGCATGTTAGAGAGTGAATCTCCATAAGATTAACTCTGCTGCATTTAGCTCTTTCATTGGTAAGCTTTCGGCCTACTGCTCTGTAATGCAACTCTCAAAACAGCACAAGGAAATAGGGGACTTTGAAGGGAAACAGAGAGAGAGAGAGAGAAGGAAAGAGAGAACGAGAGGGAGGGAGAGCAAAGAAGAGAATGAGTGCAGACTCAGAAAAAAATGACCAGCTGGATTGCCATGTAAATAGTTGCGAAGATAGGTAGAGTTGGGCTGGTTGCCAAGGGTGCTACAAAGGGCTTCTAACATCTGTTTGAGGGTAGATTCCTGGTCTGCGTTGTAGAAAGAATAACACTCGTTCTCCTGGTGAGCTCTTTTCTCACCCTCCACCCCGGCTCACGATCACGCATGCGGTCCACTTTGCAGCGACTGGACCCCATGACAAATGCGCCCCTGATAGAATTGTTACAAGTTCCTCTTCATTAGATGGGGAACGGTAAGAAAAGCTTGCGTCCAAATTAAAACGGACAGAAATAAATAAATAAATAAACGAGTCAAAGACTCACACGTACATCAGACAGTTTCAGAATTTCTTCACGCAGCTGCAGCTGCAAATGGCTTTGCCAAATATCAGTCTATATCCATAAATGACCCCTCCAACAAATCTCAGCATATTTCCTGGGAATGCAGAGGATACCATTCAAGCAGCTAAAACACTGCGGCAGACAAATTGCACTGGACGTTACCGTAGATCACTACAAAAACTCTTTATCTGCACAGATCTGTAAATGTATCTGCAAGTTGCTGTGTTTTATTTATGATAGAGATTTAAGAGTAGATCAGGCACCTTGCCACAACTAATGTTAAAAATTGAATTAAAATAACCTCATTTTGCTCAAATTCTCCCTGGCAAAAGATGATTGCAGGACAGAGTTTTTATTAAAAAAAAAAACAAGCCTGTCCATCCTTTCAATGGTAATAGGCAAATACACGCAAAACACATACAAATAGATATGATGCAGATGATCACTGGGCCATAAACAGCAGACATGCTGTCTGTTGTGTACTGGGCCCTAGATTAAAATATAGGCTTTTTATGATCCCCAAGTAAAATTTGATCAGACATTTCAGGAAATGTGTGAACCACAAGCAAGAGCTGGAATAATTAATCTGCAAACCACACTCACTGCAGGCCAAGAAAAAAAGTAGGGGGTACTCAGCCGAGGCCATATTTTCATCAAAAGATAAATAATGGACAATATTTTAAGCAATGGGACAATATTGGGAGTCGTATGAGACTTGCTTGACATCTTATGTTATTTTTTGGTGAAAGCATATGCAAGTAATTTGTATAATAAATGTTGGTTTTAGACTGTGTTCCCAGCATTCTGGTGGCTTCTCCTCGTAGTAGAGAGCGCCATCCGTCAGTGCTTAAAGCAAAAGCAAACAAATAAATTAACACTATCTTCTCAGAGGATGGCCAAGGAAAGCAGGCGGTGAAACGCAACACCATTACCTAAATTCGCATGCATCTGTCGGCGTCCTCGCACATTTCTGGCGTAGCCTGTGGCATGCCCTTGAACGCGGCCTGGAGGACCACCTGTGTGAAAGGGGAGAAACGCAGTGTTATGTCTCTGCAACGGAATAATATAACACGGAATTCGGCTCTGCAAATAGCTCACAGCGGAGATCATTTTCCGCCACGGCGGCTCGACAAAAGGTAAAATAAGAGCAGATGATATCATTCTCTCTGGGAGCTGGAATGTCCTCCTGTGCGCGCAGCTTTGCCTCGCGCTCCCACACCGTCGGTAACCTTTTTAGCTGCGACGCAGAAAGAGGCACCTTCTACTGCGCCTCTTACCCCCACCGTCCCCCTTCCCCCACGTCGTCCCATCTCACGCGGACTCAGTGACAGGACATGTCATCGTGCCCCTGGATCACCCACTTTCGCGATGCAAACCACACCCATAATTCATCCAGACGAGTATACCCTATCTGGGATTCTTGGAAAGAAGAGACTTTGGAAAGGAGAGTGGCGTGGACCCCCAAACCGCACAAGAGCTCCAGCGAAACAATGAGGCCGCCTGTCTGATTTATGCTACGTATAAACACACGCATTTCAGCCCCTAAGTGAGCGCACATTTAAGAGCCCACAGCACGTATGGTATCGGTCTGACATGGTTTTACCACCTGTGGAATCTAGTTTAAAAAATAAGTCATCAAATAGATGGATTTCATGTGACGTGCACATGGCTGGTTGAAAATCAGAGGCAGAAACTTTTGTTCCCCCAAACAGACCCAGCTGGAGGATCTGTAAGCTTTTACGACCAAAGTCATTTTTTACTGATTATCTTTTAGACACAATTGTATGAGAAGGGGAAGTTGCCAAATTAACCACTCAAAATCTCAGACAGAATTTTTGTACGTATACATCTGTCGTGCATTTTTACCTTGTTTATGTGATAATCTCTAGTACTTATATTTCATGTACTGTGATTTTTTTTTTTAATCCAAGGTAGCTGCCCAGCTAGTCCATAAAGTTTGCAATCTACATGCGTGTTATGCTACAAAGCTACTGCTGCCTATTGGCCTAAAATCCAGTAAGTGAGATCTACAGCAGTCACAGCTAAGGTTTTATGGTCCATTGTCCTTAACCTACACATTCTCTGAAAAATAATCTGAAGACTTGTATAGGTTTTCACCTGCGCTCCTTTCCAATCTACTACAATATTAATAATGATAAGTGTGATAACAGGTGCAAGAAGAGGACCAAGTGGTTCTACACAGGTGTTTTGTCAGAATGTCACCCTGAGTTTATATTGAATTTACTTTGGTTGAAGCGTTACTTTCTATACCTGATGTGCATGCACACACTCTTATTTTAAAAACATTGATGGGGTTATTAGTCCTTTCATTCAATGCTCCTTTTGTGACCCTCATGCATGAAAAACTTTTTTCAACTTAGTTTCCCTTGAATAACAAACACTGTTTCAAATCCCTGTCTACTGCAGACACTGTCAGGAGCACAAAGTGGACCATCACTTCCATGTGACACAGTATATCTGCATATCTCCAAACCAACAGCAAATTAGGTACTTAAACTTTTTGATTCTGGAGTTAGGCCTAGCTGTCTTTATTTCATACCTTCCGTCAACTGGTTCTCAGCATATGGGAACATTTTCTACTCAACATTTTCTCTCAGCAGCCATAAATCCGCCATGTCTACTATAAAATATTGCTGACCAGCAACAGATGTAGCTATAGAAATAGAAAGGAAAAAATCAGAATTCAAATTTTACCACCTCTAAATTTTACGGCTGACACGAAGCGCACAGTCTGTGGTTCCCCCAACAAGCTCTCATTAATGGACAGACAGGGATTCTGAACAAACGCACCATGGGCCAGGAGATTGGCGCATTTCATTTAATCCCATTCTGCTCAGTAGGTTTGTGTGTTTCTCTGAGCGCAGATTAGCCCTACCTAGTTCCACTCCAGTTTCCTTAGCCATTGTTAATTTTGTCTCCTGCACCGAGATCAACCAATTACCACTTAACCAGTGCTGCAAGAATCATTTTATTTATTTACCATACTGACCTTGCTCTTGACTCGCCTAGCATTGAGCTGGTTGGGTTGTCGAAAGTGGTGTCTCATCCCTCCGCTGAGTTCATCTGACCCATTTAACAGCACTGTTATAGGGCCACACACAATGCACATGCATGAACCTGACCTGTTCCATTGTTTGCTTACATTTATGCAGTGGGGACATGCTGAAATTGGCGTTAAATTGTAAAATTGTGTATCATACGTTGCAGTGTCCTCTTCACAGATGTGAGGGCTGGTTCATGTAAGCCTGTTGTTTTCCCTTAATGGACAAAACATGATTCCTTGCAATGATTATCAGTCTTTTTCTATTATTACTTTTATAGTAAGTATGAATTTGTTTGTATTGGAGAAATGATGAGCAATAGGTGGAGGAAAGAAGTGTCACACCGTAGATTCAAGCCTACAACTGTGAGTGCCACAAGAGACTGATGTTCAGTGGAATGACAATCTAGAGCAATAGCAGACAACTTTTAGGAAAAAAAAAAAAAATAATAATGTTTTTTTAACTTCCACTCTCTTGCCCCTGACTTTGGCATTTCCTATCTGATCACAGGGGGGGTGACAGTAGTGTCAACAGCGCCATGGTAACACTTTCCATAAATGACAGACAATTTACTGCCCAAAGAGCCTCAGTTGTATCTGTTTGCATTTGCTTCATACTTCCTGTGTCCAAGAAACAAACTTGGCTTTCCTCCACTGGTCAGTTCAAACAGTAGTGATTTATATAACTGACATATGAGTATGATATATGTTGCTACACATCAATGAAGCTGCATTCTTCTGAGAATTCATTATTGTCCTCCATACAATAGATTCCTGTATGTTGAAATAAAATAGGTGGAAGGACTGGGAACAGGCCTCTGAAAACATTTTATGGAGTAATACAATAACACATATAATTGTTAAAACACGCAGAGGATATATAATCTCCTGCGTGCTTTAACAATTAGATGTGTTTTTGTTTTTAATGCCGTCTATCCAAAGCACTTTCATTTATCCTTGATGTTTTGTTGGAACATTTGAGTAATTAAGTCAGAGCATGTCTTTCTTTTGTTTCCATTTCATCCAGGACAGACAACTTAAAAGGGGTAAAAAACAACAAACAGCAAATCCGCTTTACCTGATTTTTCTGCAAGTGTGGGCCTGTTTTATATTGTGCCAAAAAAGAGAAAAATCCCCATCACACAGTATCACAAAATACATCTATTGCTGTTATTCAAGATACTTTTTTTATTAGACCTTTTGATGTATTCAGTTAAGCATGATGTCAGAGCTCTATGAATTCTCTTGGCATCAAAGGTTTGACATTTCTTTCCAGCGAAGAACATTGTCTTCTGAAGATGAGAGTGAGGCTCAGAAATGCAAGACGTACAACGGAAAGCCGCACCAACACTGGCTGCCATTCGTTTTGGAAAAGCTCTGTGTGCACAGATACTTTGCTGAGACCTAGAAACCCCAGTCATTTTTATAAATTATTAATTATGTATATATAAATATAATACAACAGCACTTGTTAACACAGGTTTGGAAACCACTCTCCGTTCATTTTTTTTTCTGGTGGGAAGTAAATATCGGTTTTCAATTTCAGGGAACCACACTGCCTCCTAAAGGATATACTGTATCTCAACGGAGAACGGTTTAATGTTGCTAAGCAGTATCTCCTTAAAGCGACTCGCTGAACATACGTTTGAGCGTGCATATTTTTATGCCACTTGCCACTGTCAAGTCTTTATTTATTTGAAAGCTATTTATGGTATAATCCTCCTTATGATATATAAAAGTGGTTAATGATTGTAGTTCCCTTAATATTTTTTAAATCAGGAATAGTTATTCGTGAAACATGCGTAAATTATCTAATTATTATAAATCACTGCGCTACACTGCCCCGTGGCCCCAGGCTAATTCCAGTGCTGGTCAGCTTTTGTACGATACGTCATCAACTTTGTCTGGTCTTTTTCCCTCTCAGATTCATGTAAGCTTATCCAACAGCTGGTTCAAAGCTATAGCACGACTGCCGAGGGAGAAGGCGAGGAAGCACCTGCTTCCAACAAGGAGGTGGAGAAACAGCTTTCATTTAAACTTCAAACCGAACTTCTCTCGTGGCTCGTAACGCGCGCACTATACATCGAATACCTTACAAGCTGCGGAGCCCGACTGGCCCTTCACGGTTTGCGCCGGACTGGATGGTGAACTGCTGCGTCGCGGTGTGTGTCAAAGAGCTAAGCAATTGGAAAACCATGCTGAGCGAGAAAGTTCAGGAAAAATGCGGGACAGTGTAGAAGACTATCAACTTCATAAATGGATATCGCACCAGGAGGGACTTTGTAATTGTGACTCGCGTCACCAAAGAAATAGCTATTTTTTCTTTACAGCCTGCCATCGACTCTTATTTATGTTTTATGTATCATGATTTTAGGTTTTACACAGGTTACACGTTTTTAGCGCACTCCAGAGAATCTATTAAAAAAGAGCTGCATGCACTCCGTCGTATGGTTTTATCAGACGCCAAAAAACCGCAGCCAAGAGCAGCTATGCTTCAGCGCCTGGGCGCAATGTGCAGATTCCATCTGAAGTTTCATACCACTGTTAATAAGATAGCGTTAGCAATTGGAATAACGGTTATCATAGCAGTGACAACAGCAGTGGCAGCATCAATCACAAAAGCGGGAGTGGAACTACATTTTTTTCCAGAAAGAAAATTGATGTGCGTAAAGTAGGGATGCCAGCCAGGCGTGGCTTGCATTTGAATATCCAATATGTGAATGCTTGGGGAGTATGTATATAAACGGCTCTTTCCATCTGATAAACAGGCATTTCCACAGTGATGAATAGCAAGGGACGATCAATGAAAGAATTGACGAACACCCATTCTAGCACGAGCGAAGTACTGTGCGGCGGATAAGTCTCGAGCACCAGCATCTGCATGGGTTTGTTTTATCTCTTTCGCAGTAGGCTGAACGTTGTTCTCTGAGTGGACTTAACTTTTAATTGGACAAACAGACCTTCCTACTGTGCGCGATGGCAGAGGTCGGAGGCTTTCTTGGGGCACTCGATTTGGATTTACAAGGTTTTCCTGCGCTGGGGAATATTCCTTTGCCGGAATCGCCTGTGGGCTTGATTGAGAGATTGGGACAGATTGAAGGGAGGTTGCAGCGAGGCTCTCTGACGGATTTTGGCCACCTGAAAGGCATTTTGCGCCGACGGCAGCTGTACTGTCGAACAGGTTTCCACCTGGAGATATTTCCCAACGGAACCGTGCATGGGACCAGACAGGATCATAGCAGATTTGGTGAGAAAATCACCTACAGATCAATATTTATTTTGATCAATCGATAAAAATTTGTATGCCTTGCTATCCCCGTTTATGTATTTCAGTAGATCAAACGTATGCATTTTTTCAATTACACATATAGCATACTACCAATGAACATTGTTATTGAATAATTTTCACAATTCAGTGGTTTTGCAGGCGTTTTAAAAGATAAAATAGGTTTAATTTTGATGAATTTGGTCACTATGCAGTAGTGAAACTTATGAAGCAAGTGATATAAACCAGTACTGTAATGTTTCAGCGCATGCTACATGTATCCAGTGTTTAAGAAAGCTAATTTTGAAGTCTGTGTGTAAACTTTTTCATTGTTTCGGGACAGCGATGATACGCTAATATCGACAGTACAGCTTGTTGTGTGTATGTGAATGGGGCATATTCGTTGAAATGTTCATGCTGCATCGTCTAATTCATGTCGTCTCCCCCTGTCATCAGTGTCGTTATTCACATTCACTTTTCGTGCAGCTTACTTAGATCCCTCAGTCTACTAGATCAGAGAGGGACGCAGGTGTCTTTCCTCTGCCAGAAACAAGCGAGCGGTGCTGGGCTGTTTCTCCTTACGAGCTTGTTCAAAGGATCCAACCGACACAGGCACATACACTACTAATTACGCTATTAATATAAATCATCCGAGGAGTGGTTAGAATTAGAATGGTAAACAAATGAGAGTAAGACTCAGAAATGCGTAGTTTTATGTCCGTAGTGTCCTTGCAGGTGTAGCTGCTTCCCAGGGTGAAACAACTCTAAATTAAAGCATGACCATTGAAGAATTCAAGGAAGTTTAATGCCTGCCTCATAAGCCAAAACAAGCGAGTTAACGGGATTGGGTGGTCCGTCTGTTTGGTGTTTGTCATCACCAAATCCCGATTGCGATGCATATGTCAGTAACTTTGGGAGACTTGGGTGCAACGTGTCTTTAATTAAACTGAATCAGACCTACGTTTTAGCACTGACAGAAAGACTGGAAAGATTTTTTGAGAGTACACCATAACTTTTTAACATGGAACTACAACTATATTAAGACATTTTATTAAATTACTCTTTCATATATTTGAAAACGTCATGCACCGTGTTTTTTATAAATTGGTCAAATTTACCCTTCCAAAACAAATACTTATGTAAATCCTTCTGGATTTTTTTTTTTTGGATATATTTCACTGAACCGCAGATCTGACATTAACCTTCACAAAGTAGCCGACTTTCTAAAGTGCTTGTAATTCATTTTAAACCCCTCCCACAACTCTGGAGCCATTCATAGTGTTTTAATTAGATAATTTCACCAGATCTTGGAATTAACAGGACAATTTCATAATCACAAAATATTCATATATACATCATATGTACCCCATACCCTCTTTCCAAGGGTTTTGTAGTTTGCCTGCAAGCCTGCGAACACGCTCTTTAAGTGTGTTCTACAGAGTCCCACATTTACTAAAACTCCCCTGCAGTAAAATGGTCAATGTCAGTTGAACTCTTTACAGACTATGAATGGGTCAAACATACTCTGTCAGAGTTCACTTACCACTGAACATTTTGCGGACCTCCACCACGGTGTCTCCTCTATTGTTGAGAGATACCCAGACCTGTGATGGTAAGAAATGTGATAAATCAAATCCCTTGGGGGTCTAGGTAGATTTTCTGTTCTGTGCAGGACGCAGAGTACACCTTCTCCCTATAAAAGCAAAAGTGAAATATTAAAATAATGAGCATATTGAGCAGGCCAAACGGTGCATTGTACATTTCAAGGAAAAGATCTGTCCATGGTCCTGGGCTGGTCTGGTCGTCGTCATTGAGAGCACATATCAATCATATCCATCACTCTTGTGTTTCACTCACAGTGTCACATTTATGTGTGATTCTGCACCTTTTTTTTTCAACAAAGTTGTTCATTGCGGAGTGAACAGCCCTCAGGTCGTAAGTTAATGCCTATCCACCTGATTTCAACCAAACATAGGTGGCACGTGTCATCTTACTGCTTGTCCAGAACAGTACAAATATAGCAATCATTATTCATATTTTGCATGCCTTGGTTTCCTATTGCTGGAGTCACATGAGGAACTATAGCAGTTACTAGGCGGTGGGGGATGGGGTAGGGGGTGGGGGGCTGTGTACACCAGGTTGTGTGACAAATGTGTCATGGATTTAGTTCTTCCTGTTGCCATAAACCTGAGTCTGCCGCACCACTATAGACAGGCAGCGCTGTCATCCTCTAGCATAACTGCTCCCCTTGTTTTTTCAGCTTATATAAACATACTTGATCACTGTTTGTAGAACGTATCTACAGGAGCTCACATTATGTACAAGTATGGCAAAAATCTGGACTGATTCAGCATAATATTAAATTAGTGTGGCTAGATCTCTGCTATATACAAGCAGGACACTGTTCTTAGATTATCACTGTTGAACATGAGTTCAAAAAGCTGGAGGCCAGCACACATGCCACTACCAATTAAGGTGAAAAGCGTAAGATAAAATTAATGATTTAAATTATAGGCAATATACCTTTTGTCACAAAAATAGTTATTGATCATTAAACTACTGTTTCTGCTTTGAAACTCTTTTCTGCACTTTGAATTTGGCATAATGTGATCTTTTGTTTACTGTGGATGCACAACTGCAGATTCCCATGCACCTATACTGGCAGGAAATCAGTCTGAAATAAAAGCTTCTTTTTATGGTTTGCTATTTGGAAAGGTTTGGAAGAACAGTCGTAAATGTAACAAGTTCTGTGCAGCTCCGACAGCAAAAGACTATTTTGGAGACAGTTGAAGAAGTCAGGCAAACACAATCCAGAACATCACTCTTCAAATATGCTGTGCATGTCTGATTTTTTTTGCACCTAACCTGAGTCTTTTAACCTTACAGTGTCTCTTCAGGGGTTTAGAACCCAGTGTGCTTGAGCAGTACCCCCCCCCCCTGCCCCCCCAGCTGCAAGGAGATAATTGCAAGATAGACAGTAAACTATTGTTTTTTTTGCCTGCTTCTCCATGCCTTTGAGGTGGGAGATTGACTGACTGACTTTTGTCTTTTTTTCTCAGGTATTTTGGAGTTTATCAGCCTGGCTGTTGGGCTGGTCAGCATTCGGGGAGTTGACGCTGGTCTGTACCTGGGGATGAATGCCCGTGGAGAGCTTTATGGGTCGGTAAGTCAAGCATCATACTCACACGCACCAGTACACCTTTCCTGCGTGCTTGGCTGGAGCTGGAGGGGCCGCTCACCTATATTCCACTCGACCATGTAGTGCGCCGAGCCTTGGAAACGGGGCTGATGCCTGATGCCTCCTACACCGGCATAAGGGAGATGGCTGTTCTTTCGTAACACAACAATGAGGTAACAGGACAGTGACGGTTACCAATTCATGACTAAAATCCTATCCAACTTGTTGTGAATCCACCTCACCACCGATATTTCATTACATTTCCGGTAGAATGCAGATGTGGGAAAAGAAAAAATAAACTGCGTTTCCCTTGAAATCCACAACACACTCCGTCATACTCAGCTAAACACTTTTGCCTTCCTGTTTGAATTTGGGACTTTACAAATATAGATATTTCATCACTGTCAATATTTATGTTACATGGTTTTTTTCCCTCTCCATAGTAGTTTTTACATGATTGAGGTCTTAGAAGGAATCGTTCATTTCTGCAGGCCTTAAGTGGCTGTCTTTTCTCTGTTAAGTGGCGAGCCTCCCTTTTTAGGATTTTCAGACTCATAAAAATATATTGCATAAGTACACTGAAAACTGATTCATACAAAGAAGACATACATCAATAGCTTGAAATATGAATGACTGTCTTTCAGTATGACTACACCTGTAAACAAATGCAAAAAAATGTAAATCTAATCTAAAAAATAATATTTTTGATTATTATTAATAAACTCTCAAACTGAGAGTACCCTTAGTCAATTGAAATGGTTTAAAACAACCCTCAGCTTGGAGAGATGTGTGAATAAATGATGGGTATGGGCTTTTTCAGCCTTCATCCTGTAAGATGTCTTGCAGAAAGGAGAAGGGGCAAGATGGTTGTAGTGCTCCGATTCCCTGATTAATGCTTCAGTGCCACAGCTGGGAAGTCTCTGTCTGTGCAACAAGAGAGGAAGAGTGCTGAGGAGGATCAGTTCACTTCAGTTCAGCAGTAACTTGAAACAAAATTAATAAGCATTTAGTCAGCATAGCTAGTATTTATCTACACTTGGATTATATTAAATATATTTTATTTCATACAAAATATTAATCACACTTCTGATTCAGGTCACAAACACGCGTAAATATTAATGCTGAAACACAGCCTTGGTTATGACCATGATAGTAGATTCTGGAGTCACTGAATAGTTTTCCTTCTGAGGAACGGGGCTAATAAAGCAATTCCTGATCAGTAGTGTCACTAACCTACTGTCATGGTCTCCAAACTCATGGGCATGAAAATTTAGCTTTTCCTCACTAAATATGCAAATATCAGGAAAAAAACGAGAGACACCACTGTGTTACTTTTCAGCAACCTGATAATTCATGCCACCACACAAACTGAATGTATACACAGGGTAACCAGATGCTCTGCTGCTTCTTTGCTGCAAACAATGAACATTTTTCTTTAACGTTACATCATATTCCCTACAGGCTATGTGTGCATTAGATTATATTGAATATGTTTTTACAAATATCATTTTCTATGGTATACTCAAAAAGTTTACCCAGTGAATTGTGACATTTAGTTTGGTTTAAAAAAAAAACCTTCGGGTGCAAAACATTTGCTACTACAGCAAATATAAACAGGTGTTCTACAAAATATCTTTGGATTGATAAGGGGATCATCTTGTAGAACAATAGGATGGAAAACTCAGTATCTGATGATGTCAGACACACCATGCCAATGGGTTGTGCAATACCCTCTGTATTTACAGCAAATATTTAACTCTGTGCCAACTGAAGATTAGGTACCTGCCATCCAATCAACTAGCACTGTGGCAAAGAACAGCCAATGCATGCCCTTAAAATAGTTAAATTAAAAGCTAAACGTTGTGAAATAAACACGCCTGGACTAAAGTCGAGTGTTGTAATGCGCTGAGACTGCTGCTGAGATTAGGTCACAGCATTTTATAAATTATGCAGCGATGTTAAGAGACATTTCACATTCAGTTACGTGTTCATTTATTTCAGTCTGAAGGCCCATGGTGGAATGCCAAGTACGGAGTCCGTGGGTTAGCCAAGCTCGGGTTCAGAAGTAGGTGAACGGTAAAAATGTGTACGTTTCCACTCTTTAACCACATCTTTGAGGTTTTTCTAGCTATTTAAAAATGTAAAAAAAATGAAGAAAAAGAAAAAGGAGCTGCCCTGGCACAAGTGCGTTTGTACTGAAGCCATGGCGGGGCCCGTCTAGCGGCAGGAAACGTGAAGCAGCGCCAGTGTCCAGCGGCGTTTCCCATAGCCTCCGCGCTGGCCCGTCCCGCCCTTCCAGAACGCTCTCACCTGCTGAACCCCTCAGCGGCTGGCAGGGTGGCTACGGCCACTGCGTCACGGAGGGGGAAGCAGACGCGCGAAGCGGGGCGGAAAGGTTAACGTAGCTGAGGAGTGATTTTTTTTTTTTTGTGCGCCAGCCTAAACCCTGCCTCAATTACTCTTCCACCCCCAAGCCCCCTGTCCACCCCCATCGTGACGTTCCCTCCAGCGCCTGCCAGCCTCGAATACTTTCCACTCCTCCTCCTCCTCTCCACTAACACTCGTCTGCATTGCAAAGCGTGAGATTCACCCCTTCATCCTTTTCCCATTTGCCCATCTGTCTCTGACACGGGCGTTTTTTGTTTTAATTTGATCTGTTCATGAAAACAGGGAAGATGAGAATAAGAGGTATTCGTCCAGCCCTGATAACCTCAAACCTCAAAATAAAAAAAAAATTAAAAAACTGTCACTTATCTCACCCAACCATAAGGACATACAGTGCTTGCCACACCAAGGAGAGGTCAAGCCAGCAATCCACCCAGAAAAATAATATAATCACTGACCTGATTTTTTGGGTCTGCACCAAAGTATCGCATTTCCAAAAATGCTAATTTAGACATGGGCCATAAAGAGTTCACTCTTCTATAGCCAGTCTGAAGCTGGGAACATCTCAGATCGGTCACTGTGCTGTTTATTCACTGCACGTCCTACATGGAATGGCAACTTACCTGCACAATTGGGAGCTGACGTCACACAATCAATGTGTTTTTTTTTGTATAAGGATTTTTTTTATTTCAGAGAAATATTTTTAGGCTTGAATGGGACCAGCATAAAAAATAAAATAAAGTAATATATGAACTGCAAGATATCAAACTGTGCAAGGCACTGGTTTAAATTTAACTGGTCTGGGTTTGTTCGGCATGCCCTGAGCTGTCTGACAAATGCAAGCCTGGCCACCTCTCTCTCTCTCTCACTCACTCACTTTCTCCAACTGACTCATTCTCTCTCTTACAAACACATTCTCACAATTTCTCCCACTGACTTGCTGTCTTTCTCTCTCTTTTCCTCTTACAGAAGAAGCTGACAGCAGAGTGCGTTTTCCGGGAGCAGTTTGAGGAGAACTGGTACAACACCTACGCGTCCACACTCTACAAGCACTCAGACACAGGCCGTTTTTACTACGTGGCCCTCAACAAGGATGGCTCCCCTAGGGAAGGGGGCAGGACTAAAAAGCACCAGAAGCTGACCCACTTCCTGCCCAGGCCTGTAGAGATCGAGAAGATCCCGCAGGCCTACAGGGACCTGTTCCAGTACAGGTGACCAGGTGACTCTGGGTTACCTGGGTTTGGGGAATAGGCTTGGGGGTGAGGAGGATGGGGGACAGGGGAGGAGAGAGGAAAGGTGTTGACGCATAGGGCAGGAAAGGGAGGTGGGGGGGGGGGGTCGACACTCTTCTCCTCACCCAGTTGTGTTTGTGTTTCTCCCCCTGGTCCGGAGGACATGCTCTCTCTCTTGCGGTTGCTGTTATAAACATTATGTGTGTGTTCCCGGACGTGTCCGCTTCCCTTCCCTTAATGCGCACGGAACCACAGGACGGCAGGACGCATTTATCTCACAGCTTCACTGGTGCCAACAGATGTCCTGCAGCGCGAACAGGAGCTGGCAGGAGAGCCCTGTGCCTGCTGGGTGTCACTCACCCTGACCCTGACATCCAAACCACCTGCAACACAACGTCATCCCGTGAGGTTACTTTTTTTGTTTTTTCTTTGTTTTTTTTATCTTTGAAATACAGAAGCCCAGTGTTTTTTTTTTCCGCTTGCTCACCACAGATTAACTGTCACTGAGGCTGTCTTCATCCTGAAGGACTAATATACTTTGATAGTCCAGTGTCAACAGCAACAAGGGGCGGAGGCTGAGGTGGTAATGCCAGATCAGACAATTAATTGTCTAATCAGAGGCAGTGCCTCCCCCCTTGGGGCGGGGCTTATTTTGGTAGCAGTTCAGAGCAAGTACAAGTAGCAGTACCAATGACAACCTAGACTATGAGAAGGTGACCAATGGGAGATGGGAATGAAGTCAGAGCTTTGACAGCTTCCCGTGTCAGGTTCGTAACTGAAATGGGCTTCTCAGTTCAACATATTATAACAACGCAACTTCCATGGATGAGCATTTCTAATAAACCAGCAGTCAGTCAGCACACTCAGCGAATCATGATCTTTTGAGGGTGGGCACCGAGTCACAGGAATGGGCGCATGACACTATAAACCATGCCAGCCAACCAAACCCACCATCACAAATCTGCTGGCACCAATCAGATTTCAGAAAGCTGAGATCAAAAACGTTAAGAAAAGCTATCCAGAAACTCTGTCAGAAATTGAGTGCTTGGAACTGAGACTAAGACACACACCTGTACTGGCCTGTGGTGATCCCAACTTTGCTCACCTTCTATACACCCCTGCACCACCCAAAAAATGGTCAGATGTCCAGCCAGAATGGTCCGGTACCCTGCTTCCGCTGCCGAGCCTGAGCCAGATGTGGGCAAGGTCAGAAAGCTGCATACCACTTCGCCGACCTCTGAGCTTGTTGGGGTTAATTGCCGGGGATAAAGGCAAAAAGAGCATAAGGCTATCGTTTGTCACAGAAGACAGCTGGAGGCAATACCAACTCTGCTATTTCAAGAAAAGTTTCACTATTCTGACAATGGAGGAAATCTAGACGGTCCTCTGGGGAGACGCCAGCGCGTAGTGTGATGTCACCTGCCACACCTCTGGTTCTGGCTGTGTCACAGCAGTTGAGGTGAACTGGGTCAGCCAGACTTAGCTCCAGTGACCCAAGCCTGGTTCCAGCTCAACAGTGACAACAGAGTAAAAGACCCTGAACTGCTAAGAACTCTATGTGAGCGGTCATTCAGCGGAAGATCAAGCCGCAGGTATAATGTAAACCATAAATGTACTTTGGGGATGGGGTTTTGACAGATAGAGAGGCAGGGGCGTCGTTTCAGTATGGGAAGGTATGGAAGTTTCCTTATCTTAGGTTGAAAGTCACATTTTGGAAGATCTTACAAAAGTCCACTGTAGTCTATTACTTTCGTGACATAATTGCCATAGGCCAAAAATTCAGTTTCTATCACTGATTTTGAGTTTTACTCCCTGCCCACTCCTCCCTCCCCCCCACCCCATCTCCACACAAAAATATAATTCTTAGGCATATTTATCTTGACTGCAAAGTAGCTTTTAGATATTTTTATAATTCCTGTTGATTTAAGGTAATGTCACCTGGCCATACCTTAGGTCTTGCTGAAATGACGCCTCTGCAAAGGAGGACTCCAGGAGTCAGTATCGCTGCGCAACATATGCAGCCACTGCGCAGCACAGTGCAGTCGTGCCTCACTCACTATAAGATTTTGTGCTCAACCAAAAACGGCCAACAACATGGCAGGGTGAGGGAGCCTCTGGTCTCTGGGGGGGGTATGAAGTCAGGAACTGTAGCCTGGATTGTACTGACAAAAAAGGAGACAGAAAAAAACTCAAAGGGAGTGGCCATGAGAGAGAATGAAAGGGAAAACAAAATATTTCCAAGGGTTCACCTGGCTCCTTCTCAGAGCTCTGGACCAGAGAAGAAAGGCGAAGTTAATCTCCTGTGGGAGACGTTCTAAGATGGATGGGCACTTAGCACCAATCTCAGAATCATCTTTCCTCCTCTCTCTAAAGTTACTTTAGTCTCTGCTCATCACATCGAAAAGTAATGGCTTACATATTATCATGTGGCTTAACAAAAAAAAAAAAAAAAATTACTAAAAAGGCCAAAAAAAACAACCTAAAACTATAGAAGCTGCTGCAAATAAGCTTGGGTCTGAGTGCCTTCCCTTCCAGAGCAAAGCATTGGTGCTCCCACAGTGGTTATGTTATGTGTTATGCTGGCTTTCTGAACTGAGTCTGACTTGTAATGTTCAAGCTGTCAGGAACGTTACGAACATGTATGCAACGGTGGTGTAAATATGGACGAAACCTATTTATAAGATGTACAATATATTTATTTTATACATATAAATATATAAATATATTTATTTATTGCAAAGACTTTATTTTGTAATTTTGAACTTGAAAAGTTAACAGAACTGTAGATTCCTACTGAAATTATAAAGAAGAAGAAGAAAGAAAAAAAGACTTCAAAATGAATTGAATGAATACGACAATAAAATTGTCCTGCTTTTGAACGTTCATTGTGAGTGACTGTTTTCGCTTGGGAAAGGACCCTCTGTACTAATTAAAATCTGCTTGTGAGAAACCCAAGAGCTGATTGAGTTGTCTAAATGCATTTCTCTCAGCTAACATTGTTAAGTGTGCTCGGAATGGAGGAGGGCCAGTACGGCAGCCCTCCCTCAAATCAGGAGAATGCCTGACAGAGCCCTTTTACTACAACATGTGCATGGCCACAACCAGTCTATAGCAGGATCACCTCTGGCCGTATTCCCTCGTAAAAGCTCTTCACTCGGTCATGGGCCATAACTGAACTGAAACAACAAAGCTTAGTCTACATTTAAGACAGCCTCATGCCCCCTTTTTACAATACATAAAACAATAATAATAATAATTTGGTAGAATCTGGCCCACACTGGAGTTTGCAAATACTGGTCATCAGCTCTACTCTTTACCACTAACTGTTCTAAAAGCAATCCTCTGTACGAAGTCATTTAACCTGAGTCTGCATATCCTGCACTTAAAGGATGAAATCCCATCCGTGAATTTATTTATTTATTTTAAACTTCTCTCCCTGAATTGGCATTGGCAGTGGAGGAGAGCTGCACAGCACTCTCAAAGCGCTTCCTTCCCTCTCCTGAGATCTGTACGTTCGACGATGATGTAAAGAGAGCGCTTTTGGCCAGACTGCAGGAGGGCTCCCTCTCCACTGGCTCACCACAACGCGATAAAAGAGTGACAGGCAGGATGGGGCCTTCCTCGGTTTTTTGCTCTCTTTGCCTCAAGAAACGAAGGCTGGGCCCAATGAAAATCAAACGAGGATCTGGCAAACTGTGAAGGCAGGGAGTTGTTTACTTCAGCTGCAGGCCAGGCAAAGCCTCCTTCCTTTAATACATCACAGTCATCATGTTTGCCCATTGTGACACCTTATATTCTTTTACTTAACCCTGCCCTCATGAACAATTATACAATTGGCATTTCAACCCAGCCTAGATGTGGATTTACAATAACCTCATAACCAGACAGGCCATGAGATATTGGAAAGTAATCAGCCCAGTGAATGGCTATTGAATTTACATTTTTTTTCCCCTTCACTTGTACAGGTCTGTGGGACAGCACTATAATGGTTAGGAAACTGGGCTTGTAACTCAGTTTCAGGTTGCAGGTTCAATTCCCAGACATTGTTGTTATACCCGAGAGCAAGGCACTTTAACTGAATCTATTTAATAAAGTAGCAAGGTATTGAAATGGATTTTATGTTAAGAAAGCTGTAACTGTAATTGCTCAGTGTAAAAGTGTCTGCGAAATGTAAATGCAACATGCGTATGCAAGCTGTTCTGAGAACAGTGATGCCGGATCTGTGGGTGAAAGCTGATGCTTCTCACCGGCCGAGTTGGGTTTTTGGGGGGTTGGGGGTTACCACACTGTGAATCTGGACAGCCAAGTGCTAATCTGGACCTAAAGAAAGGATGGGATCAACATTTCAACATCTGCAATAGTTGTAATGTTTTCTCCTCTGGCAGATTTTTCTGCAAGCTGCGAACGCAGGCTCCCCAGAGAGGTACATGGAAAAGAATAAGGGGAGGGGGGGGGAAAAAATCCCTGGCAACCACAGAAACGAAAACAATACCGGGTAGAGAGAGAGAGAAAAATCTGCACATGAAAGATGGGGGCGGGGGTGGGTGGGGGGCAGAGGGGCTGAGATAGACACTAACAGTGTGAAAATTGAGTAGGATCCAGAGAAGACCCATCTACGCAATATTTTCACTGTTGGCTACAAAGAGTTTTGCGAACAAAAAAAGTCAGATTTCACAGATTTTGTTAGGTCTGCAGCGTAACGCTATACTGGTAAGTGGGTCAAGACCGGGCTCACAATGATCCTAACAGGCCGACCCGACTGGAGGACAGTTTAGCAGTAGTTGTGTCGTGACATCCAGGCTGTTAAAAAAAAAAGCTACATCTAAGAAGAAATGAGTCACTATTAATGCATTCCAATGCAATGAGGTCATAATTTCACCTGCAGCTGTATACTGGCTAGTTTCAAATATTTTTGCCCGCTATATTTCAAACTAGGACAGAAAGAAGAGAAATACAGAAATTGAACATGCAGACCTGATTTTACATACTCTGATAGATATATGGCCCGGCCAGGGTCATGTCCCCTTCTCAAATGAGGACCATAGCTCGACTTCAGGGGATGAACTGTTTTGTCAGACTATCGCGTGGCACCAGTAAAATGGATTCCTGAAATACGCATGAACGTCGATGTGCTCCTTCGCTCCTGGGAGAGATTTTTTCCCCTTATTCTTCGTTATCTTGGCCCTCTGAGAAGAGGAAAAGTTGCTGTGCTGGGCACCTTTCAGCTTTTGCTTTTTTGCACTATGTAAGTCCTATAATAAATCTGACAGAACTCCATTTCGCCTTCTGCAGTCTTTTTAGTAGAGGCTCAACGTGGCCTTCGCCGGTTCCCACAGTTATTCGCTCAGGCTTCCTGCACCTGTGGTAAGCAAACTGTAAATTACCTCTTCTTTCCGCTTTCAATCCAGTTTGACAAGAGAAATTTGAAACTCTTATTTTATCCAAAAAGAAAAAAAAAATATTCAGGCGCAACTCAGACTGGGACACATCTCAAAGTCGTGTATTGACACCTCATGGTAAACAATGGCAAATGAGGCTAAGCTTGGCATTTAGAGATCATGTTTGAGTATATCTTTCAGGCACAGGAGAAGTCTTATATGAATGCAAAAACCACCTCAGAAATACAAGAAAAATGGCCTTTTGGTCACTTTATTAAATGTAATATTAAATACTTATCTAGTAAATAGCAGATCAGATTAATGGCAAAACAAGGAAGTGTATTTGCTAACATGAGAACATTCTTGGGAGGGATAAAAGTTCCTCTACATTTCTTAAATACACCTTGTGCAATCGGGGAGTGATCACCCCCCCCACCCCCCCACAGTCTCTGATAAGTGAGGAGAATGTTCCTCAACACCACACATCTACGCTTGTTTAGCATCAAAAGCGAAAATGTGCGAAGAAAAAAAAACAGCAAAAAAACAAAAAAACAAAAAAAAAAAACAAAACACAACACAAGTGGAACAAAAATAAAACAAACGAACAAAACAAAACAAAAAAAAAAAAACAGGAAAAAACATTAACTGTACCCACAGTACTATGGCTAGGCAACACTTTACAACAAGAACTGGAGGTTACAAAAGTCCAGAGAATCCAGCAAGCAGTTTGAACAACACGGGCATTCCATACCATGATTAAGCAACAACTAGCGTAATCGCCTCAAAGCATAATACAAAAGAAAGAAAAAAAGAAGGTATTCAACATTTTTTTAATCATTTTACAAGATGTTCATAAACTTCACATAAGGCCATAATTTTTGTTTTTCATTCGTTTCTAGGGTTTGGTAACAGTATCTCCTGGAGAACCAGTTACCATCCAATTTGCCAGTTACAAATTCATGAAGGATGCCATTGGGGAAGGAAATGCTCCAGCTCCAGCTTAAGGAGGCAAGATATTCAAATCACAGAAAACAAGCAACAGTATGGTCCCGTTTAAGTGTGTTTAGGCTTTTATGTTAGACTTTCATATACGGTATAAAAAAAACAAAACAAAACAAATAAACACTTTAAATTAACAGCCTTCCTTTGAGGGGAAAAGCAAATTCAGTTATGAAGAATGACACAATGCTTCAAAGCATTTGTGAGGTGGGGGTTGTGGGGGGAAAACAGTTTTTTTTTCTTTTCATTTTTTAAAATACCTGGAAAAATGGGAATAAATTGAATAACATTAAGGCTATATATACAACAATTTCAAATAAAATTGCAAGACCCCTTCACACTGTCCCTCAGATGTTTTTGCATACTTCGCTTGTGTCGGGAGGGCGGCGAGAAGAGCCACAAGGAGGCGCTAAAAGTGGATTTTTTTTTTTTTAGTTATCGTTCTGCCAGTCCAGAACCCGGGTCCAGGTAGAGAGGTGGGGGTTGTCGGAACAGGCTCAGTTGCCCTTGGAGGACCCCGGGTTTTTGCCCATCTGGGGGTTGGGGGCACCCATGCCTGGCAAGGCCTGGGACAGCTGCCCGCCGAACTGCTGGTACAGCCCCAGAAGGTCTATCTGGCTCAGCCCTTGGGCTCCCATCATGCCGTTCTGCAGGGCCAGCTGGTTCAGCAGGTTGGCACGGTTCGCCATGGCGATCTGCTGCTCCTGCACCTTCCTGTTGGTGATCACCTTCTGGACGTACATCATAAGCTGTGAGGGGACAGCAAGAGATGTTGTGTGAGAAATGGAGGAAAAGAGAGGAGAGGGGTTTGAGGTAGTCTCATTTGAAAGTAAGTAATTTCATTTTCTCTGGTACGAATCTGGCAAAATGAATCTGAGTGCACCAATAAACTTTCAACCGGGCTATGCCAAAGAGAAATAAATGCATGCGTTCCAGATGCTCTATGGTAGACTGAGCGCCAGGGGTCGAAAGTATGTTTGAGCTGATGCAAGGCTGTGATTGGCTGGGACTGGATGATGTGGGAGGCTTACCGTCTGCTGCTTACTGAGCACGTCCCGGTACATGGCCTCTCGACGCTTCAGCTCCAGCTCCACACTAGCTTGCCGGCCCAAAGCCATGGACTGCACCTGCGCCTCCGTCAGGTTTGGGTTCTCCTTCCACTGCAAGACAGTTACAGGCCTGTTTCACTCTGCTAACTTCCCACTTCTGCTGTTTACCTGCTACACATGAGTACACACCTTCTCATTACCTCTGACTTCTTCTCCATGACAATCTCCCTCAACCAACCCTGCTTCCAATCCATTTCCACAACCCCCACTACTTACTTCAGCCCTATGTCTGTCCCTCAACCCCCTTCACCCAAACTCTTCACCCATATGTGCCACCTCACCTGTGCCTCACCCAGCCTTCACCTGTCACTTCAGTCCAGTGTCTGCCCTTCACCTGCCCCATGCTGTGTATTTCTCCCCTTCCTCTCCACATCTCAGGACCACACCTGCCTTCACCTGTCACTTCAGTCTAGTGTCTGTGATTCACTTCCCCCCATGCTGTGTATTCCTCCCCTTTCCCTCCCCACCTCAGGATGTCAGGCTCACACCTGCATCTGCCACTCAGAAACAGGGGAAGCCCAGTGCCCCCATCTCGTCACTCACCATAAGGGAAATGGTGTCTTCCAGGGACTCTCTGGGCAGGGTCTGCAGTGCATTGGAGGCTTCCAGCACCTTTTGCCGGCCTTGGTTTAGCAGGTCCTGTTAACCAGGATCAGAAATAATTATTAAAACAGTGTGAGTAAGAATGTAAACCAAACAATTGTGAAAACTACTCTAAACTTGTAGTTTGACTTTTTTTTTTTTAAAGGACCAAAGGAGTTCTGGGAATCAGCATAGAGAAATTTGTGTAGAGATTCATTCAAGTCTATTCACAAGAGGTTAAACTAGCGTCTGGAAATCAGAACACACCCGTTTGCACTTTGAGGGGGGAAAAAAACCCCAAATATTAAAATCATATGCTCACTGTACATTTAACCCACACCCTTACTTGATATAAATCTGTGTGCTGACACATAAACATGTGTAAGTCTTTGTGCAGGCATGTGCCTTTGTATGCATGTGCATATACGTGGCATGATGAGAGTGTCTTTTAAAGCTTGAGAATGGTAGTGCCAACTGTCATTTGTGGAGAACCAACTGTGATGCTGCCGCAAATGCTTGCGGGATTAGCGGCGGAGCTTCGGAATGTCCATGGTGTGAATGCGGCGCGCGGCGCTCACCTCCAGCTGCTGGTTGCTCATGGCAGCCAGGGCCGCCACGTTGAAGGGGAAGTAAGAGTTTGAGGCCATTCCCATGTGAGGGTAGGCCGGCTGGTTGACCCGAAGAGACAGACCCTAGAAGACAAAGAGGGCCACCCGGTTACAAGATGGATGACTGCGATCTCAGGAGAACCCTACAGACACACATTCCTCTAGTTAACATTCCAAACAACCAAATTTAGACTTCGAAGTTTAAAACATGAGATAGCTTCAGATGAATCTTTCCAGTCAAGGAATCCTTTTAGAGATCTTGCCTGCAGAGGACACAGTGCAGGGGAAAGAAATTAGCCTGTCCTTTTTTTTTTTTTTTTTAAACCTCCTGACTCATTCAGCTTGAGTCACTGCATAACCTTTTTTTACATTTTTGGAAAGCTGTATTGAAGGTACAATGTAGTATCAGAATTTCACTTTTGGATACATGAGCAGTCAGGCCTCCGGTAACCCTGCCTTAATGTTCCTCCCACGGTTTCATCTGTTTATCTCCCGTAAACACAAACGTTCCTCCTGTAAAGGTCAGCGAGACGGTTTGTGTTTGCCTGCAACGTTCTCGGGACCAGATGCACTCTGGCTCTTAAATTCCCCCTCCCTCCCCCGCCCCCAATCAGGCCCTCTCTCTGTGTCTGAGTGTGCCTGCATTGGCCTGTATGTTTGCGAGTGTGCCTTTCGGTTATAAACATGCACCTGCACTGTCCTGCGACTCGCACAGCTCTTGGTTTTTGAGAGGCGCAGCTGGCCCTGTCAGTGCGTGACACATCGGGGAAGCGCTGCGCCCTCGCTGGGTGGGCCGATCTCTCCCATCGCTGCGGGAGCACCCCTGCAGAACACTGACGGGGCCCGAGAGAGGCGGCATGTGCAGATCCAACCCGAGCTCAGGCCCACAGGCTACTCATATGGAGCCGGAGGGCTCTGTCAGGGATGTGCAAGCCTTGTTTGCAGTTGAGGAAAAGGTCTGAACCCAAAAAACATGGTAAACTGTATGCTGTTTGGGCTGGAGCAAAACATGTTTTTTTTTTTTTTTTTTTACTGCTTCCTGCATTGACAGTAAGAACTGTGCATGTGGAGTCCAAAGGCGGGTAGTCTGCATGGACTGGTTCTCCATTTGGGGGCGAATAACATGGAGCTCCCAGACCAGCTGCTCTACAAGTGCCGAGGTAAAGTGTGGTGAACCTCAAACTAGTGGTTGGGATTTTTAAACAATTTCTGCTACTGTTTACTTTCACCGTTCAATTGAACCATATGTCAATGCATAAGAACATGCAAGCGACTTCCCTGTGAAAGTTCTAAATACCGACACTGGTGAAATTTTAGTCAACCTCACATTTTCCAAGACATTATCAACCTTTACTTCTATTACATCGTAGACATTTTAGTAGCGTGCATGTTTAGTCTCTTCAGGACACAATATAGGTGTAATATTAGTAAGCCCACATTTTATTCAGTGAATCATCAGCCTTCTGTGTGGGCTGTTGCAATCCATTCTCATTAATAAATGATACCCAATCAAAAAAAAAAGCAGGGTATTAATCTTTTTTCTTTGCAAGTAGATTTAGGCCTAAGTAAGTCAAGGTTCTCAACCATCTTTTCAAATGGAGTTTATAGCTGGGCTGCACATGGGTCTGGGACAAAAAAAAGTGGCAAGGGTAGAAAGAAGCCATTGTAAAACCGAAATATTGTTGCCCCACAATAGAGCAATTCTGTTCCCTTTCAAACAGAAGAAAAGAGGGGAGGAAAAAGGAGCTTAAGATCATAAGAGGGGGCCGAGAGAGCAGAACAAGAGGTTGGAAAAATAATAATCATTAAAGTGAATTACAACAGCGAGCGGACTCTAGGATTACACTGCCTCTGTGGAACTCTGGGTCCCACGCTGCAACCAGTAATTCCTCTCCAAATAAACTCCATTAATTAGCCGATGACATGTTCTGCTGGGGGGTGAGGGGGTGGGGGTAATCTGGATACAATGGCAGGAATCCTGAGGGTGGTTCATAGGGGTCCAGTGTGCACATAGGGGTTACCGCTGCAACTTGTCCCCCCCCACCGCAAAGTAGCCCCACCCCTCCCCTCCCCTCCCCTCCTGTTCGCTCTCTCGCCCTGAACCTTCACGCACCAGAAACTGACAGAAATAAAAATCACACTTTTGATCGCCGGGCGTTTACTCTGGGGAGATGAGTTCATAAGCTGAAAAGCAGCCGTTCCCCCATTCTCTGCAGCTCGGCCATGAAAGAAAAGGGCTCCAACAAGGAGCTCTTGACAAAGTGCTGGCAGGGAGGATTCTTGGTACCGATTTAACCAAGTTTTTAAAAATTTATGGAGCTTTCCGTTCACAGAACCTCCTGGCTGCGTACAAGATGAGTTTATTTCCGTTTTATTAATGAAACAGACATCAATTTTTACAAAACTAATGCTAACAGACAATTTTTACAAGGCTGGATGGTTGACTGGTCCATCTATAAGCTTGGCTTTCTCTCTGAAGGCCAACACATACAGGACTGACTACTGCCGGCCAGATGGTTGGCCAAGAAAACCCGCCTATTCTGCCATGTGAGTTGGGTTCAACATGCATAATCTTGGTTGGCTGTTGGCAAACTGGTTTAAAACACTGAGTCAATCAGAGGTTTGGAAATCAAAGAGTCTTGTGGAGCATTTGAGCTTCCATGAAAAGTTAAGAACATAGCAAAAAAAAAAAAAAAAAAAAAAAAAAAAAAAAAAAAAAAAAAAAAGGTACAGTCAGCACCTTCAGACATTCACTACATTAGTGCTGCTCAACTCCAGTTCCGGAGGGCAGCAGTTTATGCAGGTATTTGCTCCAGCCACACACTACACAGAGTTCCAGGGGGTGAGCTAATTAGTGAAATCAGATGCTGTAGCAAATACCTGCATAAACTGTGGCCCTCAGGACTTGCACTATGTAAAATTTAAAGGGAAGAAGGAAACCCTGAACAGTCACTAAAATCAAAAGCAGTGAAAGCACCAGCACATTTTTAGGGTTTCTACAAAACAGCTAATCTGCCACACTTACACAGTCCTCTGTTTGCACCGAACAGTAACTGAGTGTTCAAGCTTATCTCCTGGTTGAGTGCTAGAGCAGGCCAGGGTGAATGCCCAGACTAGATTGTCAAGGGTGGTGGTGTTTTTCTCTCAATGCACAATCAAGAGCAGGTACAGGAGAGGGTGTGATTTTGTCTGCCCTGGTGCTTGTTGTACTATAACTTCACTCTGAATGACACTTCAGTCACCCCTCCTTGCTCATCAGGGGTCGCCGAGTTGTTTGTTTGGGGGCCTTTAGGTTGTCATAGCACCCCCCCACTCGCATCACTCCTCTGAACTGTTGTGATGCGAGCAGTAAAAGGCTCTGTATGCTGTCCCCTCCAGTGACATGCTCAGAAGGCACGTGGCTTCATATAATCATCTGCCCGTTAAGTCCTTTAAATGGCAGAGCCTTGCAGACCTCAGGGTTCCCATTTAATTTCAGGAGATTCAGAGATGAGGAAACAGCCATTCTGGCCCATTCTCCACTCCCGGTTTTGAACAGGGAGGCCATGACCCCACAAACTCCATTAGCAGCGGAAGAGAGGGCTACACCCGGATACATCATGTCGGCTTCTTCCTCTTTATCTGCTCACAGAACTGGATGCGAGCTAGCACTGAATCAAAGTTGGCTGATCCAACATCTTACAACTGCGTATCCACTTATCTACCTGTAAACAGATAATCTGCCAATGACATCGTGCCGAATCTTGCCTTCTGCCTTGATGGATTATTGTGTTTATCTTTCCAGTTTATTTTGTTGTGGGCGAAAAAGAAATGCATGCGTGCAGTTGTACAGCTTGTTGAACTCACCCACTACTGCTTTGCTTATGACTGTCTTACTATTCTATCTGGCTGAGCTGACTTGAGTACAAAAACAGAAGTACGGCACAAAGCCACTCAATACGTTTCATTAAGCAAGCCAACCTGGACCCAGCTCCACTGTAGTGAGGGAATACAGCACAGCAATTGCATTCAAAAGGAGAAAATACATAAAAAAACAGCACATTTTTGAGATGTGAAATAAAATTGAATAACAAAATAAAATTAGGAAGGGACAAATATTGGTAATGATTATAAAGCTAATTATTCACTTGACTGTCAATCAAGGAAAGTATGGGATGAGTGTTAGAGAGTCAAAGAGGTTTAGCCGACCTCAAAATCAAACCAGCTAATCTCTACCAATAGTCTGGTTCCAGATCTACAGTGGAAAGGCCATAATAATGAGCCAGCCTGGTTCCAGCTGTGCGGTGGAAAAGGTTGGGAACTGCCAGTAACATCAATGCCCTGATGTTCTGAATGCACTGGGCTGGCATTATAATACTCAAACTGATATTCCTCCCCCTTAGAATCCAGTCTACACTGGTAATCCCTTTACAAAAATCAAAAACAAAACACTTCTTGGTAACAGTACAAATTCTTGACACCAGGGGGCCACTGCATTTTAAATGTGCTCCCCATGTACTTTCACTAATTGGCTATATATTGGCCCTAGTATTTGACAGTTTCAATTTCTTTAAGGCCTGATGAAAAACCTTCACCACTGCATCAGGTAAAACCTTACTAAAGGCAGAGACACTGAGTTGTCCGCTAGCTAGTATCCTGCTCACACTGTGCATCGCACATCAGTTTTCCTTCATTTAACGAACATAACGGCAAAATTAACGTTAGAGACGGTGTGGCAAGAATTAAACCGGCATAAGCTTGTACATCGTCCGCTATTAGGGCAATCAGCTGAGGCCATATCAAAATCAGCGGAGCAGGAACACACCTTCTTCTCGGCCTCATATTCGGCCCAGGCTGCCTTGCGGTCCTCCTCACTCAGGGCCTCCTCCTCCTTGTGGTCGAGCAGGGAGTCGTGCTCGTGGTACCCCACGATCTGCTCCTTGAGGCTCTGCAGCAGCTCTGCCAGGAAAGGGTCCTACGGGAGGAGGGATGCAGGTTAAAACACAGGCACGGGGAGGGGGTGAGGTGGAGGGGGGGTGGGGGCACACAGCATACACGGCTGGCACAGGAACGCTTCAGGCACCTGATCAGCCAGAGGAGGTCGTTGGCAAGGGATAAGTCAATCCCCCAAACCACAAACCCTACCTCCCTGGATGATGCTACGGCCAATTATGTGAAGCCCTGCGGGACCAGGAGTGACAGGAGGCACTAGCAGGGCTCAAACCTCGCACAGACTTTGAGCACACGCACACGATCCTGTCAGAGCCAGTGACAGATCCTCCAATCTCCCCCAGGAACCCACAAATGGAATCACTGGCAAAAAAAAAAAAAAAAAAATGGCAATGCTAAGACAGCATTTCGTCAACCTGAACTGACCCTCCTACCAGCTCCAGAGAGAACACAGCAGACCAAGAACCTAATTCTGGCCCATTGTTTGTTTAAACTAATCAAAAACAAAAAAAATAAAAAATAAATACAAAGCGCAAAAATAAATTCCCTTAATCTGATCAAAAAATGACTAATGCCAATGAAGCAGCTGGTTTGTGCTTGAAACGCCCAAACGCTACCCAGCTGACATCCGAGTGCCCGAAAGTGGACATGTTTCAAAAAGGGGAGGGGGTGGTGTATGAGTGGGGGGGTGGATGGGACGCGTTTCGAGAGGCTTTCACGCGACTCTGGTTACCATGACAACACTGTTATTGAAAACAATACCTGGGTAAAACACAATTCTCAGCCAGCTCGGGCCACACAAACGTGGTTCAAATTACTCTCTGCGGCACATGTTTGCTTTTCTTTGTCTCGCCTTTACTTTACATTAAATGGACCTCCGCAATCTGGAAAGGACACCATCGCGCGGCGTTATTCTACGCATATTTCTTGGAGGGTTTTGGCCCCACGGCCTGTTTGATCTTTTCCCCTTTTTCCCCTGTCCTGATTGAGGAGTGACAATGATTTCATCGCTAAAAACAAAATTAATCATAAACGTCATCAAAAGTAAAAAACGAACGAGAAAAAAAAAGGGCCAGGTTAGAAAATTAAGGATTGATTACAAAACTTGCATTGCACCAGGCTTAAATAAACAGAAAATAAACACAGGCCCAACTGTGGGAAACAAGATCCTTCTCAGTGCGGGAGGATGTCGAATTAACCAGATCAAGCTCTATTTTTGGAAAAATAAAACACAAAAAAGATAACGTGGGCTGAGACAGGTAACAATAACAGAGCCATGCTTTCCGAATTACGACAGAGGGGTCGTAATGAAGTGCAGGACAGCAGATCCCCACGGTACTGGGGCCTTCTGAGTAACTGGGTTTGATGGCTGGAAAATAAAAACATGTGGCAATAAGGAGTACAATCACGACAAGCGCAGCCCACCCCCTTCACCAGGCCGAAATTATAGACGCACACCCAGTCGAGCCCCGCTCGCTAATTAAAACATAAAAGGGCCGGCTGGCCAGCTGAGGCCGCTACGCTCTGCATAGCCAAAGAAACGCTGTCAGAGAAAACAATATTCAGATGGGAACATCTGCCAGTCCGCATATTGAGGAAAAGTGCACATAAAACTTGCCCCCCCCCAACCCCCCACCCAAAAAAAAAAAAAAGAGAAAAAAACAGCAGTGTGTTTATACCACACGGCCAGTCTTTAAAAGTCTTCTTGCTCTCAGAATAGTGTAACTGTTCTTTAATCAGAAGGAAGGCACTTTGATCAGTGCCCCATTGCCTGCGCTTCCTCATAAATATGTTTGAAGGGCTTTCTTGTTTAAAAGCACAACTCAAACCTGAGCCGAGCATCTGAGGCTTATCTGGAGGGGGGTGGGGGGGGGGGTCTGATGCTGAGGCTTTAAAATGGGTCACATAGCACCGGGGGGTGGAGGAGGGTCAAATGACAGAGGAGAGTGTCCCACAGAAATGGGGAGCACAGAGAGATCCTAATTAATCTTCCCGCCGTAGCTCCCCGGGTGGTCCAGGGGGTCTGTCGGCGGTCCGTGGAGGAGAGCATGCGCATTTCTCTCTCTCTCTCTCTCTCTCACACATGCACACACTCTCTCACACACATAAACACACACCATTTTGAGGCAATGACAGCCCATGTTCTTGAACCTTTAGCCAGGCTTCTACATGGTAACAAGGACCAGGAGAGAAACACTATCACTCCTGAGTTCCCGAAAGATAGATGAAGCAGCAAGACTGGGTGGGCAAGAGAGGGGGTTCAACAACCTGCATGAAAAAAATCAAAAAGGAGAAACAAGTTTTTGGGCGGGGGTGTCTATCAACCTGCAAGGGGGCCCCAGGTGACTGGTGTTCGAGTGTTGCGCCAAAATGCCCTCGCAAACAGCAAGCTGGCTCCACACCACCCTCAACGATGGAGGAAGAGGAAGAGGAAGAGGAGTTATGCACTACAATGCAACCTCAAGGTGGCTTTTACAAGACAGATCCAGGCCCACAAACTGTTACAAAAAAGTATTTCAACAAAATTTAAGTGCAGAACATTACTGGGTGTGACAGCCATATTGCACATGTGGGTAAGATCTGCTGGTGATCTCACTCGATATGGGCCTGCATACTGCTGGGCTAGTCCAATCCCGAGAATTAAGAACTCTGAGATAAGAAAACAGAAGTCAAGCAAGGGTACAAACCTGAGATCTAATTACAGCACACAATTTCAAACATTAGTGAGTTCAGCTAGGTATACAAATAAACTATAAATATCTAGCTTCTTATCATCTTTCAGATACAATAATGTTAGCTTGAGTAAACCAAAATGAATTACATTCTTCATTGATCAAGTAATGATGATCAATAAAGGACTAAAATTTCCTGAAAATGGTTTATTTTGCACAGAGTTGTACATATCTAAATGTTGTCTCATTCTGAGTTTTTGTGGGCGGTCATTTCTGACCTCTTCACCGATGAGCTGGGCTTTCTGAAGATGAGTGGCAGGCCGGCCCCACGGGAAAATCTCTGCTGGCGACGAGACCAAATTACAGCGGGGCGATCGCCCTGGGAACCCGATAATCTTCCATTCTCATTCGACGCATCACATTTGTGTGGCAGTCCCGCTTAATTAAACAGAGAGAGCTCCTGATGATCTATTAATGGAATAAGTGCCTACGTTTCAGAGGCGATACCGACTGCGGCACTGAGAGCCTCCAACAGGGACTCTCATGACTTGATCTTACGTCAGTCCCACGATTAAAAAAATCCCACTTACCCCAATCAGGACATATTCTACATGTATAACATATAATGTCGTTAGAAAATGGCGCAGTGCGATCGTCTGAGTCCTAGAGCTCACATGGCAGTGAATGTGTAAGTATATTTTAGGTAAAATTAAATGTTAATTTCCTCCTAAAACACCTCCCACGTGCCATAAAGTATCACATGTTTGTCACTGCTTACATCACACTGTCCATAATGTTACTGAGTAAATTAGAGGTCACAACTTTTCAAGCTAGCTCCATGAATGCTACAGCAACACTCTGCTTCCATCTTATGAGTGTTTCTAAAAGTAAAATCAGGAAGCAGGTTTGACTGCAGTTTTACACTTTACAGATGGTAACACAGAATTACATTTTTTGGACACATCCTTTTAGCTCATAATAGATAAAGCCTGGACGTAGACAGGGGAGACCAAGATCAGTGTTTCTACTCTGAGAAGTAGACTTAAGCCATAAATATAAGCCCCGACAAGCTTTTAACAATAAAAGGCATAATTAAGAAGATACACATGTACATGTTTTTAAGAGTTATTGTCAAAATTTTTGAGGGGATATCTCCTCCTTCCTTCAAGGAAACACATTACATTAGCCCTCTTCCAAGAGCCAAGCGCTAATGAAAATATGAAGTACGCAATGTGCCGTGGTCTGGCGCGGGTTCTTAAGACTAACTGTGAAACAACACTAAATCATGGTGGCTCCATGTTAGCAGCAGATGAAAGGGGGTCACGGCATACGAGTTTGGAAAAGGTTGCCGCACGTGAAATTGATGCTGTGTTATTTGGCAGGAGACGCATTTGAAAATGACTTAATTTGACACCGGTCCCAGCAAGCCATTGTGCTGGACTTCAGTGCTGTGCCAACGCTAATTATAAACTATACAGCGCACTCACCATACGTTTTCATGTGTTTGGCCACTGACCTTAACTATTGAATATTCACGTGATTACAGCTCTTAAAAATTAACCCTCCCCCCACTTTTTGCCTTCTGTACATTTCTCTTGTAATGCACACACACACAGTCACTTTGATTTACAACTTCCATTACCTGTAAATTAGCTTTGTGTGCCAAGCTTATACCTCTCTCCTACAAGTCTAGTAAAAGCAGCACTGGTCAAGAGTAGAAAACTTGCCCTCTATTTCTAACCAATCACATCGGCTCAGGGGTGCTACATCAAAAGCAAAGATGGCGATTCAAACAAACTCGGAGACATGAAGTGGAAGTGGATGGATAGGAAAGGTGGATTCTGTCAAATATGTCACACAAACCTTCCACTGAAAATCTGGCCAATGGCCAAGCTGCCATACCCCTGGCTTGACAATCACTTCCACAGTAAGTGCTGTTCCCAGACTGGGCACAATGTGTGGAGATCTCTCCTAGGTCTGGTTGCCTGCACTCTGAGGCCACCTGTACTTTAAATTACCCTCTCCCAAAGGTTTTCTCATTCGAGGAGAAAAAGACACATGTGAAACAGGGATGTTTAACTGGGGTGGGCCTTTTCCTTTTTTTTTTTTTTTTTTTTTTTTTTGCCCCCAACCAAAACCCCACACAGGTGCTTCCACCAGAGCGCGTGCTTCTCCTGAGACGCAAACTTCGCCAAAGACTGCGTGTGACGTGCAGGTGTGTTAACCATAGCAACCGTAGGGGTCATGGCAGGAAACCTTGCCAGAGGAATGTGGGGGGTACTGCAGGGGGGGGGGGTGACGGGGGGGCTGAGATATTTGCAATACCTAACCTCGGCCAGTTAAAACCGCATACAGCTGCACACAAATTATACTCATAACCTTCCTGCCCCTATTGTAAACACTTTCCCAGGCCGGGCGGGCGCTGGGTGCTCGGCACTGCGCCTGACAGCACGTTTTCCCTCTGACTACGGCCGCCACGAGCAGAGGTTCCTCGACAACGTTCATTAAGAGAATGATGACAGAGACTGGGGGGGGGGCAAACAGGCCACTCCAGCACATATGGGCCTGTCATTTGCCTGTCGTCAAGCGAAACTGAACTGTCATCGTTTGGTACTTTGTAACCTCTTTGAATCCACTACAAATCTAAGTAAGGTAAGAGGAGGTTCACTCCAAATAGATAAAAGTTATACAATTGTATTACAGTCAACTATTGCTTCCCTGAAGCAATTTTGATATGCATTTTGTTCTCTTAACAGCTAACAAACAGACTGGGAGGACAATGACAACTACAGCATTGACTACAAACTTAAGGAAACAAACAGATAATTCTGCACATCTTATGTGGTAACCAGGATCTAAACGGGCTACTCCCTGCATTAAATACTCATTACAGGCTAGTTCCTCTCAAACTGGGCTTGACTCCAGATGTTCAATCTCGCATACAGCACCTGGATGACTTTGTTATCTTTCCCGGCCTACACTTCCTGCAAGCTGATTGGAGCCAGCGGATCAGTGACACTGGACCTGCTCGACTGGACTTGCAGTTTACAATTTCATGCGCCCGTTTGAATGCGGTCATCACCAGTAACTGGTCTATTAGCCAAACAAACCCGCAGAAGTTGCTCCAGTGATTTTCATGACATGTTAAATCAGTCGGCGTCATAAATGTTGACTTTAAATTTAACAATTAAATTCGAAGCAGGGTCCGCTTGTCACTTTCTCACCAATCAAGCGCCAAGAGGACAGAAGTGACCCCGCCCACAGCTACTGCATGTCCCATGGCAGGCGTTGATCTGTCCAGCGTCCGTCCTGCAGTCCATAAAAAACCACCTGCAGGCCCCCGGCTGCGCCAGGCCTGGCCACAAGCTGCGCAGTTCTGCAGCTGCAGCATCTGCAGGGCCTTCTGTCTCTGCACTCCTCTGCTGCTCTCTGTCATTAGGGAAGTGCGCTGCTTTCCTTTGTGTCCAATTAGATTCTCGGAAGACCATAAAGGCATTTTAGAGGGCTTTAAATAATGACGGCTCATCGGTTAAAAATAATATATATATATATATTTCTTACAGAGCGCCTTTGAAACTTCAGAGACAAAGCGGTGAATCACTCTAACAGATGGCTCTCCGTGATGTCTCTTCGCGGCGGGTTTGTTTGGGTGAAAGGAGGGGGGAACGGAGGCTGCTTCAGGGAATTCGGCTCTCAAGCAGAGGTCAGGTGTGGCCGGGGGGAGGTGTGTGTGTGGGGGGGGGTGGGGGTGCGGGTGATCTGCTCTTCCCAGAATCCACCAGGACTGGCATTCGTAGGGAAAGTGACCGGCGGGGAGGAGGCCGTTCGGTGCACAGAGCGAGCAGTGAAGCATCGGCCATTCACACAGAGCTGCACTGTGACTTTATAATCCCATTACTGTTACTGGACAGATCTACACGCTCTCATTACTGGGGTGCAATTTCCCACCCATAGGGCCTCCGAGGGGCAGTCGACTTTGACCTTTAACCCCTCCCCAGGCTAATGTCCACCTTCGAAAAACTACAGTGAGGAGGAATGTAATAAATAATGCCTGGATAGAACATGTCCTACTTTTCTGGACACATTGAATTCACTGGAAAAAAAAGTAACAGATGACAACTGACAGCACGGAGGTCTTTACTCTTTGTGAATTTCTTCTGTTTGTGAACGTTTTGTAGATTAATGCCTATGCAGAAGATAAAGCAGGTGCAGAAGAGAAGAGGATTTTGAAAGCTTTCAGTAGAGACTAGCCAGAGTAGATTAGATAATTATTTTGTGTGTAATAAGCCCTTAGTATTTTACTTCAGGATTCTTGCAGTGTGATTTTACTGAAAAGTTTTTAATACTTGATAAGGCTGCAAGGGAGTGAGTGGTTCTGAATATGTTACGGCCTAGTTGAGAACAGGATCCTTTTCTACAGCTGCCTCAAAAAATGTTCCAACACTGTAATACATTTTGATTGTGTTTCTGTGTCTGTACAAACATTAAGACAGCAAATCTGATAGCAAAATGTGAATCTACCATCTTGTGTCAGGACAGAACAGCCATCAATAACATAGAGAAGTGTTAACTTTTTCAAGCAAAAAAATTTCGGGGGGGGGGGGCAGAGAGATAACGCTAAAAGCTGCGGAGGGTGACGGAATCGGCCCGTTACAGCGCGCACCTCCAGGGTATTCCCGCCATCGCATTCCAAATTCCATTCACAACAGCTTGCTTGGCACCCCGCTGTAAACACACATGGACAAAAACAGGCCCGTCTTTTTTTAAAAACGTTCGGGGCCTGGACTCTGTGACCTTCCGAGTGCAAGGTAAAAGAGAAATAACAGCCTGAAGAGGAGAGTAATTACCTACCAGAAGACAAAAAAAAAGGGGGGGGAAGGGTTGCAGGGACAGAGGGGGGGAAAAAAAAACCTAAATGGCAAACAGAGGAGATAATGCTGTGGATGTTAACAGTGAAATAAGGAGGGCAGCGTTGGTGGGGGTTGGACTGGGGTGGGGGGGGGGGGGCGCCATCGGGGCCGTAACATAAACACTGTGGTAAATCAGACCAAACTGAGGAATCCGTTCCCCAGCTGTGTGCGGTTGGACGCTCTCTGAGGGCTCTGTGTCTGCGTGTAAAACCTCAGGGGCTCCACTCCAGTGACAGAGCACCTGCACCCAGCTGGAACCGGGACAGGACAACGGACTGATCGCCGGCGCCCCCCAAGGGCCAGGCCTGGGGATGGGACAGCGCTTGCGTGCAGAAATCTCCTGCCACCGATTTAATCGCAACCCTGTATGTCGAGTCTCTGGTGGAGTGCCTGGATAAATGTCA
Source organism: Albula goreensis (assembly GCA_022829145.1). Lineage (NCBI taxonomy): Eukaryota > Metazoa > Chordata > Actinopteri > Albuliformes > Albulidae > Albula > Albula goreensis. The sequence continues at coordinate 32,604,465 of CM040746.1, read as the reverse complement.
GTTCTTCTGGCAGAAATGTGAATTGTTGTGGATTTTGATGGATTTCGGTTGGCTGGAACAGTTTAACATTTCATGGGGCCATTACCTTGGGACTCATCAGATGAGCAATTGTCTGTTCTGTGGAACGTACTCCTGGAATGTGGGCAAAATTACACCACATGACAACAACTCAGTTGGCAATTGGACTGAAAAGGGTGACCAGTACTGAGACAGATGTATTCCATGTCTGTCAAACAGATCACAGTCACCTACGTTATGTCAAGGATACATTCAAATGTAGTCACCTTTGGGATGCATAGACATGGACTGTGCAAGAATGCTATTTCAGCATGATGCATGGAGTATTCTGTGAATTCCATCTAACAGCTATGCATGACACAGACGTGGACTTTGGGAAGTGTAGTCACCTTGGGAAGCATGGGTGTGGCCCTCTTGCTCTTCTTTTCGGAGTTGGGGTCGTCCAGCTGGTCAGGCTCGAAGGTGTAGAGCTCAGTCAGTTCATTCATGGTGAAGTGGCGCTCAATTTGCTGCTGGTCCACCACCCTGAAGGACAGCGACTGCTTGGCCACCTGCCGGTCGTAGATCTTCTCCTCCATAGTGCCCTGTGCCGCACACAGCACAACGCAGTCCATTCATCCATTTCCTGCAAACTTTCACATTTTTCAGGTGCAAATGCAAGGTCTTGAACACTATTTTTGTAAATCTTACATCAGTGAAATTCCCCTGAAATTCATGATCTGACAAAAATTGAAGGGGGGAATTTTAAGGGGATTTCTTTTTATAAATATTATTGTCTCCACGGAAACAAATTTGTGGATGCATTTGGCAGTAAATACAGCCACCAATGGCATTTGGATGAGAATTCAATGTACAAGCCAGCCAGCTAGTTTCTTAGCAACACTGGTAGACTGCCATTACCTAAACTTGATAGTAGATGACATGAGGCTAGCTAGTTATTGAGAAAGATATAATTATTTCTTTCTGTAAGACAGAAAATAACTTAATTCATGATTTGGACACTTTTTTAAAACTTTTTGAGGGAAGTCAGACATCTAAGCACTTTCTGCAACGTTAGTTCGATGTTAAGGAACTATTTTATGGATATTTAAGAATCACAGGAATCCTTCCACATACACCGTTGCGTTATTACTTCATGGACAAACGAAATTACACCTGGTCTACTTCAAGACAAAGCATTGTGTCACTATTCTCTCATGTCACCTACCTACCTAAACAAGCTTTCAGCATTGGTATAGGTAAGAACTGCAGGATCCTCAACACTATGGAATTTACCTGAGCCAGAAACCTGTAGACGAAGACAGTCTTGACCTGGCCGAAGCGGTACACCCTGAAGATACTCTGAATGTCGTAGGAGGGGTTCCAGGAGGCGTCGAAAATAATGACCCTGTTGGCTGCCACCAGGTTGATCCCAAGAGACCCGGCTCTTGTAGAGATGAGGAACAAACGACCCCTAAAGAGAGAAATCAGCAGATGAAGAACTCCACAGAAATACAAAGAAATAGAACTTACAATTTCAGTATTGTTGTTTACAAAAACTTAAAGTTAAAAAATAGTTAGTTGATGGCCCAATTATGAAACCCAATTGTGAGAATAATAATCCAGGATAGGTATTTCTCCAGCCCTGCTGGGCGCTCGTGTCTGCATGTTTATCTCCAACCGGGAAGGGCTGGAGAGTCAGCAGTTTAGCTGCAGTCCCATAGGGCTGCAAGTTCTGCCTGTTTAACTTAAGCCCTGGGGGGCTGCAGTGTCTCCAGGATTAAATTCAGCCTGGGAGGGCTGAATAGTCTGTAGTTTTTCATGAATTCTTTTAAAACAGAGGCAAATTCAGACCTTGCAAAAAAGGTCAGCAGAATGTCCAGCCAATTGATGGCCTGAATTAACCACCCATGTACAGAAACACCAAGCTGACAGGACATTCCCCCCAGGTCTACGCTGTGGTAAAGATCGATATAGGGAAACGGTTTACCGGACGTTGCTTGTGTCGTTGAACTCTTCGGCCCACTTCTTCCTCGTCATGGCATTCGTGGACCCATCCAGGCGGTAGTAGTCAATGTTTTTGAACCACTTTCCCTCACCTAAGAGAAAGAGGAAAAAAAAAAAAAACCTCATTACAACGGTTTCCCTAGGTGTTTGTTGTCCAAAGTAAGACTAAAGATTTTTAATTTGGTTTGATAAGACACAGCATCTCTTCCAGGTTAACGGTATTTGTATACTCCACATTATCACAAAATTCTCAAACCCATATCTTCTTAATCTCTTTCTTGCACCTACAATGGCACTAACCAGTATAGTGTATGTTAGCAAAATTACACTACTACCGGCTGTGATGCTAATGAGTTGGTATCATTTATTCATTGTCTACACCTACTGGATTGATTTTTACAAGACACTCAGGATGACAGCAAATGGTAGCTGCCTGCATGTAAATGCAAATTGTAGAGACCCTTTTCTGTTCCCTCCTAACATGTGGTGTGAACCTGGGTCAGCCGGCAGAGCAGGGGCTTACAGTTAACGGTTAGAGTGTAAAAGCACACAGCAGCGCGACGGGCAGCTCTGGTCGGCCTTTAACATCAGAGCTCCTCCCTTCTGGTGATTATGACTGGCATTTCCAGCATGTTTTCAATTACAGGACTGTGATCTTTTCATAACAAATTGCAAACCCTTAAGCAAACATTTTTGAGGGAGCGTTAAGGACCAAAAAAAAAAAAAGAAATAAAAAAAAAAAGTCAAGGTCTAATCATTTTTTTAATGAAAGCAAGAACAGCTGGTTGAGTTTAATTAGGACCATCAACATACACTAAAGACAGTTTGTATGTGTGTGCATGTGTAAGTGTGAGTTTAGGCATTTCAGTGTGTGTGTGTGTGTGTGTGTGTACACAGACAGTGAGCTGGTGCTGTGGCGTATATAGGGTGTGCGTGTGCGTGCGTGTGTGTGTGTGTGTGTGTGTGTGTGTGTACAGTCGCAATAAAGTTGGTCCATTACATCTGGCCACCTGAACACCCCTCCTACATCTGACTGCCTGAGGGGTTCCATGCTTTCCCTCCCCACATTTATTCCCCAGGCTGAGGCAGTCAAACACAACCGAGTTCTCAGCTGAACCGACCTGGTTATGAGCATTTGTGTCTGTTTGTGTTAATAGAGTATGCTGCAGGCCCTTTGAGAGGGAGTTAGGCCCGCCAGTCCATTGGACCTGAGGCTGGGTGAACAGGAGGCCAGAGCAGATGGAATCGAGATAAGACTCGGAAGACTGAGGACCAATGCGACCATGCCCGCTCCTCTCTGCTAATCAGAAATGGCGTTCCGAAGAGACAATCATATCTATCGCAAAGGCAGTCTTAATTAAAACCATACAATTTCACATTGAACACACAATGGTGAACTTACATGGCACCACTCATTGGCAAGACCCTTAGCATAGCCTTGGGCACTTGAACAAAACAGCACCCAAAGCACCAATGTGCTGCCAATGAGTATTATATATATATTATCTCTCCTCTCTGTCAAACACTTATACTACCTCTGGCTTAACCGCAGAGCAGAAGTGAGATCTCTGCTGGGATCACACATCAAAGGGCAGGAGAAATACCCACTCTGCCAGCCGCACTGTTACTCTAGGATCTGAGGCGCGGCCGGACGATTGGTCCCGGACGACATGTGACTCAGAGTGTAAGCGGTGCCAGCTCCTCTCGGGTGGTGAAGGGAACTTAGCTGGGAAGGGTAAAAAGGTCAGGAGGTCGCTCAACAGGCACTCTTTAGCCAGTTTGCTGCTGGCGCCGGCATTCCGGATGGAATCGGGGGGTTTTCCGGGGAGGTGCCCTCAGAAGGGCTTGCTGTTTCGGGGACAGGCTTACGGAAGGGGAGGCTCACCTTTGTAAGGAGAGGGCTTCCCCTCTTCTTTGCATCTGCCAGCAAGCTCCAGGAAATCCTCGATGAGGTCCAATGAAATCAGGGACTGACTGAACACCAGGCTGGAAATACATGCCACAGGAACTCAGGTCAGTTTGGTCAGACACCTTACTGCTGGTTATGCCAGGGGTAACGACAGGTCACAGACACAAGGCACCTGTTAATATTTCACAGACACAAGCACATGCACGTGTACACACTCATGTGCACACACCCAACTGCAAATGCAGGAGAGTAAGTATTGTTCGATTTGCAGCTTACAACACTACTGAGCTGAAGTATTTGATATCAAACATGTTTGTACAGGCAGGACCATTCTGAGCGAGATTAATTTAATTTGGACTTGTTCCCTGCAAGTTAAACACTTACACTTTGTCTTCAACCTCCTCCGCCATCCGGAGGATCTCAAACAGTAGCACCATCTTTCCGGAGTGTTCCAGTATCTCAGCATCTGATTCTGTGACAAAGTCCTTGTGCCAGTCGGGGGAGGGGCTGCCAGGACCTGAACTGGAGGTCGCTTTCACTGTTGAAATCAGAGCACAAAGCGGTGGAAAAAATAACAAAACACTGGAATCCTGCTGCAGACTTCCTTCTTAACAGAACGAGCACTTCCAGAGCCTGGTTACTCAATAACAGGAGTGTCAGACTCTGGTTTTGGAGGACCACAGTGTCTTCACATTTTTGATGATTAAAGTGATTAAGCTTTTTATTAGCTAAAGAGCCTAAACAATGTGCTACCAAGGGCTATAGTAATAGTTGCTGATGAACGTACCATTTGTTAACAAAGGAATTCCTTCTGAACTAAGAGACATCTGCCTGTTTAGCTGCCTTGTCAGTCATTCATTAGTGACTGAAACCCGAGCGAAAACAGTGGGAGAATTAGAAGTGTGCCCATCGAGCATGAGTACAGACAACTTTTTACACAATCCAGATGCAGCAAACAGACCAAAACATAGGCTTGCCCAGACTGCTCTACACTGGGTTTTCAGCCAGAAGAAGGCCTTGTGCTGGCATACAGAAGAGCCGGGGCAGGGGGGGTTGGGTCTTACCTTCTTCAACAGGCTCTGCCCGGTTGCGTCCCTCTGGGTTACCCCCCCGGGAGCTGGTATTCCACTCTTTGATCACTTCCAGGTCATCGCTGTCGGATTCGTCCGTGCTGGCCTTCTTCCCCTTCCCTCGTTTCTTCTTTCTATACCAGGCATGGGAAAGACAGAAGGGAGAGCTGACTCCAGGAAAATAAAATGAACCAAAACGTTTCAAGGCTCAGAGTGACAAGAGGAAATGGTCGTTCAGATTACTGTTCTTTCAGTCAAAAAACCGGAGCGCTGACAGAATTCCGGAGCCACACTCTGTATTGTTAACTTTTTAACTGTCTTTCTGTCTTCCACCCTCTTTCCTCACTCTTGCTTTCATACTTGCTTTTATATGCACTCAGTCTCTCTCCGTCTCTTGCACTCTTCCACGCTTTTGTGACACATTTCCCTTCAGTCTATTCTCCGGAAAATGCAGACCTGTCTAAGTTTGGATATGTTCAAATGGTAAAATGCACAGAGAAAACACCCCGGCACTTCAGCAACAAACTCTGTGCTACAGTTCTGTGCTGGATCCATACCATTTTGCAATGCATACTGTACCTTTTGGCCTTCTCATCCTCAGAGGTCAAACTCATTGAGGATTCTTCCGTTTCTGAGGCTATGAATTCCTCCATGCTGTCCTCGTCAAAGTAGCCCTAAAAAAAGTACAGCCTTGTTACCACTGATGGCACACTGATCATATGCATTATGGGAAAGGGCATACAGCAACGTGGACACAAAATAAGTGTGAATAGTGCCATATTTACATTGCATTAAAGAAATGTTACATGCACACTTCCAATAATTACTCTGCTTTACTCCCATAATTAGCTTATCAATTTATTTAAGATTTATTAAAAGAAAATTAAAAAGTCTTAGTATTATGACATCTGTGCTTCTGATCCCTGAAAAGGTGTGCAGCAACTAATCAGAGCACAAGCATGCCGCCAGCAGGCCCTGACTGTTGGCATGGCAACGCTGCAGACTCTGACATGGCAGAGTACGCACCTCTCATCACTCAACCCTCAGAAATGTGATGAGTACAGGGGAAACTCCTGCGCTCTTCTGGTTTCTGTCGGAGGGATGGGGGGTAAGGGGGGGGTGTTAGCGATGGCTCGGGTCTCAAACCTTGTTTTCCTTGCTGATGTAGTCCAGCTGCAGACACCACGGATGGGTCCAGATCCTGCTGAGCATCTGGAAATCCTGGAACAGCTTGGTCCCGGCCCGGCCTCGGCCCCCCTCCATGGCGGAGCCCACACCTGCCCAGAGACTGGGGTTAGTCTCCACGGGGACTCTGCACTGCACGCGGCACTGCTACCGAAGCGCACGACTAACCAATTGTAATAACTACAACAACAATAACAATTTATCAATGGGGCAAAGATAATCTACCACCTGAAAATCACACCTGCACAAACAATACCTGAACTTTATAACAGAATACATTACTTGAGTGTTGTGAATCACAGCATTGGCAGAGCATCATTTTTGGATATTGCTCCTGCTTGACAACTACTCTCTAAATAGATCTACAGCAACCCTCCATACCCTTTAACATGAGCAAGGTGATGACACACTGACGACTGTCAAACTACCACTCACTCTTATCAGCTAATTATCAATGCTGACATACAACCTCACGTCCCACACTACCATTATACGATGAAAAAAAAATACCCACATTCATTCTGCAAGGCCTGCAGAAGGTTCAAGTCGAAACACGCCGTTTGCTTTGCTTAAGCTTAAAAAGGCAAGGATAAGTCTTTTGCGTATCACAGCTCTTCTGAGCAGTTATGCATGTTTTGTTCTGAGCTCAGCACCAGCAGGCTGACCAACTCCAATGTACAAATGTACATTTGTGAGCTACTGGGCGAACAGTATCCTGATAGGATACTATAGTCCAGTGTTTGGATGGGCCCCACGATCTGGTACCAAAGCCAGACTATGCCAGCAGCCCCACTGAACCATGGGTAATCGGCCACAAAGAGGCCCAGACAGAGCGATACTCAGGAGGATGAGCATCTGACTCAATGTCTGTGCAGGATCAGCTGGTGGTCTGCAGAGTCAGAGACCATGTGTTTCGGCAGGGAACACAAGCTTATTTGTGCTCTCCTGAACTTACAACAGCAGGTTACAGATATGAGCTCGGCATATGAACATAACCTGGGTGTTCTAAATTGTGAAGAGAGGAAAATGGAGAAAATGTGAAATGGTTGCTGTTCTTTTTTTTTTTTTGACTTCACTTCCACCCCAAATCCATGTGTTTTTTCAATTGTGTTTGACTGGGGGCAGGGGGTTGGGAGGATGCCAGTGTATGCTCAACAGTCACCGAATCGCGGCTGGTGGTCTGCAACGCACCGACAGTCACCTGCACTCAGTTTACAGGCATGGTCACACCCGTGGTCACAGTTCCCCTGAAGCCACTGGGTATAAAACATTTGTGCTTCAGACGTACAGCAGATGGTCTTATTCCGGAGTGACTTACATTGCTTACTTTTGTCTTCGTGTACAACCTATTTACACAACTGGATAGGTATAGAGGCATTTTAAGTTAAGTTCCTTGCCCAAGGGTACTTTGCTTAAGCATTGCCCCACTTGGGTATCAGACCTGTAACTTCTGAGTTAAAGATCCATATCCTGCCGCCCAAAAAGGACATGGGGGGGGCGTTCAACCACCCCGCGGCCCAATCCCCCCCTGCCAATCACTAGCCCATCTGCAGAAGCGCGTTTGAACAAACATCACATGACTTAAAAACCACAGAAACCAAAAGCACGCCGGAGGCTAAAAAAATCCCATCTCTCCCCTGCTACTGGCTGGTATCTGTGGTCTTTGGGAGGCACAACATGGAACACCTAGACGGTTTGGCTTGGGATCTCTGCGGCAACCGCTGGCATCCTTTAAAACGGAAAGACGCTACATGACTGGATGGATGCTCGCCCACGCGGGGGATTTTCCCCACATGATTGAAAAACCGAACAATGTCTCTGCAAGCAGCACTACCACTGCAATCAGAAACCCTTGGGCAGAACAAGATCAGCTTTCAAAAAAAAAAAAAAAAAAAAGCTTTCAGAGGGGGAAAAACTGCATAGCAAAGGGGAAAATATGACACAAAAAAACACCTTAAAATCTTAAAGAAATGTCTGTAGACCTGGAACAAAATGTTCCATGACATGAGAGAGGTAGAGAGATTAACTTCAAAAAGCAGTAAAACGTAAAAATAATCGTGATTGTTTCTCCAGCCAAAGCCACAAAGATAGGGCCGTCATAGTAAGAAACGCTCACCTGTGAAGTGCTCCAGGTAGTATCTGTAAAGTTTACACTGGATGGGCGTCACCCTCACCGCTAACACATACTCATGCTTCGGGGGCAAGAATTTAGTCAGAGCTGTGTAATCTCGTCTCTGCGAAAAAGAGGTGGAAAAAAAGACAACTCCCATTACTGCCAGTCACAAAAATCAACACAGAGGATCATCAAACTTAACTCAAGGGGCCAGCTGGCTGGAGATGAACTTGCCAATCAAAGACATGTATTGCTGAGTCATAAAAGACAGCTTAAATAAACCATTGTTCCTAAAACGCGAATACCTAATACCATGCTAATACCAAACATACTGTATATGCATGCCTGGTTTGTAGTTTAATTTAACAATGTACTATTCCAGGAGCTGTGAGAAAAGCCAAATTAAAAGTACCTCCTATGTCTGTGTGTGTGTTGACTACATGTAAATGCCGCCACCTTGGGAATTAAATATGTGCTGAAGGTATATCACACTTCACCCAGCAGATACACTTGTGACAAGATTTTGAATCTCAATCTGTTTTATTTCAAAATAACATCCCCTTAATTCAAAGGAGACGAAGAGAGAGATGCGCCAGATGGTGCAAAAAGAAAAGAACACTAAAGAAGAGAAGAACACCATCATAATTTCACTTATGATAATTACCTGGACACAGCCAGCCAGCATCTCGTACAGGATGTGGGCGCGCTTCTTCATGACCCGCACATCGGCGGGTGTGGAGTCGGCACACTGGCCGTTCTGTATGGGGTTGATGAAACGGTTCCGGAACTCCTTGACCGAGCCCAGGAGGTTCTCTTTGATGAAGTTCACCATGCAGTGGTCTGAGGGCACCAGGAGGCAAGCCACACCATTACAAACCATCAATCACTCTTCATCATGGATCTAACACAGGTGCCCCTACTTAACCAATGAATTTTAAGCCATGGTGTGATATTTTCCCTGATTAAATAAGGAAATACTAATTTCTCTCAGACTAACTTCCTCTCATACAAGCAGTTTTTGGAGAACAGCACAACATTCTCTCCTGCCCCCAACTGTCAAAGTTTGCAGAAACTTTTGATGCATGTGCTTCAGTATTTCCTAATTAATTAGGGAATGGGGGAAAAACTCAAATCCCTAATAATGTAAGTAATGGATTAAACTTTTTTCATTTTAAATGTAGCATTTTTAAGCAAGTTGTTTTTTTTTTTTAAAGCAAGCCTAACTGTGGTCCTCCACTCGGAATTCAAGTCTGACTACTGCTACACACCACTACCCACTGAACTAACATGGAGAACCACAAAATACAATTATTTTTTCTGCAACATTTACAGGAGTACAAGCTGTAGGAATTTTGGTGGGTTCTGAACTGGCTGTGAGCCAGGACACAAAGAGAAACTGTACCTGAGCAAGGTTCTCTGGGAAATGGAGTCCCAAAGGATCAGTGCTGGGGGCCTCTGATTTTGCTTAGTTACATAAATTATTCTTATATGAATGCCAGTACCAAAATTGTAAAATTCTAAATCCATGTTTCTATGTCGAATATAAACTTATAATCTTGAATTAATTTCATATTGTAATGCTTTCCTGCCCAGAGACTGCAGATGAAAGTTCTATAAAGAACTCTGGCGTTGCTAAAGAGGTAAGCATGGCCCTGTAAATAAATAAATGAAGTACAAAAAAAAAACTCACACTCAATGAGGTTGTTCTGCAGGGGCGTCCCAGTCAGCACCACTCTCCGTCTCGTCCTAATGGAGTTCATGGCTTTGGAGATAGCCGAGGCCTCGTTCTTCAAAATGTGTCCCTCATCACAGATCACAAAGTCTGGACCTAAGGGGTGGATGGAGGAGGAAGGGAAGAGTAGAGCGTGAGGAAGAGGGCAGGGTTCACACCTCTCCACCATGACACCATGGGAAGCTCAGAGCCATAAATGCCCACTTTCAGAACGTAAGCAGCATTTTTAAGACAATCACATTAACTCGGTGAAGGCCAGTCCTAAGGAGGGAATTCAAAACTAAGCGTTAAAACAAACTTTTAGATATAGTATGGTATTAGTTTTAATAGAAAAAGAAGCCGCCAGTGTTATACTTATTATACACTTAATAAATTGCCCTATGAGAACTTTGACCTTGCCATATCCCCAGCGCTTTAGCCACGCACATAAGTTAGAGTTTGTCCAGATGTCTCAGTATGAGACCACCTGGATTTTAACACCAAGGTCTGAGGTACAGGAGGGAAACGGAGAGCTGGGGAAAAGGGGAAAGGAGGCTGGCGAGCAGAGTCACTCTCCATGGGGCCCTACCTGGGTCCACCAGGGTCTTCTGGAAGCTCTCCTTCAGCTTCTTGCTCTTGATGTTGCGGCCCTGGGTGAGGTTGCGGTACATCTCGTACCCCATGATCATGATGCCGCCGTCTTCCTGCCAGCGCTGCAGAGCATATGACCGCTCCTGTGGCCGCTTCACTGTTGCCAGCTCGGTCACCTGTGGCACACCCAGTGGTAAGCGCTCTGTTGTGTTTTATCTGCGCCCATGCAAGTCTGCAAGGATGCGTCCATGTTTCACCAACATTTGTGCTTGTGTTTGCGCCACTGATCAATTTAATGTGAGATGAAGACACCGATGTATGTCTGTCTGTGTCTATGGTTTTTATGAGTTTTATGGTGTGTTATCTGACCTCGTGTTGGTGCCTGTGTATGAGGGTGCACTTGTTCGTTTGCCTGCATGTGTGTGCGTGCATGCATGCATGTGAGTGAGTGAATGTGAACAAACTGATTGGTCATACATAGTTCATCAAAAATGAGCATTTTTTTAAAAATCTATCAGGTCATACAATGGAATTCTTGATTTAATTAATATTGTTATTATTTTTATTATTATTATAGTAGCATTAATTCTCATGTTGTATATAAATGTAAGGGCGCTGTATTGGATGAGGTGATAAGAACTATGCATCGAGGTTGCTAAAATGACCTGAATAATTGCATTTGATATACAACATGCAAAATGAGTTCCCATTCCAAATACTTTAGTGGTTTAATGAAAAAATAATCATACACTTACAATAAAAACAAAATAATGATAAAGTGGCATGATACAATACCAAATCTGTACCTCTAAGCACTCCTCTTCCTTCAGGCCCTCCTGCCACTTCTCAAACTCGTTGAGCCAGTTGAGGACAGTGTTGAGGGGGCACACCACCAGGGCGGTGGTAAAGTTCAGCTTTTCACACTGCAGCATGGTGTGGAGGAACGTCACCACCTGCAGGGCGAAAAATCAGTCGTGCATTACCTCCCCTGTCACCTGTCTGGACTCCTCCAGCTGAGCACCTGCATAACTTAATTTCCCTGCCCTAGGCTTGGAAACCAACTCTACTGCTCAGAGGTTGTGGCTGGCAAAACCACTGGTTTATCAGCACAGCAAGCCTATTAAAAGTTAGGCTAATTGCTATAATGTCTAGTTCACAATCATTGCCCCTCATGCTACCTGTCACAGGATCACATGCTAACACTTCAATTCCAAACACAGGCATATTCTAAGCCAATCCCAGCTCATGGACAGTTGCATACAGCATGTGTCTTAACAGTCTGCCTCTTGTTTCGAGTTACATGAAAAGTAAACCTACCAGCAGCTAACACCTGCCAAAAACAATCAAAGTCTATGTACCCGCAGCAAATTGCATGTTAATGCAACATGCCCAATTTTCAAAAGCACCACATAGAAGCACAACCTTGTTCAAAGCTAATGGGAGGTAATTCTGGCATATTCTTTCAAGGATGCGACTGACATACACAAAGACTACCATTGTCTCCTGCACTGGCACTAATTCCACTTGCCTTCATGTAAAATCACCATTAATGTACAGAGCCAATCTGAGAAAAAGTGTTGTTTGGATGTTAATGTATTACATTTAGAGGGGAAAGAAGGAGGCCTTTATTATAACCGCATATTGGGGGCCGAGTGCCGGAAACCCCCCCGTGTCCCCTCCCCCACCCCACCCCTCACCTGCAGGGTTTTCCCCAGCCCCATGCAATGGGCCAGGATACAGCCCGATCCTGAAGACTTCTTCGCCTTCTTCACGGACTCACAACAGCAGTCCCAGATGAACTGCACCCCTGCAGGGATACAGGGACGAGGTGGGGGAGGGCATCAGAACAAGCCAAACCCCCTCCAATCTCCCTCCAAACAGGCCAGCAAACTAAGGATGGACATTCCGACTTTCCTATTAGTTAATTGCTCATATAGGAACAAAAATGGTTAGTCGATTACTCAAGACAAAAAAAAAAAAAAAAAGAAAGAAAAACAAAGCCAAATCTTACAATAAACATTTTATAACAGATCATTTCAACAACATTAACAGCTGTAGACATATTTATTTATGACTGTTCACCAGTTTGAAAACGTAATTGGCAAGTTAGTGGAAAAAAATGACCTCGCAGAGTAGAACAGTAGGTATACCACGCTATTATGTATACCGTTTTGGATTGGTGTTTTATTGTAAGAATACTGGGTAAACCTTCATTGTTTCCATCTGTACACAACAATTAAAATACCTAACACTGTGGACTCAACAATGTTCTGGTGTATCAGTTAGCTGATAAAGCTTTTACGGTTCAGATAGCATTCAGGCCACATCTTCAGGGGATGAGCGATGCAGAAAAAAAACACACAAAAAAAAGATGTTTCAACTGCAACAAGATTTCCATGAAAGAGTTACAGCAATTTACAGATCACTTGACATCTGAACACACCACTGTCACATGGAAATAGGAAGAAGTAAAAAAAAAAAAAAAAAAAAAAAAAACATAATCATAGTAATTATCCAGTACAGGAATGTAACGTTAAAAGCCTTTGAAGAGGGCCTCGTGCCTCTGAGGGCTCTTGGGGCAGTGACAGATGCTTGCTTTGAAGTTGTGTCACAATAGGGGTATCGACCTGCGGGTGACCTTTGACTCACCGTCCACCTGGTGGGGCTTGAGCTTGGTCACAAGGTTCCTGTGCACCTGGACCAGGGGCTCCTTGGTCTCCTCGTCCTCATCCAGGACCAGCTTGGTGGTTATGGGGCAGGTGACCTGGGACGCCTCCTCCACAACAATGACCTGGGGGATAACCAATGATATTGAGATTGGGATTGAGCTAGAAACTACTGCATGGCACAGCCATCTTGCTTTTTAAGCATGGAACACTGTACATTTTAAAATACTGTGCTAGACATATACCTACTCTGTATTTGAAATTATAAGAGAAGAAGGTCTTTCTGTAATCTGGTGTAAAGAATTTTCAATTATGCTACTTTTACATTCTTAGTTTTCAGTAGACAGATTTTTTTTTAAAGTGAGAATTTGAAAAAGTTGTGACCAGGCCACTCCCACTGCCTTACCCCCTTTTAGCCAATTGGCATGAACAGAAACACACAGAGAAACACACAGACACAGACACACACACACCAAATTGACCTCCATGCCAAATTTCAGCCTCCTAGGGTGAAAACCGGCAGCCAAAGGGTGGGGAAATTTTTGTGGATGGAAGGACGGACCAACCAACAAACCAACCAACCAATAGAGCGAGCTATACAGCTGCAGGAAAATCCTATGGACACTCTCGCCAATCATAAGCTCCAGTCTTGGTATCTTAGAGAAAGGGCCTGCCTACCTCTCTCAGCTTCTCCCTCAGCTGCTCACGCTCTGCAATCCTCTTCCTCCTCTCCTCCTCCTCTTTCAGAGCGTTCTGCGTCTCCGACCTCAGCTTGTCATCCTTGATGATCTTGCGGATCTTTTTGCGGCCCTTGGGCGTGCTCTTGGACTCATCGTCGTCTTCGCCGTCTCCATCCCCCTCCTCTTCAGAGCCACTCTGTAAGAGAGTGCACTCAGTCAGGCACACTGTTCCACATCACTCTGCTACAGTATACATACTAGATTAATCAGCTGTTGACCTCCTACACTCTGTCCAACCACAGGTTTTCTAAACTACAGAAACTCAGGTGAGTAACAGGGTCCTAAGCTTCTGAACATCTGGACACATCCACTGATCCACACTGATTGTATATGATACTTGGACATGAGTTTTATTCATTCATTTTCATAAGATGCATCAAACAGTAATGTTTTAGTATCAACCAAAAGGGACATAGAACTATCAGTATTAAGAATGTGGAACAGAGTATGCGGTTTATCCAATATCTGTGGTCATACCAGTCAGCCAGCCAGCACAAAAACTGGGTACAATGCAAAAAAAAAAAAAAAAAAAAAAAAAAAAAAAAAAAAAAAAAAAAAAAAAAGTCTTCTTGGACTCATGATGATTCCTGAAAAATGGCCACTTTTAGTACTTAACTAAATATATAATATCATGTAACTTAAGTCTAGATAAATATTTTAGTTTTGGTAAAAGTCAGACCAAGTTTAGCCCTTCTCGGCTATTAGAGAAAACATGACATTTGCTGGATCTGAGAAATCACGGCTGCTTGCTCTGAGGTAGTGCAGGATGAGTGACGAGGAGTAAAAAACACAAAGGTGAATGTTCAATTGTCGTGTAAATGAAGCAGCATTTAAAATGGCTTCACGCACATGTTAAAACGGAAAGCAGCTGCTCGAGTCAGCATGCTCCTGTACCACCCAGGAGCGCTGTGTTTCTCAGAGTACCATCAGCTGTCCCGTGTCTGAGGAAACTAGGCAGCTCTAACCTTTTCATTGCTGGAGGAGGAGTCCTGAACCTTGATGCGACGCCTCTTCTTCTTCTGGTGGTAGCTTCGCTGAGTCTCTTCCTTCTTTGATGACCTAAAGGAGAGAGTGGTGGTGATTATGACATCATAATCTCACATGATGATGTCACATTACACACAGTGAAATTTACTTCACTTGCGCAGTGTAAATTTTATTTATTTATTTATACATGCAAAAAATGTTTTTTCCTCACTTGTGCCGCTAGTGAGCAAATTTGCTGAGCTGCTGCTCAAGCTAACTACACTGCTCAAGGGTGCAACAGGAATGCCCTACATGAGAAGAGAACCTGCAACCTCTTGGCTGACCAGCTCCCTAAGATGCAACTAACCAATGTTGATTTTAAATCAAAACCATTAAAATGCAAATTTAGGGATTTCATCAGTTGATTTCTAAAAGCATATATCCAACTGCACTGCAAGGCCAAAGGAGTTCTTTGAGCTGGAGTGGAAAGAGGTATATGGACTCTTCTGTGCCGCTACAGAATACTGCCACCTGGTGGCAAAACACAGAACTTGAGGCCACTTAAATGATACGCTTAAAGCTTTTTGTGCTTTTAAGCATGTCACTCAAAATGAACATAAAAACTTGTATGTTTACAATTCACACAGTTATGGTGTTGTGTGTACAGTGACCAGAGAGGACGCATATAAAAATACATGTTTTTTTTTCTTTTTTTTTCCCATGCAACGTCAATATGAACCACGGTTTCTTCACCTCGTTCTGCGTCGACTGTCCTCGCCCCCTGACTCGCTGACCTCCTCGCTGATGGCAGAGTCGTCGCTCCCACCCGATTCCTCGAAGTCTGAATCGGCGGAGTCATCACTGCTCACTGCAAAGAGAGACAAAAGCTGCTCAGAATGCGGACACGTGCCTCACGCCTACTCCTACCCCTGAACTGCCCGGAACTTTCACTGGTGCAGTGAGACCTTCAGTCAGTGAACCCTCCACAACTGCAAAACCATTATCATGCTTAACTCACACTTGCAAGGGAGAAAAGGCACTTATTTAATGTGGTAAATCAGAAAGAGGAAGGGTTTGAGTGAGTTACACAAAAAAGAATAAAATAACAAAGGGGTCATACTCGCACTTCACAACGCACTACATTTTTATTCATCTGATTTTGCACAGCTTTGTCTTTTATAAAATTCAGTATGTTTGTTCATTCAATTTTCTTCCCCCTAGGGGGCATAGGCAGAATAATACATTTGATACTGACATCAGAATGTATTTTCCCCTCACACAAAAAGCTGCTGATGTGTGCACAAGTCTGCCAGGTTATGCAGCAGAGACTCTTGGGGTATTGGCTTGGCTGGACATAGTGCTAGATACTCATGAGGCATATTCATTAGGCAAAATGAGAGGCTGAACGGCCTACAACTGTCATCAAAAATTCCTGTGTTCTTCTGTAATTATTACTTATCACGTTATGCCAGGCATACGCTACAAGATCTTCAGAACCTTACGTCAGAGTGCCCAGCAAAGACCGTTTTCCCCCAAGATTTATCGTCCTCTCGTCATTCCCCATCTCACATGACAAGACAGGCGACAAATTGGTGCCAAAAAAGATCAAACATGTTTGAAGTGATCAGAGGTCTAAAATGCGTCAAAGGCTGCATGGGATGGTTTAAAGTTGGGATGCAGAATATCTTATGAGAGTATCTTTGCCAACCATCACTGCTGGCGAACTTGCAATGTGAAGATTTCACCCGTGACGCCTAGATCAGCGATAAAATGAAGTAGTATACACCCAGCATAACAGTGCTTTCCTTCAAACATTTTATTATTTCTCTTTTTGACATTCACATGCTTTGGGGACAAATGACATGCCAGTCAAGTCAACCATAAAATATATAATATACCCAAGCATAAATAAAAATGTAATCTGAGAGGCAAGATCATGGCAACCAAACTTCAAAATAGTGGTGTAACGGATCATTGTTGATCCGTGATCCATACTGTTCCCCCTTCATGGTTCGGCACGCATACGAACCGCAGATTAATTGCAAAGTTTAACCATAATAGTGTGTAACACAGTTTTACTGCCGCTGTTACTTTTTCCCCAAGTAAGAATTCCCTAAATCTTGATGCAGAGTGTAGTGTCACAAACACAAATACACATCCATCGTACTGCCGTTTTAAGAAATTAGTGACCGGATTATATGCAGGAGCATCCACTTGAACATGGCATGTTAATCTCATAACGCACCGGAACTCATTTCTGATGTGAATAACGTCACACAGCAAATCAATGTGCTCTGACAAAATAGTGTCAGTAATTAAAAGTTACATTTGTCTCCCTTTTTTTGCTGATTCGAAAAATGTTCCAATCCATGACTCAAAAACTGCGATATGATCTGAACTGTGAGTTTGTTATCCGTTGCAATCCTACTTCTAAACAACACTGTGCTCAATGAAACTAAGCAGGACAAGGACTCTGCACTTGTGACTGAAGAGGAATGTCCCCTGGGCGGAAATGGACATATACGGGGTGAAATGGCATGTTGCACTGTAAAGTGTGTGTTTCTACAAACATTTCAACTGATTTGCTGCACAGTATGTTTAGTTGCACACTGTGACCTCATACTTCAGTACTGCACTTTTAAAAGGACCCCAGAAAGATTACCTGATTGCTACTGCATCTGCTAATGGGGATCCTTATAATAAACTATAATAAACAATAAAAATGGAACTTGGTTGCTAAAGCTGCATTAGTTTCATTGTCACAGAGGAGGAGGATGAATCTGGCTCCCAGGAAGAGGAGCCAGGAGGAACTGAAGCTTGATGACCCCACCTTTCCTACGGGCCTTCCTCTTCGTCCCGGTCTTAGCCTTGGCGGAGGGCTTTTCATCACCAGACTCTCCTTCGCTCACGGACAGTTTGTGGCGGAGCAGCTTGTGTCGGTGTCTGGTCTTCTTCACGTCGTCATCCGAGTCCGAGCCTGAGTTGATGTTTCGTTGGCTGTGGGGCAGACAGAGCAGTGACCCAGGGGTATCACAGGGTTCAGACCCTGTTTAGGCTGCCTTCTTTCAACCTGTTTTTATTCCTATGAAATGTGTTTCACAATTAATTTGTTCTTAAAATTAGTATACATGATTGCATGAACTGCCCTTTTACTGCCCCCACCTATGTGTATCTCACCGAAAACTGAGGTGACTTACCGTCGTCTTCTTCTTCTCCCTCCTCTTCATCCCCTGTTTTTTTGGAAGTCTTCTTTTCCTCCTTCTCGGATTCCTCGTTGTCCGAAGAGCTGTCCCCCGAGGAGTAGTTGGCTTTGATTTGGGCCAACAGCATCTTCTTTGCAATTCTATCAGGGAGTGAGAAGAGTGGATATCCATGGATCAGTGGCCAACCACTTAAAACCTAAATCTGCAGTTGCTGACATTGTCTCGGACACCTCCCTGCTCCAAAACTAATTCCCAGGAGCCAACATCTCAAATGTAGACCAAAATCAACAAACCATTATTTTAAACAGCCTGCACATGCTTTTTCCGACCCCAATCGTCCGGTAGTCAGGGCAAATTGCTGTGCGAGATGTTTCTCTTTGAATTACTCCGTTGTCATTCTACTTTACCCTACTTTACCACAGCATAAGTTGATTACTTATTGCGTTGCTGATCTGGAACTGATCTAGGACCATGTTTCCTTTGTCCATACCCTATGCTTATATGTTATGAACTAAAAGGCAAAACTGATCCCAGAGCAGCCATCCTACATTGAGATACTGTAAGAATATGAGCCATAACGATCACATGGATCTAAGCGAGAGTCAGTGATTGGACAGAAACACAGCTGCGAATGTATAGAGACTGACTCCTTTAAATCAGCAGCAATACTGTGACTTCCCTCTGGGTGGAGAAAAGGCCAGCCACTTAATAGCTTCTGCTTAGTTTATGGTTCCATCTGAACTGCTTTTTAAAATTGCAATGTTACCATTACAAAGTGTAGACTCAAGACAAATGATAAGATGAGGCAATAGGCAGATGGTGAAGTGACAGTTTAAGCTAGAGCCCCTTGCAGCATGCCAAATTCACAGTAAGCAGACGATTTAATTAATACCCCAGGGTTTTTTTTTCCTAAAGAAATCAGTAAATATTGTGTTGTCTTCACAAGGCCAATATCCAGTTGCTAAGGTGGATCTGACAGAAAACAATAACATCACTGCGTGGAAATGAAAGTGTGAAACAAGGACACTCTTTCAGTGCAAGTCAGGACACGTGATAAATCTAGGCTTTACTTTTGTACAGACACACACACACGCACGCACGCACACACACACACACACATGCATGCTTCACTACAAATCACAGTGGAATCCCAACTAATCATAATCTGATGATACAATTTAAATGACTAATTAATGCACAGCATAGGGTATATTATTACTTAAGACACTTTCTAAAATGGTGGTGCTTAATTCAACATTCTGGGGATATTTAAGCTTCAAACAGCTGACTATTGCTGGGACATTCATTGCAACATGGCCCAAGATATCATGGGAAGGAAAACAGACGAGAGTCTGCAGGGAAGATGACTGTCCAGACAGACAAGCCCATTGGCCAGTTTGGCAGTATGTCAAATATGTCCAGTATGACCATGGATCCTGTTACCAGAAATGTTTCATAATTTACAGATTTTTTTTTTTAATACTGCAACGGATAAATCCAAAAGTGACCTGTCATTCTGACAAATACAAAATATACTGGGACTCACAAAATGCATAGTTCTGGTCTTGCCTGATGACTTGACTGGAAAATACATCCCAGCAGTACTTGTATTATATCAGCATGATATCAACACATCTGTTATTAAAGATACACACCAACACTATCTGATAATATGGACAATTCAGTTACTTTACTTTTAACAACAGTCATACAGCTGGCACAGCTATGCCTTCTGAAATTAACATTTAAGAGCTGGTAATTACCCTACAGTTAATGGCAACAGACACAGTAACGCTTTGTATGTATTATGTAATGCTATGTAACACTGTCTAGTTATCCTACTGTTTGCATTTTTGATTGTGTAAAGGACTAAGTAGGCTAACTGATGATGTACAAAAGTAGAGTACTTGGTCTTGCAGGTGGACAATCAGGTAGGTCACCTGGGTGCTCTTCACTTACCAAAAAGCCTAAATGCTCTCAGTATTTTTACACGATTTTCAAAAATGAAATACGATAAATAAATTCACTGGAAGGAACATGCAAATAATGTAAAAATGAACACAAATCCCTGGTAGCTAACATGCAGATGAGCATAGAAAAATATGGATAAAAGTGGATGATGACAGATTTCTTTCAGTCCAGACCTTTGTCATTAAGGACATAAATTTATCCTCACAGAACCTCTGGCTATGACTCATAAGGTACAGTTATGTACTTCCTCACCTATCAGTGCAACTTTGTACTAATCCTTGTGAAAAGCATGTTTTGGTTTGTTACCTTGTCCTCCATATTTTTAAGACATTCTCTGTTATATTTGTATGACTGTTTTTTATTATTTTTTTACTTTGCCTCACAATGAAATGGTTCATCAAGGACAATCAAGATGTATAGCTTCACTGAATGACAAGCATCACAATCCTTCATCATGTTCATTGTAAAAGGGTACTGAAAACAGGTCTGCCCTAGTTTCTCTGCTCCTTGAGGAGGTAGTGATTGTCTACTTCCCTCACCGGTCTGTCGGTCAAAATGGCTGTTTGTTTGACTCCTACCTGTTCTCAGGGTCATCGTCATCATCCGCTACCAAAGTGGGGGCAGGCTTCATGTCACCTTCATCACCTGCAGGACACACAGAGACAGAGATAATGGAAAAACACTGGCTGGCTTGCGGTCTTCCCTTCAGCGCTTGGGTCTTATGGGACTGGACTAGGTGGCTGATAACAGCTCAAACTATCACTGTCTCAGCCAGACAACAGGCCTCCCCAGCTCTGGTCCTGGGGGGCTGTAGCACCTGCTTGTCTATGTTTTTACCTTAGACAAGCAGACCAATCTACAGTGAAGAAAACCCATGGTGAGGAGAGGTAACTGTGTAGTCTTGCCATAATCGATCAATGACATGCTGAGGTACAAGGACAACAAGCTCACCCTACAGGACAACATTTGAAAAGCATCTTTAGGGTCTTCCTGTTTTTTTAAAAAAATCATACCTTCAAGCTTAGTGTCCCAGGACAAATTGAAGCTATTACTCATTGATAGTCAATATAATTTGCATTGCTTGGTCTCTCACAATCTCCTGATTTTTTTAAAATAAAAATATCTATACTAAAATATTTGAATTTCATGCCTTTGCCTTCCTGCAACCACAAACTGTGAGGCATAAAGGCATATCCAACCACAATAAAACAAGTCAGTTTATTAATTCTACCTTAGTGCCTGTGAAGATCCTGTCAACAGAATGGACATTGATTATGCTATTGTGTACCTTGGAGGTTAACGATGGTATCTTAACAGTAAAAATAAATAAATAAATCGTAGTTCTCCATGGATAAAGACCAAGAAAACTGGTAACATAAAATACAGCATATTACTTCATTATTCAACCTTAAAAGGCCATGGACTTTAATTAATCATCAAGAACTCCTTCATGCTCAGCCCCGCTCTCGTATTACTTAATGCAGTTTTAAATAGCATAAGGATCGTTACAAAGTTAAATGACCTGAACAGGGCTTTCAGCATTATCATTCGCCTGTTATAGTGGATTTAATACCCCCTTCAGTTTTGTGAAGGGCCCTGGGGCCATCAGCTGACTACAAATCACAGTAAAGTGCTCCATGCATTTAACAAAAAAAGGTCTAGAAATAAACAAGAGTCAGTGTAAATGTGATGTTCACTATTTCTCATCTCTTATCATTCCTCTGACTGAAGCATTACATTTTTAGTTATCCCAAAATGACCTACCCAAATTTTTCCTCCACTTTAATCTGACGAATGACTACTCGTCAAAAAATGAGTTTTAAGTGAAATTACTGCTTAATAAACAGTAAATCTACAAACAGCTAGCATCATCAACGTTATTCAAACGAAATGGGAATGTATAAATTAATTTGGAGGTAGCATGCTCAAAATAACATTCCAAAACTCCCTCCCAGTAGTTTTCAACCAAGTGGTTCAGCTATGTCAAGAGAGCTACAGTTTGGGGGATTGTGGGGGCTCACCTGATGACTGCTGGAACATTTCCAGCCCTGCTGTAGCCATCTCCTCTGTGATTGGCTTAATCTTCTGCTGATCGTCACTGTCCTCAGCAGAGTTGGCCTCCTGGCCTCCGTCCGCTTCACCGTCCTCCTCCTCTTCGTCATCGCCTGAGGAAGATGATTGTCGTGTTGTTCTCCTCCGTTTTTTAACCTCCCTCCGTTTGGACCCTTCGGTTGCCTTTTTCTTTTCAGTGGCAGTGTCCCGTGATTTCCTTTCCTTTCTATCAGTCTCCTCCTCTTCAGCTACCTCCTCCTCATCTCCCTCCCCATCCTCCTCTGTTTGTTTCTTGGCCTTGCGGCGCCCCCTCCTGGCAGTGCTGATCTTGCTCAGGCTCTTTATCTCCTTCTCCAGGTCAGAATCATAGTTAGACGAATCTGAGCCCTTCTGCTTCTTCCCCCTGGTGGCTTTCTTGGGTGTGGTCGTTGCGTTTGGATCTGAGGGGCTGGCCTGCACTTTGCGCTTGGGGCCCGTCTGTTCCCGGGATGAGACAGGACTCTTCCGCAGTTGGAAGAGGCACCGTCGCCCCACCTTTTTGGGCGAGGCCCCATTGGCATCCTCCTCCACCTCGTCCGAGCTGGCTGACGCATCGGCCGTCTGCAGCAGCACGGCAGGGACTTCGTCAGAGTCGGAGTCGTTGGCCTTACTGGAGGAGGCCACAGTTCTGCCAGACCCTTTCTCCCTGTCTGCCCTCAGTCCCTGGCTGCTGCCGCCCCCATGGGAGGGGTTGGCAGTGTCCTGGTCTGTGTCGCTCTCACTCTTCACCTCCGTGGGTGCCAGCTTGCTCTTGCTGTCCGCTGGCTTTCGGAGGGGCGTAGTCTTAACCCTGGGTGAGCGCCGGCTCTCAAGCCCCTCCTCCTGAGGTAAAGATCCATCTGCTTCCCTGACAACGGCATCCTCATCCTCACTGGCCTTGTCATGCTTCTTTTTAACCTCTTCCTCATCTCCTTCTTCCTCTCCTCCATCTTTACTCCCCTCATCCTCTCCCTTGTTGTGGAACTGAGGAGAGCCCTCCAGTGCCATAGGGGTCAGCTTGACCACAAGGTTTTTGGTCACCTTGATCGGGCTTTTGGTCGAATCTGGGGACTTCCTGTTGGAAGCGCTTGACCTGGAGGCCTTCCTGGCTCTGGAACAGCCCCCACCCCGCCCCTTCCTCTCCGCCACACCAGAGGAATCAGCGGGCGTGGCCCCATCTGGCATCTCGAAGAGCTCGTCCGGGACGGAGGTCGGCACTGAAACGATCTCTTTGTCCAGGGATGATTCGTCTGCGTCCTCGTCAGCCTCTTTCTCAGTTGTGGCCCTCTTCGCCCTTGACCCCTGTCCCTCTACAGCTGTCCTGCGGGGTGCCCTGGGCGATACTGTGGGACTCTCCTTCATTTCGATGTCATCATCGAAATCCCCGTCCACCGCCCCGTCAGCGGTGCCATCCCCTGACACTTCCTCCTCACCGAATCCTAGGGTGCTCTCTGTTGAATTAGGGACAACAGCCTCCTTAGTTTCCTCTTTGACATGGTTTCCTGTGTCCTCAGCCATCTCTGCCTCTGTCACCGACGCCACCACAGCCTCCTGCTTCCCGACCTCGAACCCGCCCTCCTCCCCGTTCTGCAGCTGCACGCCCCTGAACTCCTGCTCCAGGGCTTCGTCCAGCGCGGCGTGGGCCTTCTTCAAGTCGGCCAGCACCGATCGGAAGGCCTTCAGGTGCCGCAACCGCACCATGCTGGTCCCCTGCTCCGCCGCGGCCTGCTGCATGAACTTGATGAAGGTGTGGTTCAGGCTGGTGGTGGTCTCAATCAGCTTCTTGGTCTTTTTGGCCAGCTCCTTGGGCACCTTCAGTGCCTTGTAGGTGAAACTGAGTGTGCCCGAGCCGTCCGCACTGTGCCCGTGCTCCTTCCCGTTGAGGGCGGCCTTGCCTTTCTGAGTGTGCCTGTGCGGGCCGCCGTCCTCCCGGCCGGATTTGTCGTTCTCGCCCTTGGTTCGCTTGCGGTGCTGCCTCCACAGCTGTTCCAGGTTCTGCAGCACGCTGTCACAGGCCGCCACCAGGTCCTGCAGGGGCTCCGGGCTGCACACGTAGCAGTACCACTTGCTGTCCTCGTCCATGATGGCCGACAGCTCCTTCCGGCCCAGGTTGCGCAGGATGCATTTCTTGCAGAAGGCATTGTTGCAGAAGTCGCAGCAGATCAGGTTGCCCCCCTCTGCACACCACCTGCACGGACCAACCACGGAAAACAAAAAAGTATTTAGACACTGTGAAATACTAAAGATAAAAGATTGACTAGACTTACTATATTAAAAAATACAAACACTCACATCAAAAAGGAACCCCCTATAAATTACTATTTGATCACCCCACAGGCAGTTTTTGACATTTTGATCATGCAGCAGATCTGATAAGCCTAACTAAATGTTCTGAATGTGCTACAGAATCAGTATTCCTACATTTGAGGAGCCCTAGGCTGCATACTGAAGAGTACAAACAGTGAGTACAAATATTATGTTGCCAGGGCATCAGGGTGTTTCAGATATTGAAGTCATTAGAAGTAGGGGTATGTGTTTCCATTTTTAAAATAAATATCTATGTGTATACATATATACAGACACTCTCACACATACATCCACATACATACACACCCATACATCTATGACTGCATACACTACGTATTTACTAGGAGCTTGCTGCAAAATGTTCACATCCTGCCTGTGTCGATAAAAATTTGTCTACTGAACTCTATGCTTTGCTCATCATTAAAATATGTGTGAATGTCAACATAAGAATGAGAAAGGGCAGAGGAAAGAGTAAGCCAACACGTTCGAGATGTATGTTTTATGGACATGCTGTCTGTCCTAAAATAAACAGAGTAAACTCCTAAAAGTGACAACAAGCCAGTTTTTCAATTTATTAAACCTCACTGGTTTTGAATACTGTTTTAATGCAATGGAGCATGTTCCTTATTCATTATTGTTTGTCAAAACAAGCTTGCACTCTTTCGACAAATGATGATTAAGTTCCTTTCTCACAATACATTCTCCCACAGAGCTTCTTTTTGCACATACATAATGTAACTGTTGCACTGGAAGAACAGAAAACATATGATAAACACAATTCCCATCTTTCCTGTAGACATTAGGGACACAAACTGATATCATCCCTGCTCATGCAGGGAAAAACAAAGTGTTGATCAGTTAATTCATAAACAAACAAAAACAAATCTCTGTACATTAATTTCAGAATTCACTGAACACACTGCCAACAGCCTACAGTCCACTGGGGCCTGCACTACAAAAAGACAAATAATTAAAATCAACTACTGCATATAAATATCTACATTTTTATCATAATAAAACGGTGTCCAGCAGTTGTGTGGTCTCCCACAGTCCTCAGCTGGGCTGCTTCACATTAAGTGAAATGCAGATGTAGGAGAATCAATTGGTTTTGTACAATATTGGATGCTGGATAATCCAATTGGGTGTGCCCACCCAGATGTATGGGACCTTACCTATCTGCCTCTATTTCCCTATCTTAAGTGCTTTCACCTTTACGAAATCATTAATGTTATTAAGAAACAGCGCTTCTGTCGAGTGCGGAAATGTAGGCTGTCCCACCTGCACTGCTCGTCCATTCCATCTGCATCCTTGCTGATGTCATCACTTGAGTAAAACTTGAAACATGACTGTGAAAGAAGAAACACAAAAAAAAAAAAAAAAATCAAATAAGCACCGCAGTCATCACCCAAATCAATCACGTGTCTGATCAGACCACACACAAAAACCCAAAGTAGTGATTTACGACAGCTGGGTTAGCAGTCTGGCTGTCTACATGCAAAGCCTTTTGGTGCACCGTGTCCCTGAAGCAGTCCACGCTACTGCAGAGGCTGAGGATCATATAGTGGAGAGCCTCACCCTGCAGATGAGAACCTTCAGCACAGGATGCTGGTAGAATGAGTCCCTCTGGAAGTGGTTGACCTGCTGGCCACAGGCAGTGCAGCTCACGATACCCTGTAAGTGCTCACCTGGGGGAGGGGGGGTCGAGAACACAAAAACAGGAAGGCTTAAAATAGACTAGCACGATGAGACAGATATCTGCATCATTATGATTATCAGGCCTTCTCTAAATATCAACAAATATTATGATAGATTTATTTATATTCAAATTAATTTCTTTAACCATTTTTTGTATCTCATAATGACAGTTTTGTGGTAAAACTGAAATTCAGCCATTTCCCAACTTTACACTAAATGTATATCACACTACATAAAGCCACGACATGATGAAATTGAAACTTGCTTCAAAAAAATAAATAAATAAAAATACATAAAACTTGTATCGCCCAGCCTTAGCTTGGAACAAACACCCGCTTCGTCCTCAAAATCATGTGAAATTCACTTGTGGTGGAAATTTATTCTGCCTCCCCAGTTGTTTCTGCAAGTGTTCCTTTCAACATTTAAATCAAGTTGGAAGGTCTCATTTAGCACAAAACATTTTCAATTTCGTCCTCAGAACGATCACCGTCAAAAACCTAGACAGTATTCCCGTAGCACAGTGGCACAACTAGATTCAAGCTTCATAAACAAAATCACCAATTTTCAGTATGCTAACTTGCTCCACATAAGACCTGGAATAGCTCAAACTGCTTTGCATTGGGAGTGTTATTTACATCCAAGCAAAACAGACAAAGCAACTAAATTCAACATGACAAATGCTATGGTTAAAAAAATTATATTCGAATACTACAATGGATGTCCGCTTCGAGGTAAAGGTCGTTACCCTGGCTCACAATGGCAGTGCATGGTACTCCTTACCCAGCACCACAATTTCAACAGCCGTCGTTAACAATTAAACGAAACTAACAAATAAGACGCAGACATGTAGAAGCATGGAATGACAATTTCAACTCATTGCCAGAATTGCCAGTCCCTGCTCTTCATTTCTCCACATTTTAAAGCTAGCTTCCAAAAATTCAAACGTTAGCACATGGTCAAATAAAGCAAAAAAAAAAAAAAAAATTTGAAAGTGCACTGTAATAATAGCCTGTTTGTAGAAGCAGAGTACTGGTCCAGTGGCTTTGGTGGAGGAAGATCAATAGCATGCTTACTCACCACCTCGTTTTCGCATTGAATCTGGTTTTAATTTAGTGGACGATCCTCCTCTGCTTCGGAATTCAGGCCCTCTGAAGTCGTCTTTTGCTTCATTTCCCACTGGCTCCGGCTTCACCACCACTGTGCCTATATGGGGAGAGGGGGGGGTGTTTGTTGTTTGAGAGTGCAGCTAAACAATCAATCAAATGCTGTGCCCCACTGCCACATCTGCCCAGTAGCAATTCAGAGCGCAGTTATCGCTATAGAAACAAACACCATGGTGATTAGTAGGAGTGGGGTAATGCCAGCGACCTCACGATTCCATGTTATCACATTACACAGGCAAAAACACGACAGCACTGTGATCCTATGACCAATGTGATTCTCTGAGCAAAGCATTACTGTTTTATTTCCATTTCACGATTAGCAACAGTGCAATTATTCACCTTACGACTGAAAGTCTATCATAATCCATTACAAAACCTCAAATCTATAACCAAAATATCACAATATCACAAAATAAAGATTTAGGATTTCAAAATCAATAATTACACAGATGTCACAAACTAGTATTCATATCTGGCAAATAATACTGCAATATATAACTGAATTGTATCCATTATCCCGTTGACCCATTGTGATTATCGTATCATGTATGCTACCTTTTGGGAGGCTGTTCACATCGAGGTTGCCCTCTGACGGGTTGTCGGACGTTGCACCTTCGTTACCGCTCTCATCCGATATGTCTGATTCGTCCAATCCGGTGTGCTTGGTCACAACGGCGGGTTTCCTAAAACGTAACAGGCAGATTGGTCAGTGGGTGAAAATGCCTTCCCAGAACACACAAAAGAGACAGACTCTAGACAATTATCTCAATTAACGAATAAAATCCTGGTAAAGCAGACTCCGGTTAACCAGCTGCAGATCATCACGCAGACAGGCAGACAGAGACAGAAACATAAATTGAGGTCAGACACACTTCATAATTCCAAAATTGCATATTTATTATTGAAAAACAACTAATTTTTGACAGTGATGCCTGACAAAAACATGCAGATGTCAAAACAATTGCTGTTTCCAATAAACTTTTTCTTGGGAGTTAAGTGTGTGCAGCCTCAATGTATGACAGGTGTCAAGACTGAAACTGTATTTCGTGAGCCCACCTCTTTGAGCGGGAAGAAGAGGGCTTCACGGTGTCTGTCGAGCTTCCTGGCTGCAATTCAAACAAACAAAAGCAGTGAGATGAACCAGTTGACTGACCATCTTTGTGTTCACATTGACAAATCTCCTCCAAGAAGGAAAAAAAAAACAAAAAAAACCAAAGGCAGCAAGGGCAACAGACCCCAGAACTATGGTGACTAATAAAATGACTGCAATTTAGAGAGCGCACCATCTTGCCAGAAAACCAGTGCAGTTTGACAGGTCACAGAAAAAAGGGTAGCACTGAAGAAAGGGAGATAATTTCTATTCAAAGGGGCGGGGTCAGGGGAGGGCCAGGATGGGAAGGAATGACTCACCACAGCCTGTGGAAGGGCAGAGGTGGCACCCAAATAAATGAATCAGGGAGGGGAACACATGCACCAAAATAAAGCCCTGAAGATTTTTTGAAATAACTTTAGAGAAAGGTTGTACAGTATAGCTATTGCTTTTACTGCTACTACTGCCATCATTTATTTGACACATTTTATTGAAAGCAGCTTACAAATCCAATGTGCAATAATGTCGCAATAAATTAACCTCCCACGAGTAAACATGAGATGGCAAGAAACAGCGCAGTATGAAATAAAGAACATAAGCTTAAAGCTGAAGAGCCAGCCCCAGAATAAATAAAAATAACAGTCAAAACAGCACCGAAAAATTATCTTTAAGAAAATCAGACTAAACAGTAAAAAGAATCTGACAACAATGAACAAGCCAACAACGCCTTAGTACCTTAATTAAGTAGATAATCCTTTGTTGATGACTTCCTAAGGAAATATGGGAGGCGGTTACACGTTTGGAGGGGTCCAACATTTGCCGTTCCAGAACCCCTTCTTTGAAGTGAGGACTCTCGTGATGGAGACCCACAATGTCACGTGGTGCGGGTGGAGAGTTCACACACCGCTGTTCTCCCGTACTCTGTCAGCACCATTAAACAGCATACATTCCTGTGGCAACTGCCTGGCCTGTCTGGTCTGCCTTGCTACTTCCTTTACAAAAGGGCCTCCAGCAACGGAAAAAATACATAAAAGCCGCGCCATTGCCTCACAAAGGTCATCAGCCCCAGACCGTTGATCCACTTGTCAGTACTTTTAAAGTACGTGTAAGAGGCAGCTTTAAAGCAATTAAATATCTTGTTACAGGAAGCCACAAGAAAAGGTCCAAGAAAAAAAAAGACTTAATCATGTGTAGGCACTCAATTATTCCTCCATTCCAACCCCACCCCAGCTGCCAATTCCCCCAGATTGAAATCATCGATACTGCTATTCAAATCAATGCCACTCACTATGCCACGGCGCATGGTAGCTGAAGCAGAGACACTCGTCGTCCTGTGCTTGTGCTTTAAACCCTACAGGGTACAGTACAAAATGAGGGCGCTTGTATCAATCGGAGGAGTGCTGAACCACCCAATGATAACAGCTGCTACAGCGGCCGTGCCAAAATCTGTTTTACAAGGTGGCATCACATGGTTTTTAAACCTTTGAGGTGGGTTTTTTTTTTTAAGTAAATGCAGTACCTGTATCAGCAAAGTCTGATGCAACATCTGTGTAAGTTATACATTAAAGCCTCTAATTTAGCCACCACCCACCCCCTCATCAATTAGTATGTGCAACTCTTCACTGTTGTGCTATAGAAAGTGAACATTGTGGCCCAGTGCCACCAACATTCTTTGGGGGGAGCCCTGTGGTGGAATCACAGTGCCAAGCACAAAGTTGGCAGGAGCCACTATAGGGGTTACCCAATGAACTTGGGGAAAGCTTTAACCCACAATCCACCTGGCAGGATAAGACCAAAGGCATCCCACTCCAGCAGACAGCTCCCAATCACAACAACATAGGCCTGAATGTGGCATTACATGGTGATGAGCAAGGTCTCATGAACCCAATAATGGGAGGTGCTACCATGCATAATTGAGCCCTTATGGGTATTAACCAATCAAAATGTGTTATCTACAGCTGAACTCTAATGGAGTGATTTATGAACATCACCGCAAGGACTACTGCTGCCAAAACACATCGACTGAGATAACACATCAATTGAGAATTTCCCTATTTGCCTGCACAGCTATTTTCAGAATTAGCAGCTCTCCTCCCCTTTCCATATGACTGTGGAAATTCACAGAGACAATACAAAGGAGGGGAATGACCTTGTGCTCATCTGTGGTGTTTGCTAATGTGAAATCTCCATTATTTCATTCATCACTGTGAAAGAACAGGTTGGCCATGCAGATAGACATTTATAAATATGATGAAAATATATTTTCAGTTAAGCAATTTTGGACAAATGTGAGAAGGAAATTATATACTGAATGTTTCATGTAAAATCTGAATTTTAAAATAACTTGAGAAATGCCACACTTTCCACTAAGGAAAAAAAAAAAAATTTTTAGTTTATCACAAATAAGTTTCAGCATGCAGGCCATCATGTTTGTTTGTCCTTGAACAAACACGAATTTAAAAGGTATTTCTGAGAGCGGTGGTTTTCTTTTGCACAGTGAGTGTGGTATTTTTCTTTGTAACATGGCAAAAGTTCTTTAATGTAAGCTCTAATATTACACAATTTAAAAATCTGTACTAGGATTTAGCGCAGTCTTATTGATAGTTCATAATAAACATCTCCAGCCTATAATGACGCCCTCATCACCACCAATTCTCTTGCTTGATCATGTTGTTATAGCGATGCATGAGAACAGCGACCTGCTGGTTTCATACTTCCCCCCCTTCAGCCAGACTGTAACAGAGGATTTTATCATGGAAACAGCGCTGACATGTTCTGAGACACCTCCCACATGTCTTTTCCTTTAAAAACATCTAATACTTCACAAACAACTGTGAAGACTTCACCACCCTCTCCTTTAATACACAGAATACGGTGGCAGAAAACTCTGGAATAGCTTCACCATCACCCTGCAATATCACTTCTTTAATGTGCACATTACAGAAACTGTAATTAGTATAACAACTGCATTGCGATACTGCACAGCTGCCATTTGAATCACTGCATTGTTCATGGTACGCCACATATGATTAAAATAATAAATAAATAAAAATTTCACATAAGCTACAAAAATCATAGATATTTAATGGCAGAGTGAGCTATCACTGTCAGATTTTAAGAATAAACCCCCAAGACTGGTAGGAGTCTGTGAGGGTTTGATGAAAAGCCCCACCCAAAGCCCCACTCAATCATCAGTTCTACTGGCCCGTCCTGTGCTTGTGATTAGTACCTTTAGTACCTGAGCCACTCAGAGGACAAAGGGCTCCCCACAGCAACCCCTGCCCACAAAGCCCTCATGTCATATAATACACCTGGGAGGACACTCAGCCAGTCCACGCTCAGCCTCAACCTGTGCTGTCTTCAGAAGCAGGAACTCATGTATTTCTGTCAAACCCTGTCTTTTAACGCTAAGTATTATTTCTCTCTCATGAGTGGGCTGTAAATCAATACTTAGTTTTTGTATCTTGAATAAAAAACAAAATATATCATACACATCAGCTGTGAAAACACTGAAATCTTTCTCGGGAGCCGTTTTGATGGAGCAGGACCCCGAAAGAAATGTTGTTTCAAGCCATGTCAAAAAAATTCATGAAACAATCCAACAAAGAAAACAGTACCTCTTCCATTATTTGGTCTGTTGTACTTGATTCACAGGAAACTTTGTTCAATTCACCTGTAAATGGGAAAAAAAGATGACAAAATGATGAATTGATCCTCTACACACTCTTCACATTTTTAAACATTTTATCAAATATGTCTGCATCGACATTTCTGTATTTGGCTGCAGAGATTCTTAGCGATAAAACAATGCTAAATTTGGAAGCCGAAAATGTAGTGCACCCTGGAGCATCCTCCATCTGCAATGTCACATGACCTCATTCTCAGGTTGGCGCATCACTGAAAAGCCACCATGGTATCAGCCATTTAGAACACTGCAAACTGCTGGGGGCCATCTCATGATCAGTCACATGACCTAGTCTCAGGACCTGTTTGCATTTATACCTGTGCAATTAATAATTCTGACTTCTGAGCAGCCAATACACTTGGTTGTCTGTTTCAGTTGATGTTTAGTGTGCTGAATATCTGTATCCAAACAGTTAAGCTGAGTTGAGATCATATTTCTCCAGACTTCCCTGCCCAGCTTTCAGTCCAACCTGACAACCAGCTCCACAAAAACACATCTTAAGCTTATTATGGGATGTTAATGGTCAGTAGTGTGTTAGTGACAGGAAAAGGCACACAACATCTACATGCAGGACAAACACCAGCAGATTTTGACCCAGACTATCTCCAGATGCCATACATATCAGATTTACAGAAAATTGCCCATATGCGATTTCTGGTCCATATGGATTTGTCAAATAACCTGACATATGCTTCGTAAAAAAAGACTGTAGATGGCCTCAGTGTTACCATGTTTCATTAAGAGGGTTTCCCGAAGTTGGACCCAGATAAGGGACAGTCTTTCAAGTTTTGGTCCAGGTCATCTCTATCATCTACTAAACTACTTCTCTTTACTGAACAAGAATAATGGACTAGACTAAGCTAACCTTTAAAAAAGCCTACTTTAGCAAATAGAAACCTGGCAATGGGAGAGCTTTTGAAACTGCCACCACACACACAGATCATTAGGTGAAGGTTACACATCCTTAAATGGTATCAAATTAATTTGAAAAGATGGCAGAAAACCTACCACTAAAATCAGGAAGACAAAAAAATGGATTGTTTTTGGGAAAATATGTACACTTAGCTTTATTAAATGTACCAACATTTCTTTTTTTACATGTCCTCTAACTGGCCAGGTCAAATATTTACTGCAGTCTGAAAACAGCCATTCACTCAATTTATTGCTTTCTATAGAGGCCAACATTGCTGTGTAGCCACCGCTGCCAGCGATTAAAAGGTTCACACCTGCCCCAGCTGCAAGAAAGCCAGCACATTTGTCAGAGCCTGTACTTACAAGGCTGCTTGAAGCAGGACTACTGTTTCAGGATCAGTTCTGCACTTTAGCTCACAATGGATAAGACTGCTGATAGACAGGAGAAACCTGATCCTTGATCAGCTACAATCAAGTACACTTGGTGAATGGGGGTCCAATTAGGGAGGCAGAGACAGTTGAACCCCAGGCAACAGGAGCTCAACATACAGCAATAATAATGTTTATAGTGAATGGCTGTTTCAACATTATAGCAAGCTGTGACCATATATTTCAGCAACCTAGGACAGGTCAAAGATCTATATCTCACACTGATAGCAAACTCCCTATAAAACAGCCTCCCTGAACATATCTTTTTCCCTCACCACACATATTTCTCCATAAAAAAACAATAATCGCTTCCCTGCTTTCTGTATCAGTAGATTTTCTGTCATCTCATTAAAGAAATTTGATACCTCTCTGTGTTCCCTGATTGGCTTGGCCTGGAGGTGGGCGGGGCAGGCCGGGAGCAGCTCTGTGAAAGGAAACGCAGTGAAAACAGGAAGGGGCACCAAGCCAACCTTTTTGCTTGTGATTCTTGGTATTAGTTCAGCCTGGCTCTTGTCTGGAGGAGAAAGTTGCTACTTTGACATTACAGAGGGCTAATCCCAGGGCGTTGAATGGGAAAGCAAAAATGTATTAACCCCAAAAATAGATGCTGCTTTTAAATTCTCAGTGACATCACTGATTTACACCAACCCTGCTGCTGTGGCATAGAGATCTGCATCTAAATATTATTATGAAGTAGCCTTGTCTTGACTTTGGAGGGGAAATGTACATTTTAAAACACTTGCCAAATTTAAAATCCAATCTAAAATAAGGAGTGGAAAGATGACCCAAATTACACACTCTTTCCAGTTGTCCACCTTCTACCTCTGTGTCACCATTCCTTCGAATCTAGGAAAATGAAATCACAACACTGCCCTGGAGGAGGTTAGGAGACACCTCTAGAGAATGACAGTTTGTTGCAGTGTGCTTTTTAATAGCCAGTGATTGACAGCACAAGGTAGGCCCGCCCACTCTAAGCTTCATTGAGCCTCACTGCCCCAGCACAGACACAAACACAGTGACACTCACCATGGGAGATTTCAGGAACCTGGAGCTCACAACTTTCCTCTTCTGATGAATGGCCCAAGTACTCATGAAGTTTTGTGACTAATGTATTCAACTTGCTGGTACTGTCAGGTGTATGCAGGGGAGAACAAGGAGAACAGAAACGAAAGTACTCCTCAGTCACTACCTTACAAAATTCTTGAACTGTTCTTCATATGACATATGTTTAAAAGAAAACTCTTTATTGTCAGCTCCAAAATTATATATTGTCTCCTTAGTGAAAACTAAAGTGCTGCATAATTTTACAAAATATTGTAAAAATGATGAAACAGTAATCATATAATAATTGCACAGCTTATTCAGCATAACACTGAAAATCAGAAGACAAAGGATGCAAGAGTAGCGCAGAAAACAGAAAGAACAGCTATCAACATTGTAACACCTCTAGCACTTGTACAATTTCAGTTCGCGAAATAAAGCTATGTGGAGCCGTGGCTATATGTCCACATGGTTATTAATTTGACAAAAGTTTACAAACAGCAATAACAATTATACATTCAAGAGGGGCTGCTGCAACAAATAAGATTTACTAGTAGGCTGTAGTGCTGGAAAGAAGGTGAAATTAAAAATGTTGGTATTTTCTTATCGGAAATGTCCATGTCCAGTCAATTGCTAGTACATTAAATACAGATACAGGCTATTAACTTCACTATGTGTGACAATTCATGTGTAAGAATAACTCCACAGGTACATCAATTAACGGTAGCGGTAAGTGCTCCACATTCGCAGTTTTAGGGAGACACCATAGTACAGTTACGTATTACTGCACTTTTTTTTTTAATCAGCTTTAGAAACAACAACAAATCTGAATGAATGTTATTTCGCTGATTTGCTCGCTACTATCTCTATCGACGAAAAAACGCTCTCAAGAGAACAAAATTCTGTCAAAATTCTCCCTGGTCTGGCTATCACAGAACTGTAAACACACTTGGGTAAACATGGGAAAATAACTGGACTGCATCGCAATTAGACCATTCAAGAGAAGGCGTAGAGCTAATCTGGTCAAAGAAAAGATCCGGGAAGAGTTGAAAATCGCGTGGTTTAAGACTGAATCAGACAAATCCCAAATTACTCTAAATTAGCCTCAGCTACCTCAACGCTAGCTTGTTAAAATGTTAAAACTCTTTATTTCCATGACGTCATAAATATACCCTTTCTAAACATATTAGGTTTTTTTTTTTTTACAGTTGAAACATTATTCAGCTATTTCCCATTTTAGTTTGCTAGGTAGTAGTTAGCCATAGCTCCTCTTGACGTGTTTTTGTTTATATTTGCGTCATCACTTATAGCTAATCAAATCGTCTGTCTCCACTTCATTACCGATCTAGCTGGCAAATGACTGTCATAAAGTTACCTGCTCAACGTGGGTATGAATCTGACATAGATTTACAGTAACCGCTTTGTCTGGAGCCCAGACTATCCATAACTGAATAGCAAGACATGATTTGATCAGGTCAAATTGCGAGATGAACTGACAGTTTTGCATCTTGTTATTAGCTTGTTAGCTAGCTACCAAGCCCGCTTCTCATATAGTTTTATTTAAATATTGCACCTATGCACACTACTTCAAAACAGCGGACAGGACAGCCGCGAATTGGTATAAAACCCATTTGGATCCATTGGTCGCATTAAACTCATGCAACCAACCATGCACCGGCATGCATGCGTGCATGCACATCTGCCCCCTCCCCCCAAAATAAAATGTCAGCTATCTGCGAGATAGCTAGGTGAAACTTAACTGGATTTCCACAAACCTCCACCTCAGAACATACAAACGATGCCAATTTTTGAGTGCATACTGGCTTGTCATCTAACAGACTGCTAACACTAAGAGAGGTGGGTACACTGCAATTTATGGTGGAAGCAAGATGCCGGCTCTGTAGCACCGGTAGCTAGCTAACGTTAGCTGGCGATGCAAGTAGCACACGGCAGAACATAGCGGGGGAAAGCCTATAAAAACCCTTTATCTACTTTCCAGCTTACCTGCAGATCTCTGCCGTCATCTCTGTCTGGTCTGAGACACGCTGAGTGTGCGGCACCTCTCTCCAGAGAGAAAGCTCCAGGAATTCTTACCAATCTAGATTTCGGAGAAAAAATACTGAATATTGAATTAACCCGATCACTGAAGACAAAGCAACCCCGCCATCTTGCCGGATGGCTACAGACGCACTAAAATGGCGCATCCTGCTCAAATCTTAGAAACCACCCCATTGGTTGATGTAGTGGGGAATTCTCGCTTTCTGAGTGGTCAAAGAGTGATGCGTTCATACATTGGTCGAAAAATACATAACGCAATGTGCCCTATCGGAATTGACTGGTGCACGAATTACTGTACAAAGAAAGTTCCACCCGGTTGGCCGGGGCTTATTTTTGTTTCATTCATTTCACATTTTTTCGAGCACAATTCAGTTTTTTTTCACTTGCTACTGGCGAGCCTTTGTGTGAGGATGGACGGCGAGTGAGGTTGAAGAACAGGATGGGATGCAGAAGAAGTGTGTTGTGGGGATGGGGTAGGGGGTGTTGCTGGCGCAGTCAATTACTGTAGCTAGTTCATAGCATCTGCCTGAGGTCGCAGACTTCTGCTGCATGTCTGCTCTCCAACCTTATTTGATCTGAATTCAGATCACAAACTCTATAATGTGTGTA
This sequence comes from Albula goreensis, assembly GCA_022829145.1. Lineage (NCBI taxonomy): Eukaryota > Metazoa > Chordata > Actinopteri > Albuliformes > Albulidae > Albula > Albula goreensis. The sequence continues at coordinate 32,567,277 of CM040746.1, read as the reverse complement.
GAATATATATTTCACATTCCGTATAACAATGTTTTTTATTTACTAATTTATTTTCAAAATTAAATATCCTGTGAGTTAGATGTATGTTTTTTTGTATGTTTTTTTTTTTTTTTGTATGTTTTATTCTATAAGTCAGAACGTGTTACATTCCGCCGTCGACCTCATCATGATCAAGGTCATTCTCACCGAGCAATGTTACGGGGTCCTTGGCGACAGAGGCTGCCGCTTTACATCGAACGTAAAGACTGATTCTGTATTTGTGAAAATTAAATATAGCATCATTGCCTTTTCGCATGTGTGCATGCATCTGTCCGACATCAATAAATTATAAAAACAGACAGATGAGTAGACATTGAGGTTATGGGTGATTGTGGGCCATATAGAAGAAATATTTGATAGTATTAAGGTAAGCTGAGTCCCAAACTTCTGACACATAATTTGAATGCAAGTGTAATGGGAAAAAAGTGTGATTTCTTTTATTGACTGGTCATTCTTATGATCAGTTCATAAAATAAGGGCAGCTCCATTCAGACTGGGGTTTGCATTCTACAAATGATGTGGGAGGGGAAACATTTGAAATTGCCTCTCATCCTGACTGCTCCCTAATTGAGAATCTCTCTGGTCTCTGACATCTGCTGGTGCAATATTCATAGATAAGGCAGCTTCTAACCAAAACTTATGCTCATTTTTATTATTTTCTGGTGTACCATTTGAAGTGTGAGGTTATTGACGTTACTGCTGTACATAGCAGGTACACCACAAAGTAATGCATAGCTATGATGCTTTGATAGTAGAAAAGAAAATACATAGCTGTAGTAATAATCAACTTGCCCATAGTTGTAGTAAATTTCATAATTCTCACTTTGAAATTAATTGGAGAAGTCCCAGTGAAAATATATGTGTAGGATATAGTGACATACTGATATTAGATTTCTTGGGTCCCCAAAAGAAAATAAATAATTACAAGTAAACTTTTTATGTAGAAAAATAGTATTGCATTTTTTGTCCTACCTTGTCTAATTTACTAAATGACAGAGCTGAGATAAATTGTGATGAAATTAAGCACACTGGGTACTATTAATTATTAACATCTGAGGAAGAACCAGGCACATGGCTGAGTGCCGGTAAAGGATGGTACAATGCCATTTAGTTTTAGCCAAGACTGAACTCTTTCACTTGCTCTCTATTGTTTTGCATGGCTCTTTGCAAAACTTGAGGTGTGTACAGTCTAATCACACCATGGTTTAAATTCTTTATTTGTGCTGTGTGCCATGCCCTTAACAGAGCACAGATCAGGGGTTGAGATTCCATACATTAAGAGGTTTTGAGGTAAAATAAGAGGTGGGTAAACTGTCAACAGAGGCAGGAGAACAGGTGAGGGGAAAGACCATGAGCCAGCAGGAAGTGCACCACAGTGCAGTAGGCAGCATTTCTCTAAGGGAGAATGCAGTGGAATTTACAGTTATCCAAATCACTTTGGGATTTGGTAGTTGGAATTATGAAACTTCCGGATTACTAAAATGGAACTTCAAAAGCATTTGAAAGAATTTTGATCCTTTGACTGAAACCATTACCCTATTTTTTTTTTTTTTTAAAAAGGGAAATCTTTGTATCAGTTGGATCAGCTCTCAACAACTAGCATAGATAGACACAAGCTATGTATACCAGTAGCAGATAAATACAAAATATAAATTGTTCCATAGTGTTTCACTCTCAAAAATTAAAAATTACTACCCATAACTTAAATTGCAATAATAAACACTTTTGGATGTATTTTCAGAAACAAAATTGTTAACTGACAAATGTGTTAAATAGAAGGACAAGCGTGCCAGACAAGTGTTGATCCTCTACAGAGGAAAGAGTAGTTGAACATGTAACTACTGCCAGATTAAATAACATTAAAATGTTTTATTGTAGCCAGCAGGAATGTGAAGAGAGCAAATCTTTGTAATTGGTAACAATTTCCAAACAGTTGTTTGCCCCACAGATCATATTTTTACAACCAATCATTACATTAACTAGTTTTTGCTATCCAGTCTGTGAATTTTCCAAACACCCTGTGAAATTACACAATAGTACCAAGACATTCCCCTTTGTTCCTGTATTAAGGAACTGTATGTTTTACCTGTGCAAAGTTTGCTAACATTTCAGTTTAATGCTTTCCTATTTGCATCCATGTTTGAAATGGTAAGGTATAATTATAATGGTACTTCCAGGTTTATACCCCCATTACTTGTATTTCTGGAATACTGACTTCCAGGTTCCAGGCACTGACGTTATAATATCTAAATACAACAGTAAATATTCCAACATGTAGAATTTTCCAAAAAAAGTCTTCTAAAGATCTTTTAAAGAAATACTATCTGAGCTAATGTTTAGACACTAAAATCTCAGAATCCCATGGTCTGTTTGTGGTCATGTAATCCTCCAATCATGAGGACCTTCAGATGGCTGATGGAGAAAAGGCAGATGCTTATGGTGCAGCCTTCTGTCCTGCAATTAGTGAAGCAACAACTGGCCAAGCTTCATGGGGTTAAGCCAGGGAAAAATGCTCAGTCCCATCATCCTCTAACAGCCTCTCCTGTTGAAACAAGTGGCTATGGCCATAACATTTTATCCATAGGGTGCAAAGAAAATAACCTGGTTTTGCAAGGCTGTGACTGGCTGGGTAGCTGTTGCAGGCAGACAGTAGATGTTTAATCAACAAGAACAGCCATCATTGTTCAATGAGGCAAATATCATCCTGCCGATGTGAAGCCTCCCTGCTGCGTTGATGCTTTGTTCAATTGTGCATTGGCCCATGGAACTGTGGGTAAGCAGTGGCATGGCCATGATCAAGGTCCGATATTGGCTATGGGATACAACTCGACTAGGAAGGTGAACTTCAGCTAGAGTGTCAACCTTGCACTGATACCCCGTCTATACATTTGAATAACTTTAAAAACCAATAGCTAGGTAATGCTAATGATACCTGTTTCAGGTGACACCGCCCTCTGGGTTTACCTGTGGAGACAGGTGCATGCGCCGTTGGATTATGCAACATAATAAATAAAGAGAAGGCATTAAACCAATGTAAGAGAATTTACTGTGAGATAACTAGCAAATAAATAATTAAATGTAGTGTTGCCACCATACTTCAATTTTTCCAGAAGTTAAGGCTTTTGAAACCATGAGTATAACTGAAATCTTTAATGCCCGCACCAATGTATTACTCCCTTTATTACATTACTATTACCTGACTGAACAGCTGATTCAGAGTCAGTGATAATATCTATGCATCATGGCGTATGACAACAAAGAGTGGTTTCCTGATCTTTGGTTTCCATAAGTTTATTTCAAAAACTGCTTCAGAAAAATTTGTCATCACTAGTATATTACATATATGAGCTACTTGGCAAAAAGTTAGCCTCATTTCTAACCAGCCTTTCATTTGATGTGCAAGGATCGAAATCCACCAATAGAAAAATTGCACGGAAAAGGAATTCGTTCACGTGGTTGTATGATCCGACTCGTCATCGGTACGCTGTACTCCGCGCTGACCGGGGTAGTGCAAAAATGTTCTTGAAACTTTTGTATGGGCTTTTATTTGTTCTCGTACTTTATGGAATACCTTCAGAAGGACAGAAGAAGAAGGAGGTAGGCAGTCGTTGTACGTTTTATACTGCAATTTACAGAGAACTTTGCTTAGGTGTAAATTGTATGGGAGTTTGCTAGTTAGCTAGCTAGTGTGCTATTCAGGAAGTAACACTTTAGCATATTTGCGCATGTGTTTGAATCAATTTTTTTACTTCAAGATGGATTGTCACGCAAGCTTGCAAGATATTTTGCAGCTATCAGTCACTATCATTTAAGGTTAGAAGACTGAAGGTGAATGCATCAGTCAGTAATGGCTAAGCATTTCCTAATTTTTGTCCTGAGTGGGCTAGCCAGTGTTAATTGGCTTAAGGTGGTTAGGTAGCTGACTGGAGAATGTTCGCTAACCGCAGGTGTATCAAAATGTTTACCGTGATAGCAAGCCATGTCACTTGCCTAGTTATCGTGATAACTCCGAAGCTGAAAAGGTACTCTCACCTACTAGCAGGTATCGTGCAGCAACAACTTTATTGTATTGAATTTGCATGCACAGTGCATGTCCTGTCAAATCAAATGAAGGCAGAAGACGATTGAAGTAAGAGCGACACTAATCTCCTCTCATCTGTTTGTAAGGACGTTATGATGCCAAAGTTTACTTTGCTGACAGTCATATTACTGTAATTCGTTTTTGAAGAACATAATTTGTGGGGTCACTGTGGTGAATCGTAGCGTGCGATCTCGTGTTGCACTGAGTGAATGCAAATCAAACAGGCGAATATTTTATGGTTCAAATGTCCTTGGACGCCCAAGAAACACTGTGCCATTGACCCGCCTTTAAAGTAAGATAATTTTAAATCTATCACATCCATCGCACAAAAGTAACTTTGTCAGAATAACAACTGTCCATTGTAAGGTTATTCACGTGTTTATATAGGTGTTTATGTGGGTTAATATCTGGAGGTGATTCGATATACACACAGGCACACACCAGGAAATTGGATATAGGAAATTAGAAATGTGAATATATCCACATTTCTACCTCTCCACCTCCTAACACCACAAATATCTGTTGAACTACAAAAAAAAGTTCCAATTAAGTATAGCTATTTCCCTAATATTGTACTTTCCCTCAGAACGTGTCCCCCCTTATAGCCATTCATATTTTCAAAAACAAAATGGTAGCACCTGGTGTTGCTGTGTTGGTTGGTCTGCAACAGTTATTTTCATAAGTGATAATTCCCTTGAACATTAATGTGAATATTCAATTAATCTGTCATTTAAAAAGTAAGTAAATAGGTCCAGATTTTCAGTTCAAAATTGTAAGATGTGTAACCTGCACATACTCAGATTAAGTCCATGATGGGTTTAAGAGATACTAATAAAGTAATTAGGCCAGGCAGTGAGCTGAAATCAAGCACAACTGCAACGTCAGCACTGGCCAGCATTTTCTCTGCAGTCACCTATGTAGCAAAAGAGTGACATTACTTGTCAAAAAGTGTATGTATTCATTGCATGTGGCACCCCATTTATCCTTAGGAAGCACATTTCCGCTAGTCTGGTAATTTGACGGTTTAGTTTGCATCAGTAGTATGTTAAATAAATTGTAACATTGAAATGTGTTTCAAATGAGTAAAACACATACTTTGCACATGTACCTGGTCATAATCTATATATTTCTCTGTTTGAGGCCAAATATTTTTGTACCCTTTTGAAAAATTCGTTAGGTGCAGAGGAATTCAGTTGACATTTCTGTGGGCTGGAAAGTGTCAGTGCATTTGGAGGACTTGATAATTACGTAAGGAGTCCCGTTGGATTTTTTCCTCAGGCGATGCTGTCGGAGAAAGTTTCGCAGATGATGGACTGGGCCAGCAGGCGGGCGGTGATCCGAATGAACGGTGAAAAGTTCAGACGGTTTGTGAGGGCCCCCCCGCGGAACTACTCTGTGGTGGTGATGTTCACCGCTCTCCAGCCACACAGACAGTGTGGGGTGTGCAGGTAAGAGAGCTCACATGTGGAACTCACCAGAGATCCCTTCTGTTAATAATAGAGGTCCCTGTACCTCAGAGTTGATTTTTGAATTGTACTTTTAAGTTTTTTTGTGTTCATTAATTTTTAGTTGTATGATTGGTCGAAGGGAGTGGTAATTCCCTTTGTTGCAGAGTTTGTAAAGCATTAGTCAGTGCAGAACTTTAACACATTTTCATTTCTGCTTGAAAGCTTCTATCTTCCATTTGACAATAGCATTCATATTATTCTCTGACATTTTAGACTGTCAAGTGTTTCTATGCAGTCTGGTATGACCAAAAACTTGTTATGCATATGCATGGCAAAGTGGTGCCTTTTCCACAAACTATTTGAATATTAAAAATCGGTGCTTTGTTTTGAGGTCTTTGCAGCTGCTGTAGGCCCTGAGACCTTCCCCAGGCTGTATCTGTAACTGAGACAGAGTGACTCTGAGCTCTGAAACTCCTCAGACCAATTGATAGAAAAAAAAACATACATACCATACAGAACAGGAGGACTCTTCTATACCCTTTCACACACTCAGTGTCATGTGGTTGTAGTCTTTGACCTGTTGGGCAGGTCTTGAATTTTGAGTGAACCAATGGAGCTAACATGATGAGTGCAGTCAATTGAGGAATTATAGTGGTGTCTGTCCTTAACCTGCTGTTGTGTTTCACTATGCAGGCAAGCTGATGAGGAGTACCAAATCCTGGCTAATTCCTGGCGCTACTCCAGTGCCTTCACCAACAAGATCTTCTTTGCAACAGTGGACTTTGATGAGGGCTCAGATGTCTTTCAGATGGTAACCATCCTTTGTCTGTCTGTACATTTACCTACATCACAGTTTAGATTAATTATGTTTTATTTCCCCTTTGAATGGGGGGGAGGCATTTGTATTTCCAGAGCTGCTGAAAGCACATAATGAACCACAGACCTGCTGTTGGTGTGCTGGAGATGTTTCTTGTGTTTCTTCCATCCAAGATCTTGATTATAGTATGAGCAGTTGAGTGCCTGGGACTACATGGCTTGGATGGTGGAACTGCTCTTCCAGATTCAACATTAATCGCCTGAATTCAAAAAAGCATAATATCTAATAAGATTATGCTTTTGAGAATGGAAACAAAATCCAAGAATGTCTGTGGTGCTCCAGGACAAAGGTTGTCTATCCCTTTACCATGCTGTGGAACTGATTCCCTGGGCAAAGTGAAAATGGGCACTGGCATAGATTTTGTTTTTTTTAAGGAAAACATGCATAGCACTTTTGGATTTGTAGAGCACAAACTAGACTGGCCGAGCATGTAGCTGGACAAAGTAATACATCACCTCTCACACTCTGCATCTATGCGTTGCACTTCCTTTGGGCTGGATTTAGTTTTTCTAAAGAAACACCCTGTGGCTTTTTCCTACAGCTGAACATGAACTCGGCCCCCTCTTTCATCCACTTCCCCCCTAAAGGGAAGGCGAAGCAGGCCGATACCTACGAGCTGCAGGTCAGAGGCTTCGCCGCCGAACAGATCGCCCGGTGGATCGCTGACAGGACCGATGTTCATGTAAGACTTCCGCTTTCCTGTCAGTACTGAGGCCACTCATCAAGACATGCTCAGAGGTTCTTACCTGTTAGCGGTGTGTATGACATCAGAGCAGGAAGAGGTTTCCTGATCCTCTGAATGGGTGGCACTTACATGTGATACCTGTGACTGACTGATCTGGTCCAATCAGAGTGTTTAGCTGTGCAGGGAAACATAGGAGTTCAGGACTGACCATGGTTGCTCCACCTTTTTATAGTAACACTAAGCCTTACATTACAGGTTCTTAATTAGATGTACTTTTAATTAAGTTTTTTATATATTTGTTTCTATTTATGAGCCTGACTCTAAATTAAGCCATGGTTTTGTGTTGTTTCATACTGTACATGTTCCTAAAAATCCCTGTTGTGTGCTGTAGCCTCGAGTCCAGAGATCTCATGTACCTAATTTTGGGATAAATACCATTCTAAATTTTAGCTTGCACTCAGATTCATCATCTTGTGTGCATATGAACGAAATGGCACTTGTGTTAGCCACACAGGTACAGTCACATTGCTAAATCACACTCGGCCTATAAATGTGCACACATGCGCAGGCATAAATTCTGCACTCAATGAGCTCCCTTAATTGCTCTCATATGGTGGGTGGTTCAGAAACCATTCATCATTGCGTGTGAGGAAGTCCACTTGGTTGTGGAAAACATGCTAATGCTGAAACTCTGAGTGCTTGTGCAGCCAGCATGCTTACAGAACAGCACAGAACTAGGTGTATTCATGGCAGGCTTCAAATTATGCTTCAAAGGGTGAGTTGACAATGTCATATCCATGTTTTTCTACCACACACCCTCATTGTTTTTTCTGATTTTTTTTTAAGTTTGCCTTCAGTAATACAGAAAGAACTGCCCACTTTTCAATGTCAAAATAATTAATCATAGAGACAGAGGTATGGAGTTGGATGAAATATGTGTCTGCACGCTCTTTGTAGATCCGAGTGATCCGACCCCCAAACTACGCTGGTCCACTGATGCTGGGCTTCCTCCTGGCTGTGGTGGGGGGGCTGGTGTACCTGCGGCGAGACAACCTGGAGTTTATCTACAACAAGAACGCCTGGGGCTTTGGTGCTCTGGTACTGTACGCTGTTCTTTCCCCCTTTCTTTATTAATGAGCTGTATGGTGGCAGCATTCCATGACATGGTTTGCATTACCACAGGATTGGAAGTGTGATTTGCTGTGTCAGATCTTCTCATGAAAACTGTTAGAATATGAGGACATTAAATGTTGTGTAATTCTAACATATACACACATGCATACATGTAGGCTTGCACACACACGCAAGTCCTGGATGGACTTGGAAAGGACAAGTTACTGTTAGATGTGGCATTAGTTGGCCACTAGAGGGAAGTCTTTCTCTTGGACCAAACAAAGAAGACAATGCCCTTGTGAAGTGTTAGGGACACTGTGTTGGGAGATTTTTGATGAATAGTATGCCAGGGAGGCTATTTCATAGGGGCACTAAAATACAGAATATAGGTGCTAACTCTAGTGTTCTTTTTTCCAATTTATTTTCCACCGAATTTGAAATGCCAAGTTGAGTCATTGCCATGCCCAGAAGCGGTTTGGTTTTCCAGGGAGCTTGGTTTTCCATCCAAGTGCTAGTCAAGCCCACGCCTTTAACTTTTGCTTTTTGACATGAGAAAAGTTGTTTTGGTTACTGGCAGTAGTAATTGTAATGCACTCACTCTTGCTCATTTACCCTCCTCTCTGCAGTGCATTGTTCTGATCATGACCTCAGGGCAGATGTGGAACCATATCCGTGGGCCCCCGTACGCCCACAAGAACCCAAGCACTGGACAAGTGGTGAGATAGCACCCCCTGCAGACTGTTTTGCACTCAAGCTCAGCCTACCTCACCAGCTATGCGTTAGCACTGTCCCCTTCTTGTCCAAGTCTAGTCTGCATGTAGTTCTAACAGTGTATAAATATGAGAGATGAATATGCACTGACCACAGGGAAGACCCTTGACTGTCATCCATTTGTCACTTTTGCTAAATGAGAAGCTCTGAGCTGGTGAAATACCCACTGTTTTTTTACTGCTTGGCCTCTGTGCGCGTGTTATCTCAGTTTGAAACACGGTTCTCACCTGATAAGTGATCACACAGCTGGTGAGTCCAGATAAGATATATCTGGTACAGTAACGTTTGTGTGCACAACACTGTGTGGGGTGTTTGGCTATGTGTGAAGCTGCATGACATTATGCGGGTATATGGTGCATGCTTGTTTTATTGGTTTTGCCCGTGCAAGCTGGTCACATTTATTCTCTTGTTCATCTGTTTCAGAGTTACATCCACAGCAGCAGCCAAGCCCAGTTTGTGGCAGAAACTCACATTGTTCTCCTGTTCAGTATCCTTTCACTTTAAAACGCATAAACAGAAGGAGTTTAACTCCACTGTGGTGCAGGATGAGTGTGTTTGGGTTAGTGGGTGGGAAAAGGGGGGTGGGCAGTTGGGCAGTCAGAGAGTAGTCACAGCCCTTAACACACTCCTGTAAGATGCGGCTGTCACCCTTGGGATGGTGCTGCTACATGAGGCAGCCACATCTGATTTGGACATTGGGAAGAGGAAGAGTAAGTTGTGTGTGTGTGTGGGGGTGAGAGAGTGAGATAGACCCTGTGTGTATGTGTGTGTGAGAGAGAGAGAGAGAGGAGAGAAGAGAGAGAGAGAGAAAGAGATCCTGTGTGTTTGTGTGTCTGTGTGTGTGTGTGTGTGTGTGTGTGTGTGGGGGGGGAGAGTGAGAGAGTGAGAGAGACCCTGTGTGTGTGTGTGTGTGTGTGTGTGTGTGGGGGAGAATGAGAGAGTGAGAGAGACCCTGTGTGTGTTTGGGGGAGAATGAGAGTGAGACAGACCGTGTGTGTGTGTGTGTGTGAGAGAGAGAGGGAGGGGGAGAATGAGAGAGTGAGAAAGAGATCTTGTGTGTGTGTGTGTGTGTGTGTGTGTGTGTGTGTGTGTGTGTGTGTGTGTGTGTGTGTGTGCTTTTGATACTGTGGTGCTATTCATTGGGTCTTCTGCTGTTTTATTGGTGCTGATTGACTGCAGCTCTGACAAACCAAACTAATTAAGGATGCTGGACCCTCTGAGAGCTCTCTGCTGTATACTACAAATACTCAAACACTTCCTGTGGTTTTATACCCAGAATAACTCCCAAACATCATGTCAGTCAAATATCAATTAGTCTTAATGTTTTGTTTCATTTAATTAATTGGAAAAAAATGTAAAATCATGTCTGCAGTCATTATTCAGGGATTAAAACATACCGGAAATGCCAAATGAAAAAGGATTAGCATTTTGCAGAATAACAAAATTGCAAAAAAAAAAAATGAAACGAGTCTACACATGTTGTATTTAATATCAGTACTAATTATCATTATGTTAATATATAAAAGATATTTTAAAATCATCATTGCATATGTGAGTAACATGAGAGATTAACAGATTGTGAGAGGAGTGGATTAGGCACAGTAATGGCGAAGTGATGTGATGTCGGATGTTGTGACAGCATACTCCATAGGAGGGAAAACTGCACCAGGAACAAGGAGCAGCGGCTGCAAAAGGACAGACAAACACCTTATATGATGTTTGCTAAATAAAACCAAAACAACAGCATCAGAAATGACTGCAGAACTGCATCTACACTGCTGAGAGTCTCAGAGTGTACTTCACTGAAGTGTGACATTTTTGACACACAGTTCTCCTCATGGTTTATTTCTGAATAGATGGATATAATCGCAAAAGAAAAGTCTGCTGAGTTTTGAGTGACACTCTGATGGTGAAGATAAAAATGAAAGCTTGCATTAACTTGTAATCCAGAATTAAGCGTAAACGTTGATGGATTCCTGGACTGTGACTGTGCCCCAAAACTTCAGTGGGTTTATCGCTTTGAGCTGCACCGCTTTTCGGCCGGCTCAAGCCCGGTAACCACTTGAGCAGATGCTTAAACTGTGCAGTCCGTTTTGAGAGTCGATGTTGAAAGAGTGGATTTGAAGGCTGAGTGTGTGGTGCAGTGTTTCAGGAAGTTGCTCTGGTTACGATGGTGAGATAAAGTAAAGAAAAGCTCAGTGTGTTTGATGCGGGTTGCTGCGCTCAGGTGAATGTGTGGTTCAGGTCCTGATTGTGCTGATCTTGGAGGCCTGCCTGAGAGACCTGCTCTTCTCATATCTCCCTCCTCTCCCCTTTCTCTCTTTCCCTTGTTCCCCCTCCCTCTTATGTCAAACTCCTCTCTTGTTTATTTCTCTATCTTCTCTTTTTGCCTTCTTTTTTCCCCCTACTTCTCTCTTCCCCCTGCCTCCTCCTCCCTTTCTCTCTCCTCTCTTCCCCCCCTGCCTCCTCCTCCCTTTCTCTCTCCTCCCTCTCCCCCTGCCTTGTTCCTGCTCCTGCAGTCATGTGCATAGCTGGGATCGGCCTGGTCGTCCTCTTCTTCAGCTGGCTGCTGTCCATCTTCAGAGCCAAGTACCATGGATACCCCTACAGGTGAGATCTCTGCTCCCCCACCATGCAATCAGGTTACTCTACAAAAGAGGAAAGTGTGTGACTGTGAATCATAGGATTCTAGATTACATGTTGTTAAAAATACAGCACAGCAGTGATAAAAACTGTGCTATGGCACGGGACTTGAACATTTTAAAGCCTGATATATTCAAGAGGACACTTTTAAAAAAGAAACCTTGTAATTCTAACCCTTCTGCCTCTGAGTGAAATGGGTGCAGTCGGTCTGGAGCAACAAGGAAGTGATTCCACATCCTATTTCCTCTTCCTGCTCTTGAATCCTGTTCCCACAGGGCTTGCACCATTTGTTGATAGTATTTTTAGTAACAATTAATATTCAGTCAAGCAGACATTGGAAAAAAAAGCAATCCTGTGCAGCTTGCACTAGTAATATTTCATACAGTATAGTCCAAAGGTCTGAGACCACTTTCCCATTCACTTCAATGGAAAAGTGGGCTCAGACTTTTGGACCCTACTGTATGTTTTAATCTAAAAGACTACATGTGACTGAAACAAAACATAAACAATAGTAAGCCTCCATTATAGGAAAACGTAAAAGTTATTGACCAAGTCAAGTACTACATGGCCTGGGAGTAGATCTCAACTGCCCCATTCATCTTATACTGCTCCCAACTCTGTTAACCAATAAATACATCCAAAAATGTGTAATTTACACAACTAGATGCCTTTGTTTCTCTGTTATCCTGCTCTTTCATGAAAATGTGCTTTTTCCGGTAGGCCCCTGACACATGCTAATTAATCAAGTAGAGGATGTCTCTTAAACCTTATTCCAAAGTTGGAAGAGGGGAAAAATGGTTGTCAGGTTCTGCATTGTAACGTGGACTCCTGCTCCTGCATTGTAATGGTGAAAACCTGTTTATTTTGCATTGCAGCTTCCTGTTGAGTTAAACCTGCAGCCAGGAGGGGCTGGAGTCTTACCGGTGTCCCTTCTGAAGCGGCCACATCATCCTTTAAAGGAACCAAACTGCAACAAGCAGAACAAATTGAGACTATAGTGCCTTAAACTTAAACACGCCAGCTGGGCGTCTGTTCAACGTCTATTAACTCTGTCCCTTTTTACATTTTCTCTTCAAACCTGATTGTGAAGTTAATGTTTCTGTAAGACAGCTCAAGTCTGTCTTCAATCTCTGACTCCTGCTTGTGTTCATCTGCTTGTGTGGGGTAACTGAGGGCTAAACAAACACACACACACACACATACACACGTATGCAGATGCGGAGCTGATGGACTACCTCATCACACAGGCAATTCAGGGCATGTTCACTGCACATCTTTCTCCTTCAAGGGCTTTTAAAAACGTGTCATAGGTCTGTCATACAATACCGGACAGTCAGAACTATATTTGATAAAGCCATTATGGTCAAAACATGAGAAAATTATTAGCTCTCATTCATAGCTGATGTTCATGCGCATTGTTTTATTATTGATTTTTCTGTAAAAGCCTGTTCAGCCTCTCACAGCCAAGCGTGTCATATCCGTGGGTGTCAAATATTACATATTCTGTAGTTGTTTACCCATTTTCAAGTGCAGGTGAACCAGCCAGTCACTTTGTCCCAAGCATCCAAATGTTTGAGTGAAGAAGTTTTAAACAGAAAACAACTCACAGTTGATAAATTACTGCTCAGCTGCAACACTGATTATTTAACTGACTCATGCTAGTAAGAAGTAGGAACAACAAAATCCTACTGTAATCCCAGTCAGAGTCACTGCTTCCCAAAACTTTTATTATCCTCATTGGTGTATGACTCAATGTCAAGCTGCAACAGCAGTGGGCCGTCCAGCTGAAAGCCGACCATTTTTCATTTTGCAATGGTGGAAAAGATGATTGCTGGCCACTCTATATGGATACATATCAGCAGTGCTTGATGTACAAAACATAATCTAATGTGGAGTAATGTGATTTTCCAATGCAGCTGCCTAAAATTCTATGATTTTGTTGTCCTTGGTTTGCATGACATGAGCATCATTTACCCTGTTAGTGTTTCTCTGTGAAAGGTGTCAAGATCTAATTAGTGTCTCAGAAGGAAATGCACTCCTCCATGGGAATAATTCAGGTGATGCTTTCTTTGCAATAAAAGTGCCTTAACTAAAAAAAAAAAAAAAAAAAAACATGTCTGGGAGTTTATTATTTTTTGTGGTCCTTCATGCTCTCCATTACCAAGCTGTGATGATGACATTAAATGGTTTTATTCATCTGAGGTGTATCAAAAGGGAAAGGTAGTGCATAAAAGTAAAAGAATAGTGCTGCATTAAGGCTTTGGGCTGGGTGACCAGTTGTTCCCAATTGTGTGTGATTTTCTGTAATGAATTTGTATAATATGACACTAGATGGCAGCAAATCATATTTAAAATGAAAAAGGTTTTGATGATCTGAACAGATTTTTACACTCAGGTACATTATGACCAAAAATAATTTAAAAAATGTATTTTATGTATGTTTTTGCACATCTGTCCAGCAAACTCAATGATACTACTTCATACAATGTTTGACTCCAAAGTGGAGCAACTACCCAATAATGTGGTGACTTGATAAAACAAAGCATTTTGAAGGGTTGTTTTACATAACTATAGGGACACTAGATGGCAGCACTTTTCACAAAATATAGTAATTACCATTACAGTGGGTCAACTGAAATTGGTATGACATTCCTTTTTTTCCAACTCTTGGGAACTTTGTGTATGCAATACAACAAAAATGTAGTCTTCACTTGTCTAAATAACAAATTAAGACTAAGCTATGTGCTTGTGTGCTACTTCTTGCTGCTGATAGCCCAAGCTGCAGCCCAGAGCCAAATATATCAGTTCTCACAAATATGGTCCTCCTTCTACAGTCTCAAGAACATTTAATAATCTTCCTAACAAAAGGATGAAAAAGTAAGATGACAAAAAAAGAGTCACAACTTGCTGGGGTTGTAAAAATACTAAATCACAATAATTATTTACACTCAAGCCCCACTTTTAGTAGTATTCATATGGTCTTGTGTGTCATAATCATATGTAACAGACTGGTATTGCCACAGAATGGTAGCTACTGAAATACAACCCACTGAGGTGAGCTGAAGACACTGGGTGGAGCCCTGCCATTGTTACTCAGGCTAATGTATATAACCTGAATTGTTTCAGTGCATTTCTGTCTCCATGATTGAAAACCTTAACATATGCCATGTAAATCCCTGCATTACATTTGAAAACACATCTGTCGGTCAAATTTTTAAAATATTTCCTATACAGATATACACAGCCAGAAATGAGGGGGAAAAACCCTGTGCGCTGAAAGCCTTTGTGCTTTGTCAAAGATACATAAAGGGTTAACATAACAGCTCATGGAGGAGGGATGTTTTCTTTTTGGCGGGGGCGAGAAGTTGGAGGGGTGGGTTTGTTCTCGGACTCCCGTATGGTGGGGAGGGGGTGCTGTGAGTTCAGGGTGTTTGCATGTCTGGACAGGTGCTGCTTGTTTTATTATTTGCCTGCAAATCTGCCGGCCCGGGGCTGGGGCTCGGGTGTCACTCTGGAATCGACCAATCACACCAGAAGCTGCTTGGAATACCATATAAGGCAATGCAGGCTTACTGCTACCAGTGGCAGCGAGCGTGGTTCTAGCGGCGGGTGTTTCCCAGAATGACGGCATTGTTCCTCAAAGGGACGTCTGTGGACGGAGCCGGGGTTGTGCCACCCTGCGGGAGCCGCTGCCAGCCCTAATTTTACCCTTCATTTTTGTGTTTTTGTTTTTTTTTTTTTCACAGATAGAACACTCACTGACATGAAGGCGTGGGGCCCTCTGAAATAAAGGTGTGTGTTACTGTGAGCATGTGCATACAGCTCTGAAAGGTGGATCTTCAGGTAAAGTACAGGGTGCAGTGTGAGCCCGCATATACCTGAGGAGGGAACAAGATGGGAGGACCATACACAGGGCAAAACAAAGAGAAAAGAAAGAGTCCTTGTGCCCCTTTTACATGATGTACTGTACTGGTTCTGGAAACATTTCCACTTCAGGATTTTTAGAAACATTTCAGGGTAGATTTCTGTGCAGACTTCCTGATACTTTCATCTCTCACTGGCTTAGAAGCCAGTGAGCATGGCCAGATGTTTGTATTAGAGTTGCACGGCCAGGGAGGGTGGGGGCGTGGGGGGGTGTGGTGGGTTCTCCATCAATCCGCAAATCTTTACACCCAAAACAACAATGCGCTGCTAATCTGGGTTTGAATTAACAGAGCTTGATACTAATCCACTATTAAACAGAGATTTGCGTTTGACTCAGCCGCACACCACACCACACCTCTCCCTAACCACAGCGTGCGTTGTGTAACAATAATGCAAAATCATCATCCCAAGTCAAAACGGTCTGCTGAGACAGGGTGCTGATTTACCATCACAAACATATAGGACTGTAATGCTTAACAAAAGACTTGGAACATGCAGTTCGCGCATAGCTCTGAAACCCGCTGTGGCTAGTTCTGGATGGTTGGTTTGGATCCAAACCTGAGGCCGAACTCATAATTCATAAAGTGAGGAGTGGGGCTCTTTGGGTCTGTGCCTCGTGGTGTGACCGGTTTTGGCAGTGTACAGATTTTGTCAGTGTTCCTGAACACATTTTCCTGTATGACATAATGCCCTTCCCCTGCGAGATAGGGCTGAAATGCCCAGATTAGCCTTGCGGTTGTGGCTGTGAAAAGCACAAGCTCATTGTTGCAGGAAAGAAAAAAAAAAAAACTAAAGTTTCGCAGACCTGAGCTGGGCCACACATGACTATAAATGGTAGCCATCACTGACCAATGCGGCGCTGGCGAAGCAGTGTTGGGTGTTTACAGGCTCCTGGAGAAAATGCCTCATTGTGTGTTGCGCAGGAAAGCATACGAGGAAACTCAATCCATCCGAACACCAACACATGAATGGAATGTGCTCATGGAAGTGGAAAACAATATCCTCTGATGGCTGAAACTAAAGGGCGAGCCACGGTTTTTGCCGTTGATGGATTTTCGCAACGGTTAGTGGATCTCTGACTGGCATGCTGGATACTCCCACAGAGAGTAATGACTTAGAGCCTGTGTTCCATAATGTGTCTAAGAGCTGGAAAGCTGATCAAGGATCAGCTTTTAGTTGTAGCTCATGATAGATAATTGGCAGGCAAGGATGGCGGAACCCTGATCCTAGATCACCAGCCCGTCTCTAAGATGCTTCATGAATACACGGGCCCAGGTTTGTGCCACCAGGCTAAGGGAGAGGGATGTGTATACGGCAGGGCAGAAACAGCTGATCTCTGTTTGCGGACAGCGCCAGAGCTGATAGCTGCAAATACCTCCCTTTGTGTGGGGTGCAGCTGCTGAAGAGCAACTGCTGAGTGGGCAGTCAGGTGACCTCACCAGCAGCCATGACGCCAATCAACACACCCTTTAACACATTAATGCACACACGCTCCTTCAAATATGCACATACACACATACATACACCCTCAAACAGGTTGACAAACCCTGCACACACACCCTTACATTCAGTTCAGATGTACTTTCTCTCTCCCTCTCTCTCTGTCTCTCTCTCTCTCTCCCTCTCTCTTTCTCACACACAAACAAACACACAGACAACCATGCATACACCCTCTAAATCACACAGTGCAGCGGAGATGCCATCCCTTCATACCACACCATTCACCACACTTCCTCTTGCTGTCGACCGTGGGAGGCGAGACGCACCAAGGAAAAGTAAACATGCTCCATTTACTCTGGTATAACCACACACACACACACACACACACACACACACACACACACACACACACACACACACACACACACACACACACACACACACACACACACACACACACATACTTGCTCTGTTTTTCCTGGCTGCTTCCCCCACCAACAGGAGAGGTTGATGGCATCAACTTCTCAAACAGCAAAAAAAAAACGGCTTTGGCCTTGAAGCACATTTCACTGATATGTTGGTCATGGTTTTGAGATTCAGCTTGTGCCCACGCTGGCCCAGTCTTCTTATTGATCTAAAAACCAGTAGCATCTGGAAGCACTTAGTTCCATTATACCTGAGACCTGCCGGTGCCCAACAATGTTGGTCTAAACTAAGAAACGATTCCCAAGAGAACACATTCTTTGTAATGGAGAGTTCTGGTACCACTTAGCTAAACTACCAAGGTACAAAGAATAGGTAGCAACAGCAATGAGGGTAAAAATATCAGCTGTGCTAGGAGTTGACTGGAAGAAAACAATAATTTATTCCCGAAAACATCAGGCTTACGCATGCATCTTTCAACAGCATTAACAATAGTTACCCCTGTCATAATGTAGGATAATCGTTAGGCTATAGGAGATAGGCCTGTAGTTCTTGTAGGTTCACTTCATAGGTAGGCCACTGCTGTTGTACCCTTGAGCAAAGAACTACACCTGAATTGCCTCAGGAAAATATCTAACTGTGTAAATGAAGAGTGTGCATAATCTGTGTGAGTTACTCTGCATCCGTCTAATAATGAAGTGTACATACATTTTTTTGGTTTTAACAATACAGGATTACTTTATTTCAGTCAGCTCAAAGTGTGCGAGTTTTTATCACTGACATACTTATGTACAAAGCCCTTACATGTGACCAACCTTATCCCTCTGTCATGATGTCACTGGCTCTTAATAACCATCATAACACATAAATGGGCAGAGCTGAAAATATCAATCACGAACTTGTTTTGACCAATCCAAAGGTTTTGCCCTTTACCTCAAAACACAACAACTGGTTCAAGATGTATTGATAACATATGATAGTTTAACCCATTTTTATGTCATGCCAGCATATTCACACATCATACTCTTGCATCCTTAAGTTGTTTTGGAGCTCAACTCCAAACAATAGTTGAGAGGAAAGGTAATAGTAATGGACAGTGAAGCTGAAGGCTGTACAGCTTTAAGATAAAGTGCTTTCTGTTCCTCCCTGACACTCAGTGGTTAAGATAATGCTTAATAAACTGGTTTGAAATAATTGTTACATTTCAAAGAATTCAAAAGATGACCCGGAACTTTTCCATTTTTTCACATACCATGTACTGTGCATTGCTGGATATTTTCTGAGGCAATTCGATGAAGAGCCTAGTCAATGGGCCTTCTGCCAAGAAATCAAACCTGCAGCCTCTGATTTCCTAGCTCAGCCCCCCAAAAAATTATACTATTCAGTGTTTTCTTGGTTATTCCCCTTATATTATTATAAGAAGGGTAAACAATAATTATATCCTCTATAAACACAGACAGATGTGCACATGGGCCCAAACACACATGATATATAAAGATGTGTTCTGTTTTAACATCTCTTCCCAGTTCAACCACACCCTAACTTGTAACAATTTTTTGTATCAACATTCTCCATATTTATTATATAGTTACAGTGATTTTTGGTTTTGGTATTTACAGGTAAGATTACTTCAAACTCTGAATATCAACTAGGCGAAGAGTTTAAGCCTTTATATGAATCATAATGTGAGCTATTTTATTGTGTGCTCTGGGGAGAGAGTGTGCAGTTAAGCTATTTGAAGCATGCTGTTTGTAAGAGCACAGGTGTTCCAAAGCTGTCAGTCAGGTCTACCCTGTAATCTTTGGAACGCCTCATCTTTCCCTCCTCCTTTCCTTTGACTGCTGCAAACTACACGGGTCAGGTGAGACCTAAAGAAGCATTTTCAGCCACATACCACCTGAGGAAGGTACCTGCAAAAATATAGATGCTGGGTGTGGACCCATCCAGGAACCAGAGGTTATCATGAGATCAGCCTTGCATGGTTCTGGTCACAGCCTCAGAGAGTAGGAAACATGGTGAATCCAGCACTGTGCCACTGCAACATTACGTGTCAGTTGCCTCAAGTCTGTCTGTTTTATGATGTTTCGCGCACGCATTGGCGTGGTCATGAGCCGCAAGCGCACTTAAATCCCTGTGTTTATACCAGTGTGGTAAGGTACAGCTGCAAGAATTGAACACATCACAAAATGGCACAAGATCAGTCTTAGTGGGTGTAGCCAATAAAATTCACCATTGAAATACATTAGCTTGAACCATGCTGAACTATCTCATTTTGAAATAGATTTTTTGGTCTCATTAAAAAGATACATATATAGACTGCACCAGAATGTCCAAACATATTTGAACCATTTCATATAGCTCTCTTACTGAAGTAAGTATATCCTTTTTGGCTTGCAGATTACAAGAGAGGAAAATATCTATGAACCTGTAGCAGAAGGTAACAGTTCACTGAGTGCAGCCCTGTTGAAGTTTGGCAACACAGGCTAAAAACACTGGAAGAATAACACAAGACTGAAGCACTGGCTGGTTATTTGTGTGAAATGTTTTTATGGACATCTGTGACACACACGCTCGCACCCCAAGACGCTTGTGAGTGTCCAACCGTGAGCTCAGCACATGAGATAGAGGAAAAACTACATGGCAAACTAAAATTCCATGATGATATTCAGAGTTGGAGATAATGATCTCTGTCTCTGAATATCAGGAATACCTTCTGCTTCTTGCTATGGCACATAACCTGAACGAAAGTAGTGATATTGTTTGTGTTTGATTCAGTGTAATATATGGTCAAGCACCAAGAAAGAGCCACGGTATTACAGAACT
Source organism: Albula goreensis (assembly GCA_022829145.1). NCBI lineage: Eukaryota > Metazoa > Chordata > Actinopteri > Albuliformes > Albulidae > Albula > Albula goreensis. The sequence goes on along the minus strand of CM040746.1, from coordinate 32,547,010 downwards.
CAGGTATTCTTATGGGGAGGAGGCCAGTATTTAAATAGTAATTTTATAGATATTCTTGATCGGTAAATGTTAATTGATAAATGAATACAAAGGGACTAACGCCGAATGCACATAAGGGTCTTGATTCGCTTATTTAAATTTTTTTTATCATACAAATTTACAGATTTTTGGGCCCAACAAGTTTGACTTCATGTGACACGTATCATAATAAAAATCAACCATTTTTGGAAAAGGGCTTTGTTTTCCTGTGGTTTTTGCCTTTGCAACCAGCCCAAAAACATACAGTTAGGACCTGCCTCCTTCTTGACATAAGCCAGTAAATTCCAGATGAATCACACATGCAGATATTTACCAACACGCTCACAGGCAGCTCTTTCCAAATCTACAATGCAACTGTATAACGGATCAATACTTGATATTGTACTGTCTTGAAACTGATAGAGTCTTCAAACATTCCTCTGAGTGCTGGGGCAACAGCTGAAGGGTGGATCATTGTTCATGGGGCCAACTGTCTGTAGGCATGGCATATGACAGCTGGGTGTGAAGGCACCACCGTTGACCTCAGCAGTCACCCCCTCAGCCATGGTCATGGTTTGGGACCGACAGGAATGTCATGGCAAACTCCCCCCTTTTGTTTTCTCTTCTTGTCCTTGAGGGAGAGTACAGTACATTGTGAACGCTAACTTCAGATACGGGGGGTGCCAAGAATGTCGGGCGGCCTGAATGTTTATATTCTTTTATCCCTTTTCTCCTCCCCAGATTTTGCAATCACAGCTCAAATTAAGTAACATGTTTTCTGTTATTGTTGTTGCATGACCTTTTTTTGGAACATTTTTTTTTTTGTTTCAGAATTTCAAAATCTCCTCCCAATATTTTCCACAAGAAGAGGGGTGGAAAACGCTGACTTCAGAGTGTAAAAGTACTATCATGTATTTGTGATCCATTGCACTATACCAGCTGATTCCAACTGGCACATCTCCTTGGCTAGGTAAATGAGCTAATTAGTGTAGTCACCTCTTTTAGTGCACAGGTAGAGCAAGTACATGGTTGCAATTTTGCTTTCTGAAGCTGGGGTTTCCACCTTAGGCCAAGACTGTCTCCTATATCACTGCTATGCCATTCACATATACACACAGAGTGGCAGTCCTGGGCGGCTGTGTGCAGTCTTCTGATGTTGTGCTCATACTGCCTAATCCAATGGCAGCTTTGAAAACTACAGACAACACAGTGACGGGGAATGAGAAGTGGAACCAATCAGTGGAGATTTTTACTCAAATCTATGCTACCCCTGATTAGACAAAGCCAGCTGTGTCCACTACTGCAGACTCCTGGAGATAGGAGAGTCTTCCAATGGCAAAGCCCATACTCAGACCCATAGAGTCTGGGCTGTGGTGCCCAGCCTCTGTTTGTGTGAGCATCTTTACTCACAAAGCTCAACGGGAGCCATCATGGGGACAGCAGTGGGGTGTAATGGTTAAGGGATGTGAGCAGGTTCATTTTCCGCAATGTTGCACCTTTTAGCACGGTTCTTCACCTCCACTACTTCAGCAAACATCCATCTGTATAAATGTGTAATCTGTAACAGTGTAAACTGTTTAATTCATTCTGCATAAAGGCATGTGCTTAAAGCCATAAATGTAATGGATTCTGAATTTGTGTTATGGTGAAATGTTAAGGTAAGAAGTCCTCTATTTCTGCAACTGTTGCTCTTTTGTTCCCACCAGATTTTCTCTCCTTGCACAACTTGGAACTGTCAAGTCTGGAACAAACTTGACACAATCACTTGGCTGTGCTGTATAGACGCTTGTAAAACTATTTTCAGAGAAGCTGGCCCTAAATCACGCTCCAGTATAGCTGAAATCATTTCAGTTTTTTCAGTGCAGTTACTTTATTGTTGTAAACATTATTTATTTCCCAAAGACAAACAACCAAGTTTTGAATATTATATATGAAGTTACTAACTGCACATCCAAACACCTCTCAAATCACAAATATTTCTCTATAAGCTGACCTTCAGGTTAAATAACTGGGCGGCATGAATTATTTGTGAGACATTTGGCTGGTTTGAGAGTTTCTGGGGCTGCATGTTTTAAAATGGAAACTGTGAGGTTCTGGGGTGCGGTTTGCACTGAAACGGCTTTTCGCCTCTGTTTGCAATGGAGTGTTTTAATGTAGCTGGAGATGTCAGAACTCAAGCCCCTGAAACCCCTTACAGTCTGCAGGTTCATGTGGTTTCCTTTCAATCATCCACAATGTCAGGGCTGAGGAAAGGGGGTATTTGGACTATTTAGCCAATCAATCGTTTAAAATGTTTGATTATGAGCTGACCCAAACCTGCAGGCACTGTGGCTCTCCTAATAGTGGGTGCCTGACTTTGACCACTGTGTTTGAGATGATCTCCCCCATTCAGAAGAGCTCGTGCATCCACTCAGTGTTGTAGTCACACATAATTATAGCAGACTCACACTGTAAAGGAAACGATTGCTTGTCCTCCATGCGTTTCGCTGTTTCAGACGGCAGTCTGAACACCCTAACAGAGGTGCCTGACAGCCATTATTTGGGCTTTCCATGGTTAAGTGTCAGATGACAGGATCTTTTGGTCACGTAAAAGCAATGATTTGTGGTTTGATAAGCACCGTGACATAAGAACATAAGAACATTTACAATGTAAAAAAGGTTATAAAGCCCAGCTAAGCTCTTTTTCTTGTCATGCTCATGAGAGGTAGAGAAGTTCTGTCTCTTTCCATAAAGCTCTCCTTTAGCATTTGTTTAGTCATCATGTGAATGAGTTGATATTTTCTGTGCACTAAAATGAGTGAGGGCAGAAGGGTTCCCCAAAGAAAGCAACAGAACCCTATTGCATGTCGCAGCTTTAGTATATCCAAGCTGGCTAGACACAGTCATGAGCTGCAGATATCTCTGGGTCAAGAGACATTCCAATCTTCTAATGAATCCTCTTCAGAGCAATTTCATTTGATTCAAATAACCGTGGGGAAATCAAACAAGATCGCATACAATACCCAACATGGAACACCACAGAAATACGATTTCTTGTGTTTAAGTACAGGTAGCGCATTGAAAGGTCACACAGATGGAAAAGCTGTTCTGTAACGTTAAAAATTTTAATACGTGGAATGTTTGACTGCATGTATTCTCTGTTTGGAAATCACACAAGTTTAGACTCTTTCAGCTCCTTAAAATCCTGACCAGATGTATGAGTAACACAATCCTTACAGCTCTCACAGTTACAGTAGAAATATTATGACTCCGATTTTGCCGTGTAATTGGTGCCTATGCATTAGCCAGTAGCCATGTTTTGTGACAGACATGACATGGTTTTATTTTTAAAAAGCCCCAGATTTTCTTTGCATGTCTGTGGCATTGTAAGGTACTCGTAACAAACATTGAGGCTCATAAAATGAACCATGAATTGGTCAAAAATATTTTTCCGTGTCACCACATATGCAGTTGTTCTCACAGGCGCTAAGCTCGCAGGATATGAGGTGGGGGTGGAACTGTCTTACTGGGCCACATGTCCTGCAGATGTTCTGCAGCCAGCAGTCTGCTTCAAGCAAACATTAGCGTCGTGGGACCTGCATATTTGTCTGTTGTGGACATCCTCTGTGAGGCACAGATGCCCATTCAGGCCGTCTGCACACCCCATTCATGTGATCTCTTAGGCCGGCAGAGCCTACGTGAAGGCTTCATATTTCCTCATCACATGACTACACATTCTTACCGACTCATCCACAGCTGACTTAACTCGAATTCAAACAGAATCATTCCTGCAAATCTTCTCCTCAAAATATTTCATGTTTTTTCTTTCCTTTTTCATTTTTACTTTTTTGAAGATGCAGCAAAGATTTGTTTTATTGAAGAGGTTTCATATGTAAGAATACATAAAATATATTCTCAGTTTCTTTGTGGTTATGGAGTAATGAACAAATCCATTGGGACACCAGTTTTAAAATTAACTTAGTGCATTTTATGTATGTATTTCCAAGCAAAAGGAAGTGAGAGCAAATAATGAAACGATAAATAATGAAAATATGTTTTTTCACTTAAGAATGATACTTAACCTACATAACTTCACTACAAGTATCTACAAGTATCACAAAACTATGCAAGCTGATCCAGATAAGACCATCTGCTAAACAACTTAGGAGGGGAATGAATGTGTCTTGTCCAAACCTCAAAATAAAGCCTAGGACAAAATTCAAATATTGGATGGTGAAGTCATCAAGAATTTACATTGCACCAACTTCAGTAAAAGGTTGGATGACCTTATTTGCTCACATGATCAGGATATTTTAGTTGACAAGACAGTCAGAAATTTTCTTTATTTCAACACAAACACATTCCACAGATTTTACAACCATGACGGTTTAAAGTGTATCAACACGTGTGGAGCACTGGTATGTTACTCTTTTGTACTATACATATCAACAGGTTAAGTCAAGACTTGCAAAATCATGGCAATAAAAAGGCACGTCATAAAAAAGGACACGACTAAGGAATTGAAGGGAATGACGAGATCCTGCAAAAATGTGAGCTCTGGAAAAGTTCTGCATCCACGATAAGCTGTTAAACATGCAGGGACAAGGAGAGGGGACTGTGGTTAACTATAAACAAGCAGCACCCCCTACTCCAGACCGAGCGCATTGGAGGCACACTAGGCACGATTGAATGCTTGAATGCACTGTTTCAGAACAATCACAAGGGACTGCAGACTGCCCCTCATAAAGATGACTCAAGATTAATAATACAGCATACTGCATATACAGGGCAGGTTTAATTGCAATCAGATGTATGGTGGGATTGTCATTGCGCATTGTGTGAAAAATACCCTGAAGGAACAGCATTCTTTAAAAAAAAAATAACAGTGCATATCATTATTTTTAAAATTCATTGAGTTTTTAAAACTTTGGAAAAGGGAAACAGGGAAACAGGTGGCAAGCTAAATCAAAGGTTTGGGATTATTTAGATGACCTTCCACACAGAATTTGTTTTGGCGGTGGTGTGAGTCATGGGGTACAGATAGCGGGGGTCATTTCATCTTCCATTTATTCTCCCAGGGATGTAATGACCTGCATTGAGCACATTGAAAGTACACAGACATTTGGAAAATACAATGAAAGTGCATTTCACAGCAATGTTCTTACAATATAATGAGATATGTGAATCACAGTTATTATATCTGCACCAATATATTGTCACAAATTGCAATATTGAATCTCATCTTAATAATATATTTTATTTTTAAATATTTGAGTGTCTCTGTGGTCTGTGCTGAACAGTCAATTCTCCTGAGGTCCCTGAGCTTGTGATTTTTGGCCTGAAACAAGAAGCATGTTGATTCACAAAGAGTTTACCAGAGACGCTATATCACTATGTTACCATTTGTTACAGGAACAAAGAAAGGAACAAGGAAATGATGTAAATCAAGAACATATGAATTTAGTGTGACTATGATGAATCCTGTGTGGAATGGCAAAATCCATATTCTGCATTGGCACCTGAATAGTGTTATTTTAATGTGTTTTATAAAGATAAGAGGCACTGGTTGATATCATATACTACATGTTGAAATATATGCAAATTGTGCCCCTCTCTCTCTCTCTCTCTCTCTCTGTCTCTCAATGGTCAATCAAGGAGGTGCTCTGTGAACGTGACAGATGGGGAGCTTGTTGTTAAATGTTGAGGTGTGGGTTTTTTTTGTTGTTTATTTATTTATTACTTTTCTTTCTCAGGGGTCGGGTCTGGTTTGGTGTTGATGTTTGGGGAAATGATTAATGGTTTTCGTTTTACTGTTGTATGTTGCTTTTTATTGTTTTTTTTTTTTTGGTTAATTGTCTGATTGAGCTAAGATTTGTCTTTATATTTTTGTAGCAATTGAATTTATTTTATTTTACACTTATGCCCTTTGCAAATGCTTTGTTAAATATAGGGTTTTTAAAAGTCAAAGTCTCTCTCTCTCTCTCTCTCTTACATGAGGTCTTACTACATTCAGTACAAGTAAAATTATGATGGAAAAGTCAATACGATATCATAGACAGACAATGACTCAATATCATATCAATGGGACTAAATAACAGTCTGGTGGGTGAGATCATACTGGAAATTGTTCATTTGAAACACATTTGAACTTTACTGCAGAAATCTTGTGCAGTGACAGAGCACACCATCTTTTCCCTGATCACCTTTACGCTCATTCCCATTTCACTGCGTTAAAAGGGCTGATGTCAAGGGTGTGCTGCTTAAGAACAATTATACTTTGCAGCTGGCAGAGATTCAGTTTTCCCATCTTGAGTAGTCTGCTCTCTGTACGCGTTCTGCAACTGCTCTAATGTAATTAGCAACATCGGTTAATTTAGTTAATGAAATGAATCCGCTCGCCGCATTCCAGCAGAACTTCTCGGCCAAAGCCAGGAAAGGTTATTTTAAATATTGCTTTTACTTAATGCATTCACTGCAAACCTCACAGTCAGAACTTCAGCGCTAAAGGGCACGGCTACTCCTGTCACTCAGACAGATGGAACATTTATCCGCCATGCTGAACTCTTGCTGTTGGGGGAATCTGAACCATTGCAGGCTCGGCACCACAACTGTATAAGTGTGCACTGGTACAGGGTGTTGCAGGCATATCATACGGCCTTGTTTTACAGGTTAAAATAGCATAGAATAACATGGAAAGTGAGCAGTGACCAACATGGCCTCTCTGAGGAGCCGGGCCACCCCACGTAGGCCGAAGCCTCCATTGATCACTTTGGGATGTCATATGGTTCGGTGAGCAGTCCCTGCTGGTGTCATTGATCTGGGTTAAGACAAGGCCGGCTGTGCTCTGGTTCGATCAATAGCGCCGACAAGTCATTAATGTGATCATACAGCATGTCTTAAATCTACCAGTAAAAAATTAATGGCCATCTCTTGTTGCACAGATTGCTATTGATGAACATGCAAATAGTTTCACAAATGAATCCCACGACAAAGGAAGCTGTGATAGCAAGGTGGAAAGAGACCAGTCAGGATTAATTTGCCTAGGCTAGCATTACAGGGCTGTAAAAGTCTTATCTAGTGATCATATCGTATCAAGGCCATGAAAATAAATTATAGGTGCAATAATGTGTAATAATGAGTGCAAACAAACATCACTCTGTGTGAATGTAAACTCACGTCCCTGTGAAGGAATTGGAGTTCAGATTAGTCTTGTCAAATGATGTTTGATACTCCTTAGTCATGACAACAGCAACTGGACCCCACCTGCACCACCACTTTTACTATCATCAGTTAATGTATTACAGTGCTGCAACGTTGCTGTAACATTGCCACAATGAGATTATGTTGCAGTACACACCATTCTATCAACTCAACACAAAACAAATAAGTGGTCTGTTCTGAAAATCCAGAGTACAGTGGAGTACAAACTGAGCAGAAACGAGCTGGGCTGGAAACTCTGTGTCAGGTATGAATTTCAAAGGTAATGCTTACCAATTCCAATGTTGCCAAGCTGTTTTCACAAGTTTTAAAACTTAAGTAAGTGGAAAGTGCATGATTCCACATTCAGTAACAACTTCCTGTGTGGTTCAGAAATGTTTCCCTAGATAGCCTACGTATTTTAGTTTTGCCAGTAATTTGCCTTGTATGTGGGAAATAATGACTCAGCCTTCTGTATCATTTTAAAATCTAACCACCTTACTGTGACAATGTGCGTTAGAGAACATAGGTATTCATATATGTATGTTGTAAGTGAATGATGATTTGAGGCAATATTAAATGTAACATTCAAGTGAATTTGCTAAAAGCAAAATTAATAGCATATTATGTTAAATGTGCTTAAATCTTATGGTACAAAATATGCATATAAATGAAAAGCATCTGTAATAAGCTGCAGCACAGTGGCTGGGTATGCACACAGCAGAAAGTGTATGCGTCTGTGCTGGCGTTGAGCAGACTCCCATAATACCTCATCACCCGCTCATGCAGTTTTCTGTGAGAGATGTTTATTGTGTGCAAGATGCCCATTGTGGGTAAGGCGTTTATTTTTTTATGAGATGTTTAGTCATTTGTGTCCCACATCAATTCACATCTGCTGCTTCCAACACGCATCCAACCTCCATCCTTCTTTCTTTCCCCCCCCCCCTTTCTCTCTGTCTCTCTCTGTCCCTCAGTCTCTCCTGATGTTCTCAAACGGGGCCCAGAGTGAGGTGAAATCACATTTACATTTAAAACATACTCAACAACACAATATACAACATTTATAACATCACATGAAAAAGACATACAAAAAATATGTACTGACTGCATATAGACACAATTCGTATGACCTTGACCCAGATTGTGTATGTCTCGTGCAACTTTGTGAAGACATCTGGATGATCACAAGAAGGAAAGAAAACATTCATCTGCTTTGTGGCTTGGAAATTCTGAAAATACTAAGCAGTGATGGGATGTCTCCTGTCCATCCTTCTTCCCCCCCCCCTTCTTTCACTCTGTCTCTGTCTCTCTCTCTTTCTGTCCATCCGTCTCTCCTGACGATCCTGAACAGGCCCGGAGCGTGGTGAAATCATCAGAGCAGTAAAACAACATGCTGTAATGGAATTCGCAGCGCGCTGGCCGCAGAAGCGGGTGAGCCCAGTTATCCCAGTGCTCATGTAGCTAAAAGTTACTGCAATGGCTCTTATTTTCCAGAAAGATCACCTCCTGGGGAAGGGGGGGGGGGCTGTTTTGTCTGCTGCACAAAACATTTATTTCTAAAGGTCGTGTAAGCCACCCTGGATTAAGAGCATCTGCTAAACAAATAAGTAATGCAAAGAGGTCATTTCAGTCTGCCCCCTCTGCCCCTCAAAAACAACAGAATAGACAGACAGACAAACAGACAGACAGGCAGATATAGTTAGTTAGATGCACAGACAGATAGATCTGAAGCTATATGTTTATACATGAACACTTTCTCTATCACAAAGGTTCTTTTTGTTATTTTGGGCCTGGATATTAAACACAATTAATTCCTACTGAATAACACAGGACTGAACGTTCCTACTTAATGCAGTTCATGTATTGTGTGGTACCCTTAATGTTGCAGCATTCCAGAACAAGCTCAGATTTCAGAATCCTCTCACTGTGAGGTGCAGAGCGTGAGCACCGGGTTGATCACAGGTCAAAGGTCAGCTATTGTCTGACTTTGGCAGCACCATATATGACATAAATGTAGAGAGAACCATGTCACATGGTAACACATGATACATGCCTGCACATGGCAACACTATGTTGCACAACACAGACATTTTTTTTCTTTTTTTTGATTAATAGAAGTGGCCTGCCCCCAAATATTTCAGCTCAACATACAACAAGAGCCTGTGTCTTCTTGAAATTAGTTTCTCTGCCCTCATGATGGCAGGAAGCCCCCCAGGGTAAAAAAAAAAAAAAAAAAACGCTGATCGAGGCAGAGACATGCATCCAGCAGCACCAGCAAGCCCACAGGATTGGTGAATCACTGACTGCCCGTCAGAACCATACTCCCAAAATTCCACAGTCATCAGTATGTGGTTCAGACCACAAGGCATAGAATCCAACCTCCTACCCTACTATTATTACCATTAAATCACACAGTGATGTGACTATTGACCCGGGAAAAAGGAGTTAAACACAGTGCATTTACTCCTAAGAAGGTTTTGGATTAGGAATGTTAAATCCAGTGCTTATGCTTTAATCCTACTTCCTCTGTAGTACAAGGCAAAACACCCAGGTGGCTTTGCATTAAGTTAATGACCATTTAATATCAGATAAATGGTTCAGTGGGGGACCCCTGCAATGTGGAGATTGTTCTCAGCCAGAAGCAATGTGCCAAATTACTCAATAAGCTGTCATTATCAAAGAAGGTTGAAAAATTAAGCACTGACCAGGCCTGCAGACAGCTTCATTAAACACACTCTTGAATGAAAATTCACACTCTGTAATGTGGACGGGTGTGCTGGAATTACACGGGACAGCGTGGTAAACTGTGGTGACTCAGTAAGATGGAAGCATTTTCTCACTCATGGCGACCGTAAGAGGAACGAAAGGGGCTGCTTAACTGGTTAAATGGGGTAGTCCTATGTATAGCTGGGGTGCACATAGGTCCTGAAAAGTGCTGGTCAGGAATGATTGCTTTTGAAAATTATAGTCATATACAGAGGACACGGCTCTTTTTGGTAAATGCTGTGGTTGTGGTGGAGGCCCTAGGTAATTGTTTGTGAGTGGCATGGACAAACAGCACAACTCTCATTATTCACAGTGGCTAGTGATTGGTTGTCTTTAGTTTTTTGCAGTTTGGTTTACAATACTTTATGGATGTGTAATTAATTATTTAATAATTTATTTATTTTGAGGAATGAAACCTCTGTGGCAATGAGTAAAACATTTATGTATTTACAATCCTCCTCTTGTTTGGTAATGAAAAAATATGTATTGACCTCTGTTGTTCCAATGCTTTCAGGATGAACGAATCATCTCTGAACTGTAAGTTTTTATTTAAATCAAGCAATGAGAGCTGCCTTCTTCTATGAAGTGTCTGTTGCCTCGCTTAATCTGTATTGTTAAACCACAGCGACCCACCCAGGTTTTAATTACGCAACCATAAAAAATGGAAAATTCCTTTCAAACACTGCTTTTGAACATCATCCACACAATTAAAAACTAGCCACTGCTATAAAACACCAAGTGTGAGACAAAATTCACCATTAAGTCATAAATAAACTACTTGGCACCAAGAGAAATGCGAAATCTGTCAAGAATATGGTTCTCTGATGTATACTACATGTATATTTGGTTTGCTCAATATTAATATAATGACAAGATAATATCACACATAGATACAATTTTTGCATTTGAGTCCATAGGGGTTTTGCTTGCCAGCCCTTCATTTCTCAAAGAGGAAAAATAGAAACAGAACCTGATTTCAGTTGGCTGACATGCAGCTGCCGTTCCCTCTGCCCAAAGGGCAAGGCTATGAATCTGACAAGTGCCAGAACAACAGTAATTGTCTGATGAATCCTAGAAAAGAAAACAATGTCACTTCAGCAGACTCCACAGATGTGATAACATTACAACCACCTTGTATTCTTGTGGCACTGACACTGTGAGAAACTGTCCAGTTAAAACAGTCAGACAGAAGAGGGGAAAAAAGATATAGCGTATGAAAGCATAGCATCATACATAACGGTCTAAACACATTGCATCTGCTCTGACTAATGTCTGCAAACTCATCAGGCTAATTATATATAGTTTTATTTTTCTGTTGGGCACAGTTGAGTGCATCTAATATGTAATTCTGCTGAGCATCTTCAGACTAGGCAACATTGATATACTGTTCACTTTTTTCAATAACTTAGAGTGCTCACATACTTTCTTCCAGAGTATGAGAGAGGCCATTATTCCACAAGCACGCCCTCCTTCCCTCCCTCCCTCTCCTGACCTGCTTGCTATCCCACACCTTGGAATTTCCTCCAATTTTGAGGAAGGAAATAGCACAACCATTATAACAGGCCTGCCTGTTGACAGGAGCACGTAATGACTGCAAGATAACATTACGTCACCGCATTCCCCCTCTGCAAAGTTATAACCGAGAGCTGGCGTCGCAAAGCTGCCGAGCAGCTACTTTCACAAATGCCACAGGTCTTGACTGCCTCCTCCGATTCTGACATTTAAATCCACCAAACCGTCTAATCTCCCAGCGTAAATGCCCAATTGTATTCACGTGCCCATCTTATCATGAACACATCCTCTGTGAATAGTGGGGAGAGCAGATAAGCACGTGCTCTTCTCTTAGCTGAGGAGTCCACTGGCGCTTTCATCCTTTAGCTCACCACCTGAGCTATGCGGCATGCTCTGCTCGCAGCTGGTGCAGGCAGTCTTCAGGTATAGGCTGCCGATATATGGAAGACAACCTCTAGATGAGATAAGAACAATCCTTCTTACTAAAAATCCAGTCCACAAAGTCCTTGTATGACACTATGGCCTGTCATTCATTATTCTGCAGAGTAGACATGGACAAGATTCTAGAACAGAATTCCATGCTTCTGCTACATCACATGATTAAGCCCATTGTTGAAGCACAATGAACACCAGGCAGCCCATATGATCCTAACTTATAATCTTCATGGGGGAGAGCTTTGGTTTCCATGACTTTGACTCAAGGAAGGATCCAGTGTCCTACAGCTTTGTTCTTATAATCATTGCTTAGACTTTTCTAGAGTTTGAGTTTAGCAGTTTAGAGTGACACCGTTTTCAATGTGCAAACAATATTTCATACCAAAATTTTTAATTTTTCAACTCAGTGATGGCTGCTCTAAGGAAAGACCAATGATTCAAAGCAATGATTCAAACATAAACTATGAGACACATCATACTGTTGAGCTGAGTAATGAGAAGAAGCATGTGTAAAATGCATCACACTTCTGCAAACCACCCTCTGAGAGTCTGACCAGTGTCTGAGCTGCCTTGCGCCTGGTCTGCTGGTCACTACGACCGAAAGTTCTTTTCCACAGACAGAAAGGTGAGTTTGTCATGAGACCATTTGAGATTTGACTGTCTGGTTTCCAAAAATAGGCCTGCAGTGCTTCCAAGTTTTTCTACCTCTGTCTGTAAAAAATGTTGTTGACTGGGTGGGGGTAAAGCTAAATGTTGAGTATGTTTTTATGCTGATAAGTGCTGTGGATTGAAATCTGGGAAATTTTATATGTTTCACTGGATGGAGGATACCATTTTGGGACAATTATGGGATATCTGGGAAGGATGGTGACCATCGTGGTGCCCCATAGCTCTCAACATTGGTAGCTGTGTGCAAGTTATTGACAACCCTGACATCGGAAAGGAACCAGAGCTTACAGCGCATCTGTACCTGTATCTCAAACCACTGTCTGCTCATGACATAAGAATGCCAATTTAAAAAAGAACAGAAATCTGAGAGCTCCGTTTGCAAGCAGCAATAGCATGGCCCCAGATGACTGTGCAGTCAGAGGTCTTTATCTCAGCAACATACTCCTCAGGTCAGCGAACATCCTGAGATCGGTCCCGTAGTTTCAGTCCCTCAGATCTCCAGGGCCCATGAGTTCCTGGTGGATTTAGTCTAGCCTGTTGATAAGAGGCTGATAGTCTGGCAGATATGTTTTTTTTTTTTTTTTTTTTTTTGGCTGCGGACGTTTAATGAGGGCCAAAAAAGGCAAAATAAAAACAGGGAATGGGGTGGGCGGGCATACTGTAATTAGATGGAGACAGATACAGATTTGTTTCTTATTGTGAAAATAATATAATTAAACTGAAATAACTAAAAAAAGACAAAAACAAAAGTGGAATAAAACTTGACTGTTTTTCTCTGGGTATGAGGCAGATAGCACAGCTCTGGTATGTGGCAGACTGCCTGTCCTTTGTGGGCAGATTCCACTGACAACAGAACATTTATCACAAATACCTATTATACATATCAAAATGTTACGATTGTCGTGCTTAGCAAACATTTCTTACCAATATTTTGGAGCTATGTACTTTCATATTAATTCAACACCCTTCAGCTGCCTTCCCAATCAACTTGAATGAATGACCAAGTTGATAATTACAAACTCACACCCTGGACCAACCAGTGATGGGTTGGCCAACCACTCTCAAGTCTGGTTCCTCCCAAGAGTTTTTCCTTGCCACTGTTGCTTCAGCCTGCTTTTGTGAGGGTTTAGGCAAGGGTGTATTGTAAAGAAAATTTTTGTGAAATTCACTGTTCAAATAAATGTGACTTATTCCCATTGATTATAATCCTCTTTTCCATTGATTTATGGAAGATTTCATTCCAGTATTTCATTCTGTGTTTATACACTATTATTGTTGTTTTGTTTTTTTTTTTTATGGTGAGGGTGTCTTTATGTATGGTATGTATCGCTGTTTTAGTTTGTGTTTACATTATATTGTTTTACCTCTGTGCAGGACATTGTGTTTTAAACATGTATGGAAGGAAGGTGATATGTCTATATTTTCCTAGTGATTAAACATGCTTTATGAACGTGCATTTTGAGAGAGAGAGAGAGAGAGAGAGAGAGAGACATAAGTAGGGGGGCAGTCCATGGAGGATGGAGGAATTCTGAGGTAATGTTCAGGCAGAAACAGACCAACACTTTTGAGTACCCATCAAAGGCGTAGTGCAGGTCTGAGTACAGCGCCTTAGAAAACTTAAAGCCTTCAAGTAACAGCACAGCTGTGTATTTTTGTAAAGGACTGGACGGTAGCAATCTCAGCAGGACTGACTCCTCCACTGTTTCCCCTTTCCTGCCATTCCTCTGCATGCTGACTCAGTGCCCCCGATTTGCTAGTTGTGGCTCTTTGTGTGTTATTTTGATCTATTTATTGATTTATTTTTGTTGGTTGGAGCACTGGTAAAACTGCTCACATTTGTGTGGCGCTTTTCAGTTCCGCAGACTCAAATGCGCATTTCCCCCAGTCCTCTGTGGCCAAGTTAGGGCAGCCAAATACTTCGCTGGCTTCACTCAGAAGAGTGCATACCCTCTTCAAGAAATGTGGAGATCGGGAGTGGAGGAAATGTGGAGTACCTTTACCTTTTTGCCTTGCTGTTACTTACTTACTCCTCAGGAAAATGTCCCTTTTATTTTTCTAACGAGCATGTATGTGATAAATGCGAGTAGACAATGACTTAACTGTAAATGAGCAGAAGCTCCACTTCGAAAACAAGCTTTCCTTTTCGAACACAAGCTGTAAAAGACATCAGTTGGAGAAGACGTCGCATTTTCACATTTGGTTCTCCTCAGAATATTTGATTGCAATGCATTCGCTTCAGTCGTAAAATTGTTTCTGCCGGGTTCTTCATTAATTCATGACTGAATTAAGGAGTTTCATCACCATATAGCGTCAGCGTCATTCTCCCGTTTTAAAACACTTTATTATCTTTAATGCTCCAGGGAATACCGGGGAGTACATTTACATTAGGACAATTAGCAGACGCTCTTATCCAAAACGACTTACACTGTTTACATTTCTGCATGCTATCCATTTGTACGGCCGGTTTCCTAAGGCAATCTTGGGTACCATGCTCAGAGGTACAACAACAGTTCCCTACGTGGGAAAAGAACCCACCACTTCCAAGCTGAAAAACCAGATTCTGCACCATTATTCTGCTCTGCTGTCTCAACGAATATATGAGAATTCCACCAACTGGTGTCACAAGATCACTGTCTCTGTTAGTGTAATTGACCTTGTTTGCCCTGGTTTTCATCGTAGAGTGAATTTTTAACTCACGCCCGTATTTCATGACTATTGATCTTTTCAAGACCTGTTTTCAGATCCAGTGAGA
Organism: Albula goreensis; assembly: GCA_022829145.1. Lineage (NCBI taxonomy): Eukaryota > Metazoa > Chordata > Actinopteri > Albuliformes > Albulidae > Albula > Albula goreensis. The sequence continues at coordinate 32,531,682 of CM040746.1, read as the reverse complement.
GAGACGATATTCAGTGCAACGTAAATGTAAAGTTCATACAATGACACATGGATATTTTTTCATACAAACTGAAAACAAATCCTGAAATTGTTTAATAGAAAATATCACACATTCTAATATAAGGTTCAGTGTTCGCCAATCTCTAAATTTCATTGTTCTACAGATATAACCACAGCACGACTGTAGGCAGCGCAAATATTTTGGAACTTCAGTACTTCTGTTCTTTATCTGTCTCATAACGCTGATGCTGGAAGAGGAAGTTGCATTTCTGTTTTCCCCAAAAGCAGATACATTCCCAATAAGTCGACAGTGCGCTGTCCAATCACGTCGTGGGATTGGACTACCTTTATGGGGCTTTGACCAGTCAGAGGCAGGGTGGGAGGTAGTTCAACATTCCAATTTTTTTAATCTTCTGTGTGTGCAGGAGGAGCGAGGAAATAGCTGATGAGAAACGAGCTGTACGTTAACTGGATTTAGTCAAAAGGGAATCGAAAAAGTAAGTTGCACGTTTACTATTTTCTACGATAGTTAAAGAGGTAGAATAGATGGTTTCTCACAAATCATGGTGCGCGAAGATGCATCACTAGAAATCCTAACTCCGGTAACAGCTGAATACCCAGCTAGCTAGTACTTGCTAACTCTTTGTTACTTCATTTGCTACACATAGTCGACTGTGTTCATGTTCTTTTCGTGGTTACTAACGTGTTTTACCTGTTGATATTTAATAAGCTGACAATCGGTTGACTACTTTATGAATGGAATGAAAATGTACAATATTTATTTTTCGGATAGTGTGGGTGAGAAAGTGGAGGAACCATATGATATCTCTGTATAGCTAGTTTAAGTTACGAGAGCAAGTAACTTTTGTGACGTGTTCTGTAAGAAATTTCGCTTCAGCTCTGGAGCTGTAGTGCTTTTTTCTAACATGTTGGCTTGCAAGTTAATGGTGTCTTATGTAGATGAACGAATAAATCAGCACGTGTAAGTGGTGCAAAGTGTTTGGTTTAATTAACTTAAAATGATACATTGTATTTTGTCAACGAGGTTGCACCCACGGGCTGATGCAGTGGTCTCCAAGGTAAATGCGAAGCTCAGAGTTTGTGGATTTAAAGGAGGGTGTGCCGCTGCGCTGCTAAGTCATTGAAGCGAAAGCTATCCATCAGCTTCTTCAGACAGTCATAGCAAGCAAGCTACTCAACTTCCCAAGCGTAATTATGTATGAGAGGAAGCGCAACGCTTCTCTACGCAGTGTCATGGCAAGCATCACAAAACCCAGTATTGCAGTTTCAGGAAACAATGTAACCAATATTGGCTCATAATATAAAAGATTATATATAGTTGTGATATTGTCGGAGTTTGAGTCTCCGGAGGCGGTCATATTGCGCCGCTGCCCACGTGCTCCGAGCAAAAACAAGAAGGCAACGGACGCCCTGGCTGCACCATTCAGAAGTAATCCAGATCCTGGATGCTATTCTGGTAAACCGAGGGAATCCGAAAACCAGGAGATACCAGTACATATGTCTAAGAAGTGTGTTTGACTCGACTTAATTTACGTGTCCCGTTCGGGCAATTAGGCTATAGCTTTGCAGGTCTTCAACTGAACGTAAATGTAATATATGCAAGATATTCACCCGTTTTTTTTAAACATTCCTTCATAATGTACATTATAGGGACGTCTAAAAGATCTAATACAAATTGAATTTTCTGCTTGAATTCTGTAGTTGTCCAGAAAGTGTCTTATATAATGCAGTTTGGCCGGTCATTTCATTAATGATACCAGATGGTCTGTCAGCGGATGTATTGTCCATAGGTTTATGTGGTTGCTGGCTATTGCTGTTTTTTTATTCTTTCCCGGAGGAGCTGACGCACCGCTGGCTCAGGAAGTGACTGGAGCAGAAAGTCAGTGGTTGCTGAAAGAACTGAACGCGCACAAGGTCACATATCACTGTAGTCAGGTTTTACTGCAGCTATAAGTTATTGCAGAAAGGAATGCGTAGTAGGGGGTGTATTCTCACAGTTTGAACAATCAAAGTAAATGCATTCCTCAATTAATTTTAAACATGTGCCTTAGATAAGGAATACAGGCCAGTATGAATCCAGCGTAATGGAATGTAACTTATTGTCACTTGTTCTTTTGATTTGGATTTGTGTTGTGTAATGCCTGTCGCTGTTGATACAGTGATTGTTGTATATATCTTTTATAGCAGGAATACACCTTTGAGTTTGACAGATCCTCTGAATTTAACTTTCTAGGGGGTGGAACTGAGACAAACTAATGTGGAATATCAAGGGGTCTTTTATCTGCCTCGTCTCGCCCGCTTTCCTAACAAAGTGCACTTTCGTAGGCTGCCGTTGTGAAGGCTACCTGCAGTCTCGTCTCCATTCTTGAGCAAGGCAAACTCTGCAGCTCACAAAGGGCCATTGCAATGCAAATACTCGCCTAACCAGTTCATCCTGGTAAACCTCCAACAGACCACACAGTTCCTTCAATTGCTCATTTACGTCTGTTCTTGTCAGTGTCCCTGTCTGCCACCCACGCCCACCCTGCCCTGTGTGCATGGGGCGGTTACTGTGGATGGACCAGTGGACTTTAACAACTTTTACTAAGAAATGTTTTCACCAGGCCCGACCAGCTGAGTGCCCATAGAATTGGCTCTTCTCAGTTGTAAATGATTGGATCAATCCAAAAGGATGGCAAACACTCGCACTGCCTTAATATTAAAGACAAATGCCGTACACACAGATCGTCTTGCTTCCTTTGAACCCATAAAGCAGCTTACCTTAAGCAATGTCTCACACACACACACACACACACACACACACACACACACACACACACACACACACACACACACACACACACACACACACACATATATATACACATATGGTACCTTATTATAAATGTTTGTATTGTATAAGAGACCCTGCCGTTAATTTCAGACCTCTCACTCGGTCATGCGTTGTCAACAGGGACTGGCTGTCATCCTTTGGCAAACTGGTTGCTTTCACCTCTATTGAAGGGGAAAAAGCAGAACGCTGGCACGCCTGGTAGAGTTTCTGTAATGCTGATTAAGTATTGCATGCTGCCAACATGCTGATGTTGACGGTAGCAACTCTCATTTAGTTTTTGGTCTGTAGAGCTTTGTCAGAGCACACCTGCTAACAGAAAAATCCGAAGCTCATAAATACAGGTCAGTCATTAAAGACTGCATTATCTGACAGCATTGTTTTAACCTGCGCTGGCCATCCTGGAGTGTAGCTTTTGTGCACTACTCTAGATAATTACTCAGTACATTGTGAAAGTGGGAATATCCTCCATGTCATAAAAAATGTTACACTTTTGACATTAATGAGTTGTGTATAAGATGTGCATTGTTAGTATGACTAATAAAGTATTTTCAAAATGGCATATGAAAAATCATATCTGTTGTAAGATAATAATCAAACATTTTGTCTTATGATTTTGAAGATGAAAAAGGTTTTACAATGTAGATGATTTCCTAAAGCAACAGAATCAGTAGGAGATCAAGGAACGTTTGGGTCTGCACAGAACTACACCACTGCCTAAACCAGGTTACTTTTAAAGACCACAGCAGACTTGCCCGGCTATAGGCGAACAGTAGACTCGCTGGGGCCGCCTTGCTGGCGTAGGACATGTTGATCCTGTCATCCTTGTTCTGTAACAGGATGGTAATTTTTCCCTGATAATCATAAGACCTGCCTGCTTGCGGGCTGTCAGGTCCTTTAAGCTGAAAAGGGAAAAGCACAGTTTATTGTTTCCCAGGAGTGACATGTGATGACTGGCAGCTTGGGGAAATAAAAAAAAAAATCCTGTTTCTCCGCATAGGTCAGCCGAAAAAGTGTCAGTTGTCAGTTTGAGCTCCTTTACCTGTGCTGGACTCTGTAGGGGTCTCTGGCCCACTGATGGTGCAGCACAGCTGGCACAGCCTTCACTGAGCCAGTGTGCTCGGGCAGAGCCACATGTTTCAAAACAGAAAAAACAAAGTGGCCCTGGCTTTGGGTGCTTTGCTGTGGTCAGGCAGGAATGACTTAGCAGGGTTTTTACTCTGGCAGTAGCAAAACGGTGGAAAACAAGCCTTAAAAGGTGCGGAGCGTCTCTGTCTGATTTTGCTGACTGAGACCCAGGCGCGAATTCCTGGTGTGGCTTTTGGGGAGGAAAAAAGACATAAAAAATCCCAGAGTCTGGTGCTGTGACCAAACTGACAGGTGTGCGGAGAGTCGGCCTCCTTGGGCGTGGCACTTGAGCTGCCTCCGCCGTTGCTGCTGCTGCTGCCGCCGATGTCATTGCCGTTGCTACGTTCGTGCCTGGAAGACTTCCTTTTTCCTTCATGCGCTGTGGCGCAGCAAAGCACGGGGGCGCGGTCACAAGCTCGCCCTGCCGCGTGGGTCTGCAGCCAGTCACAGCAGCCCCTTCCCCCGTCTGCAGCGCTCTCACGGAGATTGATCTGGTGCCGGGATGGGGGTTGCTTCTGCTGCTGGTGGTCGTGTCGCGCAGTGTGAATGTTAAGCGCCGTCTGCAGCCTGACCGCTGAGGTCTTCCCGCTGATGCTTGTGTCCCCACCCTCACTGTAAACGTTTTCCTGTTGTGCTCCTTTCGTCCTTGTTTACGAGTGAACGCCCTCTGACGCACAAGTATTGTCTGTGTTTTCTGGCGTTGATTTGAGACTACTCGTAGAGGAAATTAAATGAATCATGGTTTTTTTTTAGTCTTTTGAAATGGCTTCAACTGTAACCAAATATGAGCATTTACATTGGGCAGTTAAGGTTATTTTTAGATAGTGATTTAAAAAAATGTATATTTAGCTCATTTGAACTGTTCATGGTTTTGCTTGGAACAAATGATATCTGACCTTATTTGTCTGGTGGCTGAATTGGTATTTCCTGAAGGTGAATAAATGGCACATGGTGTGACTGAGTATGAGCATGTGGGTGGAAGTTAGACATAAATGGATTCCTCTGGTTGACATGATTGAGGAAACAGCTGTGAACAGGTGTTCCTCCTAGCAGAACAAGGGGGCATAGATGGAAATGGGTTCAGGACAAATTATGCTCTGTTATCAGGACTGTTTCTGGCACAGAGCTGTCAGTGCGCTATCAACAAGTTTGCCGTGTCATATGTTAGAGACCCTTCAGGTGTTTAGGTCCAGGATAGAGTTCTCTGGAAAGTACGGTTCTCTGGACACAGTACTGGATACTCCCGTCTGTAGGTAACAGGGAAGGCTGAGGTGGCTGAATGTCCTGTCCTGGTCATCAGGTATTCATGATGCTCCCGTGCTCTACAGGTGGCAGAGGGCAACGATGGAGGCCCACATGGAGGCATGTGGTCATGGCACACTCTGTGCTCAGTGCCCTGATTTTGCTCGCCATGGCCTCGGGCTTGAGAGTATCCATGAGGGGTGTAATTGTTTCTCAGCGACGCACACAGCCCACACAGAGCTTAAAGATAACTTGGCAGCTCACTGTACCCAACTAAAGAAAACCATGAGGATATCTTGAGCCACAGCTCCCCAATAAATAAAGGCGCAGAGTAACTGTAAGGATATCTTTAGCATGCAGGGCATGGGTAGATCAAGGGAATAAGGTGACCACGCCCTGGCCGGCGTTTCTCTCTGTCTTTGTTTGTCCGCTGACAGGAGTGTGAAATGTTATCAGTGTCTACAGTCCTCATTTGCCCTGAGAGTGAAGGTCCAGCTATTGTATCAACAACCTGTGCAGAGTGAAAGAGATGCATGTGATTTCACTGGTTCTTTTCTTTCTCTCACTTTTTGGGTGCAGAATTCCATTGGAATGATACTGAAAGTGAAGCACAGTTTCACTGGTTCACGCTAGTTCAAGTCTACCAAGGCTGTCAGTGCTGAGATGTTTGAGAGTAGACCAGGTCCCACTGTCCCGCACAGCCTGGTGCTCCAAGTTCAGTTGCCTTAAAGAAAAAAAAACCCTAATTGGGGTATTATTTACAGCTAAATTGAGCTGAAGTATCTGGAGAGTGTACTTTGTTGCAAATGATAAATTGGACTGGTCAGTCACTCATGAGTGTATCTGGGTAACTCAATTTCACATAGTTCTCTTTGTTGCTTTTACGTTTAGGTCTAATTGGTTTATTCACATCACTTACTGTGGTTTTTCTGGAATAAACCTAATTTGGCATTCAGCTAGACTGGCTCTCCTTTAATCTACAACTTAATGTTCATGCTGCCATAAAGTAAACATTAAGACAAGTTATTTTCAGCTATTTCCCTTAGGCCTTTAAACTAGCATATTGTTTTTATAAAGTTATTAATAATCATTTATGAGTTTATATTAAGGAATACAATGAATTACTGCAAGCTTCCCGAGTGAAACCTGGAAACTGAGCAAGTAAACACTCTTGAAACTTGGAATTGAAGCTGAAATTAATCAAGATTTCAGTGGCAGAGACAGAGAGAGAGGAGTGCTTCTCCATAGCTTTGTGTCACTGGTTAATATTTCCTCACAGGATCATTGAAATAATAGAGTAGAGTTTTGTGTATTTTTAATATGTAATATATACGCCCCTGTTAGTGGGACTGTCCCTGACTGGTATCTGCAGCTACTTTAGAAGAGTGCAGGTTATCATGCACTTCTTCCACAGCAGGGCTAGATTGCAGGGGCCTGAATGGAACAGAGGATTTACTCTTGTGCAACAGGCCCGCTGGCTGAAACTCTCCTCCCGTGGCAACACTACGGCCCACAGGGCTGCCAGGTACCGCAGACATGGGTGTGACCAGACGGATCCCCGTCCTGAGTGTGCATGCTTTGACCTGACCCACTGGACAGCAGCCCTGGCCTACATACAGTGATTCTAACTGACACATGCCTTCTTAAAGATCCACCTGACTCATCCTGGCATGTCTCAGCTGTGTATCATATCCTGTTATTTGGAAATGGTGTTTAAGGTAACAGCAATGCTCCAGGTAACATGTTTGATGTATAGGCCTACCTGTAAAGTTACTAACGAGGGGTTACTGATTTTCCAGACTGTTCCATCAACTCATACGTCACCAATTTTTGCCTACATTCTCACTACCCTATTTATTTAAATAAAATTGGAAAGCAAGTCTGACTGGAGTAGACACCTAATTGTGATTACATTACATTTCTTATGAACTTCTTGTGAGAAGTTGTTAGCTTGAGTAACTTATTGTGCAAGAGAACATCAACATGAGTGCAAGAGTGACAGAAACCAACCTGCTAAAAAGGCGTTTAGAGCGTTTGTGTAACATCAGCACTGCTTTCAATTAGCAATGCTAATCTATTACAATACAAATCACCTTCATTAATAGCAAGAGCTAAAGAGGTATAGATGGGAGAGGGGTGCTACTGATTTTTAGGCCCTGAATGTCTCTGGGGGTGACTTGTACATGGCTGTGTTATGCTATACTACGGTCATCTTTCAAATGGTGCAAAAGCCCTGGATGTGTGTCCTTATTATATACCCCTGCACTCTCCTCCTGTTTGAATTTGTAAAGCTGTATTTCTTCATTGCTCAACTGTATATAAGGAAAAACTGCATGTCTGTGTGCTGACTGTCTTTCTTAAAGTTAATGGTCTGCCCACATGGAGGAATGCTGACCACAAAAGTTAGCCTACACAGTGCGACTCAACTCCTACCTGTTCTGCTTTTTTTCACTTTCTCCAGTCCCTATCCAGATAAAATAACCTGTTTTTTTCCCCTTTTTTGAAAATGGTCCCAGCATGCATCTGTTACCTCTCCAAATTGTGTAATTAATTACCATCTGTTGTCTGAAAACTATTTTGCAGACCTTACTGGTTGCATAGTGGAAATTAGAAACTTCCGTTATCCGTTAAGAGTATGTCCAGGGCATGGTGATGGGTCAGACGTCTGTGTGAGTTCAGTGTGATCACATGTCCGTGCATGCTTGAGTGCTGACGCAGCTTTGTTTACCATTCTCACCTGTTACATTGTTGAACAGAGGATCATTCATTATCAAGGCTGGGGAAGGTCAAATTCCACAGTGCAGTCATTAAAATGAAAATATATAAAAAATCTCAAAACAATGTGACCTTCATTCTGCGGAAAAACAAAGATGCTTGCTTGCAGTGATTGAATAAAAAAAGAAATAATAAAAAAAAATAAGCCATCAGTTTAATGGAAGGTTGTGGGGTGGGGGGGGTTGGGTCACATGACTTGGGAAGGGCTATCATGCTGCAGCCCCTGTCTGCAAATCCCCGTCCTTCTCTTCCCAGCTGGAGAAATCCAGACTGATTATATCCATCCGCTAAAGGCACTAAGGAGCACTCTCGCCACATGTTTTTTCAGCTGCTTATCAGCTCCCAGTAAAGAATGTGTCCAGTTGAAAGTGGACCTGGATTGCAGTGTGTTTGTGTTTGTGCTGGAGTGGATGCTTTGGGGCTTCAGTTACCCCCCGCCCCCTCCACAGAAAGGCCGAGACAGATGACAGATGCCCCCCACAGCAGGGTTGGTTCTGGCAGACTGGACCTCAGCAGGCCAGTTCTGCATTTTGCACAAAGCAAATATACACACTGAAACAAAAAACTGGACATTCAGTAATAATAAGTCATAGCAATAATATTAATATACATTTCAAAGTGCTTCAGGCACTTAAGTAGATAACTTCTAAGTAGCAGCCAAAGAAATTCTGTAGCAGCATAGAGCAGGACTTAACAGAATAAATAATATGGCATTTCAAAGGTGTCGTTTTTCAGTGTGGGAGTGGGGACAAGATCATTTTAACAGCTACATTGCATAGTGTGACATTATAAATTTGTCCAATCAAATTGCGGATAAAGGAAAAGAATCTTTGCTTTGTTCCGCTCAGACAGTGGCATGAAAATTAGGATGACACTCTGGTCAATGATTCCGTCGCGAGCAATGGTTTGCTAAGCTGACCAACGTCATTTGTATCAATACTTTACATTTGGCTTGAAATCAAATGCCACATGTGGTGGGAATGTAAATTCAATGATAGATGGTTGGAGGACAGCAAGTAATATTGGTTACAGCTAGTGGCTAATGTATTGCATTGCATTACAGCCAGTGCATCATGGAGTGATGCTGTAGGGAAGAGTACATTATGTGGTGCACAGAGAGGATAAAGCACTTGTTGCTGAATTCTACATACAGAGACTTACTACAGACCCATTAGTGAACAGCGCTGGTGGAGATTCACCTCTGCTTTAATGGCTTGTACTTGTGAGGGTCCTTCAGAAGGAAAAAAAAATTATCTAAGTATCCAGGTTGCAGAGAGGGGGTCGAAGGAACAAGACCAATGCTACTCACTCATCTACACTACAACATGGTATTTTTAATGCGCTGTTTAACACTGTAACGGATTCATTTATTCATCACTAGTGCTAGAACCAGATGTTAAGTTGGGTTGTCAGACGTAAGGTTGCCATGGTAACAAACCTATACCTTACTGTACATTGCCACATATAGCCTTTAAACCATACCACATTAGCAGAGGCAATTGTGTCTTGGGTAATGCTGATGGAAAGAGGCGCAAGTACAGAAGCGGGCTAATTGTACAAAATGGCTAGCTAATGACCTCTTCGACTATCTCTCCTACTTTTCTTACTAGCTTTTTTCAGCTGTCTGTTAATGCCATCACAACAAGCTACTTTGCTTTATGTGCCATTAATGTCTGTACAATTAATAACACCACTGTTACTCAGAATGTTGTTATTACACTCATTGTAAGCGTTTGTTATGATGGTTATATCATAGGATTGCTGTATTGTGAAACTGGCTTAGTCAGACGATCCCTACTCAATGGCTAACCTCCGCCCCCTTTTTAAGGTTCCTTTACCAGTGCTGTGCGTGTGCTGTTCATGGCATAGCAAGAACCATGTTGGGCTTGGCGTCTAGCTGCCGTTGATCGGCTCTGCTGTGGTACGTTACAAAAGCAAGGGCTCTCAGGCTTGTGACCGCTTATTAAATTAAGTCCAGCCCCTGTCTGTTTATGAAAGACAGCACTGTGTGATAGGGAGAGCAGTTGGCATGATTGTGGGTCGGGGGGGATAGAACCAGGCTCAGGAGTTATCATCACACACTGGAGGTCAGAGTATCAAATTTAAAAAAAGGTAAATTTTACTGTATTTGTTTTACGTTTGATTTAACCATGTAGGCCATGTCAGAACTTTGTTGACTTTCTATCTGCCAGTGCCAGTGGGCTTGAAATGGGTAGGGATTGCCGGGGATTGCCAGATGGCTGATCAAACTTTTTTAGTCTACTGGTTTTTAGGAACTTTCCCTTTTTTAGTAAAACATGCACACAAAAAACATGAAGGATTTTGCCAGAAAGGGAACCAATAGAGTGCAGAGCTGGATATAGACAATGTGGCATCACATTTTGTGAGTCAAATCGTAACAAGTGATGTGGGTCAGAATTTGACTTGCAAGGTAGGATTTCCCTTATATACGTTTCTACAAATGAAAGGTTAAAATGGAACTGTAAATGGACCGCATGTTCTCACTTCACCAGCTTGTACTGCAACCTCTTATGGCTAGGTCACTTAAATCTGTCATCGCAAAATAATAAGAAAGTGCACTTGGTGTTACATTGAATACCCTTCTCAGCTCAATTCAGTTTTAGCCTTGTCACAGTGGGCTCTTTTTTAAAAGAATAGGAAGCTCACCTAAATTTAACTAAGCAGGAAATTGCAGCTCTTGGTGTGTTTGTTAAATCACAATGCCTCAATTAGTGTGGTTTTGGAAGAGGCTCTTTTCAGTGAGCTAAAAGGCTTTTATTGTTTGGCATACCTTGAATAAATCCATTATGGTTAAAAAAATAAATAAATAAAGTTACCTTATATTTTATCATATGATTCAGTCTCATGGCCTAATGCAGTGTCCAGCCAGACTATTTTGGAAATGCCAAAAAAAGTGAAAAACAGAAACACTGTGAATCAGCAGTGGGTGTGGTAGCATGTTGAATAGCTATGTAAAATGTCTGTAGGCCTGTAGGTCTGTGGGACCATATAGAAATGAGCTCAGCCTCAGATCACAGCATCATTAGTGTTCAGACAATGTAAGAGATTGTTTATTATACTAAGAGGTGTTTAAAGGGAGATGACAAGGCATGCCCTGTTGAGTTTGGGTCTAAAATGTACAACTTTCTGAAAATACCCTAAACTATATGCCTGCAATGTGCATGGAGGAGCATAGCTTTTGAATTTGCATCTTAACATCCAAATCGCCTCAAAAGCCACCGGAGGATTCTCCTCAACTGACATCGCCTCATCTTGTGGAGTCGCTCCCGTGAATTTACGTTGGTTTCAAAGCCAAGCGGGGAGAACTGGAAAGCCGTGCTGTTAACATGGCCTGGGGACCTACCAGGCAGCAGCACATCTGCAGACGTAACCATGGGATCGGCGGGGACAATGCTGCCGTGTCCGGGAAGGGGAGGCGCTTATCCAGCAGCTGGGAGAGGGGTCTGTTTAATCTATCTCCTCTCAGACCGCAGGAGGACGTGCTCCTCGGAGGCGCCCGATTGGTCAGCACCAGGCTGTGCCTGACCTGCGTTCCTGCAGCAGCACAGGCAGGAGAGAAACTAAGGGCTCTCCACATGTGCGCAGGACTGCGGTGAGGTCAGTCACTGCGGCTGCATTAATTTATCACACGCTGCTGTTCAGAATGGCTTAAAGCATACGTACGCCTTTTTGCGCATCCAAAACAAGGCAGCCATTTAAAATGTATACTTTTGTTTCTAGCTAAAGAAAACAAGAAGGAAAGGCTTTATCCAGAAAACAGCTGTCAGCTAAACAAAGCCATGTGTGTTTGTTTACTCCCCTAGCGCCCTGGCTAATATGTGTGTATCTGTCTCTCTCCTACATGAGGAGGCTCTCTTTGCTAAATCAGAGTACAAGCACAGAAACCACTTTGAAATGGAAAGGATGCTACTCAGGGGTGACATTTATTCAAATCTCTTCACTGGCGGTGGTGAAACTGAACTATCACGTAGCCCATCTATGTACATGAAAAATGGAGCAAAAGTGTATTTTATTTATGCATGAGCAACTATCTTAACCTTATTGGCATAGACCTCTTGAATAAGCAAAACTTGCTGGAAAGGACAAAATATATTGCAAGCCATAATTCTGTACGTAAGAAGGTGTTTCTTATCCAGGAGAACAGGAGGCTGAGCTAAAATGCATGTTTCTGGTGCATCTACTCATGTGTGCAATAATGTTGTTTATTCGAATGGTTTGCATGTAGTATTGATTTTATCTCGGTACTGAATGTGGTGCATTAGCAGAGACATAGTGGCACAGATGACCTCGGCTCTTAATTTGTTTACTCCCTTTTTTTCTGTTGGAAAACTCAACTGACACAGTCTAGCAGTAGTAGTACGGTAATTGAAGAAATCATGTTACTGTAGAAGGATAGACAAACATGGAAACTCTCTGAGAGAACCAGAACACTTCCCTTTAATGTTGTGGGTAAATCCTCCTGGTGATTCCACTAGAAGAGGGAGAGGAAAATGGAGATCAAAATTTTATAATAATTTACTGTGCTTCTATAATGGTCTGTTTTAATCCATTCAGCATTAATATCAACTGCATTATTTTTTTAGCATTACCATAAATACTGCCAAACTGTCAGCAAGTTCCATTCTGTTTCAATGAATTGCTTGCCTTTTTACATAAAGTATTGAATTGAGGGTCCGGTTTAGGGGTACAGTGAAGTTTGTGGTTATGTAAATAGGTCAGAGTATGAGTGGACCACAAAATCATTTTTATTCTACAAAAAAATAATAATCTCAGTGTGATAACACGGTTAAGCACCTTCTCATCAATGAGCGGTGTCTGAATGGTGCTGATTGTGTGCTGGTGGGATTTCAAGTGTCCCAAGTGCAGGCTCTTAACTCTGGGGCTGGTGTTGAAGAGCCTCACTGTCGTCTCCGGCAGTGTCACAGCCACGCCCGGTTCCTGTCAGCAGAGACCTCATCCTTGGCTGGATAATAAAGGCTCTGGCCCTCTTGTTTGTTGATAGTGTAGGTCACCAGTCATCTGAGAGTTGTGTTTGTTCACTGTGTTTGACACCAGTTTGCCAGACATATGAGTTGGCTGTTTTTGTCACTGCTGTTGAGCGACACAATGGTGCACTGTCCCAAAGAGCAGCCTGTATTTATTTTGTGGAATGTTATTGTGTTTTCCTGACAAACTTTGGTCCCTGTGTGTTGTTGGTAAACAGTATGTTGTTGGTTTTCACACTCTGTTGTTTCTTATGTGTTTTGAAGTGATGAAAATGACAGAGTCTGCCGCTCAAAGCTATTTACGACATGACAATACATCATGTTTAGCATAACAAGTGTATTTTATAACGTCAGAGCAGTTCCCTGTGATGGGATGTTTTGAAAACAGATGAAAAATCTCAAGTGAAAACTCTCCTCCTCTCTGCCTGCAGCCGTGGGTCAGCCTCAGTATGTTGTGAGCAGACGGCGTTTTCTCGCAGCATGAAATACTTTATTTTTAAGGCCAGTATTTTCCAAGGAAAACTGTCCGGTATGTTATTTTTTTTTTGTCCTGTCTTTAATGTTCACAGTTAGGAGAAAATGATTTACTCCTTGTGTTTCCAGCCAGACGAGTGAAGATGTGGAGGTATTGCGTAATCCGCCAGTGTCTCATACGCAGGCTGTGGAACAGGCTCGTCACAGAGGAGGAGGAGGAGGGGAAAAAAACCTGTGAGGAAATTACTCCCTCCATCCTCCGCCTTCATTACGAAAGGCACGGAAGAGCAGTCAAGCCTTGAAGTTCGCACGTTTGCTTACCGGATCAGTGAATGAATTGGCTGCGCTTTGTTTAATTGCAGGGAGGTTGCAATATTTTGCAGGGTGGCCTGTGCGGTGACCTTAGCATGGGCTCAGCAGGGCTCAACAGGGATGCAAACTCCAGCTGATCCCAGCTCTCAGTCCCGCCTGCGTGGGGGGAGGGGGTTTCAACCCCACTCTGCCCCAGTGCAGGTTCCCTTGAGCCCCCCCTCATCACATATCAGGTCAGGACAGGTTTTTCGAGCCGGTCTATTGTGTGGTGCTGTAACATGAGCCTAAAGGAATTTGAAAATTTCAGAGAGCGATCCTCTTGGAATTTTACCAAAACATGAATAAACAGATTGGGAGTGACTTCGTTGAAGAAATCATTGTGAAGAAATTGGTTTTGTAAATGTTTTTTGTTCTCTGCCTGACTGGCCAGCCAACCTCTGCTATAAAATTTTACCACTAGGGGAAATGAACAAGTAAAATTAGCCAGTCAGAACTGACTGAGAATGTAGTATTTGATGTCGGTAAAGGAAGAACTTAGCAAAGTCTTCTGTTAACAGTGAGGAAACCAAAGTTTGCGACTTTTCTATTAATGAAAAGTTTTTTTTTCCCCTCTTTTTTTGTGTCTCCCATTCTTTGATCCATTTCCATAGAAAGCTATTGCTGCCACACTTGCTCCAAACACTTTCCCCCTCCTATTTTGTGAATCACTAGTTGTGACATGGACACTCTCATCACCACTTGCCACCTGTACACATTGGGAGGACTGCAGCTTTGTGTGTTTTCTCCACTGACACACCCCAGGGGCTATTTTCCTCTCCCCAAGCTACCCATTACTACAGAATAGCAAACATCAATTAGAGGAGGGGCATAGCTCTCAGCAAAAAAAAAAAAAAAAATTGGTAGCCTGTAATTTCCTGGTGAGAAAACAGGGGGCGCTCATGCAGCAACCAGCTTGGGCCAGCATAAGCACTCCTTGGCTTGAAAGGATTGTATGAATTGTGTTCCTCCACTGTGAAGTCTTATTTATAGTCTGATAATGACATAGCCAGCCATATTTGAACTAGTCATGCCTACGCTAAAAGGCTCTGAGTTTTAAGTGCCTTCACAGACTGAGCCACTCGATGGCAAGCGAGGAAAGCTGAGCTTTAAATGACTCAGCCAGAATACTGCCGGGTGTGCTCAGCCATGCTGGTTGCCAGTGGTTCAGAGTAAGCACTCCTTCTGAACATAACCCAGTAAACCATTGAAGGCTTGGATGACCTTCAGCTGGCAGGCGAGCCAACTAGCCTTCGAAGATATCCCAAATTGAGGGTGTGAAAGTCTCAAATTGCAGGTCTGAAGATAGCTTTGCAGCGAAATTCCAGTTTCCAACTTAGTGTGTTTCAGACTTTCAAGAAAAGCATGAGGATATCGGTTCTGTGCTACAGTGATGGAGGCCATGGAAAGTTTCACTGAATTGTGTGTGTGTTTACATGTGTGTGTGCATGCGTGTGTGTGTTTGTTTACTTTATTAAGATATCATATCAATATTTATTCCATCAGCAGTATTTCTGTGAGGCAATATTGGATTAGCAATAATGAAGTTTTCTCAAACTATATCTACTAAAAATATATACTGAAAACTCCATAAATATTTACATTTTTAAAATCTTACATATAATCTAAAATTACTGTAATAAAAATGTTATTCAGAATAAGAATATATCAAATTAGCTGTATGTTGGTTTTTTGGCCATCTCTTGCTTTGTCCTTATTTCTAGGCTATGAAATGTCCCCCTTTTGTGTGGGTTGGTGCCAGTTTTACCTCATAAACATGTCATTTGGATTTGAATTGAGGGCTTAGTTTTTGGCAGCCGGTAGAACCAACAGCACTGCTCGAACTGTGGTCGTGTGGCTCCACTTTCCACATCATGTATTGGTACTCACACTTACAAAACCAAGAGGCCCTCTTGCAGTATCAGATATGGCAATACCTAGGCCTAGGTCTAAATCCATCATTACAGCTGTGTACAAACCGATTTCGACATGGTTGAAAAATAGCTCCATGTTACCGCTGTGCTGTGGTACTCCCTCAAACCCCAGACAGGAACCGCCCATCAGCGGCCCAAGCCCGGCGTCAGGCCCACGCCCACACCAGACCCCCACACCCCCCTGCACACGCCCTGCTAACTCAGTCCGAAAAACTTCGGTCCTCCCTGAGGATCACAGGATCACGGCATTAAGTGGGCGGAGGCCTCCTGGCAGGTCACTTTTGTTTATTTAATCTAATCTAAAATTATTTATTTTACCATTATATTTAAAATTCCTCATGCTGTGTTGGTTGCACCAGCCTTGGGGGGTTGGGGGCTTGGGGCAGTTCCCAGAATTGAATGTGCTGTGGGGTGGGTGGTGGGGTGATGACTTTTGGGCCAGGACAGGTGTGGAGATATGGGGGTGCCAGAGAAGGGGTGGGTTCTGTCCCCATCCTTCTTCACCCTTTTCGGCTGTAGCCAGGAAAAACCAGAGGGAGACACATTCAGGGAAAAATGACACTTTTTGTCCATTCATATGGGTGGCTTGGCTTTGGATAGGGATTCTGTAAACTCCTGGCCAGAGGTAGGTGTTGTGTATATAAAGTGTGATTCTCAGCCCCTTTACCCCCTTTTCTCTCTGACTGAAATCACATGATTGTGATGCGTCTCATATCATTATCTAAAGGATCACTGCCGTACCACCGTTCGCTGGTGAATGTGTAAACAGTTTTAACAGCAGCAATCAAAAAAAAAACATTAGGCCACCATGCAAAACTATTTTCAGAGGCTACAGAAGTGAAAGTGATCAGTCTGGAATGCCTGTTGAGATTATTTCAGTGGTGACGATATTCAGCCCTGACAGAACAAACACTGAGAGTCTACAGAGAGAGGGCAAAGCTTATAATAAAACCATGTTTACCTGTTCTACCAGATTCCCAAATTTGTCAGCTTCCTGAGAATTTTACAGATCATTTGCTGCAAGTTCAAGTTGCAGGTTTCTAGGAAACAGGCTACAATGTCAGTTGTCTGTTCTAGGTAATCTGAAACAGGATTGATGAGGATGGAGAGACAGTGCTGTCCTCCTCTCTTTTGCACTTTCTCTGTCTCTGTAACTCTCTTCTTTCGCTTTCCCCTTTCTTTTTGTATGTTTTTGTGCGTGTTTCTCAGACCATCTGGAACAGAGAACAGAGAGAAGAGAGAAGGTGCTATACAAACAAACAGTTCTCTCTTTGTGTCTCTCTCACACACGCAGACATACGGTACATAGAGACTCGCAGACACATACACAGATAGTGAAAGAGAGAGAGAGTGAGTGAGCGAGCAAGAGAGAGAGAGAGCGAGGGGCAGCTCCTATTCCCTGACAGGAAGTGTTGCGACTTGCCGCCCGGAGTCTTTGTGAGCCAGACAGGAATGCTGGCGTTCCAGATTAGCACTGAAGGGTGTGGAGAAAGCACAGGCTGCGCCACTCGCCGTTCCCACTGACTGCCGGCCGCTCGAACGTCACAGCAGGAGCCCACGCAGGTCTGACCCCAACCGTCCCCTGTCCCGCTCCATCGCTGTCCCGTGCCGTCCCGCTGGCGTAGGGCAGGGTAGGACGCGGCGAGCCTGCGGTTTTAGAAAAACGCGCTCTTGGCTGCGCCTGGAACCGATCCAGGGCGCTGCAGGCTGGGAGATGAGGATTTGCGAGGGGTTGGAGCTTCTGAGGCTGGGAACATGTGGAGATCAGTGCCTGCTCTGAACATGAAAGAAGCAGCCTTTTCTTGTTTTTTTTCCTCCTCCGCCCTGATACATACATGCCGGTCAGGGTGGAATTCACTCCCTGCCTGCTGCACAGCTGCCCCCCAGGGAACACGGCTTTGTTTTTCTAATGGTTCTTTGCTGTGTGTTCTGCTGGTCAACTTCTGACTTGCGTTGGAAGAGAGAAGTTTGTTTCTGTTTTGTTTTATTCCGTCCCTTTTGACCAGTTTATCTGACTGACTTCATAAAGTGGAATGCGTTCCGGATTAGGGTGAGGGAGAGAATGTAATCCAACCTGAAGCTTAGGCTTTCGCCTTATCTTTGTGTCTCATTCTTTTGTGTTGCTGCCCCCCAAACCGAGGTTGGCTGAGGTAAGGAGAAGGTTTTATGTTTTTTTTATGTGTTTGCGGGGGCAGAGTGGGCCTGTTGCTTTGTGTGTGTGTGCACACTGTGTTGACAGACGTTGGCAGGGTTGTGGTGTGTAGCTGGGTGGTTTGGTACGTGAGAGCAGAAGGCTGTTTGGGCCCTCAGGTAAGGGCGTGGCAGCCACCTGAGAGCTGGTGGAGCAGTTTTCCCACGTGTTGCCTGGGACCAAACCTGACTATCACATGCGGAGCTTCGCCAAAATGCTAAAGCGTCACAGCTGAGATATGAGATCAAACAGCCAGATCTGAAAGGAAAGTGCGTCTGTCAGGCCGTTCACGTGAAGGCTGACAGTGTGTGAAACAGACTGAGGTCGTCCCGTGAACCCCTTCTCCCCTTCCGGCTAACCCCGTCCAAAAAAGGAGCATTCGGTGAATGCTTTACTCGTAAAAAAGTTAACGTGAGCCCTAGCTGGTGTTAAAGAGCTGGGCCACAGGACAAGGTGTTGGGTCTGAATGCTCAGTAAAGGTGAGCAGGATGCTTAACCCGAGTCGCTGGAGGGAATGAAAAGCTGTAGAGAGGAGGTGATTGATATGTAAAATTTCAGCTCTGCAGGGGCCTCTGCCAGGAGAACTCACGTGGAGCCAGAGGGTGGGGTTCACACAACCACCGCTATGCTAAAGGTTGTGAACTTGCATACAAAAGATCAGTTATTATTATTAATAATGATAATAGGATGGATGTGTTATTATTATTATTATTATTATTTATTATTATTTTATTGTTATTATTATTATTATTATTAGTAGTAGTAGTAGTACATGATTGTTACGTTTCTGTAGATTCTTATTTACATTTTCCAGCTTCTCTGTTTTCCTCAAAGCCCTGTGTGACTGTGGTATTGGTTTAATGTGTGTGCAAGGGCTGAGGTAGAATCAGGATTTGATCTCAAGTATAATAACTGAACTGCTTAACAGTTTATTGATGTTCTGTCATTAAAATGGAATGTCCCATGTCAGACCTGTAACACAGAGGGCTGTGCACATGCCTAGTCTGATCCAGGTGGGCAAAGACGAGGGGACGTGATCGCAGAGTGCTGAGGAAACAGGACATCATCGGGGACGTCCTGGGCTGCGGTGCACCACTGCCTCGCACTGCGATGAGTGCGTGGTGTGAACCTGTCATTCTGTGAAGTGGGTCACCTTCATCACTAGGTTGAGTTAGCCCAAGTGTCACGCAAGAGGGGGCACCAGTGGCTCCCTCTCTCGTGCCTCACATCCATAATTTATCTGTTCTGTCACAGTGTGGTCTTCAGAAACCCTCAGCCTGGTGAAGTTTAATCTTTAGAAAGATGTAATCATTATTTAATTATCTATGATTAGCCTTAAAGAAGAGTATTGCTTAAAGTAACATTTGGTGAAGGTCATATGAAAGCATTTTATAGTACACTGTGTCACATTATTTTATTATTTGGAACCCCTTATTCAGAGCAACTTAAACAGCTTTGATTCTGCATTATCTAATTGTAAAGCTCAGTGAATTCAGCATTAAAACATTTGTTAAAAGAGTATCTTCCATGTTCAAGGGTGTAATGACAGTGGCCCCACCCGAAAATCAAACCAACCAACATCTGGTTTACAAGCCCAGTTCCTTGAGTTCCTCAACCACTGTGCTTGCAGCCTATTTTTGTCTGACCATTTGGGATCACACATTTCTTTTATTGTGGTCCCACCCAGGAACTGAACCCACAACCATCTGGTTTATGGGCTCGGTTTCTCTGTGCTCCTGTACTGTTGCGTTTGCTTTGAGTGATTAAAAACCCAGCCTCCTCCGTATTACCTGAGGGCTTGCACACCTCTTTAATTGAGCCTGCCAGGACCTGTTTACCAGAGTGGCAGGCTGAAGCTGGTGGAAATATGTCCCACGGTCTTTGATTCATTGACGGGGAAAGGAGGGCCAGGGGGTTGTGCAACAGCTCAAGCATTCACATGGCTCTGGGAGAGAGCCGGAGCAGCAGGCTGAGAGTCCAGTCCAGCCCCCATATGGGTCCCAGACTCAGGACTGTATGTACTCAGGCCGGCACCCCAAGCAGAGCGGCCTGCAGCTCTGTGGAGCGTGAGTAAGCAACGGGGTTTAGTTTAGATTAGTCCGCATTCAAGACTTTTCCATGTTTGCATATTTTTTGACTGCATCAGTGGACAGAAACGGAGGTCGTTGCACTTATTAAAAGCTTTCTTTTGGTGCAGCTACTGAACTACTGACTACTGGAACTAATACAGTCTGTCATCAGTTTCATATTTTGTATGCCCAGAAAGCTTAGGCTAATGCCCAGGAAGGACGAGAAGCTCTTTTTTATTTGTCAACAAATATTAGCCTCTTTGGACCTAGAATCAGCTGTTTTGATACTTGGAATTGTACGAGTTGTGCTTGTACACGTGCAAAACTCTCAACATTTGTGTTGGGGGAGGAATGCATGACAGAAAATACAAGAGCACATTTAATATTTAAACATTGAGCACTTAACACCATGCATTTGTGCTTACCAAGTGAATGCTCATTTTCTTTGACTTGACAGTAAGGGGTACCTCAGAGTTCAAAGCCTAATGACCAATGCAATGCAGGTCCCAGGTGGTCAGGTCAAGCAGCGGACATTTCCCAGCATGCTCTGGGACATTTCTAGGAACACCCCCAGTGCACTGACCAGCAGCACTGACGTGGCCAGAGTCCAGGAACCTGTTTGGGTAGTCGCATTATCCACCCAAACTCTGAAGGAAGAGGACACCCGCCATGCCGTGTGGAGCTCTAAAACGCTACCTTGAGTGGCTGCAGTGGCCATAATTACAACAATTACCAGAGTGTTTTTGCTCTGCAAGCCCCAATCACACGGACGTTTTCCTGCCTTGCTGACAAACTGAAAACAGTAAATAGCCAATATGGGGAATAACGGCTTCACCATAATTGCTCAAAGTGGCCCTGTGGTGGATTTTATGGTGTCCAGGTTGGCTCATTTAAATGTGTCATGCATCGTGTGGGACAACAGTTTGTAATCATGGTCACCAGTTTGATGCATAACAAACATTGAATATACTATCACTATTATACATGTTATGCAGAAAGTACAGTTGCCCACAGTCATGTGAATTTGAGTTCAAGCTCAATAGCCTTAAAATTGCATTGGTACAAACAATCAAGCACTGACTGCTAAATTTAACTGTTGCAGTGTCTGATATGCCGTGTTACCCTTGGACTGTTATACACATTGTCCACAGTAGAGCAGAGTTAGAGATTTCCTTGCCTGGCCTCTACATGTTACAAACAAAATAGCTGTACAATAATAAGCTAGGGTAGTTTTAAGAGTGCATTGTACATGGGATATACATGTGCCTGTATATGTGTGGGTACCTGGGTGATGTGTATGCATGTCCTGCAGGGTTGATAACTTCATGTACATGGTTTATATGGGTTTTATGACCCTGTGTTGGAGCCCTGCCTCTGACAGCACCGAACGAAGTTTGTGGTAGAAGTGTTATTTTCTGTGGTGTTGATAAGCCTGACCTTTAGAAGGCTCTCACCACAATCTATGCCTTTTTTGTGGATTAGGTAAGTGTCAACTGAGAGAACATTGGTCAGCAGGAGCCTGACCCAGTCAAAGGACTTTGCATGTGTTGCATTTAGCACTAGGTATTTTTGCATTTGGACGCAAATGAATTCATTCTGCATTGAGTCACAAGCAGTCCAATCCCACTTCTTTTAAATGAGCAGAGAAATGCCGCATGGCACCCCACCAGTGTAGATGACTATCAGAGCAGGCCATGAGATTGTGCTGTAAAGTACTGGTGTTGAAGTCTTGGGAAACGCTACATTTTTTCACACAGTACCATTTTTTCTTGCGGAATGGTGAATTCCTGTCCTCTTCTCTCATCTCTTACAGCTTACTGGGTGTGGTTTGACCTCACGCTTATCATTAACTCTGCTCTCTCCCCTCCCTGTCTCCACAGGACCACTGAATCTCTCGGACTAGCAGCTGCAGGTTGTCTCCAAGGAGATGGCGGGAAAGATCTCGAAAGAGGAGCTGGAGGAGCTGCGTGAGGCCTTTGGAAAAGTTGGTGAGTGTGCCCATCTGGTCCGAGAGGGAGGAGGCCAGGCGTTGCTCAAGCCCCAAGTCTTCCTGTTATAAGGCCAAAGCACTTCCATGTTTCTATAAAAAAAAATAAATAAATACTCATGTGCCCCAGGCAGAGCTCTTCTATCTGCAGGTGTTTCATAAGAGTGTGAAAATTTGAGTAAATTTAAAAATGACTGTTATAATTTGAAAATCATATTTCATTCGTACCTGTAGCTCAAATTTGTTTTTCGTTGAACTCCCTTTGATCTTTAGTGTGTTAAAAAAATTTGTGATCTTGATTTGTCATCCTGAGCTTGTTCAGGTGAGAGCACGCTCTCCCTTGATCAAACCATCTTCGCTGCTTTTCATCACATTTTGAGTTAGCTGTCTATTGAGTTGAGAGCTGTGCGCTTGATTGTTCGCAGGAATTATTTTTCAGCAGTCGGAGTACAGACAGTTACAGCGTGCTCCGGATCATTAGGGAAAAACTGCAGTGCTCTGACCCGTAGCAATGACATGGAGCGAGGACAGGAGTCCGCTTTGGTAATGGCATTATCCGCCCAAAGTCTGAAGGCAGAGGACACCACACCATACTATGCGGGATACCAAAACTCTACCTTAACTGACTGCAGTGCATTTTGGCTGGGATGTTTGCAGCCCCACAAATCTCTTTTCAGTTAAAATGAAGATCTTAATTAAATGAAGTCTTTACTTTTGTTATTTGAAGAGTGTACAGTCGTCTGACCTTAGCTAAATTGGCTCTCTTATTTTGAACGTAGTGCCTAGAGTCCCACATTCATGCTGTGCATGAGTATACACGAGTATACATTCCCTTTTTTTTTTTTTTTTTGTTTTAAATCAAATTCGATCTGTGGTCCAGCTCCTGCTGTGATCTCATGGCCATAAATAGGCAGTGTGTGTCTGTAGCCCCGCCCTGTATCCCAGTGTTGTGCATGATGGAAATCAGGTTGTTACAGTGCAAGCACTCAAGCAGGACCACGCCCACTCAGTGCTGTCAGTCATTGCTACCTCAGGAGAGCCGGTCATCAGCACCTACTCAGCACATATGTCTCTACGCCATGGGTGCTGCCACTGATATGCTACAGTAAGAGGTTATACCCTGCTTGAAAGAAATATCTCCCAGGTGAAGTTTGTACATAATACAAAATTTTACCAAAGCTGACAAGCCTGCTAGCAAGCTAGCAGCTCATATCCAGGGTCTCTGGAACCTATTCATCTTGGGACAGTTGCAGCTTACCAGCTTGCCAAATTGCATTCACCACCTTTTCATTAGTTTGTAGACCGGTACATTGCATCATGGTTCAGATGAGATTTCTGGCTGGCTCGCTAATTCTGTTGAAAAGGACAGGAGTTTTGTAAGAAGTTTGTAAAGTGCTCCTAAAATCTTAGTTAGACACAGAATTTTATTTGTTTGTTTTTGTTTGCAAGTGCCGTCTTGGGGCTCGGAGTCGCTGAGTGATTGTGCTCCTCACTCGGCTGGGAGCAGCCAGGCAGTAGTAGGGAGTGATAGGAAGAGCTGTTAGACCGCACAGGTCAGATAACCACCTTAATTAAATCTGGTTTTATCAGCTGCTTGCCCTAAGCAAACACATCTCATCCGGATCACTCAGCATAGAGTTGCTATCTCTACATCCCCCTTGCATTTTTAGGTAAATGTAGCAGCGTTATAGTGTGTTTTTCAGCACACACTATCCATTCATACAGCAGAGTATTTTATTAGATATTTTCTCTGAGCAATTTATTGAGAACCCTCATTTGTTCTCCTTACATTTACATTTGTACATAATAAGTATTTAGCGGACACTCTTATCTAAATGAAACAGTTAGTATTTTTACACACAATGCATAAATGCACCTGGACATTTTGCTGAAGTGCCTTGGGTGAGGTACTTTGATCAAGGTTACAACAACAGCACCCTGCCTGGGAAATGAAGCTGCAAGCCCAGCCACCTGATGATTATACTGAACTATTCTCGCTCTGCTTGCCGGGAGCGCTCATTTGAATTGCGTGCTCTCTGAAGCGATGGAGGGGAAGCTGACACGCTGATGATAAAGGAGATAAAGGCCATGTCATTGGATGGAAATGCATTCAGGCCCTGTGTGTGTGTGTGTGTGTGTGTGTGTGTGTGTGTGTGTGTGTGTGTGTGTGTGTGTGTGTGTGTGTGTGTGTGTGTGTGTGTGTGTGGACCTTGAATGCACGCCATTGTCGGAAACTTTGATTATGGGATGTTATTTGCATGACCAGCTACCGTGTCCCATGCATCTTTCATTAGGGACAGTGTGAGAGATCTTCGCATCACTCGGTGAAGATAGTGTAATTACCGGGAAAACTTGTTAAAGCCAATGCTTGGGAATCATTTCAATGATCAAATCCAGTGGTTTTTAGTCTTTTTTTTTTCCCTGTAATGGTACACTCTCCATTATTGCTTGGGAATTCATGCACCTATGTTTATTATCTAGTATTGCATAATGCACTTAATTAACATTATCATAACACCAAGATACATGCCAACACTTATGAAGTGTGCTTTCATGAATGATATTTATTCATCTGAATATTTACAGTACATCTGTATAGTACACCAATGTCCTGTTGTACAGCAGTTGAGGAACTATGCTTGACTCGTGTATAAATAAACCTTGGAATATCTACCCATACAATTTTCCCTGAGATTCATCTTTTAATCCTGACTTTCATTCAATATTTTTGTTGGCATCTGGATTTTGATGGCATCGCCTCCACTGGTTTTGAGTTCTTTGCACTACCCAGAATCCTCTTTCCTCTCCTTCCATCTCAAATGTGTGCCACTAATTCTCACCTGGTGTCTCTCCCTCCCCAGACCTGAACAGCAATGGCTTCATCTGCGATTATGAGCTTCACGACCTGTTCAAGGAAGCCAACCTGCCCCTTCCCGGGTACAAAGTCCGCGAGATCATCCAGAAGTTGATGAGCGAGGGAGACCGCGACAAAGACAACAAGATCAGCTTCGACGAGTTTGTCTCTGTGAGTCATTTCCTGTCTGGGCATACTGACTGAAGGGTGGATGAGAAGGGGGTGGCTGTGGTTATATTTTTCTCTGACACTACATACCCACACCACTGGGCCAGGAGCTCTACGGCCAGGAGCACAATTTCATTACACACCGTAGGAAGGATTGAGCAAAGTTAAAATTAGCTTGTTTTAGCAGGGAGGTTGAAAGGAAAAATTGGCTGTCTGGCACTGTTTGGGAATGTTTTGTCTCATATGTGTTACTGGCAGTTTAAAGTTCCCTGAAATTTAGGGGTATGTTTGCACACCTATGCACACATACTGCATGGCCACATACTCTCAAACTCACACACACTCACATTCACACACACACACTCACGTCCACTCACTCCGAAGAGGAAATGAGGTCAGCACAAAGTAGTGCAGAACTGTATTGAGTTTCATGCATAAAGGAAGAGGAGGAATTCACAGGCATCCGGTAAAGAAATGTGATGTGGTGCTGTCTGGCACTCGAATGAAAAACCTCATTCATTTTTATCTTTTCGTTTGGCCCAGTGTACAATTTTTCAAAGTTTCACAAAAGCCCTCTGTCAGATCATCTAGTCTATTTTTGGCCATCTCTTTTTGCAGAATTCCCACTCCAGTTATTTCAAAGACCAAATTTTACCCCTTTTTTTTTTTCCTTTTTCATTTTTTTTTTAATGCCACAGTTCTTTTTATTGCATCAGCTGAGAGTAGGCTTGTTGTTGTCTGAAAGCATGGCCCTGCTGAATATGAGACTTTGGGGGAACGCCTGTCGGCTGTCCGGGGGCACAGCCCTGTCGGGGCCCGATGCCTCCCTGGCCTGCCTGCCTGCCTTCCTGGCCTGCCTCCCTGGCCTGCCCTAAATCACTAGAGTTAAATGAATAATGGGAGGAAGCGCTCGCAGACAACATGTAAACGGTCAATATCGGCCTAATAACGTGGCGCGTAGGCGTTCTGTAAACACACCCCGGATGACCTCAGTTGAGCTACTGTGTGGCATTCCCAGTGTGAGCTGGCAGCGGGGCTCGAGCACTCACAGCGAGGGAGCGGGGTGGTTTGACTCGGTTCCAGTTCGGGTGCCACTCTGCTGTTCAGATGCCCTCAGATTTGAGGTCAAGAGTGCCGCAGGAAAGTGGGTCAGGCTGAACTCTGTGCCCGTCTTTGCAGGCTTTTAAAATGCTTTATTAAAGAGAGTGCGGGTGGGCCCTCTTCTCAGACTCACCTCTTCCACAAATTAATTTTTCAAAAACTGTCTGGATTTATTTCTCCCCCTAGCGAGCTAGGCTGTCTGACTGAATCTATTTTAGAACAACTGTCTGAGAAAGTGTCTCATGCTTTATCTTCAGAATGTGAGTGGCTTGATGTTTTAATGCATGTCTCTTTTCTTGAAGTCCACTTTGTGAAATTAAGACTTTTAAATTTTCTGCTGGTGTTTTTGTGGTTTCCCGCCTTCTCTGCCTGACTGAATTCTGCTAAAAATAGCATTACATGTTTGAGCAGTGATTTCAGCACCCTTTTTCACTGGTAGGATTATGCTCTGCAGTAATACCTGGTATGGCAAATGAGCCCTGGGTTACAGTTCACATCAATAAAGAAGTTGATAGTGTGGTTAAAGTAAGAGCGTGTGAAGTATGCAGAGTAAGTACCATCTTAATGATTAGTGACAGAGTATCTGTGGATCCTGTGTATGAGGGACAGCAAGGTGGAGTTGTGTGTTTGAGGTCAGTGGTGACACTAACTGTCTGTCATCTAAAGAGGCTTAAGAATGATGTTTATGGAAAACCCTCCAAAAAAAGGGCAGGGTCAGGTGAGAGTGGTTCACCCAACCATGCTGTTTTTACTGGGTTTTCCATAAACATCAATCTTAATCCTCTAAAGCAATTAAATAATTCATACAGCAGGGTTTCATTTAATGGATATGTTATCAAGTTATGAGATATCTGTTAAAGATGCTGAGTTTGCTGAATAGTTCCTTGTTGCAGTTGAGCAGTTTGAAGAGCTGAAATGTTGAATAGTTGTAATATTTTTGCCAGGTTTGTTGGCAATGCTAGTGGCTTGTTTGAGTCTATCCTATCATGTTTACTGATTTTGAGCATGTCAGTTGTCATTCTCTTGAGCTTTGCTGCACTGTGTGTCCTCTGTTGAACACTGAGGTACTCAGTTTGTAATTTGAGTAATGCTGTGAGTCACTCTGGATAAGGGCCTCTGGTAAATGGCCCTAACGTAATAGGCTTGGGGGAAAAGTTCTTTGTGTCACTGCTCTAAAACGTGTCGATCCAGAAGCTGTGATCTGTGTAGTGTAGTATATGTATCACACTGACGTAGTAGTGTATGTTATGTAGTCTGGTCTCTTGTTATCATGTAGTAAATGATAA
This sequence comes from Albula goreensis, assembly GCA_022829145.1. Lineage (NCBI taxonomy): Eukaryota > Metazoa > Chordata > Actinopteri > Albuliformes > Albulidae > Albula > Albula goreensis. The sequence continues at coordinate 32,504,269 of CM040746.1, read as the reverse complement.
CCAAACAGTGATGAATAATGTTAGGCATTTGAGAAGAAGTCTTTTACCCAGAGCAGCTTACACATCGTACATTTTTTTTTGTGCACTCAGTTCATACATTTGCAGATTTACTGAAGCAGTTCAGGTTAAATAATACTTACCTTGCTCAAGGGAACAATGGCAGTGCTCTACCTGGGAATTGAACCTGCAGCCTCTGAGCTGCATGCTTTCACTCCTGTGTTCCATTGCACCGCACTGCTGCACACAGCTCTGTGCCATGTCTGGAACATCGTCAACATCCTTTAATTTATGAACACAGGTACTGTAATAGAGCGATAAACTGGCAAAGAGGTGTATAGTATTAATGTTTAATTTGCTGGCGCATTTGCCTAAAGCAGGGCTGGATTTAAAAGCATGACTGTAGGGTCAGTGCAGTCTTTGTGAGTTTTTGCTCGCTCTGTTTCCCCTGCCCTGTAATAATGTGACAAACGATAATGTTATCTGATCAGAGGGCCTTTTGTTAGATCAAAGGGAACTTTTAAAATCTGTTTCCCCTCTCAAAGGAAGTGGAACATTCTGGATGTTAATCTTTGGCTGCATATGGACCGCAGAGTCACTGTCACTTATGAAAGCACAAAGCGACGCTTTCACACACGCACACACATACCAATATACATATACTTTAAAGCACAGTGACATACCCTCATGAGTTCATTTTTAACTTTTAGCAGAGCAGATCTCATTGCTAAAGAGTGGAGCGTGATATTTACTGAACTACTTCATATGAAGTTGAGTCTAGTAGTCAAAAGGAAGCTCTCAGCTGAAAAATAAATTTCCAGTGGGAAAGTAGGTGATCTCCGTGATCTCATACATATAACATATGTATTGTTTTATGACCTTTAGCGTTAATGATAGCTGCAGGTCAGAGCAGCATGCACTGTACCTGCGTGTCTTTTATGCATCTCGGTGGCTCATTCCTTTTAGCCTGCCAGTATTGTCAAGAGTTCACAGTGCCCCTGTGGGTATAACATCAAATAATTATGCTGTTAAAATTCAGGCTGAAAGCCCAGTGCGCCACACACCTGTCCTGGTTACCATTCACGACACAATGTGGAACCATGTCTGTTCAGCTTCTGCTTTCGAACTGTAACTGCTCATTTAACAGTAAAATGGCTATTGTTTGGCATGGGACTCAGCTGTTCCGCTTCTCCTTTTAATGTTTCAAAGTCTTTTTTATGTGGGATTGTTGTTCTGTGTGTCCACTGCAAAGGAAGTTCTTTAGTAGGAAAAAAGCTCAGTTACTTCTGATGTGATTCTGGTTGTTTGGGTGGTGTGTAGGACGGGGTGAGTTTTGTTATGAGAGAACGGACGTTTCAGGATTCCGCAGCAGCACCAGTTCAGAGTAAGCAAACGTGTGATTGGGACAGGCAGGCATGTGCAGCTGAGTCACTTCCCCTGTCTCCCGTTAAAGACGCTCCGCTGCCACCCCTTCCTTCGCTGCCCCCTCAAGGGAGACGCGCTCAGTGCCCTGTTTAGTCAACAGCTCCCCATGTTTGTTTTCATCTCTGCGATGTGCTGTTTTAACGTTGTGCTTAATTTGGCTCGGGCCAACTGAGAACTGAGAGCCCTGTGCAGATCGCTCAGGCATGCCTAATGGGGTAAATGCACTGTCGCAGATCTCTCTCCTCCTCTCTCTTTAATTTGGCATCTCTCTCTCTCTCTCTCTCCATCTCTCTCTCTCAGGCTCTTTCTCATAACAAATTAGTTAGTTGTATAGTCTGGCCATATAAGCTCTTGATTCATTCTTTTTAAAAACTGACCTCTGACCCCCATCATTGTCTGTTGGCAGATCTTCCAAGAGCTGAAGAGCAGCGACATTGCTAAGAGCTTCAGGAAGGCCATCAACAGGAAGGAGGGGATCCTGGCCATCGGGGGCACGTCTGAGCTGTCCAGCGAGGGCACTCAGCACTCCTTCTCAGGTGAGACAAACAGTTGCTGTCCAATCACAACTCACCTAATCACTTAAAATACATCCCGATGCAAAATTATACACACCCTGCAGACTGGCTATCTTTAGATAACAGTATCTTGGATTTCTAAAGATACTCCAGGGAATAGCAGTACTTCATTTATTTATTCTTTTCTCAAATTCCTCTTTGAGATGAAGTGTATTTTGTTTGAAATGCATGCTGCACATTGTAAATCAATGAAAAGTGAAACCCATTACCCCATGTTCACTCCGCTTTTCTGAGGACTGAGTTATGGAGTCTGGTTTGGCTGTACTGCAGACAGAGGAGAAGGGAGAGATATGCCGGCTTTGGGTCTGGAGCCCCTTGACATCATGTTATTTATTTATGAATGTTTTTCCCCAACCCCAGAGGAGGAGAGGTTTGCATTCGTGAACTGGATCAACACCGCCCTGGAGAACGATCCCGACTGCAAGCATGTGCTACCGATGGACCCCAACACCGACTCGCTCTTCAAGGCTGTGGGCGACGGCATCGTGCTCTGGTGAGCCACCAATGATTTTGTGCACTAAGAGATCAATGACTTTGCCCCCTAGCAAAATAAACAGTGTAGGTCACGGTTTTGAAACAGTTTGAAACCGACTCTTTGCTATTGTTCGTGATGAGCTAATAGAATGTTTTTCTCTTAACGCACGCAATGTTGGATATTGTATGGAAAGGCATTCTCTAAAGATCTGTTGTATTGATGGTTGCTTTTAATAGAAACGAGTTAATAGAGTGTGGCTATTGTCCTTCTCCCACACCTGCTACAGTAAAATGATCAACCTGTCGGTGCCGGATACGATCGATGAGAGGACCATAAACAAGAAGAAGCTGACGCCATTCACCATTCAGGTGTGTTCCTGCAGACCGGGTACTAGCATGCTCTGATTCTGAAAGCGCATGTGTCAGTATCAGTGGATCCAGCACTGGAGAGTCAGGGGGTTTTTGTTTAGCTGTTTTTAGTGTTTAGCTGAGGTTTGTGTATGTCACAGGCACTGTGGCTCACCATGACTGGTGATTGAGACCTCTGCTATAAACTTACGATTGAGTCAGACAGCTTAGTTATGGGGAGGGGCAATCCTGGAGAGCCAGTGTGTGTGCGGGTGTTTCCCAATATTTACATTGGGTCATTTAGCTCATTATATTATGTTCATGTACTATACACACCAATTATTTTACATACTCATTAACGGTTATTGAATGTTTGTATTTTAAGTGTGTATGTTTTTTTTTTTTTACTTGGAAGGTTGCTTAGTTTCATGTATTTCTCAATTTACACTTTGTGTATTGTTTTAAATTTTTTGCCTTTCTTTTTATAAAAAGCCTAACTAGGGATGGGATTTGGAAACTAGCAATAGCTATAATCTCTGTATGCAGAACATCAGCTGTGTGAACCTGGAGTAAACTGGCAGTAATGATGCTATGTCTCTTGGCATTGTCCCTACTCAAATAAACATTAAAAAAATAAAAATAAAACTAGCTGTACACACCAGCACTGGCATAGATTATACCAGAGTAAATCATTTCCCATATGGACTAACAAAGGACAGTATTCTGTTGTCATTCATGCCCTTATAAAATGGCAGATAAATGCATTTGATTCAAATCAACACATTTTTAATGAAAAACAAAACAAACACTTGACTTGAAATCCAGCAACAGGTAAAACTCCCCTCCATGATCTCCTCCGGCCTAGCCGTCCTAACGGAGCCCTTTTTCCCCGCCTCGCCCTGCAGGAGAACCTGAATCTGGCCCTCAATTCAGCCTCTGCCATTGGGTGCCATGTGGTGAACATTGGGGCGCTGGACCTGCGGGAAGGGAAGCCCCACCTGGTGCTGGGTCTGCTGTGGCAGATTATCAAGATTGGCCTGTTTGCCGACATCGAGCTGAGCCGCAATGAAGGTACGCCCGCCAGCCGCTCCATGACTTTCAGCAGTGCTGTCGTTCACGAACAGCATGTCACACGGTGCTTCGCTTTGTACATTTCCCACAGGAAAATCAAAAAAACAAAATGCCATCAAGTTTAACTGGAGTATGGTTGGATACAGAACAGAATATCTCAATAAACTCAAATTTTGGAAAAATAAATAGGACACTACTCCTATTGGTGACAGGGTGACCCAGGTCCCGTTCTGGCCAGCTGTACATGGTGATGCATTGTTTGCATGAATGACACTTGTAAAGGCTGAATTAGTGGACTTTTAATATAACTGAAGAGATAGACGAGTAGATAGACTCTTATTAGTCTGTTAGGAAATTCTTTTTACTTCATATAGCCATTAGACAGCACATAAACAAAACAGTTACTATTAAGTTTAGAAAGAATCTTCATTTGGCACATCTTGTATACATCTGACATTGAATTCTTGACGGTGGTCTTTTATGATTAAGAATACACCAGCAATATATTTCTAAGCTTCCTTAGGGCATAGGTAGGATGGACCTCAGTACACCAAGCCGTTGGTAATTGGCAGTACACGAACAAAGGGAAAACCAAAAAAGGTGCGGACATTTCCATAAAAATCCTGATATCACCTGAAGCATAGCAGCAGAGACAATTACTGCTGGTTTCTGGCCAATCAGATTAGATGCAACTCTTTGGTAATCATTTGCTAATCTGTGTAACAAATGTAGTTGTTATCTCTTCTGTGGTGTGTGCCACCTTCCAGATCTAGATCGGTCTAAATTTACACTTCGTGATAAGTTGACGTGTTCCGTCCCCGGAAATATGAAAATCAGTTGATTTGTAAATTGACCAAATGCCCAGGAACACAGAGCTGTGCCTGTGAACAAACAGGGAATGAGTGGGAAAGGGGAAGCTCCATGTGTAGAACCTCCGGGTATGACTGAGGAGTTCACACCTCACAATTAGACGAACTGAACAGTTCTACCGATCAACTTTTAGTCTGAGTGAACTGGGGTTCGGTATTTTAAATGGAGGGTATTTCGCTCTCTGATATGTGGCCGTTATCAGAGTGGAATGCCCTCAGTCACAGGGCCCGATGGGGAGGATTTGCGCAGGAATTCTGCTTTATTTGGAATAAATCTGTTTCTTGTTCAACTGCTGCTTGATTTGGAACAGAAGTGCCTCGGTAAGAGTTTATGAAATCTCAGTGAGGAATTCGGCCAGTGCCGCCGTAAATGGCATTCTGTCTGCCTTGGCTCGGATCCACTAGATCCAGACTGTGGATTCATCCAGTTTCAACGGAATTTTTCTTAATTACTTGCTTGTTTACGTGCTTGCCTCCGTATGTACTTCCCCGCTGTTAAGTAGAAGCATCCTTTGAGTAGAGGGAATAAGTGGAGAGTTATTTACCCTGTTTGAAATCTCTCTCTCTCCCAACAATCCTCAACCCCAGCACAGCCTGGGGGTGTGATAGTCCTCTGTCTGCCATTTTTCAGTGTCAACAGGAAGGTTGTATTCCCTGTGGGTATAGCCCTCCGGTTCAAGATCTTTTTCATATACCGAACCAACATTACTTTTACAGACTCACAAAGTAGCCCTCCTCACTCTCAAAGTGAATGGAGTAAGTTCAGACATGGGTGCGGGCGCATTGGTGTCTCGAAACGAGTGACACGGGGCAGGCATATTATACATTACAATAAATATCAGTATATCTGTAAATGTGGCAATCACCATTCAAAAATGTTCCAATGAGTGCAAGTTTTATGGTAAGTTCAGTTTGGAGTGAAAGTCATGCCGCGGTTGGCGGTGTCAGTCAGTGGGTGGGTGCTGACACGGCGCTCTGAGTGACGATGCTCTGTTCCCTCAGCTCTGGCTGCCCTGCTGAGGGAGGGGGAGACCCTGGAGGACCTGATGAAGCTGTCCCCCGAGGAGCTGCTGCTGCGCTGGGCCAACTTCCACCTGGAGAACGCCGGCTGGAGCAAGATCAACAACTTCAGCTCTGACATCAAGGTATGGTCCCGTGAGTGGACGATAATGTCATGCGGTTCACTGCCAGGTTCCTATTTGCCTTTGCAAAGAGGCCCGAGGCAAACTCTGTAAACCTTGACATGAGATCGTTTGAGCTGACCCAATAAACTGCATTCCTTTCATACCTTGGTCACCTGGCTTGGCGTCATCCCTCTACACTAGAGGGCTCAAACTCCAGCCCAGGAGGGCCTCGGCATCTGCAGGCTCATAGACATTTTCCTGCACTTCCATCATAAATTAAAGTCATTGATTGGCTAAAGCGGTCACATGCCTCGTTTCCAAGGTCTGAATTGCTGGCTGCTTTGAAATTTAACCACGAAACACTGCAGCCCCCGCCCCCCATGCACTCCTTTCCTGCACATTTGAATAAAGAAATTGAGGAAATGCACAGTAGGACGCAATCATGCAGGCCAATACTGAGGTTTAATCACTGTTTAATGTTAAGGCCTATTTATATAGCGCCTTTTCACCCAGCCCTAACTCTGGGGCTCCAGCATCACTGGGGCTCCTTCTCTTAGTAATCCACTCAAGGCCTCATGGTATGGATTTCCATCTCCTCTTTCAGGCCCATCTCCTCCATATCGACCCTCTGGCTCCGCAGTTATTTATAACCCGACCGCCCGCTCTGTCAGACCGCAGAGTGAATCAGCTAATGGCGCAGGAGCAGTGAAAGTTTAATGAAAGTGGCTTCTGAGGAGATGGGCAGCCATGACAAGATTACGGAGACAGTGTATAACCCATAGACTTTTTTTTTTTTCTCTCCAGGAAGTTCCAGTAACAAATTGACTTGAATAATGCATTTGTTTTTCTAATTAGATTTCTTTTTTCAGCTGGAGTAAGTTGAAACCATGTGTATCTGCTCCACCTTACACAGGATTTAAATGTAGATTTCTGTCTCTGATTTCCCATCATCGTTATGTATGCTAATCAGAGATTTATATAAGGAATGGCTCGTTTTATTTCAATCTATATTGTGTGGCTGGGGGTTCTGCACATTGATACGTCTATTAACCTTCCCCAGTACTTACTGAATCCAGAATGTTCTGCGTTTTACAGAAACAAACGGTGACTTCTCTGTGGATCTACCTGTTTTACTGTAATTGGAACCAATGAGTAGATTGAGACTTGAATCACACATTGTTCCAGGTGTCACTCAACTGGTGGTTGCATGGCAACACCAGAACTTTCAGAGCAGTGAGGTCTCCCACAATCAGAGTGTATACCACTCAGCTGTATAGTATGCCCCTTGTTTGGATGGTGTCTTTAATTACTGTTTTGGATGCTGGTTTTTTTAATACTAGATATAATTATTTGAATATTCAAATGAGAAATCTTGAAAATACCAGTGCTTAGTAACATTTTTTGTTTTGCTCTTTTGTAACATGACTGTTTATTTTCTCTCTCTGTGCTCCAGTTAGCAGACTTCTCTAACTCGGTGAAGGTACTTACCCACAATACCATTCCAATAAATCACCCCTGTTTTGGCATGACCATCTTTATGTTTTTATGTTTCGTTTTATTTTTGCGCCATTGTCTTTGTCAACATTTGAAGTCACTTCCTGCTTTCATCATTTATCTTCCTCATCGCCAGGACAGAGCATGTTTTCCCAGTCTACATTGTTTCTGTCCCCATGTGATGATGTCATCCCCTACGTCATCATCTTTGTGTCCAAGATATGTATCCAAGTGTATCCTGAAATGAATGGTGGGGCAATGAGGATGAATGACACGCCTTGTGTGTTTCTCTACCTCCAGGACTCCAGAGCTTACTTCCACCTGCTGAACCAGATCGCCCCCAAAGGCCTCAAAGAAGGCGAGGAGCGCATTGACATCGACATGTCCGGCTTTGGTGTAAGTGTGGACTTCCCACAATCCTCTGCAGCTCCCCTGATTGGGGCATGGTCCCTCTACATTTGCAGTCATTCCGTTAACTTGCAACATACCAATGAAAGCCACAAAATGTAAAAAAAAAAAAATATTTTTTCATGTAATGGCAGATATTACTGAATCAGTTTTGTAACTTGGTCAAGGGCATGATATGACAGGAACGGATCCCCCACCCCCACCAACCACCCACCCACCCAGGATTGTAACTTTTATCCTTTAAATGAGTTGCAGACCTGGCTTTACAACCACTATAGTGCAGGGATGGGTGTAGTTAAAAATGTCCAGTCAAGGCTGGGGGAAAAAGCCACTTCAGGACATCCTCGGTTCCTCTGACTGGCCCTCTTTCTGGCCTGCAAGTGCTTTGTTCTCTTAAGTCATCACTGGCACATTGCTTACATCTGTGTGCCTGTTAAAGTTTCCAGGCAAATAAATTTGCTGTTTGACGGCATCTCTTCACCGAGCGCAGCAGGGATCGAATGGGACGTCCGAGGGTTTTGATCGAGTGGGCGCGGTAGGCTCGGCTCCGCAGCCCTGTTTGCCCCTCTCTTTTCTGCAGGCTGGGGGCATGGCCTGTCACAGATGTGTGTCACGTGCTGCGCATTGGTAACCCAGCAGCCAATAAGAATGCGGCGGCGGGACATGGCGCAGAGAGGCGGCATGTGTTCCCTGTGAAGAGGCCAGGGCTGGGAGAGAGGGTTCCCTTTGTGCTTGGGGAACAGTTGCTGCAGACTCTGCAGCAGATGTGGCACAAACGCGCGTGTCACCCTCGCCGGCGCTGAAAATGGGGAGGCAGGAAGATTTACGGCGTCACGCCTGCCTTGTTCAAGATCACGGAAAGAGGGATTTTTTTTTGGGGGGCGCTGGATTTATTATGTTGCAGCTGTTATGTTCATGATAGGTGGAGGGGGAAGAAGTGGGGGAAGGGGGGGAATAGTACTTGGTGCTTGCTATTGGTGACAGCAAGGAAGTAGGGAAGATTAAGTGCATTGCGCCTGCCCTGATTATATCAGCTAGAGGGGGAAGATTTAGCATGTGGCGCACATTGCGGCTCGTAGCTGTACTCGTCTTTTTCAGATCATTCCCTACTCCTCTCCCCAGTCATACACTGTCTCCAACATTGAAAGACCCATTCCCATCTGTTTAGAGAGAGGAAAATAGACAATATCTAAAAAAAATAAACTACAACAAAACAATGCACTCTGTTTATTTGTATGGCCTTGAGGCAGCAGAGCCCAGTGAACAAGACATGTGTTTGTGTTTAGCAGATGCTACCAAATTTTAGAACAGTGAATCTGCATCCCGATGCAAGGCCTGCGACGCAGACGCACAGCTTGCATCACTTCCAAACCTGACCACAAGCGCTGCCAGCCTGCAGCTCACATAGCACGCCCCATTTATCTGCTCTGCCCATTGTAAACGATCATCACTGCACTCGTCTTCAACTGTGTTACATCTGCTAATAACTGTGCACCTGCTCCAAAATAGGATGGTTTTCACTGATCTAGTAAGAGTAAGGAGAGTAGGTGAGAAAAGATAGCTCAAACAGGCTTAATTCTTCATAAAAATAAAATAGAGGAACAATAGTCTCTCAATTATGGGGTGGACATAATTTCAAGGCACAGAGCTCGATAAAACAGTTAAGGGCATGGACATGCTCAAAGGCAATTCTTTGTATTGATAAGTTCCAGTTTATTACAATTCTCCTTTTGTATTATTCTGTGATCTGCACAACCAGCTAAAAAATGCACACTTCTCTAGGGTATTCTCCATAGTCTTTATAGCATAGCCCTGCTAATGGCCCATTTATGGCTCCCATGGAGGGCCGAGGCCAGTTGTATCCAGCCACCAACTTGTCCCATTCCTTTGATATGTATGATCACATTGGGTATTTAATACAATGCACACTTCAGTCTGTAGAGATGTTCTCGGCGCAGGCGGCCCGAATGTTCTGAGGATGTCTCTCACTTGCGCACTTTAATAGATCATCATTCTCTCATGAGAAGTCATCGGTGTGCTCTGCCTCGTCCTGCTTCTCATCATACAGAAAAGGGAAAAATATCCCAACAATATTTATTTATTAACACAGGGGAGTCCCGCTGAAACTGAAATTGACAAAATATGTCAGGCTTTTAGCAACAAGGGCCAACAAATCTGTTCTGTGTCTTTTGCCACTGTATCTCACAATACACCTCACAGTTATGTTTCTCATTTTGCAGTGACAATCAGTGCTTGGAAATGAGATCATAGTTTAAAAAAAAGGAACTAATCAGTTGGGGGTGTGCTTTCTCCATGGCAACGATACTCCCCTGCCATCTCAGTCCAAACCTCAGACTGTTATTGCCATCATTGTTCTCTCCAAAATGACCGGAGATTGGGGTTAAATACTGAAGAAAAATGGGATCTGCGCAGTATCTCCTCTTGGTCAGGGCCGCTGAAAGTCACATAACTGCTAACTGTTCTTCTCCAGCAAGAGTAGGAACTCATCAGGCAGTTGTGGGTGAGGAACACGTTCTTCAAATGTTGTGGGTGCCGGGTGGGCCATTGTAACAGTCGTGGCGTTATTATGGTTTCTCACTATGACTGTGTAATAAGATTATGCAAAATTCCATTTATAAGTCATTAAAAGTAATTTAAAAATGCATTACACAATTTAAAAGTCACTCTGGAATGAAGAGTCTGAAGAGTAATTTAGGAACCAAGTAGTAAAAGTGTCTCTGTAGTGTGACCTCTCCAAGTAAAAAGCATGTGTGGTCTTCGTTAATTTTATTTATGGCTTTTTGGCAGAGCACAGATATTTCATAATGGCTTCATTCTGAAAGAATGTGGTATTTTTCGAATTTTAACAAATCAAGTTCCTGCATTATGTTTTGTTACCAATCCTCACAATGCAGAAGTAACTTGGCAACACTGAGCTGGTCTGAGTGTTTCTTAGCTACAATCAACGTGGAATGGATGTCGTGTTGGTGTGCCACAGCGCCCTGCAGCTACAGCTCAGACACTGCTGTGATCAACAGACATCTGCCTGTGTTTATTTTGGAGTCAGTGTTAGCTGGTGGCTGCAGAACCAGTCATTTGACAAACAGGAGAGGAAGGGGAAGGGAGGGACAGAAGGTGAAGTGGATGGAAGGACAGAGAGGAAAGAGGAGAGGGAGAAGGAGGGAGAGCAAGAGAAAGTGGGTGTGAGAAGGAGAGAAAGAGAGAAAAAGAAAGTGTGGGGGGAGAGAGAGAAAGAAAGAATGGGGGAGAGGGGGAAAGGGTCCGTAACACAGAGGATGAAGGGCTCATTGATGCAGTTGTCCTGCTGTTGCTTACGCAGCCCCCCGAGGGTCAGCTCAGTCTCCCACACACAGCCGCTCACACGCTTGTGTTGAGCTAATTCTCCTACGCTCAAACAGCGGGGTGAACTTAACACTGTAACCATGTCAACACTCTTGTGATAAACTCTGACCTCGGAGGTCTTACTGTAGCAGTCATATTTCCATTTCAGCTAGAAGCGTTCACAAGGGTTTCCTCACAAACTATGAATAAAAAAAGAAAGGCAAAACATTTTACTGTACAAGATTCCCATGTTTCACAGTCATGTTAATCTTGCTTATTTGCAGCAGATTAAATTGTATGAAGCCATGATTTTGTAATGTCTTGAGGGTGCAGAATTTCCTCTAAGCCATAACTTAAATCTCTGGAATGGAAAAGATAACTCGTTGTGGTCTCGGCCAGTGAGGGAGTGCGGTATCCTGGTATCCCATCGTTTTTGTGACTAAGCAAATACTAGCAGAGCTGTGCGCATCTCAGAGTGTGTGAAAGAGCAGCCATGTGTCATGGAGCATCATATACTAACCTATTCATGTGTGTGTTTTCTGTGTGTGTATGCGTGCGTGTGCCCCCCACAGGAGAAAGACGACCTGAAGAGAGCAGAGTACATGCTGCAGCAGGCCGATGCCCTCGGCTGCAGGCAGTTCGTCACCCCTGCCGACGTTGTCAGCGGCAACCCCAAACTGAACCTCGCCTTCGTGGCCAACCTCTTCAACAAGTACCCATCCCTGACCAAGCCAGAGAACCAGGACATCGACTGGGGCCGGCTGGAGGGTGGGTGTGCTTCCTGCGGGAGGGGGAAAGATCAGCGCTGAGGAGGGAGAGCTCCTATTCATTCGGCTTTATGATAATTATTCTTTATCCAATTGTCAAAGCCACATTTTAATATGCTAAAAAGATGGTAGATCTCTATCAGTGTGTAAACTATAGTAGTGACTGAATGTTCATAGCATTGCATGTTGTATTTCTTAGAGAAAGCTACATTGTGCTCAGGTCATAAATGTGTCAAGACCCATATTCATATAACATCTCATTTAGCAAATAGCAGCTAAGATAAGGATTTTAACAGGGGACTGCTAATCAGGACCGCTAATCTGAGTTTCCTTATGAAAACAAGCCCCAAAAGTGAGGGCCGCTGGTCATTTGTATTCAATGTAATCTCATTCAGTAACTCTGTGGTTCTTAAGCATGTATTTGTAGAGAATAAGGGGTCAGAGAGGCAGAGTATAAAAATGCCCCTGCGATGACTAGCTGTTCAATGTTTGCCTATTTTCCCTTAAACAGCAGTCACTGTGTCACGCGCCACCGCAGCCTCACCACTCACATGCTGTTCACTCAGATTCACGTCCCCATCTAAACTCCTGTGGAAAATCTTAATGACATGGTCAGATGAGCAGATAGTGTTTTTAAAAATAAAAGCCAACCGCTTCATTTTCTTCATTTGGGGTTGGAGCTCCCCCTGGCGGCTGTATTGTAGAACTGCTAAAACTATAGTCGGGCGACTGTTGATGTGTGGTCACAGATGCGTGTGATAGGCTTGGTAAATTAATTCTAGATTATTCCTAGATTATTATTATGGACGGAATTGCAGGGAATGGCTCAGTCTTTGTGTTATACTGTCTTGTGTTTCTATGTTTTTCTTGTGCTACACCCATAATCCTTGGAAACAAGCACATTTCACAAAAGCTTTAATTCAGCACTGGATGGCAACTGACCCGTGTGTCTCTGTCCTCAGGCGAGACACGAGAGGAGAGGACTTTCCGTAACTGGATGAACTCCCTTGGGGTCAACCCCCACGTCAACCACCTTTATGGGTAAGGCACCTTCACCACCTGGTGTTCTGGAGAGTGTGTTAGTAGCTGTCTGTATTATTATTACAGACAGTGACCTGCCCACACCTGTGTGTGTGTGTGTGTCTGTGTGTGTGTGTGTGTGCTTTAACCAGGAATAACCTGTGTAGACAGTGTTTGTGTGTTTGCGTGTATGTGCATGGGTGTGTAGGCAAGTGTATACGTGCATGTGCATTCATGCATGCGTGTATGGGGACACGTGTCATCAGCTGTTTTTTATATCTTGCAGTGACCTGCAAGATGCACTCGTCATCTTGCAACTGTATGAGAAGATCAAGGTTCCAGTCGATTGGACCAACAAGGTCAACAGGCCACCCTACCCCAAACTCGGAGCTAACATGAAAAAGGTACACATCAAATCTCACACAAACAAAAAACAATAGTCACTCTTACAAAAACTCCTCTTTCTTGTGAAATGTTTTCTGCATAAATGGATTGCACAGCTCCAAAACCTACATTTGGTAGTTAAAAAAAAGGTTTAAACTGCCCTTTCTGCCTTAAGCAGCATGTGGGAGAGAGAGCGGAGAGCTGTGCCTTCAGTGCAAGCCATGCTCCTGTCTCAGCGCAAGGCTGTGCTTTGTCTTCTTTATTTAATTCATTTTGGCCATCTGGCTTTTAATGCTTTTATTATTTTACTCAGCCCTCTCCATCAGATGAAGAATTTTAAAAATGTACAAAAAACCGACAGATGCACAGTGTATTTTACATCTCTGCCCAAATGTTAAAATACTCTGTGCTTGCAAAACTTTAGTTCTGGTGAATTTTATTTCTAAAACTATGAAATTCTGTCATCGCCTTTGTACATAGAGAATTCCAGTATGTGCATTAGCATAGTAACCCCTCCTCCCAACCCCTCTGCCTTCAAAGCTGGAGAACTGTAACTACGCTGTGGAGCTGGGAAAGAACGAGGCCAAGTTCTCGCTGGTGGGCATCGGAGGGCAGGACCTGAACGACGGCAACGCCACCCTGACGCTGGCCCTGGTGTGGCAGCTCATGAGGAGGTAGGAAGTGGAGAAGTGTGCAGGCCAGGGCACAGCTCCCGCATGCCACCACAATGCACTAGGGTGATGTGACTGAGGGTAATTTTCTGCTAAACTGAATTAGCATTAGCAGCTGCAGACAGTCTTATTGGTGACTGGAGTGGAAGAAGTGCTAAGTGGGTGGTTTCAGAACTCAAAAGATACCCATGCCACTGTGCCAACTAAAACCCACCCTCAGCAATCTGCTGCCCCCAACAATATTGCAGATAGCGAAGGCCTTGGATGTTTCTGAGGCTGTCCAGGTACTCTGCCTGGAGTCCAAACTGAGATTACCTTGACCGGAGAAAGCCTTGTCTTTTGTCCAAAGCCTCTGAAACCAGTATACCCAGAAAAATTGGCATAGAAATGGAATGTGTTTTTGTCATTTAAAAGATTTTTCTTTTTAGAAAAGAAACCACAGAAACCTGTTTTGGCCGTAAAAATCAAACGCGTGACCATGAAAACAAGGCTACATTCTCTTTCGGTGTATGACCGGCTGTGAACTCCCGTCCCAGGTACACCCTGAATGTGCTGGAGGACCTCGGAGACGGAGAGAAGGCCAACGATGATGTCATTGTCAACTGGGTCAACAAGGTTTTGGCCGAGGCGGGCAAGCAATCCAAAATATCAAGCTTCAAGGTTAGTGCATTCTCTCTTTCAGTTTCCCTATGCTCTGTTTGTCAGTCTCGCATTGATGTAACTAAAGACAGTTTAAAGGTGAATACATTTTTGCTCTCGGTTCTGAATATAAATGTACACATGGAACATTGTTAAGTACACAAGTCTTTGCAAATAAAGACCAACTGACTTACAAAGGGGAATATTTGCTGTGGAAAACTATATGGCCAGTCTTAACCATTCAAACAACACTCAATCATGGTCTGCCAGTCAAATGAAACACCTGCAAAAATGTATTATTCTGACGTACCAGGCATTTATAAATCAATCCACTAAGGGAGGTTAGTGGAGGTTGTGTCATGATGGATCTGTTTTAACCCTATGGATCATTTCCAAATATTTGTTCATTTTTTTTTTTTTCTGGAGAGTTTGAAATTAATTTTAAGATTTGTTGAGACATAAAGACTCAACATAATAGAACAATAATCTAAACTCATAGCATAACATAGTCTTACAATGCATGTCATATGAGATGCTTCCCCTGTTAAATGCAGCTGTTTTGTCTCCTAAAAAATACTCTGCTTTTGTGTGTGAATGTATGTCTGTTTGCTTTTTGAAAAGATGTGTTTACTCATTCAGGTCCAAGTTAATTTGTAAAACTGCTTTGTGATAATTTTTGTTGAGAAAAGCACGATACAAATAAAATTCAATAAAATGAATTTAAGTGCTTGTTTACACCGGCCAGAATTGTGTATTGTGTATGTGGCTTACGTAAGATTTCCACTATTCATTTGTATTTTTTGTAGTGTTTAAAATACTGTGGCAACCTTGCGTGACTTCTTAAGGTGAAATGAACTGTCTCACCTTGAATGAAATCTGTTTCACACTATAAAACTCAAAAACGTACAGATATTTTGAGCACCTTGGTGAATCTAAAGGGGGCTTCGGGGACCCCTGTGCAGGAGAAGGAGCTGGAGGACAGTCCCTGACACAGTTTATCGTTTGGGTTTCTGCAGGACAAAGAGATCAGCTCCAGCATGCCAGTTCTGGATCTGATCGATGCAATCCAGCCAGGCTGCGTCAACTACGAACTGGTGAAGACGGGCAGTCTGTCTGACGAGGACAAGCTGGACAATGCCAAGTAAGTGTGTCCCAGAGCTCCCCCTGCTGCCCAGACCCGCTCAGTACAGATGCCACATAGACCAATTTGGACAGGATGTGCATGTAGAATACTGAGAACTATGACGTACCCAGTGGCAGCAGCAGCATCGGTCAGGATACAAATTTAATTAAACTGCCAAAGGCTGCATACCAAACTGAGTATGTTTCCACAGTAATTGATTACTGTGTTCCGTTCGATTCCCAGATGTAAGCTATAATTTTCATTTCCATGGAGGCAATGCTAGAACACAGAGTACAGTATTACCTTGCCCCAGCTGTGTTTTTATCTCTCTGGTTTTGCAGCAATCAGTACTGGGCCTATACTGATTTCAGACAGCACTTATCAGCCAGACGCAATTGTAAAATCTCAAGAGAGCTGACTCACCCTCTGATTTCCCATAACCCACTGCTTCCCTTTGCAGATATGCTGTGTCCATGGCTCGGAAAATCGGTGCCCGCGTCTACGCCCTCCCCGACGACCTGGTGGAGGTGAAGCCCAAAATGGTGATGACGGTGTTCGCGTGTTTGATGGGACGGGGGATGAAGAGGGCGTAAAGCAGGCTGGCCAAACCGCACCATGCTAAGCCACGCCAGGGGGCCAGCACAGTCCAACATCTCGCCCATAAGCCATTTTGCTGGTTGAAAGGCTTCTGGTTAAACGGAATTACTACAGCCATTGTTTAAAAAGGAAAAAAAAATGTAATTCAACAGACATTCAAACTAAAGAATCTTTTCCCACTTTGGCAAGACTTAAGTCTAAGACTTATGACTTAGACTTAAGACTAAAGTCTAAGGTGATGGGTGGGGTAGGGGTGGGGGGGTGGGAGATGTTTGGTTAAAGAAAAACCAAAATGTCCTTCTCTCCCCCCCTCACCCCAGCCCTCCCCCCAAGTGTGATGGATTGATCTGCGAAGGTACACATTGCTGAAATGCATTCATATCTTAAACCTGCAAGATGAGTCACAGCGCTCACTCACAGTGGCTTCTGTCTGTGGGCTGAAGCTGACGCGAGACTCCTTGTATATTTTATTTTGCCTATTCCTTTATTTTGTTGTTTCTTGGGGGAAATGTTAGACGGAGAGGGTGTAGTTAGTTGTATGGATCTGTCTGAGGCTTGGGCTTATTTTAACAGACTCACCACACTCAGTATTGCTGTAACGCAGTGCATTTCTTATGTGGCTTTTTGTACCATGCAGATGGAGGCTTATTTTCTTATTTTTATACCTTATATACAATGTACCAAAAGATATGAGAAACAATACAAGATAACATCCTTTCCAGGTAGAAGCTTTAAAACATTCCATTGTTATGAACGCATTTTAGTATGTGTCTTGCGTATGTGTATACCCAAACATGTGCTTTTTACATAAAGAAAAAGCCAGGAACTATGCATGAATAACCTGTAGTTTTAATGTAAATCAGTACACACCCTGGGGCCTGAAAAGTGCAGCTTTTCTTCAGACAGGGACGGTTTCGTGCCTTATTTCCATGGGGTTGGGCGGTGTGGGGGCAGTGGGATGGAGGGGGGCGGGGTTGAAGGACAGCAGGAAACCGAAGGCCACTGTCAACGACTGAAGCTGTCGGAAAACAGTGGGGAAAATAGTCACCATTTGGTTCAAAGAACCAAACGCTGTGGAAAAAAACTGGAAAAGTTTAGCCGTGTGTTAATCGCTCGGTAAGCAATGGACAAAAAAAAAAAAAAAAAAAACAATTCAATGAGAACAAGGCAATGGTGCCTGAGACTGGGTGACAACTGGTAAAACTGAAATAAAACCATTCCAAGCATTTCTCCTGTGTTGCTTTCTCTTGATTTTGACTAGAGAAGGTACTCACAGCATGAAGGGGATGAGGTGAGAGGTTCAGCAGTCAGCAGTGCTGAAAGGTGATTGGTTATGTAAGGTATCAGACCTGGAGCTGGACAGCCAATAGAGTACAGCCCTTGGACACTGATTTAAGTTCAGAGACCGGCTGCAAGATTAAGTTAGTCAAAGAGAGTGTGTGTGCCTGTCTGTGTGTATGAGCGTTGGCATGCGCATGTGTGTCTGATTGTGTGCTTACCTGAGTGTATGTGTGTTGTGTCTTCTGTGTCTGTTTGTGTGTCTTCTTTCCTATGGGAAGATGGAATATCAATATAGAAACAACATACAAACACAACAGGATTATTAATCAAAGTCATGGTGTTTGATACCTCTTTCTGCTACCCTCAGCCTAAAAAATCACAGTTCCCCTCTCCCTCAAAACTCATCTCTCTTCACCTCTTTGCTAATCTTGTTCTGACCTGTCCTTCAAGTAGTCATTCAGTTTCCTTGGTCTTTTATCTCTTCTCCAGACACTTCTTTTTTCTTTCCTCCCTCCATCTTCCTCTCATTTTCATCCTCCTATAATGGAAGTCTTGCAGTCCCCAGTTCTCCCTTTGTTTCCAGTAAAACCACAGACTCTACAAACACACCAGATATGCACTTCCGCTTGCATTATGTCTGCCCATCACTAAAGCCAAAACATTGCAGTGTGATGTATCTACCTCACTTCTGCAGAGCATGGCCAAGTGCAACTGATGGACAGTGGATGAATACTGCTGCAATAAAGCACCAGAAACTCCTATTATGAGCTGAACTCAGTTGTTTTGAAGGGGGGACCACATTGGCTCTGATTATTGGGTGACTTTTGTGTTTGTGTTAAAACCCCAACATTTGCTCGAGGATGGCTGATGGGGTTATTTCAGGGACTCGGAATTCAAACTTCACTGATGAAGATGCTGCCACCATCACCATCTGTTTCCATGCCCTGTCTGTCTTGCAACAGAGGTGTCCCTTTTCCACTAGTACCACAAGCTTTGCCTTGGGAAGATCTATGCATAATGCCCTGGAAATGAGTCAAGCAGCAGTAGCCTCATTTTTCAGGCTCATGATTATGGGCGTAAATTACAGGGGGGATGGGGTGGGGGGCGTAACCTCAAAACTGACAAATATAGACCCCCCCAAATACCTAATCATATAATTCATCATGATGAATAAAAAAATTTGAACCCCCAATGTTCCACCCAAAGTTATTGCTCATGATTATGAAATCATTACTATGAGCCTGATTGCATTCGTATGCCAATGTGGTACAACTGCCCAGTATCCAAGTATGTGCTTTCCAAACAAATCAGTGGCCTGTTACCACCTTTTAAAAATCCCATGATTGAGTGGATTGCTAACAATGTATCCACCATCAGGACTCTGCTGGCCCCAGAAAGATTGCAATGAGCCTAATCCAGATAAGAGCTTTTTATCAGAGATTGAGTGTTTGGAGTTGAGACAAGAGCCGCAGTGCTCTGCTCATTGGAGTTCAGTGTTTTTATTTTGTTTTGATATTGTGAGCTGAGGACAGACCCGCTGCCGAGTGACGCGGGGGCGAATGTTAGGTTCACCCCCCGCTTACAGAGTGAACCGGCGCAATGTTGAAATCAAAGGCGCGGAAACAAACGGCGGCCGATAAGCATTGCATAATTAATGAAGAGTTCCCCGAAGCGAGGAGAGGAGCAGATGAAACGTGCCGCTTGCCGCAATCAGACCTCTTCAAAGGGGACGAGGACCTTCCTGAATAATGATGGGCTTCACACCACAAAAGAGTAAGCGAGCCAGGCTTTCAAAGAGACACTATGTACGATCCCAGCCTCGACACTCCTCTTTCTGTCTCTTTCAGGGACTTCCTCTGGCCAAGGGAGTGTGAGGACAGAGAGAGAAAGAGGGAGGGAGGGAGGGGGGGCAAGAGTTATCCTTGTTTTCCTCTATTCCTGACAGAGAGCAAAAGAGCTTTAGAGAATTGCCTGAAACCTGGAGTGCTCTGTGCAGAAGAGTGCACTTGAAAGCCTCACCTCCCTCCCTCCCTCCTTCCTTCCCTCCCTCCTTCCCTTCCTTTTACTCTTTGTTCCCTCTTGCCATCTCTCTTTTCTCCTTTTCCTGTTAATTCCTCCTCTCGGTGATCAGGATCTCAGAATGTCCTTGGTGGCCATCAGAAGAGGACTCAGCTTGACCTGAGCTCATCTGACTCTGATCTGGGTACAGGGGGGGGGCTTTGGAGCATTGAGGAGAGACACAGCTGCTAAGGAAGAGTACGCGGTCAGCGGTCCTGGGGTCAGCGGAGTTACAAAGCTTTAAAAAATGGACACGCAGACAGAAGTTGTGGAGAGAAGTAGACCTGAAGGAAGAGTTTTTGGAAAAAGGGTTTTGTGTTGGAAGAATAGGTCACTCTTGACTCACCTGGATACACAAGCAGCTGCTACATGCTCATCCCCAGATTGGATGACTGGTGAAATTTCTTCTGAGTGACATTTCACTGGTGAGACGAGCTGGTGAGTGCTCTAAACGAGGGGACTTACTAATGTTTTTGTTAATCTGCATACCCATGCACGCACACACACAAACACATGCACACACAGAAATACAGCACACTAATGAGGCAAGCATGGCCACTCACAAACTGCAGATGGTGGTGCAGATGCTCTCTCCTCATGTGTAATGTGTGATTATTCAAGAAGCGGAAAGGTTTGGTTAGACATATACTTTCCCCCTTGTACACACATTATACCTACTTTACAGAATCTCTCCATCCAAAACTGCATATGTGAACATTTACTTGTGTGCTGAAGTGTTGTGGTATTATTTTATGCAGCATATTAGATTATATCCTGTATAAAAAAAATGTATTTCTTACTGTCTTCAATGTTTATTGATCACATTGTCACTATATTGTCAGTATATTGTAAACCTCTTTGTAATTTCCTGTTCCTTCAAGAGAAGATGAAACTGATCAGACTTCAGCTTTTTGTCTCCTGTTGAGAGGCATCTGAACATTGAACTAAACCTAGGGCTGCCATGTGCCCATATGACAAAAAAATTTAATTAAACACTGTTAACGTGGCTGCTAAACAACCTGTGAAATCCCTCCTGCACAGAGAGTAACTTAGTAACTTCCCTCACCCCCTGTCACTCTGGGAAAGGGAAAACTGAAGCTCATCTAGCGAGTGTTAACTTTGCACATCACCACTTGAGGGCAGTGGTGCCATGTAAGTTCACCATGTTTGAGCTCTGTTAATTAAAGTGCAGAACCAATCAAAGTGCAGAGCTCCTCTTTCTCTTTTTTTCCTTTCATTATTCAATATCTTGTTTTAAGTCCTTTACTTATTCACTCCCTCTGTTCTTTCCTGAATGGTGATGATGATAAAAACAATGCTGCCATACCTACTGTTGCTATGGATGCCGAGGTTGTATCCATGGCAACGGTGGCTTCTATGAGGCAGAGGACACTGGCAGGATGTGCTCCCAATGATTCCTTGCTGTACTCACGATCATTTGCTGCTCCTTAACTCAGAATCACTGACTTGTTGACACTGCTGTGGACGTTATGTCACAGCATATCGACAGAGTGCTCTCCAACCTTCAGTGACCTTCACTGCCAGAACATTGAAAATCAAATTTAAAAAATACTCTGCACCTCACCTCAATCAGTAGATTTCTTCCCACTGTCTTTCTGGGCCCTTAGCTGCCTCATCCAGAGGCGAAAGAATGTCCTTGTGTTGATTTTGTAATAGCTCTAGCTTTGAACAAGATGGGTCTTTGGAGGAGTAGATAATTTAAGTGGTAAGTGGGAGTAGATTTTGTAATGAATATGGTGGACAGATTTGACTTTTCTTTCATCTTCAGTGTTTGCTATATAGTATTAATGTCCTGCCCACATTTTTGGCCAGGCTGTTACATAGTTACAAGCACTGGCATGGTTGACTGGTTGCAACAGTTTCATCAATACATTTTATAACACTGTAATAATTATATGACCTGTATTATCATGGCTATTATGATAACACTGGTCATAAATTTAAGGATACGTGTCCATAAGCCTAATTCAGTTCCATATTAAAGATTTTAAACAATCTGCACTGGAAAATGGCATATGTATACAGGCCTATCTCTAGCCACACATGTTACAAATTGGCAATGTTTTCTTTCCCTTGAGGGTGCTTTGTTTGTTGCATTAGTTAAAAACAACACAGGCTACACTATCCAAATGATGAGGGGAACAGATAGCAATAATAAATAAATGTAGATAAACAGTCGTGCAGCTATCGTAAGGGGGATGGATACAGAATGTTGTCCTAATCCAGCAATCACTTGGATTCAAACTCCTGAGTCTGATAAATGAGGAATTGAACACACCACTGCATTTTGTAGTAGATTTGTTTTCAATATTCTAACCATATATGGCTGGCTAGCCCCCTGCATACCATGGGGAGTGAGTCACAGCCTCCAGCATTTGAATGTATTTCTTTGTCTTTCACTGGAACTGTCTTTCTGTTTCAGTGTGACAAATGTCTTGCTGGTGACTGGTTACCTCTTGATTTTTTTTTTCCAAGTTCAATTTTCCAAGCCATACATCTGCTGTGCAGGTAGTTCCTGTATTTGACATCTTTGTGAAGTTAGCCGTTCTCTGAATTAAACGCTGTTCATTTTTCCTAATTTCATTATTCATCACTATTCAAGACATGCCCCTTTATGTAATTTAGATATTATCTGAGTTTTTTTCAATGGAAATGTGATTCTGTGCAGTTAATAAAAATACTTTTCATTTAATATTGATACTGGTAGCATAATCACACATGCCACTTCTTGTTTCATACTCTGCTCACCTGATTAGTTGGACAGTAACCATGAGGTTCATATCTTCGTGGTTCTACAGTATAAATGTAGAATCCTTATACTTTTCTGTCTTCTTTTTCTCTCTTTACTCCCCTCTCTTTCTCCTCTGTCTCTATCTCCTTTCACTGTTCTCTTTTTACCTTACCTTCTCTGTATTTTTTTCTTGACCTCTTTCTCTCTTCCATCTTTCTTTTAATATATAGCTAATACTGGTAGCTATTGTGGTGCTACATTTTTTTTTCATCTGGTTATATCATACTATCAGTTATATAGTACTCCCTTTCCCCCCAATTAGTCCAGTTTAACAAGGGTTCACTGCACTGTGTATCCTGTGTGTCGTTGCAGTAACAGAATGACAGGCCAGGTGGCAGTGGAGGGCTCAGACCTGTCGGTGCACAGGTTGTCCGTGAAAACGTCAGTGGAGGATGAGTCCGATCAGGCAGACAGCATCTTAAGCCGGTAAACGGGAGTGTTTTTTTCTGATTCAGAACCACTGTATTAGTGTCTCCAATACCCAGGCATATAGTATATGTGTGCCTGTGTGCCTGTCTTTGCAGTGTACCATCTGTATGTGATGACACCTGTTCAGAACTACAGAGGGTGGCCACCATCGACCGCCGGGGACTCAACTCCCAGAATTCCTTCAGGGGTAGAGGGGCCATGTCTCGGTGAGTGATATGGTTCCCCTGCACAGAAATGTGCGTGTATTATGTGCATGGATTTGAGGGATTTTTTTCTTTTTTTTTTTTTTGAAGGACACAGCTTATTGTTAATACTGTGTTACTGCATTATGAGTCGGTGAGTCAGCGACTTCTATTACATGTTTGGTTAATCTCTCTCACTTTTCCCTCTCACTCACTCCCTCTCTGTCTCTCTCATTCTCTCTCTCAGATTGGTGAGTATGGTGATCACTCTCAGGGAGTGGGCCCATAAGAGCCTGCTGGAGGAGGAGGAGAGGCCCGACTCTTTCCTGGAGAGGTTCCGTGGGCCCGAGCTGCGGGCTGCATCCAGCCGTATCAGCAACAACCAACCCGACGCCACCGGCACCAATGCCAACGACGTCCATGGCAAGTAAGTCGGCTTGACAATGCGGTTGATCTGTCTGTTTTCTTCACCTGCACTTTTGTGGTCCGTTCATAAAATTAAGTCTATTCTCTCTAATCAGTAAAAAAATAGCATATTTAACACTTTGTTAGACCTTGTATGTGTCATTTCAGTATTTTTTGTTTAAATCACTGATCATCAGAAACAATTTGGGAACATTGACTATAACCCTTTAAAAGCTAGCTGGATTTGTATATTGCCAGCAAAACCATCTCAATGTAGATGAGCGCTGCTTAATTTGAGCCTCACAAGATGGCAACCTGTGACATCAGTGCCAGACTTCAAACTGCATTCCAATGAATATATAAAAGACCGGTGTTTGGAATCCACACATATTTGTTTTCTTCTTGGGGTTTGCAGAAAGAAGCCAGATGTGTTTGTCATGTCACCAGCAGATGACAACTACTATCGCTGGTTGTTTGTTATTGCTGCTGCTGTTCTTTACAACTGGTGCCTCCTAGTGGTCAGGTAAAGTAATACACTTCTCTGTAGATTCCCATTTCTGAAATGGAGAAATGGAATGACAAAGGTTGATCAGCAGTATAATAGGATGCATGCATTTTAATTGTTGCTCTTTGCTCAGAAAATAAACAGAAATGGCCATTTACATACATTTGCTCTGTGGATGTATAAATTATGCTCTCTAATGCTTGTGACTGCCACAGCACAGAAAGGTTGGGTGGTGTAGAGCAGTATGAGCCAGTAATAAAAAGACAACAATGTACTGCAGCTGCCTCATTAAAGTCCCTAATGAGCACATTAATTACTAACTGCACAGTTGATTGTTCATGGCAAAGTTGTCTCTTTGCATTTATATATTTTTCATAATTAAAATGCATAATTATTTCCTTACTTGTCCCATCTTTTTGTGTTCTGAAGATTCTAACTGGCCGTCTTGACAGGGAATGTTCAAGATGTTAAAAAAGAAAGGAAGGCGACATTATGTTTCTCATTCGTGTCTTTCAGCTAAGGATACAGAGATGTGTAATCAGCTGAGGTGATTTCGGCAAAAAATGATTCGTCCCACGATGCTTTGCTTCTAAAAAGTAATCAAGAGAATCAGAGGACTGTCAGTACTCAAGTTGCAGACAGAACAGAAGCGAGGAATGAAAGAAGAATATATTTTAATGTGACAATGGCCATAGATGACGACTTATCATACAGACTCCTATGAAAACATGAAAAGATATCTTGTATAGACAGAAAGATAATCACAAATAAAAAGACTCTCTAAGATGCATCTAAGATGCAATACAGCGCTGTTGTGAGTTGCATTGTGTCTGTTTCGGGCCAGCAGTTTCTCTGCAGCATGTTGTCTGCACACAGGGCCTGCTTTGATGAGCTGCAGACCAATAACTTCATTCTCTGGTTGGTGCTGGACTACCTGTCAGATAGTGTATACATCCTGGACACCTTTGTCAGACTGCGTACAGGTAAGCTGGTCCCAGAAACCAGATGGTCAGATCTCTTACCTTATAATGTGGGTACATATTATTATTACGTTTTCCACATTGATCACCACACCAGAGATGTGGCAGCTTAAACATGGGTGAAATTCTCTCAGGGCACATAGCAGGTGCTTGATGCAGATTACCTCTTACACACCACCCAGCAACCAGTTGTACCATGCTCAATACCATAATACCCCAGTGGTGTATTGAGGGTATATGCAAGTATACAAAGTATACCTTCCTAAACTTCTGGGGATGTACTACATACCTACCTAGTAGCCTTGATACCTTTGCTAGGAGTTACAGTACATCCACAAGCAGTATACTCACCTACACAGTCACCACTGTGTGCCTGGGAATCAGATTTGAAACACTCATTAAGTACATATTAAATCCCAGAACTGTGTTCAAGTTTTGTATTACCCCCTACTCTCACACTTGTTTCTGTTAAAGGATTTCTGGAGCAGGGTCTGCTGGTGAAGGATCTGTCCAAGCTTAGAGACAGCTATGTCCGCACACTGCAGTTCAAGCTGGACATGCTGTCCATCTTGCCCACAGACCTGGCCTATGTGGCTACGGGCATCCACACGCCACAGCTTCGTTTCAACCGCCTGCTCCGCTTCCCACGCATGTTTGAGTTCTTCGACCGCACTGAGACGCGCACCAACTACCCCAACATTTTCCGCATTTGCAACCTGGTGCTCTACATCCTGGTCATTATCCACTGGAATGCCTGTGTCTACTTCGCCATCTCCAAATCACTGGGCTTTGGGTCTGACACCTGGGTGTATCCCAACACCTCAGACCCAGAGTTCAGCTCTCTGTCACGGGGATACATCTACTGTCTCTACTGGTCTACGCTCACTCTCACCACCATTGGAGAAATGCCCGCCCCTGTCCGGGATGAGGAGTACCTCTTTGTGGTGTTTGACTTCCTGGTGGGTGTGCTGATTTTTGCCACGATCGTGGGAAATGTGGGTGCCATGATCTCCAACATGAATGCCACCCGGGCAGAGTTTCAGGCCCGCATCGATGCCATCAAACACTACATGCAGTTCCGCAAGGTGAGCAAGGAGCTGGAAGCGCGTGTTATCAAGTGGTTTGACTATCTGTGGACCAACAAGAAGGCGGTGGACGAGCAGGAGGTGCTGAGGAACCTGCCCAACAAGCTGCGGGCTGAGATCGCCATCAACGTCCACCTAGAGACCCTGAAGAAGGTGCGCATCTTCCAGGACTGTGAGGCAGGGTTGCTGGTGGAGCTGGTCCTCAAGTTGCGGCCCCAGGTCTTCAGCCCCGGCGACTACGTCTGCCGCAAGGGTGACATCGGCAAGGAGATGTACATCATCAAAGAGGGCCGGCTTGCGGTTGTTGCGGACGACGGGGTCACCCAGTATGCCATGCTGACCGCTGGCAGCTGCTTCGGCGAGATCAGTGTCCTCAACATCCGTGGCAGCAAAATGGGAAACCGCCGCACTGCCAACATCCGCAGCATCGGCTACTCTGACTTGTTCTGCCTGTCAAAGGACGACCTGATGGAAGCGGTGATGGAGTACCCGGATGCCAAGAAGGTGCTGGAGGAGCGGGGGAAGGAGATCCTGCAGAAGGAGGGCCTGTTGGACGAGAGGGTGGCAGCTGGAGGGCTGGGGGGGGAGGATACAGAGGAGAAGGTGGAGAGGCTGGAGGCCTCGCTAGACACTCTGCAGACACGCTTCGCCCGGCTGCTGAGCGAGTACACCGCCACGCAGCAGCGGCTCAAGCAGCGGCTGACTGTGCTGGAACGCCGGCTACGCCATGACGGTAGCGGCTTCCTGTCCGACACTGATGGCAACGAGAGCACTACCGAGGCCGACGGCACCCGAAGCGAGACATACATTCTGCTCTGAGTGCTTCACAAGACACCAACACACATGCGCACACACACAAACACATAGATAAGAATGACTTAAGTACATTGATTTTCTCATGATAAATTTCCTCATTAATGTATGGAGATAAGTGGGCAAGATTTTTTTGGCTGCCACATTTTTTGTAGCTTATCTATGATCCTTGGTGTAGAAAATCCACTTATACATCAGGTAATACAATACATAAATTAAGAATAACAACATATTATAGTCCATAATGTAGGAGCCAGAGGAGACAGGAACTCGCATGAGGTAACCGTGCATAATGGTGGATACGTCTTGATCACTGTTTTACAGAGGTGTACTGGAGAGGGGGGCATGATCGTTTCCAATGGGAGTCCAAAGCGTCACATCCATCTGTCTCTGTTTACACTAAAGGTGCCAGCCATGTAAAGGGTGAGGGGTGTCCATTCCTTTTCAGATGGACATCTGCGGATTTTGTGGTGTTGTGAAATTGGGTCAGCCACAGAGGAGTGCCAGGGGTCCGACAGGGCACTGACACACCCAGACGCAAGTCCCTGCTGTGACCTCCCATGACACAACGAGTACCCTCAGCACTCCTGCCCGATACAGCTGCCATGGGACCTCACAATAAAATAATCCCCTTTTTATTTCAAACAGCGACGACAGAACCTTAACTGAAACTGAGCCTTGGATACCACAGACATCACTTTCAGGAGTGGGTTTGGAGGACAGATTGATATGCTGCCAGGCAGAACATCCAAAAGAGGTACAAAAATCTACCGTAATCAGGAGAGGAAAGGCCACTGCAAAAAATGATCAGCTAAGAATATAATTGTCAGTGACTAACTGACAGTGCCTCTTAAAAAGTTGTGAATTTAATGTTACTGTTTTGCTGTTATAAGGAGAATTGTTGCTGCTATTGATATATATCTTGAGGTGACATGTTCAATACATGTATATCATGCTAAAATGACAGTGGGAGTTCTGACTGTCGCCAGTAAATGGTTATATGGTTATGTTTCAATGTCAAGTATGGGTAGACTAACTTCATTTTGTGTATTCATCATTATCAATCATCATTCGTGTATCTTTAATGTATCTTCTGAGTCTCCAGGAAACAGAGTAGCTTTAATTTTAGCTGGGCGTCTGATTGAAGACTTGACTGTGAATGCTTTCAAAAGCAGCCATACGTTTTCTCCTGTCAAGAGCATTCCTCTACCACAATTTCAAAGAGGTATTTTATTTTTTTTTTTAAATGGTTGAAATGTTTATCTCTCACAATACAGTATTTATACCTACCTAAGACCTAAGATTCTTTTTTCGAATGGTGAAAATACAATCTGAGTCATAGTGTGCAATCGTTGCTTTTTTTGCTCTTTATACATGTTCAGGTTTGAGATATTGATTTCAAAAAGCCAAACAGAGCCAAATTCGATGACAGCAGAATTAAAATCAAAATCATGCTA
The DNA here is from genome assembly GCA_022829145.1 of Albula goreensis. Lineage (NCBI taxonomy): Eukaryota > Metazoa > Chordata > Actinopteri > Albuliformes > Albulidae > Albula > Albula goreensis. The sequence goes on along the minus strand of CM040746.1, from coordinate 32,475,934 downwards.
AATTATACTATAAAAAACTGCATTAAATAGTTAAGCATTTTTACATATTAACTGAGGTTTCATTGATGTAATAAATGTCAATTTGGTCTACATTTACTGATTCTGTGACCAAAGTTGGTAGCACAAACATGTACTATTAAAATTCATTGTTTTGACTTTACATATTGAGGACACGGTTGCTAGTTTAGTTTCCCAATTTAACATAATGTTAATTAATGTGAACCATTGTTTGCGCTTAAAATCCCATGGATTCATGTCTACCAGTGTCGCACAGAAATAAGGGTTCAAAGGAAAACCATAAATTCCATTGACTAAAAAAGGGTAGATTTAAGGTATGCCCATGGGTTCAGTATGATAACAAAAAAAGAAAAAAAGATGTTAAAAGATGTTAATGACAGGCCTTTGATAGTTTGCAAGGTTTCATCAAATGCATAGTAACTGTACATAAAAATCTGGAAAATCTGAAAGGGTCAGGTAGGGATACAGGGATATTCTATTCGGTTCCCATTACTGCTGGTAGGTAATGAACTGAACAAAGAAATATGTATATTCTGTGCCCACACAGTAACTACTGTATGTCCATGTGCTCAGCAATGAGTTATCCTGCCATTGGCAAAAGTCCAATTAGTCACATGATCTGAATGGGATCATGGGAATGGGCGATGGCCTGAACTCATGGGAACTAAATATGCTGAAGAATGTTCAACGAATGCATTAACTGGACTTGAACTCAACTCCCCAAGAACACAAAGCTGAATGAAAAAATGCAATGCAATGAAAAGTGCTGCTTTATGTCAAATATCAACATATTGTACAGTTCTGTACAAGGGAAATGGGAGGATAGAGGGAATATCACATTTTCTTGTTTTTGGAAATCAGTGCATTATACATTTGTACATAACAGTATACATTTAGAGGAATAGAATCACATTATGGAAGACATTTACTTATACTCTGATAAATGGCACACATAAAAAGTTGCATATATAATGGTTTAATATTATGCGACTTGAAATTTAAAAGTCACATCTTACAGTTTGTAAACTCGTAAGTAAAAATATTTCTGAGGAATTTATTTTAACAGATCAGTTTTAGTGGTGACCAGACAATCGTGATGAAAGACATTTAAAACTTCAACTCTTCTGAACAGCAAAGGAACAGAAATCTGCACTTAAAAACATACAAGGAACATTTTTCTACAATATGCCTTGAGGTGCAGTTAATTGTAAGTATCACTATGCACGGTCAGTCTGGTTAGTGATTATAAATTCATGCTTCTGGATGCACACTTGACATGGGAGCTGACACTGAATTTTGGATAAGAAGTTCATTGGTGCAGGTTATTCAATCTTGAAAACTTCATACAGTACAAGTTTCACAACACTATGACTTGGCCAAAGTGGGATTTGCATAACATAATGTTGTCGAAGGCAATATCTGAGGACCTTGTTGATGACAAATGCTGAGATATTTGTAGAAAGCACACTTTCCTTGATAACACCACCAGTGATTCTGGCAGCGGTGGGTGTTTTTTTGTAGGAACAAGTGAGTATAGTTAATATGACTTCATCCCCACCCGCAAAGCATATTCTCTTCCACAGTGAGACTGGATCCTAAGATTACAATGAATGTATAGTATATGTAGAAAAACTCCCTTCTTACCTTTGATGAGCGTATATTTGCAAGAGTGAATGCAAGTGCGTGACTCTAAATTGCTGACCACACATCGTGTCGCGTGTTAGAATGTTATCTTGGGCTTGCCTCGGGGGACTTTGTGAGCTCCACACTGCCTGCAGTCTGTCTCAGGGAGCCCTGACCTTGGCTTTCTCCCTCCCCCACAGGGAGAAATGTACAGACAGAGGACAAACAACAAAAGATGAGTGACAAAAACAAGAAGAGGGGAGGTGGGGTTCACAGTTCAAGTATCTGGTCTTGACAGTGGTTGGTTCCCCTTGTGCACCAGAGCCTGGTCGGGACCTGGCCAAAGCAGGGGTGTGAGAGCGTCTCCCCTTAAGCCTCCTCTCCCACCCCTCTTTTGTTACTTCTTCACACAGTTGGGCCAGCTGAGGCCCCCACAGGCAGCTGAAGTGATTATGTAGAGCACCACCTGTGGAGACAAATCAAGGGACATGAGGCACAGAGAAGCTGTGGGCTCTTGCTTACCATTTAGTTCAGCTGAGTCTGAAAGGCCAAAGGGAGGAACTCACAATAACCACTGACGCGAGAATGATGGTCAGCTTCAGGTTCTTCATGCACATGGCACGCGCCAGGTTACGGCTGGTGGTTTTAAATGTGACGGACTGCCCAAGGGCACAGACAGAGGTAGAGATTGAGAGAAAGAAATAGAGTACGAGTGAGAGACACGGTAAGAGAGAGAGAGAAGGGACAGCGTAAACTATATGAACCCAAAGTTAAATAGAAGCTTTCAATTCACAATAAAATGTCACAACACAATAAAGAGAGAGAGAATAAATTTCAATGCTAAAGGTCTGCGCAACAATATGTAAATTTGGAGACCGTGAATCCCACTCACAGAGTCCACCAGGTTCTCTGTCTTGTCAATCAGCAGCTCCAGCTTCTCTCCTCTCTGGGCCACCAGGTCTGCATGGAGATTGTAGTCATGGAGACAAGATGGATGGAAAGGTAAGAACACACCACACAGTGACGTACAAATGCACAAGCACAACATTCTGAGCACTGCTCGCCTTCCTCTCAGACCATCTCTTGGCAACAGCTGATCTAAATCACAATTTAAAATGTAACACAAGGTGATCTCCACATATATAAATGCTGGTTCCTATTTTTGAACAGAAATGCAAAAAGCATGAGAAAGACATGTGCCTTCTGTCTGCTGCTTACCAATATTGCGCACCATGATTCCCTTTAGGTCATCCACCTGTACCTGAGTCTCTGCCACGCGGTCTGGACCCCGTGCGTCTGAGTGGTACTTCTGTTGACAATGGAGAGGAGGAGTTAGACCCTCACATAAACTAAACTGAGACCCCAAGACAGCCTTCATTTGTAATGACAGGACCTGGATTAAGGTCACTGGGTCTACTACACTATGCACCACGGGTAATATTAAACAATCCACTTGGGATCAGATTAGCAGTGTGCTGGTACTCATTTCTGATATTGCAATTCTGTTCTTGCACTTATTTTCTTCCAGCAATTTTTTGCTGGTTTTCTAATGTGGCCCTGAAATGAAAAACCACAACTGCAAAAAGTGGTATGCATTTGCTTATTACAATTACAGTGATGTCCCAACTTAACCTTTTTGAAGTATATGGCACTCATGTATTGTATAAGGCAGCTGTCTCCTTGGCTGACAAAACTCTTCAGCTATACACAGAATTCAACCTGTTACCTCCCAACGGTTAATAAATGATAAATTCCACCAGAGCTAATTGCTCATTCATCCCTAAGGCCATTGTAAATTGAAAACACTTAAATGGGTTAATCCTTTCCCTCCTTCTGCTTCTTAAAATCCTGTGCCTGTTTTGCACATGTACTGATTTTTACTCCTTGCACATGGACTGTCTTTACTTGATTTTACATAACCTAAAAGATTTGCTCTCTGCCAATAATTTTAACTGTTGGTAAAGTTAAGTCTTATATGGTTATCGAATTGGTTTTTCATGCTGCAGACAAATTGCTTTCTAACCACAATAAATAACTACTAATGTTAATATTTTGTAATTATGAATTCATATTTATAGATGAGCATTTGCCTCAGTGAACCTTAAGACTGATCTGCTACACACACTAAATTGGCCCAGTGTTATACAATGCTCAGTCAAGACTTTGCTTTCCTTCAATATGGGGAGCAAAGCTGGGTAATCTCCCATACCAGACTCACCCCACTCCTTCATATGTTGTATGGGCTTGACCGCACAGGGCAGTGTGGACCAATCAAAACAAAAGCAGCCATTTTACAAGCAGATCTCTCAGGCTTTCTGTATAGCTTAACCACTGCCAAGCTCCTACAGTGAATGTATGGCTTAATGATAAAAAAAGAACTTGTCATTGGAACCTATTGTACAAAATCAACTGTAACCCAACTGCAGAACAACTTACATATAAATTTCCACTCACCATCTGAGCAGCTATGGCACTGGAAAACTCGCTGTTCATAGCATAGGGCAGGGCTGTCTGCGCCCGTGAGCCGTATGTCGTCTGAAAGCGCTTCTTCACCTCACTCAGGAAGGTGAATGCCCTCGACCTCTCAAAGTCCTGCAAGGAGAACCACACTTAGGAAAAGGTGCTTTGACGGTTGGTTTAATTTACTTTATATACATTATACTCCATAATCATTAACAAAAAATTAAACAAGGCTAACAAACCTAACAAAACCCTGTCCAAACCTTCCATTCCAGTGACTGATTGCTGCTCAAAGCTTTAATGAAGTTTTATACTTTTTTCAGTCGTTCAGCAAAATTATAATAACCTTACATAATAACAAAATATGCAAACATGTTTTTATACCTGACAATCTGTAAATATACTTGTATTTCCCATGCTGAATTATATATAATAGTTAGTGAAGAACTTGCATTTGTTTAAATATACAATTAGGAAAAGACAATGAACATTCTCACACAGCACACATGAAACACCAGAGTGACAGCAGAAGACTGACCATCAAGACTTGCATATACTCACATCATCTGTAATGCACAGGTATATAATTCTGTCATGACAGATGTAGTGGAACAGATAGCTGCAAATGGGGTAGGAGAACAGAAACTATGCGTTAGTGTCTGGCAAAACAGCAAAAAAAATGCTTGCTTGTTCCTTCAATCAAAGAATGACCAAAGGCTGCTTGCTTCCAAACTTTCACCCACTGAAAACTGGATCATCCAAAAAGAGAAAGAGAGCAGTCTATTGAGGGAAATCTGTTGTTCTATTCTATTGTAAAGTGTCATATCTAAAATAACCTTAATAAAACCAACAACTCAGCATACCAGAGAATTTAATTAATGCTGTAAGTAGGTTTAAATGGGCCAATAGGCGTGATACAAGAATTCATGAGGCTAGTGCACCACATGACCTGTGGCCTAGCAGATCAGAGCAGCTACTCACCTGCCATGGGAATAGGTGAGCTTGTTGTTCTCTGATGGTATTTTGGCCAATATCTGCTCTGTCACCTCCAGAAAGTTCCCGCCACACCAGGCATGTTTGGCCAGGATGGTGGTACCTCGCGCCACCACTGCAAACAGGATCGCCATGGCAACAGGTGAGGTAATCCGGGCACTGGTCACCGACGGAATTAAAGGGATGGTGTGTGGGGGTTGGTCAGAGCATAACTCTGACTGAGCTCAACTGCAAAGTAGAGCACACAAAATAATAGAGATGAATATTAATTTAAAACATCAGCCATAAAACAATATAACCATCCATTGTTATCAACATATCTGGACTTTGAGATCAATGTAACGGGCAGAATTTACACGTGCCCTGTGCAAATTCAAGTCATCCTGAAGTCACTAAAAACAGCTACGACAGTAAGTAGCTTACGAGGATCAAATTAGCAAAACCACTGAATATCATTTGTGATACATGACACATATATGATCAGTTACTTTGTATAGTTTTAAAGTTAATTGGGGCGATATTAAATGACTAGCTATGTCAATGTGTGTAGTTATTACACTTCTTATAGCTGTCTATCACTACTTACATCTAGTACACGATATTTCGCCCATCACAATGTGTATTGTGGTAGCGAGATACAAGTTTCAGTGGCATCACTCCGCTAAACATGCGACCAGATGTTTTGGGTAAAAGGCTCAACGTTCCACATTTCCCCTGACCCTACAGTGAAATTCGGACGACCTTTCCACTACTTTGTTGCATTATATGCCAGTAACTTTACCTGTACTCGGTAAAGAGGTTTAACGAACGATAAAATATCAACGTTACCACAAAAGAAAATACATAGTAATACCTCTGTGGCTAACCAGGTTGCGAGCTAGGACGGCTATTGGGGATACGGCTGTTAACACAAAATTTGCCCAGTGTCGCGTGGTTTATGCGATGTACTTAATGAAATTTGTTTTTTCTTTTACCCGTTTGTTGACTGATAAGTCACAACTTGTTTACGAGCCGGCTGTAGTACGATAGCTAGATACAAAAACATGCTAACTAGCTAGCGGTACGTTAACTCGCGAGCACAGCTATAAACGATTAACTGACGCAGAACTAACTTGCTAGTTAGCTCTGCGTCAAGCAACGCCAGGCATCAGAGTATTGTCTGTCATTTCCGTAATCTGTAACATCGTATCTACTTACCGTGTAGTGAAGTCAGAACGGTCGTTTCACCATGAAAAAGACCATCAAAATTGATTCCTGCTCTGTCATCTGCTGCTACTGTTTACCAGTCACTGGCTGCCGCATCTACATCGTGTGGAGCATTGTCAACACTTGGGATTTGTAGTTCAGAACTATGCGAACTACAAAAGAGTGGGGTCTATTCTTTTCTTAACTGAGCTGGGATAATGCTTTATCTGTATTTATCATTATTACACCCGACAACACTTTTTTAATTGATATGTTTCTGTGGAACTTTCAGTAAATTGCACAGTCGGACCAGACTGAATGATGGAAAATTTCCAATATGTCCCATGACATCCATTACGAACCCAGAGAATTCTGTTAAATGCTAAAATGGATGATTGTGAGCGCTTTTCTTGATGGTTTCAGGCGAATAATGTTTATTCGAACCATTTTTAAAATAACTTGAATGTAGTTAATTAAATATAGCATAGCAGTCCTATTTTCCTTCAATCTACTACCACTCGACATGTAAGACATAAACACTGCCCACTCTTATAGCCCAACTGTCCAACATACGTACAGAGATACATCACATTCCCTGGTTTGACTCTTGTGTTTGTTTTCTGAAAGTTATGGATTGATGTCAAATAATTGGGCCTAACTGACAACAGTTTAGGTCGCAACCTAGCTGTACATGATCGTATAGCTGTACATGATCCTATAAGATGTACGCTATTAATTTTATATTTTACATTTAGAGCGAGAATGAAACTGGAAAAGTGGTTTGAAATTCACAGAGGGGAGGCAGAATAAATCTCACAATTAGCCCCCATTGACATCACACATCTAATCCTCGATCTATACGGCGAATGAGCATGCGCTCTATGATGTCATCAGAATTTGCAAAAGCACGCTGCTTCTGGAAGCATGGCGGGGGCTGAGGAAAAGAAAGCAGTGCTGGAAATGGTAAGAATAGAGAGGGAAAAGGTTAGCTTGTTATTACAGGAGCGGGTGTAGATTTAGGAAATTACCATCAGCCCAACAAATAATTCGTGTTGAGTTAGATTATCTCTTGTGATATGTGTGGCATGTGTGAATATAGATCACTGTGGCTGGCTAAACTTAGCTCACGTCATTTTTCATTGCGAGCTTGCTTGCCTGCGTTTTCAGATGAATTGACTATGTAACTGGCAAACGAACAATTAACCATATATTCCGATTGTTGCTGGTGCTAGAATGATACGGTTTGTGGTCTATAACAAATACTTTTCTTGCAAGTTCGCTAGTTATGGTTTCATGAATGCTGTTCTATCTGTGATTTTCTACAGTTTACCACGTGAGGGCAGTAAAGTAACATTTTGTTTACAGCCATAGCACAGATCAAGATGACCAGTAATATAAAGTATCGTGTCTGAGTAACATGGATGGAAACGAGCTTGAGCGAATGGTATTCTTTGACGATGAAGGGCACTCCTACTTCTGGTAAAGCTTGTGCAATGATATAAAACTTTGTAAGTCACTGATGTAAGTTCAAATATATATATTTTTTTATTATTAGAGTTTTTACAAGGGTGTGATCTCAGTCAGTTTTCAGAGTCAAACAGTGGAACAGTCAGTGGAACAGAGTCAAATTGCACCAGACCTGTTCATTTCTGCTTTTTTAGTGTCATAGAAATGATTATTCATGATGATGGCCATTACATTTTGCGTTCTGTATTACGTCTCTTAGTTTTCCACAGCAATTAAAAAAATAATTTTTACATCTATCTGTAATATGATGTTCTCTGTAAATAATACTTTTGTTACATTGGAGTTTTGGAATGGCAGTCTCATTTGGCTCACTTTCGGTAGTTCTTTTTCTGCATTCCTGTATCCACACTTTGTCTTGGGATTTTGTGAACAGAAAGCAACCAGGGCAATGATGGCCGTGGTTGACTTGTCTCCTCTCTGTGTGCGTCAGGTTCAGGCGGATGGCGCTGACGAGGGCTGTGTGACGTTCGTGCTGCACGAGGAGGACCACACCCTGGGGAACTCTCTCAGATATATGATCATGAAGAAGTGAGTCCTCATAATGTCATGTGACTGCCAGGTCCTCATCTGTGCTGTCACAACATCCACTATTGGCCATCTATAACCTCCTCTTCTCATGACCTCCAAAACCACATTTTCTTATGACTGCTTTTAAACCATTTTCTAATGACCACAACAGCCTAATATCCTAACAAGTCCCCTCAGCAGCTTAGTTTTTGGACAGCAGTGGAAAAGTGTACTAGTCTGCATTTTCATGAGTTGACTGAGTTTGCTATTGGAGCATTGGAGTAGGCCTAAAGGTTGGACTGGGCATTGCAGTAAATGTTTTAAAAAGTTGTTTATGACAAATCAAGACTGAGGAAATGAATCTGACTGTCAGTATGATAATCAAAAAACAACAACAACAACAAAAACCCTTCCACTGATTGCTAGAGCTGTTTTGCTAATCATCTCTGTGACCACATGCAGTAAATATTGCTGCTGCAATTCTTTACTGTGGCCAGCAAGCTGAGAATATTTAGGATGTCTAATGGCTGCACTGACCTCGTCTTTTAATGACGACCAGAAAATCATCAAAATATCCAAAACTGGCAGCTCGAACCACATCTGTGCATGATTGCCATAAAAAAAAATCTAAATACTCTTCACTGAAGGCCAGAATTCAAATCTAATGACCACTGCAGAAATTCTCTATTGACAGACACAACCACATCTACTAATGACTGTGTTTGAGAGGATCATGGAAATTCTGGTTGAAAAACCGTCAAGAAAAATGAATCAGTTTTTTGCTGAACATGCTTGAAAGAATAATAAGTTGATAAGTTCCAGCCCTTTAATGCAGTGGTTGAGGAGCTGGGTTTGTAACACAAACACTGCAAGTCAAAATTGCGATGCTATTGTTTTCTTGTGCAAGGCATGGTACTGGAATTGCTGCTGTTAACATCCCATCGTATAAATGGTTAGTGTGTGCAGAAGTAACTAAGTCTCTAGAATAAGGACATCTGCTTCATGCCTTCTGATTATTTAATGTTGTAACTGCCATAAGCTCAGAGCTGATAAGATGGGACCACATCTTCTAATCATGCCACAATCTTACACTCAGTGCTTTATAAGAACATCATACAGGTGACCACAACAAATGCCCATAACTGAACATGGGGTTTCTAACATGATTGAGTGATTAATAATAAACTGTGGTATCATACAGCCACAAATCATACGTTCACACATTATGCAATGTTTTGCAAACGTGAGGCTTGTGGATTCAAAGATTTGTATCCATTTGTGGTCTAGTCTTTTGTAAGACTCTGCCTGTAGCAAGGTTAATCAATGGTCAGAGAGAGGAAGGTTGATGGGGCTGACTAGCTCATGACTGCAGCAGAGGACAGAGCACATGTTAGTTTTTCCTTTTATTTGGTTGGGACACATTTACACGCAGTGTAAAGTTTTTAGTAAGAACATTTGTGTTGTTGGTTTCCGATAGAAATCTTAATTATAAAGAGAGAAGAAGAACAGGTCATGTCTCTGTAGAAACACACTGCTTTTGTGCCTCTGAATAGTGTGTGTGTTTGTGTGTGACATGGTTCTGTTTTCTTCTCCTTTCCCTCCAGCCCTGATGTGGAATTCTGTGGCTACAGCATCACTCACCCTTCAGAGAGCAAGATTAATTTCCGCATACAGACTCGAGGTGATGCTCATCTGTCTCAGTTCTGTGTGTGCGCACGCACGATTGAGAGAATGAGAGTGTATGTGTGTGCGCGCGTGCGAGCAAGCGAGCGTGTATGTGTGCGTTAGCAAGAGTGTGTGTGTGTGTGTGTGTGTGTGTGTGTGTGTGTGTGTGTGTGTGAGCGAGCGTGTGTGTGTGAGCGTGTGTGTGTGTGTGTGCATGCTAGAGAGTGTGTGTGTGTGTGTGTGTGTATACATGCATGTCAAAGAGCGTGTGTGTGTGTATGTTCATACATGTAAGGTCCAGTTTCAGAACCCCCCTCTCAAAGCCAGTGGTGCTGTTTCCATGGGCATTGACTGGGCTGGCCACATGATCCCTGCCAGAGAGAAACCTCCAAGCTGTTGATCTGCAGTCTGTTTTTTAAACTCTGAAATGAGGCATTTTTCTCTTAAAAAACAGTTGCTTTGCCTGCTGAAAGAAAAGTCAAAATTCTTTGGTCTCTTTGGTCTCACACGGCCTTCAGTGGAAAAAGAATGCTTTTCCCCCTCCTTTCTTGCGTAGCTTTCTTGGAAAGACAGGGTTCCATTTTTCTCAAATGAGATTATTGGATAAACCCCCCTCTTGCAGTCTGTCAAAGTGTAGGGCAGGGCGCCCAGTCCACTCCCTCCGGCCCCTAATTGAATTGGTCGGGTGGAGAGTGGGGGAATGTGTAACAGACATCTATTGACATCACCCCCACCCCCGACTCGTTTGATCTGCCCCGTCCCAGACAGCGACATCACCGTCCTCTCAAAAGACATTGGATGAGGCCTCTGGGCCAGTCTCTAAACCCTGATGCAGGAATGGGTTAATCATGGCATAAAGAAAAAAGGGGGAGGGAGAAAAGATGGTCCACTGCCAGCACCCCCACTGTAATTACAGACCCCGCCATCCATGTCTGTGGACTGAATGTGATTAGTAGTGGAGGTTAATTTGCGCGTATGTGAGTGTCTGGGTGAAGACTGTGGCCTTTCCCTTCCTCCCTCCCCAGCTGCGCGCGGGAACCTACGACAGCTTTAATCCGCAGACCTGGCAAACAGGGAGCCCGGTAAACAGTGGTGCGATGGGCCTGCATTTCATTTAGGAAGTTAAAACTCGCTGGCTGCGAGGGTGAAACCTTTGGTGGAGCCCAGTTCAAAGCAGGAACCCGTCTGCCTTTGGCCAGCACAGGGGGGCTTAATGAGTTAACCAGGGGAGTGCATTAGTGCTATCTGCCTGGTGAGGCAGAGGCAGCAGGTCCAGTTTCTGCCATGGACACCACCATCTGACATGGGCTCCTTAAAGTGGCCACTCTGAGGCCAGGGACCCTTTCCTCAATGAAATGGTTAATGTATTACTCCATTGTCCCGCAGTCACTGCAGGCTTCAATTTGGTGACTGTTTAACGCAGCACCACCTGGAGCATGATGTCGCCACATTCTGGAACGATAGCTGCTATTAGTGCAATAGGATCTACAATGCACACAAGATTTATGGTCATAATATGTAATGCACAAAATAAATTATTAGTATGGAAAGTGATTCATGCCGAGGCCGTCCTTTTGGTTCAAAGCCAAGTGGTCAGCGTGTTTATTGAAACACCGGAGGCTGTTCCTCAGGTGCCAGCGTTTCAGGCAGGAAAAGGGAAGCTGGGAAGCTGAGAACAGGACTGGGTGTGCACATTTAATGTTTTACTTATTTGTAAACTTCACATGCATGCATTTTCCATTTTCACCTGTAGATATTTAAGGAAGCAATTTTTGTTTAACACCTTGCCTTAGGAAAGTATTGCAGTGTCTTGTTTATGAACTGAAAATTTGTTCAAGATTTTAAGTAATGATTTAGAATAATTTAACTCGTTGAATAATTTAAAACAATACCATGTCATCAAAAAAAAAAAAAAACTCTTTGAAACTCATCCAAGGAATGGCACTTTAAATGACTTATTGTCAAATGTGATGTTTTTCCTTTCCTGCATCTGGAAAACACAATGTTTTGTGGGAAAAAGTGCTATGGGTCTCCTGATCAGAGGGAACTGGACCAGGTGCCCTGGAGTGTTGCTGAAGACATGTCAGAACAGCCGATTACCTCGTTATTTCTCAAAAGAATTGGATATTATAAAGAAGCTCTCTGCCTCTGTTGAATTTTATAGAGTGGTTTGGACAGATTCCAAGAACAGTGTCAGTTCAGAGTTTTACACGCACACTGTCGCACTGAAGTCTTTCCCACAGAGACCATCTTTTCAAATTAATTGATTAAGCACACACAGGCGCACAGGCTGATGTGTGTGTGTGTGTGTCCTGTCTGTCTGTATGTCTGTCTGTCTGTCTGTGTCTGTGTGTGTCTGTGTCTGTCTGTGTGTGTGTGTCTGTGTGTGTGTGTGTATCCGTGCATCCGTGCATGTGTGCATATGTGTTTGTATATAAATAGCCTAGTGTAGTTTACTTTTGCACAGAATGCACAGTGTATTTTTTACCGCTTACTATGATTTTTCTGTTGAATGTCCCTACAAGTGTGTGTTCAAAGTCTTTGAGTACACTTGGAAAGATTGTTATTTTTGGTGAAATTTTCAGAGAGGAAGTCAGCAGTTTTTTTTTCACGTATTGTGTTTAAGTAATAAGGAAATAGTTTATTGACAATGTTTTTTACAGCGGTCCTTCTCCAGATTGCCAATGCTCAGCTTAACGCATTTGATGCGGAAATGGCCCCTTGACTCTGTGCCCGCAGCCCGCCGCTGCTCAAAACAGTTAAAAATACATCTGTCACAATGCGCGTTAAAGAGGTGCTGAGATTCTGCACGCAGCCAGAAATAGAACAAAAATCATCTCAAAACAACTCGTGTTTGTGGTTAAGTGGAGGTTTCTGGAGGCCCAGGGCAGTTCCTCTTGATGAGCTCCTCATGGGGCTTTGAACTGAAGGGCGATTCAGACCTAAACTGCTCGTACCAGTAGAGGCACAAGCTGAGAGAGTGGTCCTCCGTTTAATTCACGCTGCTACATGGCTGCAGCAAAGTTTGGTGCCCAATCCTAGGGCAATGCCGTTCTGCAAGCCAGTCTGCTCTGACTGACCTAATAGAACGTCTGTGTTTTATCTTGATTTGTCAGTTATCTACTATAAATACCTGATTAGGAAATGTGTTTCAATTTTCATTAAACAAAAATGCAGCTGCATAAGATTGATTACAAATGTAATACTTTAATACATTAATAAGATCTAGAACAAGTTATTATGTCATGCTGGATTGAGACAGCTGTATAAGGGACAACGCTATCAAAATATACTTAAGAAAACAATTTGCATAATTTGTATTACAACTTCATGCCCTGCTTTTTTGGAAATAAACTGAAAAAGATTTAACTCTGGTCAATATGAAGAGATGTCAGGGTCTAGATCAGAATTCCATGACTGGCATAATTAAGCTGATGTATTTAAGTCCAGTAAGAGCAGGTGTGGTGCAGTGTATATTGTTGCCTGTCTGATTGCATTCATCTGTCTGTCTGTCTCTGTCCGTGGCCGTGCAAGACTGACTTTTCCCTCCATGTGTCTTCAGGGGACTGCCTGCAGTGGAGCCTCTTCGGAGGGGTTTGAATGAACTGACTGAGGTGTGCCAGCATGTCCTGAACACTTTTGAGGTGTGGTAACTCCGCCGTTGCATTACCATTAAACGAGGGTGGCGTGCATGCGTGCATGTGTGCGTGTGTGCGTGTCTGCACATCTGGGGGAGGGGCTTACAGACAGCATGCGGAGGCAGACCGATGCCAAACTGAATGGGTTTGCGTGGCACTGCCTCATTTGTGTTAGGCGGCACCAGCCAACTTTGCCTGCACAGAGGTATATTTCATATCCCTACATAAAGAGTACTTTGTTACAAAGCCATAATATCCCTCCCATTCCCTCCCCTCCCCTCCCCTCCCCCACTCATCACAGTGGCAGTATGTATTTGTCATTTCTATGTCCTTGATAAGTGTAATACTATTACAGATCAAACCACTTCTGGTCTCATGACAGGGGGTTTTTCCTCAACCGTGAATGAACTTGCCTTATTATCACCCGTCAGTTTGACAATAATTATTTCAATTACCCCTTTAACTCATTCACTGTAGGCCCAGGTCAAGGAATTCAGGGACACACAGGGAGAGGCTATGGAGTGAAGCAAAAGACCCTGGGAGGAGAGTGAGGAACTGAACCATCAAGCCAACATTGGACTGGACTGGACTGGACTTCCAGCACTAATTTGCAGATAATCCTTTCATTTGGTGCAGAACTGAACGTGATGCATGACCTGCAGACTGATTATCAGTCAGGGAGTTCAGGTGCTTATCCTCATTTTTCAGTGACATATTTAAGACATTGTTAAATACATTTTGTCATAAAGTATGCTGAAGCATAGTTTTCTTTACCCCAAGCTGACAACCATGACAGTTTTTGGGGTGGTCTGATTTTGACTCACTGATTTTGTCATAAAATGCATTCCTGTGACCGGAAATCCAACACCAGAGCAAATCTGGTTCAGATGTCTCCAAGTCCTATAGAGCTATATGGATAATGACATTTAACAGTTTGTTTTTTTTTCCCATTTTCTGTATTATCAATATTGTCTAGTAATATTATTGTAAATATATTTTGTATCAAACCTTGTTCTCTGTGTTTTTGCTGCAAGAAAACTAGTCCATCTCACGTAAGAGTCATCACGGATTAAACGTTATGAGCACACACTGGCACATTTGAACTGAACTGCATCTAGAGGAGATATAGGATTGAGCCTTTTTACTGATGCACCAGTCCTTCCTTATATAAATGATATGGTGAGGTCCTGGTGTGGCACTGAGGCTGTTTCCCCAATGCACATAAGTTGTTTAAGTAAAGGTGGGTTTCCTGATGGCCATACAATATTTATATTCCAGAATGGAAAGTATGGTCCAAAGTTAAAAGCATTTCCAAACAGCACAGACAGAAAGCAGCACACCGTATGCTTCAATGCAAGTCTTAGATCATCATCATGTTGATTGATTTTTCAAACCTACCTGTGTTTCTGAAGAATTCCAGCAGACGGTGAAATGTCAGGTAGTTATATGGTCCAATTAATCAGACCAGTGAGATTGAAATTTCTTTCAAGTGCTTTATTTTGTTTAATGTTCTCATTGATGAGGTCTTTGATGTTGTGCATTTAAATGGCCTGTGTCTGACAGCAGGAAGGGAGTTTCATCACCCCTACACATCATAATCAGCTCTGGGCGCTATGCCGTTGTGTCTCTGCCACATGCCTGGGTTTTCATCTGTGCTCAGAGCAATAATCAGAAAAAATGGTGAGAGTCGATTTGCAGTTTTGCTGATGGAAGAAGCAGTTCAGAATTAGAAGTTATGGGGAGTTATTTTTAACTGACATCAGCTTCCACCTGTGTTTTGATGAAACACTCCTGGGTTATGTTTGGCCTATTGAACTCAACTTGATCGGGACATAGTGAGGAAAGACTGCGTAAGTTTGTGAGAGGTGGTGTGTTTGTCTAAGGTTGAGTGTGGCTGTGCATGTGCGTGTGTGTGGGTGCATATCATGAGATGTGATTAATTGATCCTGTTTTAAGTCTGTACAAGCCTAACAGTATTTGCTCCATTTTGAGCTGGTATTACTCATGAACTATGTATAAAAGATATCATTTAGATATCAATTAGGGTTCTTTTTACAGTGACAAAGAGTATTTTCAATGTTTCAAGATGGCAAATTAAATATATTTTTGTCTGTATATTTACAAAGAAATGTCGGCTTTTACAATGAGAGCTATTATTCTGTGCAGTTTTGAGCTCAAAGGCTGTGGTGATATTTTGAGTGTGTTGTTCCAGTGCACAGACTTGGTGCAGTAGTGGATTTTCTGCACAAAAATGCCTGCTTGACCACAGCCGCCTCTGGTGCTGAGGCAGTCGGCAGGATTAAACATTAAAGAGGCAACTGGCCGCTGTCGCTGATGAGAGAGAGAGAGCCCTAGTCTAAAAAAAGATCTACGTTTGATGTAGCAAAAGCACAAGCCATGGGTTAAATTTAACTGGTCCTTCTAAGTCTCTGGAACTTTTTTTGGTACTTGTTTTGCTTCCCTAAACCCCCCAAACCACATATCGCTCAAGGATGAGCGGCGCGTGTTTGCGTAGGCTTGATCCAATTTAGTTACCGTGTCATCAGGATAACGTCTCTGTTTACCCTCCATCCAGAGCAGCACTCGGCTCATTTTCCTTAACGCACTTAAGCTGCAGAAATATGATTTGCGCCAAATTATCCTAAAAAGAAAGTCTGAGACTGCAATGTGATAAAATAGTATTTATTTGCTGCATATTGGTCAACAACTAGATATTGTATAAAAAAAAAAACATTGTTGATATTCAAAACTATGCTCGTTTTATTTTAGAATAAACATTTTTTGCTCTTTTATATCTGAACAACACAACTAAATACATAATAGAATGTCAGCTTAATATTTCAACAACACAGTTTACAGATGTATACACACTGACTTGGAGAAGATGATGAAAAGATGACAAAAGATGTCAGGCAGTGAAATGCTTTCACATTGACATACATGTGTATACAACCCAGCCACCCCACCCCAACAGAGGTAAGTTCAACTTTAAATGAACTTATGTAAAAAAAATCACATTTTATTTCTGGTTTTTTATATTTATTTACAAGATAAGAATAAGCAGATACAAAGCTTGTATGCAGAAAACAGAACAGAAGCCATTTGTACCATGACAAGAATTTGAGGAAGCACTTGCTTGTTGGGGAAGAAAAAAAAACAAGGGGTGTTTTTTTGGCACCATCAGACTTGGGATGTCCAAGTTGGGATAAGTTGAGAATTATTTCAGAACACCCCCACCTCACCAACTGGTACCGGAGACAATATTTCCTTTCTTACACTGTTTGTTCCAGTCCAGACTGAAGGAAGTCCTAGATAAGGATTGTTTGTCCCCTGCTGATGATGTCACAGTTGCTATGCTGCGTTAAAAAGATGCAAATAGACTTGTGCTGTGCCTAAGGCCTGAATGAGCATGCTGCATCATTTTATTTGAGAGCATGTTAGCGCATTTACAGGCGGAAAGGTGAGCGGGTGAATAAGGTCTGATATTCTTATATGTATTCTTATGTGCTTAAGTGCATGTATGAGTGTTATTTTTTTTTTTCATAGGCACTTAGCGGATGAGGGAAACGAACACCCTCCAAGTCACATTTGCCAGACAGGAGTACTAGTATAAGGCTCGGCTTGGGGAGTAAGTACACTTATACACGGGTTTTAACAGTGGCTCCACTTGCTGTGCCTAAATGCCCCAGCTAGGCCAGTCCAATGTGGCTGTAGCCCATCCGGCTTGGTGAGAGTTCCGCATTGGAGGCGTGTCCCCAACGTCGCTGCGAGAGCCCCAGGGAGAGAGGGCCAAGCCCTGGGGCTGGGCCAGAGTGAGCCTGGCTGTGTGTCCGTGTGTCTGTCCAGCCCCCAGAGTGCAGGGCCCTTAGGTGGAGCTGAACTTCTGGCTTGACCGGGAGCTGGTCCGATCCAGGCCATTCTCGCGACAGTACCCCTTCCAACGGACCCCTGAGCCCCTCTCGTCTGTCGGAGAAATGTCCCTCGACTTTCTCTGGCACCAGCAGCACAGGCAAGACTATAGGAGGAGGAGGACCCCAAGATGGGTACATGAGTGTGATTTTTTTCGATCCTAACAGATCTGTTGGATCTGTCTATTAGTTTTTGCAGTACGCACAGAGGACAACAGCATGATTCATGAATAATTATTCCACAACTCAGTCTGACTCTGCCAGTTCTGTGAAGTTAGAAATCATCTGAATCATTCTCAATTCTAGCAGTAAAGAAATTTTGACATTTCATTTAGCTCTTCAAAATGAACCTAATAAAAGATTTGACTGTATCCTCTCTCGGTTTCAAAACCTGGTAATGGGGCCATATTAAGGAGCGTCACAGTAATAGTTGACAGCTTTCCTCCTTGTCTTACCTTGAAGCAGTTTTTGAACTTCTGACTCACAAAGTAGAGTGCCACAGGGTTGATGCAGGAGTTTAAGGAGGCCATGTTGATTCCGATGTAATCCAACACCAGTAGGAAACTGTAGAAGAACAGACAGAAGGCTTTTGAAGACAAAATGTTGGCTTGAGATGAGAGAGATTCGGGCAGGTGTGTGATTGAGTTGGGGGGGTGGAGGGGGGGTAGATTGTAACTCCCAGACTCTGTGCTCTCCAAATTACATTGGTCTTTCTGAAGGGAAAATGCACTGTTGTTCCACACACAGCTTTTAGCTTCCCAAGATGAGCCTTCATGTCAAGCCTTGTGTAAGCTGTTTAGGATGAGTAGGTCATGAAGGGTGGGCCCACTCAAGGTTACTCCCTTAATAATTATGGGAGCAGTGCCTCATATCATAACTATCTTTTACCATTAAAATTCAACTGATTTCTCATATAACTAAGCCCAAGGAACCTTACTTTACAAAGACAGACCCTTTGAAGAGGACCGGGATGAATGCAGAAGAGCTGCATACCTGAGGAGCTCACATCGGTTTGGGTCGTTCTGATCATAGATGGTCTTTTTCAGAATTCGGCTGAGGTGGAGAGGCAGCCAGCACAGAGCGAAGATCACCACCAGGCAGAAGACGGTTTTGGCCACCTCTCTGCGCTGTAGCAATGGAAAATGGGTCACAATGGTCAGGCAACAAGAAACTAACTCCTTTCCTTCAGCCATTCCAAGCTGAATGGAATGATATTTTTCCTGGTCTTGCATAGAGATTAAGATTTTAGCATCTTCAGATGTCAAGAGATGCTAAAATATTTGAAAAATTTAACTCCAAAGGGTAGTGTTTGTACTTTACCTTTTTTCATCTCATATTGTGGAACTGTCCTGGCCAAGCCACAGCCAAGTCTTAATGAAATTATGGCTTCATCCTTGAATGTGGCATATCACTGCCAGAACACTATATTTAGAGAATTGGGGAAGTTGATATTCTAAGACTCTGGCATGGAACCTTCTCAATGGCTGAAGAATCAAGTCCTGCCCACTATTTCAAGACCAAGTTGTTCTATAACGGGAATCCAGATAAAGTAATTAGCTGTGACTGGCTCACTATAATCAAACAGTTGATAGTAAACTTGCTAACTCTTGGGGGTTTTCTCAGGGGTTTCCTGTCTGTGCCATCCCAGAGATTGAAAATGATGTCTCCTTGTTGCCATTATTAAGGCAAAAAAAAAAAAATGCTCCCGGGAAGCAGCTACAGTTGAAGTTTTGGCTGTTCTCTCAAAGGGGTTTTGTTTGTGTGTGTGTGTGTGTGTGTGTGTGTGTGTGTGTGTGTGTGTGTGTCTTACTCATGCACATCATAACCAAACCATTGTAAAATCAGAGACTGACTGGAAGGCAAAAGCCTGGGGACTTCAAAGCAGCTGGCCACGGATGAAAAGGCGCATGGTCGATTGAGACAAGGGCGCCTTGGAAAAATTTGAAGAAAAGGAAATCTTTGCAAGACGTTATGGCCCAAGTCAAACAGATGAAAAAAATGAAATATCCTGGATGTGGCTTTTTATGAGCTAAAATGTAAGCACTGTGAGGGTTTATAATAGGGTCAATGGCTTTTAAAAAAAGGTAACCAGGGGATTTGAAAGCTGGTAGGCCCAGCTACTAGTTGGTATTTTGTCATTTTCCTAACCTGTGGGCCAGGACCCTGTTACTGTAGAGTCCTATGAACTCTGCCCTGCTGACCTCACCGTAATGCTATAGGTTGATTTTACACCAAAATCTTGCATTTCCTGTGCAGTCTCCTATGTGACCCATACTGGCCGAGTGGACTGATTCTTGTGCATTTTGAGGCCGAGCAGGTACCTGCTTCATGTGGTCATTCAGGGCGATGCGCATCCCATTCTTTCGGCTCAGCATCTCGCAGGACATCAGCGTGTAGAAGATGCCTGTACACGCCAGCGGCAGGCAGAAGTAGAAGCCAAACAACCACCAGTCCTTCACATCCTGGTAAAACTGTAACAAGAAACAAAGCCATCACTCATCTGTGGTACATCAGTGCAGGAGTTCCCAATGGGAAGATTTCCTGCTGGCTCCAATCAAAGTGGAAAATAATACATCCTGGTGAATGAATTTTGGCTCCCATACAGATGCTAATCTGTGACATTTGCAGAACTTGTTTTGATCAATAAAATGTTCTCAGGTAGTTTGGGGAATGTTCTTGTCATAATGTTATCTCACAAATAAACAGGAGACAGACAGAAATGTTCTGGGACATTTCGTCTTTGCTGAAATGTGCATGGTGCAAAAGAAGAGAAGTACAACAAAACTGGTTCCTACTTTCAAATTAATATGATATTAACAGGGGTCTATGGGGGCCTCCTGGTGGCTCAAGCAGAAAAAGGTTCTTTTGGTACATGTTTACCCTAAGACATGGGGTTCAAGTCCCAAGTGTGCCATTACTGGCCATGGTTGGCAGTCTACAGTAGCGAGGCCCAGACTTGCCAGAAAAAGATAAAGGTTAAACTGGTTAAGTTTGTTAAGCTCATCACTCTCTATCATTGGGCCGAATTATGGGCGGCCGGGCACTTGGGGGTGAACTGGGAACTGAATTCTGTCAGCTGAACAAGACTACATGAGCAAATAATACACTTCCCTAGAAAGCCCTTGTGTGCTTCAGTACATTGAGGGCCACAGGGCAGGGCAAATAGTCATAAATGTTATCTTTATATCATCTTCACACAACACCATCTTATTATGTTAACTTTATGTAAAAAGCCAACCATTCTTTACAACAGCACCCGAGGGAGAAACTATTCTGTCATCACAGAGGCTACTGTACTGTTAAGCAATGAACTGGGGGTGTGAATTCCTCAGCTGTTTGACCTTGCTGATAATAAATCAATAGCCATCAAAGATACCATGGCACTGTTTGAAAGAGTGGGAGAGATGACCATGGGATCCTGCTCAGATCCCTACAGAACCAATATGGCTTATTTACCTGGATACCTTATCATTGCCTGCATCCGATTGACTTACGTAATCCCTGGCACTCTCTACCCGACCCTCAGTCTCCAGGTCACCGCTGCAAATGAGAACAAGTTCTCATCTGACCTACCTGGTTCACTATGTAGAGATCATATTAGGACACAGGAAAACACTGTGAGCGGTATTTCTCAAATCACCGCCATTCTCCCCGTTATACAGTTCACTTGTCTGGCAGATTCTGTCATACTGGGTATCCTGACTCCGTCACATGCTGGTCATTTACGCTGCCTGGATGTGTACGGAAACGAGGTTAGCCAAATTGAGGACGGGTATAGGAGCAATGGTATTCAAACCTACAGTCTTTCCATTCCTCTCCTCCAGCTGCCACACCAACTACTACCCTCGCTGTTTCATCTACAGATGATGTCAGTCAGAGGGAGTACGCTTGTCACATATCCCCCACCAGTGACACCATTGGATGCTCAGGCCTGGACATCAAATGTCCTCCTCTGACAAGACTGATATCTTTTTGCATTCTCTCACCAAAAAGACTGACCGTCTGCCCCGCTGAATGACTTCCTCTGACACATGGCGACTAGTCCTCGCTGCTGAACATATTATCTCTTTGCTGTCATAACACATATTTCCTCTGCTCTTGTCCGTACGCTCCTAAGCTGCCGGAGCACGCTGCAATGACGAGAGTGAAGATGTCAGGTTGCTTCTGTTCATCTGACCTTGGGTCGTGTCACTACAGACTATTTTTCTCTCACCCGTAATTCTGAGTGTCTTTTTGCTTTAGTATATTTGCTTTGTGCTTAGTTATTGCAGTATTTTAAAAAAACAACATTAAAGACTGCCTTTTCTCAGAGATCACTGATCTCTCTGATGTCACCACAAATGCAGTGGAACTGAATTTGAAAAACATCTGCTCCTCTCTTTGTGTTTTTTCTTCTGGGTATGACTGATCAAATTGTAAATCAGGTCTGACATTTTTTAAAATGTAATTTAGAACAATAGTTCTTGTTTGTTGCTCACTGATGTAATTACAGAATGTGTTCTAAATAACTTTAAACCTAAAATAGAGTAGATTTCTTTATCCACTAAACTATGGCACAGCATAAATAAGAGAATACAACCCTTATTTACCCATTCACACATTATTTACACATACGCTTTCTTGCAGGCCAAATTACCTTGTAATCTTTCCTTGTTAACTATTTAACAGCAGTACTAAAAATACCTAGCACCACGAGAAGTGTTCCTTCCCATTGTAGGCTGAATACATACTTTCCTGGCTTTGTCCATTCTTATATTCAGCAAAAAGGAAGATGTTTCTGTGCATTTTAGCTCAAGAATAACCTTCTTTGTTTGAGAGATGTTTTTATCCAGGAGAAGTGCAGTGTAAAATCAGTCTTTCCACAATGATTTTGCATGACTTTCAGAGCCGGTTCATGTGTAGTCATGTATGGATGTTTGCAAGAGCATTTTTCTGTTTTTGCTTGCACTGGAGTGTGATGCATATGTGCATTTCTGTGTGTAAGTGTGTGCATGTGTAATTGAATCATGGTTGTTCCAGGCCTCTACGTACACATACAGTGCGAGCGCAGGTGAGCTTCATTAGGTGTGTGTGCTTGCTGTTTGTACATAGATGTGTGCATGTGTGTGTATTACTTCATTATGTGTGTGTATGCAGATGTGTGTGTGTGTGTGTGTGTGTGTGTGTGTGTGTGTGTGTGTTGGTTCATTAGGCAGATTGCTGAGCCCTACCTTCATGAAGGGCGTGCTCTGTTGCGGATGCAGGAGGCACACCCGCAGCTTGCTCCCGCGGTACGGCATCTCCATCATGTCAAACGCCAGGGCCTCGGGCACTGCCAGCAACACGGCGATCAGCCAGATCAGACTCACCTCCACAGCCTTCCACATCGGAATGCCCATGCCCTTCACCCGGCTCCACGACGTCACCGCGTGGTACCTGCGCGCAGGGAGGGTCGCCAGCAAATCAGCACTTCAACATCTACATTCACTTTTACATATTCAGCTAATGCTCTAGCCCAGACTGCCCAACTCACATGGGTATAATTTTTGCCCAAAAGCTTTCTTTCTTTACCTTTTTTGCATGAGCCTGATATTGACAAGGTGTAATTGTGTGTGACCTCTTGTTTCATTTGATTGCTCAGACATGAATGCTGAAGTTTGCTTTTAAAAGCTCTGCTGTTTTTGGGTTTCTAATTTGTTAATGATCATTTCCACTAGGTATGGCATAGCACAGGCCTGTGCAGGTTTATCTTACCGGTCAACGCTGAGGGCACACAGGCTGAGCACGGTGATGCCTACTGAGGCCTTCTGGATGAACGGCATCAGCTTACACACATGGACCCCGAATGGCCAGTCTTCAGCCAGTAGCTAGGGGGCAGTAGAGAGGCAACATCAAGACACTTCAACATTTGGAGAAAAGGATGCACACTTATGATCAGAGAATTAATTATCATGTCATCAAAATAGGTGCAGGTACAAGTTACCTACAAAAGGATTTTTATGAATCATTGTCATTATCATTTTAATCAGTCAAATATATAAATTATTTACTATTTTATCAACTAAAATTCACTCCTACATACCCTGCTATGCTTTGACCCTCAAGTATCAAAGCAGTGCATCCCTGTTTCTATTATTATTATTATTATTATTATTTCAGGTTTATATTCAGTCATATCCAGAAAACCCCCACAATCAACCCACCCCATTTCCTAGCACACCAAACCCTCTGTGATCCCCTCCTAGGGAGATAAGAATAACTAACACAAGCAAATAGATTAAGACAAAGGAAAAACAATAAGAGCCTCAAGATAAACTACCTTTTGCACTGTCTCAAAATGGAGCACAACACTGTCATATTTAGAAACATTTATTAGAGGACCCTCTGAGGGGATATTACATTTTCTGTAATGTTTTCTCTTCTCTTAAAATATTGCATAACATGTCCAATCCAATGGGCTTGAGAGAGTGGGGCGCAACAGCCAACAATAAGGCAACTGCGAGATATCCCAGCTGCAGTTTAAATAAGTTTAACCTGTTGGGGTGGTTCCAAAAAGTGCTGGTGAGCGCGCTCAATGGGACGTTTCAGTACTTGAGAGGTTCAAAGACTGAGATTCTGAATCCCGTTAATTCAGCGCAATAAGATCAAAACATGTGAAAAGAGGAGCTGGGGTAGATGTCACATGTCAGATTCACCTGTGAGTGCATTTTTTGATAATTTTGTTTCTGATATATTAAAGCTTGTTAACTTTAAATTGAATAAAAATATGGTGAGAGCAGATGGGAGAGGAGTGAACCCTGTATCCCAGTTTTAACCCCCCACTGTAACAGTTACAAACTAGAGGATGAGGTTTTATTATCTTTACAGTAAGTAGAGTGGAACTACTGTCTATCACTGATGCATTTTAACCAGTCAGATGACTTTACACAGTAAAGCATATTGACTAGCTGACACTAATAAACATATATACTGTATCACTTGATTATTAAAATATAGTGTTTTTAAGCATACATAATATATTTTATGAAAATATTATTAGTATTATTATTTATAAAATATGAAAAATAGTATTATTTTTCAACTTTTGGATTATTTTGGTTGAACACTTAACTTGTAAGTGTAAATTGGGCTATATTAAGGCCAGTTTAATCCACTTTATGTTCAATTGTAAAAGTGAAGTAGATAAACTTTTCTTTCATCTGAGACAGGAGACTGGTCTTGTATTATATGTTATATAAAATAGGTCCTCTTTTTTCTTTCTTTCTTAGTTTCTTTCTTCTTTCTTCAAATTTTATTAATCTTTTGTCTCGGTTTTGTATTAGTCATAAATAGTATGTAACATTCAAGCTACAAGGAGAATAAAGGGAATTCTAAAGAGATCACATGATAGCTTCACCCATTTCCTAAAGTCATCATCTTTCTTTTATAACTGGTCAACAGCATGTGCAAAATCATACTTCTCCAAAAAAAAAAAAGAACAAACATGAAGGTAAAGATTTAGAGAAATGTATATTATCTTTGAAGAAATCATAATATGATTTCTATGATGACTTTATTTCCAGAAGGGGAAAAAGCCTAATAAAAAACATGCTATACATTTTGAATGGCAAGAAGTTGAAAGACTTGGCAGTGGAAGAGCATGTATTAGTATGTTGGCAGACAGGAAGGCCTGTGCTAAAATCACCTCCCTTATAGAGTTCAAGCCAAATACCTTCCTTTCACTGGAGGAAACTCACTAACAGTAACTCCTGATTGATTTTGCTATACATTTCCTCTGTATGTTCCGTGAGCCATAGCAGTGCGAGTCTTGGTGAAACCACCACACAAATAAATGAATAAAAGAACATATGAGCTAGCAAGCAAGTAGGGAACTAATTCAAACCCATAGCAAACACCTTTATAAGCTTTAAGCATTTATGTGCTCAGTGGGAAAATGATTATAAAAGCATCCGGCCTGTGGGTCATGGACACGGTCTCTGTCCTGTCATCTCGCGGCCTCTGCGGTGCTCCTCAGAGACTCCTCATTTTCTCCTCCAGGCTCTGGGGTTACATGCGAGCGGCTGCCAGACGAAATTTGCTAATATAAAATGGAATTCAGATGCCTGTGGTTTTTAATGGGCCCCCCCTGCCGGTCAGCCTGTGGGGGGGCCGGGGTTGAAGGGGGCGCGCAGACGGTGATGGGACAGCGAACAGCAGGGAGGGGTCAGCGGGGGGATTCCCCTCTGCGGCTGGAGCGCAGTCGTGGGCCAAACGGTGCTTTTTTTAATTAAAACCAAAGTCATGAGTGATTCAAAAGACTTTAGCTATGGGTGATACTATCCAACATTTTCTCCATTCATTGGAAGGAAACCCTTGATGACCATTTTCCTAGGATTTAGTACTCCAGCTCAAACAAATTAAATAGTACTTCTGCTTACAGCTGTGAGAGTTGCAGAGATTAAGACACTCAAGGACCATGCGTTTAGCACTTCTTTATTAATATCCATCAATTTTTATTTTAATTCCAAGTTTTACATTCATGTTTTATATTTCCCCTGGTGGGGATGGGGTGCTGGAAGCCGGAATGGGTTCAGACTGTTGTTGGAGACTGAAAAGTTGGTGGAGGTGGTGGGTGAGAGGGGTTGAAAGAAGTGCTGTGGGGGTACTGACACTGTGTTAATAAAAAAACCTTCAATCAGTCCAGATCATCTGGAAATGAAGAACATGCTTGGTTGCACCAGCATTTTTGCTCACAGACATAGGGCTATCAATCAGTCTGCCCTGTCACTACTACACTGTGTAGGGGTTAAAGAAGGGTGGATGGCCCTGTCACAGCCCAGTAAGCTCAGGGGAAAGGAAGGGCTAAGGGCCTGGTTTGATTGTCTCCTTAGCAGGAAAAGCAGGACACTATGTCCCCATCAAATTAAAGAAGGAAGGAGTGAAGGAAGGAAGCAGGGAAGAGAAGAAGAAAGGAAAGGGGAGTGGAGGACACAGCTTTAGAGTTCTGAGACACGGCCCCAATGAACGGCAGAGTGTTGCCGGTATATCCGTCAAAAGCAGCACCCTGTCATCCAGCCAAACCACCCCCGGACCAGCCTGAACTCGGGCTGAGAAATCTCAACCATTCACACACTGCCAGCACACGCCTTCAATCACGGCTCATTCAGACACAATTGCGTGGTGTTTCCAATTTTCCTCTGACTTTAAATGTTTTTGGGTATTTTTAGAGGCTGGCCCAAAGTGGCCTTTACATTAACCTCACTTAAGCCCACACTGAATGGCTCTTAAAATCACCACATAATAAAGAAACAGATTTCATTAGTGTGAGTAGACAGAGCAGTATCCACACAAGGGCTCCTGGACATAAATGTGTCATGCATTCCCTTCTCATTATCACCTAACTTGAATACCAGGTAGAATGCACTGAGATTTCTTGGTCTTTATATTCCTGGACCGGTTACACTTTAGATGTCTACAGACATGTCATTCATGTCTGTCAGTAATTTCATTAGTGGTACCTAAGGACCTTCAGCCTGGAATCGGAACATTTCAACCATTAATGTAGGTCCAGAAAATCTCTTTACTACCTTATGGTTTATGGAGACATCAAGACATGCAAATAACCATAAGAATATTAATATATATCCTGAGGAGAAAAAGAACAATATGTCTGAAATATAAATATTGATTTAATATTTGTCATGTTATGATGCCTATTGACAAAACTCCAAATATGCTTCAGGAATGTTCTGTATATTTTAGCATAATCAAAAGTGAGTCAAGTCAAGATACCCTTAGATAATGAGGGGTGTAGTAAGGATTTGAAAGGAGGGGGAGACCGCATATGGTTTTCCCACTTACAAAGATAAAACATATAATCTGAATTAAGGTTTGGGGACAACAATACACTTTCAATATGTGAAGAGGACATAGCGCCCCCTTATCTACAAGGGTTCCTAAACCCCTGCATGGTGACTGTTTTGTTTTTGACTGTTTTGGTGATCTCACCTTGAAGACATTGATTGGGATGGCGATGAGGATGTAGAGCAGGTCCCCCAGGGCCAGGCTGGCTATCAGCACGTTGGGACCGTTCCTCATGCACTTGTTCTTGTAAATGATGCGCAGCAGCGTTGAGTTTCCGATGATGCCCACCACGAATATCAGACAGGACACCACCGTGTTCACGTACTTGAAGGCGTTCTTGATCTCGGTCGGCTTGACGCACATCGGCGGGAAAGGGGCCCGGGGCGGGGCCGGCCTGGACGGGGGGCCCGCGGGGGCAGAGCCGTTCCCCGCTGGGGGCGCTTCACCGCCAGGCACAGGGATGTTCTGCGTTGTGTCCCGAGCGAAGCGTGTTGCTCCTGTCCCAACGGCCAGGAACAGGGCCAGCAGCACCATAGACTTCATTTTCCACTGGAGCGAGGAAGTTGCAGAGTCCACCCACTGCCACTTTTCACTGACCTGTGCATAAAACATACATCTTAAAACATATCTTACCACACTTATGGAAAAGGGATCTGCTCCAGGTTATTGTAAATATATGGAGAAATATTAAGATAAATATATTTCACTGCAATTAAAAAAGAAAGATTTATTTTAAAATATCTGAAAACCAACACAATTTATTTCATTTCTGTATGTGCAAGCATTTTATATGCCTGATGCAACATTCACCTCTGATATAAATGTATGCTGTTTCTTTATATATTCCCCATATTTATTATTTTAAATATAATACATATATGGATATTTAATCCAGAGCAATTTAAAAAAATAACATGTAGCATGACGTGTTGGCGATAACACAATCAGAGGAAATCATCATTGTAAAAAACTACTTTATAATAAAGGTAGTGTCATGTACAAATTCCATATTAAAAGTGCAAAACACACTGACCAGTTCAACTAAATATGCTGCTGGTAGCATGAAACCCAGTTCTCTCATCACTTTTTTCAGCAACAGCGTACAATAACACTGTATGATTACAGTAGTTACATATGAGAACATACTCTATTAGGACAGTCTTTTTTCGTTTGATTGCATAGCACAGGGAGAACAATAAATAAATAAATAAAAAATACATGAGCTATCTTATACATGAGCCATTCAATTTCTCAAATTTGGGGCACAGTGTCCCACATGGATTTAAACGCAATCCCTCGCCC
This sequence comes from Albula goreensis, assembly GCA_022829145.1. Lineage (NCBI taxonomy): Eukaryota > Metazoa > Chordata > Actinopteri > Albuliformes > Albulidae > Albula > Albula goreensis. Next base: position 32,447,286 of record CM040746.1, on the reverse strand, counting down.
CAAACCAAACTTCATAACTGTTATTGAAATGTAAATGCTCAGATACACATCTTCACTTGAATAAGGTGATATGAGTCCTAAATGGACATATTATATTTTATCATATATCCTTGCTATGGCATGGTAAAAGCCCCTCTGAATCTGCCTTGTGGTGCTGTCCAAAGTGAAGAGGAATGAACCTGAAATGTGTCTAGTCTCTTTCGTGACTGTGTATCTGCAAAACTCCAACTCCAAAACAGACCATGGATATTCCAGACTCCAAAAAACTCCTGTAAGCAGCTAACACTTGGCAAAAAAAGAGTTCAGTATACAGAAATGTCTGCTCTGGACTTGTCATGAATATGTCTGCCATTCACTTCACATATGGATCGCTTTAAGTCTGGAGTGGGAACATTCTCCATGCATCTTGAAAACATGTTAAAGTACCACTAAATGTCAACAGTCTTCATGTGACTCAAGCATAACATAAATTATCTTTTGTCAGGTATTACTACAGATTACAACTCTTTTATAGTTGACAAGCTGGTCATCTGTTTTGTCAATTTGTTTTTTTTTTTCATATTTTGTAGAATGTGCTGATTGTTCATTTACATTTGAAATAATTGGCCTTTAAATTTATATTTATCACTAAATGATGACTAATGAAAAATGAAAACTAATGAAAAGACATTGCATACAGTCAAACCACTAACCAGAGGTTGAGAGAGCTGATAGCCACCCATAGTGAGGGGCCTCAGACAAACAATGTTTACCTCATGACCATCATCATGAGAGTAATTAACACTGTGCCCAAAGGCAGACTAGCAGGTTAACTACATGCAGAATAAAAAAGTCAGCTTTGTGGAATTTTTAGTCTTCTTCAAACTAACTCTGCATTTTAAGTGCTCTAAAGACTAGGATGGCTCTAAAAAGAGCATTTAGGTGAATTTATAATGAATGAAAGCCAGGCCTCACCACAGCCTTCCAATGTTAGTTATATTAGCACATTATATAACTAGCATTTCTGAAATTATTTTGCAGACAGCAGCAATATGTTACTGATTGTCTAGTTTTTATGCTTTAACTGCCCATAAATATTACTCTCATGCACAATTAGTTTAAAGAGAGTTTGAAATTGCGTGTAATTGACTTGCTGCCCTTCCATGTCAGGAACATGGTAGTCTGCCTGTGGGCAGCGTGTTAATGGCGTACTCTCATGACGACAGTCATGAGACACACATTGTTTGTCTACAGTTCCCAGGGCGCACTTGGGGTGGTTATCGTCAGTCACATGCTTGCTCTTTGCTTTGAGTTTGACGACCGATCTGATCACCGAAAGCTTCTCTGCGGCAGAGATCCAGTTCTCACTATTTCATATCATTTAAGCACCCAAGACACAGCATTTTTTTCTGCTGACTGCTCACAAAAGGAAAAAGAAAAACATTCTTATCAAGGGAAAGCAGAGCTGCTCCCTGTCAGCATGCTCCACTTTGCCTTGCAGCTTATGTCAAACCAGGGCAATGAAACAGTGCTATCAGAGGCCACCTGGCTGACTGGCCAGAATCACACTGGACCTATCGACATCAGTCTGTCCAGAGTGTTACGGGCCTCTGCAGTGCTGTTGATTCTGGACCGATCCCGTGGTCTCCGCCCTCATATCCAGGGGGCTGACGGATGCCCCAGTTTCCTGCCACAGTCCCTCCCTGATACCCCAAAACTGCCCTCCGACATGAAAGCTCATCCCTCTGACATGAAGCATGGCACTCTGAACATCTTGCTTTCTAGCTTGCTTTAATTCCTGAAAAAAACAATGTTGCTTTTATAACCCTTTTCATATCATGTTGTTCTTTCATGCTGCATCATCTGTTTCAGTTCTGTATCAAATCTGTATCGAATCAGTTTATTGTCAATACTGAGGTGGACTTAATTTTTTAAGAGCCCCTTTGCCATTGCACATCAAGATCCCCTCACACAACATTTTTTTCTTTCCTCCCATACAAAACAATTCAAAAGAAAGAAAGTAAAAAAAAATCTTTACAATATTTATGCATGTGTGAATAACAAAAATAATGAACCAAATTAACCAATTCAAAATTGATTATTCATTGTATCATTGTATTAAATCTGCTTCATTTGGATTAAATATGGTTTCTTCAGTCACAATCATGTTTCCAAATTTTCTTAGAGCACACAACTTAAATGAATTTTGAAGCCTATTTTAAAGACACGCGTTCAGGCCCTCTTCCCTCTTAATACATAATAACTCAAAAGAAAAAATTAAAGTGTCAGTATTTATACAGACTATTTATATAAGCTATTGAAAACATTTACCAACAAACCAGACTCAATCCTTTATGTATGCTTTTACGTAAGGAATCAATTTTATTCCAATTTAATGCTCCTTTTAAATGCTCTTATTTCAGGCCTGTGCGTGTATTTCCAGAGTTCTTGGTTAGAACACTCCGGCCCACTAGCATGAGCGTCTTGTCTGCACATTCTGCTTTCACAGGATTCGGTTAGCGAAAGTGTGAAAGGCTTAAGTGAGTCGAATTCAGAGAGGAATGACAAGATCACGCTGTTGAGTTGAGCTGGATATCCAGCCCTTCCTCCTTTTAACCAGCTATATAGCACATACAGGATGGTTTGAGATGGGCTCTTTGCTTCGAAAGGGATGGTGTTATTTATCTCACCATGTCTTGCTATTTCAGAGCATATATCACTGACCCATAAATAATGAGGGGGTTTTAGGTCAGGACTCAAATGAAAAGTATTGATTATAGCTAATTTTGAAAGTTTTTTATTTGCTTGTTAAAAAAGAGCTGCATATACCCTGTATAACAATATGCAAACATAATTAAAGCTCTTGAACTAGAATGTTAGCCAGTTACATTTATATGACTTACATGAGTTATTCAAAATCCAAACCAAGAAAAGCTTTATAACAACAACAACAACGACTAAAATGATAATCTCTTCCCTGCTACTGTTCCTGATATTGCAATGAAACAAATCCTGCCACGTTTTTGCAACCTATGTGGTGTCACTTTCTGTTACTTCACGTGAAAATGTGTATAGTGAGCTGAGGTAAGTTGATGAGAGAGAGTCTCTGCTGGATTGTTCAGTATGGTATTGCAGTTACAGTTGAAGACCTGTTCACAGTAATACTGGATATCAATATAGATTTCCATGGGTTATTCAAAACTTTATTAACGCATGAAATTTCAGTTTTCATATATAAAAACATATGTGTAAAAAGCCAGTATGTGTGTGGTGGTGGGTGGGTGGAAATCAGAGGAGATTGCCAGGGGTAGGAGGGTGTGGAAACACGGGTTTGAGTGTAGAGGAGGACTTCACTTTGACCCAATAAGGACAGACAGATATTAAAATCTCTTTTCCACTCAATCAGTGGCCCTTTAACAATGCACAGCCCATTCAAACTGACACAGGCAACACAGAGTTAAGACTTTCTCTGGGTCCACACTACATCTGTAGTCAATGTTGTTTAAAATGGCAGGCCCTGTTTCAATTTTTTCCACTGATTTGTGGTACTTTGGTGCTCTTTTCCAGATCACTTTCTCGTCATTATTTTGTCATTATGTTCTGTTGTGTGGCACTGTGGTAGGCTATTGCCCAACATTAACCGTGATGTCATTCCAGGCAATCTCGTCTCAGTGCTTAGCTTTAGAAGTGCTATGCGTGACGGTCTTGCTGCAGAAGATGCCTGGAAGCATACCCGAAATCAGACGTGAATCTAATGTGAAGCTAATTGTTCCCATTCTTCTTACCATAAATGAATGCACAATGGAGGTCACATTCGGGTATGCATGCCAGGAAAGCAGTTAATTTGTCTCCCTGACCTGGACCCTCTGTTTGGCCACTGACCTCCAAAGTGCGGGCCCGGAGTGGGATGGCTGGCCAGGCGTGGGACAGAGACGTCCTGTGTGCCGAAGCCATCTGCACCCTGGGAAACGCCAGCAGGCCATGAGCAGGTGTGACATCATTTATCGACTCATCGGGCAGCCCTGCTCATAGCCTCGGGAAAAGTCCGATGTCCCCCATTGAATCCGCCTATTGTTTGGGCAGGCTGAGCGATGTTGGCTGGGAGCGAGCTCAGCAGGGGGTGGAAATGTCCTAAAATGGGGTAGGTCCTCTTCAAAGGAAAGTGACCCAAGGGGGAAAATTTGCTTAAAACAATCAGACTACCCTCTGGACCCTGCTGGCCAGACTGCACAGCACAGATGACCTTTTAAGTCATGAGATTCCTTGTCTAACAAATGGCTCTCTGTCCAGTGTCTGATTGAAGTCAACTTTACCTTGATGTGTCATAAAATAGCCCTTTTTATAGTATTCAAATGAAAGTTGAGAAGTTTCTTTGCCTGGATTTGAAAATTTGAACTTTTCTGTTGTGATTTTTAATTATTTTAAAATGCTGGTTAACACTCTGTCAGATGCAAAGTTTCGACAAAGTTAAACAAACACATGGTTTGCAGTAGCCCACTGCACAGCTTTACCATGTCATCAATTTCCACAAATACAGTGTGCACTGTCCCACAGTTACAAGATCAGAATATCTAAACTAAAGTGCAGTTGGTTCACCTGTGGTCAGGGGGACGTGCTGATGCATAGACAGCAGATGAACTTTGGGTGACAGGTTAGTATGTGAATGCCAAATGCATCCAGCCAGAGAGAGGACAGATCCAGCCTCCAAACCTTTTTTCACACTTTAACACCACACCTCATCTCATGACTGGAGCCAGGTTCTATGGAGCAAAGTTCCAAGGGCCAGAGGGAAGAGAAGGGATGAATATTCCCCAAATGAGCACTGAGGGAGAGACACCGCCAATATTTATGGCCCCAGAGGGCTTTAAATAAGCTTGGTGTGGTTGAAGTTTAGCATGGAGGTCTTCCAAGCACTACAGCTGTAGTAGCCACAACAGCAACATTGAACCGTGTTAACGACGCTAATTTTAAAGTTGTAATTGGCCTTTAGGTCTTATGACTGCAGGAGGCTACGCTACCGGTAAGAGTCTGAGGTTAAAACGCTAAACTGGGTGAATCGATGCTGTTTACAGTCATCAGGGCAATTACCGTACTACAGCGGGGCTGTAGGGGGAAGCTCAGCCCCTGCAGATGACGTCACTCACTTTAATCCAGTCTGACATCATTAGAGCAGTGAACATTTCGTGTCCAGTTTGGCAGGGGGCAAAACCACAGCCTAATCCATCATTCGGCTCTCTCATACACTAAAGTGAGTAATGCATTTCTTTCCCTCTCATTCTTTTCCTGGAATCAGAAGTGTGGAAAGTGAAAATTTCACAGTTCCATACTGTTTGCGTTCAACAAGCTGCAACTAATATTACCAGCATTCTTTTGATACAATCTTGGAGCGTTTTACATTGAAACCATTGTCTATTTAATTGAGCCCTGAATCTCTTGTTTATGTGTAGACCCACAGTTAAAACTAAAACTACATGAGAATAGAAGAGGTGCTCTACCCTTTAAAAGACCTGCACAAATAATCAACATATAAAGATTAATTTTCTATTGCCTGATTTTAAAGCATATAAATAACCACAATGGCCACTGCATAATATCATATTGCTGACAAAATGCACTTGGGTGGCTTAGTAGCCATGTTTTTGAAACAAAATAGTCATTATGATAATTGTTGGAGAGCTATAAAACTTTTCTAAATGTATATAATGTAATCATAGACCAGTATCCATTTTTCTACATAAACCAGATGTTAGAAGACATGCTCAAGATAAAAAAAAAATACTGATTTGTCAGACTTTTTCTTTCTCATGGCTGTCAAATCTAAATGGCTCAAAAAGTCATCGAATTCTGACAGCAGGTACAGATCTATAATGGCTGCGAAATAACTATGGATTGATTGTCCTGTTCTGTTTTGGCTGTAAGCCATGACTTTGAAAATAACGCTGATTCTCAGTAGTTTGGAATGTAAGTACAGAATCAATGCATTTCGAATAAGCGTCATAAAATGTAAAAGATGTCATTATTTTCTTTTAAATCTGCCCCGGGCCAATGCCTGCCCGGTTGTTGGACTCTCACTTTCTTTAATCTTACCTCATTAAGCTGTCATTTTACTGATCTTTGCTAAATGGTTGTGCCTCAATCATTACATCATGTGACATAATGGGTCGCCTAAGAATACATGGCAAATTAATTATTTTAAAAACCTTGATTCAACTCCCAACCACACTAAAAGCCAATGGTGAAACAAATCATATTCAGTAATGTATGGTTTTGCGCCATGGAGTATTTTGTTTAGCTGTATGAAATCAACAGATAGTTTTCAAAGTCAACCTTGAGATCCACATTGTGATGAAATTATCTACGGAGAATGGTGGACTCAATTCGTAGCGGGGCGACTTTTTTCATTTTCGAACTCAGAGACTCAAAATCATGATATAGTATCTTGTTTTCTGTCTCTCGGCATTTTTTACGTCACTTTTAAATCATGCATTGTCTACGGACAGTGTGCTGGGCTGAATTTCAGCAAACTAATCTAATACCAAGCATCTCTCTCTCTTTGTATACATAATTCAAGAGGCAGCTTGTGAGCAACAGCTATGGGTGGCAGAGAAATCCCCTTTAGTGGGTGATCTTTGGTAAAAAAAAAAAAAAAAAAAAAATTGGTTCAAAATACTCAAATGAAGATATTCTCGGCCTCTTTTTTGTAAGGCATAAAAATTGATACGGTAAATGATCTTATGGTTCACCAGATTTAATGGATTTCTTCTTTTTAAGAAGGAAAGAAGATGATGTTCTTAAGCATGTGCGTCTAACATAGAAGAACATATAGCACAGGTGAAAAGCTATAATTTTATATTATTCCATAAAAATGTATTTGAATTATACTAATATTTACATGATGAAGATGCAGTGCCTTCATTTTTATATAATTTTATTGACAATAATCTATAGCTAGTCAATCAAGGACAATCTAGAAAAACGGTGTCTTTATTCCTTCTCCTATTCTTATAACAACAACAACAACAACAACAACAACAACAACAACAATAATAATAATAATAATAATAATAATGTACTGGACAGCCAACCTACTTAAATCTTTTTGTCATAATTAATTGTCAGCACTTTCAAGTGTGGGTTCCTTTGAACATTTCCGTTAGACCGCCCCCGTAATGCAGAACATATTTCTGAAGTCTTGGAAACGTCATTAGTTTAATGTATACATGTAGTGCAATAATTCAACAACAAAAACAAAACAAACAAAAAACTTATGTACATGATTATATTAAAACGCCATGAAGGTACATTTTACTTTGTTTATGCACCAACGCGGTTAATGCAATCAACTGATTAATAAAATATTAATTTCTTAGATGCCATCTTATACCATAAATGGTCATTCAAAGTTGTGCAAATAAAAAAGTCTGCAACTGAACCTGCCTCATACATTTTGTCACAGCTAAATTCAGCTTTCGCTAAAGCGGCGGCATCTTCTGTCTTCAGGATCAAGACACAAGCAAATCACAATAACTTACTCAATACGTGCCATTTACACTTTTAAATACTTCTTCACGGCATAATCAACACTTTTATTTAGCCGGTACGTCCGCATTTTTCTTGTTAAATAGAAGTGAGTATGATTGTAGTCACACTACACATCGCGCTTTCAAATCCAGCCGAGACTTACCTTCGATCCTGTGATTTAGTTGCAGAACTTCTCTTCGGTTATCTCCTGAATTACAGTGAGGGAATATTCCTGTGGTTTATCTAATCCCTTTGCACTTCCTCGGTCTCACACAATTTCATCAGATTACTTATGAGTGTGCTTATTTGTTCATTTACAGGCTTCGCTTATGATGGCCCGGGCGCGATGAAACTCCGTAAGACGGGGTCCGTCAGCATTTCGCTCTGTTGCGCTCTGACCCGCGAAGAGGACAGTCTTGAGTTTTATAGTGAAGCTGTCAGTGTCTCAGCTGTCCCTCCAGACCGCAGTTCAGGCGACCAATGGGCGTCCCAGACGCGTTATTGTGGAGCTGAGGCGCGTGTTCAGAAAACGTCTGTATCCAGAGAGTGGACAGAGAGGAGGGTATAGTATTCATTTAATCGAGGGGTAAAAAGGACAACCGGAGCGACAAAACATCACCATGTGTGGTCAAATGAAGGACCATCTGTAAGTGAACGACAGAAAAAACTAAAAACTTCAAAACGACATACAATGGTCACATTTGAGACATGACGTATGCACTTAAGAATCTATATTTATGAATCAATTTATTTATTTGCTGGAAACGAGCATTTTTGCAACGTTACATATACTATCATCCACTCTAATAATCCTTGATTTTTTTTTTTATTGATGAATAATTTCTTTGCTTAAATCAATATTACATGTCACAGTGGCAGATATGTGAATTCTTGGGTCTCCCTAATCTCGCCAACATCTGGTGTCATTGGTAATAGAGGTTGAATAAGTTTCTTAAACTCTTGCATTTCTGATCACTTAATTTAACATTTCCATCATGTCTAAATTAGCTAAACGCTCACCATTAAGCTTCTACTCTGCATATGAATTGCAGTCCCTTACATAAAGAAACTAATTATTTACAGTCTGGTGGAAGGTTAGACATGCTGTTCTTTATTCATACATTTGTTTTTGATGAATGGTGAAGTTTCTTACAGAGCTGCGATGGTTTTCTCTCCTCTTGGGAAAGAGGTACGCAGCGCATCCATAAAACACTGAATAAAACTTAACTGTGCACTGCATTCACAACCAAATCCTGCCAAGACGTGCACATAGACTGTCAAAATCTGTAATGCATCACCTTCAGTCCTGAAGATAAAGTCACTGGTGATGTGCCTGGAGACCCAAACAATCCAATTCAAATCCTTTTTATAAGTTATGCCAGGAAGCCCACAAAGACTCCCCCCTCCCACCTGTCAAATGCTTTGTACATCCCTGTGCAATGTGCTTCATGCAAATTATTATCATTATTTATTTATTTATTTATTTATTTGCAAATCTTATAAAACAGGAAGGACAAGGAATTTTCAGCTTCCTGAGTCCCAGATGTTTTAACTTGAGGTGGCAGAAAACAACCTATAGATTCATCTTTGTTCTGATCTCACCAGATGCTGCTCATGTCCCTTTCATTTGCTACATTTCTTTTCATGTTGCATCACCATATTTTTACGCTCACATTCTTTTCCAAGTAAAAGTGCCTTTAATCAATTGCTGAGTGATGGTTTTACTATGAAATCTTACTTATATAAGTGGCCATGGCTCTTCTGTGAGGCTTGAACTTGTTGTACAGTCATGCACATAACGGGTGAGATGATGAATATTTACTGTAAACCAAGCAATGACCTCCTTTGAAAGATTAAAGAAATCTCTCTTGATGCATCATAAATTATAATTGTATCACCCATATACATCAACTGAACACATGACTGCATAAAAATCGTTATGCCTGGTGCATGAGTACTGGGAGGGGTAAAGCATATGTCCTTTTTGTTGTAGGTGTGAATGTCCCCCTCTCAGTTAAAAAAAAAAAAAACATGTTACAAACAGGGCCAAACCAAAGACATGTTGCCAAACAGGCAACATTTGGGTCAATTTTGGCAAACTTCCTTCTCTGCTTTTAGGAGTCAGTTTAAAAAGGGGAGAAGGGATGTCACAGAATCATCTTTTCATTGATGGTAACCATCAGACTCAGTTGTTAATCAAGAGGCATAATACAAATTAATCAGTCATAAATGAAACATATTTCTTTGAGATTCCCTGTGCACACCACTTCTTCTTAACACTATAGACAAACATAAACTCTAGATAAATGTGAAATGTGTGCCTTTCCCTGTTTTTAAAATATAAAATCTGTTCAGTTCCAAACTTAAAAAGTGCATGACAGTGTGCCTTCTACCTTAGCAAATCTATATGTTTTTGGAGAATGCAAGATGACAGCCTCCTAAAAGCAGATTTTGCCAGAGTGAAAACTATATACTATACTGTGCATTGGACTGAACACATGACCAGCCAAAACAAACATGGTTTCTCCTCTCTCCACTTAATCCATGAACCAGAACGGCATATGACTCTTAAGCGGCATTTAAATTGAGCATGGATTTTATTTAACAAGGGCTGCTGTCAAGGGGAGGGCTCTTGAAATGTTGGTGTGAAATCTTTAGGTCAGTCCTCAAACTAGATTAGAGAAGCTCTAAACATTGATATATTGCTCCCTGGAGGAGCCGACAGGAGTTCCTTATTTGAGGATGCCATTAAAGCGCCGGCCCCTTTCTTGTTAACGCCTTGGGCACAGAGTAATTTACAATGGACATAAACTGAGTCGCAGTGTCTTGACCTGTTTTGAGACAGTGCACTTATTTGTTTTCTGGTTTTTATCTTTCAGGTCGGGGTGATAAGTCCAGAGTTTAAAAGGATGGAGGGGAAAAGCGGCATTGTCTCCATGTATCTGTTTCCTACAGCTTGCCACTCGGTCAGACACAGAGGAGCTTTAAAGTGGCTTTAATTATATCTGTGTGTTCCTGGCACAGTTAACCCAACCAAAATGAATGTAAATGCATTCATCTTAAGTATGTAATATAAAGACACAGGGCAGTTTATTCCATAATGGTTAAGGTGCTTGACTGGAACTTGGGAATCTGGTTGTGCAAACCCAAGTTTAGCTGTGATAATGTCAGTGCAGCTGGTGGGTCTTTGAGCAGGGCCCAATACCCCACATTGCTACCAAATAATCTAATCAATTGTAACTCCACTTTCATAAAAGTGTCTGCTAAATAACTGTGTCATATTATGCTATTCTTCCCCTTTTTTTCTTTCTTCTCTGGGTCTTATATCAATTATAGTACTGTTTATTGTGTACAGTGTCATGTTTATAGTATTGTTTTTTTAAGTATTGTGACTTGTGTTCTGTGTGTACTACTGTCTGTTCTGCTGCTGTAACTGCTGCCCTTTCCCTCGGGATAAAATAAAGTTTCTATCTATTGATCTATCTAGCAGCAGCCATGCCTGTTGAGTTAGCACCATGTCTCTGGCACAGCAGGAGGGCCACTGCTGAGGAGGACACACTCCCCTGGCGCAGTCTCCCGCACACCGCTAAGTATTTCACCACCCAAAATCCACACATTCCTAAAGAATACTGATGACAACTGACAGCCTGTAGCCACCTTGGGATCTTCTGAAACGAATGCATTTAATGAGGAGGTAACTAAAAGTGGCCAGCCTTACCCCTGGCAGGAAGAGACATAAACCTACAACTGCACAGCCCAAACCGAGTTCATGACGACTGCACTCACTGACTGAAATTAGTTGGGTGGCCACTTATGGAAGGTCGGAATCTACTTTAGATAGTGTTGACATCAGTCCCAATTTTTGGTTCAAGTTAATCATCACTCTGTCTCCACTTATGTTTATTCCCTTTACATTTGTTGTTTTTTTTCTCTCATAAAAATAGGAAATACAAATTCAAAACTACCTTATTGCAAAACTCCCAAGTCATGCACCAAATGAGGTGTCTGGATTTGTTGACAAAAGTTCAGCCTCCCAGCCTTCTCATTCAGCTGTGTACAGACAGCTGGGTGTTATTGAGATGGCTTAGCAGGGTAATCAGTAAACATGAACCCCTTTGGGTGGTCAAGGCCAGGCTTGATAAGGTGTGAAATTTTGTCGCTCAGTGTGTTTTTTATGTGATCACCATAATTATCTAGAGGTCAGGGGTAGCAAACCCCTGTCCTGTGGAGCTGCAGGACATGCTGGATTTTGTTGCTGCTCAGCACAGTTGTTATAATTACTCAATTAACACAACTGATTGCACAGCTGTTAACTCCCCCACTGGATGTCTTGCATTATCTAAATTGGTTGTTGAAAACAAAAGCCAGTGCACCCAGTTGCTCTCCAGCATCAGGCCTAGCTGCCCTTAACTTAGTTTGAGTTTGGTGGCATCTGCCCAGTAGGGACAATGTCTGTCAGAACTTGACTGACCACATCCTGTCCCTGTCCCCTGCTCCCCTGCATCTTCATCCTGTTTATCTGCGTGGCCCTACTGTACCGCTTATCGCCACGGTCTGGGCTGAGTCTGCCTGCCTTCACTCCAGCCATGTTCACACTCAGGGCATTGTTAGATTTTTCGGTTTGCATAAACATGCAATAGCAATTTTCAGTTTTCTCTTGCTCTGAGTTGTTTTTTATTTAAATGACAGCCCTCAAAAGCTGTTATTTTCCTCCCTCTGTGTCGTGCCAATACTTTTGTATTTCTACCCTCTATAGCAAAATTCTAATGTTCTTCTCCAGGAACCATTTTATGAGGTAGAAGCATCAGGGAATGATTTCAACTTTTAAGAAACTGTGACTTGATGAAAAAAGTTCTTCATTTTTCCTCATTAATTTAATCAATGAATTTATTCATTATAAAAAAGGTTTTTATTATGGCTGACTGCATGCAATTGATTGAATCTAAGTCTTTGTATTTTGAAATTTCCCTGGTAATGTGTTTTTTTTTTTTTTTTGTGAAGTGGTGCAGGTCAGTGAGCACTTCTGATTTTGTCAGCTAAGCTGAACATTCACGGTGCACTCTTTTGTTCCACTCCAGTGGTCTTTTCCTGCTCTTGGTAAACGTACTACAGATCCTTTGTTGAAACGGACAGGTTATGGGCCTTTGGGCAGCGTATGGGGAGAAAGAAAAAGAAAGTGTTCATTGTGCAGCTATATCACCCACTGCTTAGAATTAGGACTTGAATTCTTACGTCCTCATTGGTGAGGCAATGAGGTAACAGGGATCATAGGCCTCAATGTACTCCAGTGGAAATCCCCTCACTGGCCAGGCACCTGCAGATTCCTGAACTGAACACATATGGACTCCATATTCATCTGATGGGACAAGCAGTTTGTGATTGGTATCGCACACACAGTGTAATAAAAAGCAAAGCCTCGTCACCTTATGAATAGGAGTACTCATGTGTGCAGTTGCTTCCTCCTCACTCTGTATGAGAGGTTCAAAGTGTCACAGTGGGTGGGGCTGAAAACAAATTTTCATTTGGGTGGAAGTAAAGGGATTTTCTGTTCAAAGAGCAGCTTTTTGTCCTTTTCAAGGTTTTTTTGTCTAACTTTTATTTGCATTTGCCTTCCCTTTTTGCCCACCACAATTGATCTATTGTTCTGTCAGGCTCACTCCCATTGGAGGCCGAACAAATTTGGACTCCTCTGATTCACATGACAAACTTCTCCTCTTTCAGCGCCAATGCGGCTCATCGCATGTGCCATCAGACGAAAACGAAGGCAACAAACAAAGAGGCAGCGAGGAGAGCAGCAAGACTGAGGACTTTAACTGGTTTAACCCCTATGCTTTTCCAGCAAGGCTGAGCGAAATATCTGCCTTGCCAGTATGGACCTCTAGGGACCTGAACACCCAGCTGTGGGACTCTGAGCCACACCACAAACATGTGCTTTTGCTCTGCGAGCCACCTGAAGGCTAACGTTTTAATTCTTGACTCGATTAAAATAAACATCACTTGCAGTTGTGCACGCAATGTTCTTTGAGCTGTCTTTTCCATGAAAAAAAGGGCACATACACTTACAATGACAATTCAAAAAAAAACATTTTGTTGAGGACCTTTTCTTGAGAACCTTCGATGATTAACAGATGTATAATCTTTGCGAAAGTGTATTCCTAGTGGATTGTGGCAGACAATGACTTTACACTCTTTTCTTTCCAACGTCTGCTGACAAACATATGAATCTTTTGATTGTCTTTTTGACATGGACCCAGATCCCCCACTCAACAGTTGGGCCGATTCCTCTGACCTGAAACGGCTTGTGTCTGGATCAGAGCCAAGAAAACTGAAGGACCGCATCAGAATTTTATAAACGGACCTCTGTGAAGCCTGGCACACACAGGCATGAACACTGTGGCCAAGACAGCTGGCACAGTGGTTCTGACAGGAGGGATGCGGACTCCCAATGGCACAGGTGAATCCAGCACACAGGCTGGCAGAGATTCATTATGGTTTCAGAGGATGCGCTATCTGTGCACACTTATGTTGCTTACATTTTCAAAGTGTTTCAGCACTCTCACTGATGTTTAGTGGATGCCCTATCCATTTGCACTCACATTGCTTGCGTTTTCAAAATGTTTACACAGTCTCACTCATCAGCGACAACATTCCCCGTCTCTTTTCCTTTTCTCATTCCAACACTCAGCATACATTTCATCTCACCAGAAGAATATCTCAAACCAGATAAGAGACTGACATCTGAACCTTAGCCTGGTGAAGAATGAGACCCTCCTCTTTTTCCCAAATCCTCCCCACTCCAAATATTTGTCTGTCACTCTGCATACCCCAGGTAAACCCCACTCCAAACACCTGTCTGTCACTCTACATGCCAACCCAAGATGTTGAACTCTCTTTCTTTTCCCTCACAGGATGGGTGAATTTACAAGCTCTGCAGGATTTCCCCCTTCCTTACCACTTGTTTAACTCAGCTCCCAGCCCTGGCTCTGATCCGCTCATGGCTGGAATGCCGGAGGCTGCTGTCCTGGCCTGTGCTGTCAGGCCTCGCAGCTAATTCAGAATGCAGCTTCTAAGTGTGACTTTATAAGATTCTGAAATGTCCTTACTTCATCACCCACCACTACATTTCACTAGCTGTCTGTCAAAGCTCAAATCCTCCTTCTAGCCTGAAAACAAAGGATTGCTATAAAGACCACATAAAGTAAAGGTTTCGTTTTTTTTTTACCCTGCTTCATATATTCAATTCAGTTCTTCAAATAAGTGGAGTGGTAGTAAAGAGGATAAAAAAACAACATATTCCTACATTACAGCCCAACAGATGCAGCAATGCTATGTAATTGAGTTGAGATAAATTCCTTCCATATTGAAGAAATTTTGCAATGATGGGTGGACAGTGTATTCAGAGTTGGCTGCAACTTCCACAGGAAATTCCATAGTTGAGGGGGTAGAAATTACCTTAGGATTCAAAACTGTCATAACTATACAGTATGAGAAGATATAAGACCAAGGAAAAAAAGATGTCTGAGCTGGGATTTGGGACAGATAAAAATCAAAGAGCTCATTTTGTTTCACTGTGAGGGGAAAGAAGAGCAAACTGGGATCACTGACATACAGTATTAACAAATAAAGAAAAACATTGTCATATGAAATACATTAATTTGGGACACATGACAATTTAAGTGATGAGGCATGAACTGCTTTTTGATACAGGCCAAGATCTTGGGGCAGATTTTTAAGTATCTTCTCAAACAATAAATCGCCTCTCATATTGTATTAAACCTTTTTTTTTTTTTTTTTGCAAAAACTTAAAAACAACACATTTAGACCTTTCTTACATCCCAATATTAATGTATAACTTTCACAGAGGACTTCACACCGGAACACCATAAGTGGAAAAGGACCATAATCGACTTTGTTCTAGAGGTGGACATTCCAAATTCAATAGGTGTCCAGCTGACCTGAGGATGATGTGGAGTTAATCGCTGTGATTGATTGGGAAATGGTAAATCAGGAGAATGATAGGTAATGACTGTTACAGGCATAATGTTCACCAGTTTTCTGTATGTAAAAAATATCTCCATGAACATGGCAGGTGTTACACAGCTTTGCTCACCTGTGTTACCTTTGCTACCTGTGGCTGACAACAGTTACCCCTCGCTGACAGAGAGAGCCTGAGAGTACAGCCTGGAGCTCAACATTCACAGAGTGTGCTGCGTTTATTCCCTACAGCGGATTACAGGATTGGCTGAGTACGGCCAGAGATTTGGAAAGAGTGAGAGGGTGGGAATGTGGTTTGCGTTTTGAGTCCATGCCAACCGAGCAAACGCACGGAGAAAGACATGGCTCGGCAGACAGGAAACCTGCTACAGCTGAGCAGCTGTTCAGACCCATTCTGAGGATTGATGGCTGTTGAGGTCTGTCGGGACGCTCAAGTACCTTTGCTCACAGTGTCAACAGTCAAGAGGATGGTCAAGAACACCCAGCCTCGTAATCTGACATAGCTCAGTGGACAGTGGCCAGGGGTCTGTCTCAAGAAGAGGATGTGTGCGTGTGTGTGTGTGTGTGTGTGTGTGTGTGTGTGTGTGTGTGTGTGTGTGTGTGTGTGTGTGTGTGTGTGTGTGTGTGTGTGTGTGTGTGTGTGCATGCGTGTGTCGATCCATTGTGAGCATTAAAGACCCTGTATGTGGATGTATGTGTGTGCATATTTGAGGTTCTATTTTGTGGGGGGAAATCATATATGGAGGATCCATGGCATGGGTTCTACTAATACTGTAACGGTTTCATGACACCACAAATGGGTGGTACCACCATATGCAAGCAGTACCTGACTGAATCGAACCAATCAATGTTTTTTTTGCTGGGAAGAGCCAAAGCTTTCCAGTGGTTTGCAGAAGTGAATATTTGACAGCTTGTCATAACTCCACCCATTAGAGGGTTCATGAAACGTCATTCTATCATCAACAAAGGACTCTGCTTACTTTAGGAAGTGAAAGAAATAAGGCATTTGAAACAGATGAAAATTATATTTATGACTTTGAACCAGTGATCCCAGCAGTCAGTCTGTTTGCAGAAGCCAGGAGCTCAAGGGGGAAGCTGTCCAGGACTCATGTTCAACAGCTCCAGTCTTGCTCTCACACTTGGCAATTTGTCTGATCCTTAACCACCAATAAGGGACGCAGTCTAGAGTATCACAGTAAGCTCTATTAGCTGCACTCTGAGAGTCAAAGTGATACTTTTATAACCTTAAAATGATGGGACTATGCTTAGTTTTTTTGCTTGAGTTGCCAAAGGTCAAGAGAGTACACGTGCATTTCTTCATCTGCGCAGTGCACACGGACAACAGTGCTGGCAGGAAGCTTAAAAAACCCACTGTATACCCGTGTTTCCTGGCAGCTTTGCCCCAAGCTTTGCACAGTCTCCCTCATCAAAAAAAAAAAAAAACTGCTGTAGTGATTCCCTAGCAAACAGGATGACTCAAGGGATAGGATGGCAATTTCAAAAACCCAGACACTTAGATCTTCAGTTATCTCCAGGCACTTGTCCAGAAGCGGCAGTTACAATTACCGTAGCAGCCATCACCACACCAGGGATGTGGCAACTTAGACATTGGTTAGATTCTTCCTCCCAAATGTGAGCGGGCTTATCGCTCTGAATTTCATTGCCTCAATGCCTGCTGGTTTTCTGTGTCAGCTCCTAAATGATTAATTGAAATCACAGACTGGCTGAAGGTTCCATACACCTGGCATCCAAACATCTGTAATGATTCCTGATTTTAAGGAAACCACAAAACCCTGAAGACCTGAGTTTCACGCTCCGGTTCTACAATCTTGAAACATAAAAATGCTAGTCTCTTTGCCAAGAAACAGGGTGCACACATTGTATGACACAGCGTCTCATGGACTTATTTACTTAAAAACTGGTCAGTTTGTTGATTCCAAAGGGTTTTACTAAATGAGTTATGACCACATAAAGAGCAATGAGGTTTTCTATCGTAAACAAAGCTTCTTTTGAGATTCTGGACACCGCAAAGGACTGTAAACTGATAATGAGTGACCCACAAACCACATAAACACTCGCAAGGATGAGCGATGGCTTGAAAACACATGTACCCCTTCCCCACCCTCTTTCCTGTCCAGGCTAGGCGTACATTCAGATAGGCTTACATTCTGCGTGTTTCAGGTGATGGCAGTGGACCAGGTTTCTCTCGGATAGAAGGGGCAGATGAAAAATGCCTCAGAATGAATCACTTAAAGTGTCGTTGCCCCCTCTCTGTGGGCTGTTTGTAATGAGTGCAACAATTCTCTGCTGACCATCTGGAAGTTAAACGCAGCCAAAGGCATGCTGTTGTGAAAGTGAAGGAGACAGGCATGTCCCTCTCGCTTTCTCTGCTCCTCTCTAATCTGTCTCCTCCGCTCTGCCTCTCTCTCTCTTGCGCTCTGCGTGTGTATGTGTGCAATGGATCGTGCGTACAGTCAAAGTACTCAGCTTGAGCATGTTTGCAAACCACCAACACAATTCCCAAAGGGGGGTAGTAAGATTTAGGAGAGGACTTTTGTCAGAGGGTAGTCCTCTCCAGTTTAACAGGCTTTAGAAAAGTAGGTCGTGGATTAAATGAAAATAACTTTAGATCAAATATTACTATAATATCTTGCATGTGATATTTTAAAGGCATGTAGCACAGTTCTCTGAAAAAATGAGCATGAATTGACTTTTACAGTTAACATTTAGCATGGTCTATTCAATGGAGGAATTATGTAGACATATGATAAAATCATTGTGTTTTGGCCACTTGGGAATGATATTTTTGGATGCTCTTGCACATAACCAGTGCCGCACATTTCTAAATATATTGATTGTTCAGTAAAACACAGTCCCTGTTTTAAAATTAGTACTAGAATATTCCTTGATGCTCCTGTATGATTTGTGTTACTGTATCCTGAAAACTCAGTGTTAAAGCAGTAGACCCTGAGACTGAGAAAACATCCAGTGTTCAAATTTGTGAAAATCAGCCTTTTGGAACTAGAGATTTTCTTACCCTTAAACCAAACATGTTGATAGAGTATGACAAGGTGTTTATTTGTTGCCCATTTTAAATAACAGAATAATCTTTTTAAGGAGAGTGAAATCCTAAATCTTAAGGGGCAAGCATCTGTTCAATGGGTTGGGGTACCAACAAACTTACGCTTACCATGAATACAAGACTTTGCCATGCAACCACAGAAAAGTCTATTTTTGCACTGGTGTGGACACCAGGTAATCTTCATTTCTGGCCTTGGCTTTTTGCAATCAAATCAATCCCTGCAGATGTATGAGGGTGGGTTTTGTTGGGTTCAGTGGTCTGTCATTATGATGCAGCAACTCTGTTTGGAATTGTTCAGAGGTACTGTTGTAAATGATAAAAGTTTACAAGCAGAACAAGTTTCACAGAAGTTTGGCAGAGTTGCACTGCAATGAAATGAGAAGCTAAGACATGCTTGTGTTTGAAATGTGACAAATGAGGCTAGTTTGCTGTCATTGTCTATATACCTTCAGAAAATTTGCATTGTTTTGCTGTATTGAAGAGTCTGTTTACTATAATGCCATCTACCCATATGGAGAAAAGTCAGTCATGCTAAAGAAATATGAGCTCTGTACCTGATACCTGGAACATCTTTCAGAAGTAAATATTGAAATTATTTTTCAGAAATAAGCGATATCAAAATAAATCAAAAGAACATATTTAATTTGAAAGCTTTTATTGACTAGCATCACTTTGTAGAGTTACACCATTTAAACTTGTGTGTTTATGATATAGTAATTCAGTGCCTGTACTGCAGGATCAAAAGAATATCATGGGTGAGTAATGTACATTATATTATGGCATTCTCCAGACACATGGCTGACTTTCAAAAAATAAATAAATACATTTCTCAATGGCAATTTCAAAGGAGGGACCAGTTCACATGTATAGACATTTTTAAAACTAATTCTTTTGGTGTCAGGGTTTTGTTATGATTAGATGACCTCACCTGCTATTTATTTACATTGTAAAGATGCTTCCAAAGAATTATTTGCTTCTTCTTGGTTCTAGTCTGGCAGTTGTCAAGGGTTAATTTGTCAAAAGAGAACTATTTTATATTGGTTTTAATTATATATAAATATATATGAAACATTTCCAACAGAACATTTTTTCAGATTTGCAACAGAACATGCATACTTTTCCATGTACAGTTAAAATTTCATAAATCACAAAACTAGCATGTTTTGCAATCGTGTGGTATGAGCACATATCTGTGTATATTCACAGTTGATAAGACCAGAGAGCTAAGGGAATCTGGTGCAGTAATAGTCAT
Source organism: Albula goreensis (assembly GCA_022829145.1). Lineage (NCBI taxonomy): Eukaryota > Metazoa > Chordata > Actinopteri > Albuliformes > Albulidae > Albula > Albula goreensis. The sequence continues at coordinate 32,427,457 of CM040746.1, read as the reverse complement.
AAAGAGACATGCTGATTGAGTTTAAGATGGCTGTAAAGTATTACAAGCGGCCCAAAAAAATTTTTTCCCCTGGGTCTGGTGTCTGTCACCATGGTGATTCTCATTATTGTGGTGTGCCATACTTACTATCCATTATCACTCTCTAAGTGACAATGGATATTAAGTGGATGGTTGTTTTTTTTTTCTATCTTGGAAGCAAGTTGTGGGAGTGTCCATTATTTAAGGTTTGGCCACTACATCCTTTGGTTCAAATAACCATCACAATTTCTAATCAACCAACACTCGTTTTCTATCTTATTGATTGAGTTCACTGATGTATACATCTCCAAGCCTGCCCCTCCACCTTTCCCCAACAAAAAATTAAAAAATTTTGTCTACACGCCGTCTAACAGAATAGCTCCCCTACAATGCCAATAAATCAGTTTCACCACACTTATAATCACACTTCAGCCAACCCAGCAAGTTTTGGTACTTCTTTGTGTAAGTATGTAAGCTTGTGGTTATATAGCTGACTCTCAAGGGCCCCATAGTTTCAATGCAAGAAGAAACACTGACATCCTATCTGTATGTAAGTCCTCATAAATGCGACTTGGATGGAAAGTATTGTTTTTTAACAGTTTATTACACATTTCAGGCCCCGCTGCTCAGTGATCATGTAATAAATTCAATTCTGTCTCTTTTCTCACGTTCTCCATAACTCAAGCATTCCCTGTGATGTCGCTCCCCTACACGTCCTCGGTTCCCATGGCTTCATTCATGCGTGAAATAAGAGCAGTGGAGTGGGTTGCCACAGCTAGGTTGAAGCAGCTGCCAGTATCTCGTTTTATGAAACACACACACTGGCTTGAATGAAAACATTTAAAAAAATGGAAGAGAGGCTAAGCCGTCTTCTTTGTTTGCCCTGGTGGATCGGTTGATGTCAAGAATAAAGAAAAGTGGAAAATTATTTCCATATGTAACATTATACTATACAATTCATGAACAACAAGGCTATCACTTTTGGCTGATTTTTAGAATGTTTCAAAATGAGGATAGATTCATTATTGTGTATATCTCCAAGAAAAAACCTTTACATGGAAAATTGATTTGCATGGAGCATTGATTTACATATGCAGGGATGTTGTACTGCAGTTCCTAGCTGGAGCTCATGTGGATGTGATTTGTTGGCAGTCGGCCCGTGCATTGTGGTGTTGATGATCCCTGTTTGGAACGTTATTAGCTCAACTTTCTGAACTGGTGGGCCCTCCTCCAGGGCCAGGTTCCCAGCTCCATGTTTGTTTTTCTGCCTCTTCCCGGTTTGGCCTCAGTGGTTATTACGGTGGAAATCGCTTTGGGACGGAAATGTGAACAAACAATTTTTGGGGCTCTCTTTTTTGATATTTCAGATGAACGTGCATAACGTGTTCTCCCGCCTTTGCATCCAATAATAACTAACCAGTTAGTATAGAAAATAAAATATATATTCATGGCACAAACTGTGACATTTTCCCTCAGTTTTTAGTCAAAATATCACCTTTTTTTAAATGGTTAAGTAAAAAAGTTTTTCCTTCATTTAGGATAAATTAGAAATTTCAGGCCTGTGTTATTCATTTATTGGTTTAAAATATTTTCATAGTGTTTTGTTTCAAACATTAATTTATTTTGTTTGATACATATTTATCAAATATTGTCATTTTTAACTTTTCAGATCCATCATTTGACAAGCAACATTTTTACACAAACACAGCGATGCATTTCAAATTCCAAATGTCTACAAGAAATTTTCTAGAGGTTATGTGACTCTGCAAGTTAACTAAATCACAGTTACAAGCTGTTTTTGATACAAATTCAGGGAAATAATTACATTTGATTTTACTTGTAAAGTATAAATATTTCATCTCGATGTAGGAATGCCTTCCCCTGCACTGCCAATGAAGGAACACTGTCTACAGTTATTGCTTATCACATGTTGAGGGTATGATTTTAGGAAATACTTTTTAATTTGACAAAACTCACTTTTCTAATCATTACCAATTTGTAATATGCACCTATATGTTATTGAAAATATCTTACCGAATGTGCATTTAAATATTTATATTTATGTATAATTTTGGGATACCACATGTCAAATTTAGATGGAAATGCATATTTTGTATTTAAGGAGAGATAAAAAAAAAAAAGGATGGGGTAGAAATGCACTTTAAAATAAATGTATTCGGCTCATGGGGCATATATGGTACCCCATACAGCTGGAGGGCTAAAGAGATACTGGATTTTGATGTTACTCACTGCTTAATGACAGTTTAAAGAAGTTGATTACAAAGTTATCTAACCTACATGGTCTCTTGGGGCTGAACTGGCTTTGGAATTTCAGGGGAGAAGAAAACCAGAATACACTCATACCCCTGTGTTTACTGAAATTGAGGACCACAGAAAGGACATCTATCTCAACAGATATTCTCTGCAAAAAACTGATACCCAGTACCTTTTAGAAATATAAGGCCAGTTTTTGGATCTAAGCTGGGGTCTTCTTGGCTCATGTCTTTTGGGAAAGGTCATATTTCCTGCATAGCAATGTGTTTCATCTTAACTCTGTGACCCCACATATTGTTCTATAGTTTTGAGAATACTGTACTTTCAACTTACTCTTAAGTTACAGATTTTTTTCAACCCTGCTAAATACAGACCCTTACAATGGTGAGAGTGGGAAGGATGAGCAGGACAAATATAACATAAGATGAAAGTGAGGAGAGGGCACAGTGACTTTACTATGAATACTTCTTGTATGTTTTGGCTTGTGGGCAATGAGTTTGACTGCTGTCTTTGTATCGATGACACAATGGTACATTTTTTAAAGGAACAAACCAGCTCTGTACCATTGCAGATTAATTTGACTTCGGCCTGGATTCAGTCAACATTTGTCCTCAACAGGCCAACTTGATACAAAAATATACATTTTATTGTTTGTCCATCTTTCCGCTATCTGTCCATGACACAAACTCAATTTCAAGGAAGCCTAGATCTCATTCTGCGAATTGAGTGCGTTCCACACAAATGACATCGTTTGACATTTAGAAAATGTTGTTGTCCTTATTTCTATCTATTGAGCATGGACAGATAAAAGCAGTAAGGCAGGCAGCATAACCTAGCCAATCAGCAGTCACCTCAGATCAGTGAAATGACAAAGGAAGGAAGGGAGTATGCCCTTTAAGAGTACTCAGATAGGGCCTTGGTTCTCTGTCAGCCTTAGGGACCTAAAGACTCCATGAAAGTTGCATATGAAGTGAAAATGTAGAGGATCAACGCTTGGTCAGAGGATGGGGATCTGGGAAGGTGCTCTGTCACAACCTGACCCCTCTCTTATTGCCCCCAATTTGCCCCTCGCCCCCAGATACCAAGGCCTGCTGGTTTGCTTTGCGTCTCTGATACACTGCAGTGTCACGTTTGAGCTCAAGAAACCAACTCAAAGTGCTTTAAAAGTAGTGATGTTGTTATTGAGTGTGCAAATTGAATGGAAGATGCAACAATCGCTCTTAGGGGAAAAAAGAGAGACTTTGTTTTGTTATTAAGAGCATGACATTTCAGCTGCCCTGGCAGGTTGCTTGCTTCGCATCTCTCTAAGGAAGCGCATCCAGGGGCCTGGCTGTGCGGACGTGATTCGTCGTACCCTGGGAAACCGGACACCCGAGTTTGTGCTGACGTCAAGCGGGGGGCTCCGCTGCTACATACATCCCCTCCCTTGTTTGTCTAGGAGCTCTTGGAAGGGGCGCGAGGTGACTGGGACCTGACTGAAAAGAGTTTTGCTTTTGTTTTAGCGATAGTACGGGGGAGAAATCAAAGACTGAGCCAGGATAGGCGGCCACGTCCTGTCCAGTAAAGAGGAAGTTAGAAATTTGTGTCAAAAAACAAGGGAAAAAAAGGAGAAGGACACTGGAAGAGGAGGGGTGGAATTGATCAACAGGAAGACTTATTATATAAAAAAAAAATCTGAAAACTAGGAGCACATGATTGTATAGAATTCTTTGGCAGAATATCGTCATGTCAAGTGATGCCATGATTATTGGTATAATCATGCCAACAATCATAATCATAATCATGGGGGTATTTATCAAAGCTATATGCCAGATTGCTAAGATGTGAAGCATTATGAAAAATGTAACCATGAGCTGCGCATACTGATCGAGCATTACTTTAAGCTGCATTGCTTTAAGCAGTTTTACAGCTGACTGTTGTATAGTTTGTACTGTGAAGATAAACCAGAGACAGTACAAAAGGATGTTTGTAATTAAAATATGATCTGAACTTATATTTGAAGTTGGTGGTTTCATTTACATTTAGCCATTTGCATTTATCTACTGACCTGTGCAATTTTACATGACATTCCAATGTCATTTTTTATTTTTATTGCCGAAGCTTTTCAGAGAAATGTGCAATAGCCACTCTAAATTTGCATTCCAGCACATGGGAAAATGTTTGCAGAGCCTGGGCTTCATTAAGTTTTAGATAAAGTTCAAGTCATACCCAGCTGTGAGATGTATGACTAGTTCAAATTCCACTTTATCCTGACAAAACAGTTTGGAAACACTTGTCTTAGTGAGTGTTTTATGCAGAGTAACAAAGAAAAAAAAGGTTTTTAGCACTCCCAGGCTAAATTGACTTTGACACCCCATAGGGTCTGCTGTGGTGTTAGCATGTGTTGTGAAACTGAAGCAGTATGAAGTTAAGTCAGGTTAATTATTTTGCTCATTCTCAAGGCCCCCCCCACCATCACTATCCCTCCAAATCTCCCAACGGCCTATTTTCACACGTGCTTTCTGCGTCTGCAACATCACTGTGCACATGCTCCATCATCATTATCAGAATAGGGGTATTGGATTCAGTTCATGTCTTGGCTGTGCTTCTCTGCCAGGTCAGACCTAATGGGTTTGCATGGAGCCAGAGGACTTGAATCCTGGAAAACATGAGGTATAATTGAATAAATGAATAAACAAATAAATAAATAAATAAACAAAATACAAATATGCAGTTATTTATTTATTTGTTTGTCTTTGTATTTATTTGTCTAAAAAAGTAACCCTTGAACTCATTAAAATCAAAGTTTACGGAAATATTGATTGGATCCATGTCTTCAGCCTTGAATTTAAGATTGTTTTTAATATTTAATTTCACATTTGCTTTCAGTGTGCATAGCAAGGACTAACAGACTGTATGTCCTATATGACTTATGACAGCATTGTCCATTTAAAATAGATCCTATTTTCACTATTAAAAAATGCTGAATTTGAGTAACTGATTGCAGGAAGAATAATATGTTTTTATGGATGAAATATATGAAACAAGAGCATTTTAATACAGATTAGATCTGGTCTGTGCAGAATATATGTTTAGACATATATTTTTGTTGGAGGGGTACTTTAAGTATAAGCCTTGTATATAATGACATTCAGTTTTTAAAATGAAATTAATCTTCTCCATTCCAGTGTCCTTTCATATTACATTATTCAAATGTACTTACACTGGAAACAGTAAGACCTTTTTATCATTTCATTTTTCTTAAAAACCATTAGATTTCACATAATGTAGCTAATGCAAAACACACTGTGCTGACAGACTATGATGTGTGACAAAATGAAAATCCTATCCAAATACATGGTCTTCCAAAGCTTCCAAACTCACTGTAAAGAATGCGTTTTGGACAAAAAGGCTGCGATCCCTTTTCCTGAAATGACGGTTCTGCATGTGTGTTTGTGTTTGTTTACTCCAGCCCATTAGGCGGTAATGACATAATGTTACAGTACATCCTGCATATTTTTGGTTTCGGGAAGAAAACAAGCCCACAGGCAAAGAGCCCTGGCAATGGAGGTGCGGTGTCACTCGTCACTCAGAGGAGCAGAGAAAGGGCGTCTGCAGTCTGTCTACTGGAGGTGTGAAGACCCTTGAGGAAGCAAAATCCAGCCTGGTTGCTTGCCTGACAGGGGCAGCCCAGGGAGTGTGAGTGTGTGGGTGTGGGGTGTGAGCGTTTGGCAGGGGTGATCTACGGGTCCTCATCTGTCGCAGCCACACACAGCTAATTTCTGTAGGCGCGGAGGAATTAGTCAGAGGAGCTCGCTCTGCTTAGCTGGTCCCTCGACTCCAGGCTGCAGAATTAGGGGGGAAAAATGAACGGCCTGACTCTGACTTGCCAAGGTTGCCAGGAGCAAATTTTCTCCTAATTCATGTCAGCTACATTGAACATTTCCTGCTGAACCCGTAAAAGCTCGGGAGCGTGTAATCACGAAACAGTGCGTCCTTCAGAGCACCGGGAAGTGGGGGAAAGTCAGGGAAAATGAGATGATTTATTTCATCTGCAAAGGCGAGCTGTCACTCTCTGATGTTGCCTGTCTTTGGCGTCACTCTCTCACCCTTTTTCTCTGTGAATATTCATGTTTGGTGCCATCGTCTCCCTGGGTTGTCTGGACACTGCGTAGGCTTGGTCATCCTGTTCACCTTTCCCAAGATATTGTGATGTCCATTTTTGCTGTCAAACTATCAGTTGTACAGAACTGCAGCTGTGCGTGGTGCTGTATGTTTGTGTGTGTGCCTGAACGTGTTTGTGTGTGAGTATGTGTGCTTGAACATGTCCGCGTGTGAGTATGTGTGTGCCTGACAGGTTTTTGTGTGAGTATGTATGTGCCTGTACGTGTTTGTGTGTGAGTATGTGTGTGCCTGAGCATGTTTGTGTGTGAATATGTGTGTGCCTGACAGGTTTTTGTGAGAGTATGTGTGTGCCTGACAGGTTTTTGTGAGAGTATGTGTGTGCCTGAACGTGTTTGTGTGTGAGTATGTGTGTGCCTGACAGGTTTTTGTGTGAGTATGTGTGTGCCTGACAGGTTTTTGTGTGAGTATGTGTGTGCCTGAACATGTTTGTGTGTGAGTATGTGTATGCCTGAACGTGTTTTTGTGTGGGTATGTGTGTGCCTGTACGTGTTTGTGTGTGAGCATGTGTGCATGCCCTTTGATATCTACACTGAATGTGGAATTAATTTTGACCCTATGTGGTCTGATGCTATCTGCGGCTTCATTGATTTAATTAGTCAATTACAGGCACTGTAATTCATATCCTGGTACACATGACGCTGTCCAGATAGCAACTCTTTCAGAGATTTCAGACTTAACGTCAGACAACATCCTCCCAAATTATTTAATCTGCCCTTTCGTCTGCCTGATTAGCAGTTGCCAAGTGCCTCATTACCCATGATAGTTTTATCTTCCTTTAACTTTGTATGCATGTGTATGCTTGTGTTCATTTATGATTAGTGCATTAGAATATTTTGCAACAGTGTACATTTTACATATTGGGAATCTGTAGTAATCTGTAATGTTTAAGGAAATTTTTGATTCCAGTACTAAATGCCTAGAGCAGGAAGTAAAAAAAAAAATAGACTTCATAGCCACCCCTGGCTCATATAGGGACCATATGGAACCAGGACCAAGAGGAGGAGATGATAAGACAATCCAAGAAAGAATCTGGAACACGGAGATTACATATGATAAATGACGTGAAAGAGCAACACATGCTTGCCTTGAGGACATGAATAAATAAATAAATCAGAAAATACGAAAGCTCAAGATTGGATTTTGCTGCTGAGCCAACCTGATAGCACGTTTTCCAGACTGATTTGTGAACAGACATTGGCGGGAAAAAAAAGGAATAACACATCTGTGGGACCCAGCTGTGGCTGGTTTTATGAGTTCTTTAAGAGAAACTGCACTACAGTATGGATAAGCTGATTGAACTATGAATCATCATTATGGAACGACCAAGAAAGGAGGTGTGTCCACTTTCTGGATCCACCATACTGCAGGACTCTTCCAGGGATGACTGGAAATGAGAGAACACCTGCTGATGCTGCTCAGCGCTTACGTGATGGACCTGTAATTCCCTCTGCCGTTGCAGGTTTTACACGGGCTGGTGGCAGTGCATTCACAACCGGCATCTTTGCTGCACCACGCTTCAGAACCTCGTTGGGTACCACCAGATTTTGGTGGAGCTTGATATGTTCGTCCACAATATTACAGTTTAAACAGCCTGGATATTGTGGATGCTATTTAGCAATGTGGACTGATCTTAAGGTTAATAAAAAAAACTCTGATCTATATGTCAATGCAGTCATGACCAGCTGATGTTAAAAATAAGCAAATGAGAAATGATCAAATTAGCTAATAAAAACCTGCATTGAGTGAATCCCATCCCGTGCCTGCTCCTCTTTGTGCCGATAACATGCTGCGGTCTTGATGAAACGCAGTCTGTGTCGGTGGGATTATGGCTGGTTGATTCGGTCTTATTGGATTTCTTTCGGGTGTAGCCATTGACGAGGCGTGACAAATCGTTGGTCTGTTTTGTGGTGTTCTTTATATGTTTAAGGAGCATTGAGATGTTTTTTTGTGGGATGTTCATGACCCAATGGAATGGAGAGATAGGATCTATCCTGGCTTGGGGTCATGTCCTCTCGCGCATTCTGCAGAATGCCTGCCTTTCCCTGCACATCAGAGGACAAGATCTTTGACGTTGTTTCCTGAGCTTAAAAAACTCCTGTAGAGGTCAGTCTAGTGTTTTTCTTTTTTTTTTTTTTGAACCTCATGACATGGCCGATTCACCTCTGAGTATTCATCATTCTGACCCATATTCCGAGTATGCATTCTGTCCTGTTTTTCCTGCAGCGGGCACGTGCGATGGAAATCCAATCAGTGATATCTAGAACTTTTTTTAAGTCTTATTTTTATGCCAAGGTTTTCTGTGTGCATTGTTTATGTTGTTGTTGCTTTACTTCAAATCCCATATGTCTTGTATCTGACCTCCATCTTTCATTTGTAATTCTAATTCATTCATTTTTTTACAGCAAGTACCTCAGTCAGGGTGGCGGTGTAATAACCTTCTTAGGATGCTGGACTTGTACCGGAGTTTGTGGAATTATTTCACAGCCATTGCATCCCTGGCCAATGTTCTTGCCCTGTACTGTTTTAGCAAGTATTTAGCTTTATAAATGGGTCGTGTGAAAAAATGTGAGCACATGCTAAATGTTTAAATGTGAATTGTCATGTCATTGAGAGGAACACAATATTAATTCTGTTCTATGTGCTGGGAGGTGGTTAAATTCAAACTCCAACATTCAGGATCGTGCACACAAATGTTTCTCCAACAGCTAAATGGCTCATTATTAACTGCAAAGTGAGATTAAAATGAATCATTTCTGAGCTTCTTCAGGTGTTTGGCTGGAATGTGGAATGGTCTCATCCTGGGATAAAGACATATACCTATAAAATCTGGATATCTGATTCCAGGACTGCTTGATAGGAAAGCATTCTGTTAAGTTAAATCTTGATTTCAAGCAGAAATCAGACAGGGTTTGAAAAAAAGCCATGGAATTGAGGGCATGAGTCAAATAAGTGAATCAGGTCAGAAAATGTATAACTACGCCACACCAAGGTTGGTGTTCAGTCAATGCTTGTCTCCAAGTTTTGCATACAATTGAGAGTTATGCTCTTCTCTAACAGTTCGTTGAGTTGACTGTTGTAATTGCTAAACCAGCCAAACTTTGTTGGTGAAGATGAAATTGAACACGTGAGCCAAGATTAAGGACAAATATTGACCGAATCAGGGCCATAGTTCTTAAGTTAGAGAAAACTTGAAATCAGTTTTAAAGGTGACTGGGAGCCAGTGTAGCTGCTGTAAAATAGTGGAAATACAATCATTTCATACTCTTGGAGACCAAGAGCTGAATTTTCATTGAGCTATAACTGCATCATAAAAACTATTTAGACACGCCATGGAAGAGAAAAATGAAAAGAAAAAATGTGGGAAAACAAGCACCGATGAGAGTTGACTACAATTATGAGACTGTAAAAGCAAAAGTCATTGGCAAATGACTGGACCTCGAAAATAATCTCTTTTAAGTGACCACATGACTCGATTACTGTGTTTTCCCAGAATTGAGTGCGTTCATGATTGAAACTGAATGCCGAGGAGATGGCAGAGAAGAGCTCTTTGTTCGTAAGGCTTTACGAGGAGTTTTCCTCACATCCCCGTGTAGAACATTGCCATCCCAGGAAACGAGGGAGGAGGGAGGAGAGAGGAGGGTGGAGGTGCTGAAAGCAATCTGGTCTGGGGCTGGGTGAATGAGGATGGCATCATAACACCAGAACTGGGTGTAGCTACATTTGACTCAGTCATTGACATGTTTCAACCAATAAAAAGGTTGCGATCTTAACAGCAAAAAACAATTGGTTCAAATTACTGAGTTTACTGGTAGCATATGGCAGCTCTATGAGTTTTTGGTGTCACAGTACATGAATGTTTGCTTGGCTTTCCGAGTGCCAGAGCAGCTACTGCCACTGACAGAACTTCTCCCGAAACATTTGCTGTGAAATATTTCCTGCCCTCATGGAAAGGTTGAAAAGTCAGCAGTCTCACCCTTTGGAATTAGTGAAAAGGAATCAGCCCCCCTAGTGTATGAAAATCACATTCCACAGAGTGGGGAAGTCTCCCAAGTGAAGGGAAAAAATAAAACCTTGTTCAGCCTTTACCCATTTAGGCACACTGTGCATAGCAGCTTGTCATTAAGACCATTTGAACAGGGATGTGCATAATGGGAACAGGCAATGCTGACCATACTGGCTTGGCATTTATCTACTGTCTATAGAACATCTAGCACTGCATAAAGAATGAAATACTCCAAGGATCTGAGTCTCTACTCAGCCTGTCCACTCTCTATGCCAATTTTCAAAACTAACACTTTCTGACATCAGTTTGGAATTCATCTAAATTCAGTTAGGAATTTAGGGATTTTGGTTCACCTCATTGAGCCCTTTTTTGAATGGGAAAGCCTTCATAAACCAACTCTTGGTTTCCTTTTATTTAAATCTACAGATGCCGTAGAAGCAGACGAGCTTAAAGCAAAACCTTTCGCTGTTCTTGAGGGCAGTGTAAATATTGAATCCAAACATCAGTGCTGGCACACCATAGTCTTGCTGGGATGGGAAGGCTTATTCCCAGTAGGCGGGCCTCAAACAAGCAGATCGCCACCTTCTGGTCTCACACATCAAACCTCCGCAGGAGTATTTGGTATGCAAACAAAGCATCCCCTCACAGCTTGAGAATGTAATAATAAACAGTGCCTGTATCCCTAGCTTTTTGACTTGTTTCACTGAAGATCTCTTTTACAGATGCAAGCCAAGGGACATCGTTCACCCTGGTGAATGTTTTTTTAAGAGACTGTCAGCATGGAGACCCTGCCCAGTTCTGGTGTGAATGTCCATCTCCCAGCAAACATCTGCCTCTTCCAAGAAGCGTATCTCTTGCTGGCTGTACTTTAAGATTGACCAGAGAGACTGTAAATCAAGACCAAGGTTTTTCGGTGGTTAAAAAGTCAGATTCTTATCTCACAGAGGAAAACACTGGGAATAAAATGTAGAATGTTTTGATGTAGTTTTGTGAGTGTATTGCAACACTGCGTGAGTATGTTACTGTGTAATTGCTGGGGTGGAAATGACACAGTGCAGTTGGTTTGGGATAGTCATGTGTGTGCTGCCTTTCTGGTTGCAGCTACAGTCAGTAGTAGGAGTTACCAAGCTGTGAGACAAAGTGACACTCAGAATCAAACACTGTCTCACACAAATACACAGACACACACACCAAGCATAAACATGCATGTTTGCAACTGTACACACCTTCACAGATAAATATGTATTGTTCACAGATCCCACACATCTTAAACATATTGATATCACTAAAGCACACATCCACTGCCTTACAGAATTACATGTATAGTGAATATTAGGACATTTAACGCATGTAAAAGGGGGTAGGCCCTGGAAGTGACAAACCCAAAACATGTGATTCCCATTGGGATGGTTACGTTTTTAGTTACCTACTTACACGGAAAGTGTTGTCATAGAGTGTACCATCTCTCATCCCTCACCATATTCCCATGCATCCTTTTTCAGCTGTGCTCCTTTACAGAACATCCTTGCCTTAGTTTTTTTCTCTGAGTCTCCACTGCAAGTCCAAGACTGCATTCAAACCATCAGGTGAAGAAACTTCCCTTCTTGATGTCTAAAGTGAGGTTGGAGTTACAGACTAGCAGCCAAAGCAAGGACTGCTGTGGACCCCACCAAAATGTCAGTATCATCCAAACTTCCATGTGTGGTTTTTGTTTCTTTTTTTGGTGCAACATCATACATATAACTCAGTATACATCTCTGCATTGGGATTTGTTGTTCAGAATGAGATGCTTCAACTTTTTTTTTTTTTTTTTGTATTGGTAGGATCCCACAGTGTTTGCTTAGCATGAGGCCGTTCTTCCCTTCCCCACTGTGAGATGACACAACCAATTATGCCTCACGCTGTGGGACTCCATACCAGGCCTGTATGAGCTGTTGCCCTGAACCAGCGCTGTAGGAGGAGGAACCACTCTGCTGTCCCATATTGCTCTGTGGTTTGTTCAGAGCTGAGCCCCAAACCCTTGCCAGCATCTCTCACATAGAGACCCCTAGGCTTACTCAGTTTGTCTCTTCCCTTCTGCTTCTCTTCCCATGCAACTTTATATGTTTTCCCCAAACAGCACCCATCTGCATCCCATTAAAGTTCCCAGTCCCTACCTGCCAGTAACGATTTCATGCTGATTTGAAAAATGATTGAGAAATATCATCTGCCATTTTTATTTTGATTGAAGTAAGTACAATCAGCTTGTTTTTTTTTTGTTTGTTTGCATTTTTTTACTACTTATTAAGAGATAGCCATGGTGATGATGACCTGATGTGACGATTAGGCGGTATTCTGAGCCTGCGAGATATTGAATCCCATTGTATGGTGGTGTGGCTCACTGTCACTTGAAATTGATAGAGACATTTTCTATATGTGCTTGCGCAGAAAAACTAAATGAATTTCACATGTGAAAGATCCAGAAAAAACATCCACATGGTTATGTGTAAATACCACTGAAATAAATGTGGCAGCAGCAGCAGCCATGGAGGGGCTCAGGATAGCCCCACTGTTGTCACAGCTGCTAAGCTGCCGCCACTTTTCAAACCGCCATTACAGTGGCCCGCTAGTGGATATTTGCGTAGTGGTGGTCAAGATGAGGTCCAGCTGTTGATTAACACCAATCACTTGTCAACATAAGGCAAAACAGTGGGTGAATAGTGCTGTAGCTGCCTGACTGCTGTAATGCCAAACTGCAGAGAGTTGACGGATCAACAGTCTTGCTGATGACGGGCCACTACTAAGCCACTGGGTAATTCCCAGCAGGGACACAAGCGGAAGAGTGTGGTATATATCTGAGTCATATGCGGTATGTCCAAATCATAAAAAAACTTGAAGAATTCTTGCAATTCTTGTCATATTCCCTTAAAGGCCCTGTTGACTCATTGTGATGTTTTCAGCAATATATCTCATCCTACACTTTTTATAAGTGATTTTGTGCAATGATCCAAGTCAAACAACTGACATCAGTGGATATATGAGTATCCCAGCCATAAGTCAGCTTTCTGACTTACTCATAAAAGTATTTCCCACATACCATGACATATGTTATTGCATATATTCCAGATGTGACAGAGCAAACATCCTGTTTGTAAATTTACTTTAGCAAATATGGGGGATGAACTTTTCCAACTAGCTCTATGAACTCCTATGTCACCACGCTAGAGTGAGCCTATAAGAGTCAAACTGCTCTGCCCTAAGAGAGGAATATCAAAGGCTGTGTCTTGTTTGTTTGTTTGTTTGTTTGTTTGTTTGTCTGCGCTTGCTTGAACGATTCATTCCTGCATGGCCCTGACATTCTGCTGGGCTGAGCCAGTGGTCAACCTCAGTGTCACCACAACACACATTGAATCACTTTTCATCCATTTAGGCAATGGTTGTTCCTGTTCAGAACTACTTAGTACATACGGTAAGGACATTCAGAAGGTTTATAAGACCCGCGGTATCCATTAAATAACATTCTTAGAGTCAGAGTGACATTACCTCGGTAGACTCTCAATGAGACTTCTGTAGACGTATGGATACCCAAGAGCTGGTCAACAGAAGTCTCATTGAGAGTGTTCTGACGTACAATATATCAAAGTAGTATGGTATTCTTGGGGCTAAGAATAGGTTTAAACTGTCTAGGATTGTGAATATGGCAGGGAAAATTATATGTAAACTACAGAGACAGCTTAATGAGATATATCTCTACTATGCAGGCAAGCTTGACTATGCTTGACAAGCTCCCCTCTGGAAGCTGTTATAGGGTACCCCAGGTAACAAAAAACCTTTTTAAAAAATTCTTTTATCCCCCATGCAATTTCTCTGATGAATTCCTAAATGAACTTAAGCCCTAATGTGATGAATTGTCACATGCACTTTGATAACTGGTTTATTTGAAGCTCTTACAGTGTTTATAATGTGTATGTTGTGAGTGTGAATCCTGTGTTATGTGTTTTGATATGTGTATTTTTATACTCTGTGTAACCTGGTAAAGCCAAAGACTGTCTGTCTGTCTGTCTGTCTGTCTGTCTGTCTGTCTGTCTGTCTGTCTAATCTATTTAGAGTAGCCAACACACTGTTTCCATACTCAGCTCTCAGTGTTATGGAGGTGCTAACATCACTAACAAGCTTAATTGCACATAACAACAACAAAATGCACATCCTGAGCGATTTTACTTTACTCTTCCAGGACCGCATAATATACTGTGATTAATTGGCTCTGGGAGTGATAATGGGGGTATGGAGAATTGAGAATGTGCTTAATGGGAATTGAAGGAGCTCCAGACTTAGTTCAGGTGCATCAGTCCAACGAAAAACAGACAAAAATCCCATAACAAAGCAGAAGGCTGTTTGGGTGCAGATGTTTCATCACTCACTCTGGGTCTCATTCATTATGGCCTCAGATGACTCCACCGTGTCACTCTCATGCTTGGCAACAAGTACTTTTCAATGCTAAAGCAAAACTTTTTGGCGATCTCAACACTCTTAGATGCTGGAAAATTTGTATTTTTTGGAGTAGTAAACTCTTGTCTGGAGTGAGTTTCACACCTTTACTGAAATAATTGATGAGGACTTTGAGGGCAGTGCCTCTTAGTCGCTTTGGGATAAACCATTTGTTTGTTTGCTTGTTAAAGACAACTTTCAGGAATGCCTCTCAACACATCGACACTCACATCAGGCTGAAGTGAGTGTCTCATCAGTCTTCAGGATAAGCCTCATCTATTAAATTTTATCGCCCTGAAGAGCCCTTCGCTAGTAAAGATAAAAGAAGGAGAATTGCCTCAATTATCAATATGGTTAGTGACAACCAGAAGTTCAAGGCATTAGAATTGTTGATGTGTTACTCCTTGATTTGAAAGCAAACATGTTGTGAATGTAACATCGGGGGGGCATTCTCCTTGTGCTGATGGCACATATCCCATCATGCCTTTCAAAAAGCCAAAAGTCCAGCCCTTTAGAAAGTAGCCACAAGGAAAAATGAGAGTCACTTTTTTCACTTTTACTCCTCTTCCCCATCTCACCAAAGGCAGTGTGATCCTCAGTTTATGCATTTGGAAGAGGCCTTGCAGTGCAGATAAAATGAATAAATCAGATCAGATTCATACAATAAAAGATGTGGTACCTTCACTTTCTGAAGGCGTTTATTCATATACATTAACACTATGGAGGCAGAGCCCTTTCTCGAAGTGTGAAAAAGTGGTGACAATAAAACCAATTTCAGTTAAGTATTTTACCCTATGGGACATAGAACATAGAACAATTAAACCATGATACATGAATGATATCCTCAGCTAAGCATTTATTCCAATATCACAGCTGGTTGATTGATTGCACAGGCTGTCTAGAAACATAGTCTGTCCCATTTTTTACACTTTTCAAATGGAAAACAAATTTCCTAGGATGACGATTTGTGCATCATTCAATATGATGCTGTCACACACTTTTGCTCATAATCCAGCTTTCCCAACCGGACATCTGGTTCAAATTTCCTTCTTCTCGGCTCTCCGGATTTGGGGTCCCTGGAAACATAACCTTGTCGTTAACACACACAGATGGGGGGAAAGGAGGGGCTCATCTGTAGACAGGATATAGAAAACCATATAGAAAAAAAAATCAAATAAAATTCTGTTCTGCTGGAGTTTGAGTTCCTTGTTAAATGAAGGTGAGGCTTGGATCCCTGTCCACATGGCATGGAAGAAAAAGGTTTTGGGAAACATAGTGGGAAAACCACAGGTGATGATAAACCAGAAAGTGGGTTATGCATTCATTACAGATCAGGTGACACATGCTCAGATCTGTCTGGCAGCAGGAGGTCTGGGGTTTTTCTGCCTTCAGGATTTGAGAGGTAAGAGGAAACATCCCATTTGTTACACCCTATCATATTCACAAACATCTCTGTGCATTGGACTATGAATGAGTGAACCCAGCCTGGACCTTCTTAAAAACAACCAGGACAGGAGAAGGTTTCAGTGTGTTTGGTCCTTACAACTTCCTTCCTCTCAAACACAAAAAAGATAACGCTCAAAAACAAGGGCCCTCTGAAACAAAGCAGAGCCGTGAAAATGAATTGATTTTTCAATACCTGAGGCTTTGGAATTGCGGTCTCCTTCAAAACCTAGTCCCGACCTACTGAGATGGTGGGGGGAGGAGATGCTCCACTGGCTTGGTAGATGAGGGCAAACCTGGGTCCCCGAAATGGGCAGGGGGCCATGCCAACATCATGACTTGGAAATTCTGCAAAAGCCCCACACATGTGGTACAAGTGGCCATGCTCCCAGCGCCCCAACAATGAACCATTGTGCGAAAGGGGTTGCTTTGAGAGGGTCGAGAACACAGAGCCTTATGGAGAAGGCGGGCGATCTTGTGATGGGGGTGGGCCTACAGGGAACACACAATAGACACTTTGTGGGAAACGATCCCAACAAACATACCGGGTGAGGACCCTGCATGCAGCGATATCTAGTGATGGTGCCAAGAATGTTGCTTTGTTGCTTTTGTAAAGATCACGTTGTGTAATGGATATAAGGTTGGCCATGTCGCCCTTGGTAAGAGCCAAACACAGGGGTTATGTACTTATTTGAAACAATGAAAACTGAATTAAATATGTGTCTGAAATCTTTGGACACCTGAAGATCATTACCATCATCATAAGGCAAAAACATCCCAGCTTGCGGAGAGTCATGATGATATTAGTCTATAAAAATGCTGGTTTCCTATAATTAAAGTTAGCATGGCTGTAGGAAGAGATCAGAGTGATTTTGAAAGGGTGGAGATTATTGGAGCACATTTGGGGGAAGTTTCAAATGACCGCAAAAGCTCAACTTGCTGATGCCTTATGAGAAACAACATCTATGATGATGTCATCATGGAACTCTGAGGGAAAAGACATCATCGGCAAAATGCAACAGCAGCCGAGGACACATAGTCTGAGACTGTGACGTCCGTGCACTAAGTCAGTGTTCAAAGCAAATGGGCAGAAAAACCACAGATCATTTGACTGAGAATTTCAGCCTGGAGCTGGAACAGCCAGTTCTCAATGGTGGTGGCTCAGCTTCCTATTAAGTGATATTACACTGATGTTTTGATTGCAGTGATTTTTTTTTTTCTTTCAAAATATTTTGGATCTGATTGAGCATTCGTACATTATATTGCCATCTATGCAACTGATTTCCAAAACAAAACGAACTCAGAGGTGTTGTGTAAAGGGTTAAAAAATGGACCCAATATGTGACAGATGTAAGACTGCTCCAGCCTCTCTTTTCCTGGTTTTGATCATGCCCTCGTTCAGCAGCATTCTGGACTTCAGCCTTTGGCTCTGAAACAAAACAAGGAAATGCCGTATTGAGCCTTCTCTGCTCCTAGCATTTGCTGGAACAGGCCCAAAGGGTTTAAACCTGCCCAAGCCACAGCTGGACTCTCTGGCCTTTGCTTAATTAGAAAGGAGCTTCCTCTCCCTCTCAAACCCATTGGACAAGAGACACAAGGCATCATCTTAAATTAAACAAAATTCGATCGGAAGGGGCCTCTGTAAAATTCTCAGAATTTGGCAGACACACATTGCAGTGATGTGGCGCCTGGTGCCATCTCGGGAGCCTGGGACCTGGGGAGCAGCCTTTCATCCCTTGGTGTTTTTTCTCTCTCTCTCCTTTGCTTAATTAGAGTTAGCATGTGTCAGGTTTTTTTAGAGCTCCCTGGGGGCGCTGGGATAGGGTAAAGAAGGGCTTTGGGAGGTTTTTGTGTTGCATAAAATGAATTGTGTTGTGCTGTTATTAAAAATGTGAAAATGTAAAAAGAAGGAAAAAAAACTATATCAAAGAGTTGGCTCATCCATCATGCAGAACGAGAGAAGAGTATGGGGGCACAAACACCAGGGATCCATCATCAGTCACTCAGTGTGAGACCCCCGCTTAGGTCACAGTGGACCTTCCTATACATCATCACGAGCGCAATGGTGCATGCTCTGTGTCAGACATCCCTTGACCCCTGGGGTGAATGCCACTGACCCCCATCAGCCCCCAACACCCAGCCAGGGGAGTTAAGCTCCCAGCTTTGACTGGAGGTCTCTAACCCCAAGGTTATCATTAAGTCCTGAGGCTGCAGTAAAGTGCAGGGCGCCTGGTTGCTTTATCTGCAAGGTTCCCACAAAGATGCAAGGTCAGGATGCACTGTTGGGTCATGTGGTTGAGGGGCATGTTGAGATCACTCTCTGTTTGCAATGGACTTTCCAGCGAAATAAGAGCAAGTATAAATGGCGTATGATGTTGGAACGTAAAAATAATTAAAAGGCACTGTAATTCATCATTTTAACTGGCAGGTTACTATTTCATCAGGAATGGGTGACAGACAATCCTTTCACTCAATAAGTGGGCCCACAGGCCCCTGGAACCTCTGTAGTCCATGCTAAAGATCCAAAGCTGTTTTTTTTGTCCTTACTTTCCAGTTAATGCCCCAATTGTTTGATGCAGTGACGCAGAATTCCTCGATCAGAGAGGTTGCGATGAGGTGTGGGGGGGAAGGGGTTAGGGGCAGAGGCAGAGGAATAAAACCCTCCAAATTGACTTTTTGCGTAATGGTTATCTAACTCAATATTTTTTTGTTTTTGGTACAAATAACAACTTATGATAGCCATTACTCCTCCAGCTTGGGATCGGCGCCCATTTCCTCTGGCACAAGTATCTCATGGGTTGGGGGCAGGGGGTTAATTGCCTGAGGGATGGCTGCCGTTGGATGCCAGTGTTTAATATGACTGATTGAAACCTCCGAACAGAACCACGTGAACCTGTCCCCGGATGGGCAGAAAACAGGCAGCGGGGGCCGTACAGAGCAGGAAAAACATTCAGGAAAAACACTCACGGAACCAGGAAGTGTGTTAGCTGACATCGCACAAGATTCCACCCAAAGAGAGTTGTTTTTGTCATTGAGGAAACCAAATTAATGAAGGTTATGAGGTTACATTGCCTTGGATTCTGCTTGCTTAGTTTTGGTGATGCTCCCAAATTGTATTGCAGCCTGAAATGCAGCTCTCATTTAAACAAACAAATTAAACTAATGATACAATAACTTAACTGACAGCTATCAAATCCAAATTAAATTTCAATTTTCAATTCAATTTTTAATGCCCTTAATCATTGCTGTCAAATGTATTTTAGATATCAATTCATTTTTCATTTACCTCATGTAGTTTTCCAAAATGTGATTCCAAACAATCTGTCTCAAGACATGTCTCCTGATATCTCATTACAATAAAATCCAGACGTGTCCATAGTGCTCAGCAAAGGCTAAGGACAGCACTAAGGCAACTAAATGTCCAAATTCCTCTTAATGCTTTTTTCACTTTACATGCAAAGTAACACAAATATCTCAACCGCAGCTTCTTGTTTCTTTGTCGTCATCATGTTTGTCACTTGAAAACAAACCCCTAAAAAATCAGCTTGTGAGAGATATCTGTGGTCAGCAGTGTGCACCTCCTCTGGACAGCCAGACACAGAGAGTTTGTCTCACAGAGAGAGTTGCTCACAGTTGGTTGGAATATTTTGGGACTGGTGAATTTCCCCCTTGGCTGAAGTCAGCAGGGGTGTCAGTGCCTCATCGCTCACCAGCTGGTCAATGGGGGGGTCCTCCTGCCTCGCATGAATTTTCCTCCTCCATCTCATGTCTGCACAAGCTCAACTCATGGCATACGATGTGAGAAGAAGCAGCAGCTGACATTATGATTCTGGGAGGACAGAGCATGCTTGTCTGTGCTCTCCGGAACTGACAGCAGAGGTTGTAGCAATGAGCGCGGCTTGTGAAAACGATTGGCCATTCCAAATTGCTGGAAAAAATGAGCAAGTCAAAGTACAAACAAATCTAGTGTTTGACATAATATCTTAGATATCACCTTTAACTTCAGCCCAACATAAAGATGGCATAATGCTACATGTTTGCCCTAATCCTGGCCTCGCTACAGTCTGTGAAAGACAGTTGAAACGGTTGGTAAGGTCCTGCGAGCTCTTGCTCTGACATTGGATAACGGGCTATTGTTGCCTGCCGTTTAAATCGCGTAATGGGCGGTTAATCATCGATAACAGCTGTCAGCACTGATTATCAGAAAGGTCCATCAAACTCAGCCCTGAAGGCATAGCTGTTTCTGGACTCAAACGCTCAAAAAATGGCCGAAGTAGCCCCGCTTAGGCGCTGCGATCGGAGGGTTTAGGAGCATAGGGGCGGAATGTACGCTGCAGTCCCTCCAGTGAAATATGTTCCTATGGAGTGCATCAGTAGCTCCGTACAACCAAAATGGGCAAACCTGCAGGTCACATGCGCATTGCCTTGTGACCCATTAAAAGCAATAGGATATTTTTCCGGGACACACAGAAGCCACAGTGTGTTTAGACTCCATGTGCTTCACAGCGCAGTCTACCAAAGCAAGAGTCCCCTCCCCTTCTTTGCTGCAGGACATGTGTTTTATATACATCCACAGCCTTACTAAGACTGACTTATACATTTAAATCCCTTTATATACCTGGATATTTACTGGGGCAGGTCAGGTTAAGTAAGTGGCTCACAGGTACAACCAAAGTGCCCCACCTGGGATGTGAACTCACAGCTTTGGATTTACAAGACTGATACCGTAGTCTCTGCTCACACAAGCAGAGGTGTTATGTCAGGCTAACTCAGGAAATTAAACACACCTTCATAATACAAGAAACTCAGCTTTTTAGAAAAATCTGCTTAATATATTCAGCATACGATAATCTTGTATGCAACTAATGATCTGGAAAATGCTATGAGAAAATATATAAAAAATAATATATAATGATATAAAAAATAAATAAGTGGGGAATGATTTTGTAATAATTCTCTCTGTGACAACACAAACAGCCTAAAATTAGGTGAAATTATAGCAGTAATAGCATTTTATTAATTTTTATTATTATTTATTATGTTAAAAAGCTAAATAAGTTAAGCATGATCATTAGGTTTGTACGAGACAACAAACAAGCAGATAGACTTCATTCTGTCCTCTCTGATTCACATTTTGCAGTCGGGATACAATACTTCACATGTGGACAGGTGGTGACATTGTCAGAGCACTGTATTACCTCTCAACCACAGAGTGTCTGCATGAGGTAGTGACATGTGTATGCTATGGCAAATGTACTTTATATACACGTAGCATGTGATGTACTGTTTGAGGGTGGAGAGGATATCACTGACTGCTTGTGTGTGTCTCCATTGAAAGGTACGTCCACAGCTTCCCATGTTGACACGGTGGACAGCCTGAACCTGCCCACAAAGGTGAGGTCCTCACAGGCCACCAGCTCACCTTCAGCATGCTAGTGTCTGCATGGTCAGGTGGGAAAAGCACTGCTGACCTCACTGCTCCTTCCATGGGTGACTCTATCCCCAGTCATGCAAAACAACATCAGATGTGAGATGACATTTTCGATCATGGGATTGAATCAATCAATCAAATAAATCCATTGATCAAGCAATCAAGCAGTAAATCGCAATTCCCAAACATTTTCAAACATTTTGTCACATAATGTTTCACAAAGAATATCTTTTTAAAAAAGTCTTTGCAACAACGATGCTTAAGGAGGCCTTCAAAATGTCTGTTCAATCAGTTTACAGTTCCAATGAGACTCAGTGATCACAGTACAAATATAAAATATGAATGCAGTGGACAAATGAGGACTGCCTTTAAAGATCAAACTCACTCAATGAGCTCGCTCAGCTCTGCGACCAAGATTGACCTAAGGCTATGATCAACCTATACTTTCAAAGGCCTTTTTTCAACAAAAGTCCAGTCAATCATTGTTCAATAAGATTCCAAAGTAGCAGAAGAAAAGAAGCGGGGCACGTTGGAAGCGGTGCCAGCGCTCCAGGGCAAAGCCGTCTTTGTATCGGGAGCTATCTTCACCCGCTGTCTTCCATGCAGACAGCGGGATCAGGGGCCGCTGCCTAAGATAACATTTACAAACCTCGCCTCAGCGCTCCTGCTACATGGCCCCTGTGGCTCATTTCTCTTCTGTTTGAATAGCTCGCCTGCTCGCCTGTCTCATGCCATGACGTAAGTAACAGGAGCGGTGGTCCGCGTTAGCGTTAGCGCCAGCCGACACCTGGAGACGTGCGCACTGCGTTTCCTCCCTTCACAGAGATATGGAGCGTAGAAATATGAGGCGCATGAGTCAGGGAGCACATGCTACCAATTTTTTTCATTTTCTGTTTTTTTTTTTTTTTTTTAAAGGCAGTTAAGGTCTGCTCCTTGAGATGTGCCTGTTATTGCAGACACCGTTTTATATTGCATTTGAGAGGTCCTCTGTCCTGAACATTCCTTAGGGTCTGAGTTGTGAGGGGCTTTATGAGAAAAAAATTGAAACAATGCAGTATTCGATGCTAAATTCAATATTGGTGAATGGGTTGGGGAGGAGCTTCAATACTGAGGGAGCCTGTCCCTTTTGCACCAACACTGTTTTTCACTCGAAAACAAATATTGGCCCACAAGCCGCTTATGTCTGTTGTCTCTCGGTCTACTGAGCTGTTTTTGTGAAGCACAACTGTCATGAAAGGCGCCATGGCTCAATAAAGTTGTTCACAAAGCACCTATGGTCCCAGAAAAAAAAACATTTGCCTTTCTCCTCCGCCCAGTTTAATATTTACTGTCTAAAACCAGCAGCTAAATTTTTGTTTTTTTTATCTGTCAATAATTCTGTGCTGAAACATGATTGAAAAACATAGATGCACAGAAAAAAGGCAGAATCTTGTACAGAATTCTGATACAGTACAACCACGCCTGATGTAGAATGCTTGGATTAGCGATGGGGCTTCAACAAAAAACTATTAAGGGGCTGCAGGGGCAGCAGTAAGACCCCAAAATACAGACTGGATCCCATGAATCACCAGAAACAAGATGCAGAGGATCAGCCTATATTTATGAAACTCAACTTAAACTCTCTCTCAAGTACAATTTAAAAGAGGTCTATTTAAGATGAATCTGTGGCTGAACTGAGAAAAGCTTGTTTCATACTATGAGGCAGACTTACAGAAACTACACAAAATGATGTGAAATCTGGGAAACAGATATATATATATATATATATATATATATATAAAGGTTGTGTGAGGGGTGTCTCCCCATTCCTGGATCTGTTATGAATCTTGTAGTGGCAAGGGCGTTCCATATTTTGACCAAAACTTTTATGTTGCTCTTCCTGTGCTTTACAAAAAAAATGTGCCATGTGCAGCCAAAATAATTGATTTGATAAAAAAACAAGCATAAAATAGTATTAAACCCCGCCTGTCCACTATCATTAAACCCCCTCCACCCCCCACCCCCCGCTGGCTCAACAATATTGAATCTAGAGTGCGTCACTGTGTTGTGTCTCGTGTTCGGGCAAGGCAAGGTTGGCGACCCTTCCCTTTTCTCTGCACCCCACAAACCTGGTGCAGAAGCAAACAACCACATAAACGCAGCTTCTGAACCACTGCTCTACATTCCGTTTGTAGTTATGGTGCTTGGCATGTTTTGGTGATGGTAGTGGTGACTTCCCCATTATTATCTTAACAGTGGTTATCGCTGCCAAAGAGTAAGGCAGCACACAGCCAGCATTTCAATACTGAGTCTCGTATAGGTCCTAAAAGATAATGCACTTTGAAAGACTGAAATTCCTGTCTTCCCTGATTTCCTCCCTTTACTTAGAAAGGAGAATGTTTTTCATTGGGGTGCAGTTGGAATGTGGAATGTAAATCTGTCAGGTCAGGGAAGCCAACTCAAACCCACGAATGAGGAAAACTTATGGAAAGAAACACATTGCAATATATTTTTGTATCACTGTTTTGGCACAGAATACATGCAACACCAGGCACAGTGCATTTAAACAATGCAACAGATAATAGCAAAAGAATACAGATACATTGTATGTCTTTACATAAATAAAAGTGATATTTTGAGGGTGAGTTTTGGATGGAAAGTGATTAAATGTTTGGGGAACAGCATGGTAAGATAAATGTATTTGCATATAGCATTGCATAGAAAATAAGAATAAAAATAACCATTGCCTTTTTTTAATCTTAAATGAAAAATGTAATCATAAAAATTATCAGGAGTAATTCGCTATGTGGTTATTTGCATTTACGTTGTGTATCTGATAGCAAAACAACAATGTAGTGCACTGCCAGGCCTGGCGAGGTCATTGGAGAGGGTGGGGGAAGTGCCAGCTGTGCCAGATCTGCCAGTGTTTTTTTCCGCCAGGTTGTTGTGCTTATACCTGGGATCACTGCATCGCTAATCACAGTGTAAGGAAGAGGGAGCATGTGCCAGCATTGTTATGTTCTTGGCAAACTGGTTTTATGAAGATCCAAGCAGACATTACTTTTTTTTTTATTATTTATTTTTTTTTTTACTAATGCATATCCCATAATGCACTGTTGCTCATACAGCAGGTGGTCTGCAGGACCCTGGACAGTTCCCAATGGAGACCTGGTCCACCGATGACCTTGCCAACCTCCTGCAGTCTCCTGCAACAATAAGGGTCCCCTCCACTCAAAAGCTGATACTGCAACCTACACACCGAGTTACACAGAGTAGTTGTTACTCCTGCTTGTATAAAAAAATATGCAGAGCCACGGAAGGTACTCAAATTGTCACTCGATATGCGTGTCTATCACCATTCATCAGTGTGTTCCTCATTCATGATTCAAAATGCATGTGTGATGTAGCTGTATATGGCAGTGCCATGGGATTGGCTCTGACTCCCTTAGCGGTGTCCCTGTGAGCGCTGGCTAAGCTTAGCATCACGTGGTTGAGCTGTGCACTGGCTAGATCAGAGAAGCCTGGCACTGCCAGACTGCAGAGAGGCTGCAGGTACCCAGTTCATTTATTTACGTTGACCCGTGCGTGATGAAGTGGGAGAAAACCTGCTTACCTTGGGGAAGCAGCATGCACCACCCTGTGGAGCTTCAGGCGATAGTGGGCAACAGCATGGCCAGGATTCAGTACAGGCCATAATTTAAATCACATTAAGATATCAAAGCCAGTATTATAACAGGATGTGCCTCTACCATTTCTGTGCTTTGCCTTTTCATGGGTGCTTGGGTTCACTGAGAAAATATAATCCTTATATACAAACTGTAACATACTTGGGTATTTTAATTAAATTAGCCCTATCTTACAACTACCAAGACCAGCTTCTAATAAGCATTGTTCTTTTATTTTAATATAAATGTATCCTATGAATGGATCTATACAGATGAATGTCACATTTCTTTTTTCTCTTCATTAATTTGGTTTAAATATTGTTTCATGCCAAAAAAAATGTGTTGTATTTGACTATTTATTTTTCCGAAGCCCTTTTAGTAAAATATTTCAGGACATGATTACATTTACTGTATTTGTCCTGTCTCATCCATAATGGACTTATCATGGCTGCCTGACACAAAACTAGACAGCACAACACACCGGAGACGATGACATAGCAGCCTGGGAAATGTGCAGACTGACATTTGCCATCGTCATGGAAATTGCAGTCTGAGGACGGGTATGCGACTTATGTGGAGCAATCAGGAGCAAGCCCAGATGACAGTGTGGTAATTAGCATTCCAATTGAATTAAAAGGACATGATCAGTTTGTCAAGGAGCAGTGTACTGTAAAGTGAGGTATGCGCAGTATGGATCTGTGAGAGGTCATTTCTGCACCACATCCTACAGCTGCTGGACCCTGTATTTTTCTCTTTGTGCAAGAGAACAAAAGAAGCCTTCTCTTCTTCATAAATAGAATATTTTGCTCCAGGAAACACTCTTTAAATGTCAGTGTTAGAATATATATGTTCATATTTTTTAATGTACTAAGAGAGTAGACGGAGTTATTACCAGTCACTCTGAATGTCAGAAACATATCTGTGACCAGAAGCTGCAGATACTGAAATTCCAATTTCTGCCAGCTAACTGAAATTTCAAGCCTGGCATTTTCTGATCATGGGAATGTGCTTAAATAAACCAGATTAACTTCAATTAACAAACATCAGAACAAACAAATGCTGAAAAATAGGAGACTCATATTTTTTTAAAAATATGCTTTGCTCTGACAAGGCTTTTCAGTACACGTTGATTTATAAACTACTGCATCATAAGTCCATGTATTAATCAAAATGAATTTGATTAGATAATTATAGCATCCTGCCAATCATGACACAGATAGTATTATATAAACATACCAATGCAGTTACAAGAAATTAAGTATGTTGAGAAAAGCAATTACTATCAATATTTTAAAAAAGTGATTACTAGTTATATCCCACAATGCACTGTTGTTGCCCCTGGGTATTATCCAGCATCGAAAAATGTTAGTTTTAGATACAATAGCTTTTCATTTGAGGGTCCTCTCATCCCACCCCCAGAAACCTCCTATTGGCCATATTTAGGCTGCTGTGCTCCTCATTACTATTATTAACTGTTTTCTTCAGCTGTGTTCTTTATTAAGTGTTTTCTTATTTAATATTAATGAGTATGGCTGAGTTCCTCATTAAGTGCATTCCAGTGCTTGTCAGAATTCTCCATGAGGGACAATTCATTGAATTAAACGGTTCTTAGGCACTCAGCTGGGGTACTTTCTCCACTCTTGACAGCTACCAATGACCAGCTCATTCCTCAGCCTGTTTATCTCATGGGCGTTCACAACCCTGTAAGTCTCACAAAATATGTGCCTTTGCACACCCAAAGGTTAACATTGTTTCTACACATAAAATATATGTAAAACACATATCATTGCAGTACTATTGAAGCAGTAAAAGAAATGTTTCTTATCTCAACTGTATAATGTTATAAATTGGTATTATTATCAATTGAGGCAATGTGTTTATGGGCGGGGGAAATGATTAATTGCTGGTTCAAACCCCAGGACTGGCATGCAGTTGTACCCTTACACAAGGTACCTAAAAAGATCTATTCTGCCTTTTTTACACCCTACCTCTTATTTCTGGAACTGTCTCCCATCAGCTTTATTTACAGACTGTCCAGTGAAGGAGGAAGAATGTACCTGCATCTTGGCAAAATGTCAAATTAGATAAATGTGATTTGAGGAAAAGGGAATTTATGATTTTGAGAGCTTTATGAGGGGTAATGTATCACCTCAGAGTGTTATTCACTGTTCACAAGCAGCTTTGTTTCAGAGCCATGGAAAATGAACACATTCCATTTGACTCCACAGTACAATCTGAGTATACAATCACTGGTGCTTTGTCATTAAGTTAACATATATCATTTCTTTTTTTTTTAATCCATCCTCAAAAGTTTTGGGGTCAAAAAAATGAACAAATACTATATTATGTAACCACAATTATAATAGTACTACAAACAATGTCAATGATTAAAGCAGGATTAACTTTCAAAATACTTAAGTGGTGTCAACTTTTATCTGTGGGGAGTAAATTAACAAGAGGGCAAAAGGACGCGTCAGAGAGAGCGATATTTTACAGAGTTAGCTTGTTTTCATCCTGGTTGCCCAACTGTAATGACATCATATATTTAGTGATGTCATCGAAAAGAAAACATGTGCTCATTGGCTCCCCAGGCATCTTATCTCTGTACAGAAACAGTTCAGGCCAGGAGGTAAAAAAATGAGAAGTGCATTTTACTTAACATGCTGCAGTTCCTTGCCCAAGCAAAGGGTTTTGTATGTGGGCCATGACCTGGAGGATAAACTTAAATCCAGGAGCTATCTGGTATAGTTAATACACATCAGTGTAAAGTGTGGAGAAAGAAGTTAGTCAGTCTCCTAGGTATGTACCTGATGATCGTGGCCACCTGCAGGACTACCTGGAACATTCTCAGACCTTTATGAGGGCCGGTTCAACCATAATGGAGGAAGTCTGTAACCATCAGGAGGAAGACCAAAAATCACAGCATGAGCACCTGAAAACAGACCTGAAAAAAGTGCAAGACGTAAGTCATCCAGCATGTCAGACGTTAAAAGAATGCAGGGTAGAGCCCAGCCTATGTCAAAATTCTTGTTTGATAAAGGCTCCCTTTCAGCTTTTAGGCTCAGCCTCGCACATAGTTGTGTTACAAACACACGTACACACACACACACACACACACACACACACACACACACACACACACACACACACACACACACACACACACACAGCCTCTTACATAAATTATGATTCCATTTAAAAATAGTGAGGAGCTTAATATGATTTGCTGAGCGATGCACACAGGATAGCATCTTCACATGGGAGGGTCAGGAGACTAAGGGCCCTTTCTCTCTTCTGCCGATCTGCGTCACAGCAAACTGTTCAAAGAGCCAGAAATACACACAGATAAAACAGACCCAGGGAAGGTAGAGTAAAAGCACCAGGGTGCATGCTGGGTAATCAGTCATGAGTTACCCCAGCCCCCTCCCACTAGAGATATTATCCCTGCATCTTAACGCATGTGTCTGTGTATGGGTGCTTGTGTGTGTGTGCGTGTGTGAGTATAAGTGTGTAAGTGTGGCAGAACTGTTTAATGGCTGAAAGAAGAGAAACTTTGGCGTCCTCTGCTGTAGATTCAAGAAGAAGCCTAGTAACAATCAAATCAAAGTGAAAAAAATCAGTACAGTAACAAAATTTTAGTTTGTTGAGTAGTGAGTTGTCTGAGTAGTCTACGTTGAGTTGTTTTTCTTGAATACTGAAATTGCCACTTGGAATCATCAAAAAAAAATCCATGGATTTAATCACATTCTGTCAAACGTATACAAAGACAAAGGTTCTGCTTTACCATGTGTGTCCATTCTGATACAAAATTGTGAGTCAACATTGTATGCCCTGAAGTTAAATTGTCTTCTGTGTTAAATGATAATTCTGTTCTTCTTCTTTCCTGCATCCTTGCTACCCCCAAACTCTTACTCTCTCTGGTCACCACCCCTCAAATGAGGATACAGGGACTGACCAATACAGTCCCAATGTGTGCAGTAGGCCAAAGACAGCTCCCTGAGGAAAAGAGCAACACAATCAGTTCATCTAAGAAAAAAAGGAAAAAATAATATATTGCACCATTTCTATGTATTTTTTTAATACTTTTTGGGTGAATGAGTCATGAGATGAGATATTAATAGCGATCTGAGTTTGTGCCAGACAAGCAAATTGCTCAAAACTGAGTGAAAGTGATAGATGGGGTAAGGGGCACAGACACACTGCCCTCCCTCCGTGAAAAAGAAGACACACTCTCAAAATGACTGATCACCCATTCTCTGGCCCCACGGGCCAAAGCCCTCCAGGCGATCTGTCTCGCTTCCCCATAGAGCAGGGAACGTCTTTCAGACAAGTGTGTAGAAAGGACACCTCACAAGCAGGGCTCAGAGAAACAGAACATATGAATTACGCAAGAATAATATGGAAAAGTTACTGTAGGGACAGGACAAGACAAATTCCCAGAAGGAGACCTCCCTTTCTACTCCCTTTCTACATCTCACCAAAAAAAGTAAAATAAATAAAATTCCATGCAACAGTCTGACCTGAGATTAATTTCCTAAGAAGATACACACTGATGGCAAATCCTCTTTTCCTTCTGCCTGTAAAAAAAAGGTCTGATAAGGGCTGTGTGTCTGTCCAGCTGCTCATCTCACCAGAACACCCGGAGACTATGTTTTTGGGCACATCCTCTCTGATCTGGCGCTGTGAATGCCCGGCATTGTTGAGGCCCATCTCTTCGCCGCTTTGATTTTTCTTTTGGAAGGATACGGATCTTTGTATCTCTTTCAAACTGCTGGAGGGGGTGTACTCGGCTGGTGCCAGAGCTGCAGCGCTGATTACATGTTTGCCCTCTGCGGCCGATCACATTGTCCATCCCGCGGATGGAAGGACACAGAGGCATTCATCAGATTCACCACGGGGCCCGGCGAAGAATGGGGACGGCTTCGAACTCTTGCCCTTACGACCTTCTGTCCTCACCTGCAGCCTTGTAACCCTCATCACACTGCCCTCTGGTCCATATCCACAGCGGAAAGTAAACAGGACAGATCTTTGGGTAAAAGTCTGGGGGATGATGGCGTAACAGAAAACGACCCTGATCACAAGCATCATGTGACGGCAGATAACTGTAGAGGAGAGAACAATTGTGTAAAAGGCTGAGATAACCCTAGCCAAAGCAAGTTCATGCCCAGTTCATTTACCTGTTTAATGGGGGCCTTAAATTCCATTGCTAAAAAGCTGCCGTGATAACAGAAAACGATTAATGTATCAATAATTCACCAGATGGCACCAGAGATTCCAGACAGTGTTGTGTTTTTCAACTCATTTTTCTTGGTAATAAATTCTGCCAAAGTAAAGGTCACAGTGAGATGGGTTCGTTAATGCAGCCTTTAGAGTGTATCTACCAAAAGTATACAACATGCAGTCTGAAATCATGCATGCTTCAAGAAGGACACATTTTTGAGAAGATTATTTAGAAAATATGTTAATTTGGCACATGTTCAGGCCAGACCAAGCCAAATAACATTGTCATTATATACAGCTTATGAAAGCCTACTGAGATCCATTTACTCAAATATCATAAATCACTTTTTCATCTATCCATCATGAGAAACTTCACAGAAAATAATAAAAAAAATTCAGAATGTATTTAATTACTTTAATCTATCATTTGCCTACTTCTGAGTCCAAAGAAAGCACTTTACACATTCTACCATTATCAAAAAGATATGTGTTTGCTTAACTGGGGTACAAAACTGACCAGGCACATGCTTTGAGATTAGCATGACCTAATAATTAAAAGTTGTAAGATTTTCAAACTGAATGCCTGCTTTTTACAAATCCAAATGATTTTTGTTTCCACATCGTTGTTTTTTTTTTCGAGCTGTCCTATTTTTTGATTGGTGGCCCACAGCCACATCCCAAGAAACCAAATAAACTTAATATTTCCTGTCCCCCCAAAGAAAAATAGCAATCAAGACACAGACTATAGAGCTCTTTGTTGTGGTACAGGCAAATGAATTCCCAACCAGGGACTGTGCAAAATCTGGCATCAAACCCAATGCTGAAAGGCAATTTCATTCCTGTTTTATTGTTCAATAAAGGAATAAACATTTACATTTAACACATGTTCTTATCCAGAACAATTTATGCTTCTGTCAGGTTCATATAACTTATCAATTGATGCTGCTGGATATGTGTTGAGAACACTTTGGATGACATTCTTTGCTCAAGGGGAAAACAGCAGGCCCCACCTTGGATCTCTGAATTACTTGTCCAGTTCCCTAACTGCATTTCCCAAATCCCTTGAATTTCAAGAAAAGTTTGAAGCAAGGTGGTAAAACTTACTCTGCTTGAAACATTGATTAGTTAATGTGATGTTTATACTCTGGCTCACAACACAAATGCACTCATTGGTTTTGTAATGGAGGAGGAGACTTTCTGCAGGATGATGTGAATTAAGTCCACAAAGGTAATTTTTCAACATAAGAGCTGCCAAAGTCTGCATATGATCTCACAGCAGACCATGACCCTCAACATTGTCTTACTATGGTGTTTGTGCTGCTTTTGCATGTATGTGCATGAAGTATAAATGTACTACTCAGTAATGGTTGAGAAACCAAGACTGGGGTCAATACCATGAATCCAATCACCAAAGGTCATCATATGCAATGATTATTGGTTTCCGAGTCTGTGTTGGACAAAAGTAAAAAAAAACTGAATGAAACAGAGAAGTGACACATTCGGTGGAGGAGTGATTTTTCAGCTAGGTGCTGATAGTTTTTGTATTGGTTTTAGCAGCTACATCCATGATGGTCTCACTGGCCAAGGCCATAACTGTGAGCCTGGTTAGTTTCTTACTCTGTTGTAGTAGAACATCCACCCTGAGTGTCTGGGGACCATTAAGCCAATCTTCATTTACTACTACTGCTGAATCCCACACCAGAGCTGTTGCAAGAAATGTTAAGCCACCTAAGCCGACTCAATCTACCATCGTAAATCTGCTGGCACCAGTCAGACTGCTTGAAGCTGCTGGAAGCTCGGGTAAGTTAAGCTGTCCAGATGCTCTACGCAAAATAGAGTTGGAAGTATCGTCACCATTAGTTTGGTGCTCATGTCTGATTCTTAATTATGGTGCTGTGTACTACTGTGGTATACTGCTGTTCACACAAATTTACAGAATGCACATTTCTGCTCAGTACATGCTCCTGGATAATTTAGTGCTCGTAAAGTAAATGTAAGCGAATGTTCACTCAAATTTTTCTGCTTGAAGAGGGAGCTTCACTGGTGGATGGGGGAAGAGGAAGTGTGCTTAAAATCGCCGTCGGTGAGGAGGAGACTTAAAACAGCCAAGGGTCAGAGTACTGAAGGGAAAGAAAGATATTGTATAATATCTGTTTTTAGGTCCAAATCAGTATTTGTTACATAACTGATGTAAATGCAAGCATGACATGCTGTTCGGTCTTCCCCAGCAATAACAGGGAACCCACATCGGACCTCATTGTGGGATAAACAGGCCTGACAGTACACTGAACCGGGTTTGTGAACCCCTGAACTTCCGGAGTCTTCTGTGATATCACCCCTTGAACGCACCCTTGGATGCTCCCCACAATTAGCAGTGAGGCCCCGGGGCGACGCTGGCCGTGGTGGGTCCTGGGACCCTCCACAGCTGGGCCAGTGTTGGACCTCCTCTTCCTCAGCTGCCATGGACATTAAAACCCTGGCCGCTGATTAAGCTAAGCTAAACAAACACTGCATGCACAACTCATCTCTCTCAGAGGACATTCCAGACTGTGTGTTTTAGAGATGGGAGAGATGACATCGCAGTCAATAGCTTCTGTAAATTGTCCTCAGTGCTAAAGCCTCTGTCCTCAATGACCCTGATATTATGCCGCGTGAGAAAGTTCCATTCTTTCCTGTTTCCTCTAACCACACCCCCACTCCCCCATTCTTTTTAGCCAAGCCTTGGAGCAGCCAATTAAGTGTGCCACACTTAAGCCCACCAAACCCCACCATTGTGGACTGAAGGCAACTATTCGTTGCTTCTGGGGACCACAGTCAGTGACACAGCCCCAATGTCCAGACGTCTCAGCGCTTGCTGATGGAGTGAGTGCAGGTTTACCACACGTTCCAGATTCTCCAGGACTGTTCTGATATTCAATTTACATCCTAGGATTTTAATCAACTCCAACGAAGAGCACTTTCTTTGTGTGAAATCATACACAATAACACAACAGCACCCAACACCCTTAACCCCTTATATCCTGCATTTCAACAAGACAGCTGTGGCAGCCCTCAGTAAGCTTTGTTAAACCTCTAACAGGCCATCTACATGCTTCAACAAGTAGGCAATCCTGAGTATTAGCAGTACTGTCAATTTAATTCTAAGAGATTAACTACAGAGTCAAGGTACTTTGTCAGAGTTGATGTACCAATGAAAAGTTTACTGTAGGTACACTAATTAAATTGTTGTATTGGAAATAGTAGAACAGTTGGATGATTTCACATGTGTATTTTCCAGTAACACATTTACAGTTCTCATGCAGTTATTTCAAATTAAAAAATTACTGGAAAAGGCTTAAGATTTATGGAAATGATTATCCTGACAACATGAAACTCTCACTTGTGATCACTATTTGTTCATTCAACTGAAGCTTCTATCAAAAAAATCTTCAGGCCATTTTGACCATGGTATTGGTAAAGCAACAGAGCAAGCTGATCACTTGCAATACCAAAATGCCTTTGGATGTGCGGGATGGGACGCTAAAATAATACTAAAAAAAGCTAGTTAGCAAGGGAAGATGATGAGCTTGATGTTTATGAGGGATGAGACAATAGATTATGACCTCCGTGGGTTAGAAAACTGCAGTTTGTACTAAGATGACTAAAATATTTCTTAGCTGTGATAAGAAGAATGTGTGTACGTAGTGAAGTGGCTGTCAGCAGTTTATTTGCTACAACTGGCTGCAAGAATAGGTCTCACAGGAAGAGCTGAAATGTACAGGAATCAAACCCCAGACGTTCTCTGCTCCTTTACAGGCTACGGCATGGTTAGTAGGACTGCTGGGAAAATAAAAGACCCACCCATAGGCTGGCTAAGAGTCTGGTCTTACACAAAAACCATGGACCAGTAACACTTCAAAACTCACGCTGGCCTTTTGAAATGACCCCTGCATTCCACCCCTCATTTCCTATTTAACTAACAACAAGCAATTCACAAACAATGGCTCAGCGGCCCAGAAGGACGGGTGCAAGCTTGCGTACGTGGCCAAAGGGGTGTTACAGCATGCATGAGATGCACATGACAGTGCAGGTGACGGTGGGGATGGATTGTGTTATTCTGATGGAGATAGGACATAGAGAGAGATAAGAGAGTCGTTCCAAGGAGAGAGCAGTGGCTAAGGGCAGAGACCATGGGCGTGTGGGTGGCAGCAGGGAGTTGAGGGAGAAGGAATGGCAGAATCAGGGAGTAAGACATAGAGGGAGGTAAGGAATGCAGATTGTGATGAAGGGAAATGGTGAGAGTGGACATGGGTGGGAGGGCAACAGGAGTAGGGGAGGGGAGAAAGGGGAACACAGGATCAGAAACACAGGGGGGGGTTACTGCAAGTGTAGGGACAGTGTGGTTCCTCATATGCAAAAGCTCAAACTGCTTGCCACCCTTGTGACAGGGAAATGCAAGACATGGATGAAGCTGTTGGGCTGGGAGTCTCTCTATAGGTGGATGTTGAGATCAGTTTATCAATGGAGAAATAGTGCAGGGGCATCAAGGAGGATGTCAATATGATTTAGGAACTACTGTGTGGATTTGGTATGCATTACAAGACCAGTGTTTGTGGTCTGAGGATGGATTGACAGTATGGGAGAACTATTCCGTTTGCTGTCCTGTAAGCTTTCAACTTCATTTTTTAACATTATTCTCATCTGCATTTGACCAGGAAAATCCCAGTGAGATTCGGTCTGTTTTAAACTTAACAACAGTGTACCATACCCAGCTTTGGCTTAAAATCCACTTGCTGAGGATTCTGACATTCCCTCAAACAGTCTACATTACTGCGAAAATACTGAACTGTTACCTTTTTGCTACCATGAATATCACTACATCATGCATACAGTACACAGTGATTTCCAATCTCACAAAGATACACTCTTCTATCTGCTACTTTACACTTTAAATGTTATATTGTTAAACAGTGGTCATACAGTCACAACTGGGGAACTATACTATTGTCTCATTTGAAGACTATCCAAACGATGAACAAGCCTGTATCGTTTTAGTCACAGTAAATTGTCATGCTCAGTGACATTCTATTGTAATATCAAGGCTGAGAAGAATAACTGACTTGAGAAGCCAAATGGTGTTAGTTACGCTTATAAAATGTTTTATGCGATTTTCCAATGGTGAACACATTCCCTAGAATAGTGGAGGGAGATGCCCTTTTCTTTGAGGTGCTTACATGTATTTAACCTTTTCTGCTTTATTCCTCAGTAAAAATACTTCATCTATAGCGTACTTGCTGGCAGACTCACAAACTGCTCAGGCTTTGCCAGGCTGGTTCTGTACTGTTGAAACCATCATAGCAACTCCAATAGGGTACATATAGATTTAGCTCACATTTTAACTATTCAGGAAGTGAGTTATACTATATAATAAGACACACTGAAATTGAATACAGCCTTGAGTTTGAGGCTGAAGTTCCTCGGTGGGATGCAAGTTCTGCAGTTCTTGATCCAGCCCTGATAAAAGCATAACGATGCTTTAACCCAAAGTCATCTTTAACCTGCAGTCACAGCAGGGTTCCGCAAGTTTGGTACCATCTAGTCTGGATCCAGTGGTTTGTTTGGAAAAACTGTGCCTGGGAAGAATTATAGCCCATCGCTCTTGAGGCCTGTCCAAACCCTCTGACCCTCAGTGGGGCTTTGGCTCCAACACGCC
This sequence comes from Albula goreensis, assembly GCA_022829145.1. NCBI lineage: Eukaryota > Metazoa > Chordata > Actinopteri > Albuliformes > Albulidae > Albula > Albula goreensis. The sequence continues at coordinate 32,391,101 of CM040746.1, read as the reverse complement.
CTGCCTATCATAATTATCACCTTTGTCAGATCTCCATGGGAAAAACCATCACCAGCCATCACCATCACCCTCTTCCATTGCTATTTGGTGAAGAGGAAAAATGATGTCCAATCATAGAAACATGGCACATCTCCTTGTATGTGTAATTGTAATATCCTGCAAATTTTTAAAATACATTCTGAAGGTAACAACAGTACATATACAGTACATTGCATTATATTTCATTTCTCTTGGGGCCAACTCAACTTTCTTCACTCTCCTCACTGCATAAAAAGAGTGATTGGTATTAGTGGAGAACTATACCATTTTGTAGGAATGAGGGGCTGGAGGGATAGATCCTGACTGCATGCAAGCATGCTCCCTGAATTATTTGCACAAAGACCAAAACTAAGCAAACAAACTCATCCATTTGTCATCACACAGAATCAGAAAGAAATACAGATGCCTAGGACCAGACGCCAGAGTAATCAACTTTAGCCGCTCTTTCATCAAACGAATTCCCCCTCCGTTCCATTGAGTATTCACAACAAAAGTATCGGTATCAATGCTAATGAAAGCTATTTGAGAAAGCTACAAAGTGGCGCTCTTATCTGTTATAAGGGTACTGGATCCAGACCTCTGTCCTTAAAACCCCCTGATGATCATGGACAGGCAGACAAACAGGGAAACATATTGCCTCAGCCGGGCCTCGCCACTGTTTTTTTTTTTTTGTGTGCGCAATTTCATTCTGTGATCCAAATTCAACAAAAGCATGAGGCCCACAGCATTTGATGCAAGATATGAGTATTAGCTGGAGGAAAAGCACACAGCGTGGCTAAAGGAACACGCTTTTCCTTTTGTTATGGTGACGCTCGTTCATCCAGACCATACCAAATACCCGAGACCTCTGCGTCCACAGCATGCCATCGCCTCATCTACAGTAACTGTGTGAAACACACGTAGAAATAGACCAATTGCGCAAACAAAAGAAAATGCTGGCATTCATTAAACAAAAAAAATATTTTGCCTCCTAATGCTGATGCTAATCAAGCAAATGCCACCCAATGCTGAAAAGATTTGTAGGATGTGGTAGCGTGAGAGTTAAGAAGTGGAACAGAAAACTAAAACCTGTGACAGTATTCCAGGCAAAATAGCATTTCCCCAACCCCTCCCTCCTACATATTATACCATAAAAACTACACTCGAATACGAGACAGGCTTTTATTTTATTTTTTTGTCAAGTTAAAATGGCTTTTAACTAATGACTCAGTGTGCAAGGTACTTAAAAAGTGAAACAGGGTGTCCCAGCTGGGGTGTGCAGAAGTCTAATGCAACTGAAATAACTTTCTTTTAGTTTTATGTTCAACTCTGTAAGAACAAGAAACACACAAACAGAATTCTTGCCTTGGTAACAGCATCCATGATCAAATAAGTTTATCTGAACAGAAAAATAAAAAATTCTGTGGTCAGAATTGGCAGCTCAGCTCAAGAGAATCATACACAGTGTATACATGGTGTCAAAGGAGAGTCCACAGTCCCTAAACAGGTTTCAATGTAGGGAGAAGAAATCTGACAGAACTCACACACCTGCCCAGCTACTCCAACCCATGAACTAATGAGTTACAGACAGCTTCCATTGGGCAGAAAAACACAGTGTGTTTGAGTGAAATAGTGGCACACAGTGGTTTCACATATTTCTGAAGGCTTGGCCTCCTGCAGTGAGGTCGCAGCCTAGACCGGCCGGACGCTTGCTGAAGCTGATTGGCTGAGTGTATCTGTGGCCGCGTGGCCAGCTTGAGTCTCATTGGCTTGAGTGGGTTCCGAAGGGGCTGGGCGCCTAGCGCATGCGCATGTGCAGGCTGTGCTTGGGCCCGTCCACGCGCTCCAGCTTCTCAAAGTGTTTGCGGGCGTTGCGGATGTTGATGAGTGTAGCTGCGGAAGCTGGAGGGGCAGAGGGAACGATTGTTCAAGACTTTGGTTTTGGCCCCGAAAACATATCCAAGACATTCATTTCATACTATTATTTCAATATAAAATACTTAAAATACATACAGGGATAAGAATATCTTGAGATAAATAAAACACTTTTTATATGCATATTAAATTAGGATAAAAATTTTTACATGGGGTATAGATATTTAAACTTGATAAAATACAACTTACCTCAGAATGACTCAGAATCACACACATAAATACACGCACACACACAAGCACACAAAAAGACACCCATGGTACTCACGTATTGATGGGTCTGACATGATCACCATGACGTAGGTGTTGGAGGTGAAAACATCGATGAAAGCTGCAAAATTGGAGTTTCGCACTTCCATGCTCTGGAAGGAGGCGGCCAGTTTACTGCAATTTCACAGAGACAGATGGACAAGCAGATCATTTTTAAACTCACAGAGACAGACGGACACACTGGTGAGAGCGTTTACATGGATGGACGTTGGAGTAGGGCTCAGACAGACAGACATACTCAGACATACCAGTGTGCAGTGAGGGAGAGTGGGGTACTGAAGGATGACAGATATCTTAAATAACCATCCACGGTGAGAGCATGGAGGTACATTTATTAATGTCCAGAATTTCAAGCCATATGGTGATTTTTGCAGTCTTCTGTTTCATACAAATGAAAGCATGAAAAAGTAAACATTTTTGTTCCTCATATGCCTGTGTTTTGAGCTCAGTCTCACCTGCAGCTCAGCTTGAACTGTTTGATGATGTTGCTGATCTTCTCGAATCTGTGCGCATCGCGCTGTTCCCTGCACTGGTAGTGAGAGATGACCTAAGAGACCGAGTGGGAGACATGACTCATTACATTACTCTGTGATAGGACATGGGATGAAAATATAATAATTCAACATATTAGCAATAAACAAAAGACTGATTAAAAAGCCAGGATAAAGACTGGAAGGCATTGGTTTTCAGTAAATCAAAGGACTGGGAATTGCACAGTTCTTGCGAGGATACATTTGGTGTGTGTCAGGGGAGGAATTTGAAAGAACAATAAAATCTACCCCTTCCCCCAACAATGAAAACACAGGAGGTCTGCAGTGTTACTGTTGGCTACAGAAAAGCTTTAGGACACCCTACACCTGCCCCCCAGCCCCCCGAAAGACTGGAGCGCTTTGGAGATGGAAAATGCAACATTTACTTGTAAATATGCCGACTTTTGTGAAAATATTAAGGCTGAACGTCTTTCACTGGACCAAATGTTATGTGCATATTTTACAATAAGCTGTGGAGTCACATCTTGATAATAGATTTTGCCACAATGTATTTGAATGTATACTGTACTTGTCACCCTTAGAAGTTGTGACTGGGGGGACCTCATGCCATGAATTTATCAGGATACCCAGGCCACAATAAAACAGTACCCCAATTCTATGAGTATTCTCAAATAACTGTCATACAATGCAGCACAGTGCTGCTGTCTAATACTGTGGAAACACAGTTTTATTTTCTTCACCTTACGACCAACACTGTCAAAATTCATAAAACCCTTGTCAATCACATTTACACTGACATGTATTTTTAATAGTGAGTAAATTTAAAGTTTCACAAGTTTTGCCGAGTAAAACCAAAAAAATCTCAAAATATATCACAATGCATCATGAAAAAAAAATAAGATACTCAACTGCACTGATCTCTCCCACACCACCCCTAACCCCCTCTGAGCTACACATCTGGTCTTCCCCCACAGCTGGGCCTGTCTGAAGTCTGGGTGAGACTGTGCTGATTTCTGTCTCCCTCCTCTCTCCTCTCCTCTCCTCTCCCCTCCTATCTCTCCCTGTCCCTCTCTCACCAGGAAGGTGGCTCTCTCGAACAGCAGCACCTCGTCGGCCTCGATGATCTGCGCAAAATTGCGCAGGTTGGACTCCAGCTGCTGCACGTTGGGGATCAGCTGGTAGACGATGCTGGACCAGGCCTGAACACAGAGGGGAGAGGGGACACCCATTATACAGCATGTAGAGCGACTCACAGCACAAAATAAGTGCATTTTAAAGCAGAGACCTCTTCCACTCAGAGGGGCTGCCTCCTCACACACACACACACACACACACACACACAACACACACACACACACACACACACGCGCGCACGCAAGGAAAAGCACAAACACACACACACACACACTACCTTGTACAGCGTCTCATCCCAGATGGATGTTCTGAAGCAGATGCAGGCGAGAGGGCGGGACAGTCTCTTCAGATCCTCCTCCCGCTCCTTAAAGATCTGCAAGCATTCAAAGGCATTGGGGGGTCAAACACATCAGCACTGGCAGGCACTGTGCTGCAGCACTGGGTGTGTATGTGAGAATGAGTATGTGAGAGCTGCAGGTGGCCATGCGTGTTCATGAATGTGAGCTTCTGTGTCTGCATGTGTACAGGTGTGTGTATCAGTGTGTATGTGTACATGTCGGTGTGTATCTATATCCATGTTTCTCACCAGGTCTCTCTGGTCCTCCTGCACCAGGTCCATCTTGTGCACCAGACAGAAGACCTTGGCGTCAGGAGAGTTCTGTAGAATGGCCTCCAGGCAGGACTGGTAGTAGTGCATGTCCTTCTCCAGCTCGCGGCTCTCCACATCAAACACATAGATCAGCACCTCCACATTGCGGAAGATGTTGTCCCGCTGGCTGGTGAAGTAATTCTCCATAAAGGTGTCCTGGCTGTGGTGGGGATACAGCACACCTTTATGGAAGTGCTAGAGGGCTCACCATCACATCAGTCATAAAAATACCTGTGTTTCAGGGACTCATGTGAGGGTAATTTAATGCAATTCAATTTCACTTCAATTCAAATAAGCAGAAACCTTTATTGTCCCACCAGGGGATATTTAGTCTGTAGTTAGGGTTAAGAATGGTTATAAAAATCTGTAATCTGGGTTGTAAAATAAATGATGCACCAATTATTTGATATAATGTGGCCTTTTCTTAGTCACTGCCCCATGAGTTTGGACTGTCCAATCAGAGACGGATTCCCAGTGTGTTTTCTACCACCTGTAGAGTGCACAACGCCCTGCAGAGTGCAAATGAGGACGGGGGTATTTGACCGATGGGTCTGGCCGTCTAGCGCTGGCTTCCAGCTGAAGCCTTTTAATGTCTTTTCAAGGACGACGGTAGACACGATCTCCCCCAGTCTGAAACTGAACACCGGCAAGACCCGCCTGAGGAATCTCAGCTCACCGAATCAGGAAAGGGAGGGAGGGGGGCGGACCGGTTCAACATCAGGGCAAGGAGGAGAGGAGAACAGGGGCAGGGGTACGGGTGGGACACAAGCGACAAAGCCTCACACAGCCACACACTTACCCTCCACAGTCCCACAAGTTCAAGACCAGGTTTCCCAGGAAACGGACATGGGAGTGCTCAACATCGACTGTGAAAAAAACAGGCGGAAGGGGTTCATAAATTATAGCCTATATTTTAAAGCATTTTGGGGCCTGAACAGCACACAAGTCTAGAACGGGTTTTGAATCACATGGAGCCCAATCACTGCCCACAAAACACAAGCAGGATGTGAGCAGCTGCTATCAAGTGTCTAGAACAGTGACTACAATCCCAGCATGCACCTGTGCTCACTTTACACACACGGCTGCCACATGACACCTTTGGCTACATTGCAGACCCCAGTGGTGTCAGACTGCAGCCCTGGACAGCCGCAGCATCTGCACGTTTTTCAAGTGCTTCAGGATGTAAGAGATTTCTTTCGTAAGATTTTGTTTACAACACACCAAAACTGACCACTGATTGAAAATAAACCACAGATCCAAGCAGACACTGCAGCCTTGAGTTTTGAAACCACCACCACATAGGGTTTGAATCCTCCTCCGATCCCTCAAAGCAGTGTTTGCACATCAATTTTAATCAAGAGGGAAAGGGCAGCAGACTGACTTCCAACTTTATGTGCTTCAGTGACAATGTACCAGGAGGTAGAGAATGCTGTTCTACAATGGCTGGTGTGTATTCCGTTTTTTTATCTCAGTTTACCAAGCTCATTTACAAAAAAAAAAAAAAAAAAAAAATGGAAATACCATTGCTTGGTAAGTCATAGATTACATCTGATTAGATTTAAGTAAACTTTGATAAAATGCACTAAGACAGTACACTGATACAGCACTCAGGAGCTTTAAGAAATTAAGACAAAATGTCAGAGCACATATAAGATTAGGTGAATGAAGTGATAAGATTAGGGCCCGAGGCAGATGTGGCCCTTGTCACCCAGTGCTGACTGGTAGGGAGACTAACAGTGTTCTGGCCATGAAAAGATGCTTACTTGTGGCCCCGAGTCGACGGGTATCCCGGGCAATGTAATTGGCGAAGATGATCGACCTCATGCTGGTCTTCCCCGATCCGCTCTTTCCCATCAGCAGCACCTGGAAGGCCAGGGTTACAAACGCAGCACTGTCACTGGACTTAACATGGTCAAGCCATCAAGACAGAGGAGTGTGAGATATTACAAAAGTGCTCAACTTAAAAAAAACAAAACAAAACAAAACAAAAAAGCAATGGCACCCTCTGCTGGAGAACTAACACGTTTCTCTGACATCCTATCCTGGAGAGATGTGTGAAATACCTGAACTAATGACTGTTGCTTAACCTGAAAACGCTTATAACAAATAAATAATAACTCACAGGGCTTTAGAAAGGAAACTGTGCATTTTGTAATTGAATGAAAATACAAATTTAATGACTGCTTACCTTACATCCAGTTCTGTAACTATAACTGCACAAAGCAATTAACAACTAGGAAAAGCAGTTACTTCAACTCGAGGAAAATGTGGTTTCAGTAATCCTACTATAAGAAGATTTAAGGATAAGGGCCCAGATCAAAAATATAAATCATGTGTAGCTCAATGCATTCAGACTTCTTGAATAGACATATGATAACATAAACATACAACGTTCTAGAGAGTTCACTATGTCCTGCATTCCTGCAAATAACAGCAACAATCTGGCATACACAGTCCTTTCAGAGCAGCGTCGTTGTAATGGGGCGTTTAAGCAATGTCCTGTCCAGACTAAGCTGAGTTTTTGTTTGTGAACAGTGATAAACACCAGATGGCCCGGAATACTGAGGGTATGTCACAACCTTACGAAGAATTTCTCACCTTTTTCTTCATGGCTGTGCTCGACATTGCCCTCTGTCTGCCACCGAAAACAACTGGATCCCGTTCACGAGAGCACGCCTATCTCCCTCTGTGCCCCTTCACACCCTTCTGAAACGATCTCTCGCTCTGCGATGATCTTCCTCCTCCTCGAGCTGTAACTGAAAGAGGAATAATAAATTCAAAGCTGTCGAAAAGAATTATGTATTTACAATTGACAGCAGGAATGTAGCTTGATATTGGGTTTATATGGCATACACCATTTCATGACATACACCATCTTATATATAGCCTATATAATCAACTGATGACAACATGAGGGTGGAATAATGATATAGTTTAAATTGTCAGTTTAAGAGGAGATGACAGCAGTACAAGTGACTGACACCTCAGACCTCACACTTCCTAAAACACGACAGAAGCACCTTCCACAGTAATTCATGAATAACTTTGGGGACATTCACTTCAAACCGCTGTCAAGTTATTCTATTGTTATGAGGCCAAATCATATGTGTCTGCGTTTAAAACCGCAGTCAGCACCAAAAACCAGTCCGAAACCAATAATCTATAACAGAGTGCCTTGAGGTTTCTATCCTTGGAACTTCGACAATGCCTACACAGTTCAGTGTTTATTTCTAATTACATGTAATTGAAGCCAAACATGTAACAATCAAACATAAACTGGACAAACATCTGCAAAACTGTAGCATTAACCCAGCTATTGTGACAACGATGACGGAGATGCTTTATTTTGCAGACAACTAAATGCCGAGTTAACTTTCAGTTAACACCAAAACACATAGCTAACGTTAACTTGTCTAGTCACCATTCATTTAATAAACGACAAGACTAATTAAGGATTCATTTGTCTTTAGCAATGACATATAATCTATGTAGCTAGATGGCTAACTGTAATTTTCAGAATTAGAATATATAATTCATAGCTAACTAGAAAGCTAAATGTAGCAAGTAAGATCTCATATTTTACACGAGCTAAATTTAAGAATAAGTAAACAGAAACATATCTGACAGCACCACACATGCATTTCAATTATTTTAAGACTTCTTAACAGATAGCTGGCTAAAACTGCAATATAACCAAGCTAGATGCTAGGGGCTAGCTAGCTGAGTTACCAAAATAAGATTCCAATTACGCAAGCTAGTCCTAGCTCATTTACTTGACTTTACGCAGCACCGTAATGGTAGAGCTTATATTTTAAAATGGAAACAGGATACTTTACTGTTCTTTATGTGTGTATCAATCCCATGGCTTGCTTTTTAATATTGTAGAAAGCTAAATTCTCGTTCCAGGCCCCAAACAGGAATCTCTACACTGAATTTCACGTGATCGACTTCCATTCACTGATACGTCGACAGCGTCAGTGCTGCGGAGCTACCCCGCAGTGAAACTCGCAGTGTAATTGTTTGAGAATACTTGATGAACAGCCTTCGTTAAACAGTTGCAACGAGCCACACTCAAATTAAATCTTTCTTAACGGATATTGCTTATATTCTACGATTATTTGATCTTTCGACAGTCTGTCCATCGAAGAATGCTCACTGCACGCCGTTAAATATATAGGCATTCAAACAAACAAGTAATCTGCGCAGAAATCGCGCAGCATTGATCCCCTGCATTTAGAAACTGTGGGGTTAAACGCAAGCCGTGTACATGTATTTGATTAGTACTGAGCATTTGACACAGCAATGCCTTTGCCGTCAATGAGTAATATTAATAGAGTCTTTAGAGTCTATATTTATCCAGAATGAAAATGACTTACTTGTTCTTACTTTAAAGTGATGTTCCTAAACAAGGACTGACTGAGAAGGAAATCTGCACTGTGAAAATGTAACTGTAAAAATGACCTATGACGAATTTAGAGATTAATTTTGAATGATTGATATGCTAAATTAAATTCCAAAATATTCATTGTATATAATGTATACAAAAGAAACAATATGTCTCAAATGTAAAAGTTGTATAAAAGGTAAAAAGACCTTAGCCAGGTCAAGTATGGATGAAGTGACAGGGTGCCCCTATACAGGTGACGGAGGATCACGTCTCTTTGGACAGTGGAAAAACAAGCACAAGTGTGTCAGGGTGGCATGACAAAGAGGTGTCGGTGAACTGGTGGAAAGAGGCCCAAACGCCCCGTTCTTGACGGCAAGGCTCAGGGTTCTTCTCTGCCACTAATGGAGCTCAAACAACTCAGACATTTCAGCTATGCACTTGCCCGCATTGCAGTATTAGCCTAATGGGGCATGACTTCCTGCACCTCATCAAACAGGAAGATACTGCTGCCTGGTAGGACATGGCCATAACACCCCTTTCAACTGAAAAGGCAAATACACACCATATCTGCTCCTTACCCTGAGACAGATGAAGCCTGTTTTCCCTACAAACGTTATAATATCCTATAGAGCAGCGGTCCCCAACCTTTTTTGCACCACGGACTGGTTTCATGCAAGACCATTTTTTTTCATGGAATGGGGGGCGTTGTGGGTTCACGTGCATACCAAAACACAATAAAGTGCATTATATATTATTTAATTATTACATACCCTACGGACTAATGTGAATAACACAGACAGCAGTGGTCAAATACCTTACGGACTAATGTAAATAAAATAAAAACTTTTTTATTCTTTTTTTGCAGCCCGGTACTAAATGACCCATGGCCCGGTACTGGTCCGTGGCCCGTTGGTTGGGGACCCTGCTATAGAGAGCTTAAAGAAAAGTGTCAGGGCAGTTCACCACCCACACTGTGGAGACATAGTAATAAACCCTGTAACTTCCTCAAAAAGCACAATGTGACCATAAAACAAATGGGCAATCAATCTGTATATATGTGTATAATGGACCATGCAGGGTTCCCTCAGTGGGTCAGCTTGTGTATTCTGAGCACTTGGCTTGTTGCCCTGCAAGTGGGGGAGTAGGTTCTCTTGTCCCCTGGTCCCTGGTCCTGCATTTGGGCATGGGGAAGATGTGGTGGCTGTGTATGGTGATAATGGTGCTTGAGAGTGCAGCACAGAGATGGGAAACTGCGCATCCTGCACAGTCTCAGCTGGGGCATCAGGCAGATTATTTCCATTTGATTGGAGAGGGTGGAGAGATAAGACAGCAGGCAAGCCCTCAAAGTCTCACTGTTACCAACTGGATAGATGGAAAATAAGAACTTATTATAGCACTTTTCATGCTCTTCAGCTCAAAGGATGGGACTGGATCATGCTTCTGGATCAGGCTGGACAGGTGTCTTTATGGGTCCAAAACACCCCAGCTGAGGGATGGTTGGTATTTTTATTTTCCTTGTGACCTGGAGAGGAATAAAATATGAAGAATTGGTCAACATGTCTTCAGTGATTGCCATCTGTGTGTAGAATTATTTTTCAGTGGAATGAGGCTGAGCAACATGAAGGTATGTTAATGGACAAAATATATTTGTATTAAATAAATCCAAGGTTTAAAGGCATTTTTTTTTTTGGTATTTTGGCCCACTGTAACTAAAATTTACATGAGTATGTTAATCAATAATGTTTACAGCTGTTTCCCAAACCATAAATTACAGTTTTTAGTGACTGGTCATCAAGATGACACAAAACTACTTATTCCATGTTCCGTGTACACAGGTTGTAGATATGACATGTTTCTTGACCTTCTTTTTTGAAACTTATCTCTTCGGTTTATGCTCATGGAATGTCATGTCCGACTCTAACCAGCTATAATATTATTACACATTGGTCTTGGTCCATGAAAAAGAGAGACTCACCTGGATGAGTGTTGGATAAATGAAAAAAGAAACTGTCCATCAGCATGTTCTGTACATATGAAACAAAGTAGTTCTCTGAGGTTGGACAGGTAATGACCTTTAATGGAAGTGGTAAGGAATCTCAGCCTTTCAGAGAATGTGACAAATGGATCCCTCCCTGATACAGACTCTCCGGGCCCATTGGGGACCCTGTCTGTGTTCGAGGTGCAGACCTTGGCCCCAGTGACGGCAGTGTGCGTTCTGCTCTTCTTGCTGGGTGTAGCTGGCAACCTAAGCACCTTGCTGGTGTTCCACCATTGCCGGGAGCTGCGCTCCACCACCAGACTGTACCTGTCCAGCATGGCGCTCTCCGATATTCTCATCTTCAGCGGCCTGCCCCTCGAACTCTACCGCCTTTGGCGCTATAGGCCCTTCCTCTTTGGGGACTTCCTGTGCCGCTTCCAGTTCTATCTGAGCGAAGCCTGCACCTATGCAACCATCCTGCATGTCACTGCCCTCAGTGCAGAACGCTACCTTGCTGTCTGCTTCCCACTGCACGCCCGCCAACTGGTCACCCGGGCCCGCGTGCGGCGGTTGATACTGGTGCTGTGGGGGGTGGCGGGGGCCACAGCAGGACCAGTCCTCTTCCTGTTCCATGTGGAGGGCCAGGAGTGTCGGCCCATGGCGGAGGGTGTGAACTCAGGCCTGCTGCAGATCATGACCTGGGTCTCCACACTCTACTTCTTCCTGCCACTGACCTGTCTTTGCCTACTGCATGGACTCATCTACAGGAAGTTGTGGGCCACCCGCCATGGCCCCTCCTCACGTAGCTGCCCCCGCCGACACCGCCAGACAGTGAGGCTTCTGGGTAAGACTGCATTTCTGCTTCACCCAAAGGGGAGCCGACTGGCTGGTCTGGATGATGAAGTTACATATGTTATTTACGGGTGTTTGTGAGGGGAACATAGCTGAATGAGAAATTTAAGCTATTAATGCAGCATAAATTGTCATTAAAACCAATGTACACACACACAGTTTGACATTGTCACAGAAAGGGGACACTGGTGCACAGTATGGGAATGCCAAGTGGTGCAAAGCTCAAAAATATCACCCTCAATTTCTACGAACTGTTGCATGGAAACCAGAGACATTTTAAGGTACATGATAACAGTTTAATTTGTCACCACTCTGAATTTACACAGCTTCATGCTCTCAAAATGTAGGTGTCATTCAGCTCTAGCCTGTCCTTCAACATTATTCTTGGTGCTAAAGAATTATTTTCAATGTTTTTATTTTAAATGAAATGCCAGTGAAATATCAGGTCTGGGGGAAAAATGTTGTTTTACCTACACAGAACAAGTCATCTTTCTCCTCTTAAAAGATTACACCATATATCAAAGTGTTTGGTGTAGGAAAACATTATCAGCAGCCAACTTGGGCCCAAAGAAACAGGATGTGTGGACTCTTGAGTGAATGAAAGATTTGAAACAAATCATTAAAGTGATGAAACAAAAGAAAAACAAGGAAACACTGCAGCCCTCCAGGAACATGAGTTTAAGATCCATGGTGTTGAGTGTTCAGCAGTCCTATCGGACATGGGTGCACAATGGGTTGTCAGCAGGTTTTTGTCATTTCCTTTAAATCAGCAGCCTCTTTAGGCCTTGAAGAAAGCTATGTGGACTCTAGCCAATCAATGCTGAGATACCGCTATAGTATGTATGTAGCTGGATTTTTAAGAAAGTGGATTTCTGAGATGATGGCACTCAACCCCATGCCCTGTCATTCTTGTCCCAGGTGCAGTGGTGGTGACGTTTGCCGTCTGCTGGCTGCCGTTCCATGTGGGCCGTATCCTGTTCTCCAGTGCGGCGTGGGGGAGCGAAGCGGAAAGGGAGGGGGGTGAGGCCCTATATGCCGCTTCACAAAACTTTAACCTGGCTGCCATGCTCCTCTTCTACCTCAGTGCTGCCATCAACCCTCTGCTCTACAACCTGCTCTCTGCAAGACACAGAGCAGCCCTGCGCCGCACCTTCCTGCCGCAGCCAGAAGGGCAAGCTCAGCCCACTCAATGTTACCACCAGCCCGTCTCCCCGAATACAGACCCCTGCACCCCTGTGTGACTTATGGATTTCCAAAAGCATTTGCTACCCTCCACCTGAATACCCATAGCTTTATACTTCAGGAATTTCATGTGGTAGTACCTCTGACATGCAAACGCTTTGGGAATATTGATCGTTTAGAACTGTTCCTAACAATGAAGCCAGCAGAACACCATTTTCAAGAATGTGAACCCTGTATTGGTTGAAATGCCCTGCTGTCGTCTTCTTCTTCTTGATCTTTATATCAAACACAGCTTATTAGTAAACATCCAGTAATCACACAGGGTGTGTTATTTATAAGGTGTAATTGCATGTGCTACATCAGGTTTCCAGACCTGGTCTGGTTGATTGCTCAGCCCATAACTCTGAGGTTTAGTACACCACCCTCATGCCCCACTGACTTCCCAGGCACAGAGGTCATGATCGAAGCCATTTAAGAGAGCCCATAATATATGTACAGCGCATGGTTTCAACTTGCTTTTCTGGTTACGGTCCTCACCCTATGTGTGTGCAAGTATGGCTTAAGACTTTCTGTTGTCATAATAATGTCTGAAGCACACTCATATTTTCAAGCACCAGATTTCAGAATGCAGTAAACACAAAAAAACATGAGTCAAACCACTGGCAAAACTTCTATATAACGACTATAATTTATTTGCCATATTAAATATATTATCTATGATTGTTACAATTTAGTAATAACATAATACATGGCAGTTTATTTTTAACATGACTGAATGAAAAAAAAATCTGAAAATAAAACTGCAATAAAGGTAAAAAAAAAAAAAAAGGAAACACAAAGCAAAAATTAATGCTGATAAAGTACACAAGTTTTTTGGAATGTATAATATTTGTCTTTTAAAAAAGCGGAGAGGTGACGTGCAGCTCTGCAATCCCTACAGCCTACAAACAGAGATGGGAAAGGAGATGGAAGGCGTTCTGATCCCAGAGCAGCTCTCCCACAACTTAACCAGGGATGTGACTTTTCCACATTTATCACACAAACTGATATTCTGATCTTGTATGTCTCAACCAGTGGCAGAGGGCCTGGGTGTGCCATATGCACACACAGCAAGAGAGCAGGAGATAATGTTCAGTAATTAAGCCAAATAGAGGCTCCCTCAGAGCCAATAAGAGTCTGATAATTAAAATTTCCTGACTGATCTGGAAAAACGACATCACATCCCTGCTTAATGGTAGATATGGGAGAGTGAGGTTTCTTAAACCTCTGAATGGGTTGTGCTCCTAATTACAGACTGATCTGAACCAAGAACATTGTTTTGTTCTAGAGCAAAACCACTTGACTGGTTTTCATGCAAATACTCAGTTACTGACGCTATATGTCTACCCATTATGGGGTCTACAAAGCCTGATTTTCTCATCACTACTGGCATAAAGTCTGTCCAGGCAGACACAAACTGAGCTGAACTCCCACCATCGAACATGCTGATGCCCAATTACGTAACTCATCTTGTCCACAATTTCGGTTTCTTACAAATGCACTTACACACACCCCTGTCCAACAGATATTCCCTTATTCCAATCCAACTCTGCTGCCCTGGAATAACAACGTGCTGTTCTCAGATCAGGATGCAGAGGCCACCTTTCCCACCTCAAAGAGAGGGACGGAGTATGACCTCGGCTGATCGCTCTGATTTTTGAAAGGAGAGCCCTGACCGGTTCCACCTGTGCAACCACTTAGAATGAGGCCGCATCTGACCCATGGTCAGAAGAACCTTTGAGGAACTGCCAGGATTCCAGAACATAGAACAAGGAAAACAGAACTCTAGAGCTTCATACGAAACAGTAATCCTTGCAGGAAGGGCAGCTATGAGTGGTGCATTCTCAGTTGCGTGAGGGTGAATGGTAGCCCAGAGAAACAGCCATGGCTCTCTCGATTTAAGTAATGACAAGATAGTGAAGACACAATCAATATATGTGATTAATATCTTGTCGAGTCAGCACAAATACAAAGAGGGAAAACACACGCACACACACACACAAGCAACACTGATTGGTCCATTTTGTTCGGGGGAGGGGGGTGCATCCTTGCATTTTGTTTGCACAGGGAACACAGCAACAAAAAGTATTTGTAAAATATTAATCAGCAGCAGCTCTGGTTCCCTGTGTGCTGTGGAACATACTGACAGACGCAATATGCAAAGGCAGCTTCCAGATGAGATCTGATTAGGCAGCGTAGGGCCAATTGTGGCCAGTCCATGTAAAGGCGTACAGTACAGGGCCAAAACAGCATTTGACACTTCTAACAATTCCTATTAATCCAAAGTTCTGGGCCTAAACGCATGACAGATGCTCCGATACCAATCACATCATCAATTCCACTAAATAATGCTATGTTTTTTTCCCCCACAACAAAACGTTACCTGGAAACTGAGTTAGAAGCAGCTAGAGGTGTCGAGAGGTAAGGAGCAGCAAAAACTGTGCGACAGACAGGAGGACGCAGTAGAATCACTGAGATTTCAAGGTTGGCCATCTACTTGAAGAGGTCGTCTTTAAATCTGATGGGCACAAATTTAAAGGCCACGTGAAGAGTACAGTCAAAGAGCACAGGCCTTTGTTAACACAGTAGCAGAGAGATTGAAAAAAAAAGAGAGGAACAACTTTTAAACGAAACAAAAAAAAGGAGCAACAGAATAAATGTCTTTGGAATGCGTCTGTCAGACACTCGCGTTCAGACCACCTACAGAATGACCTCAGGAGCTGAATACAACTAATAGGCTCTCTCAAGGCCTGAGCAGATGCAGGCCCAAATCAGGCGTGAGTAAACAGTGTGCAGATGCCGCATAGACAAGGGTCTTGTATAAAACAGCGCTGCATCCCGGCCACCAGGCTGGTAAAAGCTTATATGGGCTGTGATCTGGAGGAGGCCGAAGATACAGTGAGGAGGGGAAGATGAAGGGTAGTTTTTGACACAGAAACATTCCTTTTGATGACTGAAGAGAAGAAGCAATGCATTATTGAAGATACTCCACTCTTCAATCAGGGAGATTTAAAAAAAAAAAAAAAAAAAAAAAAAAATTGTTTTTTTTGGAGTCACTTCTTCCTTGCACCAGTGAGATTCTCTCAGTCAGTAAGTGAGATGGACTTTGATGACAGCCAAAGCCCTGAAGCCAAACCTGGCAGAAGGAAGGGGGTAGAAAGACATCGAGTGTGACTAAAAATATGTTTAAAAAAAAAAAAAAAAAAAAAACAAGAGGGGAAGGGGATCTCAAGTACAGTACCCTAATGTGTCTGGTCAGCAGCGTAGAGTTCTATACTGAGCAGGAAAGCAGGCATGACTAATGGAGGACAGATAAATACGGTGAATCAAACATAAAACACCAAGTCCATCCAGGACAGACTAAAAACAGGTGTTCCATGTTGGGCACAGACCCAAGCATCGAACAGAATTCTCTGGAAAAATACATTTCTGAGCTTGCACCTTAGGTGTATGTACAGAGGGCTTAACTCGATACTTGGCATGTGACAGAGAAACTGTTTATCCCAGGCTAATGGAGCAGACTCTCCATTAAGGACAGGGAATACCTGTAAATCATTTCAAATTCATGGCACTCTTTTTTTGTTTGTAAAAGGCAAAACAACATTGAATTTGGCCTGCTGTTCAGACTCTGCCTTAAGGCTTGGGCTGCAACTAACAGCTATTTTCATTACCGATTATTTTCTTGATTAATCATGTGGTGTATAAAACATCAGAAAACAGTGAAAAATGCCCATTACAGTTTCCTACAGTACAAGGTGACGTCATTAAATGTCTTGTTTTGTCGGACCAACAGTCCAAAACCCCAAAATATTCTATTGAATACATATAATGAAAAACCAAGAAAAGCAGCAAATTCTCACATTTGAGATCACAGACCAATAAAATTTTTTCTTCAAAAATGACTAAAACGATCAATCGATTTTCAAAATAGTTGGCGATTAATTTTCCTTCGATCGACTAATCGAGTAATCGTTGCAGCTCTACTTAAGGCAGAGCAAAAAGTCATGGAAATAAACAGGACTGACTACTGTTTGATAAGATATGACTCAAAGAAACACAATGCTATGTAACGACTTGCTGGGATGAACAAAGGAGGTGGTACCTAAATTTCAGTATAATTCATTCTTAGATATAAAGCTGTTTCAGAACAGTGCCACCCATGGACAGAGGCAGGCAGTTTACATTTGAGAATTCTTTTATTCCCCCCTTTGATTGTCCCACTGGACAAGCTCATCTTTCACCGTGACAGTGCCAGGCTGGAAAATGGACGGGAAAACCCAGGTCTGCACATTGCCACAGATCTGTGGAACCTATTGTGGTTTCTACAGCAACACTATCACCATGGGGACAAAGAACACTTAAAATAATGAGAATAAACACTTCCTCCCCGCCCCTTCCATTCGGTTTGTTCCTGTAAAATATTTTTGGCAGTTCTGCTTTCAACACAGGGGGATCCTTAAACAAACTGTTTAAAACTTGATTGAAAAATGTAACAGCCCAACAGTCTTAACAATCATTTCTGCACAAAGGCAAATGCTATGTACCTACACAGCAAAGGAGAAACACGACCTCCACCTCCCTGCAGTACAACAGCCATGTGTTACAGCCAAGGCAGCATGGTGTGGGCCTACAGACATGAGCACACTGCTTCTCACATGCACACGAACACTGGAAAAAGCCCACGACAAACCATTAGTCCTTCTACCTGGATGTACAAAATGGTACAACACCTTTATCAACAGTTCAAACAAATGCAGAAAAGGATTAAAGTGCTCAGTTTGAGCCAAATAGAGAGACATTTATAACAAATGCATATTTCATATAGTTTTTTTTTTTAATAAGTAGTGTCTATCTATATATACATAAACATAGCATGTATGTATATATACATATACTGGCAATAGCAGAACAAAGTAACTCTCCCAAATTCTGTGAGATAAAAGCGAGATTCACTGTGTCTCTTAGAAGTTTGTTCTTTCTAATGATGTTAGTGGGTGTTTAAAAATAATCTGACTGCTTAAAAAAATAGCTAAAATTACACATACACCCAACCCTACCCCTCTTGGAGGAGTCACTCTTCTTTAAGAGCATGTAAATCCTCTTCATAAAAAAACTTTGGCACCTTCTCCCTTTTTAAATTTTCTAGTGACAGCTGTTACAGGAAAGGCTATTATTTTAAATAGACGAGAGCACTTTAATTCAAAGCACTGTCTGAAAACGTACAGTATTAAAGCTCTCAAAGGGGATTCTACTTCTTTGCTCCAAAATCTCTGTGTGCGGGAGTTTCCACGGAGACCGGTAATGCACCCTCGGCGGTGGGTGGGGACACTGTTCTGCAAAGCAACAAAAGGTGTGTCTGTTTGCTAGATGCTCAGAGAGGGGTCACCCAGAGGCACCACCTTAATCCCGGGACCCTCAAGCCACCACGTAAATACCCATAAATCTCTGGTACATCCACAGTTCCAGTCACTAGTTTGCCACATTTCCCAGGTAGTGTATGGGTTTGTGCCACTACTGGTCTGTCTTCACCCCCAGCCCTGCCCCACACCGCAAACAGGGCAGGACACCGCCCACCACAAACCTACAAACTGAACAACAAGACAACTTGTCATCCTACCAAACCAACACCCCTAATGTCACAGTTTCACAGTCATAATTGGTCATGGAAGAGAGGTATAAAAAAAAAAAAAAAAAAAAAAACGGAGGAAAAAAACTGAAAAATAAGGAAAAGTACCTTTTTGCTATAAAATATGATATAACAATTCTCTTCTGTAGCAAATAATAATAATAATAACAATAATAATAATAATAATCCTAAAAATAAGAAAATGAAAGAATTTCCATTGGGATGTTAGCAGGCCCTTGAGAGTGAATTGGCGGGGTTGTGTGCTTGGGGAGGGGGTCCCGTTATAAAGTCCCGCCCCCCTTTGTGGCCAAGCCCCTCCCACGGGGCGGGGCCAGTGACCTACTTAATGACAAAGTACTGGATGACCACGGCAAACAGGATGGCCACCGTGGCAAAGCCCAGAAGTAGCAGCAGGGCGAACTGTTCATCTGTGAGGGCCCCGCCCTTCCTGGGGTGGGCTCCATTTGCCTGTGCGGCCCCAGGTTCCCCCTGCGCGGGCCCCAGGGTGGGGTCTGGGGCTGGGAGAGTAACGCTGGGACTGTGCTGCCCCCATAGCTCGGTCCCATCCTGGCACTGCCGCCCTGCTGAGACACGCACGCGCCAGTCGCCACCTGCCGACGTGCCCTGCCATGTGTACGAGGGGCTGGAGCCCTTATACAGCTGGCAGAGAGAGAGAGAGAGAGAGAGAGAGAGAGAGAGAGAGAGAGGGCAGGACGACAATGTTAACCTCTGAACCAGAGACAAAAAATAACATTATGTCGTTCATTATTTAATGAACGGCTTTATCCAGAATGAGTTGCACAGTGCATGTATACACCACACTGCATAAGTGACTTAGGACAAAAGCATCTGACTTGTAGTCATAACAAGTCATAAACACAAACACTCACCAAAGCACAAACACAAAGGTCTGAATTTGGAGAAAAAGAATTACATTTACACATAATTTATATTTAGCGGGCATATATCAGGATATCTAGCTCCACCCATCCCCCCCTCGCACCTGCTCCACCTCCCGACCCCGCAGCAGCTGTAGTGTGTACAGAATGGGGTCTCCTCTCATAGGCTGCAAGGGCTCCCATGTGACCTCATATCGGTTCCAGTCAAGGAGTTCAACTCTCGGGGCTGTGAGAGGAGAGAAGAGACAGAGCAAAGTTTTAGTCTTGGATGAATACTTTCAAATCGCTCATCTGAAATGGTACATCTCCACAATCCAGCGGTACGGCAAACCGTCCAGGGCGGCCGCCATCATCCTGACATACACCAGGGCCAGTGTTAGCGGTGCTCACCTTTGAGCTGGGGGGGCGGGGAGCGGGTGGTGCTGAAGCTGTAGAGGGGAGAGAGTGGTCCCACGCCGGCCTCATTGTGTGCCTGAATGCTGAAGTGGTACAGTGTGGCCTCACTCAGCCGCTGCACCTTGAATGTGTGGCAAGGGCCGCTGTATATGCACACCAACCTACAACATGCATGGTACAGATACACAGACTCAGAATTATAATAATGTCTGTACTGTATTTAATACTTTACCATTTAATACCTGTCATTGTTATAACATTTTTCTGATTCAGTTCATTAGCCCTGACAGCACTGACCGCAGAAGGTCAGAACAGCAGTGCTCTCTCCATCCCAGCTCTCCTTACCGATCTGCACTGGCCTGCATGTGCAGACAGTACTGTGTGGCCCCGCTCAGCTGGGGCCGGCTTAGGCCCTCCCCCCACTTCAGCTTCAGGCTCTGGGGCCCTGGGACTGCACACTCCAGGGCCGGGGGGTCTGGGGGAAGGGGCCGGGTTTTGGCCTTCAGGACTGGGCTGAAAGCCCCCGGCCCGACACTGTTGACTGCTTGCACGCGAACCCTGAGCAAGAGGGACCAATCAGTTGCATTAAAGCAATACAGACTCCAGAGACAAAAACAGAACAAAAACAACATAGTAATGTCAGATTGCTTCCTTCTATACATAGTCTTGCTGTGTGAAGAGCAGATTTAATTACTGATACCTGTATGTGCTGTCTGGCTGTAGGTTCTCCAACACGTAGTAATTGGTCCTCCCTACAGACAGAGGGACCTGCTCCCCAAAGTCTATGTTGTAACCGATGATTTCTGCGCCATGGCAACAGGGCTCCTCCCATCGCAAAGCCAGACATGAGGATGCAGGGCCGGGAAGGGTGTCGGGTAGGGTCTCCTCTGCGACCTCCTCTACCAATCGCACTGCGGCAGGCACTGAAGGTGAGGTCGTCACCATGGCAACGTCCCCAAAGAGCCCCGCCCCAGCAACATTTACTGCCTGTTTGGAAAAACAAACCTCTGTAAGTGCATGCTTAGACTGAAACAAAATGCAAAACAAAGTTTTCCAAGCGACAAAACTAATACTGAATCATATGTAAAACCTCATGGTTAATTATTCAAAACTGACAGACCAACAGCCCCTTGAGCCCGTGGACTGTGTCTCAGGAACAGTTAAGTGAGGTTATGAGAACCTACCTGAACCCTGCAGTAGTAGGCTGTGGCTGGTACCAACCCCCGCACTTCATAACTAGGGGAGGGGCCGCAGTACATCAGTGTCATGGAACCCTCCGCTGCCCCCCACTCCAGCCTAAACTCGCTCACCTCTGCCCCACTGCATGCTGGGACCTAGGAAGTGAGGAAGCAGTCAAACAGGACAATGAGGAAAAGTGAAAACAATTAAATGTTTGTAGGGCTTCATTTACCCAGAATATACAAATACACACATGTAACAAACAAGGTACAATTAAAGTAAAAACTGGGTGTAGGGTCAGAAAATACCCTATAAGGAGCCAAAGAAAAAAAAATGCTCTCATATTCATAGAGATAAAGCAATTCTGTTATGAACACTGATGTGCCCTTTTAACGGAGCTGCCAGAACTCTCCACCAGGGGGCACCACAACTTCAAACATCACTCACCTCCCAACTGGCCAGCACAGAGTTTGCGGTCTTCACTGTGAGCTCAGGGGGGCCACACTGCTCTGGGGGTCCGGGGGCTGTGAAGGCCTCATACACCTCTGAAAAGGGGCCCCACTGCAATGCACAGCAAGCAGAAATATAGGCAGACTGTACCAGCTGAGGTTAACTTATCAGTACCTCACTCAACATACTTCCGGCACATGCCCCTGGGCTTACTGCTGGGGTCAAGGGTTACCAACAGTCCTACATAATGCTGTACACATACCACAGAAGTGTTCTATGAAAGGGGCTCCTTTGCTGGTGCATGCTATATTAAAAATTAAGCTTAAAATGCAAAGAGTTTAAGTAGGATTAATGCTTTTGATATTCTGAGATTTCCAGCTCTTTTACGGTCAGTCCTAAGCGACATCACAGGGGTAAGAATTCCTTCATGCATGTTTGATCGTCTGTTGAGCACCTACAGTCTTACGCGGCTCTGTTTTTCTCAAGTGGTCATAACAGGGCCTCAGTGTGAACACACAGGAATGAACACACTGAGCTAACAAGGCTGAACCCAGAATGGAGATGTTCTGCTTAATGAGGAATCTCTGTACACTAAAAAACAGGGATGGACAACAAGGCTTTTTACATCTCAAAACTGTGTACAGTCTTCTGTTACTATGTTAACCATTCACCTCATCTACCATTTTAAATCTAATCAACAAATGACTTGGTCTTTTTGTTAACAAAATCATTTACTTCAGCTACAAACTGAAGTTGTATCATGAATGACAATGTTTTCGTGTCATATGAAATTAGGACGTAGATTTAAAATAATGAACTATGGCTAGGACTGTATTTCTGTCCTTGCTGGAAAAGTTAAACTGTGGGATGGAGAGGTGAGCCAGTGTAAGTGTATAGAGCTGTTCAGATAGGTAGTTACTTCGGGAAGCTGCAGGCAAGCTACATAGTGACACAAGAGCCCTACTGTCCTGTCCTACATTCTCATCCGTTATCATTTCATTGCACTGCTATTTTTATAGTTGTTCCCATTTTGATTTCCCTTTTTTATTGCTACTCATCTTATTTTATATTTTACACCCTCCATTTTACCATCACGACTAAGTACATATTTGGCTTTGAAAACAAAAGCATTACATCTCCATTTCTGAATTTGATGCGCACATATAAAGCTTGAATCATAAGTTGTGTTCTTTGTGTTTCATGGCTCTGAGACTAAACATACTTATTCAACGTTTAGTCCATGTGACAAAAGCTTATCTTATGCAATGTAATCTAATAACCGAACCATTTTCAATCTCATTTCCTGAAAGGTCATCTTCCACAAGGATTGTTTTCTATGATATATGTAGGATCTTTAAGGAAATGTAAATGGAGCCATATATTTGTATATTTAGGTGCCCTCCGCTGTCCTCTCACCCCGGCCTGGTTGGCTGCCTTCACCCAGAAGTGGTAACTGTGTCCCGGCAGGAGGTCCGTGGCAGTGCAGTCCGTCTCTGCACCCTGGTACAGTGGGCAGCGAGGGCCGTCTGCTGATTCGCCCATTTCCACAGCGTACTGAGAGACAGGGGCGCCACCGTCCTGTGTTGGAGGTTCTGGGAGCAAATGAGGACATGGCTTTTTGCATGTATTCATTTGTAGATGGTGTAAATATGTCCATTAGTATGTGTGTGCCAGTACATGGGTGTCAATACATGTTTGCATGTACATGCAAGTATGGGTGAGTATGTGTGAGCATAGGTGCATTTGTTTTTGGATTTCCATGTGGGTGTGTGCATGTGTTTACACACATATCTAGAAAATAAAGTGTCTCACCCCACACTAGTGGTATCTCCCGTGGCTTGGCCTTCCCTGCCACATGCAACCCTTGGCACGGTCCAGGAGGTACAGGAGCAGTCTGTGCAGACAAGCTGTCCGAAGCCTGTAGAGGAAGGGGTTGCTTTACGAATTCGAACAGCCCAGTTCTCACCCTTCTTGTCCTCTCACACTACAAGTACACTTGTGCTACACCCTCAGATCCTCTCTGCACATATGTGCGTTTACTATTGTACTCTGTGCTGACATATGGGGTGCAGATACATGTCTGCAATGGCATGTGATCTGTTTTTGTATGCAGAGATGAAGGTCAGAGATAGGAGGGCATGAGAAGAGGTAGTGTGGCTTCTAAGCTTCTAATGTGAAGAGTGCATGAGGTGCAAGTACCTGACTCTGTCCTCCTTTGCTCTGGCAGTGAACCCTCATTTTGTACAATGTCCCTGGCTCCAAACGATCACACACGTGTTCCCTCAATGGTCCACTGTACACTGCTTCCCACTGGCTCCCTGCAGATACAGGAGACACACAGAAAGAAGTGCACTGAGTGCGGTGCGACTAAGAGGCCGTGGTTAACACAGATGTGTATAAGACAGGCTCTCACCAGTCTGACTCTGGCACATCTCCAGCACGTACTGCGTGATCTCTGCTCCCCCATCATCCTTTGGTGCATCTGCAAGCAAGGTCATAAAAGCGTGAGTGAGAGAGAAAAGAGTGTTGTGTATGTGTGTGTGTGAATGTGTGTGTGTGTGTGTGAGACAGAGAGCATGTGACCATGAATGTGTATGGTACTGTGCTTATGAATGTGTGTGTGTGTTTTTATTTGGGAATGTGGGTGTGTGTGTATGTGTGAGCAGAGGTAAGTATGCATGTGTGAGACTGAATGTGTGGAGTGTGCGCAATTGTGTTTACTAAACGTGTCTCAGCTCAAGCTCTGTTCTTCTGAAGTACAGCAGACATACGCATTCCTGATTGTTTTTCCTTGTTCAAATGTATGTGCGCGCATGTAGAGCGTAGGGTGGCGTTGTGGAGGACCGTACCCCAGGATACATGCAGGCTGTGTGGCAGGGCTTTGCCCTTCAGTGTGGGTGTGGCAGGGGCGCTGGGTCTGTCGGGGCAGGTGCTGAAGTCCACCGCAGCACTGGGTTGGCTGCGGCCCTCGGCGTTTGCTGCCAGCACCTGCCAGAGAAACACACACCCAGTATCACACACTGCCAGCTCACCCTCCACCAATGAGATTCACCATGTTTCCACCAATTACCCAAGCTCAGTCAACTGAATATGTCGACACCATTCACTCACACCACACCACAGACCAGTGAAACATTTCAAATAAGGACACTATGGGCTATTTTCCTGAATACAGTTCAAGCCAGTTTCTCAACCAAATCAACTGCAATTTCCACTGAACAAAGATTTTATCCCCGGACCAGGCCTAATCCTTGCAATTGTAATGCTCTGACATATAACGTCCCTTAGCTTTGATTTGAAAAAGGGACCACTGTAAACAAATGCTGGCAGTGACAGAGAAAGCAGGCAGGGTGGAGAGACACATTATGGAGGCAGGGAATGAGCACACCTGACCCCACCCGCACTCACCCGAAACCTGTAGGAGGAGCTTTTGCGGAGGCTCTTGACAGTGCAGGACAGCTCTTCCCCGTTGTGTTTCGGCTTGAAGCCATAACCCTGTGATGGGGGTGGGGGTGGGGACAATGTCAGCCAGGTAAAGGCACTCACAGGGTCCAGTCTTTCATTTTCCAGCATTCACGCCAT
This sequence comes from Albula goreensis, assembly GCA_022829145.1. NCBI lineage: Eukaryota > Metazoa > Chordata > Actinopteri > Albuliformes > Albulidae > Albula > Albula goreensis. The sequence goes on along the minus strand of CM040746.1, from coordinate 32,366,037 downwards.
TTAAAACCTCACTTTATAATCACTCGTATCCAAAGCAAGCTTTATACTGTACACCTCTTTACAACCATGTCACTTACAGTAAGTCACAAAGGGCTCCATTTTGACATTCCAGTCTAGTGGTGGAATTATGCTATCATAGTGAATAATTAATGCTCTGTTTATTTGAAAACGCAGATTTGTATTATGTATATTTCAACGTAGCAGCCACACAACACTTGTGCTGCTTAGTTTTGAAATAAAGACTAAAGGTACATGGTAATACGCTTCGCTTAATTTTTGAAAAATTTCAATTTATTAAGCAGGAGCTGTGTGAAAACAAAATCCAGAGCACCCTGTGGCTCTCTGTTAGGACAGAGGTGGTAAACTCATGTTCCTTTGTGTATTTGCAGGTTTTCATTTCCTGAGATTACTCTGAGTCATTTAGCTGTACCAACGTCGCTTCCCTTATTTATCTGACCACAGAAAATGTCACAGAGACACAAAAACAGATCTTCGGCTGACATTCACGTGCTTATCAGTATGCTTAGCATTAACTGTGGGATCATGTAAATGACTGTACTGGTTCAGGTGGGTACAGAAACAGAAACATGGAAAAGCATTAGGACTGTGCTGCTTGTGGAGCAGGGTGGGGGAGGGGTAGGGGGCTGAGGTAGGAGCAGAAGTATGGATCATGGATGAGTGGCACCCACCGATCCCTCCTCCTCCATCTCCAGGGTGTAGGTGTACGCGCCGTCTGAGGCCGGCCCACAGGGGGCACTCCACTCCAGTGCCAGCCAGGACACGCCTGCTCCGGCCAAGCGGGGGGGCGCAGGGGGGGCGGGGGCACAGCCTGCCGTGCTGCAGGTCAGCAGCTCACTAAATGCACTGTTTGGGACAGGGACAAAAGACACAGGACTGAGTACACAAACAAAACCCCATACATGTAAACACACGTGCACATACATACAAGCATGCAAACGAACACATTGCCCCTCAAGTTCTACTACCACATGAGTTCTTAGCTGCTGACCCTGAGGCAATTTAGTTTCTCTTGACTGCCCTCATCACCATATGGCTTTGTGCTTTATCACACCAAATGCATCGCATAATCTTGACTTAACCAATTTCCTCTTTTCATGGTACTCGGACAAACAGGAAAGTAGTAAGCGGCGGTCAGAGCTTCCCACATCCTGTCCAGGGCGGATGGTGTCGCCACATCAAAGTGTTCTAAAACTGAGTCATCCTTCACTGCAGCACCCAAGAACGAGGCTGATCTGGCAGTATGTTCTCTTTACTCAGGAGGACAGACACAGAGAAGCCTCATTACAGACTAAAGCTGGACCCAGACTTGCTCATGACTTTGCTTTCACACTGTACAACTGGACCCAGACTGTGTTCTTCATTCAGGTACAGGGTGGATTTACACCAGCTTCTCTGTGAAGCTGGCCCATGTCAGCACAGCTCATTAGACTCACTACTTGTCAGTGTGTGTGCCAATACCCACCTCATTCCTATGCTGTTTTTAGCAGCTATCCTAAACGCATATTTTGTAGATGGGGTGAGCCGGATGACTTTGTACTGCTTGGCATGCCCACAGTAAACCTCTTTAAAGGCACTCTGCTTTCCCTGGGGGAACAGAACCAAACAGACACATGTTGCAACAGAGGTACTGCAGAGCACTTCTGTCAAAAGAAAGGTCATGAGGGAATCCTAACGCATCACAATATTAAGTGTTAAGGGTTGGGATCATTAATTAAAAAAATTTAAAAACTATAGAACAAACATACTACTGAGGATTTTAAACAGTTTAAGATAAATGAACTTTTGATTCTCAGTCACTGCAACTGACAAAATGAGTACCTAGTGGCCATGACTATGGCTTTTTGAAAGGTGCAGACAGAAAGCAGTGGTTAGAGGGGCACTTGCCTCATCGTACTCCAGGAGATATCCCGTGATCTTAGAACCGTTGTCACTGGGTGCCTGCAAAGGAGAAAGTTGTTTGAGTTTTTAAAAGTCTCAATGTTGATCTCTTAAATAATATTTATCTTAAATAAATATTTATCTTTAATAATTAACTTTGCCTTGCCAACTGCATGAGTCTGTGGCACGAAGTCTGTGTGAGATGCTTGATCTTGTGCAGCAGCATTACATGTGAGAGGGGGTGGTGTGGTCAGTGGGGTATTGGTGTGTTTGTGTGTGTGGAGGGTTGTTGGTCACAGATATTAGGGCTGTACAATAAGCCTTTAAAATGTTATCAAGATAAATGTAGACATTTTAGTGATAACGATAACATATCCCAATAAAATTTGCGGTCTCAAGTCTGAATGACACACGGCCGACATTCAACAAATACAAACAGAAATTAAGTCAAACATCAATCAGTAAACCGCCTGATGTGTTTACCGAATGCAACTTTTTTTTCGGATTAAATCATTAATGTTGTCTGCAGCAGCTTCACCTGTCCCTCTCTCCATTTTGATCAGCAAGTTCACATCCATGCCAGCCGCAGTCTCTGCCTACGCAATTCTCACGAGGCAAAAGACTAGATCTTGTGAAATAGGCTACAAAGCACATTTAAAGACGCATCAAGCTAAATGGAAATTTATCGTCATACCCGTGATATCATGCAGCCCTAAAGGATACGTGTGAAATCAGAACATGCATGGGTGTATATGTGTGCGTGCGTTTAGGCGTGGGATGTGTATTTGTGCTGGCAGTGCAGTACCTTCCACTGCAAGGACAGAGAGTTCTTGGTGCGGAGAGTCAGCCAGGGTGGGGAGGGAGCATCAGGGGCCGCGCTCTCTGTGCTGAAGCTGGTTACTTCTGAGGGAGATCCCTGTACAGAGCTGCAGGACACACAGACTCTGTACCACACACAGACACACACACGCACAGACAGACAGACAGACACACTGTCAATAACATGAAACTAACACCTAAACAATGGGCTGCAGCCAAGGTTTAAAAAAGGACTGGTCATGGCCAATCCTCTCCAGAGTGACAACATCTGAAGAAGAGATTTTTTTGAAAGCAAAGACCATCTTCTGGTTTCATGTATAGCCTGTTCTGTTTCTCATTTCACTTTTACTGAGCATTTTTAAGAGCACACGAAAAAGACGGAGGACCTGGCCTCGCCTCTGTGTCCACAGTCGTAAACAGCGGTACCCAAACACTGAAGCATCACAAGGAGATGCAGCAGGGCTCACCTAACATGGTAGTCTGTGGCTGGCCGAAGGTCCTGCACTGTGAAGCTGGTGTCCTTCCCCCTGAGGAGGGCAGGCATGAAACAAAGTCACCAAAAGTGGCCAAGAAACACACACCACTCATCTGAGAGGGATTTCACTGTACATGTCTCTTCTGTGAGAATGTTTTTAGGTACTGTACATCCTCTAAGTTAAGAGAGCACTGGAAATCATGAAAACTCAGTGATTTACGGTCCCAAAAGTCAAATCAAGTCAGCTTTATTGTCACTTCCACAATGTGTTAAAAAGATACAGAGGTGTGAAATACTGTTTCTCCTTGTCCCTCAGTGCTACATATATGGCAGACATGACACAGAAAATAACTGCTTTCTACTCTAACAATAACTACTTCTACTGCCATAAATATAAAGAAAATACATATAAATATCTTTATATATAAAAAGAAACTGGATCATAGATTAATTGTAATTGTACACTAGTGTAAACTTGTTTCTCAATTGATCTACTTTCATTCTGTAGCTACAACAACTTGTTTTGGTTTCCATTGTTCTGCCTAATTTTGACATTATCATGCAACACATAATTACACCACATTGGAGTAGGTGACTAGGCAGAAGCAGAGTCACCTACAGTTATGGGTCTGACAGGTAAGACTAGTATGGCACAGGTGTGGCACTCACAGGTAAACAGGTGTGAAGTTGCCTTCACCGCCACTGCGTGACAGGGACAGCTCGTAGCAGAAGGGCAGTGGGGTGTGAGGAGGGGGTGCGTCTCCATTTTTCAGGGGGAGGGATGGTTGCTGCCAGGAAAGAATGGCAGAACGAGGTGCAACACTGCACACCTGTGGTGGGTGAGAGGTAGGGACAGAGAGTTAACAGAAATTTCCCCAGAACAGACAGATTCAATGTACTACAACTTGAACTGATTCTACACTTATGAAACTAAAATAGATGTCTAGCTGATGTTTACTCCTATATTAAGATACATAATTCAAACTATTTAGATATTCACTGCTGGCACACACTGCATCTACCTATGACCTGAGAATGAGACTATAAGAGAAAGACAAACTGGCAGACAGGCAGACTGTCAAAAAAAGGCAAACAGAGAGAGAGAGAGAGAGACCAACAGAAAGTGACAGAAAAATGGTGACAGAGACAGATGGACATTCAGTGATGGAGGTAGACAGAATTCCATACTGACAGACAAGCAAACAGACGGACAGACGGACGGACAAACTCACTGTGGGCTTGCGCACACTGGACAGCAGCTCCAACATCCTCATTTCTGCCTCGGCGTCTGGGTGATGAGGACAACACACAAAGCTCACAGCAAGAGGAACGGACCAAATGTGACACATACAAGGCCGCCAGCAGACGGCGCTTGTGTTCCAACATGAACATCAGTGATGAGAGTGAGGCCCTGTAAACCCTGCAGCGGGTGGTGCTGTAATGAGCCGTCAATCCCTGACTTTGCTGATCAGAAATTGTGCAGAATCTCTGCTCCAAAAGCTCAGTTCAGGGAGTCACTGATAGCATATCGCTGGTGTCATTAAAAAAAACTTGTGTTACTGTCAATTTACTTTGTGTTGGGTACATGAACATTAAAGATGCATAATAAGCTTTATTAGTATTTCATTACTCTGTGACAAATAAGGTGTACTCAGAACACATGTCTACAATTTGTCCAATGTAACAGCAAAATGGATGGGTTTTAAATCAATTTAATGTTACTCAAATCCATTTGAAGTGAATTAATGAATTAAAAAATTCTTTAATGAATTTATTTTCTGAATTGAACAAATTTAAATGGAACTGAACCTGACAATGACAGCAATAAAAACTTTTTTTCCTTCTATTTTTCCACAGCTGGTTTTGAAGATCACATTTTTTTTTTAAAGACACCACTGATATGGAAGCTGCACCAATGTTTGGTTAGATGAAAGCTCACACCTGTGAAAAATAAGCAGTGTAGTGAAAGTGGGGCTCGTACCAGGTTTCTCTGGGTCAGAGGGGGGCGAGGCCCTGGGCCTGACAGAGGGTTTGTGTTTGCAGGGCCCTGGGGAGCCAGCGCTGGGGGCTGTGGGGCCCTTGCTGTGGCCGTTGTGGAGGGTGGTGGCAGCGGTGGCAGGTGGAAGCGGGGGGCTGTGACTGATGCGCACGCTGCTGGCCACGCCCGCACTCAGCTGTCTGTCCTTCACCCGTCTGCGCAGCTGCTCCTGCATCTTAGCCGCACGCTCGTCCCTCGGGGCCATGGGGGCGCCATGACATGCCACATCTGTGTGCCGAAGAAGGACACAATGACTATCAGTCTCATGCACAAGCACACTCACACAAGCGAGCGCACACACAAGCAGACATGCATATGCATGCATCAAATCACGCGCAGACACTTGCACACAGCGTACTTATGTAACCTTTATTTAATCAGGTCCATCACACATAGACTCAAAAATCTCTTTTGCAAGAGAAACCTGGGGAATCTAATTTCTACATCAAAACCTTTTCACTGGTAATAAAAAAACAATTTAAAATGAGTCTGCCATGTTTGTGTTATTTAACCATTTCGGCCTAATTAAGGGAGAGGCCTGTCACTCAAAGGACAGAACTGACCATGACAGGCATACATCTAAGCCAAAGAGGACTCACCGGGCTCGCTGTAGACCTGCGGGGGCGGGAGCGGGGGGATGAAGTGGGGAGGTATCTCGCCGGGGTAGATGTGGTGGTGCAGCATGGCAGGGTGAGGGGGCAGGTAGGGGGGCACAGGGGGAGGTGGCAGGGTCATAGAGGGGTGGAACTCTGCAGCATGGGGCAGAACCACCACTTTCCTCATTCCATTCTCCTCCACCACCTACAGGGGGCGATAAAGCAACTGCTGATGCTGAAGTGGAAGTTTGCAGCACTTCAACTAGAAGTTGTACCATGTACAGCTCACTGTACCTTTTCAAATGTGTTTAATTTCACTCATACATACATGCCAATTTGGAATACAAAATGCATGACAATGCCAAACGGTGACAACTGACGTTGACTGGCAGTCAGGAGATGCTAGTAAACTATTGTGCATACAAAAAGGTTCAAAGAAAGACGAGATTTAAAACCAAGTTTTGGTGTCATAACAGATAGATATTACAAAAACTTACAACAGTACATTAAGTGCAGTAGTAGAGGGAGATTAAATTTTATGCGATAGCATATATTGTAGAGTAAATATAGCTGAGAGAACAATGGTTTAAGGTAGCATAAGAACATGTATTGAACCCATAATAATGCTGTAAGAAAATACTGCACCTGGGACATGTAGCCAGGGGGAACAAATATGGGGGGCATGGTGCCATTTGGGGAAACCATAGGCACATGTGCAGGACCTGAGACGAAAGACAGAGGACGAGAGAGCAAAAGGCAGAGGAGGAGAGAAACACAGCAAGGGAGAGGGAGAGAGGGAGAGAGAGAGAGAGAGAGAGAGAGAGAGAGAGAGAGAGAGAGAGCAAGAGAGAGAGAAATAGATAGATAAAAGGGGGAGAGACAGATGATAGAAAGAAAGGAAGACAATAGTAAATTATTCTATCCACTGAAAGAAGAATGGGTAAATATTTGCATTTTCTATTGATTTCAAAAAGCCTTGTCATCCAGTTTGCTCAGAAAGCACTGTTCCTTAAAATCATCCTAATTGTTGAATCAACTCCAACATTTTTAAATCAATATAGAAGGAGAATAACTGATGCATTAAAACTAACTAAAATCAAATAATCAGCCAAAAGTATGGAATCCAACAGATCTGAACTTTTAAATAACTTGAGTTATCCAAAAACAGCCCACTCATTCTGGGCGCTTTCCACACATTGAAGAAAAGGGAAAAAACAAAACTCTATGCAAATTACATGGTTCGAGTGTCACCACTGAACAGCGGTTACAGCAGAACCTGTCAAAATCTAGCACGGCGCTATCAGACCAGGGCTTCCATTTCCAAACGTGAACCAATGAATGTCAACAATGCTCAGATCATTTCAGTATTGTGAAGGATTTGGAAAAGGGGTCTTCATGATAACCTGGAATGAGGGGTAAGGTCAACATACCTGCAATGCAACAAATCTGCCCGTCCTCAGTGCGGATGGTGAAAGTCTCCCCGGGGTTCACTTGAATCAGAATCATCTGTGGACAGACAGAAGGATGGATTGACAAATAGACACAAACTGTGAACAAACATATGGCTGACTGAGACTGCGTTCTGAGTCTGCAGAGGGACTGTAATATTTTACGAGATTAATTACATTATCTCTGCACTTTCTCTTACTGCCCCTGTAAAGTAATTTTAAGAGATAAGACAAAGGTTTTGAGATCAGCTCTATACCATGTCAAAGCCCTTACATGACACATTTGTGCATGTATTGCATGAATGTGACATGTATTGCTTTTACACTGTTCTATCTGAACAAATTTCTTCTTGTTTTATAGGTCACTACTGTAGAACAAAACTTTTTCACAATTGACTCGCCAATGTAAATAAGGGTTAATCCCAAAACAAATAATTCAACACTTTGGGTTGGACACAGTTCAAACATAGCTTTTAAGGGCAGTAGTTTGGTGCTTTATATGGAGCTTGTATCTTGAGAGGAGATCACCGAATTTTACCAACTTGGGGATTTTGTCCTCAGACTAAGAAGTTTTTAAGCACTCCAGTAATGTCTACACAAACAGAAGTTGCAAGAATTATAATTAACATGTGATCAAAAACCTATCATGTTATTACCTAAAAAACGTGTAAGTTTATCAGAGTACCCATTAAGTATGGATATGTATACATTAAGGTGCACTCTGGACTTCCACCATCTTACTTAATTTACCAATCAAATTTACAGGTTAGATTCACAAATACAGCTGTTTCCACAAAGCATGTCCTATTGTTTTTTAAGCACCAAACTGATTCTGAAAATGGCAGTGATGTACATCTATTATGCCATAAGCAACTGTACTTAAATGCTGGACCTGTGTCTGCTTGGCAGTCGAGCCATCTGACATGGGTTTGACTAATGCTGTGCAGAACCCTTCCTGAGTGACTGTAGGAAAATTCCGTCAAAGGCAGCAGTGGACCGGCCCAGTGCTGTACAAACAAGAGGATGCCATCGCACAGAGGGTCCATTTGTCTCTGCTGCAGCAACCCTCCCCATGCCCCCACCACCCTGCGCCTGCCCCCGCCCCCTACTCCCCAGAGCCTGTGTGTACTGGGCACAGGCTGTTTGACAAACACTACCCTACCCTGGGAAATGTACACCAGGCCTCTCTCTCTCCCTCTCACACACGCACGCACGCACACACACACACCTTCCATGAGCAGACGTTCTCTCTTTCTCTCACTCTCACACAAACACACACCTCTCTCTCTTTCACTCTCACATACACACACCCCAAACCAAACCTGCACATAGATGTCAACAAACATCTCAATTTACATTTGGATAATTGTAACGGTCACTCTTATACTCCAGAGTGTAATTTTTTAACATACAATAAAGTTATACAGCTCAATATCTAATGAAGCAATTCAGGTTAAGCACCTTGCTCAAAGTGAAAGATATGACCATTCCCTGCGTGGAAATGGAATAAGCAATATCGGAGTTGTAGGCCCAGTTCCCCAACCATTATTACTACTCTGCCACATAGAATGCAAACAGATTCTGATTCAGGCCCACACCCTGGGTTTGTCTGATATTTCAAACAGGCAGGCGTTTCAGAAAGCACTGGCTGAGGAATGTGCTCAACAAGCCCTCAATGGATCAACAATCCATTGGGGACTGAGAAGAAATATCACCCGAGACATTCTGGGTGTGGCCGACCTAGAACCGCATTATTCAATGGAGAATTCACTGCTCCCAGGCTCACAGGATCAGAGACCTTAAGCAAATCATCTGAGCCAGTCAGGGTTAGATATGATAGTCAGCAAAAAGAGAAAACACTGGTATTTGTTTCAACTGGTAGTGTTGTTGCGGTTGACACCAGTTAATCTGACCGGGAGGCTGCAGGTTCAAATCCCAAGGTGGGATTGACCAGAATTTAACCTGAATTCCTTCAGTTTAAATTCCTCCAGCTGCACAGATGCATAACATATCAAACTGCCTGGTATGTAGGTTGCCCCGCATAACTATGAGTGGTACATAACAATGCAACAAACCAGGTTTCAGCAAATCTGACCACACTCCTTGCAACAAATGTGATATGCCTACGACTACAATAATAATAAAGATAATAATGCACATTAACACCCAAAAATATTAGATTTATACTGGATACATAACAAATTTGCCAAAACAACAGTGGCGATACTTGGGCTAATCTGGAGTTGACCCTATAATTCAGAAGCCAGTCCTTCTAACTGCAGGGTCTTTATGAAAATAGCTAATGTTGTAAGGCCAGCACACTTTTACTTAAGCAGGAATTTTAACATCTTAATGCAGGTCTACCCAAATCTGATATAACAAAAACAGCTGTCAACAGGCCATGCTGTCGATCGAAAAGCCTCAAACTATCTTTGTGTTTCAAGTGTTTAAAACGCAATTAGTTCTGCAGGCCCTACTAAAACATGCACAGGGTCTCCAGTTGTGTGGAGTGTGAGAAGTGCATTGCGCAGAGAGCGAGAACAGTGCTCTATTGTCATGGGGAGAGCGGCGCTAAGCGGTGTGTGCGCAAGTGTGTGTGTGAGGGAGACTGATAGAGAGCGCACTGAGAGTGAGGTGGGGGAGGGGATGGGGGCAGTATGTCAGGAATGCAGGATACAGGCAGTGTGAGAGGGATAGAAGAATGCGAAGAATGCGGAGCCCGGCCCCCAAAGCCACTGCCATCCCTGGGATCTGCAGCCAGATCCAGGGCCAGGGCCAGAGGCGGGGGTGGGGAGTCCGGCAGAGGCTGGAGGAAACAGCCATGAGCAGCCTGCACCAGGGCACAGACACGTCCACCTGCACACCAGCCGAGCAGAGACAAACTGGCAAACATAAAGTGCAGACGGCGACCTCAAAAGCAAGGCCTGGCATAGGAAACCAAATTAGCAGTAAAACAAAAACAACTATGAAAATAAATAAATAACAAAATTATGGTCTGTATAACAGAGAGAGCTTTGGTGAGTGTAACAGCTGAATAAGGAGACAGAGAAGAAAGAGACTATTGTGCATTTGAAAGCAGTTTATGCAGGTGAGGTGGAAACAGACATGCACTTTTTCCTTCGATACAAACACTAAGCCACTCTTAAGTTAATAAAAGTCAAGCATCGCTGCTCTCCCATTTCAAGTAAGGCCTGTTGGAGACAAATGGTCAGAGGTGATGTCACAATGATGTTACCGCACACAAAAATGGGCAGAGCTACAATACAACAGGGAGATCAGTGTCCCACTGGTTCAGCCAAGCACTGTACTGCTGAGCAGAGCATGGCCTTTTCATCTGCTCCAACTAACTCTGTGATTGACAACACTCTGTAGCTCCTCCCAGTCCATCTCATTCTCCCCCCTCACAAATGGTTAGCTGTATTGCCAAGACCACTTATAATAAGTAACTTTGGGCTGGTTTTTTTTTTTCCCCTCTTACTTCTTGAAGTCACTTGAAAAACTGGAGAGCTGCAGTATGTGGTTTTCTGAGCTTGTTTTAGAAATGTGTTTTCTTGCTAGGAACAATATAAACCTATATTTAAAATCCTACCCTACATATTCTCACTCAGTGCATGGAACGACAGCCTGCTCCCTACACTATGAAAAAGTTAAATGAGGTTGCTTATTTTCCCACACAGTAGCAAATGATCATTAATGACGGTCAGTATAATGAGGGAATGACACATAGCAATACTGTCTGCAAGACTGCCTACAGGGGAAGGAAGCAGGGTTTGTATAACTGTTAAGGGACTAGGCATGAAACGATGAGGCTTCAGGTTCAAATTCCCTGCCATTATAAGGGCCCAAAGAAAAGGCCCCCAAATTTAAGAATGTCAAAACGCAAGCTGTGTAATTCACTCTTGATAAGAGCTAAATGCCAAAAAAATATATGAATTACAAAGGGAGCCTGCGGCTCTACTTCTATTAAAGATACATTTGAAAATCAAGGGCTAATAATAATTTATTTTTTCTTTTTTTAAAAACTCAATATGCACTATGATCCAAAAGAATAAAGACAAAATCTTTTCTTAATAATGTCCTTTAATATAAGTACAGCGTCATAACACAACAGCTTGACTTCTGCTAAATGCCGAAATGTTAGTGGGAGGGCAGAGAGGGAGGCGTGTGTAGGGGGCATGCTATCACCCCCCCAACACCGCAGACAGTTGAAGCTGATGGCATGCTGGGAGGTCATCTCCTCAGCGGGTGGAACAAGGGAAAACAATCCCACGATATGTTTGGGCTGAGGAAGCAGTTTCGAGAGAGCGCACTGTAAATATTTTGTCTTCCTGATGTCATGGGCAGGCGGGTGGGGGAAGGGGGGGTGGAGGCAGTCACTGTTTCTTGGTACCCACACCCCCAAACTCGTCCCCCTTGTCATATCAAACTGCCTATATAGTACACAAAGCTATGACCCTCACTATCCCCCACACCCCTACACCCTGTTATATCACTCTGCTTACACACTCCAGTACACAAAATCATGAGGCTGGATGCTCAGACAACACAGAAGCACCTTCACCCTCTTGGGGGATATTTTTGGAAACAATGTGACTGTGACGGGGTCATCCAAGGTGGGAGAGTTTCTAAGTCCCTCAGCATGTCCTCCAGCGACCTCCTCCGACATTGCTATATCGACACAGCCCCACACAGACCTGCCGCCATGCCCGTCCCATTATGGGACCTGTCATTGAAGATGTCTTTCAGAGGATCAAAAGTTCAAAGGCAGACGTTTTCCGGGATCTGGGTCATATTCCACTGTTGCCTGAAACTTTTCAAGGACCACTGGGTTTGTGACATTTATCAATGGTATATACTATGGCTGATGTAGATAATGCTGTTTTCCCAGATGGCACAAGAAGTCAAGGATAAGAATGGTTTAGAATGTGAGTACGTGTGTGTGTATGTGCAAGGGTAATGGAAAATCCCCATCTTGGGTAAATTAAACTTTTTTTGGGGGGGAAGGGGGCTGGATTAAATCCCTTTATCTCCTTTCAAAGGGGAATTACGGGAAGTTCTGTAGTTCTTTCACAGCCTTTATCTCGGAGATAAAACTAATGTGAAACTTATTTGGACTGACAGCCTAAAGCTTTCTTTGAAAGAGCTTAATCTTTAATTGCTCTTTCGAGAAGTACACTTCAAAAAGTGCATTTTCATATTACTACTTTTTACAAATACACAAACATATGAATATTACAACAGGACCACCAAGCTAAAAATCAAACAGTTATGGACTGCCTATTCAAACGAATGCAGTACGCAACAGGAAGTGGCTTACTCGATTACGGCATATCAATATCAAGCTCTTCATTATCACTGACGTAAAAGGGCAAGCTTTAAACAATAAGTTCAAAACGCTGGTTTAAGTCACACTTTCCACTGATAAAAATTCTGTTAAAATCAGACAAAGGGTCAGGTCTTAGCTCTACTGGTAAAGAAAACAAAGCTGGACGTTTGACAGTCTTTGATATAAAGAAGGGCGAGAACAAAAGCAAACAGTATGCAAAAGAAGCCAAAGATAGCAAGCGGGCCACCAAAAAGGAAATGTACCTTTTGGAGAGTCGATGAGTGAAAAAAAACAGGGCAAGTTCTCATGGGCTCCAAACACTGACAAGTTTGAGTACTTATTCATTGAAACAAAGTGAAAAATCCAATTAGCCATTTTTAAAAATGTGACAGCAACATAAGCAACGACTCTAATCAATGCAGGATTTATGTTCTACAGTAAGTGAGCAGACAAGTTCACTTTCCAAACTGTTCCTATCTCAGAGGTTCCAACGCACATTTTTAAATTTTACTGTATAAAAATAAGTGACACAAATACCTTAAACAGTTTAACTGTAAACAATAATGATGCTGCTGAACAGGACAGCTACAGAATCCATGGTACTATCAACTTTTTTGTCAGTGTGAGGACAGAAAATGGGCATCCATTAAACACCTGGCTTTGTCAATTCAACAATAACAATTGCTACTAGAACATAAATAAGTACTGTATTGTAACATGGGAGGGGAATTATGTTCTATGTTTATGAAATGAAAACAACTGTAGATTGATGACGCCAATGACTTGGGTGTCATCTCTGCTCACTGAGTTTGACCTTTCTTTTGTGCATTTTTCTCTTACTCCAAATAAGAGCATCTGCTAAAGTAAAGTGTGGGAGCCATCTCTGCACACAGCAAGCAGCTCACAGGGGCTATCGAGAATGTTCCGGATGTGCGCTCTTTCAGCCCCCTCCTCCACAACCCCCCCAACCCCCACCCCCAATCCCAAGGCTTTACTGGAAACGCTGCTGGCGAAATGCTTGCCTGTCAGGAATGCAGACGCTGAGCAGGGGGGGAGGTGGGGGTTTTGAGGAAGGGGGAATAAAAAGGGGTGACAGTTCAGTCCCCACACTGGTTGCTCATAGAGCTCCTTTCCTCTCTCTACCCGCCCCCACCCCCATACGCATCGAGGAAGGAGCCCCACTGCAGAGAGGCGCGACAGTTGGAGGCCATCTGTTTGCGCAAAGAAAGCACTTTGTTTTTCAATCCGTCCGACAGAAAAACAACACTGACCGAAGCCCCTGGTTAGGCCTTTCCTGCTCTCCACATATTAGCCGCTTTCAAAACAAGACCGTGTTGTGTCTGTGTATTTCACACACGGTACGGTCAGAGTACCCTACAACGGTCTGTTTGCATACTGTGCGCAGGAACCTGATGGCTCTTATGTCTCTGATCTGCACTTGTTTGTTTCTGAGGGTCAAAACCTGAAAGTTGCACTCAAACACACACCCGAAATGGGGGTCATCCTTGCACTCGCTCCCATTTAACATGTGTAACTCATTGGAATGACTGTACATTGTCTGGAATACAATGTGTGTAACACTGTTCTCCCAAGAGCTTCAGCTAAACATACCAAACAAAATTCACTTGCTCAGACATTGGCCCTCCCAGAGCTAATGCATAAATACCTAATAGGCTAGGAATTATCACTTAACCACAGATTGCCACCCAGGGTGATTTTTAAACGCAAAGTATGGCAGAAAGCTTTATGTCCAACCGAACATCTTTTTTCCCCAAACATACATGACAGCAGAGAACAAAAATAGATCCGATTTTTTTTTCCTCTCTCGCAACACTGATTCTTTACCTGACCTGAACTGTTTCATTGACTTCTCAGAAGCTTATCTGAGAAGCCCTGACAAGGCTAAGGCTGTCCTAAGAAACTCACCTGTTGCATGGCATCTCCATTGAGCATGTGTGGGACGAGGGACACCTCAGCCAGCATAGGGGTGACCTCCAGAGGTGGGGGGGGCTGATCTGTCATCATGGCAGGGCAGAGCATTCATTGACACCAGCTCCTGGATGGACAGACAGAGAAGGCCAGAGACAGGAAACAATGAGCTCTTCTTGAAGTTGCTGATGGTGTCACTGTCAGTCACATGACATTTACTGATGATATATCTGTATTGCTATTTAAATGTGTTGCTGTAAACTTTGGCAATATTAACAACGTTGTTTCCTGAATATGAGCGGGGGGGGAAGGGCATTTCATAACCCCCATAAACGCATGTGGCTATCATGTTACTATCACTCACTTCATCAAATGTAAAAGTGAGCGATAGCTTGGCAAAGGGCAGTGGACGTTTTTATTGGCTGACTGACCGGACACAGCATATCTGACCATTGTGAGATTCACTCTCTGGTTACTAAATAGCACACATCGGTAGAAATGCAATATCCTTGTCTCTGTTGACATCGCAAGGCCCTGACACAGAACAGTCCTCACGGTCGTCTCCACTCAGCTGCATCAGCTGCCAGCTCTCCCCTCTCTCGCATCTGGAGTCAATAACTCCTCACACACACACCACACGCACACAGACAGCCCTGTAAACAGGAAACACACACACACACACACACACACACACACACACACACACACACACACACACCGAAAGAGAGGGAACACGTGCAACACAACACTTTGCAACGCATGCGACCACCCACTCGAATGTGAGAGCAAACATTCCCCACCACCCACTACACAAGGGCTGCCCAAACACAGGAGGGGAAGAATAGCTCCGTAACTCTGCTGCGGAAGTGCAGCTGCAAGGGACATATCTGGACTGCAGCTGGACATTTGAGTGGCACACAGAGCCTGTCCTGGCAACTGCCCACATGACCAGTCTATTTCTCTTACTCTCTCAAAAAATGAAAAGTTTTAAAACTTCTATTTAAATAAAACAAAACCCAAAACTAAAATACGGCAAACACAACTCAAAACAGAGATACTAGAAATATTTATCTAGCTTTTTGTGGGTACCTTCTTCATCATCAGAGGCATGTCATCAATTCATCCTGGTGGTGATGTACTAAAAACCCATTAAAAATCTCTATCTTGTGGGCACAAATACAAAAGTGTCTAATGGGCTTGGCGAGTAGTCAGTGTATCTTAGTCCTAACCAAAAACAGGCTGGAAAAAAACACATTTCCTTTTGGTCCGCTCCCTGACAGGAACACATGATTCAGTCAGCTGACGGCCGGGCGAAGAACGACGTGCACCTCGGTACAGACCACGCCAATCCGCTGCTCTTACATAAGTGGGGCAGTACGGCCAACACACCCGCTGCTGCAGTCAGGGGACTGGATTTTGTGGACAGGGACAGAAAGGAGGGAAGTCTACACAAAAGTACAGGCAAAGAATACATTTAACTTTTGCGCTTAAAAAACAAAAACACTACCCAAGGGCATACTACACAAAGCTAATATGCTGCTGTATCCCCAAGCTAGATGTGGCTAGCACTACTGGATGAGCAGTCTAATTTGTATGTGTTTACTGGGAAATTCATTTTGCATCACCTAATTTTCCAGGACTTTATTTTAATCACTTTCTAGGTAGACTGAATACTTTTCCACATTTCCTCAAATTGACTCAGCTGCGGTTGCTGTTTTTTTGGATTTCTTGTAAAAACTTATCCATTGTGACGCAATGAGACAATGTGACAACCTGTCTGTAAATTGTGCTATGTGAAAATAAATATTGATTGACTGATTGACTCATGTACTTCCTGCCTTCTCAGTACTGAATATGACTGGAAATTGTGTGTTCCTCTCCTTATCTCTCCATGACTTCAAGAACAGGAAGCTGCACTGTGACTAGAGACACCCGGCTGCCCCATGGAACTCTGGGGAGGGGGTGGGAGGTACAGACACTGCCAGGCACTCTTACAGCAATTGCCCCCATGCCGCACAATGACTCTTTGACATCCAGTGCTGCCTTTGCGCAAATGCTAACCACCCCCCACCTAAAAACACACACACACACACACACACACACACACACACACACACACACACACACACACACACACACACACCCCTTTCCTTCACACCATGCTCTGAAAAAAGGTCCTTATTCAGCAGCTGCTCACAGACGGAACACCCCAGCCCCTACCGCCTGTACCGGGACACTGCCAGGACTGTTTCCCCCGTTGCTTCAATACCAGCTTTCATACACTTCTGTAGCACTCAAAGCTTCAGCTCCACTGTGGGGCTAGTACAGGGTACCAGACAAGCCCATTCTGCTGGTGGATGAGATGTTAAAGTGAGGTCCGGACTCAAAGTGGTCATTAAAGGACTTATGATACTTTTCAAAAGAATATTGGTGCTCAGCCCACTGTCCAGGCAGAACTGGTTCTCTCCTTCTGGCCCTTCTGGCCACCTAACCACCCCTAAAGGTCCTTAAAATTCAAACCCAATTTCATTTTCCAGGTCTTCACTGTAAGGGAGGACAGAGCTCTCAGCTGCTCTACCTTGACAAATAAAGGTTAAATAAAATAATAAAACCTACATGAAAGACTAGCAGTAAACCAGCCCTAAGATAAAAAGGCAGTATGGCACAGAAGCCTCCCCTATAGTTGTCTAGACTATACTAAACTAAAAAAATCTGCTGATTAATAACCAAAATGTATAAGCACTTCTTTGTATAAACTTTATATGTATAAATGTATTAACTTTATTCGTCACAGAGCCATACGACACTAACAGTACACAATTGATGATGCAAACTTCCCTTTCAAAACTCAAAAAAAATTGTGATACAAGTTGTTTCCATGACGCTGACAATATATACACTATGATCAAAAAAACGAAAAAGTTTTAACATGGCTGTGTCTTTGACACAGTTATTTTACAGTCAGAAAAAAAGTAAGTAAAGGATAGGTTTTAGTGAACTATGCCACCTGACTCGACGCGGAGGATGCCCTGCCTAGTGGGTGGAAACGTCACCAGAGGAAGGAAGGCTGCAGTGGGAGACAAAACTGAGCAACAAAAACAGTACTGACGCAAAGTACAATCGACTGGCCAGTGTTGGTACAGAGCATCAACACTTCCAGCTCACTGTCTGCTTCCTCCAAGGTGACTCACCTGCTGCTGACACATGCTGTGACCCTTCTTGAATGAAACACTCCCCTGTTTGCCCATAGTCCTGAAGCAGACCACAATGTCATATGACCTTTTAGTAGATTATGATCATTCCAATGAGAGTGACCAGAAGAAAGTGAAGGAACTGGAATTTTGTTTTTTTTTCCTCAGATTTTTCTTTCCTTGTTGAGTCTGTCTCCTAAAGGTCTGAATTCCTCTCACTCCACCCATTCTGTAGCAACCACTGCTCAAAACAAGGCTTTGTCTTGTCTTGTCCCATTTTATATTGAGGATTCATCAGTCACTGCCCTTTCCAGTCTCCAGGGCCTTTATTTCATAGAGTCTTAGTGTAAGAGTGCTGACCTAGGATCAGTTTTGCCCTTTTGCCAAGCGATGGATAAGGCTTGGACTTTGTCAACTGAAATGGATAAGCACTACTACACTAAGACATATTTTACAAATACAGGTCCTGCGCTGCTGGCCGGATCTTTCCCATAAACGCACAGGATGTGAGGTATCCCTCTATGTCTGCCAGCAAAAACAGGAGTAGATTGAACCGTGAGGTCATGAATTAATCATTGGTTCTGCCAGTAACAATGCGGACTCTTGACAGGGACCGGCAGCCTAGCCTCAGCAAGGGCTTTGACTCACTGTCACTCACGAGGTCACCATTCCACAATAAACAGGAACCGTTTTATTTTTAACCCAAACAGGCTTGTTTTCTTTCCCCCGTGCGTGTGACAGAGAGGTGGGCGGTAGGTGATGAGGCGCTGGTAAGAAAGGGCCGAAGGGGTTCGTTTTCGGAGTGGGAACAGGACGACTTCCTTAAATAGGGGCGTTGCGTCATGGGCTCGCGTGGCTGTGTTACAGAAGTCACAAGATGAAACAATAACATGGAAAAGCGGAGAACGGTGTCATCTCTGGGTTTGTGTTTTTACTGAAAGGGTGTTATTGGGGCTGGACGAAAGGGGCAGTGTGCCAATCTGCAACCCTTCATTCTAACCCTCACTACACAGGGGGCTGTACGGTCGCCAGGTATTAACCAAGACTGTATTTATAAATTGCATAGCCCTAATATGCGTTGATGTGTTCACATTTTGGTAACTGAATTTTGGTTAATTTCTCGAATTGTCAGAAATGAAATTGAACTAACCCCCAACTTTGCAGCACATGCACAAAACTGAAGGGCTGGAGGAAGGGAGGAGAGAACCTTGCCTAAAAGACAATAACTGCCTAACCTTCTACCCATTAATCAATCCATCATTCTCCATTTATCTCTCAGAGTTACCTTTTTGGTATAGTCTTGTGTGTGTACCAAGTGCACCAGTCTACAGTAAGAAGAAAAAGGTACACCACTCCACCCTGACAGGATTGCACTCACTGGATCTTCTCCACAAATACCATCTGCAGAACTCAGTGGTGGGAAAAAGCCTTACCAAGGCTTTCAGAGCAATAGTATCCTGGTGCACCCGAGACATCAGGCAGATTATGTGCCGTATCACACGTCTGTCCACATGAGCAAGCATACACTCTGCTGCTCGCGTTCTTCAGTAAGTTAATGTAGGTCAACGGCTCTCAGATAATTGGGAGCCAGCAATACCTTCGAAGGCCATTTAAGGACACTTCCTTTCTCAATGGCCACCGGCCTCTGGTCTCTAATAATGTTCAGAAACAGTACATTTCCCAATCGCCCACAGACTATTTGTGGTCATCTTTCGAGCATAAACAAAAGCCTGACACTGACAACTGATACTGATGAGAAAGCGGAGGCTCAGACAGATTATTTTTGCTGCAGGCTGAAGTGCAGTGGTATACTAACTCTGCAGTGATCTTCTCTGGAAGGAAGGAGGTGGAGAGAGAGAATTCACTCCCCAAAAACAAACCAGAACAATTTCATCTCCTCTCCTTTCATCCTGAAGGGGCTGACCAGTTTCCTGTCACATGAGTTACTGCTTTTCACTTCCTTATGCCCGCCTCCGGCTGGGCCGCCGACTCCTCTACCCAGCCATGAGGCTTGGACCAGCACAGGAAGGACGTGTAGAGGTCAGTGCCCTACGACAGCATCCTGAGACAAAAAACAGGATCAAGCCTTCTCCAGCATCCCCACAGGGCAAACTTTAAAGCCGGGATCAGCCAGTCCCCTGAAATGTCATGGGACACTTTAAGTCAAGATCAGTCAGTCTCTTGCATCACCAGTGTACCCCTTTAGAGTCAAGATGAGCCAGTTTCTTGTTGTACCACAGGGCCACCTTTGAGACAGGATCAGCTGCTCTCCTGCATCCCCAATGGGCTCCTTTAGGGCCAATCTTAGCAAGTTTCCTACATTCCCATAAGGCTGCTTTACAGACAGCCTTCATTATACACTATACTGCAATTAACCATAGACCTGCTGAATTTAGACCATTCAAAGTCAAACCCCTTCCCACAAACACTGGAAAAAGGGAGTGCTCAAAAAAACCTACAAAAAATGTAAACATCCATGTGCTTCTGTCAATGCCCAATAGGGCAGATTCCAGTGAGCACATGCAGCAGCCCTAGGGGCTAAATAAGTAGGTCTTCTTTCATGTCTCCTCAATAATTTCCCAATTAAGTCCAGTACTGCCACCTGAGCAGTCAAGCAGCTCTCACCTGAAAAATGCTACTGTGAGAGAACAGTGACCACCTTTGGGTGCCTGCCCTCCAGTGAAACATTCAGACGGGCTTCAACAAACTGGGCTTTCTGGGCTCCAACCAAGACTTTGCATTCACACCCAGTCTTCTGAGATTCAAAAGTAGCAAGTCATATCCATGCTGTTTGCATTGTGTGCACATTATCTTCATGCTGCAGGCCTGTATGCTCTGAGGCTCTTGTGCTCCACCTTCCAATGTCTGAACATTCTACACCCAATTATATTTTGTCCACGACCTACTCCAACTGACACCCTTGCTCTTCGCTAATGGAAACCAACTGTACCTTACTTCTTGCTCCCTCAGTTTTAATATGTTATGACAAGCATCTTTTTTGTTCTGAAGGTTATAACACAGCAGACTTACAATCATCACACAGAGGGAAGAGGACATATGATAATGTTACATGGAAAAGTGTTATTTGTTACTAGTCATATGTTTTCTAAATGTTAACAGATCAACAGAGTACATGAAACTTCTGCTGTTAAATGTTTACAAAAAGACCTTTCCATTTTTTTAATAATAAAAACAAATCTCAGTTCTTAAATTCGTGTCAGGTAATTTGCAAAAGCACATTTTATAACAACTAACAAAACATTAAACCATAGGTCTAAACCCCAGTATCTCATGTTGCCACTAACCACTTAAAGACTGAGTAGAGAAAACTTAAATTCAATTAATAATTACTTGAATCATAATATGACTTTTTTTCTTTCCAAAACTCAAATTTTATACAGGCCAATCTTCATGAGTCAGTGGCTGGTAGACTACATTCAAAACCTGATTTTTAGTTTTCCTGATGCTACTAGTATACAAACATTTAGTGATTAACATCTGTAACGCATCTGTGCCAAGGCAAAACAATATCCTGGTGCAATAACACTTTACCTTGTTGCAGGAATGTATAACGTGTCGTATTGGGAAAAAAAAGTTAATAAAAATAACAGATGAAACACCATAAAGACAAAATGATTGTAGAAATTATTCATACTTGCAACCACTCACACGGACTGAAAAAAATGTAGCCATTTTGAAAGGTAACGTTATGCTGTACTTCAATGTGCAATTTACATCACTGGAAGTATACGTGGCACGGCCAGAACACTTAGCATTCCAGTGTCACTGACTGCATAGCTGGGCAGCTAGCTGAAGTTATCAGAGCGAGGTTCCTATTTTAATAAAACTATATAATATATATCCTATCAGCCACTGAGAGGCAACACTTTTAAAAGGATTAAATGCAGCAGGCCACCATTGTTCTCTAGAGAACTTGTATGTAACTACCTAGCATCCTAGCGAAGTTCTCAAAAGTGCTATTTAAATGGAAACAGATAACGGTTGTAAACTAACTAGCCTACACAGTTAGGTCATGCTAGTTCGGTCAGTTAGGATAAGCTTTCTATCGAACTTTCTAAGCAATTATGCGCTGATATGTTTCAACAACAGCTCAGCTCAGCCCATCACCGCAAAGGATATGTAACAGTATGCCATTAAAGTTAAATACACCTTTTAATTATTCTCAGACTGCAACAGAAGAAGTAAACTAGCCAGCTAGCCATCTGGCAATCCAACAAACAGTTAAATCGTTCACAAAAGCTTAGGTTAGATAAGACAAGTAGAAAAAAATGTTCCATGCATGAGGAGTACAGAGTTAGCCAAGTTAACAAACTCAGCTAACTAGCTAGATAGTGAAACTGGTTTGATATTAACTATTATTTGTCCGAGTGAGTAATTCTGCTAAGTTATCTAAATGAACTACAAACATCAATTCGCAGAATTAAATATCTACCAAGCTCTACCAAAAACAGTTTAATATACACAAATATGATACACAATTTTTAATACCGTGATAATTAGAATCCATGCAGTTTTAGTTTGCTATGGCTACGTTTACTATCCCAGCTACCAATACAAGCTTGGATACAGACCCTGGATACGCACATTCCTCTCAAGAAATTTTTGTCTGGCTGTCTGCCTTGTCTAGCTAAAATTTAAAAGAATGAAATGGCAAGAGTCAAATAGTGCACCCCATATTCACTTACAAAATCACCATTGCTTCCATCTAGTTACATATCTAGATACATCTAACTAAAGATAGCTGGCCATTCTTAGCGCTAGCTATATTTCTAGTTGACTATCGATAACGTTAGCTGAAGAACGTGCAGCCACGCGAACAGAATGGATAGCTAGCTAACGTTAGCCAGCTAGCAGACGCTAAGCTAAAAGAAATCTAGAAAAAAATATTACCGCAATATTGCCAGAGTACAGGAGCTGATGGACTACAGTGTGGTCAAACGGAGCTCTCATGTGATTGTTTATATTTCCAGTGATGAAGTAACCGTTATAATCCTGTTAATTGTTTTCGTGTCTGCGTTTGCCTTGCTTTTCCCTTTCTTTCCCCGCTATCATGGGTACTCCTGGCCGCCCCCGTTTCCAACTGGATTGACTCTACTTAGCCCACTTTGGCTCGACCACACCGCCATCACAAACGGAACATGCGCACAACCAGCCTTTGCCAGCCGGGCGCTGCCGTGCTGTGGAGGGCTGGAAAAGAGCACGAGGCAAATGTTCTACTATCCGAGTCCCTTATAGGTTGTATAAAACTGTCATGGGCACAATCACACAAAATGTACACATACTGTCCAAGTCTTTCTTTCTTTTTTATTGTTCTGAAGTTACAGCTGCTCCCGTATTCATAAAGCGTCTCAGATCAGGAACGCCTTTTTGCTTGAAATGGATATGGTTAGTATATGGATGAGGAAAACTGGTCTCAGACCAACGCTCCTTTTAGGCATACACTTTATACATACGGTCCTTACACCAGGTGATGGGTGGACGCTGCTGCAATCATAACTTATGCGATACCACTTATTTATCAGCAGGTGCCGCAAAATGCTTAGAAATGGCCACACTTCTGAAGGTGCGCCGTCCTGAGAAGTGAATGGCTGCAGACGGGGTGCAGGATGTACCCTGTTTGGCTGTCCTCTCTCTATTTGTTGTTTATGTGGGTTCTTGACTGATCTGATTGCATCGATTCAAATGCATAAATGCAATTTGTTATTTTTTCCAAACGTCTTGTAGAGGAAATGACATCTCTCACAGAATACAGATGTGCTGCTCAGAGATTTAGACCAGGGCCCCTGTCCTAGAGCATCTGAGAGTAGGAGCGCTGGTCAGGTTTTTACTGTCCCTCTCCCTAGTACAGCCTTATCTGTTTTGAGCTGAAATGCAAAAAATGAGCGCTGAAACACCTGAGTCAGCTAAGCATGGTCTGGAATGAAACTGAATGAGGTATTTTACTTCTGGCCACAAAAGTAAAAAAATCTCTTTTTAGATACTGGAGACGCTGGTTTTTCCCCTTAAACCCACAGCGTCAAGTTCCACGATGGAACTTCAAAAGGATGTTACAAATGAATCATGTCATTCATCTGTCAATTTCTACATGACAATAAAGTATATATTATATATATAATTAAGTATTTAAGTTTATAAAGTATTTACGGATGCAAAGAAGAGTGCTTTGTTTTATTGTGGATAGATACATTTCAGCTTTTTGTCTTAAATTGTGAAGACCGACCAGAATCACATAATGACAGCATTTTCCATGTTTGTTTACTCTTTGTTAATTGATTTTCGATACCAACACGTTCATGTACAGGTCAGTGTCGTTTAAGATGCTTCTGAGCTCACATAAAGGTTGGGTATCATACAGAGCAATGGTGTCACACTCAAAGTTTTTCCAACCCATTACCTCATCCTTGATAGGTTCATCTACTCTATAAACCACACCCATGCAACTCTGTCTTAAATTTCAGAATATAAGCAACAGTCATTATTTTGATAAATTCAAATAATATAAATTCACTTAATATATATATACTGTGTAAAGCAAGTGGACTAAATGAGTAAATCCTGGATCTAATTATACTGTCAACGGCTAAAAAAAACAAACAAACAAAAAAAAACGTGTCATCATGGCTATATCCTGCCGATAGCGAAGTGTTCAGTTCAAACAATTTTTTTAATCATTATCAGAGGCGTCCCCACATCCTGTATACACTGAATTTGGGTGTTAACATTTTCAGGCTTGTTTACAAAGAGTCTCATGCTTTGTGTACCTGTGTTGATTATAACCACACCTATTTCCTCTCACCTGGCTTTTTGTACCAGCATGACCGAGGGCCTCAAACTTGTCAGAGAAACACATCATACGTGTTTCTGTATTTAGTAATCTGAAATTTTTTTATATATTTACATTACAAATGAAGTGTCGTGAGCTTTTCTGACCTCAGGTCAGCATTTTGTCTACCTATCAGCAGCTGAAGAAAGTTTGAATTTATTTACCCAAAGTCATGATCTCTCAGACAACCCTTATATAGTAAGTTTACACAATCAGATAAGGTATCTTTATAAGTACTTTTAACACTGTTTAAAGCATGACAGTATCTACCAGATGGTATTTGATAATTCAGCTAATGAGTAACTGCCAGTGAGAATGCTACAACATTGAAAAGATCATCTTTATTCAGTAAAGACAGTGGATTCAGCAGTGCAGTACTTTACAACAGTGCAATAATTGCAGAAATATTACATCATATTCTTTATACTGCGATATAAATTACAGCAGTTCAAAACCAATGCCACAATATGCACATTATTAAAGACATACCAATTTATATTTGTCCATGCTTGCAGCATAACTTTGATCATATAATGCATTTACTTTGCTCATAATACAGAGAACAAGAAATCATTGCTTCAGGGGAACTGAAACATTGATGTGTTTGAATATGCTGGTTTTAAATATATTACCTTATATGTCTATACTAAGGTTAAAACATTTAAAATGAACTGAATATGCAGTGAAATGAAAGTCAGTCTTAAATTTTCATCCCTTGACAAAAGTCATTTGATCAGTTTGACACTGACAAAACAAATGTACCCAATTAGAAAACCCTCTTTCATTCTCCTAGCTTCCTGGGTAGGGAATAGATGGCCAATAACAGCGCACTATCTACATTTACAGTAACATAAATACACTTATAATTTTGCTTGCCAGTTAGCTACTGCCCCTTCAATGATTGGAAGTAGCTAGCATTGCCATGCTTATAAAATCACTTGCTAAGCACAGCACATTAAGAAATCCATGATAAAGTAACCATTGCAAAAAATCAAACCACTAAACCACTGTTCAAGATTTACTTCTCAAGTAAAGATCCATTCTCTTCAGGTCAGAAATTTGTACAGCTATCATACAACAGTCCATATCATGCTTAAGGCACTGGTATTAAATTTGATATTCTTGAAACTGGATAAATGCAAGGTAAGATCTGAAACTAGCTTTGTGTTTACATTCCCTTTGCCTTGAAATGTAGGCTGTACATTTCATAAATCCAACTATTACTATGTGCTGTTAGTTTGTTGCCAAGCCATTTCCTTTCATCAGGTAGACATCCATATTTTTATGGGAATTTGCTATACGTCATACTCATACATCATACTACATCAGTATAAAGCAGTGATGTAAAACTCTTGGTTAGAGTTCCATGGCTTGTTGAATTAGTCCCATTGGCCTGCATATCATGAATATGCAGTAAAAGGAGTTAGTTTGTACTATTTAAATAGCTACCATTGCTTATACTATGAGCTTTAACACTTAGTTACATGCACATAACTGAATGAGTACCTGAACCAAGGCAGCATTAATTAGCTGGAGTGAAAACCACCAAGACATACGGCCCCCTATTCAAAAGCGCAAGTCTTCTACAGGACACATCCAGTATATTCACTACATCATGCATGGACTCTAAGTACTGAGACAATTTAATTGCAAAGTAATAATCTTGTTGACATTGACATGCTGTGACATGTGCACAGATATGTTTGACATCATCAAAATGCAAATTTTCTCAGATTTTTTCATAACCTCTTCTATACCAGTCATTTTTAAATTTTGCCTGCAATATAAAGAATATTTGTTTTGATTCTGTGGCCATGTCCTTCATCTCCCCCAGCCTCAAAAAAGAAAGACAGTTTTCCATGCTTTTCCGGTACAAATGTCTCAAGTTGCACAATAAGTAGGCACCTCAATCTCATTGTATTTAAAGGACAAAACTGTGAAGGAGTAGACTGGAGTGAGTATGGTGACACATGCACTGATGTGTTTTATGTATCATTTCTGCTTGATGTGATGAATGTATAAGGTTCAAGCCTGGCAAACTGATACAGAATGATACACACTCTACATATTTCACATCAAACATGCCACATCATGTGACTTGGTGGAAATCTGAGGTAGGGCAATGACACATTATTTCACCTCAAATTCATACCTCTTTGTCAAATACGTTGTAAGTCTGCTGTGTTTTTTATTTGTCAAAGTCAGATATGCTTACTCTGTTTTTTTCAAACATTGTATTGCAGGATGGTGCCTAAAAGCCTCTGGCGGTTATCTGTAGCCTGTAGTGAATGCTTACTTTCCTCTTTTTAACAAATGGTAACAACATCCAACTTTATAAGGTATCATACCCCTTTATTCTCCTACTTCTCCCCTATTTTATTTTGTTTTGTTGTCTCAGTAAAAGTATATCATTTGATTTTTTCTCAGAAATCAAATGCAGCTACCTAAAATGTTTCAGACTCCTTCTAAAATATGCTGGGCAGTCACACTTTCACAAATATACAACTTTTACAGTATATATTTGTACATGTATACAGTATATCAGATTGTAAACAGAATATTTAGAAGTAGCATCACAACAATAGCAACAACACAGTGGTTATGTATAAATACGAAATGTGAAACTCAATAGTATGTCTGCACAATGCATTCAATATATTTACCCAATGTTTTGAAATTTTATACCTTGTTACCTTCAGATAGACTGTACTATCCAAAATAATTAAATAGTTATATATTATAACAATTATATTGTTTCCTTTATCTTTCAGGTTTTCACATTTTTCAAACATAGACACATGCTATAATATAAACTGAAAGGAATGCATGTATGTATATTACTTTTTAATGGGCTGATTATTTGTGTAATTCTCAAGTGAATAATAAGTATTAGTGCAGTCTTTTATGAGGACTACCAAGCCAGCATGGGATCCTAAATGAGTGATTACACTTCACAGTGATCACTGTGCCAAACCCACACCTCACACAGCCTGCTGACTTAACTCTTTTAGCAAAGCTGGGGTACAGTTCCCCCTCTCTAGGTTCTAATACTGAACCCCTGAAAACACTGGCTATCCAAGAGAACACATGCAGCAACACGCCTCAGTCTTTGCCCAGTTGGGACGGGAAAAGGCAGAAATTTGGGGGAAAGGGAAATCTTTCAAATTCTTTCTCACTGCATCCCAGACCTACTTAACTGATCAAACTTTAAGGCTATTCTCCCATCTGTAACTGTCACTCCTGGGAGCCATTGCATTCCTTGAGCTTCTCCTGGGATTCCTCACTCTGGATGATGATGCCCGGGCTTCGGCGACGCTGGGTGGCGTTGGAATTGAGGGAGGCCTTGCGGAAGGTGGAGAGGCGGCTTCGGAAGTTCTCTCCAGAGAAGAAGTAAAGCATGGGGTCAAAGCAAGAGTTGGCGGCCGCAAGGCAGAGCGTGACCACCACTGACTTCTGCATGTAGATCTGGTCTTCACAGCTGACATCCTTGCGGTTCAGCATATGGAGGTGGACGGTGCGCTGGATGTGGTAAGGCATGAAGCTGACCAGGAAGGCCAGCATGACAATGATGATCATACGGATGGCCTTGGTGCGGGTGGTCTTCTGTTTCTTTGTGGCACTGGAGCCAGTCAGAAGGGCCCGGATAATCCCGGCGTAGCACACCAGGATGACAAAGAAGGGGATGATGAACCCCACTGCCAATGAGAGGTAGTTGAGCATCATCAGCTTTTTGAGGCCACTGATCCTCCTGGGTGGCTCAAAGCACTTGGTCTTGTTAGTCTCTGAGTCAAAGTATTCCCCTGACAAAAGGAATGGGGAGCTGGTTGTGCAAACGAAAACCCAGACAGCAATGCACACGATGCGGGCCTTGCGCTCACTGACCAGCCGCAGGTTCTGCACAGGGAAAACAATGGCGATGAAGCGGGTGCAGCTCATGGCCACCATGAAGAAGATGCTGCAGTAGAGGTTGACGTAGAGGGCATATGAGCTGATGCGGCACATGAAGTCCCCCAGACCCCAGTGGCCCTTCTTGACGTAGTAGATGACACGTAGCGGCAATGTACTGACACACAGCAGGTCGGCCACTGCCAGGTTCATCATGTATATATGGAAAGCCGAACGCTGGCGGAAGGTCCGGATCAGCACCAGGAGGGCAAAGCCGTTGCCCACCAGGCCGAACACTGTGATGATGGAGTAGGAGGTGGAGTAGACCTGGTTGCGGAAATCATCAATGGAGTCGCTGGCACAGTTTGTGTTGTTGTCTGTATTGTTTCCAGCCATCACTGAACTCGGGGCCCTGCAGAAGGAGAGTAAAAATGATATTACACATCAGCAGATTGTGCTTCTTTATTACCCTTACACTGAGGGTTCCAACTTGCTCGGGGATTTTCAACCTGGGTCACGGGGCCCTGCTCCATGATACATAAAGGAGACCCTGGGGTACCTTTTCTACATGTAAAATATCTACCCCTTTCTATAATATTCTGTTTACATGTGTATATATATATATATATATATATATATATATATATATATATATATATATATATATATATATATATACATATAATATTTTTTGAAATTTAAATAAAAATAGTGAGTAAACCTATTTAACAAAAAAGTGCATGTTGTATTACATGCACACGTAGCGCATGAAATATTGCTTTTCACAAGTTGTACTATACTGCGCTATTGAGTTAAATTGCTTCTGCATTCTTACGCTTTCTGGTTTTTGGTCAAAAGTGTCAACAATTAACCTACTGGCTAACCATGTTTACCATTGAGGAGTCCATCTCAAACGAGGAAGAAAAGACTACTTCTTGACTCCACCTTCGTGCGTGTTATTTTGTTAAAACATAGCGTTAGCCGGAGAGAAGTGACTCTTCATGTGGTAATAGTGTATATTCAAAATAATAAAACGTGGGCTGGCAATTTCTCTGCTATGTTGGTCTCAAGCCTGCTTAAAAGCAGCAAATTCATACGGCTAAAAATCTTAATTCTGCATCGCACCCATGTGAGACGTGGAGGCCTGGCCGGATGATTATTAACACTGACAAACAGGACCGTGTTGTCCAATAGGCTCCTCTCAAATATATATTTCTCATATTTTGAAAAGTTTTCTTATAATTAACAAACAGCTGCTTAAAGTACAATTGCATAACCTTTGTTTCACTTTAGAAAGTCTAGACAATAACAATATATCATATTCACGTATACAGTATTCAGTCAGTTTAGCCTACTTGTGGTGCTCGACACCCGACGTACCGAATCCTGCAACTGAATTTGTGGCGGTATCCTGTATTGTTTTGGCTGTACGGTAACATATTGATTGTCTGACTAGCTCAAGTTCAATAATATAGCCTGCGATGCTCGATCTAAAGAGAAGAACAATTTATTTAATGTTAAAAGAACACTTCATGAAGGCAGAAAATGTGGATTAACTTGTTACCTGAATACATGTCTGCAGTCCTCGTTAATTTATGCGAAAGAGTAGTCATTCCATAGGCACATTAAGACGTTTTGCTTGGTCAATGGCCTGTTTTATTTTAAGTTAAATATTATTGCAACTCGCCTTTCTACTTTGCACCGGCAAAACAGCAGGCAGACACTGTCGTTTATCATTACACATTTTATTTGATTTGCGATCCATTTATTATGAGTAAAATTAAAGGCAAAATAAATAGATACATAAATAAATAAAACTTTTTCCACTCAAATACATCCAATAGCGCACCCTACTGGCTTTATTTTAAAATGTCAACAATTGCTTTAGATAGGAAAACCATGAAAATGTAGAAATGC
The DNA here is from genome assembly GCA_022829145.1 of Albula goreensis. Classification (NCBI taxonomy): domain Eukaryota; kingdom Metazoa; phylum Chordata; class Actinopteri; order Albuliformes; family Albulidae; genus Albula; species Albula goreensis. The sequence continues at coordinate 32,335,670 of CM040746.1, read as the reverse complement.
ATTTAAACCATATTTGAGATGACGGTCGTCAGCCATTTGTAGTCATTTATGTGGGCATTTTTTAAATCTCTACCCCTACCTTAGGTAACCTTGCTTAATAGCTTTTGCATTGCTATTTCATTAATACACAGAGGACCCCTTTTCTTGTACATTCTTATCTTCTCTGCGTAAACAAGACTGTTGAATGACCGTTACTCTAATTGACTATAACAGTTAAGTTTTTACGTCGACTAAAAATCGGAGTGCACAATACTTTCACTCTCTTTAGCGGAATCTGATTGTAAGACGGAAAGTATGAAGGAAGTTAAACCTTTTAAATAAGGGCATCTAACCTGCAGATAGACCAAGTTCCTCTGTGGGTGTATCTGTCGCCCTCTTATCAGTCACTGCACCCGAGCCTGCTAAGAAGAGTTCCAGTTTGAGCCACAAACCGTGTCATTTACGTTGGGGACATGTCCCCACCACTTTTTGTTGTGGCCCAATCATCCCCACCACTTTTTCAAAGCTTTTAGTTAGTTTGACCCGTCGTTGTCTGCAGGACTTTTCAAAACAAACTAACTAAGGTCATGGCCACAAATAAATTAATCTTCCTTGCAATGAAGGACAGTGGACGAATAATTCCATCTTGAAATTGTAGCACATTATATCACACCAGTATATGGCAGAAAATACCCTTTTTGTGTCATCTATAGCAGACTGTACAAACTCCACCAGCATGCTTTAATGCTGTGTTAATGCACGTCTATAAAATAGACCCCAATTTGATCAACATGGGGCTGCATATTATGCACGGCAATACCTATTTATTTACAGGCTCACTGTCCATTTAAACTGCTCACTTCCCATACTATAAGAGTGCACACAACTCATAAAAAAGGAAGTACAAAAGCATTTTTCAAACAGTGACAATAAGTGAATGCATAGGGTCAAATATTTTCACTCATAAAAAAAAATTAATCAAAAAGCAATTACAAGCAAGGCCAGTTTTTTCTTGTTACAAAAACTAAACATGTGTAATACACTTGTTACCACTATGACAATGTTTCTGTGATAGCTATAATTTGGTGAGAATGTAATAAAATAGTTGTTTGTATTGAACCATCACAAAGCAGTAGAAAAGTGGGAATTTAAAAAAGACTGTAAAACCAAAAGCCGACAGGAAAGTTAAAAGAGGTGCTTTAGGTACATTGCAGTCATTTAAAAGATGACCATATCAAGAGTGACTTAGAATGTCAGAGACCATAGGAGCATCAACAAGAGTGAAGAGCAACAATGGTTCTTCTTCAACATTTGGGTTCAAGCTCTGAATGTGTCTGTCATTACTCTCATATATGGACTTAGTCTATATCTACTAAAATGGCTGTTACTGTGTCCTTGCGACATGGGTACATAGAGACATGTACAGGGACAATCTTACGGTCATGGTGCATACTAAAAAAGTACAACTATGCTTTAGAAGTGGCACAGTTCTAAAAACATGCCAAATCAAGATTGATATGATGAAAATGCATGAGTGTGTATCAGACACAGAATTTAAAGACTTCACAGTTTCACACTTTGAACATCACATAAACACATTCATGCATTTCATGTGGTTATACACTCACTGGAATTTTCTCTTTGTATTAAAATCATAAAATGCCAGGACCAAATTTCAAGAGAGATGAAGGCTTATTTAAAACGAGTGACTGATTAGCAAAACTGCAGACTACCATATTCCCTGTTTTGCTCACTAAGCTCATTGATTTTAGTGATGAAAAAAAAAACTAAACAAAACTGACCAATGTGGCAAACACAGTCAAGTAGGCTCAGCTAAATGAAACATCAACATACACAAGTTATATTGAATACCTCTCTTTAACATCTGAATTTGAAGTTCTTGTGCATGCATATTCATGTGATATTCTCCCCCTACTCTAACAACTAGTTAAATATAGAACCTTTCAAAGGCCCATACATGGAATTAATGATAGAACCTTCTGAGGAACTATTCCATACAGAACCATTTAAGAGTGTTGTGGTCTTGTGTGAGGCACAATGAGCAGATACCATTTTCCTCCATTATTACTGCAACACAAATGTTAACGCATCAACAGGAGGGGCAGTAAGATCAAGACAATGCCACAGAAACACGCAGTAGTAAAAAAAAGAGTCTCTTTTTTCACAATATCATCAGTTGTGTTTCCTGGCTTTGTGTTCTCTGACTGAACAACCGTCATGATCTAAATCTTAAAACGTTGACAAAACAAGAGCAGGAATGAGGAAATCACACCTTATCCATGCCAAAGGAGTGGTGCATCTTAGTAAATACATTTTGGAGCCAAAGGACCCACTTGTGGAGTCCGACAGTTGGAAAAACCAGAAACATATCAATGTAGCGCAGGTTTTCCAGCCTTGGCAAACACAAGGGTGGGGTGGAGGTGTGAGGGATGGGCATGCAGTTTCCTCAGACTGGCAACATTTCAAATGCAGGCTTTTCCAAGTTACCATTTTTATGCATGTGTTCATTTTTTATATCTGAGACAGGTTTCTCACTAATTAAGTAAAATCTAAACCTTTGTATCCCTTTCGCAAGAATAGGTGGTGTTGGCATGCACTTGGCATGCACAGAGGGTGTGTGAGGGAGCCACCACCCCTCATATTTATTTGTTCTTTTATTTTTTCTGGGTGTGAATGTGCCCTGTGCCCCTCTAAACCAGGCACATATGTGATATTTCTTGAGGTGCCCGTTTCAAATCTTTTTGTCTCAGCGAGAAGCCCGGCATGACACCACTTTGCTCTCTGGTGATAATGCTGCTCTCTGCACTAGATGGTATTTTTAGACAGCACTTTATGCCATTTGTATAACTGTGTGATTTTGTGGAAGAGAAAGTGAATGTTATACAAAAACTAAGCTCGAAATGTGGAAAAACACATGGAGCCAATGCTTTATTACTGTAATCAGCGTGTCTTGATTACACATTTACCCATACAGACAGTTTCGGTGCTGATAGTGTTTGAACTATTTTAGTGCATTGTTAATAACATCTGCATTATTAATAACTGATGAATGAAATAGAACGCAGGATCCAAATACATTACTGTTACCAGTTTCTCGGCGAAAATTCTGTAAATGAAAGCCACAACACGGCAGTCATGCAACTTTTGCACTGTTTCAAAGTACCAGAGAACTAAATGCAATACAGTATTAAATATCGGAAACCATACCCACTCTCTGGCGTACGATGAAAAAAAAAAAAAAAAAAAAACTACAAGAAAGCATGACATGAAAAATATCGTAACTATCCAACGGCAGACATGTCCAGTCGGGATCAAAAGTAGCAACAGGGAGTTCTTGATTATGTAGCCGTGCTAGTCACGAGTCTGAAGAAAACCAGAGCTATTTTACCTGTAGTCTTCAAGAAAGGTCTGTCAACGGAGGTGCGCATACAGAACAGTGGGTATCCAGCAGTTGGGTAACGTAACATGCGATTGAAGACAAACCCTTTCAAAGAAGCAAGCTTTTTGTTAGCTGCATTAACAGCCATACGTAACCAATGAAGTTCAGAGAACTCAGCTTTTAAGTGACGCCCATAACTAGTTGAACAAGGATGCTGGCGTCTGCTGGAGACCTTGTGCGCGAACTGCATTATCTGTTTTAGGTGCTGATGAAGACATGAGACCGCAGCGCTTAAGCGAACTTGAGACCGCAGCGCAAATGAAGTTTTAATAGACGGTTAGATATCCTGTGTAAGCATCAGCGATGTTGCATTACTTTATCACTTACATTACTTTAAGTCGTTTTAAAGCCAAAGCAGCATAGATCCGACTAAAATGTAAGACGGGAAGTAGGCTAATTATAATAATCTTAAATATTCACATCCTTAAAAAATACGTAACATGTATTTGATGGCTAATAATGTGGAGGAAAAAGTGGCAAGGCATGTATTTCGTTGGGTATTGCATGGTGGGTAAAAACGCACCAAACGCGCTGCCTGTTCTCCTTTGTGAAGTTTTGTTTGCTTTTATATATCATCTGTGGAAACAGATACCACTCTGCTGGAGGCACAGGATTTAAAGCATTAAAAAGAGACAAGGCACACATTTAACATGTAAAATGCGCACATATTGAAATTGTTCTGAAAAGCATTCCAGTGGATTTTTTCATGTTTTAGTGGCTTGTGCCGCTCCCTTGAAGCGCCTCTTGTGATGTCAAACCAAAGCACCGATACACTCATAGCTGTGGACTTGTTTAAGGTTTTTTTTTCCTGGCAATGCTGTTAAGTGTGCCATATGGAATACACAGAACCTACTCACCAGTAAGATCTGAAAGCGAAAATGCAATCGAGAACAGATAAATATTATGTAAAACACTTAACGCTTGTTATAGGTACCCGGAGTAGCACAATGACCTGACGAGCACACGAATGATAACAGTAGTTTATGGAACTTTCGAGACACCAAGCGAAAGCGACGAGACATCTCTTGAAATGCAAATGTTTATGATGGATTTTTATACCCATAGACCAATCTTTAAAGTTCACGTTAAAGTTCAATTCACAACATGCTTCTAGAATTCGGCAGTGCAATTTTATTATCTATGACGCATAGTTGATAAATTAGACCCCCTACCATTCCACTACCGGATGAATATAAGCACTTATTTATGGCTGAGGAACTTGCAATTTAATGTAGGTGGAATTTTTGCTTTTACGCAATACTATCTCAACATTGAAAACAAAATAAAATAGCATTGCCTTCTCTACGCATGATATTAATTCCCCGGACAACAGAAACTGGTCGCTCATCCGTTAAACTATTCTCATGGAGTCACATGTTTATGTTCGTACTCAAAAGGGAGATTCACGTGAAAATTGGGACATTCTCACTGGCATAGGTGTGTATGCGTAGCAAGGTGGAGTTTAAGCTTACGCTTGGTTAATTATTAAATGACCGAGGTTTAGTGAATTTAAGCAACGTTGCATGACAATTGTTCGAGTGCTTTGGATTAAGAAAACAATGGGCCTAAATTTAGTTAATCATCTCAGACATCTTTTTCCGTGGTCTGATCTGACACTAAAAAAGCGCGTTCACTGTTCATCTAATTAGGTTGTTGAAGCTAGGGCAATTTGTGGAAACAAAAAACTGCATACACAGTGATCCTCCGGGGACAGTGTTTCCCACCCTTAATGTAAACCATGAAGTCATCTAATTTATGCATCTGGTATTCTTGGAAACAATGCATGCGACAACCATCTTACATATCTATTTAATGTTTGCCATGTATTATTAATTTATTACATTATATGTGATTGGTTGTGTCTGTGAAAATTACAAAATGACTGCCTTTGACTTGAAGTAAGCTTGTGTTTGTCAGCACAACTACATCCTGTTGGTGACTGGTGCAGCCCTCCAGGTATTCTATGGTCTGGCTCAGAAAGGGTTAGGCATGTGCGATTACCAAAATCGACCCTTCTAACGCTCCTGGCTTCATCACTTTAGGAATGTTAACTTTTACATATTTATGTACCACTTATCCAAAGTGAATTACAGTTTAACATATTGCACACTGTACATTTATACAGCTGAATATGTACTGAAGCTATTCAGGTGAAGTACCTTGCCTAAGTACCTTAGCTGGGAAGGTATCCAGGACTTGCTAATGATTAGCAGTTTTTTTAATACCAGTTTATAAGCAGGTGTTTTCAGGTCCTGAACTAGTTTTACCATATTCGCTCTGTATCAGTTCCCCTGTGGGAGAGTATGAATGAAGATTTCAAGAGTGGGCACGCCGTTATAATGTTTGACTGTTGCAGCTGGAGAACAAGGGTTCTTTTGTCAACACTGACCTGTGAAGACTGATAAATCACACCAAAGTCCCTGGGTGGTACACAGAGTAATTGGAGATCCTCACTGGTGAGACAACAAATGCCTCGGCTTCATTTGTGAAGAATAGTGGTGAAGGTAGGTAGAGAGTCTTAGTCTCTTCACTTTCCAGCAGAATTTCCTCTTGCAGCTGCAGAATGTATGTAACCATCTTGTGCTGACTTTGTGTCCCCCCCAAGCCATAGACAGTAGCTAGTAGCATAGTAGAGCAGCCCTGTAACATGTGAACATGTGAAATTATCAGGAGATGTACATGCAGGAAACAAGGTTACAGCTGTCCTGTGTGCACAATACCTTATCTGATATCATTGTGCTGTAAAGGATTTACAATATAGTCCCTCCAGAGTCAATCTGTCTGAAGAAGAGGTTGCACAATAGTTTGCTATTGTAATGCTCTTGCAGGTGCTCCTTGTTTGAAGTCAGAGAATCTTCACTTGGTTGATCAATACACTTGAGCAGTTGTACAGTATGTCAGTTTGAACCAGAGCTGGTCAAATGGGGGCATTCCGATTGACAACAAATTGTATTAATTGTGGAATGAGAGAAAATATTGTCCAGCCCTATATCATTTGGCAAAAAAATCTGCTTAGAGAACATAATGGAACTGAATGGGGCCGGATACTGCCCAGACCACTTCTGAGTTTCATCTTGGTGTGTGATCTGTTGAGAAATGGCAATGCTCCTTAGAGCAGATACCAATCTAACTCAATTAAAGCTATCTGTGAGGGAGGTCTAATATGGACTCGTTACAAAGCATCCAGCCATTCTGGCACCTATGACCAGAGGTCAGATCGAAATGAACACGGACAGAGCGGGACCCAGAGGCAGAACACGTCCTTGCTAAAGCCAATGGTGCGTCGTAAAGCTCACAACAGGTTTTGTACACATTGCAGACAATGATGTGAGCATTAAAGGCAGGATTGTACAGCGTGCCAACAGGGCTGAGCAAACACCCTGATCTGCTCCATAACTGTCACTCCAGCCGATTTATGATGTGACCTCAGACACACTTGCCTGATACTGAAGAAAAGTTGTTATTTGTATTCTTTGTGTGGCAGAAGCAGTGGGGGTCAAATGCAGACAAAGGACTGGAGCCCATTGACGTGCACTTAGTCTCTTTAAGAGCGAATGCAGTTGAAGTTACTTTATGTCACAGCATAAGTTTTAATCCATGTTAAAGATACTAAATTCATTTGATTGGGTCCCTCATTGAGTGTTGCTGGCTGGGATATGAGAGCCTTACCAACACGTCATTAATGTTTCTGAATTTGTAAATCTGAAAAATTAGATCTGACAATTTTTTTTACATCTTTACATAATAAATAAAGTGTCTTGAGCCTTTCTGACCTCAGGTCAGCATTTTGTCTACCTATCAGCAGCTGAAGAAAGTTTGAATTTATTTACCCAAAGTCAGGATCTCTCAGACAACCCTTATATAGTAAGTTTACACAATCAGATAAGGTATCTTTATAAGTACTTTTAACACTGATGTTTAAAGCATGACAGTATCTACCAGGTGGTAGGGATGTACCAGAATACGAATACGTTACTCGGAAATATTTCAGATGGTCTGCGGTTTATCCAAAAAAAAAAAGTAAAATAAAACAGGCAAAAAGTTACTGTTATGTAATTGCTGTTGTAAAATAGTAATTCACGTTTCCCTAGCGAACGCAACATCATTGGAATTTAAGATTATCCCCTTGAACTGAAGGGTATTTTCTATATATCTTTACTGTAAATACTTTCTATTTCCAATGCAACAGAATCTTTTGATTTAGAAAACATTTTTTTCAGTTTCTGATTGATTAATGGGAGGGGGGGGGGTGATGTTGGTGGTGGTGGGGTTCAGACAGTTCATAAAAGTTTAGTTTAAAATAAAAGAGAGAGAGATGAAAAGTACAGTATGAGGATGTGGAAATACAATTCATAATTATATGCCAATATTAAATCAATCTGATGCTTTGAAAGTTTAAAAAAATGCATTACCAATGAATATTAGGTTAGAAAATCGGTTTTTGCACGATTTAACACGACTTCCGGTATAAACCACTCCCACTTCCGGTCTTCTATCCGAATACAGACACAGAGACAGATAATTTTGTTGGCTGAACAGATACAGATAATGAGTCTCTGTACACCTCTACCAGATGGTATCTGATAATTCAGTTGATGAGTAACTGCCTGTGAGAAAGCTAAAACATGGAAAAGATCATCTTTATTCAGTAAAGACAGTAGATTCAGCAGTGCAGTACTTTATAACAATGCAATAACTGCAAAAACATTACGTCACATTCTTCTTTATACTGTGATATGAATTACAGCAGTTCAAACCAATACCACAATATGCACATTATTAAAGACACACCAATTTATATTTTTGCATGCTTGCAGCATAACTTTGACCATATAATGCATTTACTTGCAAAAAATTGTAGCTATCAAACAACAGTCCATGTCATGCTTAAGGCACTGGTATTAAATTTGATATTCTTGAAACTGGATCAATGCAAGGTAAGATCTGAAACTAGCTTTGTGTTTACATTCCCTTTTGCTTGAAAGGTAGGCTGTACATTTCATAAATCCAACTATCACTATGTGCTGTTAGTTTGTTGCCAAGCCATTTCCTTTCATCAGGTAGATATCCATATTTTTATGGGAATCTGCTATACGTCATACTCATACATCATTCTACATCAGTATAAAGCAGTGATGTAAAACTCTTGGTTAGAGTTCCATGGCTTGTTGAATTAGTCCCATTGGCCTGCATATCATGAACATGCAGTAAAAGGAGTTACTTTGTACTATTTAAATAGCTACCATTGCTTATATTATGAGCTTTAACACTTAGTTACATGCATATAATCGATTGAGTAAGTGAACCAAGTTGGAGTGAAAACCACCAAGACATACGGCCCTCTATTCAACAGTGCAAGTCTCCTACAGGACACATCCAGTATATTCATTAAATCATGCATGGACTCTAAGTACTGAGACAATTTAATTGCAAAGTAATAATCTTGTTGACATTGACATGCTGTGATGCACAGATATGTTTGGCATCATCAAAATGCAAATTTTCTCAGATTTTTTCATAACCTCTTCTATACCAGCCATTTTTAAATTTTGCCTGCAATATAAAAAATATCTGTTTTGATTCTGTGGCCATGTCCTTCATGTCCACCAGCCTCAAAAAAGAAAGAGTTTTCCATGCTTTTCTGGTACAAATGTCTCAAGTTGCACATGGCAATACATGCACTGATGTGTTTTACATATTATTTCTGCTTGATGTGATGAATGGATAAGGTTCAAGCCTGGCATACTGATACAGAATGATACACACTCTACATATTTCACATCAAACATGCCACATCATGTGACTTGGTGGAAATCTGAGGTAGGGCAATGACACATTATTTCACCTCAAATGCATACCTCTTTGTCAAATACGTTGTAAGTCTGCTGTGTTTTTTATGTGTCAAAGTCAGATATGCTTGCTGTGTTTTTTTCAAACATTGTATTGCAGGATGGTGCCTAAAAGCCTCTGGCAGTTATTTGTAGCCTGTAGTGAATGCTTCACTTTCCTCTTTTTAACAAATGGTAACAACATTAAACTTTATAAGGTATCATACCCCTTTATTCTCCTATTTCTCCCCTATTTTATTTTGTTTTGTTGTCTCAGTAAAAGTATATCATTTGATTTTATCTCAAAATCAAATGTAGCTTCCTAAAATGTTTCAGACTCCTAAAATATGCTGGGTAGTCACACTTTTGCAAATGTGAAATTTTTACAGTACATATTTGTGTATGTATACAGTATATCAGTGTGTAAACAGTATATTTACAAGTAGAATCACAACAATAGCAACAACACAGTGGTTATGTATAAATATGAAATGTGAAACTCAATAGTATGTCTGCACATGCAGCAACAAGCCTCAGTCTTTGTCCAGTTGGGACGGGAAAAGGCAGGAATTTGGGGGAAAGGGAAATCTTTCAAATTCTTTCTCATTGCATCCCAGACCTATTTAACTGATCAAACTTTAAGGCTATTCTCCCATCTGTAACTTTCACTCCTGGGAGCCATTGCATTCCTTGAGCTTCTCCTGGGATTCCTCACTCTGGATAATGATGCCCGGGCTTTGGTGGTGCTGGTTGGTACTGGAATTGAGGGAGGCCTTGCGGAAGGTGGAGAGGCGGCTTCGGAAGTTCTCTCCAGAGAAGAAGTAAAGCATGGGGTCAAAGCAAGAGTTGGCGGCTGCAAGGCAGAGCGTGACCACCACTGACTTCTGCATGTAGATCTGGTCTTCACAGCTGACATCCTTGCGGTTCAGCATATGGAGGTGGATGGTGCGCTGGATGTGGTAAGGCATGAAGCTGACCAGGAAGGTTAGCATGACAATGATGATCATACGGATGGCCTTGGTGCGGGTGGTTTTCTGTTTCTTTGCAGCACTGGAGCTGGTCAGAAGGGCCCGGATAATCCCGGCGTAGCACACCAGGATGACAAAGAAGGGGATGATGAACCCCACTGCCAATGAGATGTAGTTGAGCGTCATCACCTTGTTGAGGCCACTGATCCTCCTGGGTGGCTCTAAGCACTTGGTCTTGTTAGTCTCTGGGTCAAAGTATTCCCCTGACAAAAGGAATGGGGAGCTGGTTGTGCAAACGAAAACCCAGACAGCGATGCACACGATGCGGGCCTTGCGCTCACTGACCAGCTGAAGGTTCTGCACAGGGAAAACAATGGCGATGAATCGGGTGCAGCTCATGGCCACCATGAAGAAGATGCTGCAGTAGAGGTTAACGTAGAGGACATATGAGCTGCTGCGGCACATGAAGTCCCCCAGATTCCAGTGGCCCTTGTTGACGTAGTAGATGACACGTAGCGGCAATGTACTGACGAGCAGCAGGTCGGCCACTGCCAGGTTCATCATGTATATATGGAAGGCCGAACACTGGCGGAAGGTCCGGATCAGCACCAGAAGGGCAAAGCCGTTGCCCACCAGGCCGAACACTGTGATGATGGAGTAGGAGGTGGAGTAGACCTGGTTGCGGAAATCATCAATGGAGTCACTCTCACAGTTCGTGTTGTTGTCTGTATTGTTTCCAGCCATCACTGAACTCGGGGCCCTGCAGAAAGAGAGTAAAAATGAATGCAGATACACATTAGCCGATTGTGCTTCTTTATTACCCTTACGTTGCATTTCACAAGAATAGGTGGTGTTGGCATGCACTTGGCATGCACAGAGGGTGTGTGAGCCACCACTCCTCATATTTATTTATTCTTTATTTTTCTGGGTTTGAATGTGCCCTGTGCCCCTCTAAACCAGGCACATATGTGATATTTCTTGAGGTGCCCGTTTCAAATCTCTTTGCCTTAACGAGAAGCCCGGCATGACACCGCTTTGCAGATGGCAGAGGTAAACAACATACAAAAAGAGACAAGAAACACATCACATGCAAAACACACATATTTCTTCATACATAATGCTGCTCTCTGCACTAGATGGTATTTTTAGGCAGCACTTTCTGTCATTTGTATAACTGTGTGATTTTGTGGAAGGAAAGTGAATGTTATGCAAAATCTAAGCACGAAATGTAGAAAAACACATAGTTCACATAGAGCCAATCCTTAGTTATGTAATCAGCGTGTCTTGATTACACTTTTACCCATACAGAATGTGTCGGTGCTGATTCGTGCTGTTTGAACGACATGATACTAATTTTAGTGCATTGTTAATAACATCTGCATTATTAATAACTGATGAATGAAATACAACGCAGGATCCAAATACATTACTGTTACCAGTTTCTCGGCGAAAATTCTGAAAATGAAAGCCACAACACGACAGTCGTGCAACTTTTGCACTGTTTAAAAGCACCAGAGAAGTAAATGCAATGTTAAATATCGGAAACCATACCCACTCTCTGGAGTACTATGAAAAGAAAAAAAAAAAAACAAGAAAGCATGACATGAAAAATATCGTAACTATCCTACGACAGACATGTCCAGTTGGGATCAAAAGTAGCAACAGGGAGTTGTTCATTATGTAGCCGTGCTAGTCACGAGTCTGAAGAAAACCAGAGATATTTTACCTGTAGTCTTCAAGAAAGGTCTGTCAACGGAGGTGCGCATGCAGGACAGTGGGTATCCAGCAGTTGGGTAACGTAACATGCGATTGAAGACAAACCCTTTCAAAGTAGCAAGATTTTTGTTAGCTGCATTAACAGCCATACGTAACCAATGAAGTTCAGAGAACTCCCATAACTAGTTGAACAAGGATGCTGGCGGCTGCTGGAGAGCTTGTGCGCGAACTGCATTATCTGTTTCAGGTGGTGATGAAGACATGAGACCGCAGCACTTAAGCGGACTTGAGACCGCAGCGCAATTAAAGTTGTAATAGATGGTTAGATATCCTGAGTAAGCATCAGCGATGTTACATTACTTTATCGCTTACATTACTTAGTTTAAAAGCCAAAGCAGCATAGACTAAAATGTAACGCGGGAAGCGGGAAAATTATAATAATTTAAAATATTCACCTCCTTAAAAAATACGTAAAATGTATTTGATGCCTAAAGATTAGAGGAGAAAAGGTGGCAAGGTTTTCTCATTTAGAGAGAAAAATTTGAAAGCATGTATTTCGTTGGGTGTTGCATGGTGGGTAAAAACGCACCAAGGGCCGAAATTCAGACCTGCGTCAAGTGTTTTTCCCCCGTAGCTTATGTTTGCGAGAATGGGAGAGAAATGTACATCACATCAAACTTCACATTAAATTTCAATTCACAATATGCTTCTAGAATTCGACAATGTAACCTTATAATTAATGACGCATAGTTAGTAAAATTAGACCCCCTATCATTCCACTACCTGGTGAATATACGCACTGAATTATCGTTCAGGAACTTGCTGTGGTTGGAATTTTGCTTTTACCCAATGCTATCACAACATAGAAAACAAAATAAAATAGCATTGCCTTCATTAAGCATGATATTAATTCCCCGTAAACAGAAACTGTTCGCTTGTGTTTGTCAGCACAACTACATGCTGTTGGTGACTAGTGCAGCCCTCCAGGCGTTCTATGGTCTGACTCAGGAAGAGTTAGACATGTGCGATTACCAAAATCGACCCATCTAACGCTCCTGGCAATAATCACTTCAAGAATGTTAACTTTTACATATTTATGTAGCACTTATCCAAAGTGGATTACAGTTTAACATATTACACACTGTACATTTATACAGCTGGATATGTACTGAAGGTCAGGTGAAGTACCTTGCCTAAGATTACAATGACAGTACCTTAGCTGGGAAGGTATCCAGAACTTGCTAATGATTAGCAGTCTTTTTAATACCGGTTTATAAGCAGGTGTTTGCAGGTCCTGAACTAGTTTTACCATATTCGCTCTGTATCGGTTCCCCCTGTGGGAGAGTATGAATGAAGATTTCAAGAGTGGGCACACCGTTATAATGTTTGACTGTTGCAGCTGGAGAACAAGGGTTTTTTTGTCAACACTGACCTGTGAAGACCAATAAATCACACTAAAGTCCCTGGGTGGTTCACAGAGTAATTGGAGATCTTCACTGGTGAGACATCAAATGCCTCGGCTTCATTTGTGAAGAATAGTGGTGAAGGTAGGTAGAGAGTTTTAGTCTCTTCACTTTCTTCACTTTTCTCTTCAATTTCCTCTTGCAGCTGCAGAATGTATGTAAGCATCTTGTATTGACTTTGTGTTCCCCCTGTGCCATAGACAGTATATGATCATTGTCACATCAGCAGTGTGGGAAGATGAGAAAGCCAGTTATCAAGGTAATTGAAGCAGTGAAATTTTCAGGTCTGTGGGCAACAGCTCTAAGTTGAAGGTTATGTGTGGTAGTTCAATCTTGGCTAGGAATAAATATAAAATACAAAAACAGTCAGAAACAAGCCAGGATTTGAAAAAAAAAAAAAAAACAGTTTAATTTCATGAACCAGAGAAATTCAGTTTTGTGCATATTGAAAATATGATGTGCATGCATGCATTTGAGTGCAGCGGGAGCTCGGGCTCGAACTGCACGCACGTTCAAACTACCCACAAGATTTGAAAAACTGATCAATGTGTTCAGACCACATTGCATCACGTTGCATGTATGCGTTTAAGTGGGGAAAACATCTCCGTTTATGATTATTGATCTTGTAACATAATGATGCTCAGCAGTCTGATTTAAAGCCTGAGTTAAAAGCTGTGTGCACAGCCTAAATGCTCCTTCATGACAGGAGCAGCCCTGTGACATGTGAACATGTGAAATTATCAGGAGATGTACATGCAGGAAACAAGGTTACAGCTGTCCTGTGTGCACAATACCTTATCTGATATCATTGTGCTGTAAAAGATTTACAATATAGTCCCTCCAGAGTCAATCTGTCTGAAGAAGAGGTTGCACAATAGTTTGCTATTGTAATGCTCTTGCAGGTGCTCCTTGTTTGAAGTCAGAGGATCTTCACATGGTTGATCAATACGCTTGGACAGTTGTACAGTATGTCAGTTTGAACCAGAGCTGGTCAAATGGGGGCATTCTGATTGACAACAAATTGTATTAATTGTGGAGAGAGAGAAAATAGTCTTTGGAAAAATATTATCGAGCCCAATATCATTTGGCAAAAAAATCTGCTTAGAGAACATAATGGAACTGAATGGGGCCGGATACTGCCCAGACCACTTTTGAGTTTCATCTTGGTGTGTGATCTGTTGAGAAATGGCAATGCTCCTTAGAGCAGATACCAATCTAACTCAATTAAAGCTATCTGTGAAGGAGGTATAATATATACTTGTTACAAAGCATCCAGCTGTTCTTGCACCCATGACCAGAGGTCAGATGGAAATGAACGCAGACAGAGCAGGACCCAGAGGCAGAGCACTTCCTTGCTAAAGCCGATGGTGCGTCGTAAAGCTCACAACAGGTTTTGTACACTTGCAGACAATGAGCAAACACCCTGACCCGCTGCATAACTGTCACTCCAGCCGATTTATGATGTGACCTCAGACACACTTGCCTGATACTGAAGAAAAGTTGTTATTTGCATTCTTTGTGTGGCAGAAGCCGTGGGGGTCAAATGCAGACAAAGGACTGGAGCCCATTGACGTGCACTTAGTCCATTTAAGAGAGAATGCAGTTGAAGTTAGTTTAGGTCACAGCATAAGTTTTAATCCATGTTAAAGATACTAAATTCATTTGACTGAGTGGTGTTGGCTGGGCTGTGAGGACCTTACAGATGCATGACTTCTTCTACATCTGGTGAACATGTATATTTTTCTTTTATTTTTACAAATTGTTATTAATAAAACAACTACTACTACAAAACAACAATGAATAATGACGACATTGTAAAATATTATGTATTTGCAATACTTTAAAAAATATATAATATTATGTATAAAAAATAATAACTTCAATTTATTAAAAAAATGATGGCAATTTTTTTCATTTGAATTTTTGTGTTGTATTAATTTGCTTTATTTCTAAATGTTTAAGCTAATACAACTCAAAACAATCCATGCAAACTTTTGCCCCCATTTTGTAAGCCATGCAAATATGGATATTAAGTGACCCACAATAATGAATCAAAATTGCGTCCCCTCATTCTGCAGTTTTCGAATTTCAGTAATGTGGGTAGTTGACATTACAATTTCAGATCTGAAGGCCTAAATGAGAGGTGAAGGAGTGATGGTCGCCCTGATGTCAAACATGGTAACAGACATTGCAACTCAGAGAACAAGCATCTGCACCAATACAATCTGCTGAATTAGCAAGAAAATAAGGTCAACTGACAAAACAAGATTTAACCTTTGATGCGGCATGTTTCCTCAAGCTAGTTAATCTTTTTATCTGTCAGTAGCTATGAAAGCCACTGTGTCTCCTCTCAGTATCGACACAGATATAACATAATATATTCTTCTTTCTCTCTCTTATTTTTCTACCACAGCCATGATTTAATTTAAAGAATTAAAGTGTTACACATTCCTCTGCTGGGGGGTTAGGTGGTAGCTCATTGTGTTGTTGCTGGAAAATTCCAGTAGCAACTGAAAAACAAAGTTCCAAGTGATGTATTTTGGGATGTTTTATGGCACCACACACTGTGTTAAGCATTAATCGTTAAGTAACATAGCTCATCCAATCTGATGTTATTTATTGCTTGCTGTATTAACCTCGACCTCCAAAGATGAGTGAATCCCTGCAGAATTTTTGCAAGATCATGGTTCGAAATATTGCCATTGGGAGTCATTCTGGGATAGGTTCTCTGCTCTGTGCAGCTGATATAGATCAGAGTGGGTTCAGGCATGTTCAGCTCTTTACAGATTGCTTGCTTCAGTAAAAGTTGTTTGTACTGCATACCGTTTCACACAGACATATCCATTTTAGGATGTCTGGCCCGTGCCTGCACTCTTCAGCGGCGTCTGACTGCTTGGCTGTGTTTTTCTTATGCAGCATCTGTGCCCCTTCTGCTCGTCAGCTCTTGATGAATCAGCAGAGATACCACATCATTTTCAGAGGGCCACCGTTTCCAGGGAAGACCGCACTTGTCATGTCGACATAACTTCATTGAATTTACACCAATGAATAAACAGGGTATGTTTGTTTTTTTTTTTAAATTCTAAAATGTGTTAACGGTAGATTTTCCAGAAATCTGTCAATGTAAACAGCTGATGGGTTTTTGCAGTCAGAACCACCAACCTTGAGTGTAGTGACCGTTTATTTCCCTCATGACTCAAGCATTGCATTAATTGCGCAGATGTAACCGAGCATGCTAAATATCTGTGACATAAGATCTACATCTCTGCCTCCACAGATCAACAGAGATTGAGCCAACACTGTCAGCTTCAAATATTGAATGACAGTGCTGCATTATCTAGTAGATCTGTTCCAAATACAGACACATAATTTGGTGAACTGTGCTCCGCTCATGCCAGTGCTGGTGGATGTCTGTACCTTTTTGTTTCCATCAATGACACTGGCTACAACCACAAATGAGGTCTACACACCAACAACAGTTGACTCATAGATTTTACCACAACCAAACATTTACTAGAGGGACACAAGAAACGCCTTCAGAAGTCCCACAATAGAATGGTTAGGGTTAAGTTAACTCTAAGAGCATTCAAAACAGTACACCAAATACAAAGTCTAACCGACGCTGAAAATTTCTGACTCAATACCAAGCATTTTGCTGTGCATTCCCAAGCTTGTTAAAGTTTAGTCACAGCCAGAGGGGCATTAGGTATGGCTGCAACAGCCTTAAAAAAGCAGTTACCTAATTTACACATGGCTCTCCAAGAAACATTTTTGTTACTATTCTAAAGTGTTCCATCAATTCATTTAATCTGGCAGACACTGCAGTTTGTATTTCATGCCAATAAAATATTTTTAGAAAAAGTAAGCCATTTGTAAGCATTGCAGAGAAAACTGAGGAAGGAGCTGAATTTTTCACATGGGAACTTATGGTGAGACAGGGCTGCAGTCCAGCACATTTGACATTATGTATCTGGTGAGCTGGGACAGGCTTTGGGCCTAGTACACTGTCAATAGTCTCCTGTTTTTTGGGGATGGTAAGTACTTGGCTCTTCTGGAGCCATACTCTTAGATTCAGGCTCCACGAGGTTGGCCTTAGCTACATTAAAATAATGTCTTCTGTGAAATTCAAGCAAATTCATTAATCACCTATGTGTACAAATAAATGCCATGCTGTGTAAGCATATTTTCATGACTGTAATATCAACACAGGTGCAAAGATATATTAAACGTACAAGCTTTCAATGGGAATTTTTGTGGTTTTAGTAATTTCCTGCACTGACATGGCATGTATTTCAATTAAGCAAAAAATTATGATTTGATAATGTCATTGCACTTTATTCATTTGCTGTATTCATTATGTAATTACTATGTTTTGTAATGAATACATTCCTAAGTAAACACCAGACTCTTATAAATGCTTGAAAGCACAGCCAGACTGGTCTCTAATAATCCCTGAGTCAAAAGAAAAAGGAAAAAATTGAATTGCTATAGATAAAACCCTTGAGGTTTTATCTATAGCATTGCAATTTCACTTTGATCTTGTTGCTTTAATTCAGGTTGCAGGCTCATCTCTGAGGGAGGGGACTACCATTGTACCGTTATGCAAAGTACTTATAATGTTTTTTGTCATGTTTATAAAAATTGTAAATTGTGTTAAGTCACTCTGGGTAAAAGCATCTGCTAAATTCATGTGATCATTCTATGCTCAACAAAACAAAACCGTTAATTCACTCAATGTTTATTTTTTCATATAAACAAACAGCACACAGCCAAACATCGAGTGTTGATTATTCTCTCACATTCATCGTGCTTATATGAATGTAATAGAGATCTATTGGATTCATACAAACAGTGCTATTGTTAAATCAATGCTGGGCGAATATTCTCATTCTGCCTTTATTTCTTCTCTTTTCCTTTAAAAATGAGATGGACCTCATTAGTGTGTGGTGCCTTTTAGAATACAAGCTCATAATTAACTCAGAATACATCTCATATTGTTTATACAGTAATGGGATGATTATAAATTAAGCCAAACTCGAGTTCCACGGATTCAGCTCAAGTATCTATAATGAGAGGTCGTTTCAGATAAAAGCATGTGGAGAAAATGTGTTTCAAAAAGAGGTCTGACCATTTAAGAAAAGTGAGTTTTAGAAAATAATTTAACCAGGTCATTTGAGATTTTTGTCGCTTTGATGTGATCAGTGAAAGAGTTTTCCGTTAATTTCAAAACAAAAAGACAAAACCAGCCTCTGTCAAAGATGTAATGAAAATGTTTGAATACTGTACATAACATAAAGCAAGAAAACCTGGACACTGGACCAAGATTACACAAGCAAACCTGTCACTCCCTCCAGAAGAAACGCTGGTCAGATGAAATCTTCAGAGAGCACATTTTCTCCGATAGTCACGTCTGTTATAGTACACAATAATTATGACAACATTCATCAGACTTTAATAGGAGGAAATGGAATCATGAAATACAGGTTTGGTCATACACCTGTGGGCAAGTTTATGACTTGTTATTAATTTTGTGCCTTAGTGACACATGTGGTGTGTGTGAGTGTGTGTGTGTGTGTGTTTTATGTGAGTCATTTACAAACACACATGACAAACATATAGCTTGACACCTGGGTCCCTATCTGAGAGATTATTCACTTACATAACTAAAATTACTCACTTGCTTTGTGTGTCATTAACGCCCAAGCACGTGTACAGTTTCACCTGCAGATTAGGAACAATAAAACACAGCTCTGTCTGACATCTATTTCATTTGGATTATCAGGGATATATTTTTGTTTCAGCTCTCCAGAAACACAATGCTATCAGAAAGACCCCCCGTCACATTCACAAGCACAGTGGAGGAATACCATGATGGCAGACAAAGCCAAATGGTTTCTTCACATTTAATCATGTTAATCACATGGAGACACAGACTATTCAGTCTCTATATATATGGGCTTCTGTGTGTATGTTGGCATGCATTAATGCCAGAACATTAACTCACCTTGTTTGGGAGCAAACACTATGCCAGCCTATGTGCATGTTTGTATGTGTATGTGTGTGTGTGTGTTTGTGTGTGTATGTGTTTTGTTTTTCTGCTGTCACTGAAATGTTTATTTAACCTGCCAAGTTTCCACACTCCTCTGCTGGCACACAGGCAAGAGATGCAGTCCCTTCTTCCTGTAAATTTAGGTTTTTTTCCAACTCATTCCCTTCAGAGAATTTCAGCTTTTGCCCTCTTTCGTCTCCAGTTGTGGAATGAACTGGCTCAGACCTCTTAGATCTTCCTCATAAGGAGAATCACCAAAATAATCCCTCATGAGTTTTTGATGAGTCACCCCACAAATGTCATACTTTTTTGTTGGGTTTCTGTTCATGAAGCCATGTGGCTGATCAGGGTTCACTCTGCTCTAATGATCCATCCTTTGTATAATCAATTACACCTATATAATTGAAAAAATTATAAGATGTATATATATACACACACAAAACATTCCAGCATATCATATCAGTTTGTATATTGATACAGGGGTATATGGTGTTACTACATATTAACCATATTTGCATGGTCATTTTTGAAGGGTAGTGACTGGGCTATACCACTTCCAATGATATGATTTTTTTTTTAACAAGGGTTAATCTGATCGGACAGCTTTTTTTGTAGTCTATGTGCTCTTCTGAGGGAAATGAATCACACAAGTACAAAATTTATTTTTACTGCTGTCACATGAGCTGAACATGGTGAAACAGGGTGAACCTGAATCTGCAAAAAGAAGAAAAAAGATTATATATTGCTTATTAGGCTACAAGTTTGAGACTACAGGCAAGATTCAAGACAGTTGCAGAAGGTGGCAGCAGCTGTTGTTTTTAAGCATGAATACAAACTTGCTTTGAATGTTTATTTAACCACCAATACAGCGGAACTTACATGATCATGTGACATTCTCATATTTCTGTTGGAAACATTGGCAGTGCTGATTACTAGTATTGCCTGTTACTGTTGATTTGTTGACAGAGGGACTGCTGGGATACCGCAGTTAAATACTAACATGTGACAAACCTGTTCCTGAACTTGTCCTGGTGCAATGACAAATACATGAAACCCATGACACATCCACTACAGGTATGCCACTCAATAGACAGTCATACAGTCATACAAACTGCACTCTTTTTTAATGTGTTAATTGGCACTGTTGTGATACACATTTTTCTATTCATAGCTACAGTTTTTAGGGGTCAGTAACAAATTTTTAAATCATAACATAAATTACATTCATCAATTAATGGATGCGATCATAAATTTAAAAAATCATAAATCGGCTCGGATATGCATACCCACACTGGTCATTAATATTTTATTGATAACAATTATGCTTGGTCCTGCCTTGCGAGAGTTAAATGGATTTGATGCCATAGCCTGTCTCTCCCCTCTGTGTGCTCTCTCACCACCATGCCATCAATCTGCATTGTAGCATTTTACTGAAAACGCCCTAACCACTGAGGATCTGATTGAATTGACTTTGTTATGAAATATTCAACAAATTAACAAAGATGTTAGTGGGTTGGAAAAGCTTTTCCAGTTCCAGGAAGGCTGTAGGCCTTTCTCAGTGGGTTGATACTCTTCATGTTCCACCTAATGAAATTAAGGTCACTCATTCACTGCTGTAACTAGTTAAATCAGCTGCGCTCTCTGCGATCGCATGAAAGGATGAAGCTATTAGCATCCCTGTCGTTGTTCGCTTCCAATAACTCACAATGCTTCCACAGTAGCTGCGCTATGTAGATTAGCCTCTTTTATGAGTGGCAGCCAAAAGTCACATTTTCGCCCGACGCTGCTCAGGGTCACCGTCTCTGTCATTCACCCTGACCCGTGCTGCAACGAGCCCCCACAGAACCAAGCGGTCATGAGCTGATGCTGATTAACGAGTATCAGGAAAGCGTGAGAAATTTTAACTCTGAAAGATGATTCTCCCCCTCACAGATAATATGTGAGTGTGTGTGGCAGAGGAAGAGGAAGGAGGAAGAGAGATAAAGAGGGAGCTAAGACAGACTAAATATTTGTTAAGTGATGGATTTATTGTCATGTTAATATTCTTATTTTGCACAATTTAAACAACTGAAAAAGTATGAGAATGGAGTGGCTTCCTTAAACTGTATTCAGAGGTATCTCATAGATGTGTGTGTATGTGTCAATTATGAATGTGTTTGTGTGTGTGTTATTGTATTGTTTGTATTATTGTGTTATTTGATGTGTGTGTCTGTGTAAGTGTATCATATTTGTGTGTGCATATGTGTTTGTGTGCTCCCACGTGCTTGTGTGCGTGTTTGTGCATGGGTATGTGAGTGTGAAAGTGTATGCATGTGTATCTGTGTCTGTGTATTTGTGTGTGTGTGTGTGTCTGTGTGTATGTGAGTGAGTGTGTGCATACATAGATGTTTGTGTGTGCGTGTGTGTGCACGTGTGTGTGTACATATGTTTGTGTGTGCATGTGTGTGTCTGTGTTTGTGTGTATGTGTGTCAGGGTACAGTATGGATTCAGGCGCAGACAGAGTAAAATAAACCAATGTTTATTTCAGCCAAATGAAATGTCCAAAAACGAGGTCAAGGCAAGCACGGGTCAAAACCAGGAGATCAAAAACAGCACCAAAACACAATCCAAAAACACGGTAGGGAAAACAGGCAAAAGTCGTAATCAGGCAGACACAGCAATAAGGTACAAATCAGGATCCAAAATCAGAAAAACGGGTAAACAGGCAAAAGTCAGGACAGGCAGGTCAGAACAGGAAAAAGGCTTGTAGCGCAACTGGAAACAAAGTAACAGAGACGAACTCGCGACGAACAAAGAAACACAAGGGATATAAATGCAACAGTAACGAAGTGAAACAGGGAACAGGTGAACTAATGGGCAGGTGAAACAGATCAGTAGTTAGCAATGAATCAATTAAACAATCAAGCTGTAACAAGGGGACGGGACAAGGACATGCAGGAAACAATTAAGCACATAGACAGGGAAAACAAAATGAAACAGAACTAAGCCACCGGTTTACTGACAATGTGAGTGTTTATGTTTGTGTGTGTACGTATATGTTTGTGTGTGTCTGTTTTTGTGTGTGGACATGTGTGTGTCTGTGCGTGTGTGTGTTTGTTCGTGTGTGTACATACCTGTTTGTGTATGTGTCTGTGTTTGTGTGTATGTGTGTGCGTACCTGTTTGTGTGTGTGTCTGTGTTTGTGTGTATGTGAGTGAGTGTTTGTGAGTGTGTGTACATACCTGTTTGTGTGTGTGTCTGTGTTTGTGTGTATGTGTGTACGTACCTGTTTGTGTGTGTGTCTGTGTTTGTGTGTATGTGTTTGAATGTGTCACCTGATTAGTCTGTGATCATAGGTATGGATATCAGTGCATGGCCACTCCTTACACAGCTGACAAACAAGCAGCGCAACACCTGGGCCCACTCACAGACACTACCCACTCCGCTAACTATGACAGCAGGATGATGACTTGTTGCGACCACTGTGCATCACTAAATGCTTTCATCTCCACAGTATCACTTTTGCTGCCTGTTTTTATGTGCATCTGTTTTGACACATTTACGCTGTGATGTAGGATCACTGGACCCAGTCATAAAGTATCAGATTACATGGCCATGACATTATGACTCTGTTTCACTTCCCTCTTAAAATGAGAGTCTGATTGTTACAAGACCTCGCCTCTACCCGTGAAAGTGTAACCCCTCCATACTGCTATGATCAAAAGCATTTTCCCCTGTTTGTTGTCTGGCTTGATTAAAAACAAATCCATTATTTCTTTTAATCAGTCTGGTGCTACGGTACATCTGGAAGAGATTGGGGCATTGTAATGAAACACACATGTTCACGTGAGGTGGAAAGAGGGGGGATGGAGAGAGAACGCTGGAAGCAAACCCTTGATTTCCCGTCATTATTTCATAGTGATTCAAATGTGAGTGAGTTCTCAACATTTTAACAACATGGAACCAAATCCAGAATTGACCGCAGCAAACAAAGAGAGAAAACCCTCCTCCAGACAGTCAGCAGACCGCCGGCTGTAGCTGGGGATATTCCACTGAGAGATTTCACACAGGGTCGGGGCTCTCCTCTGAGCCATGGGCGCAGGCCAGCTTTGGTTAGGGCTCCCGTTGATTCAGTACAAAGGCTGGAGACTCCCAGAGAGCACCAGAAAGGATTAGGTGGGGGAATGAGGAGGGGATTAGGAAGAGGAAGCAAAAAAAAAAAAAGCAGCAACAACAACATCGACTTACTGGAAGAGTGTGACATTACAGTTCTGATTCAGAGAGACGTGGAAAGCTTCTACAGCTCTTCCCTCGCCAGAGGCAGGCTGGAGGGGGGGCGTTCTGGCTGTGGGGTGGATGTGTTGGGGTTGGCGTGCTGCCATGCTTGATTCAAGATGCCCCAGGGGTTGAGAGGGGGCTCTAGGGGACCATGTCCCTCTGAGGCACCCTCATCCCCCTTGTGCTGGATGGAGCACGTCCAGAGGACACAGGGGGCCTGTGAAAAACACAGGCTCATCTTCATCTTCAAATTGCTGGCTTGTGTCTAACCAAGAGCCAGAGCCCTTGGCTTTGGAGGTCAGACGCTGAGCTCATGATAATGAGACCACATGGCTTTGGGATTTTCTGGAATTTCAGATGTTTCTCAGGGGCCTTGTTAAACTTAAGTTTGTTACACCACCCACAGTCCATTAGGGACACCTACAGAGGATGCCCAGGAAAAAAAGTTCTAGAAAAATATGAACCAATTACAAGGTTCTTAATAACAACTTAGGCTGCAGTTTTGCTTTAATTTTTATTTAATGATGGGGTCAAGTCAATATTCAGCCAACTGAATAGTTTGAATTTTTGTGACTGGCACCATGAAAAGGCCAGACTTGAAAAGTCTTTGATAGCTTGAGTAAATGAGAAGACCTAGAAGCTGGAATGCATATATTGGGTGCATTTAAAAATGCTGTGTGTATCTGTTCACCACTTATTTGCAGTCCACAATGAAGACTACAGGAGAGCTGCCCTGTAGACTGAACCCCCATCCCCCCCCACCTGCACGCGGACCAATGAGTGCATCACTGGAGAAAAGGGGAGGTTTTAACTGTTCACCTGATCTGACAGCCCCAGCTTATTCTGCACATTTCAACGCTTGATTCACAAGAACAACTCAAACACACAAACATCACACAGTGGGAAAAAAATTAATCAGTAAACAAAGGCCTTGGTTTCTGGAGGATGACACCTGCGACATCAAGATGAGTAATTCTTAGTAAGAAGATGAGATAAGAAAGAAATCTGCAGGAAAACAAAAGCAATGGTATCAGTTAGCGTGGGCAGATAGTGCTTGTGATAGAAATGCAAGCTGATTCTGCCATTGCCATAGTTTGTGACTCCATTTTTTTTCTCCTCATTTACAATCGCCAAACACGCCAATGAGCAAACAGTGACTATCATACCGGAAACTATCATTAATTAAAAAAATATTTTGGATTACATATCTGATAATATGTTTACGATATGTATATGAATATGTAGTCATATGTATATCAATTTCCCAACAGAGATAATATGCGAAAGGTGAGAGGATACAGTTATGAACTTAACCATTTGGCAAAAGCTGCAGTTCAGATAACTACAAATGTCTAGAAAACAGTTTACAGACACACAGAGCAATTAACTTTACAAACGCAGTTTACTGTTAAGTTTACAGTCACACAATACACAGATATCAGCGGTCATTCTATTGCAGTGGATTGCAGTGCAGCTCAGAGGATGGCGGTACAGTTGATGGCGTAGACACCCTTGTGACAGAGGCAGTCAGCTTTCCAGCCTCATAAATTCTTCTCATAAATTGGCACTTCACAGGAATGCAGGTGATGCTGTTATACAGTTCAGAGTATAACGGGCCTACCTTCCAGAGCAAGAGAAGGAAAAACCTTTAATGGACAAATTCAAAATGATGATTTGAAGATTGTTTGCATGATTTTACCATCTGGGTTTCGAGTGGACGGTGATTCATGAATGCTCAAATCTCAGTTTGAGATCAAGTCATGGGGTCTTTGATGCCGACTGGGATTTTCTTTGACTTTTTAGGTTTTTATAGCTCCATTTTTTAAAGGTTTGTCTTGTGCTTTTTGTTCAGTGCATGCAATCTTGCAAACACAAAGCACAATCTGCTTGCAAACACAAAGCACAGAAGAGAAGCGTGAGGCAGTGGACTGGAATGTGTAAGAGGTTCTTAAAGATGTCTACAGCAGGGCCCCATGGCACACAGACAGCTGACTCACACTGGACAGGCCCCACGGGGTTCCTTCTTATAGGTGAGGCCTCCCCTGTTTGCTCTTTAGGTCCTGCTTATGTAACAGTACCATAGAATTCATCTTGCTTTGTTTCTTTTCCAGTTTTTTTCTTCCCCATACACACACGTTCACACCCACACACATTCCCAGGTTATAACACACTTTTTTGCTGGTAATGATCAGGTTTTGATTTCTCAAAACTTTTGATTACTTGATAACTTCAAAAGCAGAACTCGCATGTGAAAAAGTGTTGGATTCCCAACAAAACAATTTAACTATGCACAAACCCAGACACACATATAACCCCCCAACACACACATACACACACAAACAAACAACAACAAAAATTCAAGCTTATCTTTTTAAAATATATTGGATTAATAATATTTTTCAATAACTTTAAGAGTAGCCTCATGATCTGAGCTCTTGTGGAACAAAGCAAATAATCCTAATAACTCCTAATAACACAAATACACACATACAATACACCCACAGCAAGACAAACTCAGTCATAGAATAGTTTTGTGGTGTGTGGAAAAACACACGATTGTAAAGCCTGTGACGTGCTCTTGCGCTGAAACTCAGCCTGGCTGAGGCAGAGGGGGTGGGTGGGGAGTGGGGGTTTGGGGGAGGAGGCAGGGCATTCCCAGTCTTTCAGCAATGCGTCAGCACTGGCCCCGGTTCCCACATGCAGGGGGGAGGGCCTGCTGCAATGTGATTGGGCCAGGCATGTGGAGACAGAAGAGAGCGATGTTTTTACCCATGTGCTCACCCTCCTCTCACCACACTCATTCACCAGCCTCCGAAAAAGAGAGCAGTGCCACACAGGGTCAAAGGAAACCATAAGCCTGCTCCAGTCCTGTGGCGAAGACTTCACAAAAGAAAAAGAAAAACAGGAACAATGAAGGAAGTTACTGCTCAGCTCCCAGACTTCAAACAAATGTAAGTTTGGGGAACTTGTTCCATATTGGACATTGTGAATTCTGGTGTGGCTTTCAGTTTTTTTTTCACTTCCAGGTGTGTCACTATTTTGTCTGGCTTTCCTTTGTTTTACAAGAAACCTGTATGTACATGTATGTATCAAGAGGAATGAAAATTCTCCATGAAAAGTAAGAAGTAAGATTAAGTGCATGCTGAATAAAATCAATGGCTAACATCAAAGCATTTACGTAAAATGGAAATACCTTGTAATCAGGGATTTGACTGAAAACGTGCGTTTTTCTGGGAAAAAGGACAATGAAAACCATTGCCAAAGAAACCTGATAAAGACAATAATACCACAAAGAGACAATGATAACAGAAACAAGGTCATTGAAGAACTTGTAACAGTCCCCCTCTGCTGTTTACACACTCATGTTTCAGTTCATGAGGAACACATTCAAGGGGAATTTTATCCATATTCCTACATGGAAAATGCTTGAATAAGTGACAATAAATGAGTATTCCATTTAACATTAACATTACATGGTGGTTTTCTTCCTTCCCCTCTTCAAGCAGGGAGACCAGCTTTCTGGGTGCAGTGTTTCGGGACCCTCGGGGCAGGCTTAAGAGATACCTCTTGCTGAAGTACCTGCAGGTGCTGGTTCTCCCTCTGGGGAACGAGGTGTTGGTGTCTTTGGGTGCCCTGGCCAGCCTGTACACAGCCGTTCTGCTGTGCTCCCCTCGTGTGTCCCGCAAGGCCTCCACTGTGCTGCTGGGCCAGCTGGCCTGGGCCGATAGCCTGGTGGCAGCGCGGTGGGGCCTGGAGGCCCTGGGCTGGGCCATGGAGGAGCATGGGGCCCTGGTCGCCCTGGGGAGAGGGCTGCTGAGCTCCAACCAGCAGGCCAGCCTGCTGTTCCTCAGCTGCCTGAGCTTGGAGGCTCTGCTGGTGACCCGGAGGCCCGAGGAGTCCCGCCAGCTCCGGACAGTCCACTGCGCTCGCCTTGCCAGTGCCCTGGTCTGGGCCGTGGTTGTGGCAGAGCTGATGGTGCTTCAGGCCACGGAACAAGACTGGGGCTTGGACCCTAGGGAGTCCCTCCTGGGGCTGGTTCTACAGGGCTGCCTGCTGGTGGCACCCCTTATACGTGTGCTCTCTTATTGCCTAAGGGGGGTGCTGTGGCTGGCCAATGCATGGGTGTACTACACCCTCTTCTACCACACACCTCAACGCAAGAAGAGCTGCTTCCACTAGCAGCGCCTGAAGGCGACCGGGGCCACACCTCATGGAGGGACTCAAACTGTCATGCTGTATTGTAATGTATGCTGTTTAAGAAGAGCTCTGTATCTTATCATCTGTACATTGAACATTCTGTACCTGGAAATGATCACATCAGAGGGAACCCTGAAGGAAACTACTGTGTAGAACGAGAGACAAATACCATTGAAACTAAACTGACTAGTGGTAAAGATTTCCCACAAAAAAGATTCTGCACTAAAACTTTATTATTATTATTGTATTCTTTGTTAAAATGCGTTTGGTTGGAGCAAAACAAGTGCTAGTGTTAACACAGGAGGAAAGCTTGAAAATGTGAGAGCAGGATTCATAGAAAATGAAAGTGTTTGTGTGCTTTAAAAATACAAGTTTTTTTTAGAAAAGTGGGCTGGGACGATTGGCCTGCAGCCAACAACAGTCAACAGCGATGAGCTTCAGGTCCAGGATTCTGCTCCAGAGAGCTCTGGTCTAAACACAGTCCACTGCCACGGTACCCAGAAATGTAAGCATGACACTGAGAAAAGAGGAAACCATACATACGCCTATCCTGGCACTTAGGTGGATCACTAACTGTTTGTTGCCCAATAGAGCTCAACACGTTGTGATGAGCAAGAAGAGGCCCCTGTCCTGACTTGGCCTCATGGCTGAGTAATCCACAGTGTTACGCAACTTTGACTGGATTTCACACTCTAGAGAAAAGAAAAAAGGGAGGAAAAAAGAAAAGTGAGATTTTTGTGGTCAAGCTCCATGCTCTGGAATGAGCGAACCCTGCCGCTGCTGCTGTTTCGGTCTTGTCCGTAGCTGTGACTATCACTTCCTGTGGAGGAACACAGTATAAATGAGGGTGTGACATGAGCTCTCATCATGCACTGTTGCTAATCTGCCATAGTGTAAACTGTGGCCAAAACCTTGAAATCTTGTCCTGAGGGGAGGGGGTGGAAAGGGAACTATTTAAAAATAATAGTTCCCCTAATATGCACCTCTTGATGTCTGTGAATATAAAACACATTGCAACTGAAGAAAAAAAAGTATTTGTGCTCGCAGTTTTTTTGTTTTTCTATTTATTATCTTATTAAATGTATTTGCGATGATGTGAATCCAATGTTATGAGACATTTAAATTAAAGTATTTTAATGTTTAAATGTTTAATGTCTAAATGTTTGTCTCTTTTTCTTTTTGCACAATCCTACCATTTAGATACATTCATTCAATCAGAAGAAATGGTAGCATCTCTACAGTGAATCGGACCACACATGGCACAATATATACTTCCAAAAAAGTGCAGTGTTTTGCTGAGTTTCTTTGGCAAAGCTCCAGCTATATAAATGATTTAAGGATCTACTGAGGTACATACAATTTGAGAGTTTTAGCCATGTAATTCATACTCAACAACTGAAAGTAGTGATGCAACACAGATTGCCTGTTGTAGTGATCTGTGTTGGCGAGGGGTCTACACATTTAGAACAAACAGAAAACTCGATGTCACCGTGGTGCCAACAAATTCAGAAGCTGCAATTCCCACCTCCTACAATAAGCAATGGCAGTTACTCTAGTGACATATGAAGGAATCTCATGTATTTAATGAAGCATGAGATTCAGATGATACCGCTGTGTCTACCATCTTCACAACAAACAACCAACAATTAGCTGCCCACAGTCTGAGTAATTTTGTCTGCTCAGTATGAAGTGTATGGATTGGACAGGAGAAGTATGTAATTATTTCTTAAACTGCTGTTCCACAAAGACCCAAAATTATACTTACATATTAAACACCTTAGATGCTGAAGTGCTCCCTCCTGGACTATCATATGGACTGCACAAGTTAGTTCAGTTCAAGCTTATCTGTTATGTGTAGGTTTATACATGGTTAACGGTACAATGAAACGTGTTGGCCCAGAATCTGGTCAATTCACCAATAGGAAAAAACACATTAAACAATAAATACAGAATTTAGCATAATATAATATAATATAATAATATAATATAATATAATATATAAAATATATAATATAATTTAGAAATAATAGAATGAAAAAAATGAATAAATAAAAGTAGAAATATAAGTAATTGTGAGTAAAGTGATGAGTGTAATACAGTATTATTGCACAAGAGGGTGTATAGCAGACCTGCACGCTGAGTGGTAGATGATGATTGTATTTTATTTATTATTGTAGCAATCTATATTATATATTTTCTTAACACTCTCACAACCAACTCATAGTAAAAATGATGCTGTTCTTAACCACAGCTGTTGTTATTGAACCCAGTGTATTGTTATACTGAGTGTCTATAATTAAATAGGGCGATAAGAATTGAAAATGATGAAATAATAATAAGGAAGGCACAACTATTCAATGGAAAAGTGACAGGTTGGTCTGAACAGAGTCCTAAACAGAGTTTTCCCCTGAGGCAAAGTGAAAATCACCAGACGTAGGATGAGGCTCAAATGAATCAGTTACACAGTCCCATTGATGACAGCAGGGGTAGTATGGAGGACCCTATTCACTGGAAGCCTCGAGGTTGCCAGGGTGATCTCAGGTAAAGTACCACCACTATACCATCAAACAATTTTTTTCCGGTAAAACAAGCATTAGACAAAGGGGTGACTGCAAAACTAAACTGTATGGTCATGCGATTGGAAAAAGTGCCATGACTTGCACCACTGATCAGTGTGACTGGGTTTGGACCTCAGGGGGTAGTGTGTCCGATTCCCATGTGGGACACTGCTGTTATAATCTTCAGCAAGGCACTTAACATGAATTACCTCAATAAATCTCCATCTGCATAACTGTATATATAACATTTAAGCTGTGGAGTCACTGTGGTTCAGAGCCAGTGCTCAAGTAATGTAACAGGGGCGTTGCCTGGCGTGAGTATGTTGGATGAAGGAAGCAACCGCAGCGGGGGAAGAAAGGGACTACAAATTCAATCACAATTAACTTTACTATATCTTGTTGAAGAGGAGCATCCTTATTGATTAATTATACTGACCCTATTACAGTTTTTTCCCAATCGTTTACCCACTAACAGGAAAAAAACAGGCCTTTTTTTAAACCTTTAAACTCATGTCTTAAACCTGTATGCCAATGGCAACATAACAGTAGAAGCATGCCACAGCTGATTCTGTTATTTGGGGAAATACTTCCCTGCTGCTTAGCCAGGGAAAACAATGAGGTCCTGTGTTGTGACAGAATCAATGCAGAGACAATGCGTACTAATTTTTTATTTTTATTTTTGACATTGAACTCTTTATTTACTTACTGGCATTTAAAAATGACAGTATGTTGGAAAACAAATACAAATAATTTTAGTGTATTTGTGTGTTTGATTTAATGTTTAATATATGCATACAAAAATTTCCATCTTTTACAATAGGCTACTGGACATAGGAGGTATGTGTACATGGCTTCATTTAAAAAAGACACCTGAAATTCCACCCCCTGGGTGGTCTGTGACCTCCTGATTTAACTATAATTAAACTCCCAATGCAATGTGTAACCCAATGCAAAAAGCAGGCGTCAACTGAAAAGAAAAGATATTCTTAGTATGTTTGTCATTTTACATTGACCACATCAGTACGGTTTATTATAATATGATGCATATGTGTGTCATCTTGATGCAAAAAGTATTTTATTTTAAACTTTTATTATTTAAGTTTGGTTTTGACCAAAAGGCCCAATTTTGCTGATTTGTGAAGTTTTGCCAAAATGATTAATTTTATTGTGGTTCATGTTTATAGTTTCAAAAAATGTGTATAAACAATTTAAAAACTGTAAGTCTCAATATTTATGGTTGGTCAGATTTTACTGTTTTTTTTATTGGTTACATATTAACACTGGGACTTGAGAAACAATAACCAAAACATTAAACTCAAGTATCAAATCCCAACAGCAATTCTTCAAAAGTTTGAGCACATGTTCCACTACTTGGCGATGATTCTAAATCACTTGTTTTGAGATTAAGGTTTAGGTCATTGAGTCTCTAGTCCAAGTGTTAATGTGAATGTGTAAACAACAGAAAAAAAACATCAGTTAAGCTAAAGGTTTTTGCAAAACAATGAACATACAATGTCCCTACAGGAGCCTCTTCCCCTGCAGTTTGGTCTGATTTAAGAGCAGCTCTGTCTGTACCGGTGGCTTCATACCATGGTCCCTGTCACTGTCAACTGCAGAAGGCGGCCAGCTCTTCACCAGTATTACCTCTTTTGCAAAACTGCTGTCTGAATAGTTGCAGCCAACAAGAAGTGACCAACAGGCAAAGTGAAGCAGAATGGGCATCTGACATCAGCTTGGTCAACTATGAACTCATAGTGACCAAATGAATTGTTTGTAGTAAAGGTGGCAGTGCACTTATCTGTAGAGATACTATATCAGTAGTAACAAGATGTCAGCCAGTGTGTTCTTAAAAACGTACATTACAGTATGTTCCTGTTCTGTCCTGGAGTGTGTTTACCAAAAGTGTTGTTGCCCAACTATGGTTGTAACCTTTGTTCTGAGAATTTTGGCTAGCAGTTTTGGTGAAAACATACATTTTCTCTCCAGGGTGCATGCTGGACCTATACCTGCCCTACCTAAGTGATATCAGATGTGGATAGATAGATAGATAGATAGATAGACAGATAGATAGACCACCCTCTAAGTACATAAATTGGTTGCAGTATGATGTGCTCCAAAAATTAAGTGACCATCTTTGTTTTTCTTCATGTCACTACCCGAGTTTAGGAACCTGTCGCAGTATTTTGAGAAAGCGAAACAATCCAAACATTGAATCATGTTATTAACAACGTAGTTCAAACTATTCTGGTTCGTAAAACTGTGGTTCCCATTTGCTACATATTATGGTTTTGGGGAACAGTCGTGGCTAGGAAGTCAGTTTCTCTAACAATCCATCATTTCCACAGTGGTTATTCGTGATGACCGTTGTTGTTGGGAAACGCACCCCTGGGCAGTGAGCACCGTGCATGCACATTCCTTAGGATGACCAAGAGTTATACAGACCGTCGAGCGGCCTTTCATTCAGACGTCCCGTGTGTTTAATGGCACGTGCTTGGCAGAGTGCGGCTGATCCCGGGCCATTTAAAGAAGGGATGAGATCTCTCTCACAAGGTCAGGAGGGAGCAAAGAGCGCTCTGCTCTCTGCCTCTGGTCTGCCTAGGCAGCACATTGTAATGAAGCTTAATGTTTAGGTTGTTTCCTGGCTGAGTGACCACATGGAGCGATGCCAGCGGGCCATCAGAGGAATGATAAGTGCATTACGTTCACCATGATTGTTCATAGGCAGGAAAAGGAAGAAAGACCAGCCAGGAATTTAGTTAATTCTTGGACTCTTAGATTCTTAAGAACTCATATTTTCCAATAAACCAATAAGTAGCTGCACTGACTAACTCATAGCGCATACATCTGCCTTGTCCAGAACTGCGATAGCTTTGATCATGGCTTTCACCAGGTTTTTTATCTTCTAAATTGTAATGTTGTAGATGAGTGAACTTTCTCTCTACGCGTCATTCAGAATGCAGTAATATGCGGAGGGCCCAAGGACATCTGTGCGATGTGCACTGGGGTGTCAGCAAAAGTTAGATGTTAAACCCTGTTGACAGTTTCATGTGTCATGAACATTACAAAACCACTTCACGGGTGGTCTGCGGTAAATAACATAAATCATGGACTCTACATCTGAAGCTTAAAACGCCTGTGATCTGTTGCAATGCCGCCTTGCCATTTTATTCTGATTTATAAATGAAGTGGTCGAGCCAAGTATGTATTTTTTTAATGAAAATGGTCAATGAAGGCTTTTGAAGTAAATCATTTTGAAAAGACTTGGCTCAGTCACTTTGGAATTGCCTCACAGTCAGTTAATGATGGATTTGAGAGAGGAAGTGCACGGTCCCTGAAATGTCTAAAACTTACTCTGAAAACAGATTAATCCTGACTGTCTCGGCTGGGACACCTCATGGTATCATACGTTAGAAGAAGACAGGATTTTCTGGTTGCAGGTCTGGTTAGCTGACTCAAACCTGCCGTGACTCCCCCTGCTCCGCCCCCTGCCCTGCCCCCCAGAGACAGTAGTCATGTCATGGATCATCATGGTGGCTGAGCGTCATGCTGAGCCAGACGTTGCACTGCTGTCCGGGAGACGGCACAGGAGCTGTTTATAGAAACCTGCTTTCGACACCTGAGGCTTTAAAAAACCCTTGCTTTCTCCTCCCTCAGCTGCATAATGTGAGATCCCTGCCAGCAGCACGTGGAGGGCTGGCATGGGAGGCTGTGGAGGGGTGGTGTGGGGGGTTGTGGAGGGGTGGTGTGGGAGGCCATGGAGGGGTGGTGTGGGAGGCCGTGGAGGGGTGGTGTGGGGGCCGTGGGAGGGGTGGTGTGGGGGTTGTGGAGGGGTGGTGTGGGGGCTGTGGAGGGCTGGTGTGGGGGGTTGTGGAGGGATGGTGTGGGGGGCTGTGGAGGGGTGGTGTGGGAGGCTGTGGAGGGGTGGTGTGGGAAGTTTTGGAGGGGTGGTGTGGGGGTTGTGGAGGGGTGGTATGGGAGGTTGTGGAGGGGTGGTGTGGGAGGTTTTGGAGGGGTGGTGTGGGGGTTGTGGAGGGGTGGTATGGGAGGTTGTGGAGGGGTGGTGTGGGAGGTTTTGGAGGGTGGTGTGGGGGTTGTGGAGGGGTGGTATGGGAGGTTGTGGAGGGGTGGTGTGGGAGGCTGTGGAGGGGTGGTGTGGGGGCTGTGGAGGGGTGGTGTGGGGGTTGTGGAGGGGTGGTGTGGGGGCTGTGGGGGTGG
This sequence comes from Albula goreensis, assembly GCA_022829145.1. NCBI lineage: Eukaryota > Metazoa > Chordata > Actinopteri > Albuliformes > Albulidae > Albula > Albula goreensis. Next base: position 32,300,979 of record CM040746.1, on the reverse strand, counting down.
TGTGGGGGGTTGTGGAGGGGTGGTGTGGGAGGCTGTGGAGGGGTGGTGTGGGAGGTTTTGAGGGGTGGTGTGGGAGGCTGTGGAGGGGTGGTGTGGGGGCTTTGAAGGGGTGGTGTGGGAGGTTTTGGAGGGGTGGTGTGGGGGCTGTGGAGGGGTGGTGTGGGAGGTTTTGGAGGGGTGGTGTGGGGGCTGTGGAGGGGTGGTGTGGGGGTTTTGGAGGGGTGGTGTGGGGGCTGTGGAGGGTTTGGAGGTTTTGGGGGGCTGTCTCAGCCACTCTACAGAAAATAAAGAATGTTGTTATATCATCATAACTTTTCCCACACTTTCACTTAAGAGGGGCGGGGAGGGAGGAACACTCCTCAGCTTTGGGCACTTAGCCTGAGTGATATCAGATACATTGACACTGCACATCCTGTGCGGATTTAAAGAGGAACACCACAAAAAGATTCACAGCCACACTTTACCTCGTTTTCCCAAAACTCTAAACATTACCCACAGTGTCACTACCAACACTGGCATAACTCTAACTGCCAACATGAAACTTTCCAGTCATGAGTGAATATATGAATGAAGGTTATGTCAAAAACAGAACACAGTTTTTTTTTTTCTGTTTCAATAAGAGTGATTTATAATTGTGATTTGACAAAAGACAGACCGTGACCATGTGTTTTTGTAGAGTTGGTGTTGAACAGTGTTCCTCGCTCTCGGTCATGGAAGGCCGCAGGGCATACTGGTTATTTCTTTTACTCAGCGCTTACAGACCAAGTAAAACAGCTGATTACACTGCTCACCTGCCTCACCTGGTTTCTTGGGCCTGAGCTTGCCTGAGAAATTCCAGCATACATCGCGGCTCTCCCGGACGAGGACTGAGGAACACTGCTGTAGAGATTTGATGCATGAGTTGAAAACAAATTAACAAAATGTTTCCAATTCCTAATAAAATAAAAGATCCACATTCGTGAAAGAAAGATCCGATGGGGGCCACAGTCAGAACTCCCTATTCAGTCCTGTCCTTTCATAACCCTCTGTCACTACTCCCACTGCCCACATAACATAGGGTTTTGCCTTCTAACATACATTTCTAAAATTCATTGTATTTAACATTAGAACGTTAGTCACTTTATCTTGTAAAAAAACCTTTTATTGATAAATTCTTACCTGTTTTTATTTTATAAACAGTGGACTTCCATTCATGAGATCCTGTGTGGCTACCTGATTTTGTGTGTTGTACTTCTTTGCTTCACCTAAAGATGGCAGTACAGGAACATATTATCAGATATTAAATATGCATTGTGAATTATAAAATAATATCAGTGTTCAAATGCAGCACAATTCTGCAGCAAAGGTATCTTGAAGATTTAATCCTGTAGGGTAACAGTTATAAAATATTGCTGAAGTTCCCTTGCATATAAGAATAAGAATGTTTCAGATATATGGTTGCATTAAGGAATGTTGTACTGTAAATTAATTAGGAAGATCCATTAACTGACTGCAGTCAATAACTGATGGAAACAGTGCACTTTGCTTGAAAAACAGCTTTGACTGAACAATATTCTCATTTAATGACATTGTTTAAAAAGAACTCCGCAACCAAAACCGACATATCTGTACTTGCATTACATTAAAATATTTAAAGTAGATTTCCAATGGGAACATAAATGCATAATTATATGAATGTATCAAGAAGATTTTTTAATGAGAATTCACCCTCTAAAATGATCAGATACCAACTCTCATCCTATGGTATCTATTGTGTATTAAATTAATAAATTACCTATAAGTAATTACTGTAATATATTTTAATCACCCATCAGTTATGGGCCAAACCTCGTCATATACAAGAATATATGTATGCATGACAGCACTGGCTGCCCTAGTAGCTTGGTTGCTGGCAACAAGACCTGATTACTGGTCACAACATTACTGCCAGCTAGCTCAGCAGATTAAAACAAGCAAATCAGGCAAGGTTAGCATGTTTTCTTTTGCTGTTCTTTCTTGCCATTCTAAAACTATTTGATCCCTTTTTCATCATGGAAGGTTGCAGCTTCTGTCTCCTGCTGAAAATTTCAATGTACTGATTTGTATATGTCTGCCTGCAATGCCTTGACCGTACTGTGAAAAACATGGACTTCTTTGCAACTGCTGTCTGACTCTGAGCTGTAATTAGCTGTACGAAAATTGGTTTGCTAGCTTGCCATTGTGTCACAACAAACACAAAGTGTCAAAAACACTTTATCACAAGTGCCAATTACTGAATACCCAATACAGACCAGCCCTGGAAAGGCCCTGCTTGGAACTGTATTGTTTGGAATGCATTCAAGAAAAAAAGAATAACTGTTGTTTTTGCTCAGCATAAGACAGTAGTTCTTCTTTCAGACACTGATAGAACTGTGCCAGCCAAGCTGTGCACACACAAATCTTTACTTTACCAAACCATGCACTTCGTCCAACATGCAAGAGCTACATTAAAACAGGCTGAAATACTGTAAGGCTAATCACTGCATTATTTTCCCATCCAGTGTTAGCAAAGACACATTTAGTCAGAAATGTTAAAAAAAACATCAACAGGAAAGCAACATAGCTAATAGAGAAAACTCATTTCTTCAAAAATCTGTTTTAGTTAAAATCTCCCCCAACTCTAACCACATCCTGAAGTCACGCTGTCATGTCTTCGACTTCGTTAGTGCCTCTCTCCACATAAACAGGAAGCAGTGCTGCATAAATGAAGGCGCTTTGTATCAGAAGTTACCATGCGCAGTGTTTCAGCTTATACCACTTTTTTGAAAATCTAGAATGTCCGACATGCCACTTCCCTGCCACTGCACTTTGGCAGAATGGCCAGCAGGGGGCATTTGTGTCCCATGAAACAAGCCAGAGAGCTTGTTTCTGGAGCTGTATGGCTGTGTTTTTTCTTTAAGCCTTGTTGTTGTGGATCTCACACATCTCCACAGCTGGTCGTAACTCGGTGGAATAGCAGGGAGGACATGAAAATGTGTTTGCTGTGAAGTTAATGTTCTTAGCCCAGGGTTGGGTAATCTGGCTGACTACCACTGAAGCAGCCCTCCCACCTCCACATAAAACCCCCCAAATAACCCCCACAGCCTGGCTAATGGTCCTCTTCACTACTGTAGCCCTGGGCTTTGTCCCTGGAGACAGAAAGCCTGGGGAATGTCAGAAGAAGCCCAGAAATGATCCTGAACAGGAAGAGAGAGAGAGAGAAAGAGAGAGAGAGAGAGAGAGAGAGAGAGAGAGAGAGAGAGAGAGAGAGAGAGAGAGAGAGAGAGAGAGAGAGAGATGTAGCTGTGGTCAGGGAAACCCCTTGCAAGAGAAGGAGTTGATGGCACGAAAGCAGGACAAGAAGACAAAAGAATGTGGGAGAGACAGAGAGAGGACAAAAGGTGTCATCACCCCGGGGCACGGGTGTGTATGTGACAGTGGTAACTGTGATGCGATCGATGGGTGTTGAGTGCCGGTGTTTGTGTAGGTGCTGCTTGTTTGTGTTTCTGTGCGGCAGGTCTTTCCACTGTTTTTGCTCCTCCAGTGTGGCTGGCTGCAGCTGGTTTTAGGTCATCTGCAATGGGGCCACAAATCCCAGCCGGGGGCCCTGACGGGGCCTGCTGGCACGGGGCTGTCGCTGGATTTCCAGACGACCGGAATCCTCCTTGTTTTTGGGGTGTGGGTGGGTGGTGGATACTGTTACAACAGCCTCTGTCCCTCTCTCTCTGTCTCTCCATCTCCTTCTCTCGCTCTTGCTCTCTCTCTGTCTTCCTGTTTTCTCTAGCCTCTCTCTTCTCTTCATTTCCAGTTAAAGACACACACACATGCATGTGTACACGCACACCCACACACATATACATGCACACCCATGCATGTGTACAGAGGCACACACACAAACAGTGTGAAAGTTTATCCGAGGCCCAAAGTGGGCTCCAATCCACACACAGCTGGCTCCTTCACACAATGTCTGTGGGGGCGGGCTTCATGTGTGTTTCTGCATGTCACACACACAGCCTGTGTGTAGCCCATCCATCATGCAGCAGGGTAGTGGTGTGTGTGGGGGGGCAGACGATCTGGGACAGGTGCCAGGAAGAGCGCAGGGACGGGCACGTTGGTCAGCTGACATGAGTTTCCAGGATCTAGTTCTGTGGGGGTGCGAGGAGAGGGGGGTGGCCATGGATCCCAGTGTCCTTGTGCTCTCCAACCCATCAGGGACACCGTTCAACAGGGCTCTCCTGTGTGTGTGTGTGTGTGTGTGTGTGTGGGTACACATGTGTGTGTGTGTGTATGTCTGGGTGTGTGTGTATGTGTGTGGGTACACATGTGTGTGTGTGTGTATGCGTGCCTCTGTGCTCACAGCACATGTTGTTGGTTATTTGCAGGTCAGAAGTCGGTGGAGACCTGCTGCTCTCATACATGTGCTCTGGCCCTCAGACACAGCTGCACTGGGGAGATGCCTGTCCCGTCTGCGCAGACACAGCTGCAGAGGGCTGTCCACGCATATTACTGCTCATCCTCAATGGTCTGGCCAAATCACCCAATCACAGTGTTTTCCAAATGGAGATAAACCATGCTGCATAGTATGTTCTAGAATGCTCAAATTATGAAAGAATGGAGATTTTCTTAAAAAATGTACAAACTTTATTTTATTTTATTATATATGTGATATATGTACAGCTGTATTCAGCTTCCTCTGCAGGTGTAAACATAAGTTCTGGTTTACAATAAATTACTATCTTACCGAAGCATTTTAATTGACTAATAAATACTTGTTTAATTGACTAACACTTGTCCACATGTAATGTAATGTAACAATAAAACTTCTCTCATTGCTGGAAATGTTATCTGTTAGGAAGTACAATGTTGTTTTATGGTGCTGTTACTAATAATATAATGATATATTATTGTAATTGAGGTAACCAAAACAAGGACGAAATCCCTTGGTATGAAGAGGGGCCCCACTATCCCCCCTGGTCCCCCCCCAGGCCTCATTCTCCAGAGGGCTGCAGAGGGACCTGGCGAGCAGAAGGCCCTGTGTGCTGGCCCATTCAGATCCGGCTGCTAGGTTACCATGCCAATTAGCATTACTGCCACAGAGAGGGGATTGTGTCAAAGTTCTGGGAACAAATCAATTAAAGATGGAAAAAGGGGCTGCGGGGGGGGGGGTTCCAGAAAGCGGGGGAGGGGCTCAGTTAAAGAAAAACCCTTTCCCATAATGCCGTCTGTCTGGCAAGTGACAAATACAGCTCTGATTGGCAGAGCTCCGTTGTTGATGTGGTTTACTCTGGACACGTGGACCACACAGGTTCAAGGCAACTTAAGAGGACTTGTAGGATACACACACACACGAGCCAGACTGTGTTATCATGTGCTGAAAAATCCTTGCTTACCTTGATACAGTGAATACAATGTAAAAGCAGGGTATGGTTATTGCAAACATTTATGGCTTATTTGGAGGGAATGTGGTCCTTGCCCTGTCACAGTTGTTGACAGGGCAAGGACCACAAAAAGTGCTTTCATCATTATGGAAATTAAAAAGTGCTTTCATCATTATGGAAATTAAGTACGGCGAAATATATGGAAATAAATGTGACAATATTGCAAACTTTCACAATGCACGGTGAAATACACAAATTCCTGCAGTGTTCAGCTTTTACATGTATTTTTTTAAATTCTAAAATATATTTATCTTTATATTTTTTTCTGCACCATTGAAAACAGAATGAAACACAAGTGAAATCAATTTACTGCAAGCCCTGGATTGTGCTATGTGTTCACACGGCAGGTAAAAAAAGATTGTATTAGTATCTTTTATTTTCTTGGGGAGTTTTTCCTGCTAATTGGTATTTGAGCAACATTGTGGATTCAAATCACTTTCAATTGACACTTACAGTTATTGCACAGTTTTCAACTCACTACACTTGTAGCAGGCAAAGAGGGGGATCCCTAAGCTGAAAGGGGGTTCCAAAATGGAAATGTGTCTTTAGTGGTGTTGAATAAAGGCATTAAAAGCCAGTCATTTTAAGAGGACTTCAGACAAAAGGATTTCAGAAGCTTGGCCCAGAACCAAAGCTTGACCAAGACATTGGCAATAGCTGGAAATGCATTCAGTGGGCAGTGGATTGCTTGTAAGCCTCTCTGAATGACTTCTCTGATGCACAAATAAAGAGCAGGGCTGGTAACACTTTACTTAAATCACAGTGCACAGTGCCGCCATAAGCAGTAATATAAAACTTAGTTTTATGATTAGTTATGACAGCCCATTACAGTTATGAAAAATGTCATAACACATGTCATAATGTCTGCAGTATTCAGTATAATCGCTGCATTATTTATGACTGTTTTATGAACGTTATGATTTTGGTCATTTTAGTCACTGTTATAAGTACTGTTATGATAAATTTCACAAAAACACATAGCTGTTATGACAGGTGTTATGTCAAGTTTATGAATAGGTTATGTAAGCTTTATGACATGTATTTTAAGTAGCATTACAGCAAACCTGAACAGAGGATGTACTAGTGGAGGAAGAAGGCAGAACTTTTTGCACATGAAAGTGACTGAGCAGACTCAATAAACAGAGAGGACAGATGTACAGCTCGTTAATTGTGTCTACAGCGTCCCCTAAAAAAAAAAAAAAAAAACCTTTTCCCGAGGTCCCTCTACAGTCGAATGGCTCACAAAGAGCGGAACAAAAACAAGTTACGTCCAGAATGCAAATAGGCGGCTTTGAGCAAATCAGCAGCAGGAATTTTCATAAGCTCTCAGGGGGCCAAAGACTAAACATGTGCAGTGCGCTACGCAGTACAGATCTGGCCACAGACCGTCAACCCACTGTCCAAGGCCCTGGAGGGGGTGTCGGTGCTGAGGTTGTTGTTGTTGTTATTGTTGTTATTTGGAGATGTTTAGAGCCAGATGTGTGTGTCTGTGTGTGTATGTGTGTGTGAGAAAGAGAGACAAACAAAGAGAAAGAGGAGTGTTTTGTCTGGCTTCAGTGAACTCAGCATGGTTGTAGAAAAAAACTGATTCATTTGGTATCTGTTGGTTATTCACATCCTGTTCCCTTAAACTGTTCCCATTCTGTTCCTCACTGATTGAGTGGGGACATGTGTGTGAATGTACGCATGAGTGTGCGTCTGTGTGTGTGCATGCGTATATATATTTTAAGCAAAACTAAATGTGTTCTTCTCAATGTGTCAGCGACTAAATTTAGATTAGTTGGCCACTAGGTGATGGCCAGTATCAAGTATCCAGAAACACAGAGAGATTTTCCAGTCCTAGCTGTATATTTAAATGTTTTAAATGTATATTTAAAACATTTTGTATTGGTTTTCTGCATATGCATCTGACCAAGCCAGGATAAAGGTGTGGGTGAGCTATCTATGTTCAGTCCCCACAAAGCTGTGCTGCCCCCTGTTGGGCTGGAGGCCCCATAACGACCCCCTACACTCCGTATATTTCAGCACATAGTCCAGTCTGTCAGTTGAGAAGGAGATTTCACTCCAGACACAAGCTGCCCCCTCCTTTGCCCCCCCACCCACACACACACAGCCCAAACAATGGCACTATAATGGCAGTACAATAAGAGAAGCGGGAGTGGCCAGTTCCCCTGACAGAGATGAGTCACAGAAGTCATCTTCTAAAAAGAATAAGGCTATAAATAGACTGAAAAAACACCACGCCCATAGGAAATTAAATATATAAAATAAAATAAAAGATCAGAACAGATATTTCAACACTACAGTGTATAGAGGAAAATTCAGTGGTTTTAAAATATTGCAATGTAATTTAAAATAATTCGCCTTAAATGTATTCGCAACAATATTTTCCAAAACATAACCATACATTTCTTGCATTTCTGCATCATTTTCTATCTCCGAAAGCGCAGGTTTGGGGAGAGACTCGGTGACGGGAGACGTGCTGTAAGCCGTATTGTTGCGATGTTGCATGTGATTCTGCATTGTACTGGGATGGCAGACTGCCCTCCAGCCGGGCCCTGAGGCTGCCTGTGAATGGCAGGAAGAGAGGACACCCGCCCAGGCCCCCCCGAGCCCCGCGCCACACAAAGGAGGCCAGGCATAGAGGCCGGCGACGTTTTAAAAATACCCTCCGCGCCTCGCCAGGCTCAGGATGGCAGGGTCATGTTGCCGGCTGCCAGGAATGATACCTCATACTCATATGCTCACAGGAACACGCGTACACGCTCACACTCGCAAACTCAAGGCAATGTCTTTGTATATACCGCTATAGTGTAAAACCGTTTAAGCATTATCACAGACCTACAATAAGTAAGAACTGCACGACTAGTGCAGCTGAAGTCTTCAGTCCAGATGCTCTGATATCATCCGGTAAATGTGTATTGTATGTGTATTCATAGACTATCTGCACCTTGATTAGTGCACTCAGATTTTTATTGGTTTATTAGGTCAGGTGGAGAGGTTATTTTTCAACACATATACCCATCCCCTTAATTACAAGCAGTCAGAAGTTTTCAAACACCTTTGTTTGAAGACTACCCAAGACTTCCCTGCCTACTTTCTTACAGTATATGATAGAGAAATGATCCATCATGCCTGATTTGTAAAGTAAGCTGTCATTTATAGAATTATCCACATAAAAGAGGATGCTATCTTTTGGTTCCATCTGTCCATCTCTCTGTCGGACATTTTCTCTGTACTTGTGTTTCTGACTACTTATATCATCTCCATCGTGATTATTTTTGCACAGTGTATTGCACCGGATTTCTCCCTCACACCCTCTTTTTCCTGCTCTCTCTCTCCCTCCTTTCTCCTTCTCTCTCCACATTTATCTCCCTCCCTCTCCCCATTTCTCTCCCTCCTCACTCTGCCCCCCATGTCCATCTCTCTCTTTCTCTCTCTCTATGTCCCTCTCTTCCTCTCTCCCCTTTTCTCTCCCTCCTCACTCTGCCCCCCATGTCCATCTCTCTCTTTCTCTCTCTCTATGTCTCTCTCTTCCTCTCTCCCCATTTCTCTCCCTCCTCACTCTGCCCCCCCACGTCCATCTCTCTCTTTCTCTCTCTCTATGTCCCTCTCTTCCTCTCTCCCCATTTCTCTGCCTCCTCACTCTGCCCACTTCCCCATGTCCCTCTCTCTCTCTCCCCTTCTCTCCCCCTCCCCACACATACTCTGTTATTTGCAGCCCTGCTGGTGTTGGCTGCCCATGCTGCACGTGGGGCAGAGGGGCAGGGGGGAAGGGGGCAGGGGCTGGGAGGTGTGAGGGATGGCAGGGTCCTCATTAGCGCTGCTGTGGTGTAAACAGCAGTGAGGGGGAGAGCAGAGGCAGATGTGTCGGGCGGCGGTCCAGACGGGCCAGCTGACCAGCGGAACACAGCTTCTGCAGCGCCAGGGTCATAATGAGACATTACTGACACCACAAAGTAAACACCCAGCAACAAGGCCTGCGTCTCCGGATCTCCTGCATCAGAGCTCAGGGCCGGGCCGTAGTGGGGGGCAGGAGGAGGGTATTTTCTCCTGTATTTATTTATCCATGATTTAACCAGGAAGTCTCATTGAGATAAAATCTCCCTTTTCAAGATAGACTTGGCCAAGACAGTGGCAGTAGATACATAAGGTTTCAGTTAAAAGACAGACATTGCTAGAGCACAGTAATACATTAAAATACAAAGGAAAGCACTTTAAGCTCATGAGAGTACAAGACTAGGTTGACTTCCCCTCAACCAAGGATTTATAGGCATTTATTAGGACTCACGTAATGTGTTTTTTTGGTGTGTGTTCCTTTGTGTTTGGGTGTGTGTTGGTGTGGGGGGAGTGGTGGTGGTTGGGAAGTCCCTGTGCATGCGAGAGAGAACACTGCAGAGACACTGTTACAAGTGCAGTGGTGTCTGATCAAACTGGAGAAAGGAACAATGAAGTAAAGAGCAGAGGCTGTCTCATTGTGCTCCCGCTGCAAAAAAAGAACACCAAAAAGGGGAGTATTAGAGTAAAGACTGTGTTGCTCTCATGGCGCGGCACAACGCGCCGCTCCTGCTCCTGCAGGGACGCTTCCCCAGCTGCGTGTGCCTGGCCGGACTTTCAGTGAGCTCACCAAGCGCTTCCTCTGCACGGCCCAATGCATGACCTCAGCAAACATCCTGCACAGGCTCCTGGCAACAGCGGCACAAGCACTGTGTGTGTGTGTGTGTGTGTGTGTGTGTGTGTGTGTGTGTGTGTGTGACTTTGTGTGTGTGTCTGTTTGTGTGTCTGTGTACATGTGTGTGTGTGTGCATGTGTGTGTGCAAGTATGTGTACATGTGTGTCTGTGTGTTTGCGTGCGTGTGCGTGTGTTTCTGTGTTTGCGTGTGCATGCGTGTGTGTGTTAGTGTGTCTGTGGGTGTGTGTGAGTGTGCATGTGTGTGTATATATGTGAGTATATATTTGCATGTGTCAGTGTGTGCATTCCTGCATAATTGTGAAAATGAAGGTGGATGTGTGTGTTTTGATCAATGTGTTGGTCTCCCTGGGGAATGCCAAACACAGCTCAGCTTGGGCAGGGGTAAGCCTTCCGATCCTGGAAACCCCACCCAATGGTCATTTTGGGGATGACCCAGAAGGGTCGCAGGTCGCAGAAGGGACACCCCTAAGGTGACTGGCTCGCTGTTGAAGAATGTGTGCTTCCTCTCTGCAGCTCTGGGGAAGGGTCAGGAAAGTGCTCTCAGTCTGTGGTCAGTTAACACCCCAGTGCCCCCCCCTAATTCCCCGTCAGAAACCCCCGCCTCTCCTCAGGCCATCCCCACGGATCACCGAGCGCACGGCCACTGATACCTTCCCCACGGCCCATCCAGCTCCGTTCACCTCAGCGCCAAACACTTCAACACGAAGCCGAGGAGGAAAGTGCGGCGTTTACGAGTTTCAGGAGGCTCCCTGACGCATTTACAGAGTTTAAACGGTTTCTGTCAACCATTAAAGCGCATTATTTACACAGCTGGCCACACAGTTTTTATTTAATTTTATTTTAGTGGGGCCTTTTGAAAGTGGAGCAGCTCACACAGTGCAGTGTTTATGACTATGATTTCCAACACACTCAACATCACTGTAGACTGGTCTATAAATGTAGCTGCTTCTATCCCATAAGCAATTTCCCATTTCCCATTTACTCACAAGATCCCACACCCCTCCCTTCACACAAGAGCCTTGAATTTCTTGGGAGTATTGTGTATGGGGCGGGGGTGGGGTGGGGGGGGAGCAGCAGCTGTCTCTCGTCATAGTTTTGTTTATGCTTTGTGTCATCTCCCCATAATTAATCCTGCGTGCAGAAACGCTACAGCGTGACATGTCACTGACGGACACGGGTCGCGCTGTTTGGAGACGGCCTGACCCATTGTTTTCCTTTCCTTCTGGTTCTGAGCGCCGCGCTCTCTCTGGATGCACATCCACCCCCTGCCTCCCCCGTACCCCCCACCCCACTGACTGTCCTGCTGACTGCCCAATCCCTTGCCAAGGAGGTCAAGAGCTGTGCTCCCGATTCCGTCCCGTGGCACGCACAAACGCTCCTCCCTGAGGACAGAGGCGATGGGAGCCGGGGACACAGTGTCTCATGACACGGTCAGTGTCACACACATATTCAGCTGAACCATTACCAGGCCCAAAACTGTCCAGCTATTACGATTTTAGAGGAAGCCTGAGCAACATTCCACTAACTCACTGCACTCCTTAAGGGTTCTTAATTTATTACGGCCTCTGCACTCTTCCATGTACAGTGCATAACCTCTGATCACTACTGAAATACATCTAATGTGATATACACTCTAAAAAAAGGTTCTATTGAGCTACTGTAAGGGTTTGTTTGTCGAGGTTCTTCTCAGATGCTGATCTGCTGATGCATATAGGTCATACATTGTACCTGCAAGGGCGCAGGAACCATTGTAGGAAGGGGAACCCTCTAGTTATGAGAATATATTTTTGTCTTACACATTTTTATTCGGAGTGGGGTGTATATGTTATTTTTGCTAACAGGAAAACCCCCATCAAAGTGGCTCCATGTTACACATTCTTCTTGTATCTGGGATGTTTGCTGCATGGTAATTCCATTATGATGTTGTCATGGCATTTCCTGCATGGTAGATCCTACATGATATTGGCTCATTTAGTTATTTATGCACTGGATGCATTGTGTGGCTTTCCTCTGTATTTGTCTCTACTCTGTGGTCCCTCAGGAAGCTGGCGACTGCACCTGCACTGGCCTGCACTCCCACAACAAGAGAGCTGCCCTGACTGGAGTACAGCTCCACCGGGACCGGCTGCCAAAACGCAAATGTCAGGCCATAAAAAAAGAGCCTTTTCGTGAGCAAATCTCAGTGGCTTTTGTGTGAAACTTGTTGTCCGGGAACAAAAAATGTTAGGAACGCTCGGCACCTTGGAGCCCGATGAATGCGGGCGGTGAGGAAAGACGTCTGGCCCGGAGAGAGAGATGGGCTCACACAGAAACGCCCCCGTTAGCATCTGCACTGTGTCAATGAGAAGGGAGGCTGTCTCCAGGGGCGGCCGCACGAAGGGGCAATAAAACAATTGCCCCCATGAGTAAGCTGGGAGTGAGGTGTTCGGTGGTGGGGGGTATTTTATGACACAGGAATCCAGAATCAGCAGAGGCAGAAGCTGTTAAGAACTCTTTAATAGGCGCTCTTGTTTATGATGCTGGGACTGAAAGACTGAAAGATTGAAAGACTGGGCAGCTGTAGCCAAAGGGGGCTGGGCCTCTCCTTACTGCTGCCTTCTCAGTCTGCATGATTTGTAGGCAACCCCCTCCCCCCCATCCACCCCCATCCACTTTTTTCCCCATTACCCCATGCAGACCACTCCCCCTACCCATCAGCATGTCAGAAACAACATGTCAGCTCCTCCCATCTCTCCACCCACGCGCCCATCAGGGGCTCAGGACTGGGGCCCGTTCACAGCTCCTCACCCCCTTGGCACCCATAATAATCTCCGCCCAGGATACTCCAGGGCACCTCACTGTACAGTAGCATGCAGGATAAACACATGAGCAGACCTTCATTCTGACAGATACATGGGCATGTTTTAAAAAAACGAATCCCTCGAGAAGCAGGGATCTCGAGCTTGTACAGCAGCTGGTGGACTGAGAGCGGAAACAAACATGCAAACATAATCACGGGTGACAAATGAACCGCATTTTGTATCAACACCAGTTTCCAGGGAAAAACGCCAGTGTTTTTATTTGCACGCCCTTGTTTTTATTTGCGTGCCGCTGGATATTTCTCCGACTATAACCTGCAGTTATTACCTGTAGGCAATCCCCAGGTAAAACACAGAAAATTAAAATCAGTTTAGATAGTCCTTAACAGCCCATAACAAGATGAAATCATGATGTGTAAATATGGGCAAATAGCATTAAATAATTTGAGTGCCTGTCTGGAAAATATGTTTTCCCAAATACTGAGCACCTGAAAATTTCAAAATGGGTAAATAAATTATTTTGATAATGACACTTCTGTTGAACTAATTGTGCTGCGTGCATTTCAGAACACTGGGCCAAGCCCAAAAACAGACAGAACACTGGGCCAAGCCCAAAAACAGACAGAACACTGGGCCAAGCCCAAAAACAGACAGAACACTGGGCGAAGCCCAAAAACAGACAGCACACTGGGCCAAGCCCAAAAACAGACAGGGCCAAGCCCAAGAACAGACAGAACACTGCCCAAGAACGGCCAAGCCCAAAAACAGACAGAACACTGGGCCAAGCCCAAAAACAGACAGAACACTGGGCCAAGCCCAAAAACAGACAGAACACTGGGCCAAGCCCAAAAACAGACAGAACACTGGGCCAAGCCCAAAAACAGACAGAACACTGGGCCAAGCCCAAAAACAGACAGAACACTGGGCCAAGCCCAAAAACAGACGGAACACTGGGCCAAGCCCAAAACAGACAGAACAGCCAAGCCCAAGAACAGAAGAACAGACAGACACACTGGGCCAAGAACAGACAGAACACTGGGCCAAGCCCAAGAACAGACAAAACAGACAGAACACTGGGCAAAAACAGACAGAAAGCAAAAACCAGAAGAACAGACAGCCCAAAAACAGACCGAACACTGGGCCAAGCCCAAAAACAGACAGAACACTGGGCCAAGCCCAAAAACAGACAGCACACTGGGCCAAGCCCAAAAACAGACCGAACACTGGGCCAAGCCCAAAAACAGACCGCACAAACCAAATCTAACCACAATGGCAATGTGGGGAAACCAGAGTTCATTTCATTTCAAGGGTTGTACAACAAATGTCTTGGTTTTGCAGAGAGACTGGCCATGCTCCCTGTCTGCAGGCAGACAGCCCTCCTGTGTCTGACCAATATTAAATGAGCAGGGCTCACATGCTGCCTGAAGCTCACAGAGGCTCATCAGAGCCCTGACTCTGCTTCCACAGCAAAAACAGGGAAGCACTGACGAAAATAATCATTTAAATCATTTGTTTTTAAATAAATTATAATGAATTTATTTATTTGAATAATTTTTTGAAAGGTTGAAGCAATTATACTGCCTGATCTGCTGTATGCTGAACTCAAGAATAGGAACAATGTAACAATGGTAGGAAAAATGTCACTTGTAGACGACTCTAAAAACAAAGACGACGGCAAATGTACTTTTTTCTGTAGTCAAAGAGGCACTCTTCCACCCCCCACCCGACCACCATCTCTGGCCAAATTGTTCTCTTCCCCTGCTTCCCTCTCTTATTTGTGGAAATGTATAGGAATTCCCAACTTTTAATAGGGGAAGGGGGGAAGGGGGGGTCCTGATTTTTTTAAGTTCTGTGTGCTGACTCGTAAAAGATCCCAGGGGTTAATTTACAGTGTCTATCAGTCTCTGCAGAAAATGTTCCCACAATGCAATGCAGGAGCCTGTGATCTCTCACTCTGAACCCTCAACTGAAAATGTCCATTCGCTACACAGGGAGCGCCACTGAACCCTTACCTCTGAGAAAGAGCAATAAACAAAAATGTAACTCTCCCTGCTCCACACACTGATATGGATCTGCAGCTACCCCCATTTACTTCCTTAGACTCTCTGACTCTGTGCGTGGCATCCTCACAGTTCAGAAGGAGCGGGGATCGTAGGTCACTGAACTGTAAGTAAGCTGGCAGGTCCTGGCTGCCATTAAACCGTAATTGTACACAATGCTCTCCAAAGGGCAGGGGCACCCTTGGGGAGGGGAACAGCAGCTGTGCAGAGCACTGATGTGACAAACAGGCATAGAACTTTTAATGACAATTGTGGCTGACAAAAACTACCACGTGTGTGAGTGTCATAGTACATCCTGGTTATGTGGAGGAAATTAATTTACCAGCTACGGACTGTAAAGATCAAAAGGTTTAAGCAATGCATTAACATAAGCGAGTGTCCATTAAAATAATAAAGATTATAAAAACACAAACGGCATAGTGGATAGTGCAAGAGGATTTCACAGTACATAAACCTGCCTCTCTCTTTGCAGTCTCCCAACAGGACATACATAATTTACAGGGCCTACTGTAACTAATCGAAGGAATTCTACACCTCCGAGACGTGACCATTCACACCACATCCGTGCAAATCTGATCAAAGCCACATTCCGGGCAAGTGGGCGCGGGTGGATTTGGGCGGCCAGTGTGACTTTACACAAATGCGCCGCCGGCCATTGGTGACTCTGATATGCCGTCACTTGGGGGTCACAGCTGGCCCTCTTGCACACCTCCCCCTGAAACCCCCACCCATACTGCAGAATCTGGGTGGGGGGGCTGTTGGGGGTGAAGTAGGCTGAGCTGGGGCAGCCATTTTTTATTAAGCTTAATGAAATTAGGTGACCCCTTGATCACAGAGATAAACAGAGAGAGGAAACCGACTCTCTTATCAGGCTACTTGCCTTCTGCCGTCTAGACTCTGTCCTCCTGACAGCATGAGGTAACTAGCGAACTCATTACCTACAATGCAACCTTTAATAAACCCCCAACCACACGCCCCCCCCTTCCCCATCACACTAAAACAAACCCTCCCTGCCCTCCCATCTATCAACAACTTCTACAGTAGGTAAATCTGACATAACCAGACAGCCAAGTCTTGCCATTTCATTTTGCAGAAGTGTAAGGTGGGACTAAAAACACTACTGCTTTCATTACCAACAGTGCAACACCCCCTCCGTCTTCCTGCAGTTCCACCGTATGACATGCCAAGGCAGATGGCTAATGCTATTTGCCATTACACAGTATGTTTGCTTTGCAAACACCTGTGTCCCAAGAGACTAATTCACCTCTTGTGCTCTCCCTCTGTAGCCTGCTTGTCCAGTTGAAAATTGATGGGAGTCATTGTAAATGGAATGAAACTGTGGAAATTATGAAGTGCAATGTACAAAATGCTCACTGTTGTTGAACCAACACACCTCCTTTCAACCCTTAATCTCTACTCCATTCCTCTGTCACCTCATATGTGAATGTTTATAATAACGCTCTCTGACATAACAAAATACCATATTAAATAGCATAACGTCGTACAATATCTGTGTCTTGGATATACATCAGATGATACCACATATTTATCCAAATACAGTCATTTTATCCTTTAAAGTCCAATACACTAAAGGGGAAAGTTCTTATTGCGGGATGCATATGTTTTCATCAAAAGGATTCACACATTTTTGTCGATTTTACTCATTTTTCCCCAACTCGAACGTCATCTGAAAAAAGGCTGATCTCTTGCACTTATCCCGCTGACTCCAGGAGGAGGAAGCCATGGGCACCTGACTCCTCTGACACACCATCAGCTCAAACACAAAGAAACGATACATGTGGATGCTGGGTGGCGTATCCTGTTAAGGCACTGTCCCAGGGTGTGGATGGGCCCCATGGTCAGGCAGTCTTGTCGGGTCACACATACTGAACTGCGGTGTCACTCAGGGACACAAGGAGGGAATGAGGGATTCGGTCGATCAGGGACATCCTGTTTTTCCACTCACCTGCAGTCCCCGCTGGTCAATAGGGCTTCCACAGTCTGCAGGCTCAAGTCGCACATAAAGTGTCTGCCTCCAGCTCAGGTCTGTTTGAGCTCATTATGGGCTGGGGTGAGGAAAAAAAAAAAAAAAAGCAACGGTTGACATCACATGTTTCAGAAGAGAATGCTTGCTTGTCTACACTCTCCTGAATAGACAGCAGAGACTTCAGGGATGAGCGTAGCTGGTGAATACAATTGGGCAGAGCAGCTGAGGAGAAATGGGGGAGAGAGATGCATTTAAACAGAGTGAGCTACATGAACTTACAAAGTCATGCATGTCCACCACATGTATGATTGCCTGAGACCCAGGTCCGTGTGTGGGCGCAGACGTGCTTACCAACATCGATTTACAGTTCACACATAACACACAAGCCATCTATACAGCTGGATATGTACCAAGTACCTTGCTTGGGTGTACAATGACACTGCCTTAGCTTGGAATGGAATCTGCAAGACCAGCTCCCTAAGCCGAAGTACATGGAACAACACATGGAAGTAAGGAGGGATTCCCGTCATGGGGACAGAGACATAACCTGCCACAACATCCATAGACATTATAAAGTGTACCAAATATATATAGATAGTATTCTAATATATCTATGAAGGTTTTTTTTTTTACTATTATTTGTAATTATGAATGTAAAGATTAAAAATGATCCATGAGGGAGTCTTTTCTGGGGGTGTCACTGAGCACTGCTTACTTTGTGGGGTGGGGGTTGAGGTGAATCCACAAACAAAAAGGTTTTAGGTTAGATCCTTTTTTTTCAGATTTCTTGTCTCTATGACCAGAAAAAACTTTCCCCCTTTAAGGTATTACTATGCTTCAGCCTCTATGCACTTGTCTTCATGTTGTAAATCCCTTTGGATGAATGCCAGTGATGCACTGTAATGTGATGTAACATGACGCTCTCTCCCTGCTAATGGCGTGACACCTGCATGCAGGTGAAGGTGCTGGAAACCAGGGTGCGGGGAAATCCGTGTCCCCGTGGAAGGGGCAAAGAAGGGGGCCAAGAGGGGGGAGGTTATGCTGTCTGACAGGAATGACATGAGGGGATTGTTTTCTGAGCAGGGCTGGAGGTGTGGGGAAAGCAGGATGTCCTGTCCTCTCTCTCTAGCTATTGTGCACCGTTCTGCCCGGCTGGGACCTCCGTCCAAGGACAACATCCCCTCTGTCACACCGGCCCCCCATGGACCAGTGCCGGCCCATGCACAATGGGATCGTCTCTAAAAACACTCTGAGAGGGGGCTATATATAGAAGACTCTGATACCCTGTGGATTTGCAAGGTTGTAATAATAGTGATGTATGACAAAGTATCTGACAAATAAAGCTACCAGGGAATAAATGAAATGTGAGAGAGTGCACAGCAAGGTGTGGATAAAAATAACTCATTTAATTACATAAAGGTTATAATTAGAAAGCAGAAATAAAAACAAAACATGTGTGGTATACCACCCCTTTCTCTATGCAAAACATAGATGTTTTTGTCTCAGTAAGCCTCAGGAATCAATTCTAAAAATCAATTACACACTTAATCGTCTTTCAAAACAGGTATCCCTTGGTTTTCAGTGAAGACTTGAGTTAGACTCACTCTTTCTGCTCAGCATATTCAGTCCTTAGACATTCAATATGAAACATTTTGATACTGAAAGACACGTGGGATTACGTCTTCACATAAAAATCATATAAAGTGTTGTTGTTGCTGCTGCTGTACTCCATACATTGGAGTAACAAGCATCGGTTAAATTAAGAATAGAGAATATCCTCGTATAAATGAGCCAGGAAGGGATGCTTTGTGAGCGCCAGTCCCGCTTGGTTTGACAGCACTCTCTTCCTTATTTAACCACAGACACCAACCCCCTTCCTCCCCCCACCTACCCGACAACCCCCCCTCTCCATTCAGGCTCAATCTCTCCGCGCCCCCTCGTCTCTCCAGCAAAGACCGAGGTGCTATTGTCTAGTTTCCTGTGCAAGCCGTTAATACAGTTTTTGTATAAAGCTAGATACACTCAGACCACCACACACACGCTTACACGCACACACAAAAACTACACAATGTCGCGCTTTCTCATTTTCTTTGTGCTTTTCATGCAAAAGCTGAGACCCTGACAAGCCGAACGAGTTGGAAATGCACGCGCTTGCTCGCTGGCACAGGGAACACTGGATTTCATTTGACTAAATTTTCATTCTAGCCCTTACCGTTGTCTCAGAAAGACTAAACGTTTTGGAAAGGGTGTCCCACCTGTCAAGAAAGGAAATCTTTACTGGTAACGTAATTTTTAAAATAATTTTAAACTTTTTGACGATTTAACTGTTCACGGAACCTCTGGACGATGGAGCTCGTGGTAAACTGACAGGTTCGCGGCGCCGACTTGGGTGAGTACCGTCACATGCACGAATATTGGTCATTGACACATGATAATACGTGCAAGTTATGATTTTAGTGCTTTAAAATACAGAACATATATCGCATATATTCCTTGCATATTTCAAGAGCTCATTTCAAGAGCATATTTCAAAAAGTACCATGTACAGTAGCTTGCTGTAGTCATTGTGAGAACCTGAATGAATCTGTGTGAAATTTTTGTTGTTGACTTCGAACAAAGCGTAACTGCCCTGATGTTAGAAACATCAACATGTCGCGTAACCTCGGAATGACTATGAAGAAGGACCAAACTAACTTTATTTTACGCTGAAACAATAGAAATGTAAACCATTAAAATAAAGATTTTTCAGTTACCCTGGTACTGGAAGGAACCGTCACATTACACTACACTATACTCTCACAGCCTTAGCATTCTGTGTCTGTAATTGTACATTAGTACAATGGTTTTTTACCAGATGAAATAAATTAACAGCTGTTTTTTTTTTTTTTTTTAAATAAAACTGTCATAATGAGTGAGGTATGGGGTTTAGAGGGGAAGGGGTGGGGGTGCAATCACAGATTTTTATGGTAAATGTAAGTACTATTTTGCCCATTGCAGCTGTTTTGGTTTGGTGTGATTTCCATGTTTGGTTGAAGTGACTCACGTTTCTGTTTGGATATCTCTCTACTTTAAAATGACCCACAGCTTTCTTGATGAGAGGAATCCTGGGGACATTGCAGGTCCCCTGAGTGACCATGGTGACACAGTTTCCTTCAAAACCTCAGTACCAGCTTAGCGTTTGTGCCGCACTGGTGGTGGATGGAAATGGGGAGGGGAGATTAGGATGAGCATGCTGGTAAGAATTAGTCAAGGAGCAAAAATAAGACAAAAACTTCACCACATCCTCTTTCTGTATGTTGCCTGCATAACACACACACACACACACACACACACACAAAAACAATAGAACAACCGCAACCCTCATTTCACCCACACCGCCTAATTCTTCGGATTGAGCTTCTCTAGATTTGTGCTTTGAGGCTTCAGCTGGACTGGCTGCTGACAGTCTGCGAGAAGTGCAAAACCCTGATGCAACATTCCCTCTTTAATTTTTTGTTTTGCTCTAAAGCATCTGTCCATTGTCTGTAATTCACACCCAAAGTAATCAGGTAACAAATAGGTCTGTGCTTGGTGAATTTCGGTGGAGTGCAAACACTCAGAGAAGCACCATTGAGCTTGCACTGTCTCTCGGTTCTTTTCAACTATTCAGTATTTTACAGTAGGTTGGAGGGCAGGCCAAGCTGTTTCCACGGTTATAACACAATTAACAAAGAGGGCTGTGGTCCAGTATGAGTCTTAACAGGTTGGGGGGGGGGGGTTCTAAGCCACCTCTGGGCTTGAGGTAAAAGTGCAATGGTTATTAACTCTTTTCTATGGCTAAATGCCCCCAGGTATTCATTCATTTCAAAAACTGCTAGTACCATACTGTACTCCTCCAACTGCACTGTGACACACACAGACACAGCTACCTTCTACAGTGACGTTGATGACGGATATGACTGAACTTAAAATGGCTGCATGCTGCTTCCCTTTGATTTCTTGTTTTTTTTCCAAATGGCTGATTTGCACAAGGCAACAGCGCAGATTAGAGCTTCTCAATCTCATATCTCCGGGCCCACAGACACCATTCTGAGGCAGGAGAGATGGAAGCTGAGAATCTTTGAGCAACCTCCCCTGCCGCGGCGAAAAATGAAAGCATCTTTAACATGAGCTCAACCTGACGTGGTCAACGATAAATAGGGAAATAAATGAGAGGACTGTGTGGCAGGCTGTGACAGGACTTGAGGCCTGGAGAAGAATACCCGGCCTGTGAAGTTGCGGGGCCGGTACAGTTGCTGTATTGTGCGCGGAAGGCTCGGGAGCGTGTGTTACAGTAAGGGCATTGTGAAAGCCGTGCGAAACCCCAGTAAAGACGTCAAGATGAAGCCCCCCTGAGCTCCCCCGGCCCATGATGGACTGCAGTGCAGTAGAGAGGAGCTATCTGGACCATCAGTATTCAACTAGACAGTTGTGTGTGTGGGGGGTGGGGGTGGGGGGTGCTTGGGAGAGAGGAAGGGGCTCGGGGGGGAAAGAGGTCGGGGGAGAAGAGCTGGTGTCGTGTCTGAGTTAGATGGGATTTTCCTCAATGACACCAGGGGAAAAGCCCCAGGCAGAAACAGCTGGGGGTGGGGTGGAATATGGAACATGTGGGACCCTGTGGTCTCTGGGTCGGTCCTCCATGTTGGATGAGGTTTTAGTGCTTTGCCATAAAACGCTATCACCCTCTCATCCTGTGAGGAG
The DNA here is from genome assembly GCA_022829145.1 of Albula goreensis. Classification (NCBI taxonomy): domain Eukaryota; kingdom Metazoa; phylum Chordata; class Actinopteri; order Albuliformes; family Albulidae; genus Albula; species Albula goreensis. The sequence goes on along the minus strand of CM040746.1, from coordinate 32,279,287 downwards.
CATACCTTAAACTGTGTCACATAACACAGTTTATTTATGGCTGGGGTGGCCTTGTTGGATTGGGGGGGAGTGTCACATGACCTCAGGGTCCTTACTGGGAAGCAGCTGGGGGTCACATACAGTAACTTCCCCTTCTGATTCCCCAGCCTTGCTTATGGACACAGTGCTGTTGATGGGGTAACAGCCGTTAGAGAGTTAGAGTGGCAGCGGCCTGGCTCTCTGATCTCGCTGCTGTCACATGCATCGCCGACTGCTTTGTGGCCGAGTGGCACCGTGGGGCTGTGTTGTCTCTTTTACCACATAGACCCTGTCCCTTTACCCACATACTGTGCATGCATATCCAGTTTAGCCATGTCCATGCATCTGTTCCTTGCATATGCAGAGTATTTAAATGATTTTGTGCTGGGATTCGATCAACGTTTTTTCTTAACGAAGACTCACAATTAAATGCAACTACTCCTCTTTGGCAATCATGAAAATTAAATTGCCAAACTGTTCTTGTAGAGAAAAAAAAGTATAGCACTCTGATTCAATTTTAAGTAAAATTCAGGGACAAATGTTGATTAAATCCCAGGCTGGACCATAAGAATAAATTCTAAGTGGTCGATAGAGAATTTGCTCAAAAAAGTGTTAAGAAATGGTATATTTATTCATGAAAGTGAATAAACAGGGGGCATTGTGAAGCCCTGCTTAGTTACATTCGAACATTGATGTCCACGCATAAGGACACCTTAACATTCAGTGTCATCAGCTACAGGAGGCCAACCTGTGGCTGGCGTTACCAGCGTATTGCCCAGTACACAGGCACATGTGAGCTTGCTCCCATGCATGCACACACACGCACACAGTTCTCAGTGTCGCTCTCTCACACTCCGCCATGGGTTCCACCTGACCCTCAAGGGAGGGGAACATTAAGTCCGCCTCAATCCGCCCACACACACACCCATCCTGTGCACTTTGACAATTCCTGATAGCAAAATCCTCAATGCAATCTCAACAATGAAAGGGTGAAGTTAAAAAAAAAATCACAGAAATAATGATATCCATGCCTATGTACTCCACACCCTGCGGGTCAGTGTGAAGGTCAGCTCGGAGTCGGAAAGCGTTACAGCTGTTTGGTTTAAAGGCGAGTGCCTTAGGACTGCTGCTGTTATTCCTCTTGCAGGGGAAAGCAGGAACGGATTAGCTCGAGTCATCTGATCTAGGAGAGACCGGGCGACTTCAAATAATCCCCCCCTCCCTCCTGCCCCGCGGGATGGCGGAGCGGCGAGACCTCAAGACGGGGCCCCCGGTGGCTCCTACCAGCCCCCCTAAACATCCACCCACGCACCCCCTCTCCAAATCTTCGCTTCTCTGCATCTGGTCCGACCCACCCACCCACTCACTCACCCAACACAAACCCCCCGCAAAGCTCCCCCCTGCATGGCTCATTACGTACTGCCTAATGGCTTAATGCAGCCTGATCAGAAACGCATAGGGGCTCTTTTTCTTCTCCATGTGGGGAAGGGCAAATTTTCTTTAAAAAAAAAAAAAAAAAAAAAAAAAAAAACGCAGAAATCTAATTCTGGTCCTGTTTAGCGTTCGGTACACTCCTCCTCCTGTGTTCTGGGGACACAGAGAAACACAGAGAGGAAAGAGTAAAGAGAATCATTTGTGCGCACCAGACGCTCCAGTTACACTGATGACCTCCTCCAGGCCGCTGCAGCCTATAGGGGCGCCTTCATGGACGGTTCGTAGAGGAGGGGCGCAGAACTGCTTGTACATTTACTGAGAACATGAGATTCCTCTGTGACCTCCTGAGCAGTCGGAATCAACAGCACTCCCTCCGTCTGCGCTGGGCTGAGATGGATGTCAGACTCAGATGTCAGGCAGGAGTCCAAGCCTTTCTCTGTCTCCTCCCTTTCCTCTCTCCCTCTGTCCTGCTTCTCTGGCGATTTGTGATTAATATGCTGTTAATGTAAGGCATTTACAGAAAACACCTACGCTACCTAGCACAGCGCGTGCGAGTAGTTACCACAAGTTGCATCCCACTGCTTTTGTGGTAAGACAAAAGCAGTGGGATGGAACTTGTGCTAACTACTCGCACAAGTTACACCATATACAGGTACTCCACTACTATTGGATTTGCCAGTGCAACCCACACACAAATATACAACACACTCACTCATTCACACCACAGTCACCTTTAGTCTCATGTAGTTTGATTTTTTTTGTCTCTCCACTGGTGTGTCCCTTAGCCTTTTCAGCACACACAACACATACACAACACATACATGTCCACACACAGACACACATACATATACACAGGTACACGCACACATACATGCATATGGAAACACATAGACATATTCACAGGCACACACAAACACACACACAAGCACACAGACGCACATTTGGTGTGACTATGTTGGCATAATGGGGCCAGCAGTGCACCCACCAGACTTCCAGCCTCCATCAACAAGAGCTTTTTCCACAGTGCTGACCACAGCTTCACAGCTTCTTCTTGGCTGCCTCTATTTCAGTTTGCCGAGGGAAGGGATTATGGGATAGCATGCTGACAGGCCACTCTGTGGAGGAACAGGGACAGGAAAGTGCGGAGGACCTCTGGGTTTGCGGTAGTTCTTAGGGATGAGGGCTCTCTGCCGTAGTGAAACACGAGCAGGTCCAGCTGGTGCCGCCTCCTTTTGATGTGAGAGAGGCAGCGACAGGTGAAGTGCAGCAAGGCAAAGCGCCTCTGCTTCGCCCACGGCCTCTTCTAACACGCTAATCCCTGCCTTTTCTTCTCCCCCCCCTCCACAGGAAACAGAAGCTGTTCCGGCTCTCGTGAGCAGGGGAGGGGGGAGAGGTGCAAAGTGAGACTGAGCTGCGTTTTCGTCCGCTGGGAAGCACCGGATCAGCGCCTCTTCAGGCACCTCGTCCATGATGGGCAGGAAGGAGCGTGTCTGGGAGCTCTGCTGCTGACAACTGGGATTTTCAGAGAGAGGCTCCACCCACCCCCTCACACTTCCCAACCCCCCGCACCCTTTTCCCCCTCTCTACCACCCTCTCTACCTTACCTCAAGCCCCCACTCTCCCCCATCTCAACAGCGTCGCCATGGCGAGCCTTGCGCTCAACGAGAGTGGTATGGAGGACTGCGGCATTGATGACTCCTTCAAGTACAACCTGTATGGTGTGGTGTACAGCGTGGTCTTTGTTCTGGGACTGATAACCAACTGCGCCTCACTCTTTGTCTTCTGCTTCCGCATGAAAATGCGAAACGAGACCACGCTGTTTATGACAAACTTGGCTTTGTCGGACTTGGTTTTCGTCTTCACCTTGCCCTTCAAGATTTTCTACAATGTCAACCGCCACTGGCCCTTCGGCGACGGACTGTGCAAGGTGTCGGGCACGGCCTTCATCACCAACATCTATGGCAGCATGCTCTTCCTCACCTGCATAAGCGTGGACCGCTTTCTGGCCATTGTCTACCCATTCCGCTCACGCTCCTTCCGAACCCGCCGAAACGCCGCCATCGTCTGCGCTGCCGTGTGGCTCCTGATCCTGGGTGGCGGCATCTCCGTCACGTTCTTCTCCACCACTAACCAGGCCAACTCCAGCACCACCTGCTTCGAGGGCTTCTCCAAGAAGACCTGGAAGACCTATTTGTCCAAGATCACCATCTTCATCGAGGTGGTGGGCTTCCTCATCCCACTGCTTCTGAACTTGGGCTGCTCCTCCATGGTGCTGCGGACATTGCGCAAGCCCGCCACGCTCTGCCAGATCGGCACCAACAAGGAGCGCGTGCTGCGCATGATCGTGGTGCATGTGGCCATCTTCGTGGTCTGCTTCGTGCCCTACAACTCCATCCTCTTCCTCTACGCCATGGTGCGCTCCCAGGCGCTGGCGAGCTGCGCGCTGGAGCGCTTCGCCCGCATGCTGTACCCAATCACGCTCTGCATAGCTACGCTCAACTGCTGCTTCGACCCCGTTGTGTACTACTTCACCTCCGAGTCCTTCCAGAAGTCCCTGACGACAGGGAAGGCCCAGGCCAAGCAGGAGAACACGCTACGCAGCGAGGTGCCCCTTTCCAGCAAGGAGGCTAACGAGACCGTCCTCGGGGAGGCCCTGAGTCAAGCCAGGAATGGCAAGGAATCGGTATCCGAGACCCACTTCTGAACGGACAGTAGCGGATGAGGAGAGGAGAGTATGTGGTAAAAGAAAGGGGTTGTTGGTTGTTTTTTTCTGCTCAGTGCCTTCAAAGCTTCAGCCGTTTACCTTCTGAAACTCCTGGGAGATATCAACGAGGGCTGGGGTGTGAAATCGTGGAAGTGCAGCTCTTTGGGAGGACCCAGCTGTGGAGGAAGGAGATTTACCAGTGTTATTGGAATGATAAGTGCCATAGATTTACTGCTGTGTTTTTGTGTAGCATGATCTGGTCCAGTGTGCAGCGCCTCATGACCCTCTTCCTGTGAGAAAATGGGTGAGCCCTTACAGCTTCAATTTTTCATTTATGCCATCAACACCACGCAGAGGTGTTTACAATTTTGAAAAAGAAAAACAAAATCTGGAATGAAACCTTCAATCAAGGATAAAGATCAGCTTCACATTGAAGAAGACCAGGCAGCCCTTGTGATGTTTGATCAAGGCTGTTAAAGTTCCCTTTACCCTGCACAGATGGTTTTTAATGTTGTTTTCCTGAAGTGGTAATGAGTGATGGTGACTGTGCGGTTGTGTTCAAGTTTGTGTATACCACATGTTTCATGTTGCACTCATTTTATTGTGTGGTTGAATGTTTGTCGTTTCTCCAGAATCATGTCTCCTCGGAGATGATGTTAAAGTGTTGTTGTGAGCTCTGTGACTTGCTAAAATAGTATTAAAGTCGTTGTTCAGTGTCCACACAGTTCTGTGTTCCCACAGTGTGCTAAACAGTCGCTCCTGTTGCACAGAGAAACCACGATTTCCATTTAAACAAATCCTTCAGAGAAATTCCTACATTTTAAATAGTTTGTTTACACAATCTTAATCTCCTTATCCCCCTAACCCAACTCACGCACAGACACACAAACACAAACACACACACAGACACTTCGATACAGGCACACACACATACACTCACACGCACACTTGCACACTGGATTCCAGATTTATTTTTCTTTTAATTATTTGATCTTTTTTTGTATTGTATTCTAATAAATTGTATTATATTGTTCATATGAAAAAACACTGTTGTACAGAGACGGTTGTGTTCGGATGTGGAAAGGATCATTGTTCCAGAGTAGAGCTGTCAAAGAGACCATAGTTGTAGTAAACAAGAATCCGCTGTTAACAAAAGAGCACTTTTATATGTGGAATTCTGTGTCCATGTGAATGTCTGTCTTGTAGACCTGGAATGAGAGGCGATTAAAAAAAAATCATGTTTCAGGAAAAAAACAAGCGTATCATTTATAGACTGTTACCCTGAGTCTCTCACTGCCGCTCTGTGCCTGAGCCTGTCCTGTTTGAAATACCTCACTGTACTAACGGCCTCAGAACCTTAAAGCACTCCTTCAGTAAAAGATGGTGTCCGTACTGTGACCACCCTGTTCGCATGGCTCATTATTTTACCTCCGGTGGAGCCCTGAATGACTCAGGGCCCACCGACACCACACCTCAGTGAAGTCAGGGAAATTTCAGTTGGGCACCGCACCCAGTAACAGTGTGTTTCCACCCTCCCAGTTACAGAAATGGAGCAGCAGCGTTGGAGTCTGTCCTCAGTCCCATATTCCTCATGGTGGTGTTAATTAAGTCCTCGAAATCCCTGTGTGCGAGTTTGTTGTGCACGTGTGCCTGTGTGCATCTAAAGTTTGGTGTGTATGTGTGTGTATGTGTGTCTGTACAGATATGGGATATAATGGAGTATTTGGAAAATATGATAAATATATTTCAGATGCATTCACCAATCACCATCAAAGTTAATTTCCTCAAATACCTATTATGCACTTGATTATGCAATTTAATTTTCAGAAGGGCATTTATGTATGTATGTTTTTGTGTGTGTGTGTGTGTGTGTGTGTGTGTGTGTGTGTGTGCGTGCAATGGTTCTGCTCCTGGATTGACATGGCTTTATATTCTCCATAGGCAGAGCTGTTGGCATTTTACTGAATCTCCCTCCTCTTGCATGCTTTGTTCCCACACATGGCCATACGCGAGGCCTACATGACATCAGACTCGCCCACCACAGAATTTACAGAGGCCTTGGTTGCCCTGTAAGTCAGTGCAGTGGCCTGGCAACTTTGACCCTAGCATTGATTCCTCTGCTCCCCACCCACCCCCAACTCCTCCAGTACTGCAGAGCCAGCACGATACATGGAGTTGCACAATACGTACCAGGCCGCTTAACTGAGCGTGCTCCGAATGTGAAAGTGTGCCTCTTATGCAAACCGGGGCACAGAAAAAAAAAAGAAATCCTGTTGTTTCGTAGAAGCCCCATGGTGTTTCCCCCAGCCAAGCGCTCATTATGGACGGCTGCAATGGAGCATTGTCCCGACGCTGAATGAGGGGTCTTTAGCTTAATCACCGGCCAGGTCCCGAGAACTGCCTTAATTCTCCCAGATATGTTGTTATGGACTTTTTCTGGCACGTAAGGTTCATTAGATTAGCCAGTGGATTTCAAATTAGCCCCTTTAAGTTGCTTATGCACCGAAAACCCGGGGTTAAGTGCTGATGGCTGGCGGTCTGCTCACAAGCAGCCTAACGCAAAGCAGACAGGACTGCTGCACAGGAAAGGACTGACTTTAGTGTCCACGTCAATTAACCACATCTACCACTTTCCAAAGGAAGTTTAAGGGGCAGGAGCTGGTTTCTTAATCTTCTCGAAATAAAGAAAGGACCATGTCATTCAGTTTAATGGAAATGAATGTGCCGCACCTGAGTTTGTTGAGTCCTAGCTTTCTGAGTTCCTGGAATCCAAGACCACAATTGGTCGATTAGTTGAATCGAGTGTTTTAGTGTCTGCTTGGATAAGATTGGACTCTCTTGTGCAAAAGGGCGGTTCACTGGTGATGTTTGGTAATGCTGCAGTCACCAGGAAGTTGCTTTCCCTGCTGCCACGAGCACAGGCACCAGTCTTACCAGGAGCCTGGTTCATTTGGCTAAACCGGGGAGCATATTCAAACACATTTGGCCCCATTCGAAAGCACAGACTGCATAGCCTACATTAAATACAGACATGAGTGATGCTGATGTTGTACCGGTGGCCGATGTGGGGGGAGGAGTGTATGTGTGTGTGGCTGGTGGGGTTTATTCGGGGGGGGCACACATTTCAGCAGCTGTGCTGGAGACTGGGACGTCGGGGCTTTGGTTTATCTAGTAACCCAATATTGACGAGGCACTTCTGTCCATGGGGCTGGTGTGTTTGAGTGGCACTGCCATCTGCCTGCCAAGCTGTTGCAGTCCCAGGGGTGCACAGAATCTGGACTGGTGGGAGCATGGGACTTGAGACCAGTGTAGGATGAGGGTGGCGAGTAGGGAGAGGAAGCCCTCACAGGAATTAAAATACTTTGTGGTACAATGAAATAACCTTTACCAGAACAGATATTGCAACACTTCAGAATATATGGGAAAAGTTACAAACAACAGACTGTGATTTTCAAATATTGCAATATTGCTGTAAAAACACTGCTGTGTTATATACGGATTAAAGTATTTTCCAAAATGTTCATATAATTCCAATATATTGAAGTGTATTGAATTTCCAAAAGGAAAACAGTACGGTATGGGTTCGTTGTAATGATGGGGAGAGTGATATTTCACAGAATAGTAACTCCACCTAAAAATACTTTCTGTCAGTTGAAAACATGTTTGAGTGGATAAAAAGGTCCCTCGACAGATAAACACTATAATTAGTTTTGCAAGGTATAACCAACTGTTCAGTTCATGAAGCCTGTCGTCGAGGAAGAGGGAATGTTGGGTCCAGTTCAGGGGTTACTTGGGTTAGACATTATGCAATATATCACAAAACTATTAATATTTGATATTGTGATATTTCTGAGTACATTTAGTTAAACTGTGACGTTATGTTATTACTAAACAACTTTCACCAAGTTAAAAAAAATATGAAAATTTAACTGGCACATTATAATAGATTTTGTAACTAAGGCAAATGATTGTACTGTTTCTAAAGGTCTACGGAAAACACATTTTTCATAATATTTACCAGCAATACATTATCAAATTTGGGGAATACTCATCGAATCTCAATACTTTTCTAAAAGGGATTTTAGGGATCTTAGAGACACCAACAGGAACAAGGTTAATAAAAGAGGCTGTACAACTGATTGGGGGTGGGGGGTGTATCTGGGCAGACAGACAGGATGGAGAAAGGCTACAGGAACGTGACATCTGAACGCAGCACTGACCTTTGACCTTTCGAGGCCCAGCCCGAGGGCTGGTTTGGGTCGGGGTGAAGCGAACAAGCAAGGTTGGGTGTTCAGAGGCACGCTGGGTAAATATGGCTCTGACCAACAGCTGCTATTAATGAAATAATGGTGCTGCTCTCGGCCCCCGCGCTCGAACAACTCCAGGATGTCATCTTTATTGTCATTAAAATTCCTCCATCAGCGATTTCCTGTCTTCGTCTGTGCGAATGTGTGTTTTTGAGCACAGGGCTAATGGCCAGTGAAGTCACTGAGGGGCACTGCATGACAGGATTTGCTGTTGTATAAGTTAAAAGTGAAAAATCAAAATGTGTTGCTATTAAGTGTATCAGAAACCACAGTTTATGGATATGTTGAAATCAAGGAAAAACCAGGAATTTCTAAACTGGGAAATACATTCCTGAAACAAGAAGAGAGTTATTTCCTGTTTACAGCTAAGCTGCTTAATGCTATTAAAATGTAAGGCAGTTATTGCAAAGATAAGCATTTTTTCTGTCTCACCCTAGAACCCCTGGTTCAGGAAGTAGTGAGTATTTTAAAAAAGCGTGGCAATCAATCCCATCTCAAAATTTCACAGTTGCTCCGGCTGAAAGAGTGGCTTTTTTAAATGAGAGAAATGTGCAGACTTGTCGGCTTGCACTGCAAAGACTGTGGCAGATCTCCCTTGATCCTCCAGTGCGGCAGGACGATCTGATCAAGATCACTTCCTGCTGGTCTCAGCTTGTGTCAACAGAGAGGTCACAAGACTCAGCGTTCGAGATCGGGGAGAAGGAATAAACAGTGTTTCTAAACAGATGTAAATCACTCTCCAGCTCTGTCCCAGTTTTCTGCATAAGCTATCCTTGGATTGTTCCCAGCAGCAATATTTTTTTTTGCAATGAAGAAATACTTGTTTCACTAAACTAGCTTAATGAATGGGACATTTTCATCTTCAGCTTCATCCTCAGGGAAAAAATTGATGTAGTTATGTATGTTGCTGAAATTCTTTTGATCTATACAATTCTGTATTCACCAAATTGTCTATAATAAGACTCTAAGGAGAGTTAAGAGGAGCTCAGTAGGTCATGTTTTTTCAAATGTGCAACACATTAGCGCTGCAGGCTTTAGTCACTGCTGTAGCAGGGTCCTGGGCACAAGAACTGCTGTTGCCTGCCCACCCGCAATTCACCTGCTCAAATGTGGACATGGTGGGGGTACTGGAGGGGATTTTTGTGGTCTTCTGGGTGGGGGGCGGGGTGGTTAGGGGCGGCAGTGCTTTTTTTGAAAATATGATTGCTGAGGAGGGCATAACTATGTTCATACATTACAGTTCGGTTTCATTTGGAGTAATTCAATATTCCAGGTATGGGCACCCCCATCCTAAAGCAAATGAGTGCAGCTACCCCCACCACCACCGTGTACGTACCCCACGACCACATGGTAGTTATGCCCCTGGCTTCATTTGGCTTGATCAGTTTAGAGGCAGGTGACTCCAGTGTAATTTGTCAGAGCTTGTATTTATAAGGTTGCTCAGAGTTGCAGGGCTGATCTAGGTTCAGCTTTCCATATCATAACCTTGACTGTTACGATCCAAAGGGAAGTCTGTGACCGTCTATCACTGCTTACACTCTGTTTATTTTTTTACCTCAGCTCCTGACAACTATATTAATGAAAACAAATTCAGTTTTGATTGAAAGAGCACAAGACAGGGTTCCTGAGTGGCAAAGCTGAGCAGCAGACTTGCTGTGCTGTGATGTGCCATGGCGGCCGTCTGCAGTCAATGCCTGCTTCAGCTGCGCAGCTCTCCTGCGCAGTTGCTGTGGTGGCTTTGGCCAGATTGTGCATGCTGGGAAGTAAAGAGAGTCATTGGACTGACCTTGTCAGTTTTGGAGGAAGTCCAACAAGAAGCATCCAAGCAATGCGGGCCAGCCAAGTGTGAGAGGGAGCAAAGGGTGAAGGGTGACCCCCACTAAAGGAGGGGAGGGCAGAGGAGGCTGTTTGTTCTGTTGGGGGCATGTGCTGTACTCGTGGAGCGGAAGCCAACTTGTAACTTCTTCTCACGATAAGGGCCCAATTTTAGAATTTGTGCTGGGGAACGGGGTTCTGCAAACAGAGTTCCTAGATAAATGGGATTTAGGTCAGTGTTGGGTTCTCTCTCAGGACTGATTAGAATTAGTGCAAAGCCACTGGTGTGATGTGAGAGCGTGTGAAACAGGTGAAACTCATGAAAGCTTACAGCCATACTTACTGTTTGTTGGCACGGCTGTCTGTGAAGTGTACGTGCATGCAATATGTGTGTACTTATGTCCCCTGTGTACGGGAAGGCAAATAATACTAACGCGAGCTGTGCTGTCCTCTGATGGAATTACAGCAGCACACAGCTTTAATGCAGAGGGACGCGGTGTACTGCACTTTAATGTCATTACTCGGCCCTGGGGCCCAGAGCAGAAGCGGCTGCTCGCTCTCTGAATGGGACCGTGGGGGTCTCTGTTGCCAAACTGACCAGCGACTCTGCTGTGGGTGCCTGGGAGATGGCCCAACTGCCTGCCTCTCCTATCCCAGCAAGATTAAGGTTAGCTCTCCTGCCCAGCATCTCATATTTTTTTTTTCTAATCTGGTTGAAGAGTGGAGCTAAGCAAGCAGCCAATGTATCCTGGCCATTGACCAATCAGTAATGAGCAGGAGGATGCTGCACCGATGGTTACCTGCCTTGAGGTCACGGGTGTTGTGAAAATCATCAACTCAAAGTGCACCATTTCCCTCTAGTGGTGAAAAGGAACGACGTGACTTATGCATTCTAACTGTAATGACAAGCAAATCACCAACAGGTGGCAGCACCATTACCCATTCTGTACAGTATTTGTCTCTGTTTCCATTGATTGAGAGCACTCTTGAAATGAAATATCATTTATCCTAAGAAACACAGAGAGATGTAATGTAGAAGTCATGCCCCAGGAACAGAGGTGACCCTGATCCAAGACAGAAAATCAAGTGTGTCTTTCACCCTTTACAACAAATCCACAACAGACAGGCTGTGAATGGGTTCATGGTGACTTTGGCACAGTTCTTTGATGTCTACAGAGGCTGCTTAGAGATCAAAGTCCCACTGAAATCATTGAAACCCCAGTACTGCTGGCTTCCAATTGACCTCAAGATCCAATGCACTATGAGTGTGTGCATGTGTGTGAGAGAGGTCGCTTGCTCATTAAAATCAGAAAGACAGTTGGATGCTCCCCCTTCCACTGTGTGCTGTGCCCTTGAGCAAAGAACCTAAACCTCACCTGCATTAAAAAGCCATCAAATTGAGTTGATGGGTAATAGGCAGTGCAATTAATTAGCCAATTGAAGAAATTGATAATGGTTTAATCCTGCAAACAGAAATCAGACAGCTTGTGCTCACCACCCCTGGTTTACAATACAAAGGCGAGGGTGTTACTCAGTTTTAGGTTCTGGCCCTGGACAGGAAAAAGAATAATTGGCTAATATGATCTATACAGATGATTACATCTGATAATAATAATAATAATAATAATAATAATAATAATAATAATAATTTATTCAGGTTGTTAACACCAAAGTGCAAACAGTCAAAGATTAAATAAAACAAACAATTAAAACCAAACAAAAAAATGCAATAAAGTGAGATGAGATGGAGATAAGACAAAGATTTACAATAATCAATTGATAGTAAAACATAAACAAATTCAGAGTAACCTGCGGTTTAAAAGTATGGGTTTCAAACTACTTTGTATCAAGGCCAAATGAAGCAACAAACTGCTACCAGCCCACATTACCTGAGAGGAAGCATCAGTGGCAAACATGAAGTTTACGTCATCTGCGGGGACAAAAGGCTGAAACCGAGAGAGCGTCTGGAGTGCGTTGCTCAGGAGTGCGCTGTAATGTACATCACATCACGCACAGCATATTCACCAGTCTGCCACAATCAACAGCTGTGGAGCGCGAGTCTTAATGCGGGTACAACTGAACCTGACAGATAGTATCTACTTGGGAAACTTTTACAGTTATGTTTTGTAGATGATGCTTTAAAGTTGCTCTTGATAAGAGCATTATTAATAGAATAGCGATGATAAAACATAACATTTTGTATATGGCACATTGTTCAGCTGCTGCACTGTTGTCAAGCCCACTGAAAATATATTTAGTGGGAGCTCATCAGAATTTTAAGTAGGTAAACAGTGTGTTACCAGTGTGTGAATGTGTGTGTGTGTGTGTGTGCACATGCATGCATTTGTGTGTGTGTGTGTGCACATGTGTTTGGGTGAGAGGAAGTGAGACATGTGTGCAATGCCATGAGTAAGGCAGAAGGACAGTGTGTGTGTGTGTGTGTGTGTGTGGTTGTGTGCACGTGTATGTGTCTGTCTGTTTGAGAGAATAATGGTAGAATGGAGTGAGAGATGCAGGCCATGTCTTTTTGTGTGCATATGTGTCCATTGGGGGGACTGGGTGTAGGAGAGGGTTGGGACTGTGCTGTTTTCATTTATCATAGGTGGGTAACGCAAAGAGACATGTATTCGTTGGCCATAGAAACAGGAAGTGCCTACTCTTTGTGTATATTGCCCTGAGGCACATATTATTTGCTTACATAATGTACATAATCATCTGCTAACGGCAGCGTGACTCTTTGGGGAACGTGGCAGACAGACAGGGAAGTTCTCCACACTGCAGAGAGCACAAAGCAGTGAGACACCCACCGCAGCCCTGTCCAGCCTACTGCTTACTCAGGTGACTGCTCACACAGGTAAGATCAGCCCCTCTTCTCTTCCTGCTACTCCAGACCAGCTGGGGGTCTCTCCACCCCATGATGCACTGCACATTGTGAAAGCGTGAGAATGCTTGGCGTGCAGCTGTGGTATTGTGAGGACAGTAGAAATGTGTGGGAAAGTTTCTGTTTTTGATTCTCGAATCCCCTTTTGGCTGGTTGCTCTTTTAATTACAGTGTGTGGTTTCTTTGTAGACTTCAACCACTGTAGTGTGAGTAAGCATACAAATATATGTTTGTATCAATATTTTTGCATAGGTAAAATGATGAGGAGTAAACCTGAGACCTGGGTCAAACAATCATTTGAAATACTTTAACAGGGTTTCTTGAATTTTCACTGAAATTGAACATTTGTGTAAAGTTAAACAGCAAACCTGTATTATGTAAAAAAAGCAGTGGCAGAAGTATGGTACACATTAAACAAATTTAACAACCTTTTTAAGATCAGCTGTAGAGCGGCAGGATTGAGGTTTAAAATCATTGCTTTACCCTTTTAGACACCTATTAAATGTAACCAAACAGTTACATTATCAACAATTTTAACAGAAACATCATTTTTAATAATATTCAGAGCACTTTTTCATATGGCTGTTCTGTTAAGTAACATACATCATTAAAATTCTCAGGTATATGCAATACGGTTTTTCCTATATTGACCAGTAATAGAAGAGATTACATATTTACAATAACGATTTGACCTGGGATTTCTTAAGTGTTAACTGCTGTTTTTTGCTACCAGCAGTCACCTATAAACAAGGTGACAATGGTTTAGAGGGTAGGGGGTGGTGCCAACTGTCTGAAACCACAGATCTGGGTGGAGTAGATGGCTTTGTCATTTCTGTGAAACCACAGCCACTCTGAGCTACTTCCACAGCACTGAGGTTGGTAGCACCAGGTTGCACAAGGTCACACAGTATTTCAAACACAGTCACTCTGCTCCATCACCCGTCATGACATTGTGTATTTATAATGTTTGGTTAAAAAATGCACTTGTACATAACAACAATGTACTTGTACCCCTTTTGAAAACAATATTCATATATTTGGAATGATAATAATCATACATTATTACATTACTGCTCAGGCTGTAGCATGTTGGTTTAAGTATTTATTGCAATGCCAATGTTTGTTACATGAATTATAGTGGAAGACTCCTCTCAAGGGCTGTGCTCTTCCAGCTCTACCTCCACCATAGCGCAGGAAGTATGTGAGCAAATTAAGCAACAGACAGAGAAGCAGAACAAAGCAGATGGACTGTTGGCAAACAAATACAAATGAAAAGCAGGGCTAGGACATAGTAGCAGCCGTTTGTACAACAGTGGCAAGCACATGTGATTGGTGCGATCCTTGCTGATGTCATGCTGGATGTCATTTTGTTGACATATGGTTATTTTTTTATCATAAACAACTCCAGGAGATGGTAAAACAATATGCTGCATAGGACATCAACCCCATCAACACATTAATTTGAAATAAATACAGTAACAGGAGAAACAAACTTCAAGATTTTGGCTGCATTATTGATTTGCTTGAAGTGTGCATAGGCCTAATTTCAACTGTTTGATTGAATTGAATTGATTATATTCAACAGAAAATTGAAAGAAAACACTAACTGATACAATTCAGTTCTGTTTACTTAAAAGTTAACTGTCCAAGAATACAGTGTATCAAAACTGTCCAAGAATACAGTGACATTCAGTTAATGTCAATGCATTTGAAATATGCATTGAAATTAATTGAGTGACTTATTCAATTTGCATTTAAAGATTCCAAAATTACTTTTTTGTGAAGCTAAACATGCATTCTTGTACGTTTGGTGCTTTCCCCTTGAGTCTACCATCTTTGACTTAAGGAAATACAGCCTACGTGATTTTGTCTGTGCCGGTCACTTTTCCCATTGAGGGATCAATTACACCAAGCTTTGATGATGCAGTGAGAAATCACATATAAATACTTAAGTTCCATGCTTACTTATGCAGCAAGTTAATCAGTGTGTCTATAAATTAGACTCATGCAAATATTTTTGTCAATGCAATCTTACAGCTGAATAAATCTTTTCTTTATAATTTGCAATAATGAAGAATCATTCATTTATTGCAAATATTGAAGAAGATTATTGCTGATCATTTCAAACGTTCTGTTTTTTGATGTTAATCAAGACAGAATGTTGATACTTGTAGACGTTGTTTTTAATGCTCAAGATCTTCGGTCATTTTAAGATCAAAAGCAGGCATGTTCTCACCCTGGTTATTATGTGCCCTTTGCCTGGAATAACCTGCAAAAAAGTTATAACTTCAGGACTTGGTCATGCTTACTGAATTTAGAAGTATTTTTAAGAGTTTGGAAACAGAGGCTATTAGGGATAGCAAATGTTTGATTGCTGGAAATGAATTGATTTTGCACTTGGTTATATTTTAACTTTCTACTTGTCCTTGTTCTTTTTGTGTATTTTTTTTATGCTTAAGCTGTTTTGATGAGCTGCTTTTCTTAGCCTGGTCTGTCTTGTAAAGGAGATTTTAATCTCAATGGGACAAACCTGGTGAAATAAAAAAGAAAATGTTAAATAAAAAAGAAGAAAATGTTTCTTTAATCTGATCTTGCTTTTTGCAATTATGGAGCTGTCTGGAACAGTTAGCAATGGTACCTTACTGCTTTTAAAATTTTCATTTGATGCATATGATAACAGTCAGGTCATTTTTTAAATTCATAAAAGATACAGATACCCGTCTTGATGGAACTATTTAGGACAGGAATGTCCTTGCTTTTGTTGCGAATTCAGATTTGAAAATATTACAAGAACCTTGATCTTGTAAGATTGTGGGTCACCAACATGTAAAATATATATAGGCAGTAATAATTACTATTGCTATATAAATTATAATGTAAAATTGTATATTTCTAATGAAAACAAAAAGCTGTGGTGTTTACTCTCTGGGTGTGATGGGTTATTTGGTTGTAATGTATCATTTATTTTTGGGCATTCAGAACTGTGGCATTTAGCACATCCACCATGAATTAAGATTGTGTATTTTTTATTGTCACATTTGTTATGAGACTGTAAAACAAAGAGAGGACAACAGCAGGTCACAGTGGGACAGGCTGTGCTTCGGAGCAGTTCACATGTGGGAATGGTGAGCGTGAGGGCTCCACAGCTGCGCGGCAGAGCCTTGCGGGAAGCAAAGTCAGGCGTTGAGAGCAGCATGGTCATGGCTTTACACTCACCTGACGCTCACCTGACCACACAACCCAGCCGCTGTGCTGGTTCCCAAAAAAAGCATGCGGAGAGGTCTCTGATTGTGTGTATATCCGGTGGTCTGACTAAACCAAGGTAGATCAAGTTCATGGACTGTCACTGTTGCCTCCCTTGCAGTGATGTAGATGAAGAGAAAAACTTGAAATAGATAAGAAAGCCAGGCCTTTGGTTTCATTGGTGGATACTCCTTCACACATTCAAACACGTGAGCGGTGTTTTCATGCTGCTAAGAGGCAAAGGTAAATACATGAGCGAAAGAAAAGAGTTTCGGGGGAGGAGGTAGTGTGCGAGGTTTAGATAGCAAGGAACTTCCTTTTTGCACATTCAAAACGCAGACACGATTGTTGCACTCAGTAGCTGGAATAGGAGAATAGCACCACAAAATCACAGGGAGAAGAGGCACGACTTCTTCGGGGACTCAAGCGGACTTCATTCTGGGTGGACAGGTGAGTCATATGGATCCCAGCAGAAGCAGAAATGTATGGATAACAACGAAAAAAATCTACAGATAAGCAATTCCCTCAGGTTGTGTTTCCAGTGCAGCTAAAAAGTAGAAGTTTGTTGCAAAGTGTGTTTACTGAGTAATACTTGAGCTCTAGAGCCAGCATGGTATTTATGCATGAACAAGCTAGACAGGTGAAGCTTTGTGCTTTATTCCTCCATCTGCAACATGGTTGTGGAAGCAGATCATGATTTTCTCCTTGGGGAAAATTTTTTCCCCAAAAATGATGCGCACATCAAGTGACATCTAGGATGTTATTTATCTTATTCCTCCTACAATGCTCTGATGGAGACAGCCAATCGATACAATCTGATAAACAAACAAGGCGTTCGTCACGTTGACTCTGTCATCTTTATCTGCTGTATGAACTAAAATTAACTCAAGACTGCCCATATCAATGTGGTGTGCATTTGTGACTGCAGAGAGTTTAGTAAACGTGCATCCTCTATGTGAAGGAACAGAACTGTGAGAAAACGGGCGCGAAATAACCCTGTCTGATGAAAATCCCTTCTCACTGTTGCGCATGCTTGTTCACTTCATGACGTACTCGTGTCTATGTATAGCTGGGGTATATCTGTTCACTGAGGGTTTTACCTGCTCACTTTCGTTCTTTGTTATGTACTGTACCTGCTCAGGGTGCCGCACCCGTCCACAATGAGCCATGTGCATATGCATCGTTTTTGTGCATTACCTGTTCAATGTGCTTTACCTGCTGCCTTACATCTGCCCACACCATGCTACATGCCATATGGCATGCTGTACCTGTTCATTCTTACATATCTTTTCATTAAGTGACATGCTCAAATGTGCTCACTGCTATACATGTTTATTTTGTGTCTTACCTGATCGTTGGGTATTACATCTGTGTATGTGACATATCTTCTGCTCACTGTATGAAATACATTGTAACGGAACACTGTTCCTTCTTGGTCTGAAATACTTATCTACTGCCAGCTATATTTTCTCACTGCATGTTGTACTCAGATTATCTCATACCCAATCTCTGTGTGACATACAACGTGTTTCTGTAAAACATGGAGGGAGACCACTGTCCAGCAGTAGACTGCGCAAATCGAAACATTTTCATACGTGTGTGGAACTCCTGAGGTTGCAGCAATGCTGATAACTGTCCTATTGTCTTAGGGTCAAATTTGACCTGTGTTCAAGTTCCAATAAATTAGAAATACCAGGCTTCATTACATCATCACCTCCAGAGAATACTGGTTGTTGATTGTATGGCATGCAGCATTAAAAAGTTATAGGTAGTTTTGGAGCAAATTTAAACAAAAACAAGTTTGTAAGAGTTAGGCAATAAACTGTAACTATATGCATTTTTTTTTACATAGGATGATATGGTTGATATGATTGTGATCCATAATACCACACATATCACTATGATTGGTAATGTAAGGTTAAAAAAGACAAAAAGAGAAAGTCTGTCCAATACCATTTTCATGTCTAAAACTACTCTACCATCATCAGTTAGTGTATATTTACCTGTTTCCTTCACTGTATAACAAGAAATACAACAGGTTCATTTTGACTAGGTAAAATATTGTATAAATATTGTAAAGGAAATGTGGTCTTGAGACCATATAATACAAAATTAAAAGTAGATTCTATGATTATGAATGGATATTAAGTTAGGTATGATGTAACATACTATAGTGGATGATATGCATTAGTTTGTGAATGCTTAAAATGTTAAAATCAGCTGTATCCAATTTGAGCAGTTAAAACCACAGGGGTGCTCCATTCTTGAAATTATGAGTAGGGTTTAAGAAGTGAAACACGCAGGTGAGACTGTTATACATCTCTTTGCTGTGTGTGGCACAATAGGAGAAATAAGAAGCATTTGCAAGTATGCAATTAATGCATCTATTTGAAGGTAGAGAGGCATTGTACCACATGATTAAAGGTCTTTGCTAAGCAACCCTATGGCAAGAACAGCACACAGCCATGGCAACAAGTATGTTACAAAGAGGCAAGGAGACAGTGCTGGGCCCTGGAAAGAGGAGGGGCTTGGAAGTAGTTCCAGTCACCTGGAATTAAAACAACTAAGACAAAAGGTGTTTCCAGGATGCAGATAACTGAGTAAGAGTTTTCCTGGTGTCTGAGTTCTTGCATCTTTATTTGCAAAGCTGTGAAGGTTGTCTACTTGTCGATGACCTTCATGAGCAGGATTACATGGAACATGAATTTCACAACAGCTGGTCTGAGGAAACACCAAGCATCAGTGTAAAAATGTGGACACACTTTCAACATCCAAAAATTTGTCATTCAAAATTGTCATTCAACTCAGATTTACCTCATACATATGAAGACCAACACAAACAGACATGAAAATGTTTAAGTCACAGGAGACAGACTTCGGCGTCGGTCTGTATAACTATAACCCAACTAAATCCATAGATATGCTGGCCAATAAGATTATGGGAAAGGCAAGTCAGAAAATGTAAAGTTTTCCATATGCTCCATCAGGACTTGGGTTTGTGGAGTTGAGAGAAAGACGTCAGTGGACATTTTATACAGGCATCGACAAAGGTAGGGATGTACCTTTGGAGGGACAAAGTCAGATTGAGATGTATCAGCGGGAACAAACGTGTGTGTGTGTGTGTGTGTGTGTGTGTGAGAGAGAGAGTGAAGGGGTGTGTATGCCAGATGGCTGTGACTGTAAAATGAAAGCTTCATTCTGAACTGAGAAGAAGGGTGTTGTCAGTTTCTGAAATAAGTAGCATGCCAGTTTCTCTTGGTTTTGTAGGTTAGCGTCTGTGCCCTGCAGATTGCACCACCCTTGACAACACATGTGGCGTGCTCCACCTCATAACGTGTTACTTCCCCTCAATTCTTATCAGTGCTTTGGCAGATCTTTCATTTGGGAGTTCATACACCATCAGTTATTGTGTCCATTGAGCTCTGGGTGTGATTCTAAGAAGCCTGAAAATCCGAGATGTCATGCCATCGGCACAACAGGCATTTCCCGTGTAAAGTTGTTAGTTTCAAAATCAAACATGTTTCCAAAGAAACAAACACAAATACTCTGATGTTTATTAATAAACATGTACGATGGCATAGCACAGAATCCTGTTGTCTGTGTTTCACACAGCTATCTATAAAGAGTAATGAAAGAGAAAGCTAGGGGTTTTTTGATCAATTACATTTTAAGTGGAGTTTGTTAAAACAAATTTCAGACAACCCTTCACTCGAATACCACCATCTGTCAAATCTGGTTGTCTACGATGGTATTGATTTGCCATGTACCTTCTCTCCCATCATCCTCTCTGCCTCTGACATCTCTCCCCATCTCCACCTTTGTGTCTACTTCCCTTTCTTTGGTATTTCACCCTCTCTTCTAACGGTCAAGTGGGGTGGATCACCTTACCCAAAAATAATGAGGCATGACGCTGCCCCCCTGGACTCCAAGCTCAAGATCAAATGTCTGAACCGATATATAACTTGCTACATCATAATAACCTCCTTCCAAATGCATTCACATTGTGTGAAGGTTCATTCTCCTGAAATTAAGTAGTTAAATTAAAATAATATTGACAATGACAAATGTTAAGTTTAGGAATTTAATCAATTTCCTGAACTGACTGAATTACTAAAAATGTTTTAAAAATAGTGCATTGCCATGTCTAAGCTATGGTTATCCATCAAGTGTGAATGATTATGATACAGTGGAAAGTTTCTCCTGAGTGGACACATCAACTGAAAACTAAGCAATGGCAACTATCTTACAAAAACACAGAAACAAAAACACCAGCCACAGAATGTGTTTGTAAAAGCGCACAGCAGATATCACGTTAAAGGTTGTATGCAGTGTTGTCTGTTCCTTTGCAGGGAATGAGATGAGCCAGAAATCAGATTAGGACATTGCATTGTTTATATTGGCATTGCTTTCTCACAAAAGCCAGAAATCAGTCTTCTCACAAGAACACAATGGTTTTCAGCATGGCTCTAACATTGTACAATAGATATTTGCAAAGCTTTGTTAACGTATGTGGATGCAGAAGAAGTCTGAATACTGAACGTATTTTGTTCAAGGTAAACCTTAGGTGCAGGAATTAAAATTAATCTTGATGAAATCAATTATCTGGAACTGACATACCAAACTCTGAATCATTTTGACTCATGGCATGCAAATGAATACCTCTTAAAATTACCTTTAATATAGAAATGACTTACAGCTCTTGATATGAAAGTAAATCATTAAAACAGAAAAAGAGTTGGCAAAAATACATATTGTTACAGTTTACTAGAATTGGATGTAAAGTGTTTAATTAGAGACCGCGATCTGCGTGCACATTGTAGTTCTGCATACAATACAATAAGAGATGATTAGCCCTGCAGTGCTTGGTTTCATTTTGACGCCCTGAGGGTGACAAAATGGCTGCCATCATATTTTCGGCGTGGGAGTCTTTAAACGATCTGATACTGCACATGGTCTTGGTCACATCTATCAACCTCTGCCTTCATAGGCTTACCACGACATTGTGCACACGCACTGGGAGCATTCACATGCTGCAGCAGCCTAACAAGCCCTCTGAGGGGAATTCATGTGTTTACAGGATGTGAAACACTAATACCCCAGCACAATGTAACCTTTCTTAATCACATCAACATGAACAGCACTTGTTTTCCATGGTGCGCACATCCAGGGATGCTAACATGTCTTGCACTTGCAGCATTTTGTCATGTTCAACTCCATAGCTCCAGTTTCCCTGCTCTCTACAAAGACTGCAACCTTTGACCTTCTTGGTTTCAAGTCAACTTTCAAAAACCACCAAGCCACTGTGGTGAATTTAGGTGCTTGGTGTGATGTTTGAAATAATGGAAGTCTCCCATTTCAGATTCATCTACAAATATTAGAATTTGGACAGAATATTATGACCTCATGTCACAAGTCAGACGCACACCCTATTCAACAAAAAACACAATAACAACATGTACAAAACAAGACCTGATCATCTGTGAACTAGAGGGACATACACACATCAAAACTTTTTAAACATTAAAACAGGCATAAAAGGCTTAAAATGACTTTGCAATAAACCTGTGTCAGTATATGAATCAATGACAGAATGAATGTACTGAAAGTAATTTTCAGTCTTAATGCCAGATAACAATCTCCCCAAACTTGAGAATCAATGCCTGCTTTATTGCATGCATGTAGCAATCTCAGAAACACATAGTAGGCACAAGTTTCATTTCCTTGCATGATGTTAACAAAGTTAGAACAAGTTATAAGCATTACATGGGGAGAACCAGGGTACTGATCTCTTTGTCTTGTTTTTCAACAGAAAAATGTTATTAGGTATAATTTTTGTCAATCATTGAAAAATTACTTCTTCTCAATTACCACTTTACTCAATTGTCCCTGTCTGACCCTCTTGTGTACCGCCACCGCAACCGCCCCCCCCACCCACCAGCAGATGCACTTGTCCATTTATTGTTAGTTATTTATTTTTATATAAGGGGAAGAATTCAGGTGAAGTGACTTGCTTAAGGATACAACTGTTGTACCCTACCTGTGAATCAAAACCACAACCTTTGAGTTACTAGGCACAGTACAGTGTATTAGCAACATCTATCGAATTAACAACATTAGCCAAACACAGTGTGCTGATCAGCTAAATGTGGAAGTGACATATTGGTGGTGGTGATCTGTCAGTTCTGTCACAAGCCGCACTCAGCATCAGCCCCTGGCCCTCGTGCCCTTTCGCTGTGCTCGTTTCCATACCGCAATGAATCACTAACCAAGGAACTAGACACAAACAAAGCTCTAATGCACACGCACATAGATGTGCTATCGCATATACAGACATAAGCGCTTGTCCTCACCCGCAGTCACACACACACACACACACACACACACACACACACACACACACACACACACACACACACACACACACACACACACACACACACATGCACGCACACAGACAGGCATGCCATAATTAATGTTTATTGTGGTGGACTGTCACTCTCATAGACATGTAACAGTCAAGGCTATTACAATACTAGACTTAAACTAATAAAGGAAGGCTAATGTGGTGGACTGTCATCCTCAGCGTTCTGTAAGGTCTGTTTGCTCTCCATGTTTCTTTGCCTACCACTTCCACTTCTCTATTATCCATTTCTGTCACACTGAGGCCTTCATGCTTCTTCTTCTCCCTTCATGACTCTCCTTGGCTCTCTCTCTCTCACACTTGGCACCCCATCCATTCTCAGCCACCTCTCAGTCTGCCTTTTTTCTCTTCCTCCCCCTTACCTTCCTAATCTTTCTCACTTTTCCCTTCCTGATCCCTCATTTTTTCCTTCCTTCTCTTTCTTTCTTGCCCCTACCTTTTTGGCTTCACTACCTTCACACTTCCTCCTTTGTTCTCTCTCTCTCTCTCTCTCTCTCTCTCTCTCTCTCTCTCTTTCTGTCACTGGTCTGCAGAGGAAGGGAGTAGTCTGTTATGAAATCAGGCTCAGGTTGCTCTTAGGAAAACACAACAGCACTCACGCCATTTATTAAGTAAGAGCATGGCACCACATCCGGTTGTCATGGGCACAGAGGGAGCCCTGGTCACAAGTAAGCACTCCATTTACCTCTACACTCTAGACTTGAGCTTTTCAAATGCGCAAAGATGGCTGCCGTGTTCAGGTTGGCAGGAGAGATGGCTGGCAGGATCGTGTGAGAGCATGATTATCCTTTGAGGATGGAATGACACCACTGTACAACATATGACAGGGTAGCAAAAATGCCAGTCTACTTTGTAAATCCTATCTAGCTACATGCAGTAATCTAGATCTTGAACACTGATTTAAATCATGGGTGTTGCCTTGTAAATGCTTACTTTATACCAAGTTTCAGA
This sequence comes from Albula goreensis, assembly GCA_022829145.1. Lineage (NCBI taxonomy): Eukaryota > Metazoa > Chordata > Actinopteri > Albuliformes > Albulidae > Albula > Albula goreensis. The sequence continues at coordinate 32,255,513 of CM040746.1, read as the reverse complement.
AAGTGAAATGTAGATAGGAAACTCCATCTGGTGAACATTCTTATGATAAACAAAAAATGCATGCCTATGCTTAACTGAGATGCATATCATATCAACAGTGTGAGTACATCCTGCAGCTGTGTGTGGATTATAGATGGCACACCTGCAGCTTCACATAACACACATATGTCTGTACAAACCACCCCAGTGATCAGACTTCACAGAAAAACTCTGTGACTGAGGAGGGTATGCAGAGACATGCAAAAATGGATGAGGTGTGGGGTGGCTACTTTCTGTCAGCATTGTGTGCAGCAGTCCATTCAGCCAGTACGATCTTCAATTAAAATGCAATATTTGCATTTATGCACAACTTCTGTTATATTTAAATCTGACAGCAATCCACTTCCTAAAAACAGTTTTTGCAATGAAAAAAAAACCCAATGATTTGTTGTTAAGCATGTACTGTACATATATTTTTTTGTTTCAGATATAATTTTTGGACATCATCAATAAATGACACTGCAGGGTCAGAATGAGCTTCCAGAATGTATCGTGCCTGGGGGGTAACTCCTCCATCAACTGCTCAGTCTGTCCCAAGGAGAACATGACCTCATGGGGGCATACGATGGACCAGCTATACACCTTCTTCTACCTGATTATATTCATCCCTGGGTTGCTGGGCAACAGCCTGGCACTGCTGGTGCTGTGTCGCTTCATCAGGTGAGCACCGGTCCTACCACTGTGCAAAGATCTCATACAGCGCACTGATCATCTAAGCAGAGAATACCATCTCCTCCACACATACAACATCTACTGCAAACTGACCCCCCAGATTCACAGATGTTTAAAGAAGCAACATTGACTCTTGTTTGAGAGTAAACATTCTGGGTAAATGTAAAAAATACTCTGTCAATAATATTGGGGAAGTGATACCAAACAGTGACACTGCCTGCGTGAGCTGAAAATTGGCCCAAGCTTAATCTTCTGACAATGTACCCTATGCCGATGTGCCTATGTGCTGTAATCTTATCTAATATGCAGTTGTTTTACCCACAAAAACAGAAATCACTCATTTCCATAGATTTCATCCCTTAAGACAGAGATATTGTGTACTTAACAATATTTTAATTACATATATTTATAATATTGCTCATATGCAAGGACATTTGGTGATTTTCTTAGATGGAATTAAATGAATAAATCACTCTGTGATAATTAATTTGCTTTGTCTGCTATAAGAAATAAAGTTTGATTCATGAATGATTGATAAGCCTTCCTATTTGAAACAAGGCAAGATAAAATAGATTTTATTATGTATTACGTTACTTAACAACACAATTATTTATGAAATATACTTTTATAGTATCATTCAAGGATACTTTTAGAGCATTATAAGGATGCAACCACTGATCAAAAACAGAAACTGAGAAAGAAGTTATTTAACAAGTCAAGTGGAGACAACAGTAGAGCTACAAGTGTCGTTGTCCTATTGCGATGGTTTTCATATTCCCCTGTGGCAGAACAGATTACCAGCTCAACTTTGGCAATGCAAATGATGAATTGCAGTGAAACTATCATGAACAGCTAACTGCAAACTGCGTCATTTCTATGTAGCGTAACACAACTTCCTTCCTAGTTTGGTTTTGGAGGCCAGACAGTCAGATCTTGAGAGATTTTAATACACCTCCTCCTTATCGTATAATAGCAGCATTTCATAGAGCATCTTTAACGTAGCATCTAAGATGCTGGTCAGATGCTCAAAGGGTGCTGTGCAGATGACCCATAGAGCTTCAGCCTTCACATATGGCCTGCCATAGCTGCCATAATAACGATTGATTATATGATGTTAGTTTGGCCTGAATCCGGAATCTGGACTGCTGGTTTGGGGTAAGCCTGGCCATACTGGTGCACAGGGATGTTGGTTGGTCAGGCACCCACTACCTGCCTCTCTGAACTGCACATGAATTTTCTGTGAAAACTTTATTTTTAAATTATATTTTTAAAAACTTACATCATAATATAGGGAACCATTTTGAAAACTCAGCTTGTCCATTAAGATGGAATGCTGAGAAGAGTTTCCTAAACCGGCAGTGGAGGTTGCAGCAATGGCCACTGAGTATTTGAAGTTTAGAAATCAATGGTAAAAAGTATAAAACACTAATATTTAAATCTGTCATTATGTGGATGCTGTTCAATAAAATGTTGGAAGATTTTATTTATTTTTCTTAAAAATGAAATTGTATAAATATTGTGTTTTAGATTGGAAAAACACTTTTATATGTGAGAAACTAAAAATGATTATTTTAAGTCATTACTTGGGAAAAAAAGGTAAATCTACCTTTGTTTCCAAAGCCTAAAATAGCAGTAGAGTGAAAGGAAACCACACAAAGCCTGTGCACATCCTGGTGTAAAGGGTGTTTCAGTGTGAGCTGATCAAACCCTCTGTCCCACACAGAAAGAAGACTAAAGCGATCATCTTCATGATCAACCTGGCGATTGCTGACTTGCTCCATGTCCTTTCGCTGCCTTTGCGAATCTATTACTACTTCAACCACACCTGGCCCTTTGGCAAGGGACTGTGCCTGCTCTGCTTCTACCTCAAGTACCTGAACATGTACGCAGGCATCGTGTTCCTGGTGTGCATCAGCATCCAACGCTGCGCCTTCCTCATGCACCCCTTCTGCGCCAAGAAGTGGAAGCGGCGCTACGATGTGCGCATCAGTGCCGCCGTGTGGCTAGTGGTGGGGCTGTGCTGCTCCCCCTTCATTCTGATGAGGAGCAGCAGCGACAGCTCCAGCAAAAGCTGCTTCAAGGACCTGCCCACGCGCAAGCTGAACCTGAAGCTGGCGGCCACCATGATGGCCTTTGCTGAGCTCCTGGGCTTCGTCATCCCACTGGCCGTCATCATCTTCTGCTCCTACCGCATCACCCAGTCGCTTTGCAGCGGCCTCCAAGCCCAGCAGTCTGAGAGCGACAAACGCAAGGCCCTCAGGATGGTGCTGGTGTGCACCGGAGTCTTCCTCTTCTGCTTCGCCCCCTACCACATCAACTTCCTGCTGTACCTCATGGTCTCCCAGGACGTCATCACCAACTGCCCCATGCGGCTGGTGGTGAAGCACTTCCACCCCATCTCCCTCTGCATGGCCAGCCTCAGCTGCTGCCTCAACCCCATCATCTACTACTTCCTGACCACCGAGTTCCGCCAGCAGCTGTCCCGCCACGGGAGCTCTGTGCTAAGGGGCAGGCTCATGAGTCTGGAGAGCTCCTCCTCCTTTAGGGAGTAGCCAGGGGCCTCCTCTGTACACCACACACACCCCAGTGGTTGATGGCAGTTTGTCAGTGTTGGCGTTACAGACTCTAAGCAAGCACAACCGCAGTACTCCACGTGCGGGAGCGTCTTCCGTTACAGCTCTTTTAAATGGTAATGGAAGATGGAAAACGCACATAAAAGCTTGCCAGGCTATGCAGTAGAGGCAGAGAGACTTTGTTGTTGCCCAAGTCCGGGCTAAGTGCAGTGCTGGATGCTCCCTAGACTGTAGGCAGGCTATGAGCCCAGACCGACAGAAAAGCCTGCTTTTACAGTCATGTTTTTGTTGCGCTCTTGTTCTTCTGAAACATGGTAGGTGTGCGGGGGATGGGGTGCGATGAGCGTGTGGTGAGCATGCGGACGTGCTTGCAGCAGGCACAAGCACAGATGCGTCGTGGGCGAAGCCCCCCAAGGGTGCAGATGCAACTTTGTGTCAGCCCCGAAGAGGGACAGGACCGAAGACACAAAAACATGAACGTGACCTGCTTTGATTTGTAGTCGCACTGAGTGGGCGTGTCCCTTCTAGCATATCAACCTGCCTTATCAAACATTAGCTTTTTTAGTTTCATAGTATGAACTGTTATGTGAAAGTTACTTTTTACTGGAGGTCTGTCTTGTCATTTTGCAAAGAGTATTAATAGATGAAGGTTAAGCAATGAGGATCTCGAACAATGTTTGGATCTCCCCTGTTTCAGGCTCAATTAAAAGGAGAGTCTGTTTAATTTAAAAAATTGGTCTTAAAATGTGAAGTTTTGTACTGAGTCCATTGGAGCAACCTTTTTTAATGTAGAACATGTAGCAGTATATGTACATCATGTAACATTTTTTTACCTTATAATTATACAAGCATCTAATGCAAATTTAAGTTATTTGTTTTTTTTTATTTTAAAAGTTAAGTTCAACTTTTTTTAAAATTAAGCAATGTCTTTTATCAGGAAACATTTATTTTGTTATGTGACCTAATGTTGTAAGCTGCTCTGTTCAGAAGACAAAATCTCCTCTAAAGCAAACCACAGGACAAGATGCACAGATAAATAAAAGACACAGCCAGTTCTGTAGTACATTTTCTTAATCTTTTTTCTCTGACAGAAATAACCAAATGAGATGACAGTGCAAGCTTTGGCACCTCCAGCCCACCTGGAAATTCTCTTGGTGGCCGGAAATGTGCTTGTTCTATCTTTCCCTTAGCGTTAGATAATGTGAGGGACTGGGAGAGAGTCTGGTGTAAGCTAGCTAAACCCATAGATGTGATCTCCTCACACTACCATTTCAATAAAAGCAGTGTGGGGTGACGATGTGTCGGTTTGTGTGTGTCTTTCTGTGTGTGAGTGAAAGGGATTGGCCCTTGTCAGCATCCCTCAGACACCCGGATCAGACCGTAGTACTGACCCTATTTTCACCTCCTGTTCCCCCCATTGAATTGATCAGCTGTCTGTCCATCTCGGGCTCATTGTGCCCACTGCCAAGAACCAGAACTACATCTTCCAGAGAGCCAGAGAACAGCTGGGGCATACATCTAGTACAAATCAGTGACAAAGTTAAAATGAAGTTGCCTTGGAGACGGTTATGACAGTGCCGTGACCTACCATCATGCATTACAAGACACAGGGTCATCCAAATTTACTGTGAGTCAGCCCCATTCCTTTCACTTATGGTCATCACCAACACTCTCTGCACATGTGGTTTAGCTGAAATATGTAGAGTCACTTAATAGTGACTGTTAGGCCTGTATAGTCTGTATTGGTGCCACAGAATCTGGATTTCAGTGGCAGGAATAGCATAGCCTGTCCATCAGAGAGTCAGTCAAATTTTACTTTGTCTATGAAAGAAGAGTGCTCAGGTGGCTTCATATCTGGCGACTGCATAATATATTGGTATAGTCAGTTGCCTGCCCTTTAAACCAATGTGCCCGCTGTCGAGAACCAACACTATGTCTTCCAGAGAGCCAGAGAAGAGGGGCATACAGTACGATGTTTCAGTCCAATGTGTGCCAAATGACAGTATGGCAGTAAACTTGAATTTAAGACAACCCTTTGGTCAAGCTATTTAAAATTGTACAATTGAGTGCCTGTCACTCAACTCAACTCATTGCACGTAACAGCCACATAAAAGTAGAAATCCAAAGCAAACAGAGAACAAATCATGCATGCTAAATATGAAGCAATGGTATCCCAGCCTCGTTATGACATTGATGTGGAGCTAAGTCATAATCTTGTACCATTTTGAATGGTGATATTTTAGTATTTTTAGTTTTCAGAAAGCATTTTAACTTTTCGTATTCTAATAAAATCTAAAAAAGTTATCCAAAAATTATGTGTGCCAGATTTATTTTTTTGGTGCAATCATACAGTTTTTGTAAATATTTTTTCAGTTAAGACCACAGCTGCTCCAAACAAAAGAAGTATACTGTACACCTGAGAAGTGATATAACAGGTGATAGACTTGCTCCACCTCTCAAGAGAGTCATATTTTCAGTTGAATTCGGGTGTGGGTGGGGATGAGGCAGCTGTCTCCATAGGGGGCACAAAGGGCTGATGTGGGCTCCAAAATAAACACTCCTGCACCAGCAGCTGCTTAAACTTGAGGGGTGGTGGGGGGGGGGGGTTTGCCACGAGGTATGCCTGTACCACCCCATGAGGCTGTTGACAGTTAAACTGCCATCCTGTTACCCGTCATCATGTGCCCCTGATCTGTGCCTGCTGTTTACTCTGCTGCCACAATAAAAATTGAGTAACACCACCACCGCTGCCAGACCCAGCAACCCACTCTCCACCAGCAGGGATACACTGCCACACAAATGGTGGGACCATGTGATGCGCACACACTCAAAAGAATGCACTCACGGGTATGCATGCTCAGCACACTGTGTCCGTGTGCCAAAAGGAAGGGTGTTTCACACCTCATTTCAGCAGAATGAAAGACATCTGTGTTTTTTTCTTTTCTCTTTTTTTTTTTAGTAATTTCAAATATACGGCCATGAAAGTGTGACTGGCCCAGTGCCGACTGTCAAACTGTGGCTTCACACATGGTCATCGCCCATTGACGCTCCCTGGTGTGTGATGGACTGAAAAATGGCACGAAAGGCTTCAACCAATCACTTACCATTTAGTTAAACATGTTATAAATGTCACTGAGACACAAAACCATGACAGTGGCCTGACAATGGCCAGTGATGGGAGTAGAGTAGGTGCATTCAGATGGATGTTTTCACAGGGATAGGCTTACTTTCGGACTGTATTCAGGGCATGTTGGAATCACGCTAGTGGAAACGTCTGAGATATGTTGTAAACAATGTTATGGTCTCTTGGTCACGCAAACTCCTGTGGTTCATATATGCAGGTTAAGTCATGCGTCAGAGGGAGGACGCAGCCTTCCTCCAGTTAGCAGATTGGGCAACCTACATACGTTTCTGCGGAGGCGGTTTTAAAAAAAATAGTATCAGTTTGCTGTGTTGTTTTGGTAAACAAATCAGTGACAAAATTAAAATGAAGTTGTCTTGGAGACAGTTATGACAGTGCTGTGACCTACCATCATGCATTACAAGACACAGGGTCATCCAAATTTACTGTGAGTCAGCCCCATTCCTTTCACTTATGGTCATCACCAACACTCTCTGCACATGTGGTTTAGCTGAAATATGTAGAGTCACTTAATAGTGACTGTTAGGCCTGTATAGTCTGTATTGGTGCCACAGAATCTGGATTTCAGTGGTAGGAATAGCATAGCCTGTCCATCAGAGAGTCGGTCAAATTTCTTTTTTTTCTTCACTTTTTTTCTTTTCACTTTTTTATGGAAGAAGAGTGCCCTGGTGGCTTCATATTTGGTGACTGCATAATAAATTGGTATAGTCAGTTGCCGCCCCTTAAACCACCAGGGAGATACTTGTGTCCTGTGTGTGTGATCCTACAAGACATGCCTGTGCATCCTAAACTTACCATAAAATCAAGCTGGTGATATAAAATCAGGGACATTCCATGGGAATGTGAAGACTTGACTTCAGCACTTAAAAACAGAAGTGCAAACCTTGATGTCATAAAAAACAAAATATTGTATCTAATTACTAACAGTAAATGCAGGTTGCATACTGTATCATAAATGACTCACTTCATTTTTTTCCAATAAACTTGCACCACAGCATGCAAATGACACATGAAGAAAAACAAGCGCCAAAAACAACAGAGTTGCAAGAAGTTGACTCGATGATGAAGAACTACTTTGCCACCTAGTGGTCAGTTGTGGGCAATCTGTACACATGGCAAGCTTCTTTACTCTATCTGTGGCACTGAATCGAAGACCTAAACAAAAAAATGACCAAGAGATTAAACAAGGGCTGACTTTATAGGTTTTTATTTTATTTATTTAAACCTTTATTTAACCAGGAAGTCCCTTGAGATATGAAAACTGTTTTCAAGGCAGACCTTGAGTCTCAAAGGGAATAACCTAGCTCAGTAAAGCAAAATGATGAAATCATAAAAGACATTCACAGGGACAATGACTGGGCATGCATGGCACATCCTTTCTTTCGGCAGACCTCCAGCACAGTAGTGCCTGCCACCTACAGCAAAACACCTTTAACAGCTCAACGGAATGGCTCATAACATCGCAATGCAAAACCGATTACCCGCTGCATGATTTACATTCCATGGCCTTGGGAAATTATTACTATGAGCTGAATGTATGAGCTTTGGGCAGATGGAATGTAAAAACATAAACACATGTCACAAATAAATCATAATTCAAAACTTTTAACTGAATTATAAAAGGGCTCGTAAAGTTTGTTTGTGCTCTTTTCAGTTGGTGAGTGGTTTCCTGTCAGGTGCAGCGACCGAATCCAAATTTGCAAGATGTCCTGGTGACCACGCTGTCAGATCTGCTGGGTTTGCTGTTGGGAGCATGTGGAAGTCGACAAGCCCCAAAACACCACAGCATTTTGGAGTGTTGGTGGAACAACCATGCAACCAACTTCCTCTCATTTTACAGAGTTCCTGCTGAACATGTCCTGTGAATAACAAAATGAATCATATGTCAGTTACATATTACTGTTTTGACCTTGACATAAATTATCTCATAATGTGTAGATTCCAGTATTATTCTTTTTTAAAATATATGTTGTGGTTAGATTATGCCATCTGACAATGAAAGCACAGCATACCCTTGTATACAGCTGAATATTGGGGCCACTCAAAACCATGTGACTGAGAACTGTTTGTCTGTTTAATTTTTGTGTCTGTAAGTCACTGTTGCAGGACTTGTGAAAATGTATTCGTTCACTCTGGACTTTACACATTGCCTGATTTTAGCTTAGCTGATCCCAGCACATCATGTATCCATAACGACCTAATGAAGATGGCAAGGAAAAGAGCTTCAACCTGTCTGTAGATATGAGTGTTCCTCAGCTGTTTGCTGGCACAGTGATGTAAATATGAGTCATATTACATCATTTCCAAAAATGAAGAAACAAGGCAGAGTTAATGAGTGTCTGGATGGTTAAGGTCAAATGTATAGAAAAATAGCCTTAGAATTGATCAGCTGGTTCGACACTCCTATTTATAAGCTGTAAAATGCTATTAGAGCACATTCTGTATTTTTATGTGTGATTAAATTATAAATATGTAAAGCTAGGGAGGGTGCCAAAATGGGTTTATTTTGAGCATCTATGTCTCCTTTTACTTATTATAAAATTATTTAAAAAATTATACTTACTAATTTTGAAATCACCATGGCAGCCACTGTGTCATGAGTTTATACCATTAAAATAGGGCTAAATATATTCAGTTATTCATTGTGAAGAGGCTGACTTTTATAGATTAAGATGTGACAAACACATTTATAAAAAGAAGTGAAGGAACTGCTGACTGCAACATGTGGAAAGTGTAGGAGAGGGTGTTGCGTGTGCACAACAACCGCTGCTGCGTAAGTCTTAGTTTACCCAAACAGCAAAAGAGAGAAGTGTCGTCCAATGCATGACTGCTCACACAAAACACAAAGGACATGCTTTATAGTACATGCTATAAGGGACTTCCAGAGCCTTGGAAATCCCAATGTCACTCGGGGAAAAGGGAAGAAAATTCCCCATCCACAGTCATGCAGAGGTAGAGTGCAGGCCTTTAGGAAAGTAGGTTGAATGTGAAAGGTATAATCGCGTCTGAAAGTAGTTGCTCTGTGACTGCCAAGTAATTAGTTATAGGCTTATTTGAACTTGCACTGTCTCAGTCTCACTTGGACCTGAAGTAGGTAATGTTTTCATAAATCACATAAATATGGATCTTATACAGACACAGCTCCGGTAAGCAAGTCACGTGCACTCAAATAGAGATAATAATGAGGGGCGCCCATTTTCCTCTGCGGCAGAGCGGCTGCAGTCACTTCTCATATTCCATGTGAAACACTTTGGCTGGGAAAGTCTTCCCCCTGCTGTTCAAGCAAAGCAGCAGTACTGCAATAATTCTGCTGATTTTTAAGAAATAATTAAGCACATACAAACACACACACACACACACACACACACACACACACACACACACACACACACACACACACACACACACACACACACACACACACACACACACACTCATTCAATCACAAACTAACTGACATAAAAACTGTTTATGACTGACAATGACACATCCTTTTTTATATTTTTACAGCTGATACAAAAAAATGTAACTAAAATGAGAACTCTTGCTCAGCACAACGCCCATGACTAAGCCCATGTCTGCATGTCTGTGAATAAAAAATGCATGCTTTTGCTCTGGGAGGCAGGGAGTATTCTTAATCAGTTTTGTGTGAAATTAATAAAAGCTCCTCCTTGGATGCAGAGCTCAGCCTGAAAACAGAACCGAGGTTTCCACTAAAGGTACAGCCTCCATTTCCTCCCTCACTGGACGGCCCTTGGAGACTTCCATATATCACAGAATTTAATCACAGGGCAATTGGCACGCCATTACAGCACTAGATGTACATGTGAACTCAACCTAATGTCGGGGAGAGAAGGGTTGGTTGGCACACAGTTAACTGCCAAGCCACTAGAGGGTGCTGCCACAAAAATCTAACACTTCAGTGATTGCCTTCTTGACCTGAACACATCCATTCTGTCAAAACATGTGGAGGTCACTAAGTGTTGAGGTGAGGACAACTTTTCAACTTTGCTGTGTGAAAACAAAAAAAATGGTCCCCCCAATCAATACATTATAGAAATGTGTTAGATAGAGATACAGAAAATGTATTAATTTCAGTTGATAATGATAGGAATCAGCTATATTTTGATATGAAATTTGATAGCCTGTGGTGAGTGATGCTAGCTGGCTAACATCATTTTAATACAGAGGTGTGTCCTAATGTGGGTGGGGTTGGCTGGCACACTAATTAGTCTAATCTAACAGCATACTGCATTAATTCTGTCAGTCCTTACACCACACACACAAACACACACACTCATACACATACACACCACACACACCACACAAAAACTCAAACACAGGAGGATCTGCACATTTGAAGTTTGTCAGAAAGGTGAAGGGGAGACAAACTTCTGACACACTTTTCACTCTTTCTCAGGCGTGTCATACAGTATGTTAAAATAATCAAACCAGTACCAACTGAAAGATTAAGATTCAATTTCATTTGAAAAGGGTCATTTTAATTTTGATTCCAGAGCAGAAATTCTCTTACAAAATATAAACATGTTATGGTTGTCAATATATAATAATTTGTGTTTTTTATATTAAATGAGAGAATTAAAGATCATAACCACTATTAAGTGATCAAATGTTATTTTCTTTAGATTATCATTAATATAAAGACCAATTATGAAAACTTGGGCAGAAATTCTGTTGAATGTTTATGTTTTCTGGTTCTGATTTGAATCGAATTATGTGTCTCTTCATTCTTTGTAACTATAGCATTTAAACTTTGTGCCAACCAGCCCCATAACATGTGCCAACCAACCCCGTGTTGGGGCTGGTTGGCACAAGTGCACAAAATCATGAATAAAATAATTTTAGGAATCATTTGTGAACATTAAATGTATCTGTTTTTCAGCTGAGAGCTTAATCTGTCAGTTGGTACTGGTTTGACTATTTTAACATATGGCACGCCTGAGAAAGAGTGAAAAATGGGTCAGAAGTATATCTCCCCTACACCTTCTGACAAACCTCAAATGTGCAGATTCTCCCGTGTTTGAGTTTTTGTGAGGTGTGTGTTTGTGTGTGTGTGTGTGTGTGTGTGTGTGTGTGTGTGTGTGTGTGTGTGCGCGCGTTTGTGTGTGTTTGTGTATGTGAGTGTGTGTGTGTGTGTGTGTGCCTGTGCCAAGCACAGTCAAAAACTCAATATCAGATGTGACAGTAGCTGCATTATTCTAGTTTATGTATGTAACTTTAAAAACAAAAGTATGTAGAGAAAAACTTCCCCCATGAAATTTCTGACTGGAGAATTTCAGTCAGAGCTATGACAGCATACAAAGCAGCAAAAGAACATTGTTTTCAAATAACAGAACTGAAATGTAAAAGTCTGAAACATGTGTCACATGTCTCCACCCACATCCCCAGAGAGGGACAGGAAGTGCTATATGAGGTGAGAAACGTCTCTGTGTGTGAGGTAGACCAAGACTGAGAGAGAGACAATGACAGAGGTAGTGAGAGTGGGGGAGAAAGACAGCTAGACAGTGAAAAAATAACACAAAGGTAGAAAGGGGGAGAGAAACTGACATAAAACACGAGCAAGGGAGAAGCAGGGAGAAAGGAAGAGAGAGGGGGAGAGAGAGAGAGAGAGAGAAAGAGAGAGAGAGCGAGAGAGAGTGAGAGAGAGAGAGAGACCCACAGTAATCCCCCACACTCAGTTCTGGCTGGAGGACCATGTGCGCTGGCTGATCTGATGTAAGTCCTCATCACGGCTCACCCTTCCAGATCAAAACAGCGGAGACACAGCAAGGAGACCTATCCCAGAGGTAAGAGCACAGACTATGGACAGCTTTAAGACCGCTACACGCATTACTTGTGTGTGTGTGTGTCTGTGTGTGTGCGCGTGTGTGTACATGGGTGTGTGCCGCGCACATGTGTCTGTGTGTGCATGTAGAAGGGGGTGGGGTATTAGGGATGGCTGGCGGGCAGGGGGTGGGGGGTGTTGGGGAAGGGGGGAGGCGACGGTCAAAATAGTTTTGCTGTGCAGTCATGCCTCCTGTGCGGTCTTTCTGAGTTTCCTCCGACAAATTGAAGAATGTGAGATATTGGGGTTCTGGCTCTGGAGGGGGGAGCCTGTATGCGTAGAGGCAGGGAGCGCTGGGGAATGTGGGGCTCTGGGTCACTGCTGTGTTCAGCAGGTGCCCTCATGAGGCTGGTGGTGTGGGTGATGGCTGGGTCTGGGGACCCATGTCCGTCACATGTGGCATTGGACATCAGTTGACCGTCATGGCTTCACATGAGATCACAGCAGGATAATGGGACAGGAATGATGTAAAATTTGAAAAAGAAAAAAAGTTTTAAAATTGCTTTCAATATTGTGTGTGTAAGGCACATCCGGTTTCTGCCATGATTTCTGTCGTTATATCAGCTATAGCTTCTTGAATTGAACAAATATTCAAACAAACAAATAATAAAGGCACATATTTAGGCATTGTGTTTCTTCATTATTAATTCAACTGAAACATGACTTTTTTACTGAACTTAAGACAGAGACTTGCGAGATGACTCAGTATACTCAGAATTTCCACCTACCAGCTGTGCCATAATTTAAACAGCTCTCACATGACAGAGGAGGAGATGAGATCAAATCTGCCACCAGAGAGCAATACAAACTGATTGAACCGACTTTCATTTTCCACACCAATGAAAAGGAACAGTGTCAAAAAAAGAAGCACAAAAGGAAACAGAGATTGTTGAGGGCTGGGTGAAATCCCAAGCAACAGCCAACAGCTTGCTGGAGGGATTTCCCAGAAAACACCAGTGCTGCATTCGCTTGAGTGAGCGGCACTGAGAAAGAAAATTGGGGGGCGGTCGTTGTGGGCGACAACAGACAAGGCTGATAAAGTCACTTGAAAAATCGTGAGAAAAGAGAGCAAAGGGGTTCAGATCTTTTCCAAATATTTTGGAATTACAGCTGCCTGTTCTTGACCCCGCGCTTAGAGGGACAAACAAATGGAGTGCAGGCTTAATAGCCGGGGTTTAAAGGGCCTTCTCCTCCACATCCGCCCATCATCTGCATCCCTCCCCTCCCCTCCATCTTCTCCCAGGAAGGAGAGGAGGGCAGGAGTTGTGACGCTGTCCCATACTCCCCCTGGGCCCCAATCATTTTTGGATGGCCAAGAGAAACTGGGCGCCCTCATCCTGCTCTGCAGTCCTGAGCTCGCCTCCCCATGCAGCATCGATGAACTCTAGCCTCTCTATTACCCAATTACCAAACTCCTTTCTGAGGGGGAGTGAAACAGTCCAGCGTAGATGTAGAACCTTATTAGTGCTCTGGGCGCTACAGGGTCTTTACAGAAGGGGCTACACTTGTCCTCAAGGGCCCGAGTTATGAAATGTTCACATGCCTTTCATGTCAACAAGCTTTTTTTTTGCTGGATTAAAAAAAAAAATATATATATATAAATAAATATAGCTACATTCCAGTATCCAACAGTGATGCCAAACCAACCCCCGCAGTTGCCATGAAATTGATCTTGGCCAGGAGCAGCTTCTGTGGTACGCGGGATGCTTTATGCCCCAGGTGGGAACCTGGTCTCTGAACCCTGATGGGCGAGATATCTCCAGACAAACTCACCCTGGGAAAAATGTGACCTGTAGCAGGAAGGGCCACACTGCAAGGATTTGGCAGCTCAGTCCAACCTAATGCACACATTTGTATGAATTTCTGAGAGGGGTTTGCAGGCGTGTTTGCCAAATGGAACCTCTCAACAAAGTTCATGTGTGAACCGTTGGCTTTAACTGTTCCCTTTGTCTTAGAACCAACTTGAGTTTATGACATTGGTAAGAAAATATTGCCTACAAAAGTGTGTGGGTTTACTGCTCTATGCTGCTTCTTTCAGGCTAATAGCGATGCTATGGCAAGGCCAGGAAAGGCTTGGTTGACTGACCCATTGACCCAGGCAAAACACAACTGAGCCTATCATAAGCTAGAAATTTAACTCACGCACTGGTTGAGGCTGTGCGTTTACATGGATTTGATGGTTCGGGGTTTGTTCTTGTTCTCTGATAGAACATTTTAAAAGGGGCTAATGTGATCTGCAGTCTGAAGCTTCTAAAACACTATTCAAAACATTGACCTCTGTGCACCAAAATCCTGTTCTGCTCTCTGTTACAGCTTCTGTTATGCTTTACTGTTTGTGTGTGCCTCAGGTGAGACAAACTGACAACCAACCTGGCAGAAATGTAACATTGATTCAACTAAAATGGCTGGTTCAGGATTTTAACAACTAAATACTTGATTTACTTTCCAGCAGTGTAATCAGGAGATGACTATTATTTTTTAATTTGTCTGGGCTGTTGTTCGTATGGATTACCTTCACTGGTTAGCTTCAATGATCCCCACTGACCACAATGTTAAGACAATTCAAAGATAACAGTACAGTTAAGGTATGCCATCAAAGCTTATTTGAGTGTTTGTTGTGTGATTTTAAAGGCCAATTACGGTGCAAGCTTTTGTATTGTACACCTCGTTTCAAGGCAGAAGAATTGCGTTACTGCGTCACTTCACGCCGCACCTGTAGAGAAAAGGACTGAGTATTGATTTGACTGAAGAGGGCAATTTGCTACTGGGACATGGAGAGGAAGTCTGCGAAAGACGGGGTCAGGAACTGGGAGTGGGTTAAGGGGAAGGATGGGGGTGTCCAGGCTTGGAATGGGGTTGCCCCGTGAGACAGATTGAAGCTATCTTTAAAATTGGATACTTAATTTCAGCTCCCACTAATCTGATCAGCACATCCCACTTATCCTTTGGTTTAGGACATAGGATTTAATAGAACTGAGTGCAGTATACATAAAATGCCTTCTTATTAGAAAATTATTGAAGTGTTTCAATTCTGCGTTTGAATCTGCATACCATTTTCAGTTGCATTCAAACAAAAATTCAAACAGGACAAGTATTTTCCAAAGTACATAAACTGAGGCAAAGCTAATGTACATATTTCAAACAGATAAGTGCTACAGTATCAACAACTGTTTACTGGTTTGAATCCATCTTGTCATTTTTTAATATGGAGGTCAAGTCTTTTGATTGGCTTGTGGCCTTATTTGGTTCAAAGTTTGAGGAGGATGTTTTTTTGTATTGATTGGTATAGGTTGTGCTTGTGTAGAAGCAAGATTGAATGTGGATCATTATATTGGAAGGCCAAATGTTCTCTTTAAGCTTGTAACACATATACTGTAGATCTGGAACTCAGCAGAAGTATAATAAATCCCCAAAGTCTGACAGAACGTTTAACAGAGAGCCTGTGAGATTCACAGTGTAGAAATTATCAGAAATATTTCTGCTGTTGAATGTTTTGTGATGTTTTACCTTTTGGATGCGTCCCAGACGACAGAACTTCACAACTGGTCCAAATAATGATGTTAATTAGCTTTAGATGATTTTTGTTCGGGATTTTTGACACCAACATATTCATCCTACAACTGGACACAGATTTACGATACATTAAACAGCCCTTGCCGCTCAATAGGAGTTGTTTGTGTGGCGCCTGCTCTATAAACATGGAGGACTGACAGCTGCACAATCTCTGCACAACATCAGAAAGGATACGCTGGGTCTTGTTAGGATAGAAAATAGAGGTATTTAAAACATCCATCTGTCACACGCTATGCCCCTGTGCACTGTTGGAGGGGTTGCTGATTTTACTTGTAAATATCTTTAGAGGCTTGCTGACTTCTTATGCTTTTGTGTAGACTGACAGCCACCATTTTCATTTTCTTTTTCAATTACATGCTGAGTATCAATAAAAAGTATGTCCTGTATCCTTTGATGACCACAGTTAAATACAGCTGCCACACTTTAGCTCTGTTGGGCCATTAGCCCTTGCAGCAACAGTCAGTAATTGCAGTTGTACTCCTATATCTCTAGCTCATTTCCCTAGTGAACCACCCCCACCCCCATCACTGTATACAATACATTACATACATATTGCAACACAAATGACTTCTCACAGACTGACGGAATTTAGTTGAAGAAATTAACATTATATACAACGTTAATGTATGAAAAGAAAACAAACAGTCAGCTCCCGCAACAGATACAAAGAGAGCACAAATTTCACTTTCCACCCTGAGGATGTGTCAGACTCCGCGAGATCATGAGGGTAATGATGAGGGTATTGAGTTGCCTGACTCTGTACGACTGTTTCTGAACGTCTGGCCTTTGACCGTAAATCAGCCCATTGACTTTTAAAACCTCTGGGCACACACTGTGAATGTTTCAAAAAAAAAAAAAAAAAAACAAATCAGCAAAAGATAAAAAAAGAAGGAAAAGAAAAAATAACACCATAAATTACAGCTGCATCTGGAAAGTATGGCAGGACCCACACATTGCTTCTGTGAGCCACTTTCCCAAGAGGGATAAATCTCAAAGACGGCCTGAGTGAAATCTGCCACTCTAAATGTGGAGAGAAAAGTGATAAATTCCACTCTTTCACCCTTTCCATAGTATATCGGTTAGGGAGCTGGGCTCCTCACTCTAAGGTGGTGAACTGCTCCAATGAGTAAGGAACTTTACACTGTGCTTGGTTCGATAAAAAAGCAAACGAGCTGTATTATTGGTTAGTTAATAAAAAGTAACAGATGAGGAACAGACTGTGAGATGAGAGGAGGGGGAAAAATCCAAAATGGCCTGAGTGAAGTCTTCCAAAACTCCATGGTGATGGGTTTGATCCTCAGGTAGGGCATTCCCAGACTTTCTGCCCAATGAGTAAGTCACTTGCTTGTGTGACGTAATTGCTTCAGTAAAAAAAAGGAGTATATCTACCACTCTAAAGAAGGATGCCTAAGATAGGAATGTTCTTTGTGAATTTTGGAAAGTGCACAACAGCATGCACTGCTTCTGAAATGCTCTCTCTTTTCACTGCGTGGGTGCTGCGCGGGTGCATTAACGATGGCAGATCTTAGGATATTCATTGGTTGTGTAGTCGTCATTGTATGACGAGGTTTAGGAGAATCCTGCAGATTAAAACCCTCCCTCTCTGAGTGATGTTATGCCTTGTTTATGCTGTATGCCTGCAGGGTCTCCCAACCATTGTCACCACCCTGGACATTCCTATCCAATAATACCCTGAAATTTAATTTCTTTCACCTTATCAGACATATTGAATTCAGTTAAACTTAAAAAAAAATATTGCCTCCTCTAATTTCAAAAGTATTTGTTTTTCTTATCAACAGATCATATTACCCATTTCCATTTCACACTTACATTTAAGGAACAGTAGTGATAACCACCTAAAACCGATAAAATGTAACTACACATGTTGCCATTTCTATTCATACCATGCTCACTTGTTCCATAATTATTAAACTGGTATTGATTTGGCTCTGGTCTGCTGTATATCTGTTTGCATGTAGTCTGTGGTGATGTAGTCACTTGGTGTCTCGCAAGAGACAGTGGCTGGCATTAACAGGAGGCCTCGTGAAGCATTTGTAGAGCTATCTAGGCTACTGTGTCATTGTCTGGTTAGGATGTTAGTGTTTCTGCTGTGGTGAAGTCTTTGTATTGGTTCATACTGGTCAGTACCTGACAGAAGATTGAGGCCCCTTACTGACTGTGGGTCTACTGCCGCATCGATGACAGGAGCTTTACTTTGTCTGAGCTATGCAGTTGCAAAGGGATGTTATGTATCAAAAAGGAGTAAATAAAATAACTGCTGCAAAAAATAAAAAAGGAAATGATGAAGCAAGGCCTATGTTGATATCCTGCAATACCAAAATTGCCTCAGCCACAAAGCTTGACAGGCAGCTAGACTGAAGACTGTAAGAGCTCCGATTCTAAAGGGAAGGAACTTGGGGTTAACTTGAGAAATATCTTTTAGGAGGCAAAACTGAGCCATAACAGCTGGGTATTGTTCTACAGCAATGAAAATGTATAGCTACACCCTTAGTGGGTGGAGCAGATAAGACAGATTAAATACCAAAAAACAAACATGACTGAGAAAAACTTTTTTTTTCTTGGAAAAAGTATATAAAAATCTCCACAGGCAAATAAAATGTGGAAAATGGTTAGAGGCCACACAGACCAGGAGTCAGAGGGCATGTGACAGCCATGTGAGTGAAGCAGTGATGAGCACATCTTCAGTCACATACGGTGTAACACAGCATGGGGGTGTGGAAGTGTGTGTGTGTGTGGGGGGGGCATACATACATGGTATACAATTGTTACATAAGAGGAAATAATTTGAAGGGAGCATTGTTCTCTCAGAGTCATGTGTGATGCACCAAAGCAATGTCTGTGCACATTCCGGGTGGGAGGGGGGCACAGACACCACCTTTTGCTTGAAATTGAATTTTCATACATTATGCTGTGGATGAACTGTTTTCTATTTGATACGAGGTTGAATCAGGTTACATCAACAGTTACAGAATGTTAGTGTGCTGTCGGCTGAAAGACAGAAATTCATGCACGATCTTGAGCTCAGATAGGGTCTTGCTTGCCTTTTTCAGTGAAGGCCTGTGTTTCCTGGTGCTACACCACAGACTTCCTGTGAATATTTCACCTACACCTGCATTTCTGGGAAGCCAGTGCTCGCCAAGACCCACTCACACCAATGCATACGCGATTAAAACAGCAAGTCATGGGCGGAGAAAACTGAGCATTAAAACAGGAAAAAATAAATGAAGATGAAGAGTGTTAACTGGATCTTAAGAATGCACCATGATGACATGTACAGACGTAACTACAAATATGATAGATTCTGTTCACATCACCTTCAGTGTTTGAGTGTTGGTTTTTTTTTTTTACCCCCCAAATCAATCAGAGCTATTTCATCAAGCGAAATTAGGACCAAAAGACTTATTTGCCCTCTCTGATTGCCATTAAACAGAAAATCACTATATTCTTCAGAAGAATTTAACATTTTAACCAGTCAGTTAAGAGAGTTAAATCATCACTCTGGCCTGGTCGTGCTTGGCCTCAGATGTCAGACACTTATATCTTGAGAGATATCCAGACACATTTGCCATCCAGGGACAGTAACGGACTGGATACTTAATGTCTCAGTACTAATTTCACCCAGGAGGTCACAGTTCAGACATAGTGTATCACAGTTCAGGATCAGTGTATCAAAGTGGGGTTCACAGGAGTGGCCACATATATGTGTCATTTGGACAAATTTAATCAGCAGGGCACTTCACCACTCCTTTGTGTGTGTGTGTTCATACGGTGGATCAGGAAAATAATGGAAACATCAAATAAAATATGAATATTTACTATCTAATTAGGAGATGGGCGGCTTTTTACCTATGGGACAGCTTCAATCATCCTTGGAACTCAGTTCTCCAACATTTGGACAGTTTCCAGTTAGAAATTGAACTGTTCTTCAAGAAGCAAAGCTACAAGCACTTTGAGAGATGACAGAGGTGGGAAGCTACCATTGCATTCCATGGTACTGAAGTTCCCATGGGCTCAATGATATGCTATTTGGTGATTCAAGGGGAAATAGGGGGATGTTTGGCTTCAGCCTGGTGTTCATGATGATTTAACAATGTGCATCGCCACATTCATCATATTGGAATGTGGGCCAGGCAAATTTAATGGACAGGCAGGCAACTGTTTGGGGCCCCAAGTATGAAGGGGACCCCCTAGGGCAATTAATGAGGGACTCATCATGGCAATGAACGACAGTCAGAGAGGTCTCATGGCATGTTCTCCAGAATCTTCTCTGAACATGGGAACATCTTGAGGAAGCAATGTTGCTTTGCAGGGCACCTGTGTTTGTGTACAAAGGGTTATCATTCCTTTGCTGTAACTCTCTATGCACACGAATAATCAGGCCCAACGGCTCACACAGCGTGGCCCATGGGTCTGTGTCTATGTTAAACACTTAGGAACATGCAATGTGGGTTGAAGGCTTGCAGTGGCATTTCTTATATGTTTTTGAGATTTGGCCTTGGTTACAAGAGGTTTATGAATAGATGCCCAACAATAGATATCAGCTTTTTGAAGTTCACAACACACCATTTTCGTTTAGATTTGGTTGCACAGGTTTATCACTGATACTGTCATCATATTTCTTAGGCTGTTGTTTCATGGTTTTTTCAGCAAATGTTGTGTTGAATGTCCATCTTTCCCTGAAGGTCAGATTAGATGTGTGAGCACTGCAACAGGCACTTGACTAGCGCATCTGAAAATCAGACAGCAGCTCTTTAAAATCTCTCATGTTGCTTTAGAGACTCAAATATTCAAATGGTCATAGCAGAAACATTCATTTTGACATTAAAATGAAAAAGTGAGCCTTCCCTTTTAAGTATGATTTAGTTACAACAAAATATCCTTGTTTTATGTTTGGTTACTGCTTACCAAAGATTTTGATCCATCGCATTCTTCATGAATGACCTGTCATATTTGACAATATTTTGGGCAAACTCTTTTTATGTACCAACATATTAGTATGTACTGTTATAGTGACAGAAGTTTAATTATAATATAGTATATATCTGCATTAATAAATATTACAAAAGGAAAAAATGTTTAAAATGAATAGAATGGATAGAGACATGAAAAAGTAAATTCACTTTGGGCAGAACATACTTCATGTCATAAAAATGAATCATTGACACGTTGCCATGGCTGCCAAGAAGAAAATATTTGTGGAATGAATACATCAGAATTTAAGATACAGATTCAGATAAATGTGCATTTAATTTACCAAAAAAGCAGATGTCATTATAAATTTAGGTTTTGAAACTGTTGTAGAACAGGGGCTCCCAAAGAGGGGCCTGGCCAGGTCTTTGGAATTTCATAACGGAGTCCTAAGGGACACAGAAAAAAAGGAAAACATTATTTTCCTTTTAATAAATTACAAGCTTTTCTACTTTTTCAAGTGAAAAAATAAACTTGGTATGGTTTACAAAATGGTTGGTGCTACTATAACAATTACAACTGTTAAATAATAATCCTGTACTGAACAGCTTAGATAGTGCCAAGTGTATATAAATGTGCTTGAGCAGTCAAATAAATCCACCCCATAATGGCATAATTCAGACATGCTGCCATATTTCTGTGTTTAATATCCACTGCACTTTTGTCTGGAAAAGAATGAAGGCGGTCCATAACCACAGGTGGTCCTCTCCAAACATTTTTGGGGGCCTTGATTATGTTTCAGTTATTGGCCTATTTCAGTGAGGCCCCCAAAAAGAATGACAGCTGATGAAGGCTGTGCCACTAGAGCAGATCTCTGACTGAAATAAAGCATACATTTTTATGTCTCATTTGTCTCTCTCCCTAGATACTTCTGATTCTTCCCTTTATAATACTTATGAATACTATATCTATACTATAATGCTATATTATACACTACATCCTTTCTTTGCATCGTTGCCCTTTCTTGGAAATTAAATCTGCTTTTACTTGCGTACATAGCATGAATATGACAAATCCCAGAATTATCAAACAAAGAGAAACTTATTGTAGTGGGTGGTCACGTCAGTAAGCAAACATTTAACTTAACCAGGCTGCAAGGGTGATAGTGCTGTCTTATTTTATCAGTCTCCACATGTAATCACATCAGAGTCACACTATGTTACAGACCATCTTAGTGAGAAAGTTATGAATGGTGGACAGGGGTGAGAGAAATGGGTGTGCATGTGAGGGATAGTGTGTGTGTGTGTGTGTGTGTGTAAGTGTGTGTATGTGTGCGTGAGTGTGTGTCCTTCTGCACTGCATTTATTTCTTCCACAGGGCTGATTTCACAGAGAGCGTAAGTGGGCGTCGGATAGAGAAAAGGCTGCTAGAATATGTGCGGCACAGTTAAGAAGAACAGCGAGGCCATTAATTCAGAGCTCTGCATTCTCATACTGCTCAGCAACACTGAAGACTCCCTTGCCAATACCGAGGCATAACGGCTGCATCTTTCTGCAAAGCACACAAAGCGCACCTGCAGCGTAACGCACAAAAAAGCCACTCTCTCTGTCAGCTGCATTTCCTTGAGCAGGGGTTGTAAACGTAACATCAACTGTGAAAAAAAATCTTTCCTGTAACAAAGAATAGTTTCTTGCACCCTGTTAAATCTTCAATATTATAACGGTTTTGCATTATCAAGGACTTAACACATCTATGCACTACTTTCTTTTGATGCCAACAGCAGTTTAGATTTCTGTGATTAAAACAGTTTGTGCTTTTAGGTGTTGAGTTGGTGACCCATAGCATAGTTTTACTTCCTGATGCATTCTCAGATAACAGCCAAGGTTTAAACTGTGGTGTGGCTATGGGCATTCGGGTTTTGTCTCTAACACACTATAGTGCAACACCAAGACTTTCGACAGAGAGTAGCACAACAGACAGCACTATAATTTACATTACATTATAGGCATTTTGCAGATGCTGTTATCCAGAGCGACTTACAACTCAAAGTGCATAAATTGGGGATGAGACTGCAAATTAAAAGTCTGAGAGTGGGGTAAAAGTCCCAAGTGCCAGTAGGGATAGCATAAGCATTAACCCTGCAGAAATACTTGCTGAAGAAACAAACAAAAAAAAAAAAACTACTGAATAGCAAATTGGGACATATTTCAGCATAATAATTCATACATTTGGGGTGAATTAGCAAAAATACTTTTTCTTGTCATCAACCATTTTAATAAAGCCAGAGACAGGGAAGCTCATGAAAAATAAGTCCAGATTATGGTGGAGGTTTGGTTAATCTGGTCATTGACATCAACTGCTCCAAAACATTGTGAATATTTTCAATCCAATAAATAAACACACAAACAAATAAATCTACCCATCAATTCATGAATGAAACAATCTAATCAATCAACTGAATCAACTGAAATAAATAAATCTCGAGGTAACAGTTTTTTTTTTTTGGCTAATTATATTTGTTAGGTGTGCCCATATAACAAAATATTATTGAATGTCATACATTAAAATGTAAATTAAGAAAAAAACACCATGACAGATGTAAAAATTGTATATTCTGATCAGAGTAAGATCCTCAGCAGGTGCAGAGAAATGGCAGAGCAGCACAGCACACCTTCAGCGCATTTGAATGCCAGTTATACTGGTTTGCTTATGCACCTGGGTTGGCAGTTCTTCTTGTTCCCGGAACCAGAGGAGGGCCGCTCATCTGAATCACTGTGCTGAAATTCAATCTTTTTTTGTGAGCACACATTATGCTCTGCAGTGGTCTCTTTCTCATAACGTTGTTTACACAGAAGCTTACTGTAATAACGAGAGAAGGATATGAACATGCTGCTGTCTTTATTTGGGTATGAAAACTATATGCAAAAACAAACCCTCCTGTCCCAAAGGCCCAGCTTTCCACATGCTGAGCAAACAGTGGCACGGGGACATCAGTATCAATAATGATAAAATCCACACATTTGGAGCATCTATGAAAACATTTGGAATGTCTGTAACATGATTTATTAATGAGGTTTGCTGAGGGCTGTTTGCATATGCTCCATGTTTCGGCATTAACTGAGATAAACTCACTTAGTAAACTGCCCTAACACTGGGTGCAGTATAGTCTGAAACTCTAGCATGAAACCGAATGAGTCAATTTGGTTGAAACAAGGAAGTGTACTCAACATGTTGACTCAGCTTGCCATCAAATTTTGAGGAAAAGGGAAAAAAAATTGTATGTAGATATATATACAGTATATAAATATCTGCATCTCTCTCTCTCTCTCTATATATATATATATATATATACTTATGATGTATTTACTCTTAACTTCTTGTCAGACAAAATAGCTCAGCTATTTTAAAATTTGCTGTAATGCACACTTTTACTGAGTTCAGATCATGCGTCTGAACATGAGGTTTAACCCTAATTGTTGCACTTAGAAACCCATGACATTGCTATCACTTTTTTTAGTATTCAGTTTGCAAAGATAATGTGATTGAGCTTCGACCAGCATTATTTCAATATTCTTGTCTACATCCAGGAGCAGTACAGAAGATTATCGGCTGTAGTGTCTTTACTGGGAACTAAAGCAGTTACAGGTTATAGAAGAGATTCAGGTTAAATGTCAGATCACACCGTGGATTGGGCTCATTAAACAGTAGAGTTCAGAAGTTATATTATATTACAGGCCTGAGATCCACACATATATGGTTCTGCTTGACCACCTCTGCTTTACATGGTAGAAAAAAACTCATTGAGAAAAGTTACGTATTGATTACAGCGGTACCCTGTTAATAGAGTATCTGAAATTATATGGACATGCACCCCTCCCTCATTCCTCTGAAACTGTCAAGCAATTTTTTGATGCCATATCTTACCACTTTACATTCATATTTTTCAAAGAGCAGAGTACATTGATACTCAGTGCGCTACTTGTCACATTGACCAGTTAATTGGGTCAATCGTTAAGAAATGGTATTTTAGTGTTTTCACATTAACTTCTCAAATACAGAAATCAAACATAGCAGAGATCATGGCTCCATGTGGTAAATTTGTTTCTTGTGTTGAGAGTAACTTCACGCTTTCATTGGGTGGCAGGGCAGGCCTTTTGCTTCAGCTGATACCATAGTGCCAATGATGAGGGTCAATGAACTCATGTTCCTGTATAACTTCATGGGCGCGGCTTCCTTCAAAATACGGTGTCTGTGTCCTCTTTTTATCTCATAGGAATTTTCTTCAGTGTAGCAGGAAAAAAAGAAATGATAATAAGCATAACATTTTCAATTTTCCAAGAGGTGCACCATAAAACAGAAATAGACATGAACATAACAAAACATTACCAAACATGATATTAACATTTTTGAAAAGTAAACTGTAGAAAAAGATCTTAACATTTTATTATGTAACAATTCAGAACAACCTACACATATCACAGACTTTCACAATGAGTAAACTGGAATGAGATGAATGATAAGACTAACTGTGTTATGTGATGCATGTTTGACCAGGAATGAATGGCCGATCTAAAAAAACAAATTCCTCAACAACTGACAGGGAACCTTTTAGGTCCATCATATGTTGAGTCTATGATTGTTGACTATTGGTTGTAAATACTTTCTGTAGAAGCCACATCTAATAACCACTTCAAAAAATACCATGTTAGATGGAACCAGTAAACCTAAACACTCTCAAATACAAACATGCAGTTTAAAGTATGCTAATATGATTTTTCACTTTGTTTTTACACAACGGCGTAAACTCCAAAGCTCAGTAATTCAGTCAGTAACACTTACATGGTTTTGCATTTTCACGTTCAACAGAGACTGCTTTGTGTGGTGTGTCTGATGCTTTTTCGAGAGCACTCCCGCGGTGGACGATGACTAATGTGATTATAAAATGATAATGCAAGAGGCTTGTGTGCAAGAGCCCCTGATGGCTTGCCTTCCTGCTGCGGTCTGACGGTCACTAACAGCCTTTTATCATTCCAGCGTTCCAGGAATCCGCGCTGATAATCGACACTGATCCCTTGGAAGCTGCTGCCGTGGTCTGAGCCTCCCCACTTCAGCTGAGAAGAGTCCTGCATACCGCCGATGCTAGCCTGGATGCACATGGCTAAGACCTGCTAACATTAGCGTGCAGGCTGACAGATGACCACGCGAGGTAACCAGGATTCCCGCTCGGAGTGGGGATACGGGGTCTGCACAGAGACAGTGTTTTTAAAAGGGGTTCCCTGAGGTACAGGGTTAGGGGCCGAGAGGCAAGAGAAGCTGACACTCACCACCCCTGAGGGGTGCATCTCTTAAACCGAGGGGCCGGCACAGTGAGGCGGGTAGAAAATGAACGACTCTGACAGCACTAACGGGTGTGGGAGGGTGGAAATAAAGACGTACCAGCACTTCATCTATGCTGTGGTCTACACGGTCATCCTGGTGCCAGGCCTCATCGGCAACATTCTGGCCCTCTGGGTGTTCCACGCCTACGTGAAAGAGACCAAGAAGGCGGTCATCTTCATGATAAACCTGGCAGTGGCCGACCTGCTCCAGGTGCTCTCACTGCCCCTCAGGATCTACTACTATCTGAACCACTCCTGGCCCTTTGGAAACTTCCTGTGTATGTTCTGCTTCTACCTGAAATACGTCAACATGTACGCCAGCATCTACTTCTTGGCCTGCATTAGCGTGCGGCGGTGCATGCTGATTATCTACCCGCTGAGATACTCCTCGTCCAAACGGCGGCTGGACCGCCAGCTGTGCGCGGCAGGGTGGCTATTCGTTTGTCTCACTTGCCTCTTATTCCCCCTGCTGCGTAAGAACCCCCAGGAGCCCCACTCCTGCTTCTCAGAGCTGGAGATGGTGAAGGTGGGCCCAGCAGCCGGCGTGATCCTCATCGCGCTGGCCGAGCTGCTGGGCTTCGTGGCACCGTTGGCTTTGGTCCTCACCTGCTCCTGGCGGACAGCGGCAAGCCTGAGGCTGAGAACGGGCGTGCTGCAGGACAGCGGCGAGAAGCGCAAGGCTCTGAAGATGGTGCTGAGCTGTGCCGGGGTCTTCCTGGTCTGCTTCGCCCCTTACCACATCACCTTCCCCCTGGACTTCCTGGCCAAATCGCAGGCGGTGACCAGCTGCGCGTTCCACAACTTCATTCTGCGCTGCCACCCGGTCACGCTCTGCCTGGCCAGCCTCAACTCCTGCCTGGACCCCATCATGTATTACTTCACCACCGACGAGTTCAAGCGCCGGCTGTCCCGCCAGGAGCTGCCCGAGAGCCTGCAGCTCCACCGCCGGTTCTCCTGCACCACGGGAGAGGACAAGACCACGCAGTCGGAGCTGAGGGGGTGAAGAGGGTGGGGTTGCCTTGTCAATCTGTGGCTGATAACACAGAGGACGCTCCCCTCCTCCTCCCAAATCTGAGAAGGGCTTAAAGCTGCACTCCAACATTCTGAGGAAGAGGACAGGATGATCTCTCGATTACTGGAGAGGATGGAGGACCAAATAGATGGGTGGGGCAAAATTGGGAGGGGCAATATGGCAGAATGCCAAATCCCTAAATTTTGTGAGAGGGAACATGATATGTACACTTAAAGATGTTGGGAGGGGACTGATGTCACACCCCCTTAGTACTGAGGAGGGGCCTAATGCCAAAATTCTGAGATGGAAGGAATAAGCTCTTGATCTAAAAGAGGGGAGGTAGGGTGTTGTGGACACACCTCTCCAAAGATGGGGTTAGAGATGGGCACTCCAGAGCTAACTACTGTGAACTGATAAGTGACTGATATGCAAAAAATATTACTTGGTTGTGAAAAGGTTGTAAATGTGAATTTACAGTATATAACATTGTATTTAATACAGTGTAAACAAATGAGGAATTAACTAAGATGAAAAGGTCACTAAATTATCAAAGAATTTTTTTTTAAAATTCTCACTCGTGTCTTTCCTCTATTGTATCAATAGATTAAAAAAATGTCACAAGTTTTATTCTTCCTGCATGATTCTTGCAAATATTGTGTTAGAAAAGATTATACTGTCATACTGTAGCTTGAAGTATAACTTTTTTATACAGATCAATTATTTTGCACTCCACTGAAAAGGGCACTCAAACTACTCACAGTAAAAATTAAAGTAACTTTGTTTATATCAACTGCGAGAGCATCAAACTATTTCCAAAACTAAATTAACAGATTAATTAACCCTTGCTATGCCCTCATCATTTATTTCATTTTTTCATTAGGCATTTGAATTAGGAAATTAAGATACACAGTACTGAAAAAAACTGTGCAATGTTTTAGGAACTATAACATACTGATGATTCAGACACACCCACGCTCGAGAAATGCACGACTAGACAAAAAACCTGTGTGACTTTAAAGTAACTCTGTGGGAAGGTGGTGCAAAAGTGGGGATGCCCTTGTCAGGCCCTTTGCTCCACACAGCTGGATGTGGGGCAGTTCTGAGTCTCTATGGTACATCTGCTTTTACAGTGTTATGGCTGAATCTCTGGCACAACTGTTAGCTCTGTCGTCTCGTGCTGACATCACTGGAATGTTTCTGGGAAGTAGTAAAAAAAAAAAAAAAAAAAAAAGGCTGCTGGGGGTAGGGGTGGAGCCATACTCCTGGGGGTTGGGGGTGGGGATTGGGTTGCAGTAGAACCTCTGAGAAATTAAGGCACTGGGAATGGAAGTATGGAAGTAGTTCAAATTTAAAACGGAAAAAAGTGAGGTCAAAGTATGAGACACTCAAAATTGAATAAACTAAACCCTTCTTTTGATGTAAATGTTCTATTTACTTTATGGCAGTACTCATGATCCCAACACAGAAGAAGGTTAATTGTTTTATGTTGACTTTATGAAGAACATTTTTGGAATAATTTGCTGACTGTTTAAATTTTCTCTATCCCTTCCTTATATTAAACACTGTTGGCTGTTGAATTTTGTATTCTTCAATTCAATTCAATTCAATTTAATTTCTATAGCACTTTTTACAACAATTGGTCATAAAGCATTTTTACAATTGATCCCTGGCCTTGAACACCCTCAGAGCAAGCCAAGGTAACAGTGACAAGGAAAAACTCCCTGACAAACAGGAAGAAGCGTTGAGCTCAGAGGGGGAGTCCATCTGCTTCTGGCTGGCACAGGGTGTACAACGGGTGTATTCTTTAGCATTAATGCTAAGTCATTTGTATAGTACAGTATTTAGTTTTTTTCTGTTAAAGAAAATGACACCAATTTCTTCAATGCTTGCATTTTTAATCAGTGATAAAAAAGAGATCAAAAACTGATAATACATAACTGCATATGCTACTTCCACTCTCATACTTCATAAGGTTTACCGGTATTCCGCAGTAGTCCGCAATTCTGAGGTTCTACTGCACGTTCTCCGGAATGTATGCTAAGCTGTTTTAGCATTTCATGGGTATCAACAGAAACTCAGCATTTTAATGCTTAGTCACACCATGTCAATGGCTAATTGCATGACATGGAAGGTTAAAAACATAATCTTCAATCTTGTTATCAAAAAGTAACACTTCCTGTTCACAAAACAACGATCCTTATGATATTGCTGCTTTCGCTCCCCAATAGCAGCCAGGCAGCTGTGTTACTGCTGCGTTTGTTTTGCAATTCACATGCTGTTCACAAAGTTTTAATGACAGCTTGACATCAAAAAAAGACAATACTCGGCTCTACAGTGGTGGAACATACAAACGAGCTTGTGCTGTAGGTGTAGTTATGAGCAAGTAAGATGAAGTGAAGGTAAGTTATTTTATACGCAGAAACACATTGAAAAGAGGAAAGCTTTTCGAAATCTCTGCCCTCAGCTAGCACGGTCCAGGAAATGTGAATGTGTGTCCTTTTATACCCTCATTTGCAACATATGTTAGCAGAACTGTTTTTTGTTGTACTCAGAGATATAAATCTTTGAGATGAAAAATAATCATTTGCAAGTTAAATAGGCTGAACTAAAACCAATAACTTTAACTTTAACTTCAAAAATGGGGCTACATAAGCATCTCTCCAGGCTTTTTAATCCTAATATCAACCCAACCATGAGGTTGTCCATTACAGCACTGCACATGTTTATCACATTACTTGTGCTTGGTCTTATCACATCTTCTAGGAAAATCAACCAGGTTGCAGCCTACCATAGCCAGTGTTGCTTTGAGGCACAATAATGCTAATAACAAGGTAAGAGGTTATGCTCTCATGCCATCATGTCATGTATTTAAGCCAGCAATGTCAGTAAGTGCAATGATGTGAGCAAATCTTGTATGATGCATTTGTGCTATATGCTAAATGTTAAAATGGCTCTCCATCCTTTGTACTAACAGTTAATTGGGAGAAACACATTTTCCAATCAAAGGAATTGTGTCTCCCATCCAGCAGGGGTCATTGTGATTTTACTAGAGATTGCAATTTTTAAAAATGCATGAATGAAGAGTGACGTTAAGTTCCATGGTGTCAATCAAATTATGCTTTTGTCCTTACACTGGCTCTCTGATCTCAGTCTCCACTAAATTCACTCTCATTAAGCCTTGTTACTGTATACGTCTTTTAGTGAAAAATGTGAAAATGAAAAGCTAAAGTTTGTTGTAAACATTATGAGCAGAGGCATAACATGTAAAGAATTTATCAGGATGTTTCATTTTTTTAATGCTGAGCCTGTGAAGATGCACTTCAGGGGACATATTGTAGATAAAACCAAAAGACAGATAAAACTGAAAGCTATAATGGAAATAAAATGGAACATTCACATTGTATCAACCATGTATGGCAGTATACTGAGGTCTCCTCAGAGTGTGTTTGTGTGTGTGTGTGACACTAAGAAGAGGATGATCAATCTCACTATCTCTATGACACCAACGTAAAGACTGATTCTCTTCTTCTTGGTTTCGTATCGGTAAGATTGGCCTGACCATGAAAGTGTGGGGAGAATATCAAGATAAACTGCAACTCCACAACCAGAGCCAGATGCAACCACAAAACGCCTTTTTCACAAACGTTCTTCGGCCAGAAATTCTTACAACTCCCCTTTAGAAAATGGGGCTGAAAATGGTGAACAGGAAGACTCTCCTGAGACCAGCAGTTAACTAGGTATTTCATCAAGGAAGAGAAGTTGTATATGTGTCAGACTATGTAATATTTTGCTCTGCACAGATGATATCATGGCACAACCTATGTTCACCAATCAAAGAACACGTGCTGAAGACATGTATGAATTCCCAGGGATCTTACAACACAGCATCGTCTAAATACATAGGCCATAATGCATTTACACACGTACTGCCAGTCGATACTGAAATGCACTATTGTTACATACTGTGAAAAAGAGGGTTTTTATTTTAATTTAACCACAAGAGACAGTGTAATCATCCTCATTTCAAAATACCACAGAATAAATATACACAATATATTGTGGAAAAATAATGCTGCAGTACTTAGCCGTTTTTATTTTCTCCTCCCCATCCGTACATTGTGACAGGAGAGCACGGTAGCGGAACGCAAAACCACCCAGTAAGTCCAATCAGAAAGCTCCTGTGCACTGAAGCTCATAGGCTAGGGAAAAACCAGACATACACCCACACAAAGCATGGCCTGCACTTCCTGTCCTGAAAATAAAAAGATAAATATGTGCACCTCCTTATCACATGACCCAGTTCTTGCCACATCTGCTATCTGTCTGTTACCATGCAGCATATACAAATATGAGGGAAAAAAAGACCTTGCAGGGGAAAAACGCACTTGTGCGGCCACACATTTTATATAATAAATAAATATGCTAAAAAATAAATATAACTCTGAGAATAAAGGGATCAAATGTTGTGTGTGTGTTTGTGATTGAAACCTAATAATAATAATAATAATAATAATAATCATAATCATAATAATAATACCTTTAAAATGAATTTAGGCTTGACTCTTGCACTTGGTATGCACTGTGAGTAAAAGTAAGAAATTATTACGATAACAATAAGACCCTTCCTCCCCTTTAACGCCTATTTTTATTTTCCTTCCATGCACTGGAACACAAATGGGAACACGGATTCCTCAGCTCCTTGTGCATTAAAACATATACACACACACACGTACGGACGCACACACACATGCACGCATGGAAATGCATGCACGCACACACACATACGCATGGACACACACACACTCACACACACAGACATGTCACGCACACACACAGATATCAAGCAAATTATGAAACAGTCCAGAAAATGTGGCCAATAGATTAAAACTGCAAAGACAATGGACCTGTAAAAGATTCACTGAACATCTTTTTACTATCTGGGATACAAAACAGAGACATTAAAAATGGCCAAAATGGAAAGTCATGAATGCCATAAGAGGAAATGTCATTATTATGAAAAATTGCTATGTATTTCTCGCCTAAAAACTGAAATACACACCAAACTGAACTTTAGATTTTGTTGTTGTTACGTATGCTGTATAGATATGTTTAGTTAATATTTTAACTTCATGTTATTAGTCGTTTCACCCTACAATAATTTTATTACTCTTTTTATACAATTTTGTTGTGCTTCAGCATTACAGCACCTAACGCTCCTCATAACAGTACTGTATAGGCAGACAGATCATTTGCAGTTGTAGTTCATGTGAAATGAAACTCAGCTTTCTTCAGCAGGCCGCTCTGCATGGAAAGTAAGTGGGATGAAACTTCATCACCACACGGGCGAGTGTGTGTGTGCTGGCAGGCTTGTACAGAGACATGCACGCTTAGACTCCACACTTCAAAGAGCAGCAACGCACTGCCTTTGCGAACCTGTGAAACCTATTAAAGGAAACCGAGAAACAGCCTGATAAACTCATTAACTCGTTTATGGTAAAACTCCTCCTCGCTGTCCTCTCACTCCAGCAGTGCAAATCAACTGAGTTTTCATTTTGCATGCCTTCCTGCTGCCAAAATTGAAAATGGCACATTTGTCATGTGACATGATACCAGAAGCTGTCATGTGGGGGTACTGTGCCACAGACTGCTATCAAATACAAACATTTTACAGAATATTTGTGAAAATGTTGTGTTAAATTATTCACTGTAAGAACATTTCACCAATTTATCTTCATTTTAACATATTTAAAATTAAGTGCTGTGAGAGAAAGGCAATGTGAAGGTCTATACAGCAAAAATAAAAATAAAAGCAAATAAAACAACATTATTATAAAGGGGAAAATTAACATCATGATTCCAATGGATTGATTAAAAGCCAGGATTAAAAAATGCATAATATAAAAATAATGGCAGCAAGAATGAAAAAAAAGTTTCATGAATATTGTTTTCCCACTGTCTTAAAGTTCAATGACTTGTGGTGCTTATGAAATATTAGTATGATTTACTAAAGTCTGTTCTGAGGTTAAGTCTATACTTCATTTGAACTGGACAAAAATGGACCTTGAAAGCAGTCTATACATAGTGCTAACAGTGTAAGTCTAACTTTTATTGAGTCATGAGGTAAAAAATCAAATTTGACAGTTTTAACCTAAGCTGAATAATGGACTGTTATCCAAAACTGTAACACAACTGTAACTGCTCTTGAATTACAGTTTCCTACTGTGGCTTTCTTGCCATCCTGATGAGGAATTAGCCCATTGGCTGGGAAGCAGGCACCGAAAAAAAAAAAAAAAAATTCTGCTGATTCACCCTCTGGTCCCTAATCACCAAAGTTTGCAAATTGCTCACTGACCTTCGTGGCAAAGGGACACAGCAGGCACATTCTAGCTGATCATACACATGAACTATAATAGCTACAAAGCTGGCTATGTTATGAAGTACATGGAAAACCTCACCCAATGTCAATATTGTACACCACATGGATCATTAGAAACAAATAGATCTAGAGAATTTGTTTTTGTGTATCACAAATTAATTTGCTACTTTATTAGACTGATCATTCAGGATGGCTGTATAAGTCTATTATGATTCGAAAGTTTACAGGTTTCCTTTTTCAGTAATTTAACATTTTGTTTATTATATTGTCTCAAATTAATTGAGATAGTGAAATTATTGATTAGTGGATCTCAAAAATCACAGCAACAAGCCAAATCGGATCTCTTTCCTGGACCTACTGGAAAAAAACCTCCCAATACCATAATTTCCATTTACATTAACATCAGCCAAATTTTATGAAACTGCACTAGTCTCATGTAATGTGCATAGTTTCTTCAAAGGTATTAAAAATACCGAATTCCTTATTTCAATATGTTTCAGGCACATTGTTAATAAGGAGTGGGTCACATTGAGTGAGTCCTGGACTGTGATTGTAAACAAGGTTCACAGGGCAGAAGCATGTCTGCATACTGCAGTCCCCAACAGATGGACGCCCTTCAAAACCAGAGAATGGTGTCTGTTTTAAGACCTTCTGTTCTGTGGGTGACACATCTGATTCGGTGAGCTGTCAGGTCTATATATGGAGGTTAGGCAGGTCCTACCAGCAGAGCATGCATATGTTAGTCACAGCTTTTCCAACATGAGCAAACCGTAGGGGCTGGGGGGAGTGGGGGCAGACAGCAGAGAGTTGTGCAAGCTTGAGGGGTATGATGTGCAAGAGCTGACACACTTTTCACACCCTCAGTCATTATGCAACCTTTGTATTTTGCATGTGTAGGAATACAATTCCCTCCTCACTGCTGCAGCAGTAGCATCTGCAACCAACCTGTTAAACAGCAGAGCGTGCGTCGCAGGCTCTCTCTTCCACATAGGGCTTCTAGAAGCGAGACAAAACTCCATACCGTTTGTTTTGTTATGAAACCTCTGTTAGATTTTTTGGGGGGGGAAGGGGGTCATGGCCTTTTGTTCTGGCTGGCCCAAGTCTCTTCCGAGCCTCCTCCACCGCGTTCACACGCGGGCCCTGACAGGGAGCTGGCGACCCAGGTGACGTGGAGGTGATGGTCCTCCTCGGCGCCTCCCTGCGTGAAGCCTGTTAGCGGGGCTGCGGTTGGCTGGGCTTCAGAGGAAACCGCCCCACTCCTAGGGTATGTGTGTCAGGGGGAGTTAGCACCCCGCCACCCAGAGAAGCAGCCCTCGCCAAGCAAATCCCCCACTGGCAAACAGGGAGAGCACACTTCCGCCCCTGGCCTCCTGAATCCAAGGCAAATTCGCTTGTTGCTAAGCCCAAGTTTCTGTTCTTTCAGAACAAGACAACAAATAGAGGATGTGTGAGGGAATTAAACATAGCTCCTTTGAAAGTGAGTGTACACTCTTCCTCTTTCTCCCATAATATATAATCCTTCCTGGGCTCGGTCAGTATTGCTGGAGAACTGAAAAACTAAAGTAAAATAATACCTGAAGTTCTAAAAATAGGATCAATACTCAATGTACCAAACCATCAGTCAACAGAAATGTCCTCTCTACTGAACTGGTTGCAAACAATTCAAACCCTTTTCTCATTTTTTTAAACACAAAAAGTTACAACAAAAAAACACCATTGTTTAATGCCACCTGATTCAATCACAACTGTCCTCTGTCTCCACCTACTGGTTTTGGAGCCGTAAAGCAATATAAAATGGGGTCCACTCAAATTTCTCTGATGACACACATCTTATGAAGG
Organism: Albula goreensis; assembly: GCA_022829145.1. Classification (NCBI taxonomy): domain Eukaryota; kingdom Metazoa; phylum Chordata; class Actinopteri; order Albuliformes; family Albulidae; genus Albula; species Albula goreensis. The sequence continues at coordinate 32,220,135 of CM040746.1, read as the reverse complement.
ACTTAACAGCATCTTTATTCTAAACTGGCAAAATCTGAATATTCAACAGCATAAACATATTACTGAAGGAATGACCTCATGAGTGAAAATGTATTCATGCACAAACCTTCATTTGCACTGGCCTTGGAGCCCAAGGACAAGGAGAATGATGATAGAATGGAAACACATCGATAACATTAACAATAATATTTTAAGGTTGATTGGCCTGCAAAGCATTTAAAATGGTTGCTGTAAATTACTTCAGTCTGCTCTGGGGTCAAGTCCCGTAAGGCTATGCCTAATTTGTAAAGGACAAAAAAAAGCATTCTTCAGAGTGGTCTACATATGGTGTTGACTGTAAAAATAAAATTTCATCATATATGGAGGTTACATATTTTAAGGAAGAATCTTGGTCTGAAAATGACTGTCAGCAAATAAACTGTACTTACAAAACTCTCATGCAGAGCGTCCCAGTGGCTTGAGAACAGAAGTAACACTCTCAATGACAGCTGTACGGCCATTTCCTTTATAAGATGACACATGCAACACTAATTAAACGTGTAAACTCCCACAACTCTGAACTGCTCTTGTTTTTAAAATTTAAAAGCTGTAACTTGGTTACCTGATGACAGTTTTGTTTATCACATAGCAACTTTTAATACATTTTTAAGAGGAGAATTCACTGAAGATGAAAACCTGAGAGTAAGACAAAATCAATGCCATACTGAGGGTATGGACAGCTACCATCGCCATCTATAAATACATTTGTGTTAGTTTCAAAGATAGCTCTAGAGAGATAAGCATACACATAACCTTTATCCCTTAAGAAAACACAAAAGAACACAAGTCAGGATTATGTAAAGAAATGCATCTTTATTTGACAACATACAGTTACAAAGTGAATTTAATCCAATGGTTTTACCACATTTTTCCCTCATCTTTCTTAAAGACATTCCAGTGACTTCCAGCCCCGCTTTGCCATCACGGGGCTAACACAGCTGTAAAAAAAACCCTGCTAACTCCAGCTATGATTGTCCTTCCTTCAACAGTAGTCATGCAACTACACGCTCTATTTTAATTAATTTTTCATCAATTTAATTAAAAGTACATTTGAAAATGAACAGAAATTAAAACATACACAGTGCCCCTTAGGTTAACACAAGGGAGACATGGTCAGAGGAGAGAACTACAGCACAGCAATAGCAAAAAATAATAATTAAAAAAAAAAAAAACCAAAAAACAAAAACTTGACCTTGAGGAGAGCAATGGGTTCTGGGATATCTACAGTTGTACTATCAAGGTTCACATACCCAAACGAGTTTCACATTGACCTACCGCAACACGGCACACAGAGGGGTTGGTTTCTCTCCTGTACACACGCTGTCACATGGCTAACTCCCCTGTCTGAGGCAACTCCAGAGCTGCTGCCCCTTCTGGCCACAGGTGGAGCCCTGCCACTTACTTTTGCCACACTATGAACTCTCTTGGTTGGGATATGACAGGAAATTCGCAATGACCCTGAACTGCTCTGCTAAATTTCTCCTTGCCTCGTCAAATGTCGTTAAAATCTGCTGTGTCTTATTTCGGATTCGTTCCCCAGGTTTGGCCCTCTATCCTTTGACCTTCACATAATTGTTATTGTTATCATTATTACTATTATTATTATCATCATTGTGTTGTAGGAAATGTTCCAAGGTGAAGGCCAAAGACATTTTTGTTAAAATCAGTTAATAATTTTAGAAGTAATAAAAAGAAGTCACTACAGTGCTGGAAATTAGTTAGGTGATGTTAAATGCCCAGGAAAGCTTTATTCACAGTTCTAAAATGTTAATGAGGACCCAGAGCTTACACCAGTTAACAGCTACTGCTTCCCATCCCCCAAAACTGGCCATTTTCTGCACGACCATAATTAAACTCATTTTTTAAATCTGCTGATTAAGAGTAGGAATTTGGATAAGTGAGGAGTGGGTGTTGAAATGTTTGAGGTTCAGGGCAGCAGTAGCTGTTCTTCATTCAAACTCGACATCCCCTCAGTATATTGCTATCTCTCATACATTTTCCACTGAGGATAGTGTTGAAGTGTGTAAGTGAAGGGTGCCCCCCACTCTCTCACACACACACACACACAAACAAACACACACACACACACACACACACACACACACACACACACACACACACACACACACACACACACACACACACACACACACACACACACACACACACACACACACACAAACACAAACACAAACACAAACACAAACACACACACACACACAGAAATGATAAATGAATGACACATTCTGCTAAAAGCTCATCTATTCCACACCGGCCTGTCTGTAGTTTCCTCTGTTATACTGTATTAAGTTCAGGGGAAGATCACGACACATCTCTCAGCCAATGGTCAGAGGCCATTTTGAAAATATTTTTTACAAAACCTAAAATGTTATAATAGACTGTCCACAGCAAACACCAGTATGCTGCTTAGGCTGAATGCACAACACTCTCCCACTGGACGCTTATATTGCAGGTGGCTGGGATATGGACTTCATTACAGGTAACTAAAGGAACAGCTCAGTAACAAACCTCTAAAAGGCACAGGTGACCTGAAAGATCAGGGAACAGGGGAATTCTCAGGACTTTTTCTGGAGGGATATATCTGAGAATCGGTAGTGTGCTGAGGGACAGGCTGAGAAAAAAAAAAAACGAGGAGTAGGAGGATGGGGAAATAATCCATGAAAACGAGGAAGATTACTATTGTTTCAATTCCTTCTGATTTCATTCCATCCCCCATATAGCAGAGCCTCACACCTACTGTATGTGACTGGAATTAAGTTCTGAAATGCTGCTGGCTAAGAATGTTTACTAATGAGTAATAAAATAGGTCCAACACAAACCCTTATGTACACCTAGACTATTAACTTAAAGAGGATGCTCCATTTCCAGTAAAGAGGGGGGCCGGGGGAGTGACAATCCAATGCACTGACAACAAGGTTAGTGGGCCACTAGCGGCCAATGTAAATGGCGCCCTACGGTGGCTCAGAGTAGACAAAAACCAGCAACAATACAAGGAGATCTACTCTTCAGTGGATACAAAGCAGGAGAAGAACAAAAACATACTCTGCTGTTTATGTTTATATGCAAAAAAAAAAAAAAAAAAAAAAAAAAACTCCAAACACTCCACTTTCAGTGCAGCAGGGGATTGGATGGTGGCCCTGTCTGTCTCCTCCCCCTTCCCACATCACCTCAGGAGAACCCGCCTCACCACCCACAACACCCTCCCCCCACCTGCCCACAACCTCTTAGGGCCGGCAGATCTTGGTCTCCGTCACAAACTTGTTCTCGAAGTGGCGAATAGTGAAGCACTCCTGCGCAGAACGCTTCTGAATGCCTGTTGGGACAGCCAAGCAAACACACATATATTAATGCATTTGCATTTTCTGTTTCACTCCAGGCAAACATTTGGCTTGAAGCCTGCACTGACTTCTGGCATGCCTGCAGGGGCACCTGAACTGCCAAACTAACCTCTAGCTCCTTAGTCAAGTATGATAACCGTGACTCCATCCACGCTCAAACATGGCCCTGTTTCCACAAGAACACTCAAACTTAAGCGCTGAGGGCTAGTGAGGTGTCTAGCACGCAGGCGTGCATTCTTCACTGGGTGGCTGTGGATGCGAGTGTGACCTGTGACCCTGCAGGGTGTGAGCGCGCTCAGTTATAGCTCACCCATGATCTCGCTGCGGCGCTGCATGGCGTAGGTGTCCTTGCCGCGGCACAGGTGGGAGATGTAGTAGCCCAGCTCAGACACGTTGTCAATGCGCTCTGTCACCACCAGATCCTCATGCACGAGGTAGGTCCTGTAGGAGCCCGACTGAAAAGCACACGCACTCTTTAATGATGAGGCTGGACAAAAACCTTCACCAAGTAACACGAGTGACTACCTTGCAGTCACAGGAAAACACTTTTTTTGGTGTGTGTGGGGGAGGGGAGAAGGTTGGAACACCAACTCCTTGAGGAGAGCTACAGTAACTATAATTCAGCTACAGAAACAGGGCTGGAGATTCTTACCAGGTTAATAGAGGAATTAGTTCAGCCAGGGGCCACTCACCATCAGCTGCTGGAACAGGTCCAGCAGGTCCTGGGGGGGCATAACCACAGAGGTGTTGAGAGGGATGACAAAGCACATTCCCAGGCTCAGGTCCAGGTAGGCGGTCAGCTTCTGCTCCAATGAGAAAGGGCACACGTTCAGGCCAGGGGACAAAAGATCGTTGACCAATCATGAACACAACCGCTCAGGGGCCTGACCACGCAGCACCGTGACTAAACTAACACTGAGGTCAAAAAACAATCCCTTTTTCTCCCCCGCCTTCTAAAAGCCACAAAACAAATATTTACTACACCAGCAACAGTGATGTACAAAAATCCTCTCAACAAATAAGCAATCTGTTGCTTTCATTGGGATCACCTTCTGCACATTCACTTTTCATAAGAAAAGATTATTGCCAACAAAAAATGAGGGAGGCACAGATTCCTAGACAAGATGGCCAAAGGTACACACCAAACAGAGGAAAGGCAAGTAAAGCCTGTATAAAGGCAAACAAGGATTACTGTGTTTACAGTCGAACGGCACTAGCCATGACACAGAGCGTATCAGTGGTGTTCTAAACGGCGAACAAACAACCAACAGCGGGTGACTTGGTGCGGAATGCAGCCACCTGACCTTCCTCAGGCAGCTGCTGCAGTATCCTATGTTATGACTGGCGAAGTTCAACAACAAACAGAAAGTAATCCTTGTTTCAGCATAAACAGGCTATATGCATACTTTCCACAAGCTACAGTGCATGAAACAACCAGTCATGTACAGTGTGTGGATAGGCAGGCACTGGCTATTCTCAACCCAAACTGACATCAGTTACCACTGTTGGGCATAAATAACATGACAACGCACACAGCTGGTAATGAGACTGCAGTGAAACTCAACTTCAGCCTGGTGTACTTACTGGTGTCGTCTTGAGTCAACACAAATTTAATGACTAAAGTACTGTCACCTGTCCTTACTGTAATACTGCCAAGAAAGTACTGTAAAACATTTAAGCAACTGTAATTTAAAGTAGGGTTCTGAAGTAAATGCCAGAACCCAAAGTTAATATATTACCATTCTTGAAATCCCCTCACCTGGCTATTTACCTGTTTGAGGATAACAGAAAGAAATGTAAACACAGCAGATGATAAAAGCTCTCCCAAATGAACAGAATGGTGAGCGGCCTGTCGATTGAGGCGGGGTGGGGTGTGGGGGGTTGTCATATGTGCCTCTCACCCGTTTGAAGTCATGCAGGATGTAGGCGGGGTCACCCTCGCCGAAGCGGGGCACGGGCACGTTGATGATGGCCACGTTGTCCTGGATCTCCACCTCCTCATCGATGCGAGGCAGGTAGTAGGGCTCGCGGGTCTCCATGTCGACGGGCACCACGTCATTGTCCATCTCAGTGAAGTGCATGGCTCCATGGTACAGCTTCTAAATGGGAGACACATGGCGTCTACAGTCACAGATCTGGTCCGAACACAAGGACAGAAAACATGCCAGGCAATCCAAGCCCATAAAACAGTTTTTATGTCAGCAAGACATACCACCTCAGCTATACTTTTATTGTAGCATTTAGAATTTACATTTAAAACTGAGAGATGATTTTGTTTTTGCAATTATTTGCTTTGGGACATGTGTATTTGATGTGGATGTCGATATTAGTTCAAAGGAAGTTTAACTGCTAGATTGGTTGCTGGCAGCTACACAAAAAAATAAATAAATCAATTAAACCAACAGAGGATTAAAGTTCTGTACCTGTAATGTATCTGTATGTCTCTTTCAGTAATTTGAAACTTTCAGAACTCCAAACCACCCAAGGTCTCAAGATTCGGTACACAAAAAGTCCAGTGCATATAAATACATATTATGCAAAACAAATTATTCCATGGCTACTGAAAACAGTACCGACTTAGAACTAGAACCGAAATGAGGAACTGGAAATGAGAAATTCCAAAATTTACCAATCTATACCAAGCACACACGCGCTGTTAACACATTCTGCTCAGACGAAAACATGTTTTCTGTTACCACTTTGTGAGGGATTTAAGGTTTAAAGGTTTTAAAGGTAAAATGCTTAGAGTATGCCTTAATAAACACATGAGTTAAAGAAAACCACACCATGAAAAGTCAATGCAATATAGCCTGTCTTGGCAATTTACCTGTATGTAGCTACACCGTTAACCTTATACTGCATGCTGATTGGACTTCAATGACTTCCAATAGGTTACCCTCAGAGTACTTTCAAGTCTACCCTACCTTCAAGTTCTTAACCATGAGCAATCTACCAGAGGAAACTATGACAGGACCTAAAATAAACCTTTATGAAAGCCAGCTGGTATGATAGGTGGAGAAATACCTTCAATAACCACTTTATGCTTGGAGACAAAATAGTTTTCTGAAGTAGAGCTGACCTACGTGCATTATCAGCAGAAATTATGGAAACAGGCCATACTGTCTGTTTGACTTCATAGGGAAAAGTCTGTAGTTTTATCTTTTTAGTGCTGAGTGAATGAGTCCTGAACGCTCAATGGAAACCACAGCATTCCAAATCATGGGGTCACACTGGATTTCAATGTTACAGGGAACACAGTACCAATTCAGCTTGTGAGGCTGAATACACCACTTGGCTCAAGAGACTTCCTCCAGCATTTGGCAGAACTGCAGGTGTTAAGTTTCAAGGCCTCACTGTACGCTGTATTGTTGATAAATACCTTCTCCAGGATTAGAATACATCAGAGCTCTGTACTTCTCTTATTACAATGTCCTCTAACAGACCCTCCCTTCACCCTCAGCTGGCAGAATGGGACAGCGCTCTCACCTTGGGTGTGAAGTACCTGTACACACAGGCTCCGCCCACGATGAGGCCAGTAAGGATGAAGGCCAGGCCCAGCAGGGTGAGCAGGCAGCGGCCGGTGGAGCTCTCGTTGCTGTACACGGAGGCTGTCTCCGGATCCTGTCCGGATAACAAAGGGGCGTTAACACACAGCTGTAACTCAACACCTGGGGAGGGACTGCGGGTGGTGTCTGCCGGTTTTCATTCTTGGTTTCTTTTCAGCTAGAAGTAGTTTAAGCCTCCAAAACAAAGTGCGTGGATTCTCAAGCTAATCAGTGACTTCAATTAAACCCTGAAGTGCTGAAGCACACCCAAAACCTATGTACTCTAATGCCCGACAGGACTGGCCTCTGCCAGCCCTGTTAAACATTACCATCACTTATGCAGGAGTGGACAAGTGGGGTCATGCCCGTTTCTGGATTTCATGCCAACTTCTTGCTCTTATTTAATTTGTCCAACAATGTAAGCGATCTGTCATTTCAACTACATTTCTTGATAAGCTCACAAACGTCAGCCAGACATTAATCATTCGTCTGCATTTTAAATGTTTCACCATGGACTTATGTATGAGTATATCTGGTGTGCGGAGCCAATAAGCTAATGCAGGGTTAATGATATTGAAGCAAAAGCCGGCATTCACATCGCCCTTCAGCACTGAGTTTTCCCCCACCCGACATATGGGTTTCATGGAAGTCTTCACGCAGGAAGCCCCCCTTACAAGCAGAGGTCACTGGTAGAAGGGTGGGGGTAAACACCTGAGCATACTCTTTTTCCTTCCCCACAGAGAACCCCCCATCCACCTGCACCCCCCTCCCCCGCCCCATACCCCAGCAGCAGATATGCATCTGGAACAGTCTCTATATTTAGCTCCTTTGACTGAACCTGAGGAGGGTGCATCTTGCTCGCTGCATGCACAGTGCAAATTAAAGGGTGCCCAGCTGCATCCTAAACAGCACTGAGTGCAGAGTTTGCTTGTGTGGCCTCAGGGTTTTGTTGGCAGTTTGGGGGAGATAGGGCATTAAACATGCAAATAAAAGTGCTGGTTTTGCACTGTGCAGAACCGCTTGCTGAGAGCGTCCGCCCTGTTCCCCTACTGTTGCAGTACATTGCAGAAGTTGCTGTGCTGTACTCAGCACCCTTAAAATAACACACCCCCCACACCCCACCTCCACCCCCCCTTCTCCCTACGAGGGCAGAAATGCTCATGCCCGTGTTCCCAAGACAGGAAGGACATGCAGGCCCACACACTTGACTGCCCTTGGGACAACAAACTCTGTCAGCATTCTGCTGTGTTGCATTCCCCTTAAGGAAACTTGTTTTTTGTATTTGAGGATTTATGCATTTGCAACCAGCCATTATTGCTTCATGACAATTTCACCACTGAAAGAGTTCTTCCCCTATTACGCAAATACCAAACTGACATATTACTCTGCACTTTACAATGAACACAGCTTAAAACTACAGCTATAAATATGAATTTCCATTTTACTTTAATAAATATAATCACTAACAATACTTAATACATTCATTACAAAATCTAAAAACATCCTCAGTGCAAACATGCTAGTTTTGTTTGACCAAAAAACATAAGCAACACTAAACACAGCCATCATTTTTCATTTGCAGTTTTTAATCCAAGTGACTTAAAGGAATTACATAAAACACCATGTATGTTGCAGCTGGAGCTTTGCCACTTAATAAGCTGTGAGCGTCACATATGGTTTTTGATTTTCATCCGATTACTCAACCCATTAATTAAACCAAGTGGGGAGAAAATGAATAAACTAATTGGTTGATACTTTATTTAATTGGTCGACTGCCCCAAGTGAGATTAATGTTAACAACAAGAATTGGCTGCGATTTCATTAAAATGAGACATGGGAAGTTGGAAATGTGTTTGTTGAACAAATGTTTCTGTAAGTTTGTTCAGTGACTCTTTGTTGCCTGTTATATGGGATTGATTTGATTTTATATTACCACTTTGATTTTATATTAGCACAAACCACTCCAACCATTTTCCCTCCCAAATAATGTATGGTAAATGCAGACAACAAACACTAATCTGTCTTAAAAGCTCAATCAATTCTGATGAATTGAGACCTTAGTGAGCAAAAAAACACAGCACAATCTGTGGGTGCATAGGATAGCATTCACCACATGTTCTTACAGCAACATTAACCAAAGTGAAGTCCTCATGTCATGTCTTGCCAAAGTACAGCTACTTTAGTTTTTCAATAAACGGAAGAGGGTTAAGTACAGTGGAAGAGGGATCAAGAGACCAATAACTGGGTTTAGGTTTGGGACCCTTGCTTGACTAAAAAAAACTAAGCACTGAGTCTGCATTCAAAAATATTCTGCATGACAGGAGAAAAATCTGTATTTTACCTATTCATATTCACCTACTTGCTTACTGTATGTGAATGATAATGTATCTTTTTCAGCTTCAGTTTGGCTCGCCTGTTTTTTTTTCCCCATTGAGCACTTTTCATGGTACACTACTTTTTTCAAACCCAGATGCCTGTTCTAGGGCTTTCATATTATTAGTGAACTGTGCACTTCTTACAGTTTATTTAACACAACAAGCATGACTAACAAAAAAATATGTGCATAAAGTAGGTTTGGAACAAAATCCACAAAAAAAAAAAAAAAGACAATAAATGTGACTTACAAATATGAGTCAAAGATGAAGAACTTATTCAAAGACATTGAAATTTGATTTCTGTTCAGGTTACATTATCCTAAATCTTTCCTAATCATCTGCCCTTTTACTTGGGTCAAACATAGGCTTAAGGACAGAGTGTTAATGTTCTCCAATATAAATGATAGGTAGAGGGAGGCTAAGCTCCAGAATGGTACACTTTCTCTTTGTTCAATATGTGACTGGCAGAACTATTTCCATGACAACAAACCAGCCATTTTCGCTGGCCTTGAAAAACAAGTGCTGCCAGCATTGCTATCACCCCCTCCTACCCTAAACCTGACCTAAGCATTTCAATTCATTTTACTGTCACATCGTACACTTCTGCTCCAAAATCCCATCAGCACAAATGAACAAACACGGCATGTGTATATCATACATTTTTAAGAAACCTTGCCAAAAGAACCTGCACAGAGACAGGTAGCATAATTTCAATTATAACTGAGAGGCTGTATTCCTATACACATATAAACCACAGAAGGAGTTCATACATCTTCATTTACAGGGTGTTTGGAAGTTAGAAAATGAGCACTACAAATGAGACTGCAGACCTAGTATGGTCCCACAATTAGATCCTCATGTATATCAGACTGAACATGTATTTTCAGCCACTCACACTACCTCTATTGTTGACTGGTGCTTGTGATTTCTGCTGTAGAATTGTGGCCTGTACACCCTGTCCTGGCTTTACATGGTCACTGGATTGATGGCATCCTGTCCTATGTGGTAAAAAGTGACCTCTGTCCTCCTTGCTCAGAGAAAAATCCCTGGTTTTGCACTTCTGCAATGCACAAACTGCTCCTTAATATCAACGGTTTTCTATCCACCAAACATGGAAGTAGCAGAGACATGAGTCACAATTAGAAGTGTATTTTCTTTTCACATTTCCTGATTTTTTTCTTTTTGTTTTAGACAAGGTTTTTTTTTTTTTTTTTTTTTAAATGATTCTGAAGATCACAAAATCACTACTTGAAATGGTGGGTCTCACAAAAGGAATCAAACCTACATTAAATGGTGTGTACCCTTTTATGTGCACTGAACTGCTCTACATAGTTTATACTGTATGGGAAAGGGATAGTTCACAGTTTTAGCATTGCAACGTTAGTTTTCACAACATTACATTTTGCAATGTTTTGGTTACATTTTTGTGAAACTGCTTAACTTCGTAAAAACTTACATTTCTGCACATTTTTAAAAGATCAAAGCATATTCAATTACATTTTGTATGCAGTTTGACAACCCTGACAGACTGTATTGTTTCCAATGATCAAATGAAAATAAAAATCTCAGAATATCCAAAAGTAATACATTCTTTTGCCATAATTATGTTACAGACCAATTGCCACACACTTATGTCACTCATGGTTCCTGATGCCCTGGAAAAGTACCTACCCTGAAGTAGGAACTCAAAAAGCCCCTCAAAAGTGGGTTTTAAGAACTGCGAAAAAGTTCCTCCGGTCCGAAAGCGCCTATTTCCATACTTAGAGAACCACAATAATATATATTAGCCTATGTATCATGTGGTGCCTGGTATTTCCCTCCCCCCTATTAGATAAGCCAGTTTTGATATTAAACTTCCCTTAAAACAAGGAAGAATCCCCCAAAGCAGCCAAACTTACAGGATACCCTCTCAACTGAACTGGCCAGCTGGACCAAGCCAGGATTCCGGTTCCATCTGACCTGGGGGTGACTCCTATAAACGCTGCCCCTCTTCACCAGTGGCCACAGACTGTTTGTAAAACTCCTTACTGCTGTCATTGGGGGCCTCTTCGTTCAAATTTTCTCAATTATATGGACTGCCTACACACGTAAAATGGCACCCACCATTTTAATCGTAATTCCATTCCTTTTTATGAATTAAAACGGTGTTATAATATGTTGTCAATTAATGCAATGACTGTATTTATTGCATTAATATTTCTATGATAATTCATTGCGATTGTTGTTTTTTTTTTTATAATATGCCCGTAATAAAAATCCATTCATTCATTCATTATTACGCCGAATTAAATTCTATTGTGCTGTTCAATCTTTTAGAAAAGCTGGATTTATCTACTGGTCTTGACTATCAAACAATCCATTAACAGTGATTAGTGTTCGACAAAATGAATAAATAAACGTGCTCATACAAAAGGAAAATAACTGACCCTGACAACATGCCTAAGCGTTTCTTATCGGTCAAATAGCTTGCCAGGTAACCAGATATAAACACCTCCATGGCCGGCTGGCTTGCTACCTTGGTCAAGGCGAAATACTCGAGCGGCTGCAGGTGACTATACGGCAGCTTGTATTCTTAGTACATGCACAAACAAATGAATACCAACTCCATCCACTACAAATCACAAAACATTCACTTCACTGCAGACACTATTGGCAATGCAGCACGAATAAATGTTGTTATGCTAGCTAACTAGCCGGCAAACAACCGGTTATAATCAATATCGTTATCTAACATAGCTAGCTGCAAGCTAACTTATAGACATTCCTAAGATAGTGCAATTAACTTTAACTGAGAAAATGCGACATACTGGGATCGTTTGCAATGTCACAAAGGGCATGTTTTGGCAGCTAACGTTAGCGAAGTGCTTGCAATAAGGTTACAGATGATGAAGGTTAGTAAACGCTTGCTAGCATTCGTGATCATCCTTTCAGGATTCTGGCCCAAGCAAGGCCTGGATGTCCGACGGGTTAAGTTGCTTGCTAGCATTCACGTTAGAAAATCGTTACATGCTCAGCTAAATTGCAATAAAACAAAAATCTCACCTTCTCTCCGACAAGCACCTCGCCTTCCTTGCCAAGCGCCTTCTGCGCCAGGGCAGAATTAAATGCTATTTTCACCATTCTGTGCAAGTAGTTCGCCTTTGCTAGGTTTGAGCAAAATGCGTGTATTTTCTTCTACAGTGCTTTAAAGCTTAGTGACGCAGTTTGTTTGCAGTCTTCCACTGCTCCCGGAGACCGGAATTCCGTTTGCAACCACGTGACAACGAAATCGCTTCACCCCTGTCCGTCCAAGTCGCTCCTCTGCATCTTTAAGTTTGTTCTACGGTCATTGTCGTGTCAAAAATGCTCAGTGCAAAACACCTTAATATGACAATGTTTTTTAAATACCAGCAAAGGTGAAAGCAACCGAAAATCGTGCCCATGACTAATCCGGTCATTTAAAATCCGCAGCGCATGTGCAACGACATTTTTGAAGGTAACACTTTTCCATTAGCCGAAAAGGATGTCGCTTTTAGGGAAGCAATGATAAAAAGCACAAGTTATATTACTTATGACTAACACTGTCATAGACAATGAAGAGTATGTAGTTTGTGAGTTAAATACACATGTCTTTTTGTATTCGGAACTGTGTAGTTATGATGATGTAAACACAACCTGCAGATTTACACACACGATTTCTAATTTCCCCTTAAGTGCTGCTTGTTTCAACAATGCTGTAAAATATTTGTATTTAGTGGATAAGGGAAATATGGGGAAACCTGAATCTTATGTGAAAACTGAAAAGTCTGTGTAGTGCCCTCTGGCGAAGAAATTGTGTAACAGTAGCCGCTGGAGCAGGAAAGGAAAAACGTCCGATGATATTGGTACTTGGTTGTCACGACAGATAAATAATTAGAGAAATAAAACTCAGCAGATCAGCACCAAATAGTAAAAATAAACGTATGAAAATACATAATTAAATGGAGAACTCTATAATATTTACCTCACATTCATTGAGCTTATATAGCTTACCGAGTAGTACTTTTAAAAAATATTTGCTAGGAAATAAGTCTCACTCCAGCAAATCACACTTTTTTTTGCCTCTCCATTCAAAGAGAATAATATGCCTTTAAGTTTGTTTGTCAGATGATCAGTGAGTTTACTTTTGAACACAAGCACAACTTCATTCAGTACTCTAGTATTATACCTTCATTGCCTGGCGGCACACTATCCACTATATCCTTCCCTCCAGATAAAGACTATTAAGTCTTAACTGAGATAATCTCCAGTTTGGAGTCATCCGTTCAGCACGTTGCTGGCTTTGACAGTAAATCGGTGAGATTCTTCCGGATCTTGGGGTTAAAGCACCTGGCCAGTCAATAAAACAATGTCGGTGTGATTGATCAAGCCTGTAGAATCCTGTAGTCTGTCATTCTGGGGTCCCTCAGAGATGCAGACCAGGGCACTGACACATCGTGTGTACTGGGGGCAGGGGGGCACCATTTGAGCCAATGGGAGGTAAGCAGGATCAGAGCGGAGAACAGGGCAGTTGTTTGGCTTCAGCATCATAAACTGCCCACTGTTGTTTGAAAAAATTTGTTTGTTTTGTGTAGAAAAGAAAATTTTTATAATGAATTATAGGGAGGGGCAGTTAAAATTCAAACAAGTTATTCTAATATAATCCACAAAAGTCCAGTTTTTGATGAGAGATATAGAATGTCATGGTGATGTACTTTTAGTGGTACTTTTTGATGATGTCACCCCAAATGCACTCGAACCACAGTAGTGAGTCACAAGAAAGACCCATCTAAATATGACAAGCTAAACTACTGGTGGGTGACATCACCACTCTTCTCCAATTCTGTTGGTCCATTCAGAACAGGCCCTCAACAGAACAGCCGCTCTCCTAAAAAAAAAAAAAAAAAAAAATGTTGAAATGGTGTGAAATGCATTTGCCAAAGAATCAAGCAAAATGGGCGTGAGATATCTTGCTGACTGCAGAGGGGTCTTGGGACTGACACAAGGAGAGCCCAATTTAATATTTTGTTTGGCATACCGATTAGTTAACTTAACAATCACCATCAACTTCTGTGAATTGCCTGCTGCATTAAATTTCCACCATTCCTTATTAGATTCCCACTAGAGAAAAAACGTGGCTTCTTTTCATGTGATATGCTGCCGGCAGGCTGCTACCTTTCATTAAATCAGGCATGCACACCATCCAATGGCATTTTGCCGCCACCTCCTAGACCTGCTTGGCACGACTTTTCAGCAGCAATTCTGTGAAATCAGGAGTATGGAAACATCATGTAGGGAGTCGCAGGCATCACAGAAACGATCTGCGGTGAAATTACACAGAACACGACAAGGATTTTCCCCTTCTTAAACCTGATTGTGAACTCCCGTGTTCCCAGAATAATGTAAACGGATACGCTTTTGCCCATTCAACCAACCACTTCCCGGGAAATGCTTGGACGGTGACTTTTTTTAACCCATTAAAAAAAGGCTTAAACCCTTAAACATCGATCTGAAATTACTTTGGGTTCAAGGTGGTCTTCTGGGTTCACTTTACTGATTCCACAGGGTAAATAAACACGCGTAGGTGCTCTTGATTTCAGGTCCAAGAATATGGGGCTGCGCTCCAGTTCTTTTTTACTGTACATTCTAGATCTCATCTTTTCACATACACGCTCTCAGAGCTTTGACATTTCCTATGTTTAACAGGCAAATTGTTCTCGGTAATCACAACTGGCTTGTAAATAAACAGAGCGGCTGATTTCTGCTGCGAGAGCGAGCTCCCCATTTCCCGACTTCCCGTTTCAATCACGGGCTGGGTTAAGTGATCCTGAGGTCTTGTGTATGGGCTCATCTTAGGAGTTGTTTGAACTCCCTAATCCTGCTTGCACACACAAAGAGGGGAAGGATTAACAGGCAGTTATGACCAGGCCGAAAAAAAAAAAAAATCACAGCTAAATTTAATCAAGGAGCACCTTATCAGTTCCTCTAAACAGGGCGGAGGAGAGGAATTCCCTTCTGTCAACAGAAATAAGAAATGGTGGACACCAAGGCCTTTTCTGTTCACGCTCAAGGAAGCCTAAAATAACCTGTGGTTTTTGATGCTTGATTTAGTTTTCTGTTAGGTTAATTAACACCAGATTAAACCCTCTGCCACTACAGTTTATGACTCAAACTGACAAACGCATTGTGTTTATTTGTGTTGTTCTTTTCCTCCCCTCCCTCTCTATTCTCTAATTTAATATGAATGGCTGCACGCAGAAACGCTGCAACTCAATACACAAAGAGCAGCCGGCAGGCCAAGAGCAAGGCCTGGCCAAGCGCTAGCTCAGAAAGCCATCGGCTCAGCTCGCTGTGGTTTATAGACTGGGGAAAAAAAGGAAAAAAAACAACATACTGTTATCATTATAAATCCTCTGCCCCTGTCAGTAGACGTTTATCGTGTCCAAAGGCGGAGAGAAGCCTTTATGCGAATGTGAGAAAATTCTCCGAAATGATGTCACCTCATCGTGAAGCCTCATCTCCACCAGCCCCACCCGATTTCAGCGCTGTCACAGCCTCTTGAAACTGAGAGTGGGAGAGTCCACAAATGACAAATTAGGCTGTCCCACCACATGCGACAGTCCAAGAAACTAAGCAGCAAAAACAGCACGCACCACAGAGTTGCAGCTAACCAGATGCCCATGTGTTCCAAAAATTGCTCACAACATCAGAGCTACCACCACTATTATGCGGACTAGCAATGAAAACCATGTGGAAACAGAAAAAGTATAATTTTTTTGTAACTGTTCGGTGCTCAGAGAGAACAGTGAACCCCAACACAAAACGTGCAGTTGTTGAGTACAGTATTTGAAATGATAAGCTATAATTAGATTTGGGAAATGGGAGTGAATGTCACTCAAAAAAGGCCAAAGGAGCTCTGTGAATGAAAAATGAGGCCGGTGTGATGGTATCCATTTCAAAAAGTACACAGGACCTCTCCATTGGCATCCTTTTGTCTTTTTACCTCCATCCATAATCACACTTCACTACCTGCCCAAACCTGTCATCCTAGCCATTATGGTGATACATGTAAAGGATTCATCTTGCAAATCTGTGTGTACCTGTATGTGTGTGTGTGTGTGTGTGTGTGTGTGTGTGTGTGTGTGTGCATATGTCTCTGTTAGAGTGTGTGTGTGTCTGTAATTGCCCTGGAAATTTGATAATTTCATCCTTAAGGAGAACTAAGGCAATGTCAGGAAAAGCTCCAGTTTCTCCAAAACTGGAAAAAATTAATCTTGATTAAAGCGCTCAGCCACTCTTCTCCACCTCCCCCTCTGCCCCCTCCAGCCCATTCTCCCCCCACCCGCACCTCGCCCCATGTCTCTCAGCCCAGCCCCAGACTGACAGCACTTAGAAGGCCGATCCTCCTCTTCGGCATTACCTTAAGTCACGCTGGGGGTGTGGGGAGGGGGGTTAGCCGTATATCAAACGTCGGGGTGCAGATTTACGGTAATTTGAAGCAATTGGGGCAGTGATTAGGACTTCCCTGGGGCCTGCCACATCGGACTATCGGTGCCATCCATCACTATGTGGGCGGGGTCTTTGACGGGCGCGAGCAAGCGCGTGCGGACTTGGCGGGGCGGATTCCTTGCGTTCTGGCTCTCCTTGTGGCGACGCCCTCTCCAAGTGACTGACAGGCTCTCTCATTAGACCCGGCTCCAAACGCCGAACCTCCCAATCAAATCTGAGCCCCCTGAAAGCCTGCTCCCTCATTTGCCATTGGTCACCACGCTTCCAGGGAGCAACTTTTCCATGCACTTTAGCAGCCATGGATGCTGGAAGGAGATTGATGGTTTTCATCACTGCCAGTGGGAACATCGACAGCAATGCACTGAGGCTGAATGTGTGTGAGAGTGTACAGGCCCAGCTTTGCTGAGATTCAGCTGTTTCACTGTGGGTTTCTCCTCAAATCAGGAGTGTCACAAGCAGGTCCTGGAGGGCCACTGTGGTTTCCTCTTAATCAGCAGGCAATTTGTTGGAAACAAGGTGTGTGGTCTCTTTAGCAAATTGGTG
This sequence comes from Albula goreensis, assembly GCA_022829145.1. Classification (NCBI taxonomy): domain Eukaryota; kingdom Metazoa; phylum Chordata; class Actinopteri; order Albuliformes; family Albulidae; genus Albula; species Albula goreensis. Next base: position 32,202,768 of record CM040746.1, on the reverse strand, counting down.
GCTTAAATTAATCGCCTAAATGCTGAAACTTTCCCAAAACCAGCATAAACTGAGACCCTGCAGGTCTCCCACCCCTCCTCTGCATGATCTCTTTCAGGCATCCTGTATGACTCACCAACATAAACCTAGAAAGCGACCATGTTACGCCCTCAGATGGGGTACAGAGAAAAAGGCGCATGTTGACGGTGCAGCCGTGTTACTGTGGCTGTGAATGTGTGCCTTTTCTGGCCATGCTCAAAGCTCCACTATGGTGAGGCAACATTTGGTTCAGCCTCTTTGAGTAGGAGAAGCTGGGTGAATTCATCAGTCTCATTGCTCTCTACTGACCTCTCCTGGCAGGCCAGGCCACTGCAGATTTGTGAATTAAACTGGCAATGAGTTACTCTAGTGGCATAAGCAATATGAGATTGTTGTTGAATCTATAGTATAAAAATGGTGAAGGCCTCATTAATCAGAAAAATCACATGTGCTTTCTACATTGAAATGGCTATATACAGGCCTGATGCACATTTAATCTCCGCAAAATGTATATGAGAAATGCTGGAAAAGTCAAGATTCATTGTACACGTACATTTTGAAATTTTAAAGGTGCCTGATTAAAAACAGAAAAAAATTGATTTGTTAAGATCAGCTCCCACATCACAAAATTTTATTTGTTCTCTGAGTTGTGATTATGGAGAATTAGCCAAGGTAGGTAATTATGAGATGCATAGCAGAACGCTGTAGATGCTCAGAGTTGATGCTCCATTTGACATGCTTTCCCTGTGCAATAATGACGTAATGGAGCACTGTGCTCAGAGGGCCTGACAGCAGTGGAGGAGGTGGACAGGGCTCTTGCTCTCGACCCTGTCATGAGTTCACTCTGTGCGTCCCGCAGTGTTCATCTCCCCTCCACATTCACATCTCTATGACCGCTCTTACCTCGGCAGCGGCAGAGCACATACCTGTGCAGCAGGGCAGTCTGGGAGGAAATATGAATGCAGAGAGAGAGATGAGATGGGAGAGGGGAGAGAATAGAGGAGAGGAGCCTGAAAGGAGATGGAGGAAAGAAGAAACTAAAAGAAAAGAAATGAGGATAGGTAGAGAGATAAGTGATGGAAGATGGGAGGTAGGAGAGGAAAGAAGCATAAAGGAAATTTTACAGAGGAGAGAAAATGGAAAAAAATAGGGAGGGAAAAATAAGGATGGAAAAGAGGAGGAAACAGAAGAGAGGGGGGAGAGAAGAGGAGAGAGGAAGCGAGAGGCAGGGGGAGACTGAGAGAGTGTGGGGGGGGGGGGATTGGGGGGCCTAAGGCCGAGAGCAGCTGTGGGACAGAGAACAGGGAAGGAGCATCAAAGGGCAGCCGCTCTGGCTGGCTCCCTGACACCCGAGCCTCCGCAGAGCGCATCCCGCCGCCAAGCAAAGCATCCTCCCGTCATCGCCCCGCACTGATAATGAGTTACAGGGGTCGCAGACAGCAACCGCTAAACCACCTCCAGCTGACAACGGCGGAAACGTGCGCGAACACACCGCCGGGATGTCCGGGCCAAACGGGCGGGCCCACGGGACGCCCACACAAAGCGCCAGCTCGGCACGGGCCACCGGGCCCGACGTGGAGGTTTCGGGGGAAGATGCGTGGGAGTAAAAGGGACACGGGAGTTAAAACAGGACGAGATGTTGAGGTGTTTTTTCCCTTGGCTATAAGGTCCATTATCAGGGGGAGGGCACACTCAGTGCCACAGAGGTGGCTAGTTTTGGAAAAGAGAAACATTATTTGCACATTCTAGCAGGTGCCCCAAAGACACGGGCTCTCATTTTATGCATCGTGTTGTTTTATGAGGCAGTTTTCCACAGGATGTTACAGACTTCATTTGAGCGTTGACCAATCGGCAATCAGGCTGGGGGGGGTCATCCATGTGAAACTGATAAAAGACATCAAGGCAAGTGGGGGATAGTCAACAGAGGGAGGGAGAGAGAGCCGAAGAATAAAAAACAGGACAAATTTGTGAGGGTCCAAGAAGGACTGTGTGTTTTCTAAGTGTTAAACTCCAGGGAAATTACTTCATCAAAAAACCCGCTCCAGACCGCTGCATGAAGCCTGTGGTGCAGCCAGCATACGGCCATGTTGACTTTACACTGCTGGAAGGGGTCCACTCGCATCGCGATTCAATGAAATCACTTCCAGACCCACACTGCCTCTCTCAGCCTGACTTCATCTTTCTCAGGTCCACACAAGAAGCCCTGCAGAGTGTATGGGGAAAAGGGGGAGGGGGTGGGGCTGGCTAGCTGATTGGTGCAGCCCAACTTGCAGCCACCAGGGGGCGCATTCCCAACATCAGACAATTTACCACCTAAGACATATTACAGAGGATGCAGGCCCTGCAGAATTCTCATGTGTTTGGATCTCTACCAGGGCTAGTCAGGGCAACTTAGCCAGCTGCTATGGTATTGTAAACCCTTCAAAGCATAAAGGCACCAAATTGCTCTCAAAAGTTATCCAGGATGACATCCAGACAGTTTAAAATTTCTCAGTACACTGTTATGATATAAACCTGACCGGTCTGTTATTTAAAATCATTTTCAAAAAGCTAAGTAAGGAAAATCTATCATGTAAATGTCATTTGGTCACTCTCATCTCTTCATTGTGACAGTAGGGCACTCATCATCACAAGTTCTTATACTTCCTGTCTACCCTGAATCCACAGCCTCCTGCTCCTTCAACACCAAACCTGACATTAAATATGACTTCCTTGGCTACTTTCTCACAACTCAATAACTTGCTGAATAACTTGTCAAACCTTCTGGGGCAAGCACCACAGGGTGTGTAGGTGTGTGTGTGTGGGTTGGGGTGGGGGGGGGAGTGGAAATGGAAACACATGCATGGGAGAAGACATAACAAACGTGGAAGTGGAACGCCATGGACAGAGAGAGACACTGTGCAGCAGCTCCGGCAAAGCAGCGCAGAGGATGTGGAAAACTGAGTGTGTTACATAGCAACGAATCACAGCAAAACAGACAGGGCCAGGGAACGTGTTGTCAGTTTTTTCCCATGATGCTTTCCAGGAGAATGGGCGCACAGTATCTGCAGGCCTGACTCTGATTGTGACCCTGGACTGCACATGGTCCTAATGGAGAACACTGCAAGCCACTCCAGGCAATTTCAGTGTGGAGCATCATAGAACTGCTGATTACTCCCTAAGTGCTGTGTGTAATGGGCATAGAGGTAAACACACACACACACACACACACACACACACACACACACACACACACACACACACACACACACACACACACACACACACACACACACACACACACACACACACACACACTGTGTGTGCCTGTGTGCAAACTTATACTCACACATATATGTGCACACAGATGGATGAACAGACAACACGAACACAGAAAAAGAATTGCATATGAACATACACACACACATACATACATACTTCTGAAAACGCATGCACACACACACATTCTCCTGCAAACACATACACTTACACACACACACACACACACACACACACACACACTTCTGCAAACACACTCACGCTCACACACTCATACTCCTAGAAATGCATACAGACACATAAACACACCCACACACACACACACTCCTGTAAACACATACACACACACCCACACACACACACTCCTGCAAATGTATACACACACACAAACACACATACACACTCCTGCAAATGCATACACACACACACACGCACACACAGACCTGGGCGGGTGGCCAGGTGCCAAACCGCTAAACCTCCATCCCTTCAGTGGCAGAGCGCAGCAGTTCCCAGCAGCACTCTGAGCATTGACAGAGGGGCCAGTGAGAACTCTTATCCAATAAGGCTGGAAATAGTGCTTTTTATTCAGCCACACTGGCCTCTCTGGGTGAACTCAAAACCACCACAGTTTTAAAAAGAGCTCAGAGACCAGCAACCAGAACAGGAGAGAGGGAGAGAGCCAGAGGACACCAGATCAAGTAGAGAGCCCGGGCGGGCACCGCGCATAAACATGCATATGCACACACGCATCACGTATATATGCTCAAGTACATACACATGCACACAGACACACGCGTCATGTATATGCTCAAGTACACACACACACACACACACACACACACACACACACACACACACACACATGCACATATAACCCAGTGCGTATAACCTACCACATGTACATCCATTGCATGTACACAAAAGCATCACACACACACACACACAGGTATGCCTGTATCAGGGCCCGGTTGATGCTGCTCATCAGAGATGAGGCTCACTCACCAGCCGGAGGGTCTGATGGAGAAAGTGTAATCTGAACGACCCCTACAGTAGGTGAAAAAGGACCTCCCTCAGTTCCTGACTTGTCATGTGTGCTCAGCTGAGGCTAATTCAGGCACTACATGTAGTTGATGTCACTTTTAATGGGATTTACTTCACAATTTGGGGACGTTTAGGATCCTGAATGTGTGTGTGTGTGTGTGTGTGTGTGTGTGTGTGTGTGTGTGTGTGTGTGTGTGTGTGTGTGTGTGTGTGTGTGTGTGTTAGTGACAGCCTCTTCAGATAATTTTTCCTCTTTCTCTTCAGGGTTCCGTGCCTTGAAAAACTTAAGAAGTCAAGATGAATTCAGGCAACCCCACCTCCACACACACACAAGTGTGTCTATATACTCTAGTGAAATTGCTTAAATGCTTGAAACAGTCCATAGTGTTGACAACCGTGGATAGACAGACTGACATGGACAGACAGAGATGCCACCCCCAACCACCCAATGCTGCATTGACAGGAGGCCATTTTTTCCTTCTTCATTTTTTGCTGTTTTTTTCCTGTTAGTATCCATATCAATGCTTTCTTTTCACAGTGGGTGGCAATATTTAAATGGAAAACAGACAGGCAAAATCCACCATTTGCCGGCATTTCTTTTGGTTGTCATTAAATTCCTCTCCCTTTGCATCCCATTTATATTGGATTTCATTTGATTACACAGGGATTGTCAAACATTATTTGTATGGCTGTTATGTTTGAATGTCAGCTGATGGATGGTGAAAGGCATGGAAAAGGCTTAAATAATTTGTTTCCTCTGATGCAGATAAGATGTTCCAGGGCTCGCTTTGTGTGCCTGTGTTTGTCACACTTCCGTACCCACGCTCGCAACACTCCATACAGGGTCACGGCCCTCTTAACTTTCCATTCTCACAACAAACTAAAGCCACAGTTTAGTGCAACACTCTGCACGAATGGCTGATTTCCTTATGACTTAGCTCAGATCGATTATAGAGCGCAGATTTTTCCATGTAACATTGTGTTATTCTGATTTCCATTCCCCCAGCAAACAGACACCACACTGCAGTACAGCACTTTATACATGTGGCTGTTTTATTTTATTGCTTAGCTCAGGTAGAGGGCACAGGTTTGTATTGACTGATGTCATACAGACTGGAGCATCAAAGAAGAAAAAATCCTTGGTTTTGTGGGGAAAAGGCAATGCTTTGCAAATATAATTTTTTTCCCCAGTGACTCCCCTTCAAAAAATGTTTGCACATGGTATGTTTGGTTGAGTCTGGGTCTTGTGAGGCACATGTACACCCCTGGTGTTGCCCTAAACCAAAACCTGCTAACATGGCAGAGATGAGGATGGCACTTTCATCTCTGTATCCAAGACCAAAATCAGCAGAGGAAAATAATGAGCACTGTGATCCAGGGAGAAAAAAGGGTGTGCCTGTGTGTGTGTGTGTATGAGAGAGAGAGAGAGAGAGAGAGAGAGAGAGAGAGAGAGAGTGTGTGTGTGTGAGTGTGTGTGAGTAGAGTGTGTGTGAGTGTGTGAGTATATGTGTGTGTGGTTGGGGGTGTTAGTCACAGGCTGTGTGCGTCTGGAAGGTCTTTCCTGTGCTTTAAGAATCGCTAAGCTCAGCCTGATTCCTGGTCAGGATGTTGTTAGTGAGCACTAATTTCATCGATGGTTGATTGGGAGGTTGGGGGAGGAGGTTGGGGAGGGGGGGACGCTTCACAAAACGACCTCTCTACGCTGGCATGTGTTTGACTCTTTTTTTAATCAAATAATTAATCTATTAGCTGTCATTAACTGGAAAAAGATGTGTGGCTGATTGGAACCAGAGCGGGAGGGAGGAGGCGGCGGCATGATGTCACCCCAAATAAGGCCCCGGGCCGCGCCAGGCTGGATCGAGTGTCTGTCTCCCTCTTTCATCCTTGGTATCGCACACAGCCGGGCCTTTCACAGGGCCCTCCCCCTCCCCCCCCCCCCTCCCTGCAGCCCACTCCCCCATAACCCCTAGAGGAGCCCAGAGAGGGCAGGAGATGTCCGGCTCGTACACTGCCCTGTTGTTCCATGTCCAGCGGGCCGGAGTCTTGACCAGCAAACAATATGGAGCGGGGGGAGACAGGGGGAGCACAAGCACTTCAGTGTCTGACCCAGCCCCACCCTGAACTCTGGGTGGAGGGCAGCTGGGATTATTTACACCTGAGGGGTTGTTGGGGGTGTGGGGGTGGGGTGGCGGGGGGTGGGAGGAACGCTGAAGCCCCATCAGCAGGACTAAGGAGTCCAGCCAGGCCAGGGATAGGGGCGTGAATGTGGGAAGAGATGCAGAAAGCTGCGCTGCCCAAAGCCGTGATAGCATTTGTGTCACGGTGTCGCCACAATGTCGTCCTTTTTATTGTGAGACTGGTGAACATGCAGGAATGTTGCAAACTACCATCTGCCTGGCTCTGTATGCACAGAACCCTTTGGACGGCTGTGATTTATGCCTTACACACACTACACAACTCATTAACTGACCCAGGTCCTCTTAATACCAGAGCATTTAAACCAGAAACAGAGGAGCAGAGAAAGACAGGAAGGGGGAGGAAGAAGAGAGAGAGAGCGAGAGAGCGAGAGAGAGAGAGAGGGAGATGAAAACAGGGACAGGGAAAGAGCAACTGAGAAATCAGGTCCTCAGGTGGTTCTTGTCAGTGAGTCTTGGAGATTGTGGTGGAAAAGATCTCAGCGAGGCAGAACTTGTGCTGCAGACGAAGGAGGGCAGAACGGAAAATGACGCTTGATATGATTCCAGGCAAAGGCGTAAACTAGACGCACACTCTCCCACCTCAGGGGCTATCTGTAGCGCGGGAGGACCTGTGACCTAACCATGGCGATTCACACACATCGACACCGTTTCCGGGCATTGCGGCCCTTGGCGCACTTGAATAAAGGGATTTGGTCCACAGTGAGATTCCAAGCACAGCCTTCACCAGCTGCTTCGCGTAGTAAGAGATATGATTAGCCTGCTGAGATAAAACCCCAGGCCCCCAGCCAAGGGATCTGATCGCACTCATATTGCTTCCTCCAGGAGTGACTTCACATCCTGCATCAGACATTCACATGATGAGCGACATGTCTGAACTTTGAGCTTGCTTTCAACTCACAGGGTTTGCTAGATCAAGGGGAACTCATAATAAAAATAATTTTAAAAAACGTATCGAGTTTGTGTGAAACAGATTAAGGATGAGAAAAAAAATGTCCTGGCCCAAATATGTAGTGTTTTTCTCCAGTTTATATTGTTAAAAATGAAACAGAGAGCAGGACCTGTCAAAGCAACATGTGAATTACAATGAAAGACCACAGATATCTAAAAACCTAGATTAGAGAGAGTATAAGCTTCACCATCGAAAGCATAGCAGGAGTTTGGAGGGCATCCTGGTGGATCACACAGTAAGACTTTTGTTTGGGGAGTAAGCCTGAGCTCTGTAAATGGGTACTCAAAATCCAGCTGCAGCACTATTGGCTATGACCAGAGATCCACAATGGTGAGGTAACAATGGGCTTAGCCATGCTGGGGGGAGATAAGGGCTAAGCTGGTCAAGCTCGTCAGGCTCATGGCTCTCTAGCAGCCATTCCTGATCAGGTGGGTGCCTGCTGATGCAGGAACCAAGTGTGTGCTGATTCTGTCATCCTCCGACTGCACTGGAAGCATGTAGCTGGGTGTGCATCTGCAGGGTGGAAAGTAGCAAAGACTCAACGCCATGTGAATCAGGGCAATCACATGTTATGACTCCCTCCTTCTCAGTTGTTGGGAGAAGAGTACTATTTAAGGCTAAACAGGTTGGAAAATTGGGGGAAAAATGTAAAAAAAAATTAAGCTTTTTTCATACTGTCAAAAACTGCTGAGTGTTTGCTTCTGCCACAGAGTACTGCTACCTCTGCTCTAAGGGGAATGACATCTATCAGTTTTTACAAGCTCTGTCCCTCTCTTGAGAGAGTCCTTCCCGGCAAACATGAGTAACTTCCCTTTATTTATGCCATCTATAAATGAGAGGCCTAAAACCGCCAGTTCTGTTATCTGTAAAATGCTTCAGCTTGGCTACACCGCTCAAAGAGAAAATGATGACGATGGCGATTAATCTGATCAAAAAAAAAAAAAAAAATCTCAGAAGAATAAATCTGGGCATAGGCTCAATGTGAAAGTCATGCATAAACAAAATCTCTGTGGAAGTGTCTAATTGGTTGATTTCCTGGTCTTTAGTGAGGGGAATTGCAAGCAGACAGTGATGGGGGCAGAGTGGAAGGTGATGATTGCTTCCATAGTTAGCCTGGGTCCAGGGCCTGGCCATGCATTTGCCATTCAGAAACAGCCTATCTTTGGTCCAAACTTCAGTCTCTTCCCCTGATTGTTTAGCCCCCCCACATTAATCCCTTAAAGAGGTCTTAACGATCCAGCCCCGTTTCCAGCGCCGGCTTCCCCCACGCCTGAGGACGGATAGCTTTATTAGCAATGACAGAAGGATCATTTTCTAAAAATATAGCCCGGACCCCTCTAATAAATCATTTTGCGTGGCCTCGATAAAGAGAGGAACCACAAGAAATTAAAGCATCAGATGGAGAGGCCACGCTTTGGCAGAGAGAGGGCTGGTGGGGTGGTGGGGGGGATGGGGGATGGGGATTGGGGGTTGGGGGCACAGCTCTTGATTGAAATAGCATGTTGTCTTTTGATTCCACATTTCGGCAGGACTTAAATTATAGTGTCTGCGTAGTTTTGAGAAATACCTCTTTATCCCTCCCCCACCCCCTTCTCCCAAAAAAAGAAAGAAAAAAAACAGCAAAGAAGAAAATATCCTAAACTCATGCTAATCCCCCCTCTGTGGACAGATGTGACAGTCGCCCTGGATGGATTCTCCTCTCTCAGGATCATCTCTGCAAGAAAAACAAGGGGGTGTAACTGACGATGAGCCTTTTTTCCGCTCCGTCTTCGGGAAACAGGGCATAAACGCCTGCCGAGAAGAACCCATGCGACCGCCACAGTCTTATCAAAAACACTGACTCGTCTGGGAGAGGCGACGTTCCCTAATTTGTTTTGATCCACCAGACCTTCTTGTCCAATTAAATTCTCATTACGTCTGCATACTGTTTTGTGATGCTGAAAAACTGCAGAATATTAACAGTTCTCCCCAGACTGACACAGGGACATGATCTAAACCATTGTCGTAAAAGAAAAAAAAAAGGTAACTTCTGTAACATGGTCATGATTCATCAAAAGAAGTGTTTTTATTAAAAAATTATTTATAGTATTTCATAATAATTCTTTCACTGGAGCAGTTTCTGTGTCTTTGCCAAAATGCCACTAAACTTACCATATTGTAGCATAATTGTAAGGTTCTCTGAATTGCCTTGAAAAAGTGTCCAGAATAGAAGAGTGAATTTCCTGCTCAATAAACAGAGCACTTGAAATGTAACACAACATTCTGCATGTTGAATAAGCTCCAAGATTAAATCCACCAGACAAGTCTTATCCAATCCTGCTCCCAGTCCAGGACAGGGGTAGTAATCTCCTGGTCCTGAGGGCTGCAGTGTCTGCAGGTGTTCACCCCAACCAGGCCATGATCTGCCCTGTTTCACTGATTAGTTTACCTTTGGTTTGGGAGGTGAGCTCATTATGAAATCAGGGAGTGCGGTTGTTGGCATGGGCGTCAGTTTGTTTTGAAAAGTGCTGGGGACATTGGCAGGCTCAACTAACTAAAGGCTTTCAGAAAGTGGTGGGGACATGTCCCCAGTGTCTCCAGAGTAAATGACGCCTATGCATGCAGGACGGGGAGATGAGTGTGTCAGATTGAGGGCATTGTAGGGTCTTCTGATGGACAAAAAGAATGTCAAGTACCCTCTGGAGACAAGATACCAAGAGGGCAGTCAATTTAATTCAAGCTTTGCACCAAACGACCAATGACAATGATTACATTTATTTGAATGGTAATCGAAGGTTAATTAAAATTATTTGAATTTAATGATTCAAAATGAACTCGATGGAGTTTGGTTGAGTGCTCCTGGTGTCCCTGAAATGATAAATACTTGAAGGTTTATGTCATTGTTTTCCTCCACTATTCACCAAGGCCCTGACCCAAATGGCAAGCCACTGAAATGCTGAAAAGCACTCGCAGGCTTTGAGGCCTCGCACCATCAGCACGGGTTTGATTTCCAAAAAGAAAACAAAGAAAAAAAATTTCACAACCTGGTTTATGTTAGAATTTCAGATAAAAAATCTTTTTATAAGTACCCAGGTACAAATATGATGCAATTTTATAGAGTGAGGGGGCATAGCGGGTTGAGAAAGAAAGAGAAAAAAAATTCTTGTGAAACTTGAAATTCCCACATTGGAGGGAAATTAACGGTGATGGCGTTACTAAAAGGGCCCAGCGGCGCCGAGAGGCCCGACGTATTTCTTGTGGGCATCGGGCCTGTGCTGTTTTAACCCTGGGCAAGCCTTCCTCATGTGGGCGCTCTGAAAAAAGCCACCCCTCCCTCCATCTCTCCATCCCTCCGTCCCTCCCTTCCCGGAGCCCCGGGACGGCCCCGGCCTTAGTCAAGAGGCGGCAGATTATGGCCTGGAAGTGTTCGGGGAGAAGCTCGGATCGTCCGGATGCCAAAGCCAGCTCCCGCGCCACCGCAGGCCCCGTGAGTGACATGTGAATTACAGTTTGTGGCGACGATAATAAGTGTGCAAATCCCAGCCAGAGCCCCCAGCTTTTCAGGCATCACCCATTCGCACTTGGCACCGGCTGAAAGCCCCGTGCGCTGCAGCTATTTGAAGAGGCAAATAAAAATGACAAGCTAACTGTTAAAGAACTGCTGATTTTTCACATGTTGTTTTAAAAAAGCTTTTGCAGGCATGCCAGGTTTCCCCCCTATTTTTTTTATTTATTGATTTTTTTAATTCCCTCTGTCTTCTCTTTCTTTCTACACTCTCTGTTTTTTTACATAAACCACAGCCAGATATTTGAAAACCCCCCATTTATAGAGGAGATCTAAAAATAATAATATCCATGATGGAAAGACTTTGATGAAAATGTCTGTGTTCACAACAGTCCCGGCCCTTGCCAAGACCGCTGTGCCCCAGCCGCAGCAGTAATTTCACAGAGCAGTTATCACCCCAGAAAGAGGTGCTTCCCACAGGGTACCCACAGTTCAGTGCCACGTCCTGCTCTCTGCCCACGCCAGGCCCCATTCACCAGCAACACCCCCTTCCCCAAACCAATGAACGATGCTATGCCAAGCCTCATAACACCTCCGCCACCCTCTGATAACCAAAACCCACAGAAAGTACCCCCTTAAACTCCCCTTAAAAATGGCAAAGCCTGCGATCAGAATTCAGCGACAGGGCAAAGTTGATACCACCTCTGGGTTTCCTTTAAGACAAAAGCCCCCCCAAAGAGCAGCGAGTCACACCCCCACCAGCTCTGCCTGTCAAGGCCTCCTATCTAATGACCTAGATCAGGCCCAGATATGGAGATCTATTGCAAAATCATCAGAACCTCCCTCCCACCCACCCACCTACCACTTCCACAAGGAACCACACAACCCCCCCAATCCCAGCATAAATTAAAAACCAGGGCATAATTAGCACCCACAAATATCCCTATAACCCAGGTAATGGCAAAACCCAAAACCTCAAATCCAGTAAGTAATAAGTTAACCCTTCTGGATGCTCTCAGAGACCAGGACCACGTGAAATCCATTAATGCCGATCTCATCCACCAATCCAGCATTGCCTCAGAGACGCTTATTGAGCTCCAGCTCTTTGTCGCCTCTTTGTTGAGTGCTGCTCCTGTCTCTAAAACTCTACCCACATCTGTGTGCCTGTGACAGTGTGCGATAATTGCTGGTGAAGTAAACGCTGGTGAAATCGTGACAGGTTAACTGCTCCATTGGAAGGCGGCTCCTTTGCTCTCCGTGCTGTTGACGTGGTTCTGGCCCAGACTGGCCTGAGTAGCTCAGCTCCACAGCTGGAGACAAAGAAACGGGCTGCAAAAGCGCCAGTAAACCCGAGACACGCGTGACTGAGCCTGAAAACTGTGGGAGGGTCCTAATGAACCAGAGGCCTGTCAGTTCAGCTGAATCTCTGGGCCCTTTCTGAAATTCCACGAATTAGATTATTTTATTGGGACTTTTTGTAGTTGGGGGAACAAATGAAAATTCCCTTTTTTGTGCCATTTCTCCCAATTTGAAATGTCCATTTGTATTCACTAACTATGCTCATTGAAACAAGCTCAGCTGTCAGTGTGGGAGAGCGCAGACAGACCCATATGGTCCACTGTGGAGGGTTCTAGACTGATTAGAGAAAGTGAGTGATGAGACCCAGATGTACCTGCATACTGAATCCCTGCCTCCCTCTGTTACTCTAGGACCAATGAGTTGTTGGCCCATTGTTAACAGCAGCATGGTCAGGATTAAATACAGCCCATAGGACCCACCCACACACAGGATTAGACATCCAGCACTCCACCTTTGCGTGCTCTGGGGGTAAACCCCCGCCTCCCCCCCAAACAAAGTAAAAAATATTTGACTAAAGCAGCCTAACTACCTAGCTTAAATAAAAACATAACCATACTTCACTGTGCAGGGTTGGAATCACACATGTCAAATGATGACAGGAGCACATCATTGTGAAATATGCAGCTTTAATGCAATGTGGTAGTGTCCTGTCGGTGCAAGTGCAACCAAAAATCAAGCATCTGCAGTCGTGTGCTGTAATTCAGTCACTGACCCTTGGAGAGCAGTGCGGTTTAATAGCAATAGAGCTAGGCTTGCAACTCAGAGGACACAGGTTTGATTCCTTGCTGGGGCACTGTATCTCTCATCAAGGCTTCTAACCTGTACTGCTTCAGTTTCAGCTGTGTAAATGAACTATACTTTATGTCAAAATATAGTTTCAGTTCTGGGCAAGAGTGTCTGAATCCCTGAATGTGATGTCATGTACTCCAATGGAGCCTCTCCAAGGTTTGACCTAATCTGGGTCACAGCTCAAAGAAAACATTTGGCACCATAGCCCAGTTATCTGGTGTTAACAATGGCAGCTATAATCTACTATTCAAAAGAAAAACCTAAGACAGTCAGCTACTTCTCTCTCTCACCTACAACCTGCAAGAATATGTTTATATGTTCCTACCCCCTCCCATTTCCAAACTGAGCCTTGAATCCCTGCCTGAATGCACTGTCTCACAATCAAATTGTCTCAGAGTGATTTTTGGGTAGATCAAGCAGTACTGAATGGATTTTTTTTCTAAGTGGAAATAATCAAAAATAATCGGTGATGAATTAGAAATTCTATGTAGCTGGGAGCCTGTCTCTCAGAGAGTGTTGAGTGACAACAAGAGGGATTTGGAGGACTCCATTAACACTAATAATATGTAAGAGTTTTTTTTTTTCTCAGCAAACCATACATTGGTGTGGAAGTCATATAAAACTACACAAAAAGAACCTACAGCTTATTCCTGGTTCATCCAAAAACATCGAATTCCATCCTTTCCCAGAATGATAAACTTCAGTAAAACTTCAGTAAAGCTTCGATAAAGTTCCCAGGAGCTGTCATCCCAAATATCAAGAACCGCTAAAAACTGCTCATGGAGAAAAATCAGAGCGGTCAAACAGACAACCACACCATGAGTTTTTGTCCTCTCTGTGGCTTTTTGATGGTTTGCACGGAGAGTCTGATTTTAATTATCAATTTCATCTTGTTTTTGTTTCTCAGACCACAGTCATAAACCACACACTCACTATTTGCCAGAAATAAGGGGTAACACATTAGGAGTCTGAAAAAAACTGGGGGGCTTTTGGAGAGAGGAGGTTATTGTGAGCGATTTGATGCAGACAAATTAAGGACGGGAAAGTACAGTATGGAATATGACAGAGGAGGAGAGGGAGGTGTGAGGTGGTAAATCTAGGGTAGCAACATTTGTCAATGACAGACCAACTTATTTATTATAGACAAGCACAGACAAAAACAGTATATTATTCATTTGCAAACCATTGTATGAGCTGTGTAGTTACAAACATGCCTAGAAAAACATGTAGCACTAACGCAAACTGGTCAGATCAATTGCAGACTTCCTCCTCCCCAGGTCTCAAACTTTCTTTAGCAAACCCTTATTATTTCAAACAAAAGCCCACTCTTACAGTTCTCAGCACTGTATTTTCTGTGAATTTTCTGTTTAGGGAGTGATTTTTGCTTGCCATATACATTTTTTGGGGATGATTTTTTTTCCTCTCCTTGAGATGGAGGGTAGGGAGGGAGTGAGAAAGAGAAAGAGAGAGACAGACAGGGGCCATTCCTCACAGATAATTCACAACACACTTGCGGTGAGAGCCTGCATCCTGGAAGTCACAGCTCAGCACAGAGAAGCAAAGCCAGGCTGCCCTTCCTCCCACCCTGCTGCCCGGCCTCTCAGCCCCTGATCCCTCCAGTGGATCTGGCAGCTGGAGGGAGCTTATGGGCCATTAAATTACGCCCACACTCAGAGCATGCCTCCAGGCTGTGCTTAGAGGTGCCACCGTGCCACGGTCCGCGTGATGTATCCCAGCAAGCACTGGACTCAGATGCACAAACACACAACTGGCCGTGCTTTAGACGAGAGGGTGAATGTGGAGGCTCATTCCCTATTAGTTTCAGTATGTACTTCTTTTCAACTTCACCTGGTTTTTTTTAAACTGAGGAAGGATGGGCAGCGCCACACAGTCTCGCCCATCAACTTCTGCTCTTAGCTATTCCATTTACCATTAAGATTACATGATCTGACATTTCAGCTGAATTTCTCGATAAACTCTTGTGTGATACAACACCATGGCCAATTCCATGCTCTCACCTCTCTGATTGTGCCAGAGCTAGAGGAGACCCAAGGGTAGATTCAATCAAATACATTTAGTCTCTTTAAGGGTGCATGCAATTCAATCGAAACAGGCTTTATATTATAACATAATTTACTTTGAGTGCGCATTTTATTGGAGACAAGAAAATAATTCCTTTGGTATCAATTCTTTTTGTCCTAAAAATAGCTTGAAGAGATAAAAGTCAAATTTTTAAACTGCATATGCCCCTAAAAAGACTATAGGGCCTATCCTACACCCAATGTTAGCCAGCAGTAAGCTAACTCAGGTAGTAAAATGGTGCAGTAAAATTCAATTTTACTGTCATTCATACCAGTGTTTGGATAAAAAAGATCAGATTTTTTACACAGCATTACATATATGAAGTGTGCTAACCTAATGGGACATTGTGTGACAGGTATATTATTAAAATTTAATATCAGGAAATATAAAGAACAGTTGAATTTTGGATAATAAAGAAGCTGTGTGAGGGTGCTTTCAGACACTGTTTAACTTCAGTCACATGGCAAATTAGTGAGAGCTGATGGCTGGGGGTTCACACAAAAGGCAGCTATTGGCTGTGAAGGGCCTGGTAAAATTGGCTAAATCTGGCTGCGTTTATGGTAGAGCTTTACTGTCAGTTAGTGACAGTGGCTGCAATAAAGCCAGATTACCTCAAAGGCATTGCCTTTCCCACAGGCCTTAGAAGTGCCTGTGGGAATATACACGCACAGAGATACAATTTTATGAAAGGTTATTAATGAAGTGGAAGCTATTCTCACTTCTTAAATTATTTTTTAGTACTGTTCATCATTCCTTTATTATTGTTCTAACAGTTCATATCGAATGGTTTTTGCGAAAGATTTTTTTTTTTCAAAGTCCAGTGGGCCTCATTAGCTAAATAGTTTTACGGGTTTTGCTTTGTGATTCTCTGTGCACTGTTATGTCTCTGAC
This sequence comes from Albula goreensis, assembly GCA_022829145.1. Classification (NCBI taxonomy): domain Eukaryota; kingdom Metazoa; phylum Chordata; class Actinopteri; order Albuliformes; family Albulidae; genus Albula; species Albula goreensis. Next base: position 32,186,699 of record CM040746.1, on the reverse strand, counting down.
ACATTCTCTCACAGGCGCCTGCCATTTAACAAGGCTGTGGTCCAGCAGCTGTCCTTCTTTTCGCACTCTGGGCCGCTTTTCACTAAAATTAAGCAGAAGAGGAGTGTTTCATGACTAAATCAGACTTTTGAGGGGTTAATGTAGACCTCGCACATGTGGAGATAGACTTTGGAAGATGCTCAGCAGCTAATCAAAAGCACTATACTTAATTGTGCGTGAGCTCCAGTTGGATGGCACGGCCTATTAACTCCAGGGCACAGAGAGATATGATTGGCCTACGCACCCCTATCACATTTCGCACAGCTGTCCAATGAAAGGGAACAATTCATTTTTAATCATTATTTTACTGCCTGCCTAATTCCCCTGAAGGCACCGTAAGGAGGCAGCATTTAGAATGCAACCTCCAGCCTTCCCTTAAAAGCACTCCCTCTTTTGAAATAAGTAATATGGATACTCAGACTGGCATGAAACTGGGTGACTTGTGATGGAGTGTTTCCTCTGGCTTTAGATCACTGAGTTCGGCTGTTTGAATCAGTCCACCCACAGACCAAATGTTTTTTTTTCTCTGTGCCCCCTTGTGGACAATGTAGGTACAACATGTTTCGGTTATCATTCCTCTCCTCTTTGTTGGTCTCTCTCTCTGCATGTACTCATATTGTGGTACAGCAATGGTTAGCTGAGAACAAATTAAATCCCTCTCTCACTCTTTTGTGCATTTGCACACACACACACACACACACACACATGCTCATACACACGCACACACTCATACTCTAAAGCATGCACTGGCACAGACACACATTTAAATGTATCACCAAAGCTGACCCACACTCACACAAACAGCATCATCCTGCTAAAAACAAATCTTAAAAAAAAAACAACAAAGCGAGAGTCATGAAATGTCCAGCTCAAAGCACAGGTCTGCCGCTGCATTATTGGAATCAGATGGAGCGAGTAGCTCTGGTGCCAACTACAACTTTATCCTCAGCCTCAGTGTGCAGAGGACAGGCAAACTAAACAGCAGCCCTCCTGCCATCCTGGAAGAAGCACCTCACATAACCACACTCTGGACAAAACCATAAATAAACAGCATAAATCTCTGAGTGCAAGAGCTGTCCAAAACTGCCTTTTTTGAACCTCAGATTTACACTGAAGCACATATACTGTAAATTTAGGAAAGACACAAGAGCTCCCAGGGTCTCTAAGGCAGACACTCCCAAACATTTCATCTGAAGATCAGAGAAATGATCACCCTTTGGCTGAAGACACCCCACCTCAGCCAATGTTAATGTTTGGCACCTTTTATCAAATGCCAGTAGTCTGTGATTCAGTGGTCATTAGTTTGCATAGCAATATCTAAATCATGATATTCTTAAATCATGAATCTGCTCGAGACATGTAGGTGCTCAGTAAAATCTACTCATTAAATAATTACAAGGCACACAATATTGCCATCAAAATGTTTACCAAATAATTAAATTTTTAAAATATGCTATTTATACAATACATACATAAAATAAAATACTCTCAAGAAACTAAATTATGTTGAAGCTCCCAAGGACTAATTTATAGACCCCGAAGGGGTCCGCAGGGCCCAGTTTGAACACCCTGGCCCTAAAGTTATACAGTGTGAATATTTCTCATACACTGCATCCCTGGCAAACTCTTCCCTCTCAGTGTGGTGATATGCGAAGGAGACCTGGCTTGCCCCCATGAGCCTGTGGAGTGGCGGGCGTCCTGTTCCACGCGCGAGGTGCCCGAGAAACTCCCTGCTTTCTGCTCTATGTCAGGCTGAAGCACTAAAACAAACCATCAGTGAGAGACGTCATGTCTAATCAGCACCACGGCAACGGCAGACACCCCTATGCCCCCAAACCCCCCTCCCCCTCCCCACGCCCTCGTCCTGGGTACGCTGCTGTGTGCAATTAGCCTCCCCAGAGCGGGCATGGAGCAGGGGAGACCGGCAGAGCTGGCTGCTGTTTACAGAAAGAAGGGCCATGCAGAAGCTCTGCTTTCAGGCAAGATTGTCATCCAAGCATCACAGCTGACGCTCAGGCGAAATAAAAACAATTAGCAAAGATTGGACTGTGCAAGATCCTGACCTATGTACTATATGTACAGTAAGCATGGTTAAAGAGCCCTGTATTTTTACCTCCATTTTTGAGTCCTACACATACATAGACAACTGACAAAATTAGTTTTGTGACAAAACAGTTCATTCAAAAAACATGTAATTGAAACTTGTCTGATGTAATTTAACAAACCTGGATTGCTGCATTTCCTGACAAAGTTCTTCTTTGGAGATGCAATGATTTTTCAATGAAACAAACTGTCAGGAGAGACAACACAGAACGCTAAAAGTGGATGCTGAAAAATGTAACACCTGTGTTTGTGAGATTAATAGCAGCAAGCATTAAAACTATATTCAGAACATAGCATTCAAAATGTATTTCAGAATTCAGAACTTAACCAGTTGTTTGATATCCAGGTGAGTGTACAAGCTACAACCACCCAAAACTACAAGTGCTACTGCTACTGCTGCTGCTACAACAGCAACAACAACTACTACTACTACTACAATAATGACAAAATGTTCATAGCTGCCTAGAGCTCTACCATTGAGAAGGAGCATTGTGCTAACCAAAAGTTCAGCTGCTGTAGGCTGTGACATCACAAGCAAGATAACCAATAAGATAAAGGGATAGTCTGAACCCATGTACTAATGCACGTCATCATTTTCACATGAACACACTTAAATCGAAAACAACAATATTAGTAATCATTGTCACGCATGATGATCATGACAATCATAATAATAATATTACTTTAATAAAAGAGTGTGTGTGTGCGTGTGTGTGTGTGAGAGAGAGAGAGAGAGAGAGAGAGAGAGAGAGAGAGAAATGAAGGTCATTTGTCTGAGCCAGATGACACACTATCAGTAAGTTATTCTGTGATTGTCTTGACTGTTTATGTTAGCCTTCTGTGACTCATTTGTATATTCAGTGAATTGAGTAGCAGCTGCCCTGTAAATAGAATTCAAGACAGCACACTAACAGGGCATTGCTAACATTCAGTGGTCTTTTTTTGTGCATATTTACTGTAAGCAACTTTACACTTGTATGACCTGCTGGTGGTCCAAAACGTCAGCACATAAGCCTTCGGAACATCAAAACACATGAAACTAACAGTCCCAGACAAAGTTTTACATACACTCAAAGAAAAAAAAGCTCTCAAAAGAACCACAATATTTTCTCTTAATCATAAGGGAACATGTTTAGTGCTATATAGAATCATCAACAAACAATTTGGTTCTATGGTATAAAATAAAGTTCTGTTAAGTACTGAAAAAAGATTCCCTTATGACTAAGAGCAAAGAGCACCCACATAACCTTGTTTTTCTGAGTGTAGTGACTTCCTCAGCCGAAACTTCAGGTCCAGTGTAAAATCTGTCAGAATAGTAAGGGTTATATGAGTTTTGCGGTGGGTTTACAGCCACCGAAAATGACCGAAAATAGCATTTTACACTGCAAAAGAGTCGCCTACCAGAAATGTTCCTGTTTATTAAGAGCTGCAATATTGACCAATGCGGTGCTGCCTGAGCTTTAGCGCATCAAAACGGTGCAAGCTTGTTGCGCTCAAATTTTACAAGAGGATAAAAGTCATTCATACAGGCCTATCGGAATTCGATTAAAAACCAATAGAAATCTTAATTTGAGTAAAGATGCTTATTTCCCGGACACGTGTAAATGCAGACAAATTCTCTTCAACCATGCGGTTATGGAAGCGTTTGGCAGAATTTCGGAAATGATCGGAATTGTTAGCAATTACAGCTGATCAAGGAACACTTCCTTAATGGTAACCGAACCTGGCGCTCAGTTCGATTGGAGTCTCCAGTTTCAGCAGAACGCAGAGTGCGACCCGGATTATAAGAGGAAACACGTGTCCTCGCCATCAAGGAATCAAACAAACCCAGATTTGTGTTTGATTTTTAAGGAATAAAACAAGATATAGGCATTTCCTGAAATTTTACAACTTTAATGTAATTAACGTCTACGGATATACTATCGGTTCAACAATCGGTTTAATTTAATAATAAAGAACAACTAATAGAAAAATAAACTCCTCCACAAAATATCAGAAATTAGCAACACAACAATTAAGATAACATGTGTATAATGGTTTTCACATTCTATTGTGTCTATTTTGTTAAGGGTTGTCTGCCAAAAAGTGTTTTGTGTTGTATTGTATTTATAAATACAGTGTATGCAGTCTTATTGTAATAGCGCAATGTTTACCTGAGGGCAAATTAACTCTCTCTCTCTCTTTCTCTCTCTCTCTCTCTCTCTCTCTCTCTCTCTCTCTCTCTGTCACACACACACACAGACACACACTTTTGAAATGTATAACTATAAAAATATAGAACTATTCAAAACAAAATACATTAATGTTATGTATTAAAATAACGGTATATGTAGGATCAGCCAAACATTTTGCAATGAATCACCAAGCCATATTTTTCCATAGTATTCAATAAAGCAACTGAATATTTAAGCGAACAACTTATGTTTGATACCTTGCTGAACGGATTCTAGGTCTCTGTGTTTAGTTACGGTATGATTTTGTTTATATTTTTTGATTGAACGTTAAAATGAAGAACGTTTGCAGCTATCTTATTAAGCTTTGTATCTTTAAAGTTTTGCATTTGTTTATGGGCTGCACTAAATGGAAGCGGAAAACAAAATAAATGTTTTGGGTGCACTTTTAACAAAAGCCAGCAACCAATCTAAGATGAATAAATATAAAAAAGCTTCTAAACAAATTTTGATGAAAAAGGAACACATGACTCGAGTTCGTCATAGTTCTACATTTTCCTGTGCTTTGTCAGTCCGCTGCTCAAAAAGTTCCATCACCAACGAAACCAACCGTTCCCTGTAAACACAGCTGTAATTTGTTTTTCCTTCTATATAATTATTTTTTGTGATTTTTAAAAACAATTTTAATAAGCCTTGCTAAACTTTATTTGTGTAAAACGGATCTATTTCATGTTGGACAGTAATTTAATAATCCAGACCTGTCATTACGGCCAGTTACACAATGCTCCGAACTTCACATGATACGGCATTATGAAAAACAGACAGGAACTCCGCAGCACTCTGCCGAAACCTAGGGGAAAAGGAGAAGACGTTGTGATTTAAATTGTCAACTTTACGTTACGGAAAGCCCCCCAAATATATATAGGAAATGTTAGCTTTAACCGAGATGGAATGAGTTTCATAGAGATGTTTTAAATTCGTGTTCCATATGGTCTCACTTAGCTAGACTAAAATATTTGTCCCCGGATTTTTTTCCCCAGCCTTTGAATAAATTCCTACAAGTCCAAGATTAAAATAAGATAAAAGCTATATGATTTCTGCACACCGTATCAACTAATAAAACAATCTGTCATAAGTGCGGTTCCAACAAAAATATTTCCCAAATACCATGGCCAATGCCGTGAGTGATGTCAGAAAACGCCCCGCAAAGACCTTTGCATTCTGGACAACCTGCAAACAGCATCTCATTTAGTTCCGTTTTGTCATTCTTCCTATAATTTCTTAAAAGTGTCCGATTCTTTTTAAAGGTGACATAATTAGTGAAATCTTCAACTGAAATTAGACCCCACCTTGCAGTAGCATGCGTTGTCTGGCGAGAAAATCCAAAGTTTGTTAAAGGGAAATAATATCTCTGGGGAATCTGTTCTCTGATTTAGCTAAAAGCAACAACAAATGATTAATTCGAGTCAGGAAATAACAATGAGTACTACAAATAACTTTAGGTTATTTCCAACCCACAATAGTAATACTTTATGACATCTCGCAAAGAATGGGAAAACACATATAAACAGTAGGATGATTTAGTGTGTTTGTGTGTGTGTGTGTGTGAGAGAGAGAGAGAGAGAGGGAGAGAGAGAGAGCACGCGCATGCGAGTGTGTATTTGTTTGTTTGCGTTTGAAACATCTTTCAAAGAACATTAATAAAAAAGTGAAGCGGCGCAAAGGGACACATGCATCTGGATCCAATGACTGCAGCTCAAAGATTTCGTCTATGCGGGGAGAAATGAACTTGAATTCCTAAGCCCGCGCGCCGAAATCCTGACATCTGAGGGGACCGTCAGCGCATGTGAAAAGAACAAATTATTGCTTTCTCGCTTTACAAGGAAGAGACGAAGTGCCAGAGGCCATAAATTAAACAACTGGCAATTAGACCGACACAACCCTGTACTTAAGTCCCACTTTTGGTCTGCCCTAATGATCTATATAGTGGAGTATGCAGTAGGCCTACCCAACAGTTTATCATAAAGCTTAATATCGGGAGTGGCTCGTGAATCAGTAACAAACACAAAGTTGCTTTTATACCTTTTATAACATTAAAACAACAATTGTAGAAGCAAGATTGTGTTTAGGAAATCAAACAACTCTTACATCTAAAATGCATAGCCTTACATTTGTATCATAGGGAATGATGATGGATATCCATCGACCAGAACTAGACAGGGAAAACCTATTGTTTATTATTTAAAAAGAGACAAGAAACCAGAAACTGCAATATCAAGACATTTATGGGAATGCTAAAAAAAAAAAACGCTTGTCTGGATTCTGTTTTTAATATATTTAATGTTCGAATGTTTTAAACATTCGCTCAGTGAACACTCATTCCAAAGGCTCGCGCAGAATCAAAGTTGATCTTATCCTCAAAAACCGTTACTGAGAGGGAAGCATCCATGTCACGGACGGACGGAGTCCTGTGCATCTTTGCTGTGCCAAATGTCACTCAACTTACGTTTCTCCAAGTCCGTAAAATAAACGGGAGCTGTCACCAGTTTTATTTGCTCGAGTCCTCAGGTTGCTTAACCCCTCTCGTGCCCTCCAATTGGCGCCTAGCAGTTTGACACCGAGGGCAGGTCTTTTACCCGAAGCGCAAAACATAAGGGAGGGGAGAAAAGCCTACCACTACAAACTAGCAATCGAGATACATTAAGGGAAATGAATCGGGGATTTAAATGTCTGCGCGCGCCAGCGAGGCATGTCAAGTAAACGATTCCACTGAAACAGAAACGGGACTCCATCGGAGCGTGCGGGGCAGCGGGGTGGGCTCCCAACTTTATAGATGAGAGTGAGAAGTCCCGCGGTGAAGTAAACCCGAACACGGAGGATTCTGATTCTGAATGGTCACAGGATGCAGGGTTTGAGTTCTCGAGCCCACGCTTTCTCGGTTGAAGCATTAGTGGGGAAGACTTTATGCAAGAGGCTGAAAGTGGAAAACGGCAAAGAGGAAAATCCCAACGACTCAGAGAATCGCAAGCAGCAGGATGAGTCGGCGTGCACCGTCATCAGTGAGGAAGAGGACTTGGGTTCGTTTGCAAACTTCACATCATTCATTGAATCTTGCCTGGTTGTTGGTTTTACGTATCAGTAAATAAACGTTGTTTGGTGAAAGAGTGCAGGCTCATTCGAATACGTGTTTGCAGCCACCTCTTCATTCGAATATTATTGATTACAGGATTTTATTTAAGCAGAATCAAAATTTTGATTACGAGTTTAAACTAAGAACATGCATTTAAATGTACACCCGCAGCTTAATTGTTTGAAATTCAAAAGAGACTTACAATGCTGGTTTGAGAACATTTAAACGACGGTTATGACAAATTGGAATAAAACCTAAACATCCAAAATCTGGGTGAAGTGAAAAAGTAAAATGCACCTTTGTTTTGGGCTCACGTCTTCAGGTTTTACATTACAGTTTACATTTATATTATTAGAAACAAGAAAATCATTATAATTGATTGAAACTGTACTGAAAGTTAATTCTTACAACACACTCATACATATGTGATACGTTTCAAACGACATATGAATAATGGCTAACATAATTTCATAATGTGCGCTGTAATATTGTAAAGATACTCATACGGAGAAGAAAAGAAAAAGCAGCCTGATTAGGAGGAATTCCATGGAAAGCGAGAGTGAGACCGAGGTGAGAGTGGAACTCCAAGGATCCGATCTGTGGAACAGATTTCATGAGATCGGGACGGAGATGATCATCACCAAAGCCGGGAGGTAATAATAAATGTTTTGAATTGAAATGAAAACTTGTACATATCATTTGATATTCTAACATAAGTTCCAGGTAATTGACCAGTTTCTTATGTCACGCATTGGGGAGTACAGTGCATGATGCATTTCAATAACACAATTTAAAATAAAGTATGAATTATAATGTTGCAGTGGCAGTGAGGTGGGATGGACTGATAGGCCCAGATAGGTGTTCCTCGTTTATTCATCTAATTAACGTGTGTAAAATGACTGTGCTTTTGGTGAGGAGATATTAAAAAATAAAACAAACTGTTGGACTATAACTATTTTTATGTTCCTCTCTTTGGTTATTTTCATAGATAAAGTACCTTTCCCTCGGTGGATTTTAAAAATGGTGGCGCCATTGAAACTCAAATGAATTGATAGGGATTACATTTAAACTGAGTGCACGCGGCAGAATCCCATAGGTTGAAACAAAGTTTCTCAGGTTTGACAGCTCAGGGAGTCTTCCCTTTAGAAATTTATGGGTAAATTTCTGCCTGTCTGATTGGGGAAGATGCTTGTCTTTTATCCCAATTAGAAAAAAGACCTGTTTAGAATATTTCCCCAACGTATCCACCTGATCAAAGAATAGGCCCTGCAGATAGTCCTTGCAGCCATATTTGTCTGGATTATAAAGGGTACTACTTTACAACTATCTCCTTATCATGAAGATAGTTTTATATTCATCAGAGTCGTTTGCCATACCTACAAATGTCATTTGCATGTAAGATTTCTTTATGTGGATCACACAATGTTTTGAAGTTTAATCATTGTTCATGAGCAAGTTCCAAATAATCAAAATTTTATATTTCGTCTTGTCTTGTCATGGTATACGAATGTCATGTAGTTCTGTTATTTTCTGGCTATATCAATATGGTGGCTCATTACAGGAAAAACATACTCTCATGTCTAATTAAATTGGGTAACCAACACATATGTGAAAGTAACGTACTTAGGGAATGCACACAATTATTTCCATTTGAAGTGAATACAAGGTAAAACATCAGGCCAATGTTTCTGGTGCAATTGCCAATTTATTCAAAGGCAATTTAATATAAAATATCACAGTTGTTGAGGAAACATAACAGAAGCTATGATTTATTTTCAGCATTTATTCAAATGTTGCTGTTTATTGCCTTTGTCAGGAGAATGTTTCCCTCAGTGCGCGTGAAAGTGAGGAACCTGGATCCGTTCAAGCAGTACTACATCGCCATGGATATTATGCCCGTGGATTCAAAAAGATACAGGTACAGCCTTAAATCAAATATACGGGCGTAACCTTTAAATATCACTGGGTCTCATTCTGCTTGATCTGGAGAAATACTTCGCAGTAATAATATCACTTAAGGGAAAAACCGGAGAAGGGATTGAATAAATACGGAATGTCAAATAGATTATCCCAAATACACAGTGGGCCTACTTGTTTTTAAATCGTCCATAACAGCTATGCAAAACCATAACAAAATAATTCTAATGGCCTTAGTTTACGTATTTACAGCCTTTAAAAATCGCATATTATATGACTTTAAACCAGTCCTTGTCCGAGGTGCAGCGACAACAGGACTGCAGCCTCTGAACCTTGTCATTTGATATGCGATGCGCGTTTCTGGGGAACTATAAAAGTCAGCCATGCACTCGCATTCTTTCATCTCAGTAAAATATGGGCACTGCGGACACAAGGCCGTGTTTTATATACACACATACACAAGGCTCGAAATACATTACTGTACTGTAAAACATACGATGAAACGCTGAGATCTTGCAAAAATACACAGAGCTAGACCTTGGATTTCACAAAGGCCTTCAGTGTGAAGGCAAAACTGAGTCAGGTTTTCTGAATATGGGCATTTGAAGACACTGGAGATCCTGACCTACATAATAAATAGCGCAGTGAAGACACGATGCTCAAAACGGATTTAACATCTTCAACCTTCCTCAACTTTCCTGCGCACTTAGAGACTTCTAAATGTAGACATACTGTTAATAAATTACCCACTTTATAAATGAATTCAATTTGCAGCAAAAAATCAACATCAAATGTTAGCAATTTCAATTAATGTCGATGGCTGTCATTATTTTACACAAATAATACAAGACCTACAGCTAAGACTTCTGTTATTAGTCTATTTTTATTATTATTATTATTATTATTATTATTATTATTGTTATTATTATAATTAATTCCGAATAACTAATTCCCCAACGAGAACAAATTCCCTTTTCAGTAGTTTGTGCAAGTTTAAATCTACTGAGAAGCTTGACATTTACAAATTAGTAAAAACTAAAGCTAACTAACAATATTAAATATGAGAACGAATCAGCATGTTCCCACAGGGCTGAATTCGTGTTTATACAACTTCTAGATACGTGTACCACAGTTCGCAGTGGATGGTGGCTGGCAACACGGATCATTCCTGTATTACTCCCAGACTTTACGTGCACCCGGACTCGCCCTGCTCCGGTGAGACTTGGATGCGCCAGGTCATTAGCTTCGATCGAGTCAAACTGACCAACAATGAAATGGATGACAAAGGACACGTGAGTCATATTCTTAAGGGTTTTCCCTTTTATATAAAATTACTGTTTATTGCTATAAAATGTGTTTTCCCTGGAAAGTGTATTAATTTTATTTTACAAATGCTGATTATTCATCAGAGATAACATTAGGATGTTTTCTTGGCTTTTCAACATAATGGTTCAAAATTAATACAACGCTTTTGGAGAGAATTAATTGAAGGAGGGCTGTAAAGACAATCCCGGCCAACTCGTCATGCATTTCTTTCAACTCAGATAATATTGCAATCAATGCACAAGTACAAGCCGCGTGTACACGTTATCGTGCACGACCCACGACTGGACCTCTCTCAGATACCGTCACTGCCAGCCGATGGTGTGTACAGCTTCTCCTTCCCAGAGACGCAGTTTACCACCGTCACGGCCTACCAGAACCAGCAGGTATGGAAGTAATTTATTAACGCAGACAACATCTGAGGCACAAAATTCAAGCTTTTTGTACGTAACTGGTTTTTTGCACCAAATATGGGAAACATTTTTTTAAAGTTGCTTGAATTATTTTTATATATAACATGGTGCCATGGCAAAGTACCTCCAGACTAACTTGTGACAATCATAGATACTTAAGATTTAGTGTAAATACATATTTTTTTCTGTGAATAAATTAAAATGAGCAAAATGTTCGTAGCTTGCATTTTAAGCGTTTCTTTAAAACAAATCCCTATATCTTGCACACCAACAAAATATAAAACCATCTCTCTTTAACAGTAATTTAATCCTTGTTGAAAACAAAATGAAGATAATACAATTTTATTACATAAATAAAACAAAAAAACATACAAAATCTCACACGGGCTCATACTTCACTACTCCATAAAATGACATAATATCATGTACTGGCTCTCAGATTTAAAAAAGCTTTTATGGTTATTTCTGCAGCAGAGTTAATTTCCAGTGGTTTCTGGCTCTAATGAATAATTTTGTGTTATTTCATATATACAACCGTCGTTCCACTACACACACACACACACACACAAACACACTCACGGACACACGCACGTACGCACGTATGCACACACACACACACACACACCTGCATACACACACACACACACACACACACAGTGGGAAAAGGATTACTCATGTGCTGTAGACCCATGTACACCGGATTGGGAGACGTTAGTTGTTCTGAGCTTTACACTGCACTGTAGTCATAGTATCCACAGTAAAAACTGCGTAGTGTTACCACCAGAGTTCTGAGTATAAATCACACCATATAGGGTCGAACATAGACTCCAACGTGTACGGCCCAGTTTGGGATGGTGGTTGATGGGAATGCAGGTGAAGAGTCTGTGAGACCCTGACGCTTGGCACATGTTGAACCCATAGCCTAAAAGCCCAAATTCTGAGGCTGCCAACTCTTTCCACCAGTGGAAGTGATCGTTTTATTATTTGAGATTTAGTAACTGCTTTTAATGGGGCCAGCTTGTGGAGTCCTGGCCATAAAAGAACACTATATAAAATTGTGTGTAACAAGTCCCATGTTATCGGTGTGCTGTGTTTGACATGGCCAGTAGCCCTGTGTGGTGTAGTAAATTATACAGCTAAAGGGAGAGGCTGCACACTGCTCTACCTCATCTTGTAGCAACTGAAAGTCTGTTAAAAAAAAAAAACTGGTACATGTGATGCTTTTGTGTGTTTTTATTGCAATTGAATCACTAAGAGTCTGTGCATTCTTTTCTCAACCTAAGATCACAAAGTTGAAGATTGATAGGAATCCGTTTGCCAAAGGCTTCAGGGACCCCGGAAGAAACAGGTGAAGAATGTGTAAACATTTTTAAACATTTTTTAAAAATACACTGCCCATTTGGAAAAAAAAAACTAACAAGAAATGGCAAGGAAGGTTCACATGGGTAGTGGTGCATGTTTGAACACTCCAGCATTACAAGTACTGCCATAAATTATAATATAAAAATAAATAAATAAATAAACAATACATTTCCAAACTATTCAAGCTACCAGAAGTATTTAACAAGAAGCCACTCAAATGACACAATTTAGAAATAAATACTTGGCTTAACACTCCAGTTAATTACAATCCCAGAAGGAGCTATAAAGCATATCGTCTTACCTGCTATGTCATGGGCAAACCTCTTTACTCTCTCTCTCTCTCTTTGTAGGGGAGTCTTGGATGGAATACTCGAGTCGTACCCATGGCGAACTTCTCTCAGCCTCGACTTCAAACCTTTTGCCCTGGAGCCACCAGGTGGAACAATGCTTTACCCTCCCCTCCAACAGATAGATTGGAAAACATTTGCAGGTCGCACATTCGGGTGCATCATGTGCTTCTCTCATACGGTCCTGTTGTGTCTCTCTGTGTTACAGGTGGAAGCTCAAGGCCTCCATCGAGCTGTGGTGCTCTGTCTCCTCTGAAGGACCTCCTGTCGCCATCCTGCTCGCCTGCCTCCTTCCCCTTCACTGTGCCCTGCTCTGATGCTGGTGCCCTGCACCACATGAGCTTCCCTCTCTGCTATAAGATTCCCCCCTCTGCTGCCCTGCTTGGTGGGCGACCCTACAGCCTCCCGGTACCAGACAGGCTGCGGGGCTACTCCGGGATGCGACCCATGGTGGACTTCCCCCTCCTCTCCACCCTGCATGGGAAGAAAGGGCCCAGTTGCAGGGGCCCGTGCCTCCAGGGCCCCCCTTCGAGCCCCTCTGGCCAGCTCTCCCTACCAGGTCTCCAGGGTGCAGGGGGCTCCATAATCCATCAGTCCCCCTTGCACCACGAAACTTTGCCAGCCCCAGCTCTGCCTTCCGCCTACAGCCTCTGTGGGTACACCCTGCCCACCGGCCACCATTTCTCTGGTATCGCTCGCCACCTTAAGCTGGGCGATGGGGTGAGCCTGGCACCCAGTGAGAGCCTGCTGTCTCAGACACCCTGGCACCCTGCCATCAACCACTGCCTCTGACTGCCCAGAAACACCCTACCCCCATCCCGTCCCCACTTCCCCCAAACCACCAACCCTGTCAAAACTACATACTGGAGGCTAACAGTCTGCAAGCCACAAACAAATGCACTTTTTTCCTTTTAATATAAGAGAAAAGAAGAAATCTGCAAGAAATATCATTATGTGGTGAAACAGCTCAGTTAATACAAATGGAAATTTGGTAAATTCTGGTTGATTGGGACTGCTGGAATCATGAAGAATAGAGGGGGCAGTTGTTGGGACAGAGAGACATGCTTTTGAGCTGAAATAATGTGAACATGAACTGTATAAGGTAACAGGTAGGTTCACTTTAGAGATAATTGGTAATTAAGTATTTACGTATATTTTCAAAACAGTTTTTTTGTATGTACTTGTACTTTAAAAAACAAGTGTGTATTTATGTATGATATTGTATGTTGTAAAAATGTAAATAAGACTACACTGTTCTGACCTCTGTATATTTTTTATATACTGTATATATATATAAAAGACAGAAACACTAACTAATAAATGTTGCAACTTCACGAATGTGAGAGCGTCATTTACTGAGGAGATATCTCATTGCCAGGTTTTCAGAATTCATTTAAGGTCAGACATAATCAGTGTAAAAACTAAAATTTAGAAGTGGGAGGCAGCTTCCTCACCGAAAGAATCCGTTTTATAGATTTGCTCGGTCGTTGACCACATTGTTTAAAGGAATTTATGGTGCTGCTACAAGTATTGTTAACATCATTAACTTTTAGTTTAAATGTTTTCCGTCAAGCATATTTAAGCACTGCACATACGTGCAACTATTTTACAATTTAATACAATGCTGAAAGTGTATTTTGGGGTCTACATTTTGCATTGTTACAAATACATTTTTTCTTATATCTTTTTTTTAAATTTGTTAAAATTTGCTGAATGTCAAATCGTAGTTACTTGTGAGGGAGAAAAGCGTCATATCGCGTATATTTCATATGGATTTTCTCCTGCCAAGATCTTGTAGTGTGGTACTATATGTGCAGCTTTTTTTTTTTTTTTTTTTTTACATAGAATGTGCTTGGCTTTTTACGTTAATGCAAATCAATAATCAAATTAATTTCTACTAACTGCAGAAAACTTCCTTGCGATTGGAACTGGGCAAAATGTATACTACCTTCGGGAATTTATCCATTGGACATTAAAGGAAATAAGGTTACAGCGATTTTTCAGTCCTGTTTTACGACCTAGAGTAATTTGACTTCTGATATACAACAGTTTATAGTCCCACGCACCACATCACTGTTAAACACAGTCATTGCGACGCAAGACCCAACAGCCTAAGGTTCTATGCTTACCCCACATCAAGTTTAGCTGTAAAGCGACATGCAGATACAAACGCACACACGTACCGTGTGAATAAGACTGCCAGTTCTTCCTGGCGCTGTTAACACTTTTTTTCCTATGGGAAAAAAGAAGTCAATGGCACGACTGTGCTTGTCTCCTGTGGCTAACTACGCTTGTTGAGTCGCCTCAATTATATAATTTGTTCAGTTAGGTTAGACTGGAGGAAAAGAACACACCAAACGACATCGGTTCAAAGGCTTTAGTCTCAACCCCTAAATAGCTGGAAAGGTTTTTTTTCTTCCATGGATGGGTATGGATACATTGCGTTACAGAGAGTTGACTTTTGGCAATGAAATGAATTCAAGGGATTAAAAAGAAAAGCAAAACGATCGCAATGTAACGTGGAAAGAACAGAGAAAGTGAACAAAGTATGCCAGCTTTGTGCCTCTCCGAACGCATCATGTTTTAATTTAGCCAAACTAACCTTTTATAATTAAATTCTACAGAAAACTGGCGTGTCCACTTGCGTGCATTAGAGCTCAGTTCAGGATGAGTGCCTATCGCCTGGCATCTCCCGTGTATCCGCGTTGTCAACGATTAAATAATAACAGTGCTAATAAAATATTCGACAAACTGTATTTGAAGTTAGGGTGTAAAACAGTAGGGACTGGCGAATGGGGCCTTATGGCCTTTGGGCGACCCGATATGCACATAAGTGGTACAGCTGAGAGTATGTGGTTAGGATGCTCATCATGGAATCTCCGAATTAAAACTCCCCGACTCTATTCTGCAGAAAGATAAAAAGGAATCTGACTGTGAAATCAGTCATATAGACCTAGTGGACAGATATTTTAAAATCATAAATGGCCATACGGCTTTCTATCCCATATGTACAGAGAAAGTGATGTCGTAGTATATACATGCGTGTAAAGCTTTAGTTTCCCTATCTACTTTCAACTATATCGCCTAAACTTTCCTCCCCATCATGTCACGCTCCCTCTACATTTTGATGCGAAAATTGAAGCCCTCCCTGTGAAAGACCGGGGGTAATTTCTTCATACTCCTCATGTCTGCGCTCCCATCTTAAAGGATGAGGATTATCTAAAGCGGGGGAAATGGCCCGTTTCCCGATTGACGGCGAGAACCGAACAGCAATTTAGCTGCCAAGAACGCACGATACACCAGCGAGGTAACGTCTGTGCGTCTTGGAAATAGCAGGAAAGGGGATAATGACTGTAGTCTGGCGAAACCACAGAAAGCCTTCGTCTCAAATGGTTCAGGTGCATCGTTATTAACCAAAACCACGCTGAGTTAGTGGACTCTGACGGGCAGTTGTTGACTGCCTGTCGTCTGAAAGTAACTGACGCTGACGTTCTCGGGCACCAAATCCCGTCTTTGTCAAAAGTTTGCAAATTCAATCTGGATATAATTGGTTGTGTTCTGATAACCATGTGTCAACAATATGCACCTGTCTAATCAATTAAATCTAGTCCCTCTGTTTCACCGCCCAATTCAACATGTGACTCCCAAATTTTATTACGCCAAACCAGATCCACCTGTCCTCGTGGGCGCTATTACTACACAGCCTCCCAATGTCGGTCAACTAAACTTCCTGTCCTTTACAGAGACGCTTTTGAATAAAATTTGTGATTATTATTTGGTCTGGATTTCATTATAGCTTTCCGCCTTGTTGTGTAGGAGAGGGGGCGGTCATTAATTTGCCGGGGCTTTACGGGGATGTACTGAACGCAAGATGGAATTTCGTCCGAGAGCTTACCACATGTGTTATTGTTGATACTCGTAAACATTAATCTGGCTTTGAGGCTTACAAAATGTATTTGTTTTCCACTTGGAAATTAAACAAAAGGTGAATTTAACAAGAAACCATGTGAACCAGCATTTCTTTTTATTTCAAACATTCTCACCAGTAAAGCACGCAATAATCATGCAAATAGGATAAAGTAAATATAAAAGATGAAAAACTGCAACACATTTTTTCTCCTTGTATTTGAAGCGATTCCAGGCTACCAGTCCCTCTACTAAAATAACACACAGAGAACAAATAAAAGGAGCTTGTCGCTGGCAAGCCCCAAGGAAAAATAATGCAATGTAATTTCACATATTTGACAGGACAAAATTACTGAGGTCACATTAAACACACACACACACACACACACACACACACACACACACACACACACACACACACACACACACACACACACACACACACACACACATGGTTTTACTAATGTGAAGCTGTCTCCTCCCTCATCGCAGGATATGTAGGATAAAATCAGGCTGAAGCTTTATGGACAGAAACATTCCCATGCAAAATATACCAGAACTGAGCCATCTGACTGCAGCCCCAAGAAAGGTTACACACATCACTGTTTGTACTGCTCAGCGAGCGGTTTTGCGTGAAAAATAGTCTATACCATCATGGGATGCAATCTACCACCAGTGTGCTTAATTGTAAAGGAAAATTATAATAAAGTGTACAATGAACAAATTTTAGGTTAATTTGATGCACTGTAAAAATATAAATAAATAATTAGACAGGAATAAAAGTACATTTGTTACTAAAAAGTTATTGATATGCAACACGTTTTGCATGCAGACATATACAAAAGGTTTGCTTTAATAACAGCATCAAAGACATTTGGCCAAATTGTTAAACA
Source organism: Albula goreensis (assembly GCA_022829145.1). Classification (NCBI taxonomy): domain Eukaryota; kingdom Metazoa; phylum Chordata; class Actinopteri; order Albuliformes; family Albulidae; genus Albula; species Albula goreensis. The sequence goes on along the minus strand of CM040746.1, from coordinate 32,169,095 downwards.
CCTACTGTTAATTTCTATCTGATCTTGGTGAGCAATTTCTGCTTCAACAGGAACCTCCAGGGTGAAAAAAAGTGAAAGTGGGACTTTAACTCAGGAGTGGCACATTTATAGTGCATGAAATCAGTGTGCGTACACATTTCGGTTAAACTGTTGGTGTTTTAATAAATATACACTTTGTATAAGAGTATGTGGCTGTATCTCCGTAAGAGACTTCCAATGTGAAATGTTCAAGCACAGAATCTATACCTGCAATTGTGAGACACTCTGGCACACAGAGAAACCAGAGCCTTTGCTCGAACAGTTACCCTGCAGAGAAGCTCAGAGCAAGAGACAGTTGGACCTGGGCGGGTCTCATTCACACAGGGTGATTGACTGCTAGAACATGGTATAAGGTGTAATCCAATCACCGAATCAATTAAAGAATTGGCTGAGAGCCATCGAAAACTACCCTCAGCAGAGATTCAATATCGGTTTTGAAAGGAGACAGCGATGCCGCAAAGGCATGAATGTATTTTGACTCTGGATACACGTGCATGACATTTACAGGGAGACAAAGCTATGCTGGCACATTGCGTTTTGTTGTGCAATTTGTGTCTTGGCAGATTCACGTCTGTGCTGTGTAATTCCATGCCCTCTTGTCTACTACAACACGGCGGCGGGGCAGTGATGCCGCCCCTGGGCACTATCGCTGTTTGGGTTCGATTAGTCTGCTCAGGCGAGGTTTACATTGGACTGTATTTTCTCTGCAAACTCAATAAAAGAAGATTATTTATCGGGTCAGCTTATGGGATGTGACTGAACGGTGTTGTAAAGCAGAAAGTGGAACCAGCTGCTGGTGAAATTGAATTACGCCCAGCGGATAATGTGAAAAGCAGGGGTAGTTTAACAGCTTATTAAGGAGGGTTCTACTTCCCCCCTCTCTCTCTCTCTCTCTCGCTGTCTCTAAATCTGCCCCCCTCTCTTCCCGAAAAAGAACAGGATTCATTTAGGACGTCCTCATCCAAGTGTGCAAATTATGTGGAGGGTCCTCATTGACAATGTCTCCCACCTTGCCTTCAATCTTAAGAGTCCTTATTTTGCAGAGCTTTAAAATTCTGGCTCCTGGAGGGCCACAGTGTCTTCAGTTTTCTTCTATGTTTCATGTGTGCTTTGCTGATTGGCTACGATTCCGCAATAACACTTTACTTGAACCATATGCCATAAAGCCCACATAAATGCCTGGAACACAAAATATAATACCTGCTAAAACCACTTAAGACAGCATTAATTATGAATCAGCTCTTCTGATCCGTTTTGTGAAATTTGCTGCATGCACTTTCTCAGTATTTTGAGATTTTCATTAGTTGCACTACACTGTTATGACTAGTTATGACAGGTGTTATGTCACAGTTATGCATACTTAATAATGCCTAGTTCAAGGTTACCAAGTTCATATACCTTGTTTCCATGGTCTAATTTGGCTGCGGTATGAAAGGAAACCACAATTATCAACAGATACTCTGATCCATCAGGATTTGACTTTGAAATGTATATCCATCCGCCAGTCCAAATCTCCATCTTCCTCTCACTGTGAAAGGAGCAGCAGTGTTTAGAAATGTACGAATGTGACTGGCTGCTACAGAATGTGACATCATTCCTTGGGAAGTAGTGAGAGTTTGATTGGTGCCTTTGGCTGCAAGCCTTGGTGTTTATCTCAGTGGGCCAATTACATATCTTTTTTTGGGAGCCACTGGCAAAGACTATAGACCCTTCCCCATTACAATGAAGTCAGTGACTCACATAATGTGACTGATAACAATCAGAGTTAGCTGCTGGAGTTTAGTCAGGGAAGGTCTGTTTTTTTTTTCCTTAATCTGTTTCACACAGACTCAACGATACTCTGTCTTTTTTTTGGTTTGATCTATTTCCAAATTGAAAACCCCAGCTGTTGAACCTTGCATGTTAAACACAAGCATAGCAAAGCTCAGACACCTCAGTTAGCGAGTTGACGTCCACAAAGTCATGTGACGTCACCCCTGGGAAAGCAACGTTTAGCGCCATTAGTTGTCTTGGCAGGGGACCTTGGTGTTGAGCTCAGTAATCGTAATTCTTGCTTTGCAGAGAAACTGGCGAGGGCCATGGTGCGAAAGCTATGGCAGAACTACTCCAGTTAGAATGGCACAGATTACTGTGGAGAGCATGCAGAATAGGAATGCTTTACATAATCAATACTGAAGGTTTCCTGCAGTCAATGTACATGGAGTTCAGTATGAAACTCTCCTGTTTGGAAGCATCTCTTCCAGGTTTGAGAAGCAATATGTTTTGCAAATTAATACAAATCAAAATAAATAACGTAATGCAGTGGAAGTATACAGAGTGCATAGAGCATACTCATGTGTGGGTTTACTTACTGCAAATCTGTGAACAAATGTGCATCCGGGGGGGGGGGCGGGGGTTCTGAAAGTGTTGGCCAGGCATGTGTCGGCCGGCTGCCCTAGTTTAAAGAGGGCGTCGGGGTCAGATGACCCTGGAAGAAACGGTTTAAACATGTGCCCTCCCAGCCAGCCCCACAGCAGGCCTTCGGCCCAGGCTAGGGCCTGTGTTTGCTAGGGCCTGTATTTCTCCCCCCTCCGCTGGAGTTACGGGGGTCTCTGGCTCTGATCTCATCCATCACATCTCTACCCACCCCCCCAACCCCCACCACCACGGGACCCGGCGAACGTTAATGAACCAAACAGCGCTCACACTTCCACGCAGCAAATCCAAACACACGGTGGTCACATCCCAGAGACGGCAAAACAAACAGCAGTCGATCAAGACCGTCCACAGCTGCAGGCCGAGGGGAGGGGGGGAGGGAGAGGGGGTGGGTTGCTCCCTCTTCTCTCCGCTGGAAACATTTCCCAGCACGAGCTCTCCACAAGGTTTTCACGTCCACGGTTCGGGCTGGACTGATGACTGACTTCCCACTGGCTTCTGTCAGAACCTGCCATCAGGTTCTTTCAACATAGCTGGTAAAAATCCCTGTTTTTTTTAAACATTTCATTTTCCTTCAACTAGACACTAATGACTATGTGAAACACCACCTCCACTCCCCAATCCATACCCCCCCCACATACACACCCCCTATTATGTCCTTTCAACATAACATACAAAATCCTGCCTTTGTAAAGTTTATTTTTTTTTCTTTAAACTGACACTGATAACTGTACATAGAACATGAGTCTCCCCAGCCCCCGCAAACACGCCCACATTTCCCTCCTCCCTCCCACCCTCTCCTGTCCCTCTCTCTGCAGCCTCATTCCCAGCCTCTCAGCCAAAGCGGGCCCTCGCTGGTGTGAAAGGGAAGTGAACTGTAGAGAGAGCTGTCAGCAGGTCTCTGGGACCCGACCAGGACCAACAAATGCTTTCCACATTCTGACCCCGGCTGTCTGTCAGCATCGCTGGAGAGTCCTGGCCCCCCGAGCTCCTGTTCTGGGCTCTGAGCACTTCTCCAGAGCAGTGGCCCCAGCGGGGAGTGGGGGGCAGGGGGAGTGGGGTCGGTCAGAGACCCCACAGGCGATGGAAGAGCCAGCTCACTCCCCAAATTTTGTTTGGAGGGACAGGTCTGTTGAGGACCGAGGGAGTCGGGGGGAGTTCCTGCTGACAGAAGTTGATGGCAGTGTGGACAGCGTTAGTCTCATCACTCACCCTGTCTTGCGGGACGTCCCAACACCTCATGTGTTTTTGGGGAGGGAGTGGGGGGGAATGGGCAGGAGGCCCTCTTTGCCTCCTGGGACCGCTGTGCAGAGGGAAAGTGGAGCTTCTCCAAATGGCCAAAGCAAAAAGTGAGAGAAACATTTGCTTTCACAAAAATCAAACCAGAGAAACACCTGAGAATCCAGAGTGTTTGCTATCTTACCCTAGAGGAGAGGGAAGGGCCCTCTATAGACACAATCTTGTGAGTGGGAGTGTGCGTGCTGATGTCCCCCATTAAAGGAATTCCTTTTTTAAAAGTACATAACCAAACTGTTTAAAATTATGATATTCACATAGGGATTTTAAGTTACAGTGAATATGTGTGTGTGAGAGTTATATGCTTGCACTTTAACTTCAAATTTTGGCCCTTACCACATACTGTCATTTAACTGTCCAAGACAGGAGTATGGTTGCAAAATTGTGGAAATTGTCAGAATCTGAAACATTTCCAAGGGAATTTATGGGAATTCAGAGCTTTCTTCAAACCACTTTTCGGACTGTATTATTCTTTTTCCATTAATATGTTATTGCAGAAGACGTTTTTAAAATTGTTCAGGTTATCAAATTGAATTTCATTAAGAAATGTAAAATTCAGCTTTAATTGTTTTATATTTATATTACTTTACATTTTTGTATTCTTCTACCCTTTTTACCTTGTTAATGACCGATGTTTTTAGATGTTACTGAAACTGAAATTACGATAGTAAAACACTGAGCTCAAAAAGCTGGAAGTGGCCTATGTTGATTTAGTTGAGGTTTTTTAGTTGTATAGTACTCACATTGGTATTAAGTAACCCTAATGGACAGACTGCCTTATTCCTATCTCTACAAAACCCTTATTTTATTTTATCTAGCTATACAAATTTCAGCTAAAATAAGAGCTGGCACACAAACACTGGCTGACATCTTGGTACCCTAAATGGCAAAACAATTCAGTCCAAAGCACAATATATTAAAATGCTAAAGAGGAAAATGGCAAAATCTCATTTGCTTTGCTTGATGAAAAGAAACACCACCCAGTGTACACTTTGGTGATGAAAGCATCACCAGAGGATGCTGGTCACTGCGTCACCATACGGAGAAGGCCTCACACAAGCACTGCATCACCATACGGAGAAGGCCTCACACAAGCACTGCGTCACCATACGGAGAAGGCCTCACACAAGCACTGCGTCACCATACAGGGAAGGCCTCACACAAGCACTGCGTCACCATACGGAGAAGCCCTCACACAAGCTCTGCATCACCATACAGAGAAGGCCTCACACAAGCACTGCGTCACCATAAGGAGAAGGCCTCACACAAGCACTGCGTCACCATACGGAGAAGGCCTCACACAAGCACTGCGTCACCATACGGAGAAGGCCTCACACAAGCACTGCGTCACCATACGGAAAAGCCCTCACACAAGCACTGCATCACCATAAGGAGAAGGCCTCACACAAGCACTGCATCACCATAAGGAGAAGGCCTCACACAAGCACTGCATCACCATACAGAGAAGGCCTCACACATGCACTGCACTGCATGCACTGCATCACCATAGAGAAGGCCTCACACAAGCACTGCATCACCATACGGAGAAGGCCTCACACAAGCACTGCATCACCATAAGGAGAAGGCCTCACACAAGCACTGCATCATACGGAGAAGGCCTCACACAAGCACTGCGTCACCATAAGGAGAAGGCCTCACACAAGCACTGCGTCACCATACAGAGAAGGCCTCACACAAGCACTGCATCACCATACGGAGAAGGCCTCACACAAGCACTGCATCACCATACGGAGAAGGCCTCACACAAGCACTGCATCACCATAAGGAGAAGGCCTCACACAAGCACTGCGTCACCATACGGAGAAGGCCTCACACAAGCACTGCGTCACCATACGGAGAAGGCCTCACACAAGCACTGCGTCACCATACGGAGAAGGCCTCACACAAGCACTGCATCACCATACGGAGAAGGCCTCACACAAGCACTGCATCACCATACAGAGAAAGCCTCACACAAGCACTGCATCACCATAAGGAGAAGGCCTCACACAAGCACTGCATCACCATACAGGAGAAGGCCTCACACAAGCACTGCATCACCATAAGGAGAAGGCCTCACACAAGCACTGCATCACCATACAGAGAAGGCCTCACACAAGCACTGCATCACCATACGGAGAAGGCCTCACACACACTGCACTGCTGCATCACCATATGGAGAAGCCTCACAAGCACTGCATCACCATACAGAGAAGGCCTCACACAAGCACTGCATCACCATACGGAGAAGGCCTCACACAAGCACTGCATCACCATACAGAGAAGGCCTCACACAAGCACTGCATCACCATACAGAGAAGGCCTCACACACGCACTGCATCACCATACAGAGAAGGCCTCACACAAGCACTGCGTCACCATACGGAGAAGGCCTCACAAAAGCACTGCGTCACCATACAGAGAAAGCCTCACACACGCACTGCGTCACCATACAGAGAAGGCCTCACACAAGCACTGCATCACCATACGGAGAAGGCCTCACACAAGCACTGCATCACCATACAGAGAAGGCCTCACACAAGCACTGCGTCACCATACGGAGAAGGCCTCACACAAGCACTGCGTCACCATACGGAGAAGGCCTCACACAAGCACTGCATCACCATACAGAGAAGGCCTCACACAAGCACTGCATCACCATACAGAGAAGGCCTCACACAAGCACTGCGTCACCATACAGAGAAGGCCTCACACAAGCACTGCATCACCATACGGAGAAGGCCTCACACAAGCACTGCATCACCATACGGAGAAGGCCTCACACAAGCACTGCGTCACCATACGGAGAAGGCCTCACACAAGCACTGCATCACCATACAGAGAAGGCCTCACACAAGCACTGCGTCACCATACGGAGAAGGCCTCACACAAGCACTGCATCACCATACGGAGAAGGCCTCACACAAGCACTGCGTCACCACCATACGGAGAAGGCCTCACACAAGCACTGCATCACCATACGGAGAAGGCCTCACACAAGCACTGCGTCACCATACGGAGAAGGCCTCACACAAGCACTGCGTCACCATACGGAGAAGGCCTCACACAAGCACTGCATCACCATACGGAGAAGGCCTCACACAAGCACTGCATCACCATACAGAGAAGGCCTCACACAAGCACTGCATCACCATACGGAGAAGGCCTCACACAAGCACTGCATCACCATAGGAGAAGGCCTCACACAAGCACTGCATCACCATACAGAGAAGGCCTCACACAAGCACTGCATCACCATACGGAGAAGGCCTCACACAAGCACTGCGTCACCATACGGAGAAGGCCTCACACAAGCACTGCGTCACCATACGGAAAAGCCCTCACACAAGCACTGCATCACCATACAGAGAAGGCCTCACACAAGAGGTCAACGCTCAGGTCGACCTCTGTGAGTGTAAAACCAAGCAAAGTATTACCATAAAAGTTAGAGTTAGCAAATTGTGTCAAAGGTAAGAGCAATCCTCTGCTTCAAATTGAAAATAAAATATTATATGCTAGCTTCTGATTTTGAATTCCTAAGCTAAAGTTTCCATGGAAAATTTCCATGGAAAGTTTCCAAATTTACCGGAAATTTCCCAACCCCCTCCCCCCCTTTTTTTACAACTTTAGGTGGGGGGGGGAGGTGAAGAGCCTCGCGCGTTCAGCAGGTCCCGCTGAAGACGAGCCAGATAGGAGGAACCTCCTCTTCCTTTTGAAGTGCAGTGATACTCTCAGATAATCGCCCGCGGTCCTGACAGCTCCACCTCGGCAGGATTGATGCGGGCCGTGTCTGTGCGCTTCCTGTGTCTGACAGGTTATTTATTCTGGGCAGAGAGGGGAGCGGTGCTGGCCCAGCGCTGGGCTGCTCCGGCTGGAGGACGGGTATCGGGTGGTGAGGGAGAAAGGGGTGATTTAATGCTGCCCTGTGCCCGCTCTCCCTGCGGGGGCCCTGGCTCTGGAGCTTTTAAGTGCTGCCCAGGGTCAGGGCATCGGGGCCGGCCGCAGATGCTGCTGTCAGTCTGGGGCTCTGACCTGCAGGATGTGCAGGCCCAGCCCTCCAGCCCCCCTCTCCATCCCCTGCGCTGGTAATTGATTTCAGGGAGAGCCCCGCACTCCCAGCCACGCTCATACCCCACCCCCAGGGCCGCTGCTGTGGAACCCCCACACTGCCCACTGAGCGCTGTCAACGGTAATTCAATTAGAGACGCAGGAGTGTGACTAACTGCTCCACGGCAAGCGCTTTACCATCTGCCCGTAGTACTGCTGGTCCTCACATACCGCACACACACACACACACACACACACACACACACACACACATACTCACTCACTTTTGACACACTCACACTCCCAGCCTCTCACTTTCACACGCACTCATATTATTGACGCTCTCACTCTCACTGGCTCTCACTTCTCACACTTTCAGACAGGCTGTACGTACAGACTCGCACACTTCACCGTCATCCAGAGTTACTGCCTCACGAGACTCCTCCGGCACGTTCAGGTCAAACCCTGAAAAACCTCTTTTACGAGATGACCTTCTGGGAAAGGCAACCACAGCAGCCCGGGGGCCAGGCCGAGGCCTTCCTTCGCCTCACATGACCTACTGCACCAGGTCCTTTCCTCGCTCCTCTCTCCCAGTCTCCCTGCCGACTGCCAGCAGCCCAGACGCTCTCCAAACCCCATCTGCCCAATCAGTCCCCTCGCTGAGGCCGCCAACTCTCGAGCTAGCAGCACGACCCCTTCTCCAAGTTCAACATCGTGTCATCCTTGTCACCTGCCATGTTGGAGATGATGTGGATGATGTCTCATTAACCTCCTCTAACCTTGCTCCTCTCCTCCAATAAAACACAATCGGGGAGGGGGGGCATTAGAGCCTAGTACATAAAAGGTTATTATGACACCCCCAACTCTGCCCCCCGGGCCTCCCACATGATCTCCCTTTCACTGATCTCTGTCTGTCTCTGGATCATGTAGTATCAGTTCCTGATTGTAAAACGCTCATTCTTGCACATGACTGACAGGTCTGCCGGTGGGTGAATCATGCAGAGCTAAAATGACAGTGAATGGAGGGGGTGGGGGTGGGGAGGGGGTGTAATGGGATAGTATGGAGGGCAGGGGGATGTACTGAGTTAAAGCTGGGGGCAAGGGGGGCAGGGTTGAGATAACAGGGAGGGTTGGGCCATAAAGCTTTTAGTGATCCTTGGACCGGGGAGGAACCCGGAATGACGGTGGCAGGTGGGGCCGGCGGAAAAAAAGGGCAATAAAAACAAATGAAAAGGGCAGCGTTAACACATCCGCGAGGAAACGGCAGGCTGTGGCAGCAGGGTGACGGGCAGATGCCCCCTCTGTGTGTAATGGAAAGCCCGGGAAGCCCCGTGGCCGAACGATTGGACGCGCTCTGCCCTGACATACCGAGCAGAACCAATGGGACGGTAGCTTCCTGTGTCAGGACAGCCGTCGGGTGCAGGGAAAATTGAATATTTCAAACAGGACTGGGGGCAGTGGGGTGATGGTGAGTTTGGGAGAGGGGAACAGAGGCCAGCCACCCTCACCTTGCACCAGCTGCCCCGCACAGCCTGGGATGGGTCGGGTTTCGCACCCTGGGAGGACAGACGGGGGCAGGGGAAGTGGCACATTAGCCCCCGTGTCCTGCACCGGTCTCCCGCTGGACTCGCTCAGCAGAAAACCAGTAGGCTCTCATGTCACCCAACAAGCTGTGAAATAAAAACTTTGGAGGGCAAGAGAGAGAGAGAGCGGGAAGAGCTGGGGTGATGGACAGGGCTTTGCATCTCTGATGAGGGGGAATGACACCCTGAATGGATGTGCTCCAAGTCTGAACACACTGCCCACAGTCCCTGCAACACAGAGTTGTCCAACCTTACCCAAAAGGAACGGTATGGATGCTGGGTAATTCAGCTGATTTTGACAGAACAGCATGATTATTTGACTAGCTGGAACAGGTTTTTGCTTTAGGTGCTGGGCCAGAACAAAAGCCTGCTCTCACGCCAGCCCTTCTCAGATTAGACTGGATAGTCCTGGTCTTCTGCACCCTCCTGGCCTGCCAATCTGTCACAGCCTGTGCAGATGGGCTCTTTGTGCTGAAGGGCTTCCCCACTGAAGTGTGAATGGAATGGGCCCTGTCTGCTGGGGGGAGCCTGCCGCCCAATGCAGAGAGACAAGGGCTCCATTTCTCCTGATTAATCAGGGAATTCCGATTTTCAAACCTTAAATGTCCCTTTTTTATTCACTGTTCAGCATTCCCTCTTGCCATCATCTTGCCGTCATGGTCGAAAGGTACATGTTTGCAGCTGGTTGAAACGTTTAGCATCCAAACGTAAATACTTCCTGCTTCATCAGGAAAACTTGCGTCCTTGTGGAAGTACAGGTCCTTCACTGTGGTGGAGATAATGGCATCGGCCACAGAACTGGGAATGAAACTTAGAAGTTGCAGGTTTGACTCCCAGGTGAGGAACTACCATAATATCCTTGGGAAATCAGAAAATATCCAGCTGTAAAAGTGAATAGTTTTATTGAAATGTAGGCTATGTTAGATGCTGGATAAGAGCAAGTGCTAAACGCTGTGTTCAAACCACAGTGCAGCCCTCTACTGCACAGCAGTTACAGAGGAGGCAAGGGGACTTTATGTGCCAATTCTAAAGAACAATATCCACTTACATCCACTGAGAGCTGTTACTCCCACTGATATGACTGGCTAGGGCATGGAGAGTGGAGTGATTGTTGGGGGACCTGAGTTTTGCAGAGGGCTTTGCAGAGAGTTTGGATTCCTGGAGAGCCCATTAAGCAAGGCTACCACCATGCAGAGCTAAGCATGTTAGCAATGTACTGCACACTCAATTAAACAAAACAAAACACAATCTGCTGCAAAAAAATGAGGAAGCATTCTCACTCAGGCTTTGTAAATCATATGACATTAAAGCTCAGTCTCCATAACCATTGGTACAGATAATGCAATAGTGGAGCAACAGGTGGTATTAACAGATGATAAAACAAGAAAAGGAAAATCCTCAACTGTGTGTCTAAGCATCACAACTACAGAACAGAGCTGTGTGTTTTTTGAGTTTCACATTTACTTTTTATAATATAATTCACAGGTAACAGTTTACCTTAATGCATGGAGATGGAAACATACCAGGTGATCAGAATCTTTTTTTTTTTTTTAACTGCCAGCATGATTTGACACCTGTTGAACAGCTGCCCTCCAACCTACCACCTTGACCTCCCCTTTCTGTGCATGTTCATGCCTATTCAATATTTAAACCATACTTCATAAGGTTACACACTTTACTGAACATTACTGTTACTCTTTACATGTGCCTTATCTACTCTTCTGCTTCTCCCCCCTTCCGATGCTTATGTATTTATCCCTTGATATATTACACCTTGACTATATTTTTGGTCATCATTTTTTACTCACTAAAAAGGCATTACTTGTTTTCCTGACCCACACATACTGGCAGGGCTAAAGGATTTAAAGGCCGCCGTCCCTGGCTCTTATTTCTGCCCAGCCTGAAGAGACGGGGAATTAGGGCTCCCTGCTTTGGAGCGAATTACACTCAGCTAATGGCATAACAACAGGCAATGGAATTGTCTGTGGCAATGAGTGTAATGGGGGCTTCTGCCCAGCTGGGCCGGCGGCTGGCTGGAGGGCCCTTGATTATAATTGGGCGGGACGCGGTTCCTCTGGCGCATCGAGGCAGAGGTCACGCGGCGGCTGGCTCCCCGGGACCCCAGCCCGGAGCAGGCCCGCTCACGGGGCCCGAAAAGCCGGCAAACCCCCCCAAATTGTTTGCAGCTGCGGGGGCAGATACAGCGCTCTCCCTTCATCGCCATGGTAATGACGGCTTGGCATGCGAGTGACTGAGGGCCGCTTCCGACACAGGTGAGACATTTGACCCCTCATCTGTTTCCTGTTGGGGTGTAGAGCGGATCGGGTGGGGGGGGTGGATGGTGGCGGGAGAAACCAAAAACAAGGGCTGGTATTTAGAGCTGCAGGCTGTAAGGGCAGGGGAGCTGTCGTGGTTCCATTTTTCGTTGTGACGCAAGGAGATGTCAGTTTCTGAGATAGAGAGAAGTGGGGACACGCCGGCAGAGGAGAGGAGAGAAGAGGAGGGCCTGGTGGTTAAGAGCACAGGGGATCTGATCCAGCCACAAGTGAAGGGGGAGAGGAGGCCACCTCGTTAAGCCTTGAGACGAGGGCTGTTTTCTAGTTCAAGTGTAACTTGGCTTCCAAGTGGCAGCCCCACTAAAACCCACAGAGACCCAGACAGACAGCCATTCTCTGCCGGGCGCCCCGCTCTCCTGCAGACCAGCCAGAGGCCGAGAGGCTGTTTACTGCAGGCTGTAAACCATGCTGGCAACCTCTTAAAACCAGGTGCGCAAACAAACCGCACTTCTCTGGCAAACTTGAACTTGTCCGCAAAGCTGGATTTTCTTGGATGGGCCTCTGACTGCTCTCTGTTGGTTTGTGCATTAGAGCCTCGGTATCAAAAGTGCACTTGAAAGGGAGCGTAAGAGAGTGTGTGTGTGTGTGTGTGTGTGTGTGTGTGTGTGTGTGTGTGTGTTTGTGTGTGTGTGTGTGTGTGTGTGTGTGTGTGTGTGTGTGTGTTTGTGTGTGTTTAATGGAGCCCTGCAGCATACAGCCAGAAACATTGACAGGCTAACAAAACCACAGAAAACAAGAAAAAACTATATTACTGGGCAAACTGCTGTGTTTATCAATAAGTTTGGAATTCAGGACAGGGACACAAATGGCACAAATGAGTCCTCTGATTTCCACTGTTCACTAAAGCTGTTCCAAGCTATTAACCAGGGATAGACTCAGCATGATTTATCAGACCTGAGGGACACAATTACAAAAACAAACAGAAAAGATGTGTTTACTTGGCACTAGCCTGTGGCATGTAAAGAAAAAAAAAGAATGAGTAAAAAAAAAAGAGAGATGGAGCCTTGAAACAAAGGACAGAGATTAAAAGTCATTTGACATCAAAATGACGGTATTACGCAGTCTACGGGCTACAGCATGTTAAGCATCCTCTCAGACACAATACAGTCAATCATCAAACAGACGCTAACCTTGAGAGGTTTGCTTATGTTTTAATGGGAGCAAAATTAAGCACAGCTCAATGATACTCAGCCAGGTCATCTCCCTCAACAAGCCAGGCTTGTGAGAGCATTGCAGAGGAACATGGCCTTGAGTACAGAGCCTTTCCACAGAATGTTAGAGTCAAACCAGCCCATGTACAGACTCACAAAAACCAACCTTACTAAAATATCGACAAGCACAGACTCACAAAGACAACCTTAACACTAACAAATCAACAAGCTCAGACTCACAGACAACCTTACAACAACCATACCAACAAGCACAAACCCACAAACCTTATTCCTAACAAATCAACATGCACACATTTATACTTAGAAACAAAAAGCACAGACTGGCAGACTAAAGGCTATGCGCATCAACACACATCTACATCCACGCTTTCAGATAGATGCCCACATCGTGACAGTGACACAACCAACTTTCTATCTGCCTTAGCTGTGAGCAGGCACTGCACCCCACTAACTTTACAGCACATCCTGTTTATTTAAGTGTCTGAAATACAAATGTAATTATAATTATCAAGTTTCTTTTTCAACTGATTATTTACTCAAGGTCTTTCTAATGGATGATTGTTCCATGCTGTGTCCCTGAAGCTCTTGCACTGGTTATGCCTCATAGAAAACTAAGGCTCCTCTGCACTAATCTATCCTGTATACATGACTATACAGACACAAACACACACCAGTATGTGGGAGGCAGGTGGGTACCCTTCTAAGTATGGTTCAGATTGTTCAAAGGTGGAGTCCGTGAAACACTCGCAGGAAAACAGGCTGCACACTGCAGCTGTCTGCTGAGAGGACCTGCCCAACACAGCCACATCTGAACCAACGTCAATCTACAAATCACGTATGAAATAAAGACACAGGGGTTTTGATAACTGGGTGTCAATGTTAAAAACAACTTTATTGACTCAAACCCTAACATCTTGAAACAATGATGTTCTGGAATGGATCCTAAAGGATTGTAAAGGTTCACTTTACTGTGAATTTTACACAGTGATAAACAGTAAAGGTCAAACAATCAAATTTTTTTTTTTAAAAAAAGTGTTTTTCCACAAAACAACCCCCACTGTCATGCAAAGACAAAGGTAAAACAAACATACCTAAACTAAATGTGCAATATATGACCTTTAGAGAATCGGAAAACTTTCTGTAATTATTCGGTGCAAGTGAAGACAGCTAACAGAAGTGAACAACAGGAGGCTAACGTGGGTGGAGAAACAAAGTGTTACTGAAACAGTGCAAGTATCCAAATTCTTGTTCACCCCCCCCCCACCCCATTCAAAGACTATAAGTCACCAAACCATATGTGATTTTTAAATTTCATTTTGAATACTGCAGTATAGTTTTCAACCCCATGATTTGGGCAGTCTCTTACTTCATGGTTAATTGAAGGTGTAATAACTGACCGAATCAGAATATGACATCTGGATGGCCTGGAAATCTGTGGCAGAAAGGGGAACATCATTGTTACCAATATTGATCCTTCTAGCATCTCTGTTCAGGTGCTCATTCTGGAAAAACATGTCCTGTGGATACACCTTTCCTTCACCTTCATGCATGACTCTAGTCTGCGGTCAGTATATGGGCAGAGCCTTACAGTAGTTATGTTCAGGATGAAAAGATGGTTTGCTACGGCATTAAATGTCTAGGACTGGTCTTGCCTTAGCATACCCAAAGGCTTGCGAAATGGAAAACAGAAAGAAAGCATATTTCGATTTTTACAGTTACATTTTTGAACATGTGTTAATGTATTTCACAGTAATTATCTAAGTATTGAGCATAATCACTCTTCCAATATTAATGATGGCTAAATGCACTGCATAATTGAATGTGGCCTCATGGAAACGACTCTATATGACAGTCTTCACAGAAAACTCCATCAAATCAATCAAACTGGAGGCAAGAAAAACTGACAGATGCAAACAAAATCAACTATTTTAGAAACACCCCTACACATACGCAGATGCATATATATTTGATATATATATATATATATATTATTTATATGTTTCCATAAATATATTTCTTCAATCAGGACATGAGTCCTAACCCTTGCTTCACAGATGTTCGGAGTGTGTACATATCAGAAACAAAATGGCTGAAACTCTCACACCCAAACCCCACCCCTTTGGATTCAATAGTGTGAGAACAAAGCCCCCTAAAGGGCAATGATGAGGCAGAGAGAGGCGGGGGCGGGGCTTGGGAATGTGTCATTAAGCTTTCAGTCTAGGGTAATCAGTACTTTGTTCAGAACCTCGCTTCAGTCGCACGGTGCTCCTGCAGTCTTCACACCTGGTCTCGCAGCCTCGCCAGCCTCTGGGACAACTCATCCTGGAGACAAACACCAGGGGGCGCTGTTACTGATGGTGTCAGTGTGCCAAATCTTTCTGATGAAAGAAATCCCTTTCCACCAAATAAATATCCAAGCAAATTAAAACTGTGATATTCATGTGGACAAGATGGGTAAAACAGCTGATGTTCAAAGCAAAAGTATGACAACAGTTTAGTTTGAAGCAAAAAGCAGACCCTATATCTGGGACGAAAATCAAGGTCTAAGGCAAAAGCAGCCATTCAAATAAACTACTCCATACTTCCGCTAACACAATCTGCTTCATTTCCAGACTGTCATATCCTGGCATGGCGATCATTGCAGAAGCAAGCATGGACAGGGAGGCGGGTGAGCCTTTTGCTCTCCCTGCATCAGATGGTCTGTGTCCTTGGATCAGTGTGAGTGCGCGTGTAGCGTGTGATCAGTGTGTGTACCTGCTCGGCTGACGCCACGCTGGTCCCCACGGAGCCCGTCTGTCCCTGGGGCAGCTCCATGTTCAGATCCAGCCTGCACAGACACACAACATCAGGGGCATGACTTTAACCAAGGTGTTTAATACATGCCGGTAACCAGAGGAACTGTCACATTTCTTCACTCTCTCCATTTGTATAGTCTCACATTTACCAACACAGTTTAGGAGCATTACTCAGGGGTATAATGGCACAGCCCTATCTGGGAAGTGAGCCTGGAGCCTCTGAGTTACAGGCCCAGCTCCCCAACCATTTCACTGCACTGCTTCCCACCTTAAACCCCTGCTCCAGCAAAAACCAAAGCAGAGGAATGCTGTGATCTCCTGCTTGCCACAGCCTCCCAGCCAAACAGGGCTAATGAGGGTTTCAGGTGAGCCTGGGCCTGATTCACCCTAACGAGGTTTGCAGTCATCCCCTTTACACATGAACCTTTACATTTTAAATTTAGAAAAGAGACATTACAGTTACATTATACTTTCCTAATGTCTGGCAGCGCCTGGCTACCAACAGGTCCATAGCTGTGAACGGTGCCATCTCACCCTGAAAAACTGGGGCCACCATGACTACGCGTGTCCCTTTATAATGCCCTCTGAACAACAGGCAGTGTGAGCAGTGCACTGCAATCCTCTGAAAAAGAAAATACTCTGTGACTTACCCAGCCTCATCTGCCATTTCATGCATCAGGGATTCCACTTCATTCTGAAACACACAGAGAGACTTGCTCACCACCAGCGACCACAGCCACGATACCATGTGAACTGAACAACAGGTTCAAAAAAAAAAGGGCAGAAGGGTGATTTGAAAAAGGTTTGAAAAAGGTTTACACATATTCTGCTCCCTCAAAATAAATAAATAATCATAATTTATTAAATAATTATTAAATAATAATCTTTAGTCCAGTTTGAGTGGACTGGAGGGGAACTAATTACCAAAGATAAAATAGGTTCATACTCTTTACCACAAGGGGGCACTGCTGGACAGCCTGAGACCAGTTCTTCTGCCTCTGTGTAACGCTCTCTGGCCAGGCCTCAACCTGAGCAGAGCTCAGATGCTGAGGGGCAGCATGTACTGTAGATGAGCTGCACTTGTAAAATCCATGCAGACACTGGGCAGCTGTGAAGGACAGAATAAGGCACCTGCGAAAAAACTGTGCATACCTGAGGTGTGGTGAGGGTGGTGGTACTGCTCATTGTGTCCTCCATCTGTGCAGTCTGCACATCCAGCGTCTCAAACTGCCGCTCAAACTTATCCATCAAGGCTGAGATCTGTTGTGGAGAGAGGGGGAAGGAGGAGGAAGAGGAGAAGGAGTTGTTTAAGAGAGGCACTCACATGACCAAAAACCATGTGAATAAACTTCCAAAAACCTGTTTTTACTGAAAAGACTGACCTTGTTGGATCACTATACACTATAGGAAAAAACTGAGCCCTGCTTCAGCTACACACAATGACACTGTAAGAAGGACACAACCCACCACATGCAACAAATGTCACAAACCAAGAACACACATGTACACACGGACACAGGCATGCTTGCACACACGCCCTACCTTTTCCAGGTTCATGCTCTTCAGTGTGGCGTCCATGGACTTCACTACTCCAGCCATTGATTTGGTGACCTGAGGGGCGCACAGCCACATTCTCACAGGCTGCTCTGTTACAGTCAATTACCCATTCTCACTGCCTGCTCTGTTATCAAAAACTGTTACAGTCAATTTCCCAAGACTACTTTAAAAAGTAAACTCAGACTCAATGTGCTCAGGGGTAGATCTCTGACAGCCCATTCAACCTAAAGAACCACAGAGCAACTGCAGCAGTGAAATACTGCAAAACTACCTCCAGCTGGAAGGGGTGCATCATTACACAACCCAAATATGCCACAGAGGATGAATGAAAAATGCATATGCATCTATGAATTATTGAGGATCTACAGAGTATACTATTATATAAACAGTATACAGTTACATAGATTATACAATGATTTTCATCCAGGATGTTATATATTGCTGCCCCCACCCCCTTCTCTCATTCATCACCTCTCATTAACTAAATATATGAGTAGCTTATGACAATTGATTGACAATTTAAAATGACAATTCCATTGAATGCATTTGCAATCATCCGGATTAACTTTTTTTTTTTTTTTTTTTAAACAGCCTCTTGCCTCACCTTTTTTATTGACCGATTGTTTGTTTTTTGTGACACATTCATGTTCTCTTGTGTAACTTGGCACTTTTTTTCCCTCAGTTGGCTGAACTATGAAATGTTTTCCAGTATATGCTTGAAACATATTCTGTTCTCAACATGTTTTAGCTGATTTTGAGAATAGTGTGTAATAATTAATTATGGAGTGACTAACTTGTATTGCAGTCCATGAGACTGAGACATGAAAAATGTAATCTAAAATGTCCCCATCTGTATTTTCCACAGATCACAGTACATTACATTACAAATCACACACTGATTATGATGGTCTGGCCAGCATAGATCCTGCTCAGTGGAAATCTGGAGCTGGATCAAATGTAACCAATGTTCCCTACCCTTATGTGTCACTGAGTTGTGGGTGCCATATACTTCACCTTATTCATGGTGACAGCGGTTTGGACCCTGGCAGCTACGGCGTCCACCCGTGCACTCATTCTCAGGAAGTTTATGGACTGGTTCTTCTGCCGGATGGCGTTTTCCGCATGTATCCTCGCAACTTCCATGTTTCCTTTCTGAATGGCCTGAGTGAGGACATAAAACAGATTACAAACGGCCAAATCTTCTCAGCCTCGTGTGCACACGCACGCTCACACACAAACCTGCTCTCAAGACATTATTGGAAAATTTGCAGGTTTCAGTCCTACCTTCTTGACTTTGGCTTTCTCTGCCTTTTCCTCCTTGTCGCATTTCTTGGAGTTTCGTTGGAGCTCTTTGGCAGCGAACTTCAAATTGAAAAGATGTTCTTTGATTTTATGTTAAGAAATAAACCCATAACTATGTGCTTCAATAGAATCATTAAATCTATACCTATCACAAGAATAAGGTGAGAAAGTACTTTAATATGACCCTTTATATTGAAGTAAATAACAGCAGTACATTCATTAAAATGCACTCATTCGCGTCATGCACAACCTGAAAAAACAGAAATGACCCTTTCTTATGAAAATGAAAAGGCATTCTAGTCATTGAGAATGCTAATATAGTCTAACAAGAGATAGTCTTACCACTGCATAATCAGCCAATGTAAATGAATGCGGCCAAGCGAGGCCCACGATTAATGCAAAACCAGGTTCCCTGATTAAGATAAAAAGGTTGGACAAATGGAAGAACACACACGGATGACTGCGTTCTGACGGAAGCCAACTCTTGCGTATCAATATGGCGAGGTAAGCTATAAATAGAACATAAAAAGGACAAACAGTTACTGTAAAAGGCTTCATTTCGAAAAACAAAAGGAAGGCTTTATCTAAACTTTATCTGAAGTAATGAAGTAAATGAAGGCTTTATCTTTTCCCCAATGAAAGTGTCAACAGTCGTCCTGCTCCGCACGATTACATACAACTTAATGCAAATGTAAGTAACGTTATACAGCATACTAAGGCCAGGTGACTTTAGCAAAACGTTCGAAAGGGGACTTTCCCAATAATAGTCTCAAGTAAGCAAACATTATGGTGAAACGCAAAGAGATGCAAAGTAACGTGATTAAATGGAAATTATTGAGAACCTTCATAAGCCAAATACATCCCTACATGTTGATTTCCTGGCTACCCTTCATAGTTGTAATGCTAGCTTGTTAGGTTACGAATTGGTTGCCGCTAGTTTCAACTTTTTGCATTGTCATTGACAGACGAGCAAGCGTATAGATATACAGATACACATTAGGTATATTCTACTTATAAGAACCGCAGTATAACTAGTTAAACACCTACCTAGGTAACGTTAGGTACCCAACGTTAAGCAGCCTAAAATTTAATAGCTAGCTAGAGAAATGTTAGCTTAGTACTCATTCTCCAACTACAGCCAACTCAGCTGTATAGTTAAATGCTCTGCAGAACGTGAGGTATGACTAGCAACCCAGACTCGCCAAAATTAAGTACATGTGTATTATAATCAGCGACTTTACAAACAGATACTGTAAACGACTTCATCATGAAATACAGTATCCTACCTGTAAGACACGACTCACGCTAGCCAGCAAACTTGCTAGCATTAACTTAGTAAACATAAAAGCACAATTTGTGCTCTCAGAAACAAACAGCTGCCATCAGTCTGATTTCGCATGTAGTTAATAAATACTAGCTAATGTTAGCTTGCTAACTGAAGTCATTTAGATAACACTAAGTATAAATTTGCTCGTCGAATCGCACATAATCATCTGCAACAGGCCTTCTTGCTCTTCCTTGAATAAAGGATACTTTCCATACTCGACATGATTGTAGGTCGCTGACGTTAGCTAGCTAACGTTAGATGTCTTGAACTCCAGCAATACAAGTGAAATAGCCTGTTAGACTAACCACTTGGTTAGCGTTATGACCAGATTGTATTTTAATTAAATGTTAGTTGTATGTAGTTATTAGGTAATCCAGTTCCTCTTTGTTTTATTTTTGATTCCCTCTTTGTTACTTCCGGCTATACGACACAACTGGAATGATGACATCACCATCATGCCTTCGAAGGCGTGCCCTGCCTACGTCACACGCATTCGGGAACTCACTGGAGAACTGGGTGCGCGCAGTTCAGACGACTTTTTTTCTGAGGCTGTGTAAAATAACTTTAGTGACGTCAATTTTTTATTTTTAGAAAAGAGATGATTGACCTTTTGTGAAGCACATTTGCTTAAAGGGTTTGTGGTTTTCATCTTTTGACACTGTCTCACTTTATCAGGCAGGATGCAATTCCCAGTGCGTATGTCAAGATAGGAATAGATAACTATACATAGCTGGGTTTGTCTGTTTGTAGTTACTAAGAGTATATATAGCCATATGTAAACACATGGACACACACGCGGTCCAACGCACACACAAGATTGAATTGATGCTACTAAAGCTGTCTTTCTGTCTATTAACGTCTTCTGTTGGCTGTTCGTATTTTGGTCTAATCAAGGCTACTGGCAAAATAGAATTTGCTGTTTATTCAAATAACTACACTCTGTTTAAAGCTGACAGAATACGCATGAGTAAAAGCTGCATTTTAATATAAAGCTAAATGGGGCGAATGGTAATCAAAACATTGGCATTTTAATACTAGAATGCATTCTCCGAATTCATGTTTTTTTACATTTATTCTTATATTTTTTATTATTTTTTTTTTTTCTGAGCGCATGCACGCACGCACAGAAACATCCCGTTGGTGCACGGTATGTGTGCGGAGTCTGTCTGGTCTGGGGTGGTGTCTACATCTAGAACATACGAGCACGGGTAGGCAGAAAAGCTAGTATGCGCTGTGACGATGGCTCAGAAAGCCAGTGTTGACTGTGAGGGGGCGGAGGAACGAGCTTGATTGATGATTAGGTTTGCGTCTCTACATCACGGGAGCAGAGACGGATGAGTCACCATCCGCTTCATATAATATTCAGTGTGGTCGCACTGCTGCAGCGCGTGTGCAGTATCTTCCTGGCTTCCCCCCTCCTCACCCCCACCCCCCGGCCTGCCGTGCACGCTCGCCCCCTCAGCAAGACAGGCTATACCCACCAGCGAGAGGCTGCTGCATTTTCACATTCATGTTTACATAAAGAGCTTGCACCCCTCGCATCATTTCATCTGTAATGATTACCACTGTTCAAAAGTGTGATAGACTATTATTAAACATAATGACATGGATAATTCGATTCATTTGGCATTTTGACATTGTGATAAGCATATTGCTTTAGTTCAAACATTTGAGTAAATCTGTGCCAGTTCATTACTGTCATTAACCTTTTTTGTATTTCAATATATTTCTGTCATTCATTTGTTTCCCTTCTTATTGGTCAGCCTCTTCTTAAAAGTGGACGATCAAATCGCCTGTCCATAACATATGGTCTTGAGAGACAATCTTGAAAACATTATATTTGCCTGCTTGTTGGCAGGAGTCCATGAAGGACATAATTTATAAACCAGCACTAAAATGACTGCAAGCTCGTGTTTATAGTCAGCAGGTGATCACATCTGTTGATATCTCAAGAATAGCTTAGAGTACGATCTGGTCCCATGAGCTCTAGTTTGCTTTATTGCAAATGTTTTTTTTTTTTTCATTTTCCCAGTCAGCTGGAGGTGTTAAACCTGTATGAAACAGAAGTGTGTTAATCCATGAATGTGTGTACCAGGCAGCATGGGAGCTGTCATGAAGATGGAGTATGATAATATCTCCATCTTGGTAAGGCGTTCTGTCGTGGTGTCCTGGATCGTGGCACCTGGCTGACGGAGTGTTTGTCTCACCATCCGGGCTGTCTGGCAGTAATGTCTCTCCAGGTTAGAAACTGCTGTCTGTGAATGCAGTGTGTGGACCTAGTGCAGCTAACAGATCAATTGCAAGAGGGCTTTGTTCTTTTGATAAGATAGAAATATTGGTTCCCCTCTGTGTTTTTTTTTTCCTTTTTGATTTTTGCACAGATTGAAATTCAGCAAGTTAAATCACCACATTTTGACCAAACAACTCCTCTGATTCCTCTGAATCATGGTCAGTCATGGATTGTCCATTTATTCAGTTGTCATGCAACATTTTCCTTGCAACCACAATCTGTACGTATTTATCTAAAACATTATTGAAAAGGCATTCTGGTCATGTTGCTAATAAGATTCCTTCCAAATGTCTCATTCAAGAGGACTGGAATTGATATTACACAGCAGGTTAAGCTACCTATGTCATGTGTATGCATATTAGAGCTTTCAGAGTTCTGCATTCAAGGCATTTGCTTCTCATTGGTTCAAACAATAACATGTCAGATGGGAATGTGTGGACACAAGCTGGTGCACTGTAGGATGTATGTTGTTTAACACTGGTTTCTGTGACAGCTGTTGTGACAGAAAAAAAGTGGATTTTTTTTTTACATTTTTGGTTAAAATAAATGCTGTTTCAATTATTCACTGGCTGCTTATCTGCATATGCTCCAGTTCTTGTACAAGAAATGGTCCTTAGAGATGCCAATGTGTGCTAGCAAATGTTGTGAACTTATCAGGCAGAATGGAAAAGGAAACTGTACGCCTGCAACATTACAATCAATGTAGATTCAGCTTCTTTTCCAAATAAAAAAAGAAGCAAAGTTCGCAAAGAATGGACCAAGACACTCTGCCATCATCATGGATGCCAAAGACAGAGAAAACTAAGCCTAGAGCCTATTTTTTTAAAGACTAAAAGATCCAGAGAGTGCGATAACCCCATGCATATGTTAATATGTAAACCCTTTTTCCTGCAAGTTAACTATTTGCCCTTTACTCTCCACTGACACTGATGTGTACTCAGCAGTGTTCTGCCACAGCTCTTCCACTGTGCGTCTGCATTGGTAATGGAGAGGGAGAGCTGATAAGGGCGCATCGCTATCACACTGGTGGGTTTCATGCATTTCCGGTATAGGGACAATTTCAGACACAAGTATAGTATTTCCATTGTATGCACTGAAATTCTAGAGGACAACAAATAATATTTTTTTTTATTAATGATGATGATGATTATTTTATTGTTGCTATTGTTTTTGTATTTTGAAAATATTTAATTTATTTACTGTATTCTTCTATTGTGAGCATGGTATAATGTTCTTCATTGTTATTACTGCTGCTACGTTTTCTCCAGGCAAGTGTCATGATTGCCAATGCATGATTTCCCATACTTAAGAGTCAGGCAAAGCAAAAACAAACTTCCATCCAAAAGGTTCGATTTCAAAGTCCAAGTGGTGGCGGTGATGTTGCAGGCCTTTGTGCACATGGGCGGACCGGGTCCCTGGAGACTTGCTGTTTCAGTGAACTCGATAACCCTGTGATGTGGCTTAGGCACACTTCGCACGATGACACAACACTGAATTCCCACCTGTGGGACAGCGTCGGGCGCTCCTGAGCCCTGCTGCAGCCATGTCCGTCCTCTGAGAACCTGATGGGGAGGCACTTAAAGAACCAGCAGTCCCAGTCCAACGTCTCAGGACATTCTTCAACATTCTTATTTTTCACCGAAATTCTGATGTGTTTGGTGCTAATCGCCTAAAAGTTGTGTAAGTATGTAATTATCGTTGTAATAAGTATTATCATAATTACGGTTTTTGTTTTAATAACGATTTTGCTGATAATTATAAGCTCTACCAGAGGAAGTCATCATATTTTCATATTATAAAGCAGTTTTTGAAAAGGGACAATGTAACTGTACGTGAAAAAAGGACACAAATATTGTTCTGGCTACACAAGTAATTACTTCTATGTAGACAGCAAATGTTTAATCGAATCAGTCCATTTGTCAGTTTCGTGGAGCGGAAAACGCACTATGACAGATCGCTTTGTGAAACAAGGTGCAGAAATGCATTCATTTTACAGTGTTATGCCTGCCCATTACATTCGTGTGCAGGAGCATACCGGTGTTAACATAAAATACTGAATGATACATAGAAAGGCAGACTCCCACCTGTTAAAGCTCACCCAAGCCCCATTGTTGTGGCTTGTCTGTATACTGAGTGGACTACCTTAAAATTGTGACGCCAGGTTACCATGGAAACTGGTTTACGCTACAGGGTCTGAGAGAGAAAACAGTGCGAGATATTTAGGAGTTTCATTTCAGCACCACGCTCAGCCTGGACAGCGACCACGCACAAACTCCGGCTTCGCGATTTCCCGTGTTCACGTGAATTCTTCCAGAGACAAAGACCTGCTGACCGTAGACCCTGACGGATCTTACCTGCTGACAATCAACGTCGCCTTGTTGCCCTTCTAGTTTGTTGGATATTTAGGTGAGTTACTTTTCCAGACACTTTTCCCCTATTATTACACTGCCATGTTCTGTGCTTGTTGCTAGGTGTGTGACGGCATTCAGGTGAATACAGAATTGACCTAGCGATGATCAACAAGTTTGCGTCATACATTTTCATAACATTTTTAATAAAGAACGAATTGCAGCTTTAGAAAGTTATTGATTATGGATATCGGCATACTTATTGGTGCGTATTAAGGCTGGTGCTTTGGAAGAACCGGGGCTTCCTGTGTTCTGAGTGGAGCAGCGAATCAAAAGAACTTCAGACAAATCACTGTAGCTATTTGAAATGGCCTCGGGTTGTTATTTTGGAAACATTTATCGTCGTTACAGATTGAAACAGTATATTTTGGATGCAATATCTTGAAATAAGCATACACAATCGAAACGAGTGTGTTAAGGGAAATATGTAGGCTCGCTAGTAGCTACTTAAACAGTTACATTAACGTTTTTATTTGTAACTGTCCATTTTTTGTATCTCAGTACACCACGATACTGTTTATGTATTGTTCTTACATTCTGCAAGTATGCAGTTGGTCGTTGTAATTATTTGCTTTTTAATTTTTATCGACCCAGGACATATTGTTCCAAATGATACGGAGAAGATTAAATTAACAGAATAAGCCAGAAATCTGTTTTGAAATTAGATGGCTGTTTACAAGTACCAGTGTGCTCTTAACTGCTACATTGGCAACAGCTTCCACGCAACCGAACGATTCGTTGTTTGATTTTAAGGTTAAAGAAAGCAAGCCCTTGACACTTTTGTGACGAATGATCTTGACTGCAATCAGTTGTCACGCTTTGGGTTATATTTTGTCCCTGTGTTATTTTTATAGCACCATTAACCTAAAACGTAGGCGTAACAGCACTGAAGTTCTCTTGTACGTGTGCTTTCGTGTGTGCAAGTGTTCCTTATTTGTATTTGTTTATATGTTTATTTTACTTAGTTTCGTGATACACCCTTCTGGAAACAAATAATAGGTCAAAATGGACAAAGTCGAAGCTACCTTTGTTATCTTGGTGAAGTTTGTTGCCTGTCAAAGACAGCGGGCTTGCTGGGTTTAAGCAAAATGCAGTCATATCAGATTATCGACAGGTCTCGCCACTCTAGTAGTCTAAAAGTGATCCGTTGAATTCATAAACAAAAACCAATACCTCTTTTTGCTCTTTCCATCTGAAGCCGGTTTATATAAACATGGTGTAAATCAGGTGGGGAAGCGCATCTGGGTGCAGTTTTTTTCACCCAGCTATGACTCACACAGGCTTATTTGAGAGAGAGTGAGTGAGCGAGAAAGGGGGAGGGGGAGGAGGAGGGTATGGAGGGGAGACAAAAATCCCGCAGCATTGCTACATTTCCAACATTTCAAACCCGAAGAGATCTTTAAGTTAATTTTCCCACAGATCGTGAGATCTCTGGCATTCTCCTTGTAATAGCGATGACGAACCGTGACGCACGAACAGTGGCGTTCAAACCGAGAGCTCATCGTTCTGTTTGGCATGTATCCCCAGCGCCACGTGCAAACCTGCTGACAGGATAGGCTGTGCGTCTTGGCTAGGACCACATCTCCCCTTGGCGCCGATGTGGTGACTGGATCTTGCGTATCTACAAATTAAGTCAACCTCTTTTTCTATAGGATTTTTTGGTTCTTAACACACTCACATCATGACCCCTTTTCTTAAGACTAATAAGCTCTGGGTCACTAGAAGGTCTCTCTCCCTGTCCCTCTCTCTTTCTCTCTCTCATTTCGTAGTTATTACTCTGTTTCCTCTCTCTGAAGTCTAAAATAGTGCCATTCAGTCACCCAGCATGTTCGACATTGATTAGTATTGACTTTATTCACATGTTTTGGAGGAGTTATTTAGTAAGGAATACAACTCCCAACCACACCCCCCCCCCCAGCTCCCTCCCAAACATTTTGGTTGTAAAATTCAAATAGGACAAAAAAAACAGCTTTGCTTTATGGAAATGAAGCGTAATCCAGAAGAACATGCTATAAACCTCTATCGCTAAACAAATGATAGCAATAAAGAAAGAGAGGGGAAAAAAACATCTTGCAAAACAGCCCTTGCTTGTAAATGGGCGACATAATAAAGGTGAGTGTTTCCTTTTGAGAGGGCCCTTGGCGGTGTGTCGGCAACACTGCCAGCTCCAGAAGCTATTACTTGCATTCATCATTGCATTGAATTATTTACTTGCGAAGCAGATGCCCTTATCCAGGCCGACTCCCATTACTTATACTCTACACCCCATCCATTAATACAGCTGGATATTCACCTACAACCTCCTGTTAACAAGATAACCAGTTCCTTAATTACCATTCCCCTACTGCTGTCATCAGTCGTGCCTCTCATCATTTCCCCACTGCCCCGGTGAATCACCATTACCATGCTGTGGTAAATGTTTTGGCAAAATAGAGATTCACATCGTACGTGCTGCAGCAGTCATCACCGTGGCCTCTTGTTGACTGAGTACTGCTGTTAGGATTGCGCTCGCTGCAGACTAATGCATCTGTGTGGTTTCAGATGTTTTGGAAACTATGGAGGATGCAGACTCATGTTTTTTTTTTGGTTGCAAAACATATGATGTGCTTCACCTATTAGACAACCAAGCACAAAGTAGCTATTAAAAACATGTTGGCACTAATGGAATTTACAGCAATGCACAAAAACATTACAGACCCTTTGTGTGCATCCCCGAGTCTATATGTTTCCATTAATACTAATCTACTTTCATGGAACAATGTGTCAAAAATAATTTAATAGTCTCATTTAGCCA
The DNA here is from genome assembly GCA_022829145.1 of Albula goreensis. NCBI lineage: Eukaryota > Metazoa > Chordata > Actinopteri > Albuliformes > Albulidae > Albula > Albula goreensis. The sequence continues at coordinate 32,141,734 of CM040746.1, read as the reverse complement.
TAGTTGTAAATTAAAGTCTAGATAATTGTATGTCAAACAGCTGCAAAGTCACACATTAATCCAAACACAAGTATAGAAAATAAATTAGCCACAGCTGACTACCAAAGGGCTGGTCCCTATTAAATTCAGGTGATTACAATGAACGTCTGGGCAATAGTTTTGACAGGGGAAAAAATGAAGACATTGATTGGTTTCTGTTTCAAGTTAACGAACGGTGACAGGAAATGGATTCAGGGGAACACACGCAGGCAGACATATTGATGAGCTGATTCTGTGTCAATGGAGTGGTCTGTTAACAATGGTTGCTAACTTTAATTAAGTCAGTCACACTTCAGTGCAAATACCTCACATGGTCCTGTTATCAGACTGGCTTTTTTAACCTCCTGGAGTCTTATTCATTTGTTTTTGTTATTTCATATATTCTTATTTCTTTATATAAATGACATCAATGATATGTTGCCTTAAAATAAGAATTTATATTTAGGCTAATTGTTTATTTTAGTTTTGACATTTTTATTTCTTTTTTATGCAAATTTGCCCCACTCCTAAAATGATCAATTGTTGTTTGAAGATGTTCTCTAACACATGTTTTTTTTTTTTTTCTTTTGCTAATTTGTATTGATTATGACACCATTTGCCATGCAGCTATGATTAGTAATCAACCCATTTGGTGGACCCCATCATCATGGTAATTAATCTCTTCATATAACTGTGGGTCTGAGAGCTCATGGCAGCTGCAGCTTTACTGTTGACTCAATGGAGCAGTCCAGCAGAGAAGTATCCTTTTGTGTGGAACCGATTGGTGGCAATTTCTACAGGGAAAACTGTGGGTAATACGGGAATATTTAAAATAGCTAACGAATACCATACAAATAGCTGCTCCTATCCAGTGTCTGCAGGTCATTGGAAATAAAGGGTGTAGATTCTTCAACTTAAACGGTTATGCACTAAATCTCTCTCTTTCTCACTCTCTCCCTCTTTCTTTTTTTCTCTGTCATCATACACACACACACACACAAGCAGCAAACACAGCAGCCCTACTGAACTAAAGCTATGCACCGCCAACCTAAAGGCTGAACAGGTGTGTTTGTAATATCTCCACCAATAGGAACTGAGAGTGGTGTGTCCAAACCAGCTCTGTTAATAGGCAGGCAGGGATATGTGACTACAGAGGTTTCTTCTCTGAGTGGGGAGAGAGGTGAAACCAGGACAGAAAATATAGTGGAATTGTACTTTTTTTCAAATTTGGCAATGTTGCAGCTTGTTCAAAAATGTATCTGTATTCTGATCTGTCACTCATGTCACAAGAAAAATGTATTTGAACCCTCATGATCTCCTTTCCAGTCTGGCTTGAGGTGGGAGCCCTATAATTGTCTCATTCATATTTGCCTTGGCACCGCACAAACTCCCAACTGGACATCATGTCTAGGAAAATGGTGAAAATTCAGAACATAATTTAAAATGAGAGGGGAATCCGCTGGAGTACCAAGTTGTGTTTGCAATGAAATAGGTCAGGTGGCCACATAATTGTTCTGTGGGAAGTCAGACAATTTTACAGATAAAGAGGAAAATAAAGAAGGTGGAGGATTCCAAGGTAAACCCTAAGGTAACTCTGGGAGCTAAAGGAAACAAAGCAAATTTAGGGAGGTGATCTGAATGGAGCATAGTGGAGTAAATAAAAAATATATATTATATAACCAAACACAGAGTAAATCAAGGGAATACTGTTTTTTCTTATTAATTTAACTTAATTTCACAAACAAAAGTCATATCCCAAATCTAATAAGGAAAACAAGGAAAGATGGTGCAAGTCTGCATTCCAGAAGCAGAAAAACACAGAGAACAGAGAAGTATGGGGGGAGGACATCAAACTTCAAACACATCCAGACATTGGCCAAGCTCATGCCTGATCAGTTAAACCTAGTGGTGTTTAAAGAAGGGAAGTGTATTAACAGAAACATGTGTTTGAGTCTAATGCAGTTCTGTTCTATCAGATTAATTCTGCAATGGGCTGAGTTTTTATAACCAAATAAAAGAGAATTTTCCTTTGCCTTTATTTGGTCCCTTGCTATGTATTTTGCATGAATATGTGTTTTTGAATGCATATGCTTTTGAAACCATTGAAAGAATGAACCGTGCTATTGATTAAGTTCTAACTTAGTCAATAGTTCTCCCAACTCAGAAGATATCTATCTCTTTATCTTTTTCTTTCCTGGACCCTGATCTTGAAGTTAATGACTGCCAGGTGTCTGCCAAAAACTAGGCTTCACCTTTCCTTGTTGAAATGTCCCCTGTAAGCATCAAGACACTCTTAAAAACCATTACTGTGGAGGCATTCTTCTCTTTATTGCATCACTAAATACTGCCACAGTTAACAAAAATGACAAGCTCCAAGCCCTCTATAGAGTGGTTGTTGTAAATAATTGATTAATGTTTAGACAAGTGATTGCTTTAAGAAAATGCTACTGAATATACTGCAATGTGAGGAAAACAGTGCAGTAGAAAAAAACATTCAAAAAAATGTTTAACATGTGATGCATGGAGCAAGAGGTTTTTTTCTTTGGATTTTGCAAGCTCTTTCAGGGAGTAAATTATTTTTACTTTCTGTTGGTCATTTTTGGCACAGACAAATGCAATGTTAAAGCTGCTTTTCAAACATGTTCATGTAATAAATCTTGAAAAGTGTTACATAAGTGTTCATTTTTGTACATGCCTGGATAAAAAGAGAAACAGTGAGTATTTTCCTTTGGTTAATGCAGCTTTTTGTAACTTTTTTTGGTTGTTATTTGTCTGGAAGTGAATATAAGGATGTAAGAAATCAAAGGTGATTACAGCTAAAATACACTTAAAAATAATGACTATACCATTTTGGTTATTTGTAAGCTCCTTCTTGTGTGATATAACCAAAATAGTTGTAAAAAGAAAACATCAAATTGCACAAATTATATTGAGGAAAAGACAGGCAGCAGAGAGAGAGAGAGAGAGCGAGAGAGAGAGAGAGAGCGAGAGACAAACCCTTTATTTCCTTTTTTATTTCCCAAAAAGCTCCAGAGAAGTGCTGTCTCGGTAATCCAGGCCTTTCATGCTGCAGATGTTTGTGACAGTTTGGGTCAGGAGAGTAGCAGAAGCCAGGTTTCGGGCGACTTCATCATGCTGCACAATGAGATAATGGGGACAATTTTTTCTATTTTCTCCATCCTTTTCTTGGTAAAAATGAATGCATGCCATAATGGATTTGCAGCCAAGGGAACTAAGCACCTAGTCAGAAAGCAGACCTGGGTCTTCTGACTCACTGCCCTGGCAGGAGTGTCCAACCATTCACCACCATCCCAAGTAAAAAAAAAAAAAAAAAAAAACCTAAATAGACAGATTAGCAGTATTGTCATGGATACAGCTTCTGTCTGTCTAAAGTATCATCTTGTCAACAAAAGTGCATGAGTGCATGGCCATGTGCATTGCATGGCTCTTGGAAAGAGAGAGAAAACTGCAGTGAGAAAACTTTTCTTTACAGAGGAAGGATTATGTTTATCTAATTATAATAAATATAGCCACCCCATAATGTCCCAGTCTCTCTCCTTCCCTCCCTCTCTTGCTATATATATATTTTTTTTTTCATCAATGACTCGGCTGATTAATGCCTTGAGCTAGCAATGAGTCATTCATCTTAACCCTGTTTGTTCCGGGGAAAGAGAATCAATACGAGCTGTTTTGGGATGGCCTTTTACTTTCATTCTTTTTTTTTCATTGACTTCTAATTCTATGTTGTAGAGTTCATTTTAAGGAATAAATATATCATATTCTCAGTCTTCTCTTCAGAAACAGGGGGTCTCATTCACTGCAACTTCAAGAAAAAAAATCTAAAAGATGCTGATATTTGAAATTCAAAACAGTGTAGGGAATTGACTATGGGTAATCCTCAAGCCTACACCTTAATGGCTTGCACCTCAGACCTTGCTTAAGTTGATTGAATTTATCCCACAACAAGGCTGTTGTCTGTACAAGAGGCCACAAGTTTAATGACAAATTGTAATGTGTGAATCTGTATTTCCTGAGTAAAATCTGCGTACTGCTACTTTGGTGTATTGTGAATATTAACAACTTTAATGTTTCTGATGGACTGACTGACACACTCAGGTATGCATATAGATTTGTTTTATATCATTCTTATAATCCAGTCTTATGACTTCTGCTAAATCTAACTGTTTCATGGCCTTAAGAAAATACAATTATCAGTCAGACAACAGAATGGACATATTTCCTCTCCACCACTTAAAAAAGGCTCTACTGTGTGACATAATTCATAATTTGTCTCCCTTTCTGGGCATGGCTTTTTCTTTCCTCGTCTTCCTGGAAGGGAAAAGCAATAACAGTAGCATATTAGCAATCTTGTCGACAAAACTGTGAAATTCGTGACAGCTCATAGTCTGAGAGCTTATGTCCGTGAATTCTGTGGAATAATGTGTTCTTTTTAAAGTGGTCCGATGCCGAGAGAAGGCTGCTTATGGGTCTGTATGGAAAATGTGGCATTTATTGAGCGCTTTTAATGTTTGATTAACTGCAGTGTTCGTTTCCGACTCACCAGAGGGCTTTAAACTCTACTTTCTCATTTCGTCTGTGCCCCCCACACTCAGCCACCCCCTGGTTTTGTGACAGCCCGGTAACTTTTTTTCTTAAATTTTCCTCTTAAATATTTTGTTTTGAGATAAAAGAATTGATTGTGGATGTCACATTAGATACTCACACACACGGAGTGAATGGCACACATTGCTAACGACAGTATGAGTGCCGCTGTGATGTATCTGTGATAAAGCCCTGTCCTGGCTCTCATTCACATCCTGGATCTCCCATTATGCTCTTTCTTCACGACTCTCTGCGGTCCTGATAAGTGCCACTGTGGCTTTCACAGGCTCAGATCTGACGCCGGTGCAGCTTTCTACGCTGAAAAAGAGCATCACTAACACACCCTGAGCAAAATATTAATCACTAAAAAAAAAAAAAAAAGGAACAGCTGAAATAATTAGTGACAGAACATGACTCTTGCTCACTCATAACCACAATAACAGGATGGGTTGTGTAGGGGAGACGACGTCGTCTGTCTCTGACTGCTTTGAACCAATGACAGAGTTTTGCTCTTCAGAGCAAAACACACAACGATTGGCTTAACTCAGTCAGGTTTTTGTGGCATGTCATAGCTCCACCCATTTGGTGAGTCATGAAGCCTCATTCTCCCACCTATACAGCACAAATACATACTTACAATCAGTATATTTTTTTACTTTGTGTACTTTGAATAAATGTAAATTGCATGTAAATATTTTCTCTGTATTTCATTCCAAAGAATTTAAATTCTCAGCTGTGAACCAATACAAGTGTGACTTCTTTCTTTGCCATGGAAGAAACAGGCTGATTGGGTAGATGGTCCTGTGGTGGTTTAACAGTGCAGACCTGTTGCTGGGGAAAAGTGGATCGGACTCCTGCTTCACTTCACAAAACAAATAAGGAGCTGTTTTTATTTGCACAATGGAAAGCCTTTCCCCCTACAATTAAGAGCTACTTAGCAACAGCAGTAGCGCTTACTGAACCCCCCCTCCCCACCCCAGTCCCCATGTACTGTTGAGGGGTAAGGATGGCAAGGCAGCAATAATTGAATCATAGCAGCTATGATATGTGGTACTTCTTAGAAGCCAGGATGGTTACATACATTTTAAAGTCTGGTTTATTTAAAATGTATATTTAAAGTGGCATCGATTCCCAAGGCTTGTTCACATTTGGTTTGCAAGAGTTTTCTAAAAAAAAAAAATTCTCAAAAGCAATGCTTTCTTTTCCTCTCTCCCTCTTTACAGACACAGAAAGCGGTGAAATGACAGAGCTCAGCACTGACCGCCGGTTCCACAGCCTGACCCAGGAGCAGGTCCAGACCTTGGACCAGGTCCTTACAGAGGTCATCCCCATTCATGGGCGGGGCAACTTCCCCACTTTGGAGGTGAAGCCCAAGGACATCATCCACATGGTGAGGGACAAACTGAGGGAGAAGGAGATCAAGGTGCGGGACGTGCGTCTCAATGGCTCCACCGCGAGCCATGTGCTGGTCAAGGAGAATGGCACCAGCTACAAGGACCTGGACATTATCTTTGGGGTGGAGCTGCCCAAACAGGAGGACTTCCAGATCATCAAGGAGGTGGTACTGCGCTGCCTCCTGGACTTCCTGCCCAGCGGAGTCAACAAGGACAAGATCACCGCCCTGACCATGAAGGAGGCCTACGTTCAGAAGATGGTGAAGGTCTTCACCGAACATGACCGCTGGAGCCTCATCTCCCTGTCCAATAACAGCGGCAAGAATGTGGAGCTCAAGTTCGTCAACTCCCTGCGCCGGCAGTTTGAGTTCAGCGTGGACTCTTTCCAGATCATTCTGGACCGCATGCTGGAGTCTTACCTGGAGGCTGAGAGGAGGCAGGGGCTGCGGCGCGAGAGGCCAGAGGAGAAGGCTTCTCCTCAGGGCCAGAGCACCAGCCAGCCACAGGTAGCTCCAGCAGAGGTGCCCTCAACCTCCCAGGAGCTGGATAAACCTCAGAGTCAAGATGAAGACCTGCCAGGCAGCCCAGAGGTCACAACAGGCTCCAGTGACAGCCCTTGCAAAGGGGTGGAGATGAGGGAGGAAGAGCCATCATGTCTGACCGAAGAACCTGTCACAGAGACAGTGGACATGGAGGAAATGACAGAGGTGGAGGAGGCAACAGAAACAAGCACTACAGCGCCAGCCCTGGAGCCAGAGGCATGGGAGGAGATGGAGCAAGAGGTAAAACCAACAGAAGCAGGGGGAGAGGAAACAGCATCCATTGTAGAGAAGGAAGAGGAGACTTCGAAAGGAGACTTTGAAGCACCCACACAAGACGAGATGTCTCTAGAGGTGAAAACTTCAATGAATGCAGTAACTGAAGTTAATGTGGAAAATTCTGTGAACATAGAGACAACAGATATAAATACTGACTCAATGCCCCCGCTTGAGAAAACAACAAATGAAGGGCAAGTTTCCCTTAAGGTGCTGTGTGTATCACCTTACCAGTCCTGTACGTGCCATTCTCTGGACACACAGGACACAGAGTATCCATTGCCACCCCCTGCTAAGAAAATCTACAAAAACTCACAAATGGTTGTGCTTAAGCATTCTTCTCCAAAACCCCCAAGAAAAATGTCAAAGAAAGTAACCAGTGTGGTACCGCCCCCCATAAAAACGATCTCCCCAGAGGAGCCATCTGTCATCAGTCAGCGATTGGAAAATGCCAAAACAGCCTCCGATGAATCAGTACCAATGGTAGTTGAAGTATCAGGCTCTAACACAAACCACAGCGAACCCCCAACCAGCACACCACAGCAAGAAGACAGGCAGGACAAACTTTCAAACATTCAAACCACAACCGACATTGTTGAACTCCCTGGCAGCAGCACAGATTCACAAACACAGGCCTCATCCTCACAACGCCTGTCTTGCGAGTCACCAAGTCCAATCCTTGAGGCAACAGCCCAGAGTGCAGAAGCCGAGGTCCCACAACTCAGTGACAAGGATCAATGCAGCCAGATTCCCACAGTGGAAATACTGCCCCCCTCTCCTCAGGCTCTGGAGCCTGCTGTAAAGATAGCAGAGCCTGCTGATCAGGTATCAGAACTTACTTCACTGGTACCAGAATCCATGGCCCAGGAACCAGACAACATCACCAAGTTTCCAGAGTCTACAGCTCCAGTGTTAGAAACTGCTGCTCAGGCACCTGGACCTATTGATCCTGTAGCAGAAGTTTCTTGTCAGGGACCAGAGCTACCTGAACTACCTGCACCTGAACTAGCATCTCAGGCTCAAACTAGCAGTACACCAGAACCTGATGCCCAGCCACAGGAGTCTGATGTCCAGCTACCACAACCTGATGTCCATCTACTGGAGTCAGATTTCCAAGCACCTGAAGCCGATATTCAGGCTCAGGAATCTGGCATCCAGGTAGCAGAGCCTGATGTCGATGAACTCAAATCTGATAACCAGGTCACACAACCAGATGTCCATTTAAGGGAGTCTGGTGTCCAGGTATCAGAACCGGATGTGCAGATACTGGAGACTGATATCCAGGTTCCAGAGGCTACAGAAGTGTGTAAGAAGCTACAAGAGGAAGCAGCATCACACGATGAGGAAAAAGAGGCTACATCGCCGAGTATAGATCTGCCGTCCATCACAGTGGTGGCAGAGAGCATGTACGGAGACTTTGAGCAGGCTATGGACCACCTGCGGTACCGGCTGATTGCCACACGCAACCCAGAGGAGATCAGAGGGGGCGGCCTGCTGAAGTACAGCAACCTGCTGGTGCGGGAGTTCAAGCCGGCCAGCGAGACAGAGATAAAGACTCTGGAGCGTTACATGTGCTCACGCTTCTTCATCGACTTCCCCGACGTCAACGAGCAGCAGCGCAAGATCGAGTCCTACCTGCGCAACCACTTCATCGGCGAGGAGAAGAGCAAGTATGACTACCTGATGACCCTCAGGAGGGTCGTCAATGAGAGTACGGTGTGCCTGATGGGCCATGAGCGCCGCCAGACTCTCAACATGATCACCGTCCTGGCCCTCAAGGTGCTGGGAGAGCAAAACATCATCCCCAACACCACCAACGTCACCTGCTACTATCAGCCAGCTCCCTACATGACCGACCACAGCTTCAACAACTACTACATCGCCCATGGCCAGCCTCCACTCTTTTACCAGCCTTACCCTCTTCATATTCACATGCAGACTGGCCTGGTGTAGTACAGGGACAGGGGGTGTGAGCAGGAGACCACTGCCAGGATTAACAATGCAGTTCTGTGACAAAAACAGCCACTATTTTAAAAAGAATTGAATAAATAGACAAACAAAAGTAACACCAAATTAAATCAGTGTGCGATAAAAAAATTAAACATCAGTCCAAATGCTTAACAAAAGAATCGTCCACTAAATGTGCACGAAGGCTGACAATGATTCGGGGCTGATCGTAAGGGGGCTTTGGCTGTCAAAACAAATAAATGTCACTGTGTCAGAGTGACTGAACCAGCAGCTTGAAAGTGCTGGTCTTGCGCTTCTAAGAAAAGCGAGGCTGTTGATCATTTGCAATTATATCAGAGTAAAAACGTTAGAGTAAAAGCAAAGCACTTCAGGAAATTCCTGTCAGCTCTTGTCTGCAGTGTGTGTCCTGGGCTGAGATGGGGTGCGCCCTGGTAATCGGTGGGCAGAGAGGACCCTGAGAGATGAGAGCCAACACAAAAAATGAGGTCTGGGAATGAGACTTCCTGACAGGTTAGCCAATGCTGCAGCAAGCCATTCACTGTTACAGAAGGTCATCACAATTTAAACTAAATTTTCTTTACATCTAATGATCATTCATGTTTGCTTCTGTCAGCTGTTCTGTCAAGTGACAGGGCCAAGACCAAATGACAGCACTTGTAAAAAGATCAGGTTGTTCCAAACACAGAGAGACTGTCAGAGTTCTGTCAGTTTATTTAAAGATTCTGCAGCATAAATTGAAATGATGAGGCAAAAAAGTTAGCAAATATGATTATGTACAAAATTATTCTTCCGTGTACAATTTACAAAAATGCATTTTCTGCACGGGTCTAAAAATAAAAAAATATTGAATATACTACCAAGCTTTAGTCAAATCAATGAAGGCTTGGAGCTGTACATACACATTGTTATGCAGAGATAAGAATGGTTAATATAGGTTTGAGACATTCAGGATATGGAAACCCCACCCGATGACCACACCAGGCAGTTTTGTGGTAAGGACAGGGTTAATAAACATTAAACAGATGCTTGCAGCCCATCTGTTCACAGCCGATTTAATACGGACTGCTCATCTATTTGAAATTACATATAATTGCTCAGCAAATATGTCAAAGAACATAACATCTATATTTTAGCAAAAAAAAATAATGTTTTAATTGTGGGTAAAATGACCTATAAGTGACTTACACTTGATGTTTTTCATGAATCTGAGTGAGAACACACTGTGCTAAACTCCAGCGACTATCAGAGCATGAGAGTCAAGCTGAAACTTAAAGTAAAGAAACATCTCTGATTGAAGCACCTTGGCCAGGTTCAGTTTTTAATCTTCCTAATATATGTGCCAATTTCTTGTCATATTTGTCTTAAAATAGAGGAGAGAATTTTAAACGCAGCGTTGTTCCAGTATGCCCAATAAGCATTGGGTTACATCTTCTTGACGACAGTCACGACCCTTTACAATTTTTGAAGAAAAAACATTACTGCCAATTTTTTTCTTTCTTTCCAAAGGACTGTGGGCAGATGTGTGATGAACTTGCAAAAAAATATTTAATTGTGAAACTTTGTGAAAATGAATTTAATGAATTGTGTAGGTGTCTTTTGTGTATCTATGATGCACAGTGTCGGGTTTATATAATAAAGAGTAATAAGCAGCCAGGAATTAATATAACCTATGACGCATTGCTCAGCCTCAAAGGACATCAACTGATGTCAGCCAGAAAGGTCTAAAGGAAACTTGTACCACCCATCAGGTATCAAAGTAAGGAATCTCTACCTTCCATACTACCAACAGCCCTATACAATGCTAACACTTCATTTTCACACAGCATGTGAATATAACTGTGCCAAACACCCATGCATGCACAGACACATACACACATGCATGCAAACACAAGCACATACACATGCACAAGCACAAGCATGCATACATGCATGGATAACAAATGTGCGCACACACACACACACATACACAGAGGCATGCATCCATGGATAACACAAACACACATGTATACATACATCCACACAAGCACAAGCATGCACCCCCATACATAACACAAACAAATGTACACACACTCACAAAGATATAAAGAGAGAGGGAGAACGAGAGAGACTTCTATATAAGTGCAATACAGAAAATAATAGGAAATATGTTGATCTTATATGTTCAATCCTTCATTCATATTGATTCTTTTCAGGGGATTTTCCTGAATTACTACTGTGGAGACTGGTTATTAAAAAAAAATCTGATTTCCCTTGGTTATTGTAAAACTGTCTGTACTTTGTTATGTGCAGTATTTGCTTTGTCATTACTTTCTAGGGTTATCTTCAAGTCTCTTTGTTCATGTACATGTTTGTTAAACTCACTGAAGAGATTAGACTGGCCTCTTGGCCAGAGGACTGATTGCGGCTGTGTTGGGGGTCCAGGAACGCTTGGGCCAGTGACTGACTGGTCGCTATGAGTACTTTTGAATGGGAGCTACCAGCAGTAATGATCCTGTCCATGAAGCTCTCGTCACATGCATTAGTTGAGAGGTGTCAAACTCCAGTTCCTGGCTGGGCTTGTACACACGAGTCATACCCCTATTCAGCTCTGCTGACCAAACGGGGCATTAGTTAATTAATTAATATTCTTAATGTATTATCCTGTCCATTTTGTCACCAAAAGACATTACTGTAAAGAGATTTCTAGTCACTGAGGCACAGATGTGACTTGCTTTTTTTACATTCATGAAAAAAATTGGCTAATTGTTAGATGATCCTTTAGACAAAAATGTATACATTAGGCTTTCCAGGAGCTGAGTCTGACACCCTTGAGCTGGACTGGAACAAATGTGACTCTGTCCAGAGCAGGGAAGATGACTACTGCAAACTGCAAACACCCCAAATACAGTCAAAGATGGGGCTTTGCGGAAACACTCACACAAGTGCCTATCAATGATACTACAGCAGCATGTCTGGGAAATATACATAGTTTATCCATGTATTGAATATATGGATATTTACTTGTAGGGTTACTTGTTTTTCAATTGTATGTTATATGGTTGCCCTTCATTAGTGCTGCTTGTATTGATGTTTACTGTAATATTTTTTCAGTCTGTGCTTGGTTATGGAAATACAGAAATAAAAAAGAACACTCCATTTTCGGAGAATGGCTTTTCTTCACTTGGGCGCATTGTTTACCAATTTACAAATAAACCTTAAAAACAGCACAATCAATAGCATTCACCTGCATTAAATCTGCTGTCAGTTCCTACACTAATACAGAGATACAGACATCTCATCACCAAACAACATGTCACCATTCAAACGATACTTCACCCACAACACACAATGTCCATAAATTAAACAAATTCTATAATTAGTCCAAGAAATCATTATATTAATTTTGATGTAACAACTAAGCTGTGTGCTGCCTTGCTTATGTGAGGATCAAGACCTGACTAGTACTGGGGAAGGGCTCAGAAAAGCAAAACTAAGTCTCTACTTTAGATTAGAATATGATTGGCCAGTATAATATGTGATTACTGTAGACATAAGGACAGTGAAGATGGATCAGGGTACCACAGAAACAGACACATTTTTCCCCTGATGGTGATCTGAAGAATTTGATAATCTTGCACAGAAGTCCACAGAGGCCTATATCCTCTCTGCCGGGGGCTTGCAGCTGTCACTGGGCATGTGGCGGGCAGTGCTTGTTGTGGCATGCCTCCCTATCTCACTTCACACTGCCAAATGTTTGCCAGGACTCAGATGTGCTTGTGTTTTCCCGTTTGGTGTTTTGCCTGAAGTACTCTGTTTCCCCCAGCAGAGGGAGCTCTTAAGAGACACTTTGGATGGAGCAGAGGGGGGGCCAGAGGTAAACATCAGGCCACAGTCTAACAATGATCTGTGGTTATTTTCCTTCTGTTGTTCTTTTATGGTTATATCACACAAACATGCATTTCTGAAACTGCCTCAGTTGTAATTTTTGTATTTTAACCATTTCCAGTTCCTGAATGCAGCTGTGAGGCAATGACTCATTGTCAGAAATCAAGTCACGGATCATTAATGGGTTCTTCAGCATTACAGTTTACATCTCAAATTCAGAGCTCGCAGTGGGGAGGCAAATTTGTTTGGCCACTTGTCCCCTCACTTCATGACTAAGGCTCTCTACCTCAGTCTCAGGAAAACAGCCAGGGGGGTGTAACCAGTGCTAAGCAACCATGAGATGTGGAGAATGACCTGATCATCACAGCTGGGCTCCTGTTTCATGTGGCAGTGAGCTGGCCTGCAGCAGGCTATAGGTCCTCGCCACGTCTTGGCACCTCTGTGGAGGAGATTTCTCATTCTCTAACCTGGGTACACATCAGACCTCTGTGTGTTTTTCATTAAATCACAAACAGCGGTGACCTTTTCATCTGAGGTTAGACCCATGCAGCAGGGGTGGGAGCCGGGCACACATGGTGTGTGTGTGTGTGTGTGTGTGTGTGTGTATGTATCAGATTGAGAGATTTCACCCACCCATAACTACCATCATTAATGTAGCTGGAAGCATAATTCCAATAATTCTGTTCAGATACATGTACAATTATTGTAATAATGATTCTGACATATTTACAAACATTTCTGCAAAGACACTGGATGCTTTTGTTGTTGGTGAGAAGGATAGAAAAGTCAATGTACTTGGTTACCTTTGATTATAGCTTGGAAAAAGCTTTTTTGATAAAAACTCAACAACAAATATCAACAACTGGTCTGGACATTTGCACAGCTGAGCTACAAGTGGCAACTACCAGTTTTTATATGGATAGCTTGGGCCATGTTCATTGACGAGTGGTTAGAGGCTTTCAGATGGTGGGATTGCTGAAGGAAAGGGCCAGGCAGCTGGGGAGAGCTCTTACTAGCAGCTGTTTTATATGGAGAAGGTGCTGCTTTCTCTGAACTTGAATGGAAACTGAATGGTTTTGCATGTGTTAATGTTATATTTATTGCTATGCTAATGCATATTATAAGACACATCCTAAAATCATGTATAAAAGACATTTAGGTCCTTTTATAATGTGTTCATAATTATTATTATAATTTATAATTAGGACATAAATATACAATTCTAATGTGAAACAGAGTGTGTGTATATGTAAGTGTATGTGTGTGACAGGAGAGATAGTGTTCACATTGCTTCGTTTTAATTTTATGTGTGTTGTATTGTCACAAGCTGACACTACGTACATACATGTAGTCTCATATTACTGACCTCACAGATTCTTTTCTTTGCATGTTCAGTTGCTGTCTGTATGAGTTCAGCTCCCCCAGCATGCTGTCATTCTGCTCTGTGCATGGGGAAGCTCCAACAGTGACACTGACACTGACACTGAGGAAAATTGTGTGGCCTGATTCATCTGTCTCTCTCTCTCTCTCTCTCTCTCTCTCTCTTTCTCTCTCTCTCTCTGTCTCTCTCTCTCTCTCTCTCTCTCTCCCTCTCTCTCTCTCTCTCTCTCTCTCTCTCTCTCTCTCTCTCTCTCTCTCTCTCTCTCTCTCTCTCTCACTCACTTAATTCAATTTGGGCTGCAATCAGTGCACAGGTCTTCGGACCCCACTTGCACTGATATAATCTTACCTTGAAAAAGAGAGTACTGTTGCCATACATAGCTCATCAGTACCTTGAGACTGCACCCTTTACTGCAACCAGAGAAAGCAAGCTATACCCTTCAGTTTTGATCTGACCATATCCAGGGATCCGAACCATTATGTATTACTTCTTCGCAAAAGTTGTATGAAATTATATGCATATTTAGTATTTTATTTTGAGTAGGAATTTTTCTCTGATACTGCCTGATGCACTATGTGCAACATTACATCCATACAGTGCAAGTTCTTTATATGCATACGTGTTGCCAAATACAATAAATATATGTACTATGAATATAAATTTGTTATATATATTTATTATATGTAGGCATATATACTGAATGTATGGAAGTTCATGTCCATGTAATTTTACAGCATCATAGTATATGAATTTCTCATCTTTGTACTCGTGTTTTGGCATGATTCAATAACTATCTGTGCCATGTGGAGTAAATAGCAACATGGACATCAACTCATATGATGTCCAGCATGAATGTGGACAGGGATTCATGCTGGACGTTATATGAGTTGATGATACTCCACCGGGGGTGTCAGAGAAAATCACATTGCCATTGTTAATATTCAGGAAAGAGTATCCGCAGAGTTTGCGTGGCTACTTGAAAAGGTCAAGGGTAGAGCGGTTAAGGTAACGCAGGGAGACAAAGGCGAGATGCATGACTTTCCATTATGATCCGTATGAAAAATATCAAAAGCTTCAACGGGAACTTGCCCGTGCCCCCATCTACATCTTTTTAAAGGGACATTTCATGAGCTTGGTTATCCTTTGACATGTGATACTTCACTGAACCACGTCACAAGACCCCCCTCTCCAACTCACAAGTAAACTCCAGAACAAGATAGAAGCGGGGATAAGCTAGCTGCTACTGCTTCCGTACAGAGTCAAAGCAATACACAACACGACCAATATTAGGTTTTATGTACAGTAATTCAAATAATTTTAAACATTTTTTTCAAGTAAACAATTAAATGATAGAAAACAAAATATGGAAGTCACTGGATGGCTCATAAAGCATTGACACATCCAACTAATCACTTTACCAGTTTTTTTCTGTCTCGCTGTATGATCTGAGATGCACTTTATATTGTTTTTCAATGTCTTGAGGAGGAATTCATGTCTGTAAATTTTTTTGTCCCAAAATAAAAAGCTGCAGCACCAGACTGCAGTTAGAAAGCATGAATCATTTGGTTTGTTTCAGAGAATGTGTAAATGACAGCTGGAACCACAATTATTCTTTGGATACTTTAAGCCCTCATATCATATACTGCTAGACTAGGAAACAAAAAGGATATTATGACTTTGTACACAGACGCAGCTAGTCGGCTTGGCAGCTGAAAACATATAATTTTCTCTGCATGGGTGCAGAATTTCACCTTTAATTTTTTTTCCAAATCTATTAATCTGCCATAAATATTCCTTGTTTACATACATTGGAACACTTTTGATTCATAAACAGGTGAGTGCATGTGTGTGTGTATGCCTGCTGTATAATATTCTTGTATAAATAAATCGAAGGTGAATGGAAATAATGAAAAGTAATGAGAAATTGAATGACTCTTCCCTTGTACATGCATTTGTGTTGGTAAAACAAGTATGCCAAATCTACAAATTGTTGTGACTGTATAGCATTGTTTAAGTTTGGTGAGTATGTGTGCTTGTGCACATGTGTAGTATGTGAGAGGGCACACTCACTTGTGAGTAGGTCTGTGTCATAGTGTGGTTTTTTAAAAAACTGCATAGCTGTGCTTCTATTTAACTATTTAAACTGATGTGTGTGTGTGTGTGTGTGTGTGTGTGTGTGTGTGTGTGTGTGTGTGTGTGTGTGTGTGTGTGTGTGTGTGTGTGTGGAGGTTATGTATACATGTGTTTTTCTTTATTTGCCACTATTGTCAAGCTAGTTATAATACATCCACTGGAATGAAGTGCACCACGACTGTTTTATATTACTATTATACATCTCACTCTTAACACTCAATAATAACCAAATTTAAACATTTACAGGCATAATTTTAATTCAATGAGTAAAATGTCAACCATAGAAGTGTCTAAGAAAAAAAGCCTCTCTTATAATACAATTAAACACAGAACTATTTCACTTTTATACCTGAAAATCATTGCTTCCTGTCATTGCTTCCTCCCACCCTACTTGAAGATACAGGGGAAAGATATCTTCAATCAGAGCAAACTGCACACGTTGACAGGTATGATGGCTCCAGAAAGTGAGGTTGGTAGAATGCAATATTGTACTGTTTCAGAGCTGAGTCACAGCAGAAGTGAACTAATCCAATTACATTTTCCTTTTACCCAGCCTGTTGCATTGATTATGGCCTACCTTGTCATTTTCTTTTCTAATCATTTTCTTCTCATTAATCTGAACAAGGATAAGGAATGGAGGGCAGGGTCCACAGTGAAAATCCAGCATTGTTTCAAAGCTCACAAACAACATACCGCTCAGAAACTATTTTTTTTTTTAAATTTCACCATTTTCACTTATGACCAGTCTCATATCTTCACAAAAGTGATAGAGTGGAAATTGAGTGAGCGTATAGTGGATTTGCTCCAGCTTCATGCCATTCCACCCGCAGCCCAGGATGACAATGATAAAAGGACAACAGGAAAATATTTTATTAAAAAGAGAAACACAGGTGCTATTTCATACTTTAAATAAAGCTAGATGATTGTAAGTGTCTCTGTTGAATTCAATTACATTTAATGCCTGTAAAAAAAAAAAAGAAAAAGAAAAAAAAGAGAAAAAAATTGTATTAGTTTTTGTCAGGCTGAAGGGTTTCTCAAGTCGTTTCAGGACTGATGGAGCGAGGACCAGTGGTCTCGGTGTGTTTCGACGGCATCACCTCCACACCTCTTTCACCCTACGCATCTCGAGCTGCTGCTGTAATAAAGCTCAGATTATTATTGATTTCAATAATGGCAAATAAGATTACAGTCCAGTGAGTTACTTTGCAACCATCCAATCCATTTAAGAACAGACAGACAGCTAGCCCAATCAAATGGCCCAGTAGGGATTTTCAACCACACACACACACACACACACACACACACACACACACACACACACACACACACACACACACACACACACACACACACACACACACACACACACACACACACTCCAATACCACAACACTCCCCCCCCACCAGTTTTTGTGAGGGACACAGTATTGGTTTTAAAGTTGATGTGAAGTGGAGAATTTGAGAGGAAGAGAGCTGTAATCAGGAGCAGATGAGAGAAGGTGAAGAGCCTTTGTCCCTCTCCTCTCTAAAAGCTTCAGACTCTCAGCCCTGAGCCACCTGAGTCTCCCCTTAAGCGCACACACACACACACACACACACACGCATATGTGGTCAGAGTCACCCAGCAAATGCCCTGGTCTCATGTTGTTTCACACCTCTCAAAGTGGCAGCGTGCGAATGACACACGCCGTCGGTCAGTCTAACCTACAGCCTCACCAGCCACACGGCTAACCTGGCCTACCTGTGGATCACAGTGGCATGCTGTGCTCTCAGTCAGTCGGTTGTAGTTGTTGCAAACGTATCACATGTTCACCTTCATGTCTGCCATAACAGATTCCAATCTAATTACTTATTGAATGTTTCGGACTGTTTCTAGTTTTGTTTCTTTCCTTCTCTTGCATTTTGCTCCCACTCATTCTCACCCACCCTTTCTCTCTCTTTCTCTTTCTCTCTCTCTCTCTCTCTCTGTCTTCCACTCCCCTCCCCCTCTATCTCTCACTCTCTCCCTCATCCAATGTACACACTGCCCTGTGGGTCTGTCCTCACAGTTTGCGCTTCGTTTCCGGAAAAAAAAAAAAAAAAAAAAACATTACGTGTTTCAAAATGGCCCACTCACCGCTACCTTTTCCCCCTGGAGCGAGAGAGACTCTCGAAATGCGAAGCTTCCTGCCCTTCAAAGGGCTCCCAGTGTCACTGTTTACCCTCCCCCCGCGTGGGTCGGATGATTTTTACACGGGTCAGAGGGGTTGAGGATTAATCAGCCGATGTTGCGGTGGGGGGATGGGGGCGCAGGGAGTGATGATGGGGCAGACCCGATTGTACGCAGTAATAGGCTGCCGGTGTATTGGAATGGAGCAGAATGGAAGGAGGCTGTGGAAGGGGGTACTCAGGAGGAAAGTGCTCCTTAGTACTGTTTTTCTTTTTTTTTTTCTCTTTGGCTCCTGGAGTTCACTGATGATTGGAGGAGAGCCATCTCCAGAGGAGAACCATCCTCTCCCATGCTCCCCACTTGACTTTGGAGCAGACAGTCACTACGGCAGTAGCTCCGCCATCTCTCCTCACCCAGGCAGACAAGTCCATCATGTGTGGAAATGATATGATTGGTTGAAAGCTGAGGCGTGGGGAGGTGATGGTTGAAGACTCTTTCTCCTTGGTTTTCCTGGGTTAAAGACCCGGTGCTGACAGAAGCCCCCCAGGCTGGTAATTGGCACTCAGAGATAACTAATTGGCTGACATGCTGCCACAGGAGCGCAGTTTTCAGGCAGACCTAATTAGCCTGACAATTATGGGACTTCCCACAGAATGCCTACTGATGTGTCAAAGGCGTCTGCTCCTGAAACTGGCTCTGTGGCTAGCACCATCCTCAGGACCTGTTTACAGCCAGCACATCTAACAAGGAGTGAGTGGAAAATGGAAAACAAGAAGTACAAAACATCTTTACCCTTGTAACACAGCTTTAAATTGATCACATAAATACAACACAGGGGGCTGCTGATTTATTTAGCTATAGCCAGGCTCGTTTTACTAATGTTACTATTAATCCGCACGCCGGCAGTCAATACTTTGGGAAAGCATACACTTGCAATAAGTATGAATAAGTACTAGATGTGTGGAGTATATGTCTGTGTTACTGAAAACCTAACAAGTAAGAGGATCTATCTATCATAGTTTGTCTATATGAAGTAGTACTATCATACATGTAATGACTGACTGACTGATAGACCAGTCATCTTCTCAGAAATGCATTGTTGTATGAACCGATAAGTGATCAATATGCATTAAATCACATTTGGTCTCTTTTGACTGGGGGTTACAGAGGACTGGCTTGCTGTGCAACACAACAAAATGCTGAAAAATACGATAAATTACAATAAATATGCAAGTTCAACAACAAAGGATGAGCTTCCTCTCACTGCCTACCTGATAAAGGACTCGTGGGTGGACATACACCTGTCGCTGACACCAACGATACAATAAAGTGAGAGCCAAGAGTTGTGGCTTGAAGTTAGTTTTTGTGGTTCCCTAGCAACAGTGAAGGATTAGGACAGTGCCTGGCTCTGTGTGGTAGCGTGGAGTGGGAGCAGATCAATGGGGAGGACGTGTAGAAGGAAGCCGGGTGTTTTCTATACACGACTCACACAGGAATGTTTTCTCCGCTTGTGTTTTTATGCATCTGAATCCTCACATGCCCCCCAGTCCCTCCATCTGGAACTCCACTTCATTAGATTCACTGCACAACCCACTATGAGCAGTTTAACCATCTCAGTGTGGAGGCGCACATTAAAGGATAGTGGATTGGCTGGTAATGGCCAATAAATGGTGGGAGAATGGGTTCATCAGAGCTGAGCCCAGCTGTGGTGCACTGGTCTCGGGGAAGTGAAGTACCCCACGGTTCAGTCTCAATCATAACATGGCCACTGCTGACTGTGGCTGGGGATCCTGTAAGGAAACAAATAACTGGCCCTAGCACTGCCTAGGGAGGGAGGGTTTCATCAGGGGGGATGTTCCCTGGCCCATCATGCGATATCAGCTCATCTGGCCAGCCAATCACCTGCCGCGACAACTGCACCAGCATGTCCATTAGCAGAGTGAAAAAGTAATATGGAATCAACTGGGAAACACTTGTAGAGTTCAAGGCAAACTTTACTTCGGCTTTCTCCTCAAATATCAAATATCGCCCAAATACATACTAACTACATGGATCCCTGGTCTCAAAACTAACAAAATAACATTGTGATGTCAACCAGTTACATACATTACAAAACTGCAGTGCTCTATAATAATTTGGGGACTGGGCTTGCAACTCTGTGGAGCAATTCCTGGTAGTTAGTCTGAATTGCTTTACTAAACATGCAATTTTATAAATGGATTGTATGTAATGAAAAAGCATGCATCATAAATATATAAGCATAACTACATTCCTTAAATACGTAAATGTTAATGCAAGGAGGATGTGTGCGCTATTACACTGAATGATGGGGTTAGCCCATCAACTATGACAGGAAAATCAAAACTTGGAGGGAAGAAACAAAGAAGAAACACAGATTATGCATTCTCAGAACAGCAGGGTTGTCTGTAAAAGCACTGAAAAATGGGTAAATATTGGAGTTGAGAGCGGCTGTATCAGCTCCTCGCTTCTGATCGATGTGAATAGGAAACAGCACACACGCACGCAATCAAACAGCAGACATTAGTGCCGGGCATTCTCTACTTTCATCTCGCGGGTAGGGAAAAAAAAAAAACCTGTGATCTCACCCACACCCACCGGTCTTTCTCTGATGGCCTGGATCAATACCGCCTCACTGGGTATAATGTCAGCTCTCATCGATGTACTGTATGCACAAATATTAACCACTAAAGGCACAGCTTTCACAATTCAGAGCAAAGATCACATCATGAATAAAGCACTAAGCCACAGTGGTAGAATTTTCAAAGATGAGAGAAAATGGAATTGTGCTGGGACTCGAACACTAATGCTCTCTATCGAGGGACCCTTTTCAGCCAGCCCACCAGAAAAAAACAACAAAAAAAAAAAAAAAAAAAGAAACTTTGCTTTCTGAAAAAACAAAAATACCCTTAGAAGACAATGGTCACCAGCTCTTGGGTGATGTGAAGGTCACTGGCCCTGTTTCTGAAGGAGGACCTGCTGGTATGTCTTTTCACCGTAAAACCCACTGCAGGGAAAACCATAATTAGCCAACAGCAAACATTTTTTGCTTAGAGTCAAATTGCAGAGCCATAGGTTGAACAAACGTGGTTGACTTTTTACTCTTAAGGAATTGAAATGTAGTCTTCCTTTTGGAGTCCAAACTAATTTATTTAGATCTGTTGTTCTTCCATCAGTAATACACAATGTCATTTTGCTCTTGCTGATGCACATAACCAAAAAAAAAAAAAAAAAAAAATGCAGGCAATTTGACACTCGGCTGCCCTGATAATAGGTGATTTATAAATAATATCTTGGGCATGACAGTTTACACTGTTTTACTGTCTTGATCTCAAAACACAATTTAATTAATTAAATACTATGGGAGTTGGCAGTATTGATTTAAGTAAACATCCTTTTACTGAGAATGTTTGAAAGTAATACATGATACACAACCAAGACCAGCGAAGGCCTCATAGCCTACCTATTTCACCCCTATTTCTCCCTGGTGAGGGTGAGTCGATTACTACCTTACCAGTGTGGCCATGACTGTTAAGGGCACAGCTGGGACTTGATCTATGAATTTAATTTATACAGAAATTGAAAAACGCTGAAAGAATCTGGTTAAACACACACGCTGGAAGAGGCCGCTATTTCATACAGGGTAAAACCTATGGGATCTGAACCCCTTCAGGACCAGGGATTGTTCAGAATTCTGAAAGTTCTGGATCACAGAAAGTAACATCAAATAGAATTTGAATAATTGTAATCCTTGGAAGAATGATTTTTTTTGTAGCTTCCATAGATAAAAAAACCAACAGGGGCTACTCATGATGAGGGATACGACTGTTTCTTGGCTATCAGAAATGGCTAAAGGAAATAAAGCATCTATATTTCAGAGAAACTGAAAGCTATTAGCCAAGTACAGTCCAAATAGAAGGACAGGACTATGAGTGTCCACTAGAAGTGATGATTGGATCCCTGGTTTAAAAATGCATGTTTAATTGTAGCTTGCAGAATTAGGTAAGAACTATGGTTTTTACTGACCGTGTTACACAAGCAAAGAGAGGAAAGTTTTTGAAACGTTTGTTGTTCGTTCTTCTATTTAATAATATTGATATTAACAAATAAAATACAACGCTTTTGCATCCAGTGTCAAGTCCTCCTCATGTCCTTGGGGTGTGAGATTTGGAATTTGGAGTTACTCTACTACTTATTACTCCCGACCTTTCTACTTTTTGAGTGTCTTGCTGTTGCCAGCACCTCATGGACTGCTTGTGCTCAAGGCTTTTTCTCTATATTATTCAAAGTGAGGAAAGTTTTATTTTTAACTTTTACAAATTAACATTCACGTTTTTGTAGCAGTGATAACAAAGATATCACCACTTCCATATCCCCCTGGGGTGAGAGGTAAGTAGTTACATCACATTTAAATTGCTTTTATTTTTCTTTTTAATTGTGTCCACCTACTTTGCACCCTCGCTGCCTGTACAACTTCTTGCCTCATAAAATGAATTTGTATCACCAATCTTTGGATGAACTAACTTTTCACATCCAGCATTCTAATTTCCCCAATAGTATGTTTTTGCTAACACAAGTGCCTTTTCCAGTTATGGTTGTATTTTGCATAATTTAGTGATAACATTTTCAGCTTAATGTTTGCCCTTTGAATCAGTGTTTGAAATCAATAATGCATAATTAAAATGCACCTCTAATGGGTTTATTACAGTTTTATTTAACACTGAACCTGAATGTCTGAGTTTCTCTGAGATTCTACTATACTCACATTAATAAACTAAAATCGTTTGCCTCACCCAGACACATCAGAAACCCATGACTGTTATCAGGGATCCAGGGCAATGAAAGCAATTTATATGTGTGACTAATAAGTAGGACCACTGTTACTCAGTTTCCAAGGTACTATTCAAAAAAACAATCAAGGATCATTCCATAGCCTGTCTATTTTTTCATAATGCAATAAAGTAATATCTTTATATTTCGTGGGCTCAGTGACCTTGGAAAAGTGAGTATCTAAGATGTAGCAGTGAGCTTAGGACCCTATGCCTGCTCAGTGAATACATCTATTGATAATATGTGGTGAATTGCATGCGTGGGGTTACTGTCTTTATGCATGATGCATGAGTGTGTTTATGTGTAAGGAGAGGGAGTGATTGTATCTGCAATGTACTGAGGGCATTAAAAAGTGAGAATGGGTTTCTGCATGTTCTTATATAATCATGAATTTGTGTGTTTGGATATGCAGGTTTGCATGTTGTGTGTGTGTGTGTGTGTGTGTGTGTGTGTGTGTATATGTCATGAGTGTTCATGTTGTGCGTGTGCCTGTGTTTGTATGCGTGTGCTCTTCCTCAGACTGCATTAGTCACAGAGCGTGGGGAGTCATACGGTGTGACTTGGCAGTGACGGTGACATTAGCATGTTCATTATGGGCTTGCTGTGGTAGAGGCAGGGTCAATGAGCTCCTCAGCTCAACACGGAGCCTCTCACAGGGAGACATCCAGGCTTTCGGTGCCACCCCCCGCACAAAGAGCACACAAAAGACATGTGTGTCATACAGTGTCACTCTCAAACATTGCCCTCCACAGAATTCCATCACGCCTTCCGTGCGCGATACCTCCCCCCTACCACGCTCATCAAAGAGATGAAAAACACTAAGGACAGGATACATAGGACACTAATGGCTCCCAAAACCCCACGTATTTCTGAGAGTCATGACTCATTTAGGTGGTGGTGCGTGAGGAACCTCTGTACACTGAGAGTGCGGGGAGAGCACTGGCATTGTGAACAGACAGCTCCGTCTCTCTCTGTGGTCTCTTTGGTATTGAGCTTGAGAGGGTCTGGGGTGTGTTTGATGGTGGGAATGCAATGGCTCCTAAAGTCCCAGTGGTGATTATCTACTGAGAACCTCAAAGAGCCCTGCTACTCACCCATATCCCCCTGTCTTTCCAGCCCATTGTGGTGTAATAACTGAAGTGTAATGGTGAGGGAACTGGATTTGTATAAGACCATTTGCAAAAAGCTGTATCAATAACAATATCTACACAGCAAGTATTGAGACATCAAAATCCATTTTAAAGGGCCACTTGACCCATTCTGATCTTTTTTTAACTATATATTACATCTGTCATATATTATATATATTATATATATCATATATTATATATATCATTAAGTCTGAAAGTTGACATGTCAGTGAAAGTATTAGTTTTTGCTGTAAAAGTAAATTGACTTTCCTACATGTTGCTATGTACGTTCCTTCTCAAATGAGTGATGGGGCATAGCTATCCTGGTCCTTAAAACACTCGGCAAATGAGGAGACGTGGCTTTTCCAGCCAAATCCATGTGACCATCCTCTGCTTCCATGTTATGAATATTATGATATGATTATGAAGGAAACTCTTAAGGAAACTCAAGAAGTAAGTTGGACTACTGCAGGTCTTTAACGCATACCTTTATCCATTCCTCCCCAACGGGCTCTTCCATGGTTGATCCATCACTACTGTCTCATTTGGAGCAGCATCAGATCGTCCCTGCTGTATGTCATATCAGAACTCAAAAGTGTGACCATAACTTCGACCAATGAACTGTCCAAAGTTGAACAATACATGAGTGTGAGTAACATCAGTGAGCGTAGCAGCAAATTTCCCAAGATTCAATACATTTTGAAGATCAAGGCAGTGCTGTCTTGTTTATTCACAAAATAAAAATGAACTGCAGAGTTGATTGCTGAAGTGGCTGATCTGTATGTGAGCACAGAAGATTGCTGCTTTACTGACTTTAGTCAGACCTGGAAACTACATGTGCACTGTGCTTAGGACCTGGTTCCCCTCTACTGGATTAAAATGCAACAACAAGTGGAAAGGCTTTTTTTTTCTTCTTCTTTTTGGAGGACACACAAATGCAACGTGACAAAGGCAACAGTACTCACATTTCCTGCCATTCTCCTCTCTCCATCAGAGAATATTATTAACCAATTACCCTCTCTAAAATTCCGAGATTTCATAACTCCCACAGGCAATATCAGGCTATTTAATTCAATCATTCTTCTCCTACTGTCATATTACACATTAATGTCTGCTCTCAGAACAATAATCATACAAAGCTGTCGGTGTGCAGAGGCTGGGGATACTGAAGCGTGCGCGCTGGAGAGTGAGCACTTGCACAGCTTCGTCCACTAGCTGCAATAGACGATTGCTGTCCTTAACTTCATGGTAATGGTTATTGTTTGCTAACCGCTTTATTGCTACACCACATGATTTTCTTTTCAAGATCTCTTGTGGCTGTAAGTCAGAATAATTCTGGCGCTCGTGCTGAAAGGATCACTTGGTGTCAGCTCCAATTCCCGACAACCAGGCACAAATGTGCAAATTGAGCTTCTGAAAAGAAAAGGGGGAATTTAGGCTGAGATGACAAAGAGAGGGAGAGAAAGAGAGAGGCAGAGAGATAAAGATGGGGGGTTTGGTTAGGGAGCTGGATGATGAATATGAGGAAACAAATGCAAATGAGCCTCCTTTCATGAAAAATTAAACCGCCAACACAAAACATCTGCACAACTGGGCCTCGCGGTTCTGAGGGATAGTGCGGTCGACGGGGGCGCGGAGCTTGGATTGTTGTACGCAGGAGGCGAGGATAGGGGCAGGGAGGACACGGAGAGGTGGGAAGCCGTGATTAAAGCTGACGGGCTGGTGACCAGTGCCAGGGCACACTGGGTGTCCGTAGGTCTCTGTACGATGCTCAGGAAGGGGCGATGTGTGAAGCAGAACGGCAACTCAATCACGCCGCCCAAGCAAACAGCTTCAGTTTGCATTTACACTTCAGCGTTTAGCAAATGCTCTCATCCCACCCGACCCACACAGCTTACAGTTTATTTTCACATACAACACATTTGTACATGATTTACAAATTCATACAGCTGGATATTTTTAACTGAGGCAATTCACAGTAATTACCTTGCTCAAAGGTGGAACGGCTTTGCCCCATCTCGTAAACAAACTTGCAACCTGTGAACTGCAAGCCAAGGTTTAAAATCATCATATTCCACTGCTGCCCCATTTTTCATTTGGTTTAGCAAACCAAGGAAGGTCTGCTAAAATGACTAGCCCGTAGCAATAATAGCCCCCCAGCCTATTATCTCAATAAAATGTTTAACTGTTTACACCTCTAGCTTACACCCACCACAGGCTAAAATGAGGCGGATATTTAACAGGCTAGGATATGAAACCATAAATAAATACATAATATGAAGCTCCCATATGGGAGATATTCGGGAAAAGTGCTTTATGAAGTAACTATATGGTTGAGAATGACACAGGTGGAAACGCGTGGGAGATCTAAAAGTTCGCCCACCTTCCTCTGCTCGTCGACGGGAGCTGTCACTGTCATTCCTCACGGCCTTGACAAGTCCTCCCACCTTATAGCCAGAGGAGGGTGACAGAACAAGGGGTTCCGTCCAGTCCACTCTGGGCCTCAGCCATTGTTGCCGGGTCAACAGCGGACTATTTTTGGGAACAGGCTGTAGGTGAATTTCATAGTGGGTCACATGTTTTCTGACCCCTCTTGGTTCAATTCACATGAATCATTTTACGGCTGTTCTCAAGAAACTTCCTGCAGGCATATTTCCTTACACTGGGCTTGAAATCATGGCTGGCCGCAACGATGCAGGATTATACCGGTAGTCACACCTTCAGCTTTTTCATCATCTACATTTAAAAGACGTCAGTGGTGCTACTCACCCATGGATATTGTGAACAAGTTGCACAAAGATAAAATTCTAAATCACCTGGGAGGGGAAACATGAAGATGATAAGAAGTGTGCATATGTTGCTTCAAATAAATATGCCCCTAAAAACTATTTAGTTCTTCGCAGCTCCTCTGTGTTTATGAGTCTCAGTCTGGTCTAGTGGGCTGAATCCATCATCTGCCACTCCAGCAAAGTACAACATGCAGAGATTACTACTTGGTTGGTCTGGAGAATGAATGAGGGGTTGCTGTCAAGTGTGAAGTTGAATTTGAGCAACGACGATGAACATCTTGTTATCCAGCCTTTTTTTGTGTTAGGAAAGCCCTGATTAACACTGATGGTTCTTGTAGAATGATTTATTGACCTGTGTTAAGAACATCTACTGACTGTCTTTCAACTCTTTTTTGCCATCTCTTGCCTTCTCTCCTTTCTTTATTATCTTTCGTGAAGGCTTGAGCAGGGGGAAGGTTAAGATCACTGGAGAGCTGTGAATTTGACTCGAGCCATAGCCGCTGTGGGTGAGGCTCTGTTGACATATGGATACATGCAGACTTGGCTGACATGGAATGAAGAGGAGCTGTGAATGATTCTGAGGTTTACAAATGACTTCACTTCACAAAGCAGGGCTACCTAAGTACTGCCAAAACCCAGATAAGCACTTTTAGCAATGATATACCATATATATATACATACACACACACGATGGATGATGGAGGGAAGTCGTGCAGCCAGAGATAAGCTTGGAGCTTTGAAGGTGGCTGGAAGATATCTGGGGAAAAAACACAATCACATCTTGTAAATATATCAACAAAGATTCAAAGATTCTTTTTTCCGCTCCCGAGGCAGGACCCTTTCAGTTGCTGGAAGATTACAGGAACAGCACAAAATCAAAACGGCATGTGGAAAATGTAAAAGAGAACACATGTCTGGCGCAGGCAGTTTTCTCTCTGTCATCCAGGGTGTGATCAGAGATCTGACAGCAGCCACCGACTAAACAAAAGGGTCAAAAAAATTAAATAGGCCGGTGACATATTGTTAGGACTGTCGAACGTGTGGAAAAGCTGTGAAAACTTAATGCGCAGGCAGTTTGGGTGCCGGGCTGCTGCCATGGAGAGATAAAGCGCTTCAAAGAAGATGTCAGCTGGCTGTTCTAGGGAGCGTGACCCCCCCAGCTATCACTAACAATGGAGGTAATTGGGCTCCTTCACGTGGATTCTTCATATGCACTGCAGCTCAGTCGCCCTGTAAGCAGCGGTAAACAGCCCGTGCCTTAAGGTATTCTGACACCTCAGGCATTAGTTCCGCTAGACGCGCACCCCTTGAGGGGGTCATATCCCTCTAAGGCAAAGGCTCTCGAATTCGGTCCTCAGGGACCCTCTGTGTACACCGGTTTTTGTTCCAGCTACAGTTGCAACCCGTGAATTGTTGCTAGGATGTCAGTGGTGAAGTCTTAATGTCTGTTGAGGGATGATCCACCCTCTTGGGCCACATTAAAAGAGAACACCCTATGGATGCCATGAGGAAGAAATATTCTGTATTCTCAACCCCTCTACTTTTAATCAGGCAGATCAACAAGTAGTTTCATTTGGCAGAACTGAATATATGAAAATACAGAACACAGCTTAAATTTCTTATATTTAAGACTGACAAGTCACAGCTAGCATTGGTGTCCAAGTTTTTTTTTAAGTTAGGTCAACTGGTCACTGAAACTAAACAATTTGTGGAACATGAAAAGTAAAATCATGGACAAAGAAAAGGGCAGGGAATAAATCTACATTTTGAAGAAAACAGCTCTAAAAGAAGGTAAAGGTAATTAGCATCCTTTATTAATCAAAAGCTGCATGGCAACAAAAACCATCAAACACAGGGGTACCCCAGGACTGAGTTTGACAACACCCACACAGACTGATGAGTAGAGCTGTTGTCAGTATGGAGTTTTCTGAATCTCTATCCCATACTCTACCTGTCCATCTGCCCACACAAATTGGGCTTTCTGCCTGAAGATCAATACTGGCTTTTAGGTCTTCTGTCCCAATGGATTTCACCATCTGTGTCAGGATGACCCTCTCATATTTTTTTCATATTTTGTTATCATGGAAAAGCACCTTCCATCAGTGGCAGGTTATGTTCACACCCAGCTGATGAGGGGTTTTCTGAGAGCAGTGGGCTGAGACCATACTGTTGCCTCACCATATAAGTGCAAGTGATCCAGTGGGTGGCACCACATTTGTGTCCTCAGTGCAGCTACTCACTTATTACATTTACCTGACAGGGACAATTCACAATAATCCACATCTGTAGATGTAAGACTGGAAAAGATTTTGCTAAAGCAGCCAGTTGTCATCTCCAGTCTCAGAGAATGTAAAAAGCGCATCAAATTAAGTTCTACAAAGTTTAGACATAAATTCAGTAGCTTGTCTTGAAAAAAATATTTTAAAGGATTTATTTTGTCAAGTTTCACTTGACATATCACATTCTGTAGTCTAACAGGATTGTATTGTACAATGACAAATTGAGTCAGAAAATTGACAATTTAGTTTAAAGTATAAATATTGTGGATGGCAAATTCAATTTCCTGACTTCCTCTGACATTAATTTTCCATGCACTGTGACATATGTTCTTGCATACTGCAGGTGTGCTGTTCATAATGTTTCTGAGAGAATTTGGGGGGCATTACTTTTCCAGCTGGTTCCATGAACTCCTACATAATCCTTACCTGCTTCCACTCTGCCGTTGATCCATCCCTTGAGTGCCATTGGGTCGCTGTGTTTTCCACAGCATCAGGCATTCCCTGCCTTGCCTCAGACCAGAACTGGAAAATGTGTAGGACAAACTGGAGAAAGACATAAAAAGAAAGAGTAGAATCAGGAGGTATGATTGGCTGGAGTGAGCCTTTGAAGCATACCCTTCTTCAAGATCGCAAGTCCATTCAGCTCAACTCAGGATTTGTCAGATTAATTAAAGGGATTAGGCTGAAAATTTTCCATGAGAAAGACACACTTTAAAACATAAACACCAGGATATGACTGGCTGTGAAGCAGAGGTTGTTGAATACCCACTCCCGGAATATCATTGACATATATCAATGTCATCTGTATATATTGTATATGTATAGGAGAGAGAAGAGAAAAAGGTGAATGATTTTTCTCCCCTCTTCTGTGTTGTGATGACCTGAGGATGTGATTGGGTGCTAGTTTTTGATTCTTTAACAAACAAACAGACACAAGTCACCTATGTCCCCTCTACCTTTCTGTATTCTCAGGGGGGATTTAAAAATGAAACATGCAAAGGTAAGAGAAAGTGAGCTCATTTAAACTGCTCTAATTGCATATGTGAGTGGTTGTGCAAGGTCAGAGAGCTCCAAACTGTCTGCTGAAAACGTACATGACTTGCTCATTAGGCTAAACGGGGACATCGTCACTAGCATGCGAATCACTCACAGGCAGCAGGCTTGATTTCTGAAAGTCAGGAACACGGCGATGTGAATGACGCAGGTCCTTTCAGATTTGATCAGGGAGATATCAACCCTAAATCTGTCTGTGTGAAGGCTTGACAAAACCAAGCCCTTGTCTCCAATTACCTGAGCCATAGCCAAACGAGGCAGAAAAAGCTGCAGACCCAGTTGAACAGGGGCAGTGTGAATCTGACAGCTCTGTTTTCGTGGAAATGGCAGCAGTATTCGCTGCATGCCTCACGTATCTGAAGCACTCTTACCCATATTCCACCATGAAAGACATGCAGCTGGAGAGTCCAGTCATTCAGAGGCACTAGCTCAACAATCCAAAGACAGTTACTTCAATTTTATAAAAAAATAATAATAAAAAATATGGTTTCAGTTTCAAGGGTAATATTAAGCATCATTATATTTACCTCAAAAGAACATTCATTCCCTGAACCCTCCTCACCTCCTTCATTTTTCTCCTGATTGTACCCAGATAGTAGGGATGGAGTACTGTATATCTATGAAAAGTGAAATTACACACACCTACACACAAAAGTGATGTTTCTTGGCCTTGAGTGGTCCTCCATTTTAGCCAGTAACTGTGAAGTGATGAGCTGGTTCTGATCGGTGAGGTGGGTTCCAGTTTTGATGATCCTGGCGGCCGGTTCTCAGTGGGTTCTCACGGTTATCCGCTCCTGACGTTGTGGCACTCAACAGGCGATAGAAAAACCACCAACTGCCCACGCTTTGCAGTCACCCTACTCCTCTAAAACAAACCTGCTTCAGTACAATTGGCACATTAGTCATTTCTCATTCTCCAAGGTGAAGCTCAGCATGTTTGGGCACACCTATGTAGGAGCTTATGTATACAGGAAAGAGAGTGTGTGTGTGTATGTGTGTGTAGGTTTTTGGGTGTATGCATATGCATGCCTTGATATGCATTTTATGTTATTGTATGTCTGTGAGCTGTGTGTGCCTGCATGTTTGTGAGTGTGAGTGTGAGTGTGTGTGTGTGTGTGTGTGTGTGTGTGTGTGTGTGTGTGTGTGTGTGTGTGTGTGTGTGTGTGTGTGAGTACATTTGAGTGCATCTGTCTGTGTATGCAATGTTGAGGCATGTGTATGTCCCTCATTGATTGTATGGTTGCGTGTGTGAGTTACCTTTTGTGAGCAGGTGTGTGGTGTCTGTTCATTGTTGTGTGTATATATGTGCGTTACTGTTTCTGTGTGTTGCTGCCTGTGTGTTGTTGTATATGAGCATGTGTGTGTTATCATTTGTTTTTCAGAGTATGTGAATGTTACTTTGTGTGTGTGTGTGTGTGTGTGTGTGTGCGCGTGCGTGCGTGCGTGTGTGTGTGTGTGTGCATGCGGAGTGTCTGCTGCACAGTGGGACCAATCACAGGGCCTCACAAACCAGGGAACCTTGACAAGGCCTGTCCATATCACGTTTCCATGGAGATGCAATGACTGGAGATGGGCCACAAGAAGGACAGAGGTAAAGAGATACAGAGAGAGAGAGAGAGATGGAAAGGAGGATGCAGAGTGAGAGAAGAGAGAAAGAGAGACAAAGAGGAGAGAAACAGAAAGAAGAGATACTTTTTATAGAAGAAAATATGAGACATGCACACACACACAGGGAGAGAGGGAGATAGAGAGAGAGAGAGAGAGAGAGAGAGAGAGAGAGAGAGAGAGAGAGAGAGAGAGAGAGAGAGAGTGAGAGAGGATTCAGAGTGGTGATGGTGCGAGGTAATTGCCTGGCCTTTTCCCCCCTCCAGAATCCCATGGGAGCGACTCTCAGAACCCTGTGTGACGGCAGCACTGACGTCAGCCGCAGAAAAGCACCAGAGGTATTTTCATCAATTTTCTTAATGGCCTGCCATCCCCTGGCCCGCCCCCTCCCTCCTCACACTCGCGTCGGGAGTGGGCAGGGAAATAAATAACCTCGAACAGAAAGACAGGGAGAAAACACACGACCCACGCTTGTTTCCAACAATTCTCAGAGAGTTTCAAAAGCGGCTGTGATCCCCAGCGCTGCACGGTACACAGTCGCGGTGTTTATTTACCCAACCGGGGCTGGCTTCCTCTCTGACATGAAGCAAGATAAGCCTGTGGCATTTTTGTTTGTGATGTAACCACACTCTGACTGAGGGCCATTATCACGTTGCAGGGCGCAGGGATGTTGAGGAGTTTGTGCTATGTTAATTGCATGAATCGTTGTTATCATTAGGTATTGTTAGTGATGCAACATAAGAATTGTATTTATAGCTTGTGTTGTTCAACACTGAAGCTGCAACAGTGGATGTTTTATTTTCATGGTCTTTTAAAAACTTATTTTCCTCCTTTATGAACCACCCACCTCGCAAAGAGGGGCGGGGATAAAACAGAAGTCAAATGCATAGGCATGTCCACTCGCCCCGTCTCTACTTTCATACGAACCTCATGCTAAAGGCACTGAATAAGCGATAATAGGAATGGGCTCTCGCCTGTTTGTTCGGTGACACTGAGCTGACAGTGACGGATGCCAGTCCATGTGTTTGCCATTAAAAATGTTTACTCATGTGAGTCCAACTGGGGGGAATAAATTTGTCACAACAGCTTTTATTTATGAAATCAATGTTCCTAACGTCGGAGGCCCAGAATCTACAGCACGTGGGCTTACGAAGTTAAATGAGCAACAGCGAGCGCTTATTTCACACATTGATATTCCGCGGGGAGCTGCAAACTCTCTGATTGTGACTGACTGGCGTGTTTGCTACGGCTGTCTTTCCCTGTAGACTCACCTTTGAATGATAAACGGGGGTGCCAGAAGGGCATTTCAAACGAAGTGCATCCACTGTCCATTAGAAGAGCGGCTCCTCGTTTGGGGTCAGAACAAAGGATTCAGTTGCTTGTTTTGTTTGGGGAATGCAGGTGGATAGCGCACTAATGCCAATTGACACAAACATGACGGACTGTGCAGAGGAAAGTCAAACCCTCTTCTCTCTTGGAGCTCAGATAAAGTTTATTGTCCTTGACACTTATTGCAAGCTATTTCAGTGTGTGTGAGTGTGGGGAAGGAACAACATTTTTTTCTACATCTGTAAAAAAAAAAAGAAAAGAAAATATAGTCACCTTCAGACATGCTTCATTTTCTGTAATTATAAAAAGAAGGCAAATAAGGCAACCTTTGACACTATTAAAAAAGGCCATAATTGTGGATATGACTTTTTTCATTTTCATTCAGTTTTTTTTTTATCTTTCAAACGCATTTGTCTTTTTGGGTGGTAAACGGCTGTGGAAACTGGGGAGATATTGAACATTTTCACCTGCACTTTGACTGCAGCAGCATTTGAAAGAAGCAGGGAAATTAAAAGGGAAGAGAGAATGTGGGAATGAAGATTTCTGCGAAATTCCAGCTGTTCGCTCTGCTGGAAAGCATCATGGAGTTTATGATGCTGTGAGAAGTTACCTTTTGAAGTGCAGATAAGGGAGCAGACATTACCTGGGGATTTTTAAAATGTGTTTCTCTCTCTCTCTCTCTGCCTCTCTCTCTCTGTCTGTCATACACACATACACATAAAGTATATATATATAAATATGCATACATATGTGTAAGCCCAAATTCGTGCAGTAAGACACAATCCTACATACATACCACACACTACATAAAGATGCAGAATCAGGGCCCAAATCGGGTCCCAGTCAGAGGTCCCAGAACCCCTGGCTCTCCGGGACACCACATGGAAGTGGCGAGGCGGGATCCCCAGCTGTGGTTGAGGGAGATGAAAGAGCCCAAGCTGTCAGTGTTACTTATTCATCAGCCCATTTCTCCAGGAGGTCCCCTGTCCACAAACACTATATGTGCCCCTCATTTTTTGTCTGTCACCCTAAGTGTGTGAAGGCAGGCAAGAAAAAAAAAGGCAAAGAGAATCATGAAATGAACTATGTGTGTTGTGTTTTTTTTTCTGTGCCCTATTCATTATTCATCTGAATTGTTGGCAACCCTCTTCCTCCTACAACACCCCCTTCAACGCTGCCCCCCCTTCAAAAAAGTAACAAAACAGTAGGGGAGCCCAAATATCTGCTGGTGCTGAAGACGTGAATGACAAGTTAAAAAATAAAGAGCAGGATCTGTTTTATACAAAAAGTTCATATCACAGTGGGTTGGCTCATTAAAGTGCTCTCATTTTTATCATAAGAGCATTAAAATCTACACTTAAAAAACAGACTATTCGGCCTATCTCAGCTCATCACAGTGAATCTGTCATTTCATAGATTTGTATGAAAGAATCTCAAACTTCTACAAATCCAGGCAAGTTACAATGTACATTTATAGATTTTTATGTGAAGAAATACTTCCAGGTGTCTTTATGTTAAGCTAAGTTAGATTTATGTAGCCCCATAGTCCCATATATATATATATATATATATAAACTAGCATCTGTGGATCTCATTATTTGTCCCCCTTTTCAAATGTCAAATATTTCAGTGAAATCTCTAGACAGCCTCCTTTTACTGGGGCCAACAGTGTTCACAGTTACTCATAAAAGTTTGCAGTTGCATCTCTGCTTCTGGCAAAAGAACTGAGCAACAACATATTTTATCGGTTTGCAAAAGTGACACTTGAATGACTACTGCAACAATGTAAGCCCAGTATTGCCTATATTTTATATATTTTAGTTTATATCAATATGCAAGGAACAACATCCAATGGGATGTTTTAAGTAAATTAAACAGTAGAATTATGGCAGTGTGGTAGAGGTAGAAAGAGATGCAGGTGGTTCCTAAGGTGATACTGAAGTAAATAACTAGTATGACTGACTGGCTAGTTTTAACTCACTGTGAAACAAACTGTGTCAATCAAACCTTAATGGAGCATTGACAATGGAAGAGAAACATCATATCTTTGGAGAGAAGGTGAAGGAAAATCATCCAAATTACTACTATTGGCTGTATTAATATGTAAAGCATCTCATATCAAACATTAGCTATAGCTACTAAATTAAAAATCTCAGTTTTGGTCTGCATGATGGGAATGTCATAATGGTTTGTCATAAATCTCTCTCTCTCACACACACACATACACACACACACAGGTATTTATATGCAATGTGAATCAAAACTATAAAGCAAATTGTATCTGCAAACGCCATTTCAAATCCAGCTGCACAAACATATATATTATCTAATTAGTAAATTTAACAAAATAGTATAACATTCCACCTGCCTTTGACCACAGAGAAACAGATGGTATTTTATTAGGCTATTATTATTTTATGCAGGTATCACCTTAATGAAATGCAAATATGAAAGTGAGGTGGTAGGTGTGGTTCTTACGGTAATACAGATGGCCACCAAAGTAAACAATGTTTATAAACTGTGAATGCTCTGATAGGACAGTGTCAGTCCCTGATACTACTGCCATCAATGACCGTTATTAACCCCTGAGCTTCTCGTCATATGCTACCTGCACCAACATTCAACTCTGCTTCCCTTACCTGTTTCCGTTCTCAGATAACTGAGATCAAGTTTTGTTCTGTTGCATTATAGCATGCCCAGGCTAAATACTCCATTCTGATTGGTTAATAGGGTTGTTCATGATTTTTCAGTAACCTGCTGGGAAAACAGTATAATGCACAGCTGTGAAGTAATTTCAGCAGAGGAGTTTGTGTCCTTCCAAATCAATTTTCAAACTATTCAACACTTTTTCAAAATTAATGAACACTCAATTTACAGCTGGAAATAACAGCAAAAAGTTGAAACTTCACAACAACATGGGTCATCATTGGAATTGTTTAATTCTGCTTGATTCTGCTGTTAAAAGCCATAACTGAATTTCAATTCTATTATGCAGTTGTAGTATATAGGCTAGTTGAAAACTATGTCAATGTGAGATTGAAGGAATTGCATACTGATAAATATACACTATTGATTTATTGATTTGAATGAATGATGCCTAATAAAAATATCAGATAAAAGCATTTTATGCATACTCAGAAGCATATTATCCATATGCAACTTGCGAGGGGTGGGGGCATTGTGGGTGGTCTGCAATTGCATCAGGGTGGCCGTATACTCAGCCCTGTTCTAGCCAGCACTAAACAGCCAGCAATCAAGGAGAAAACTACATTTCTGTTGTTCTTATCTGGATCAGGCTCTGAGGAGTGAACCATAGATGTTCTGATACAAAATACAACCAGTCTCTGGACACATAGGAAACAGGTTGCGGATTGTAGGATTAAACCTAGACTGAATATGAACCTTGGAGAGCTTTGAAAGCTAGCTACCTCTTTCATTAGTGTGTAGATTTAATAACACTATGAACATTGTGCTACTGAAAAAAAAACCATCTCACTCAACCACAGCCCTCATCCCTCCATTCACTGAGCCCGAGCTGAGCTTCAAAAAGACAGACGGCTTCTGTGTTTTGACAGTTTGAAAGTGCTATGTGGCTCCACTGCTACATCACTCCTTAGAACGTGTGAGACACAGTAATTAGCTCTGCATGAGCTCATGTTTAGCTGCAATCTGACAATTTCACCCGCTGCCAGTCCACCAATCACGGACCAATATATATATTTTTTTCCCCTTTTATCTCATTGTCCATTGAACTCACTTTACAGAGTTTTATCTCTCCTCATTTACTTGAGTTCAAACCATATAAATGAGTTCATTGTGGGGTCTCTGTTCAGTTGTACAGCAGTGTTTTTCCCGTGACTTTCAACTGCAAATATAAGCAACTGTTTCTACTTTCTTCCTTACACGATATAATACATTCATCTGTCATTGAAATTAAGTTTTAAAAAGGTTCTATAAGAAATAAAACGTAGCATTTGCTTACTGCTTTTTATTAAATGAAAACAAAATGTATTGTGTTTAGTGTGTATAGAGCCATAGGGTGATGAAACAGTTGTCAGACTTGTTTATAGAATCAGTAGAGAGCTTAGGGATTTCTCATTTTTATTGAAAATCCCTTTCAGTTTGCCTCATGTCGTATAGCCAGTGTTCCAACGGTGCATGATTCTGGTAACAGGATTCTTTGTCACAGTGTGGGTGAATTTGTCCAGCATGTTTTTGGGTGGACATTTACCCTCAGAGGGCAAGGTTGATGTCAGTTGTTACTTATTGGTACTGAATGATCATCCACAACCCAAGCTCTATGGGTATTCCACTTTGGTCACATGTACATTTTTTAGCTTTACCTGTGATGCGTCTTCATAAAGGCAGTATGGACATTTTCTGTTCACCCTGTCTTCCAAGCTGACCCAGCCTCGAGGCGGTCCATAAAGGCCTCAACCTAACTTTCACCTCACCTCTAGTGTGTTTTTACAAAGCAATCTGGAAAACGTACATCTAGCACATATGTGAAGAGAAAGTGATTCTACCTCATTGAAGAGGACATACCAGGTGTAAGAAAACTACAGAGCTTAGGTGCTGCCAGAGCAAATTTCCCCTTTCAATTATTTTCCTACAGGCAGTGTCTCTTTTAAAATAACACTGGGCAACCTATAGTGCATAAGAAGCTGCCCGATACGTTTGATCTCATGTGAACCTATTATTGACATGAGACCTTTGCTATTATCTATCTCTGATCACACAGCTGTGCAGACAGTTTTTCTTAGTCCATAAAAACACCCAATAACAGGTTTAATCCCAGTTTGAGAAAACAGTATTGTGAAGATGTTAAACTTACTATTAATTCTGTAATTTACCAGAGATACCTGGTGACTTACAGCATTGATATTGCTCAAGGGTTAAAGTGTGGAGGTGTACCACGTAGAAGCTGTTTAACACATATATTTTGTGACCTAGGCCTTCATGTCTTTTCTGTTCTTCAGAGCTTGCTATGGAAATCCATTGTGCTCAGACTAAGGGGAGCAGTTCAGTGGTGCTGGGTGTGAGTCACAGAATGCAAGCATGTGGTAAGAAAGCAGGAGAGCTGATGCTGAGATCAGACCATTAAGCCCAATTAGGCTAATCACTGGGCCTACTGTCCAGCACCAAATATTATTTCAAGTCTGATCTTTTACACCTGAAACACTTTGACTTCACTTGTGTAACTGGTCAGTATTTTATGGATTGTATGAATGAAAAATACTTCTTGTACTGTATTGGTTTCAGTCTGTAATATACCTAATTGCTGCACCATCTCTGAGGACATAACTCAACCAAAGTCCCTTTTATACACTTTATAACCGTGATCTTATCCCCTCTCAGTTTCTTTTTCCTGAAGATGTGATGTATCTTAAGTACTGAGCCCCTAAAGTCCCGAAAGGTGATCATTTTTTATCTTCTGCACACAAGTAATTATCTTGTGGGAACACGTTGTTATCTTGTGTGCACAAGATAATTATCTTAACTTGTTCACACAAGATAATAACTTTTGCTCACAAGATGATAACTTGTTCGCACATGATAAAAAAATATCACCTTCTGGGACTTTAGGGGGCTCTTACTTAAGCCTTTCTTCATATGTATTACATTTCAAACCTGGAACGAGTTCAGGTTCCTTTGTTTTTATTTTCTTGAGAGCTTCTATATCTTTCGTATTGTGTGGAGTCCAAAACTCTCACCAATTTATTTATGCCAACCCTTTTGGAGTTTTGCAATGTTTGCCATTAATTGATACACAAAATTGACTCCTACTATAAAATAATTTTGACATAAAATTACACACCCCTCAAAAGATTCAATTTATCTCTACCCATTGTATGGCTCCTCAAATTGTTACTTTTGTGCTCCACACTGCAGTCAGTAATGAACACACTTGGGAAAAAACTCATATAATTCCCACTGATTTCCCTTTTTTGAAGAAGAGCAGCTCATTCCAGACCATGACCAGCTGAAATACATGATCTCCCCCTACAGAAACAATGAGGATTATTCCTAACAAAACTAATTCATACCAGAAATAATACCTGTTCCTCATAATAGAATCCAGAATTATACATGAGCACACCTGTGGTAGTTTTCTGAGTCAGTATGAGCCCCCTTTTTATAAATCGGTATCATTCAACCTTATTTCCAGTCATTCACTCAGTTGACAAGTCCCACATTATGCAAATGTAACCTAACAAAAGGAAAATATGCTACTTAAATAAATGCTGTCCTTTACCTCTGTAGATATGCTGATACTCTATAACTATTAATGATGGTCTCCAATTACATCTTAATTGCTACTTAATTGAGAACAGTTCGAAATGCTTTCTGGGATTTGGATTCTGCTCAGAGAGGAAGAACAATTAAATTCTTATCACTCCATATTACTTTTTCATTGTTTCAGACAGAGGCTTACAAGCTGTGTGTGTGTGTGTGTGTGTGTGTGTGTGTGTGTGTGTGTGTGTGTGTGTGTGTGTGTGTGTGTGTGTGTGTGTGTGTGTGTGTGTGTGTGTGTGCATGTGTGCGTGCATGTGTGTGTGGGGGGTGGTGGTTGCTGGTAATGGTTTCAGGCAAACCAGATTAACAGTCATAATGGGACTTTTCTGCCACTAAGGGAAACTAATCAGTTGATATTTTTGGCCATAAGTAAAGAACATCTAGTCTATCCTTTCCCATTTTCTAGTCCGAGTCTTTGTATTTTGTTACCAATGTGAGCAATTGACACCTTTTATCATGTCTTTGGGGAAGTCTTTGTTTTATGGGCAGTGTCATGACTCTGCCAGGGCATTGTTTCTTTATGGTTCCCAAACTCACATGATAAAGAGCAGGGTTTGCCAGACCCGGTCCTGGTGAGCTGTGGCATGTGTCGCCAGTTTTTGTTTTCAGCTTAAAATCAGCAACCAGATCGGACGCAAGAAACCAGACGAGGTGAATTATCTGAGCATCAGCTGTGCTAAATGGTCAATTAAAGGCTAAGTAACAACAAAAATCTCTTCATGCTGTAGGTTTCTGAAGCCAGGTTTGGCTCCTCCCACTCCTTACCATGAAGGTATGGGAGCCACTGCTCTCAGACAGACATCATTTAAACATGTAGTCATGACGCTGTAACTGTCTTGATCTTATTTACTAATGGTCAACATATTACATTGTTAATTAAGGAATTCTGGTTTCTGATAGAGCATAAAGTAGTAGGAGGAGGAGGAGGACATAGCAGTTCTCATGAGTTTCTCTGTCCATGGTCCTGATGTGACCTCTGCATCAAAAAACCACTCAGCTTTTAGCCTGGCATCCCACATGTGTATTTCTCCTCATCCTGTACCTGATGACAGCAATGTGGTACAAACTTTCCTTTTATCGCATCAACTCTGCAAAGTCGGGTCAGAGGTGAAGGACTATGGAATCTGCTAGCTCTATGGGTTAAGGTTGAGATTAAAACCAGAAAAGAATTCTGCAATATGCCCTCTGAGACCTTGACCAATTTATAAACTGCTGTATAAATTGTGCAGTATAGTGACTGCTGCTCAGTGGCAAAATGGTCTGTTGGTCTTGAGAGCTCTCGAGAGCTGAACGTCTGGATTCTACGACTGCTCAGCTACTGTTCAAGGACCTTAGATTTGCAAGACTGGGGACTCAACCATCTCCTGTGGATGAATGCTACCATGTCAGGCCTATCATAAGATAGCCATGCTCACTAATGTATTTGGGGACAGTATGGTAATGTTTACTTATTTGCTTGTTTGTATTGTTTGCATGGCTGATGCCTGTATGCACAGCTTCCACACCTTTACTTTGCCAATTTTTCTCAAGGGTACAATAACAATGCCCAGTCTGCTATTTTGAAATGGCAGCCTACAGATAAGGACATTTTCCTGAGCTGGTGTGTCATAGTGCCCTGGATGTCACTATTGATCCCCTTAGCCCCCCCCCCCACACCCCATCTCTGATCAAGTTACAGCATAACACATTTAAATGCAGGGATTTATGTTCGTTTGGGGTGACTCAACTTCCTAGTCTTCCGTGCATTAGCCAGATTAGTCTCTGCTCACATTGGCTGCCCAAAACCCCCCATCCCCCCATGGGCTGAGTCAGTCTATGGCTGCTGACACCCCGATTCTGCCCACCATGTCTGCCGGTGCCTCTCCTCTATCACCTGAGCTAATGCATCCCCTCCTGTTCTCCACTTAAAAAGATTCAAACTAATGATCTTAAAAGTTCATATTCAAAATGTGCATTCATGTAGTTTGAATTGTTAATTGCTCTTCAGTCACAAAATTTCCCTCAGTGACATCTGAAAGCAATATTTGTGGAGAAGTCTGGCTGCTTTCTGATATGAGGAAGGGCTGATGCCATTTTCCACTGAAGTGTTAATGGTTCTGTCTGCTATCAAATGCAGAGTTTGTTTTCTGTCATTCCTCAGTGCCATCTCAGATCTATCACCTGATTACATTATGTGTAAAATCATAAAACATCATATTTCCTCATCCTGCTATGTCAAGGTTCATCGCTGTTGTTTTTCGATTCAGATTGACTGAATTTTATAAGTCTAAACACATCCTCAAATAGCTTCTCTCTCTGCCTCTATTTTTTGCTGGGAAACCATGGGAATGTACTTTAGGGCAGTAGCTTGCTGGTCTTTAAGGATTCTTTAATCAACAAAAGCAACATGAAAGACTGCGGTTCTGAAGTGGGTCCCATTACACCAACTCTATTTGAGGAATAAGCAATGTTCAAAGGAGGGAAAAAAGATCTGAAAAACAGTAAATATGGGCCTGTCAGAAGGCTCTTCCCTAGCAATGGTGCAGTGATTCACTCCCATAGTCAGTGGCACTGAATACCAAATGTGACAGTGCTGGCCAGTGTCCTTTGTAGTTGATGGGTATATGGAAAAGTATTAGAACTCTGCTATTATTTTGATGGATTTATATAATGTTTGACTTCCAGTGTCATTCTTCACATGCAGTTCACCGTATGTCTCTTTTGCTCTGTTTGGTCTGCATAAATCTGTAACGCTGAGGTCCTCAGTCCCGGTTCTGCAAAGTCACATGGGCCTGCCGGCTTTTGCCTTCACCTTACATTCAACAACCAGCTCAGATCCACATAACCAGCTTTACACACTTGTTATGTTTATTGCAATATGTGGTGAAATGTTTTTTACTCCCAGAAATTATTCCCTTAAAACTGCTGAGAGTATCACACTTCTTTTTCACAAGTGCATTGTGCCTACAGCAGGATTTATCCTTGTATTATCCCGAGTCAGCAACTCCTCTGGTCCATTCAACACCTGCATTCTGCCAGCACCAGCAGCATCCTATATGACTGCAGTCATTTAGGTCTTCAGTCCAATCTTATGACAGAGGGATTGAATGACCTACAGCACAGTGTCCCCATCACTGAACAGAGACTTTTCTCTACTTGGTGCAGAGGGAAGACAGCGCCCACCTGGTGGGCCTGCAGCAGCAACCTGGCCTTACCAGGAATTCTTATGTCAAAGTGCAAACCAAACCCACGGAAATTCGGCCATCAGGCTGGAGAGGGAAACAGGGCAAGACATGGTTGCAGGCTTTTGATAGAACAGTCAGTGTTAAACAATGATAATGGCCAGCTATGGTGTGGTGACATTGGGCTGCACAAGCAATGTGATGTGGAACCTTGCACCAAATTAATTTGGTCACTGGAGGAGGCACCACACTGAAAAGTTAACATATCGATAGATTACTCCCTAAAATGGCTTCCAGTTGGGGTGGGAATGTTGGTGAGATGGTGGGAACAGACACTCTCACCATACAGCTGTGGACGCCTCAGTCCCGCCCTGCCTCTCTGGATGACTCAAATCACGTGTCACTGTGACACAGCCAACCTGAGGTGTAGAAATATTAAACCCATTCAACAAGAACTGAGCCAAAAAACCAATTAACTGTGGAAAATTACCGCTGCAGCACCACCAATTACACATTTCCTCGTTCTGGCTGCCCACCCCGTCGGTCTCACTAATGTGTTTTTTAATTTTTTTTTCTTCTGGTAATTCACGTTTTAAAAATAGAGCATAAAACCAGCTCTACGAGAAGAGTTTTAATTGATATTGGTTTGTACTGCTGTCTATCTGTGGATAAGCCGAATGTGACATGATTTTGAGTGCGGCATTAGCACGTTTTCTTAATCAGGCTTCTCATTCAGCAGTGTGCATGTAGAGTCTATCAGCTGACAAGCCAATGAAAAGAGCCCGTTATGAGTGAACCCTTGCCACAGCGTATTTGTTTGGAGCTGTGTGAGGAACCTGTAGAAAAGAATATCACTGCATTATTAGATATATTTAAAATATTGTTTATTTATTTTTTTCTTTTACCATTACTATCAAGCATCCTTATCCCAGATGGTTTACACAAAAAGATATTCATGGTAACAACAAAAAATAAAACTCAACATACAAAAAAAGCTAAAGTAAAATTTAGCACTTATGGAAATAGATTTGCAAGCAATATTATAATGTGACAGAACAGCAAACAAAAAGGAATGGAGGAATAACAAGCACCATGGAAAAAAGGAGGGCTCATTTAACAGAATCCAGGAGTCATGTTAAAGGAAAGAGATAAATAAGGTATGAACAAAAGAATTTCTTTGCAAAATGTTCCCCTGTTTGCTGAAAGAGATATGATTTCCTTTCACATGAGATGGAAGTGTCAGCGCAATATGAAGAACCTGATGGGAAATCACTGCAGATTGCTGCCAGGAAAGCACAAGATTTTACAGAGCGCCATGGTAACATTCTTTTCACATTTTAGAATGACTGGGCAACCTTCAGTAATCTCTGATTCTTGGCAGCGCATTGGACTTAACAGATACACCTGGGGACATTCAGAGTAATCACGATGAAAGTTCTGGTCTTTTTTATGTGAACCACATGAAAACAGCCTTTATATAAAATGGTCTACTCTTTATAATTATCAGAAATAACCCAGAGGAAGTCAGTGAAACTGATATTAAAGTCCCCACGTGCCCCAGTCAGTCAAACTGTGTATTTACTTTGGGAGAACTGGCTGTCTCCGCTGTTTCTCTTTCAGGGGTGCAGGCGGACAGGATGTCATTTCTCATAAATGGAACGCAAACACCATACATCCACACAAGCTCACCACATCTGCAGCATGTGAATTCCCTGGCCTGGTGCCTGCTCTCCCAGCGTTTTGCATCAGAGTGACCTACCTTGCTTCCAGATGGGGGCCAAATTATTATGTTTTGTAATTTCCTGTTATTTGAAAACAAAACTGTTTACTGGCTTGCCATGTCCTACCATGCATCTGTGTGTGTGTTTGTGTGTGTGTGTGTGTGTGTATCATGTGTAACTCTGTCATTGACTTTGTTTGTGTGTGTACCTGTATGTTTGTGTGTGTCCCTGCATCTGTGTGTGATTGCTTGCTTGTGTGTATACCTGTATGTATGTGTGTGTGTGTGTGTGTGTGTGTGTGTGTGTGTGTGTGTGTGTGTGTGTGTGTG
The DNA here is from genome assembly GCA_022829145.1 of Albula goreensis. Classification (NCBI taxonomy): domain Eukaryota; kingdom Metazoa; phylum Chordata; class Actinopteri; order Albuliformes; family Albulidae; genus Albula; species Albula goreensis. Next base: position 32,096,869 of record CM040746.1, on the reverse strand, counting down.
TGTTTCATGCCATGTATATGTCTCAGTATGTATATACTGGTCTGTAGTGTGCCTGTGCACTGCCGCTCCATGTTCAGTATTGTAGGGACAGTGCTACACTCTCAGCAGATGGGAGCTCTTGACACCCCACACACACACACACACACACACACACACAGCCACGTCACCTGCAGGGCCCCGCAGGGCGTCACGTCTCCACCGAACAAAGCCAAGCCGCCACATCGAATCACAATGCAGCAAACGTCATCGGAGCGGACGCGTCGGCAAACGCAACACCAATAATCTGCCGCAGAGCGAGGTCAGCCCTGTTGAACCTCTAATCAGGAGAAGTGAATGAGGAAACAGAGAGAGCTTAATGTATTCATGCTCACTCTTTCGGCCGCTGATGAAGTGTGGCGCGCTCAGCGGTCTCTATTCCCTGACAGTTAAAGCGCGCTGTAGCACTGGCCTCGTTTTTAAATAGTCCTGGGAAAGGAGCCGGTTCCTGACAGCACAAATTGGGCTAACTCAGCCTTTGGGAGGTGGTGGGGGTGAGAGTGTGTGTGACGGGGGTATGAATGTCCGACTTCCCTGGGTGGAAGTTGGCCCAGACGTAATGGTCAGGACAGGACATTTTGGCCAAAAGATGACTAATATGTTTCATTCACAAATTCCCATACCAAGGCATATTACACCCTCCCTCCTCTCCTAAACCCCCCTCCTGCACCTTTTCCCCTCCCCCACTGTCTCTCAGATCCATTTCAAACCTGAGAAAGGAGTGTGACGTATCCTCTTCCTGCCACGTTACCGCTGCAGTCAGCTTCCACTGCGTCAGGATTGGGGATTCAAGCCCATTGAGGTGCAAATGAAAGGCTTAGTCTCTTTATGGGATAACGAGCTTGTTAGGCCGGCTTCAGAGACCAGCGTTTCGCAGGAGAGTCGACATTTATATTCCGTCGCTGCTAATGTGCGCACTCCGAAAGGGGAGCAAAAGGGCCATTTGACGTCTCCGTGCCAGCCAATTAACAGCAGAATAAATACGCCTCTGCGTTTTTCCTGCGTTGAAGCTCCAAGCCTGCCTCCCAAGCTCCCATGTGCCCAAGGTCTAGCAGTGCCTTGGAGGCGATCTCCTTTCATTCCCCAGGCAAGTAATTCTGAGATCAATAGATAATCATTCATTTCCTGAATGTGACACTTACACACTTACACACACACACACACACACACACACACACACACACACACACACACACACACACACACACACACACACACACACACACACACACACACACACACACACCTATTGGTGCTCAACCAACTGGTGCTCATACTCAAACAACCACGCTCTCACAAAAAAATATGCATATACTTACACACACACAGACACACACACACCTATGGATCTGCACTGCCCACATACAAACACACAAGCACTCCCACACACGCACACACACAAGCATGCACCCAAATTTTAAACTGAAATCTAAATGTTCTCTGTCGAACAAATGCTGCTAAACAAAGTTTGAATGGGAAAAAAACACCCAAGGAAAAAAAGTAGTTTTTAATGTTTTTCAACATTAAAAAATGCAATGCAATATCCTTCAAATGCATCTCCCCAATGTAACTTCAAAAACAACCAAAACACTCCAAAAAATATGCCATGGGCTAAGTCAACCTTTTATGAGAGAGAACAAATTACTGTGCCTTATACTTTTTAAATTGGCTTCAACTACAAGCGACTAAAGAGAAAAAGAGGCAAAGCTGTCGGCAGCTGTCCAATCAGGGAGCACAGGAGAGGATGCCATCTGAAGCCTTTAAGCAGGGTACACACCTAATCAACTGGGTGACACGCTCAGCTGTGCAAATCCATGGATCCAACTTCAGAGGAGGGTTTACACTACTTATTAACTCCGCAAATCCAGGCCCACTCACAATTCTTGTGTTTACCAATTTACTTAAGCGGAATGTTTTACTGAAACAAGTCAAGTTGCAGGAACGTTTTCAAACATACGCCAGACCAGAGTCAACCGTACCAGACATTCAATTCACAAATCACCACAGTGCACATTGCTCAGTTTGCACATTTGAACAAGTTGCATAACACATGAATCAAGAAGTCATTACAGACAATAACCCTTGGGTTGGGTATGAGAATACGGCCTGTAAGTGTCAGCAAAGGCTTAGAGAGTGTGGCTTTGAACATCTTAATATAGCTGAAGATAAATAGGGGTTAATCAATAGACAACATTGGAGTGGTGGTGGGGGGTCAGGGATATTGTATTAGCAATTGAAACTAAAATATCATGTTAAAAATGGAGGGAAGATAATAAGGAATTAGCAGGCTAACTTAACATGCATATTTAGCTACATACTGTAGCTGCCATTATCTCATAAAATTCATTTGAACATTCAGTTGATAATTTGCTTGACATTTATGGTTGCATGTTTGTTAACTCTGAAGAGATTGTTGGCCTTTTATTTTGAAAACCACTCAAATTGGCCCACCCATTCATCCACTTATGCAGATAAACATTGACTGAGTCATTCTCCCTTTTTATAAGGGGTTTGGTTTGACCTGGTAACCACCCTCACCACTAAGCTTCTCCTCCTCCACCTTTCCCTGGCCAGCACTGGAGCGGAATGGCATAAAGCAAGTTTAGCTTTATTGTAACTGAGTTGTATCTTACAGATTGTGCTAATCCATGGTGGATCTTCATGCATAATGAAATACAAAGGACATCCTTAGCCAGTTTGTTAACATCTTCATGAAGAGGGGATACAGACCCTGAAACTGGGAATGGAGCTTCTCGCTCCACATCATCTTTTGCACTGGAGAAGGGCAAACACTTTGTGACAGGGAAAAGAACAGCGGGATGGCCTTGCCCTGTTTGAAATAACTGCCATTATGGCGGGGTCAGAGGCAGTACGGATATTGGAAATCGGCCATATCAACAACCCAGGGAGGGCAGGGGAAGCTGGACCATCAGAGGCCAAACCCAGCAAACACATCCAGTTCACTCACCCCACACGCCACTGCAGCGTTTGCCATGATGCGATTGATACAATCCCCAAGCACTATGAAAGCCAGCACTGCACTAAGTAACAACTGAAATCTAGCAGCCTCTTCCAGCATGGGAGGCGATTGCCCTCATCTAACTTTCATGGCTCTTTGTTTGTACATCCCTATAATAAATGGTGGGTAGACAAAACAATGAAAACACCAAATGAAAGATGACTCATGTGTTGGCATAATTTAATTGCAATAAAAAGGGGTCTACATGTATGCTTTACATTAGTATCAATTCTAATTATTAATATTGCTCTGCAATGACCAAGATCTAAAACCAACCCTGTGACTTTCTAAAGAAAAAGGAGACAACTAACACATTGTAGTCAGAGGCAAAATAGTTGCAGGTGCTTCCGTCACAGAAACTGTAAAATTATTTAATCTGTCAAAGGGAACAGTGTTGAAAATCAAAATGGCACCTGACAAACAATTCAAAATACAGTCAGGAAAAGGGAATAATTGTAGGCAGATTTATGGTTTTTGTAGAAAGCCAAAGGAAGCCTGCAACCTCCCATTGGTCAAAGGTGGTGGTGGATCTTCCATGGCAGGGAGAGTAATCTCATTGAAGCTGCTGGGTCAAATTATTATTCTGCTTGACAGAGTTACATTCAGGAAAAACAAATCCATTTAATGGGACCAGGTGCACACCAGGATGCATACATGGTTTCCTCAACATGCTCCATTATCACATGGAAATGTTCCACGAACATCAGGGTGAAATCTAACATCATCAGATCCACGTATCACTGAATGTTTATGGGAAGTTCTGGATCACAGTATGAGGAGCTGATTCCCGCTTTCTTTATCTCTCACAGATGTTGAGGAATCCCCCAGAGAAAAGAGATTCAACATCTCATTGGTAAAAAGTTAAAAGCAGCATTCCAGATCAGACTGAAGCTATTCAGAAGATAACAGAGGACCGGCTCATATTTAGCTGATGATATTCAAGTTGTTTGGTGTTCACAGGTAGTCTCTCCGTTATCCGTACAGCAGCTTTCGTAAGTATTCATTCAACCATGTGAACACAAAAGTATTCAAATTTAATTTCATCAGTCATTCTAATTGCATGTCTTATAATCTGATGAACATAATGGAATTGAATTGAATCTTTTGTGTAATGCTATTGTAATCATTACTTCCAGGTCTACGACTCAGTCAAGTGAGTTACAAAAACAACAGTGCGGAGCTCAATATGGACAGTGACCCTGGCTGCAAGACTTCCGAAGTGTCGGACCACATTATCTTTGGTTTCCGCCAATTTCTGAAATCAATGCTCGAACCCCAAGTGCTTCGACTAACAATGCCCCCTCATGACAGAGCTGCACTCAACTTTAAATGACGCATGTTTCTTTTCAGAATTGTTCTTCCGATCCTCCCCTGAGGAAATTTAATCCGATAAAAGGTGATCCCATAGCCACGCAATATATTTCAAGGACAGTGATTCATATAACGGAGCATGAGCAAATGTACTCAACAGAGAAGCATTGAATGCATTTGATTAATGATTACTTGCGCATTTATACTGAAGCACAGACCTGCATTCTGTGAACTGCACAAGTATTGATTGAGCCAAATATCACAATGATGATAATAATAATCTGCAAATAAAGTGCTGCTTTTGTGGTAATAAGTGCTGGATGTGGGGGCAGTTATTATACCAGAAACAAAATCAATGCCACAGTGCTGGTTGAGACGAGATCAGTTCCACACATTCACAAATCGATTTTGTGTTCTACCCAATTTTCTGTCGATAAAATAAATGAAAAATTGTTGCCTGAAACATAAAAATAACAATGACAACAACACTAAATTTCATTATTCAATGAGCAAACACATGACACCTGGCACTTTTTATCGATGTGTGATTATATTGTCTGTATTACCTGAATTCCTAAACACTGGTCAGATCCAGAAACACTACTGGTAATGACACAGAAATTCATATATATTTTAGTAGAGCTATGGAAATATATATTGCTAGAGTGAGCATGTTTCACTGAAGACACGTTGGCATGATCTTGTTTTCTGTCAGTGCAAAGTTAATCACAGAAATAGACAGACAAATAGCAAACAGATGCAAACACGCCAGTGAGGGGTTCTGGTGACTCAGTCATGGTGTGGGGTGCATTTTTCTGGTGCGATATGGGTACACTCATACCCTTAGCAGGTAAGACCAGTGTCAATGATCATTTACCAATGATGTTCCATGACCAGTCCTAACCCCATGCTGGACCATTTCTTTCCTGCAGAGAGGGATTTCTCTAAAGATGGCGCTCCCATCCTCAGAGTAAGAATAGCCTCCTGCTGGTTTGAAAAGCATGGTAACAATATTATTTATAAATCTTAGTGTTCACAGTCACCAGGGGGGATACCACAAGGCAAGTTCATGGGCTGTCCAGCTAACCTAAATATTTTATGGCTGTCTGTGAACTCGAACGGCCTCTTGAATATTTTTTTTTACTCCAGCATGTTGACCAGAGTTATCCAGCTATCTTGGTAATCCAACTTTGTGGTGCACTTGCCAGATATGATCTCAAATAATATGTATCAGAAATTCTGGAATGATGGCTGAGACAGTGTTTTCAACGTCTGTTAGCCAATCATGAGCTAGTTGACTTTCTTAGGGAAGAGTAGCATCGTGCTCCTGCATGAGAATCCCACACAATATGCCACACTGTGTGGCCTAACACCCATCACCCATTGTCCCTACATTGGTGCTTCTGTTTTCACTACCTGCATTTAAGCATTGAAAAAGTCTGTATGAAGAAACAAACAATGTGCAATGGCATTTCACTCAAGCATACAGTATCTGCATCTGGAGATCTGTTAATCATTTGGAGATTGCTAAATATGTTTGGTGTTTTTGTTTGTTTATTCATTTTTAATCTGACACAGATCTTGGATGATAAATGAATTTCAGTGCTTGGACGCAGAACTCTGTGACTGGCCTCCGTTCAGCACAGAGAGAGAGTGAGAGAGTGTGAGAGACTGTCAGTTTCCTCCATAAGGAGGATGTGGTCTGCACCATCTACAGAGAGTCTTGGTGTCCTAAGTAAGCTGTCAGTGCATTCTTATGGGAGTGTTAGTGCCTAACATAAAGAGGTGGTCAGTGCTTTGTGGAGATCATTTGAGTTCCATAAATAAACAGGCCATCGCTGTGGTCTCCTGGAGTCTCAGTGCCCTATATGAGAAAGCTAGTGCCCTTTTATGAGAAATGTTTCGAGTCTCCGCTCTCTGAGTAAATAGGTGGTCAGTGCTTTATCCTTATGTGTGGAGTCTCTGAGGTCAGAATGAAGGGGAGGAGTCTGTGCTTTGCGTTAGGAGTGATGGTTCTCTGAATGGGGGGTCTGTGCTTTGTGTTTGGTGTGATGGTTCTCTGAATGAAGGGGGTAGTCTGTGCTCTGCGTTAGGAGTGATGGTTCTCTGAATGAAGGGGGGGTAGTCTGTGCTTTGCGTTAGGAGTGATGGTTCTCTGAATGGGGGGAGTCTGTGCTCTGCGTTAGGAGTGATGGTTCTCTGAATGGGGGGCTGTGCTTTGTGTTTGGAGCGTTGTTTCTCTGAATGAAGGGGGGTCTGGTCTGTGTTCTCTGAATTGCGTTAGGTGTGATGGTTCTCTGAATGAAGGGGGGTTTGTGCTCTGCGTTAGGAGTGATGGTTCTCTGAATGGGGGGGGTCTGTGCTTTGTGTTTGGAGCGTTGTTTCTCTGAATGAAGGGGGGGGGTCTGTGCTTTGCGTTAGGAGTGATGGTTCTCTGAATGGAGGGGGGGGGTAGTCTGTGCTCTGCGTTTGGAGTGTTGTTTCTCTGAATGAAGGGGGGGGTTTGTGCTTTGCGTTTGGAGTGTTGTTTCTCTGAATGAAGGGGGTCTGTGCTTTGCATTTGGACTGTTGGGGGGGGTTGTGTTTTGCGTGTGTGTGGAGAGTCTGGGTCGCCCTGGTCCACAGCAGTGGCATTGGAGGCCTCACCCGGGGGTATGTGCTGTCACTCAGAGTCGGGGGACAGTGGACTGACACCTCACGTGGGCCCCTGTGTCACGCTGTGCAGTCTGAGGACAGAGCGGCTGGTGGCTGGTGGCTGCGGTCAGTGATGACACATGGGGCTGCCTGAGGTGGGGGGTGGGGGAGTGCCGCGCTGTTTGTGCTGATTGACGTCACACACGCCCACTTGTTTCCATCCCTCATCTGCGCGACGGAAAAGAGTAGTCCCCCACCTGCCACGAGCGTAGCTTTCAAACAAATACTCTCTCTCTCTCTCTCCCTCTCTCTCTCCCTCTATCTCTCTCTCCCTCTCTCTCTCCCTCTATCTCTCTCTCTTTCTCTCTCTCTCTCTCTCTCTGTAGCACAGGAAACAGACTGTAAGATACAAATGGATTTTCCGTACATCAGGCTTTAGTGTTTGTGTGTGTTCCTCTCTATGTGTGAGTCTATGTGCCTAATTTGTGTTTATATTACGCTTTCGGCGTATGCATCTGTGTGTGATTGCCTGTAGTGAAGTGAGGGCTTGTGTGTGTGTGTGTGTGTGTGTGTGTGTGTGTGTGTGTGCATGCATTTGTGAATGCCTTTGGTCACAAGAGGGCTCAGGTCAGTACACATATGCCTACTTGAATAACTGTTTTGTGTGCGTATATGCCCTCATACGTGTGTGGCTGCATTTACACAGAGAGCATTGTGCGTGCGTGCGTGCGTGCGTGCGTGCGTGCGTGCGTGCGTGCGTGCGTGCATGTGTGTGCGCGCATGTGTGTGAGTGTGTGCCTCCTCCTCACTCGGAGCTGAGCGGCAGTGGTCATTCTCTGTGGAGAAGATAAGAGGACAGGGGCCAGTGATCAGCTCCACTGCCGCAGTGCCAGCAATTAAAATCTACCCAGAAAGGTCAACCACATCCTTTACAACCTCAAACACCTGAGACCGAGCCCAATAAACACATTCTCCATTTACCAGCCCCAAATGGGGAAAAGCCATGCCACGCTGGGGCCAGGGGCTCACGCAATAAAACAGGTCCCGCTTACCCGAGCAGCTCACGCTTACGCGTTGCTGTCCTCCTCTGAAGCAAACCATGGTAACGTGCGCCGTCTCGTCCATATGTATGGTCATTCTGGGATGCTAATAGAGTCCAAGGTACATTTTCATCTGAAATAAAACTCTTGATAGCATGTTTTTTTAAGCAGCTTTTTTTTTTTGCTTGTCGTGAGACTGAACATGCACATCTGTCATGGTGATGTCATCTGAATTTCCCTGCTTTTTTAGCTTTGTCTACAACCAAAGTATATTTAGAGATTTTATATTTAATATAGAAATTTGTATTTATTTAAATACATAGCATATGAGAAAAATGTGGATGACAATTAATCAAATGATCTACACCTATTGTTAATCTAGTCATCCATATGGCATATAGATATGCTGTGTTATTCTATCCAAAATACATAAATATATATTAGTTTGTATTCATTACAGTTTGGTTATTCTCATACTGTATTTCATATGCTAGAGCTGTGTTTTATGCTTTATTTTCTCCATCTTGTTATTTCACACCAGATTTAATTTCCCATCTATCTTCAGTCGATTTCCATTGTGTATGTGGAAAGGTAAATTGGCTGGCACAACAGGAGAGCGGTAAATAGCTTGAGGACAGCCCTGATCTGGAAGCCTCTTGGGGTGGAGTGACTCGCAGCAGAAACGGCAGTGCGGCTTCCGCAGCAGATGCTGAGGCATATGGTGTTTGTGACTGTTTGCGCTCTGTGTGGCTCCACAGGTAGCAGACAGGTGAGCAAATCAGCCTCATCTGGGGGGTCCAAATCACCCCCTTCCCAAGGTGTGCCCAGAGCTGGGAATTTTGGGGGAAGGAAACTGAACTTCTGGGTCAAACATGTAATCAAAAGGAGGCACAAAGGTGTTAGCACAACCAACGTGCAGCTTCAGTTTACCTACAGCCTCACGGCCCAAACTCCCAACCAGCAACCGGGAAAATAAAAGTGATACATTTTCTTTTGCAACACTTGATACTTTTCCCTCACCAATTCTTCTGTTGCCTTCCGTACATCCAGGAGATCAAATAAATTCCGTGGCGTCAGCACCATGCCACTTGGGTCAGCGATTGAATTTTCTCCAACCTATTCTGCCAGGGGGAGTAAGAACTAGATTTGGGCAGGCGAGTATGAAGGAAGTTTTCAGCTCATGCCAGCGATGCGTTGAGCTCTTTACGACACAACAGCGGCTCTATCTCCACTGCCCCCTGAGGGGTGGTATTGGTGGTGTTGGGGGGGTTGGGGGTGGTTGTGGGTGCAGGAGCCAGAGAGCAGTAATCCCAGGAAGAAGGCTAATTGAAATAGCTGGAGATCTCATTGTCAGGAGTCACAGCTCTCTGCAGGGTAATCACAGTCTCCGAGTGAGGGAGGGGGGAAATTACTGGCCCACGGGGCTTATTGATCACAGGCGGGAGGAGCAGCAGAAGCCGGGGGCGGGCAGGAGAGCTGGCCGCGGAGCTGGGGGTGTCCTTACCAGCCCTGGTACGTCATCAGAATGGGGAGGGGGTGTTTGTTTGATTACCATGGCTGACAGGACGGCTGGGTGGCACAGACCCACAGATGCAGAAGCTTCCAGCTCCTTTCCTGATCACTGCACAGCTCTGCACTTACCCCACTGTCCTGTATGCTCTATGCTGCGACTTAAGAGGGAACTATATTCCATTTGAATTAAAAAAGGGAATTTATAAAGTAATATTTACATTCTCTGTCAAACTGATTGTAATATTATTATTATTATTATTATTATTATAAAATAGTTCCCTAAAAGGTAAAATGTAAAGAAACATTAAAAACCAATTGCTCAAATAGCTAATTTTAAACATATTTTATATGTATTTAAAACATGCTGTGCACATGCAAGAATATATGGGATGCTTTAAGTACGACACATTTTGCAGAAATGAATAATGTCTTCACCTTTTTAGCTTACTGCCTTTGTATTTGACAATTGTTAAGCAGGGCAAGCAAATCTTGCAACAGCAAAATAAAAGAGCTGCTCCGCACCCCTGCCGAACTACACATCCAGGTTTCTGCCCTCCCACAAGCTGGATTAACTCACCTGTGTGTGAGCGCTGGTCCCACACACACACACACACACACACACAGAAGATCTGGGGAAATCAATGGCTGAGTAGAAGATTCAGAAAAAGATAATGAGGCTGTTCAGCTCTTTCTATGTGGGATGGCCCCTACTGACACATTAACATCACAGTGTTTAATACAATGTAGTTAACTAGCTAGTCAAGCAAGGGTGGTTATGAAGTATCAATTACTATCTGTTATTTATTATTATAATTCTGTCTGCTATGTTTCCAGCAACAACTAAAGTATGAAACCAAATACCCAAACGCCTGCTTCCAATGATTTAAGCAGGCATTGGACTGAAAAACAGATTTAAAGGAGTAGGAGTTTTATCTCACCTCAATCTAACTGTGTATGCGTATATGTGTGTGTGTGTGTGTGTGCGCTTGTGCATTTGTGTGTATGCCTGTGCATGTGCGTGTACATAAGTGTGTGCGTGTATGTGTGTGTATGCCTGTGCATGTGCGTGTACATAAGTGTGTGGTGTATGTGTGTGTATGCCTGTGCATGTGCGTGTACATAAGTGTGTGCGTGTATGTGTGTGTATGCCTGTGCATGTGCGTGTTTGTGTACGTGTGTGAATGAGAAAGACCATGGTGAGTGGCATATCATTTCCCTAAAAAGGAAAAAAAATCTATTTAAAGGAAGTCAACACGTAAACAATTACAGTCTTCACATCCTTCATTATGTGAAAAATGCCACAGGCTAAAGTGGTTGAGGAAGAGACTGGCATGGCTCCACTTTTTAATCAGCCCAGGTCGCGCTGCTCGACCTGACAGTCATATGACATGACAGTGATGCGGTCTGTCACTTCACACACTGCGAGGTGTCAAATACCGCAGTGGCGGCAGTCTGCTCTGCGAAGGATGGGATGAAATTCTGAGAAAACCACACAGTGGATCAAATGTCAGCCTCATTTCCTAGAAAGATGTGTGTATTCTTTTCTTGTAATTCAGATTTTTTTTTTTTGGCAGTCTGATCTTAATTATGGTAATTAACCTAAACGTTTTTCAATTGATTTTTTTTTAATATATGTCATATTTGTGTAAATGTTCATGTCTCTTTTGTAAATAAATGTATTTCATTGACACTCTTTGGTTAAATAAAAGCTAAATAAGATTACATAAATAACATCCCATCTCAATATTATACTTTTACCCTGTGCTGAGGGATATTTTGGAAGTGCACAGGTGTAAATATACGTAGCTAATTAACTAATTGGACCAATTCATCCAAAGTAATTGGCTGGAACAACAACCTGCATATACATAGCCCCCAAAACACACACACACACACACACACACACCTATCCTTCCCTTTCAGAGTTTGACATCACTGCTTTCAATGGTTGGCAGTGAGACGAGGGCTGATGACTCACACCAAAAGTACGCAATTTTTCCCATCATTACCCACAAATTATTAGGATTCTGCATCCTCTGCATCATTATTTTTGACTTTGGAAATTAATTTTTTTTTCCCCAGCACACGCGTATTCTCGCCAGAGGAAATTAGCCAGCTTCAGCATAGGTGTACAAGGTAGGGAACAACCACGCTCAGCACAGAAATGGTTTTGTAATGCGTTGAGAAGTAGGGGCTGATGGATTTGGACACATCGTATTCATGCCTTGGCAAACAAACACCGTGTGCAAGCCCTGTAAGGGCAGCGTTTCAGCCATAGGGGTGAAAATAGATGACTGCTTATCCGCCAACAGGAAGCAAAACTTGTCATCAATAATTACTGTTACCGTTGCTTGTGGCCTTTTCCCTGTGCATAAATATTGGATACATTTGTAAACTCAAGGAAAGAAATAATAATGAAATTTTCATGGCGCATGACTGGTTGGTCTTTTTTGCTTTTAAATGAGAGATGTGGAAGTGGGGGGTGGGAGGTAGGACAGCCTGATGAGGTCGTCTCCTGTTCCGGTTGTCAGGCAGGGCATAGGGTGTAAGGTTTAGGGTATAGTGCATATGGACTAGGATGGTAGGGTGTAGGGAGCAGGGTGACAGGGCATAGGGTTTAGGGTGTAGGGCATAGGGCCCAGAATGCCAAGCGTAGGGTTTAGGGAGCAGGATGTCAGGTACTGGGCTTAGGGTGCAGGACATAATGGACAGGGTGTGGTGTCTCAGCCTACTGCTCACTGCCCCTCTCAATCCCTCCCAAACACCTTGGTCACGTTCAAGATACAAAACCTTTTGCTGCATTTTGCTGTGGCTCTCATTAAATGCCATGTTCCTTAGAAGATTTGCAGTCTTCTGTGACAATCCTTGAGATATATCTCCTACAAGGGTACTGTGCTGTAACCAGAAGCCTTGACTGACATATTGAAAAACTGGCTATCGTGGTTACATCTCTCTGTAGCCAGATGTTCAGTGCATGGTAAAATGCTTTGCTATTTTAGCTTTAACATTAGAGTTTCGGTGAGTCCAGTGAGTTACATATGTACTATATCAGAAAAACACTCACTCCACCAGAGCTAGTTTGATCTGAGTTATAATTAGCTGCAGGGGTGGGGTTTCAATTAAAATCTTCCCGAGCATTTGGATCGCCTGCCCCCCCATCCTCTGGCTCCATGCAGCTCTCCTCCACCATTCCTCCGTTCTTCTCCACCCACCTGTAGTCAGGACCCGCCTCCTCAATGACCTCCAGGGGCCGTCGTTCTCCCTGTGGGGGAGTGCTGTCCTCCCTCGGAGGGCCCTTGAAAACCAACAAAGAAATAAGTAAATTTAAAAAAACTGGAAACCACGAGTGGCAACGTTAAGAATCAGTGTTCATCCCAACAACATCATCCGCATGGAGCTAGTCAAGTGGAGTGCTGTAGAGCCCCAATGCACCTGCCCCCCCGGCCCCCCATTTCCCCACCCCAATTCCCCCAACCCCAGAGGGACAGTGATTCCCCATAATGACTATTGAACTGGGAAGTTAATTCAGGGCTATAAAACGTGTAAGATGCCCACAGCAGTAAATCCAGCACAAAACGGTTGCGGCATTTAATTACCCTCATTGACGAGGCACACGGCACTAATTTAGCGCTACATTATGACTCACTGTGTAAAGTATTTTTCCACCTCACAGAGATGTTCCAGATGAGTCTATTCCTCCTGCAATTTCTATTCATCGCTTTTTTTTTTTTCAGCGACATATTCGCAGCCTCCGGGACCTGGGCCTCCTGACTGTCCTTGTCAGCCTAAAATTGAAATGATTCAAGTTTAAGCCCCCTGCAAACAGTCCCCCTCACCCCTCCCCCTCCACCGCCCCATGACTCAGATGATCTTATGTGCCCGTGTTTCTGCTGTGAATGCAGCTCTCATGGCCCCCTGCCCTGTTGGGAGACACAGTCATGCACTGGAGAGGACCCCACTCCTCCGCCTGTCTCAGATTCTCCAGCTCTTCTCCAGCTAACACCCCACCCCTGCTCCCACCCCCATCCCTCCACCTCCCTGAGTCTGTGACTTATAGCTTTGCCTGTGTTGGTTTATGCTGTTTTTTTTTTTTTTCATATCTCCCCTTTCTCCCTCTGAGTGGGCCTTCTCAGAGAAGGACATCTGATCGACTGACTTTACAACAGAAACCAAAGGCAACCCCAAGGCCTGTTGGAGGCCAGGGCTCTACTGCAGATTGTTTTCATCGTCATACATGCCCTCAGTTACCCTAGCCCACACACAGAGACACACATACACACACTCATGCACACATTCACACACACGCACGAACACACACACACACACACAAAGAAAAACACACACATACAAACACTCAGGCTCATAGACACACACACACACACATAAAAACACACACACAGGCACATACAAACATACAGGCACACACAAACTCAGAGACACACATACACGCACACTCACACAAACACAGAAGCACACAGGCACACACACACAAAAATACACACAGAGTGACACATGCACACTCACCACTCACACATACATAAACACACACAGACACAGAGATAGACATATCTATACACACACACACACACACACTCCTACACACACCCACATAGACACACAGATATACATACACACAAAACACACACACACACACACACACACACTCATACACACACCCACATAGACACACAGATATACATACACACACACATATACACACACCCACATAGACACACAGATATACACACACAACACACACACACACACACACACACACACACACACACTCATACACACACCCACATAGACACACAGATATACATACACACAAAACATGCACACACACACACACACACACACTCATACACACACCCACATAGACACACAGATATACATACACACAACACATGCACACACACACACACACACACACACACACACACACACACACACACACACACACACACACACACACACACACACACACACGCGCTCTCTTCACTTTCCCTACCCACACAGCATGTAACTCTGCCACACACTCAGAGCTCACCTCCTCTGACGTCCACTGGAGTTTTTCCCTAGCAGATAAAGTCCCAAATGATCTGTCATTGCTTATTGAGTTTCACCTCTATGAGAGGGAAGAGCTTTCAGTGCCATCAGAAATAACAAGGATGCCTCTGACCAGGCCTGAAAAGCTGCTTAATCCACCAAGAAACTCCTGGCCCTGAGGCACGGTCTGCTTTGGGTGTTAAAAAAGACTGCCACTTCTTCACACAGTGAATTTTCTCCTTTTTTGGGGGGATGATAACCTCACCCAGAAATAAAATGAAAGTTACTGACTTCCCTCTCGGTAACAATGTGGCAGGCAGACAGCCGGAGCACCGTTGGCGGGGAGTTTGCACTGATGGGGACTCATTAGGACCTGCTGCTGACAACCTGAAATACTTATTCAGTGCTGAACGAAGCCAGGACTTCAGAGCAGGGCTTCGGCCTTACGGCCTGATCAGGAAGAAACCTCGCTGTGCTTTTATAGCTTAGGGCATGATGTAAAGACTCCTTTCTTTAGATGGAAAGAATTGTTTTAAAGGGGTGCAAGAGAAAGGGTGAAGATACGAAACAGGGAAGCCAATGAGAAGACTCAGCCGAGGAACCTGCCATTTATTAGGGGCTGTGTGTCTGTGGCAAAGTTTCTTTGGGGCAGTAAAGTTTAGCTCATATCTTATCCTGGTAAAGCACTTGTTGATGCTGTAGTGATGTGGAACTATGGTTTGATATCAAATGCTACAGCTATGCTGTAGTTTGGTATAAAGTGCCGACCGTACAAGTGCTGACTGCACCCAGCACACCCTATATGACAATACATATTTGGGTGTCATATCGCCAAGAGAGAAGGAGGGTTTTGATTGGTGAGGGTGTCCCTGTATAAGGATTCATTATGTGGGGTGAATCCTGATCGATCGGGCACCTATAGTCTGTCCACCTCAACAGCACCTGAAATTTGGCTTAGCCGGTGGGCTGCAGATAGAGAAGTGACAGAAGTTTGGGAGCAGGTACATGCTTTTCTGCACCCTCCTGAATGGATACAGAGGGTTGTTGTGATTGGATGAACATGACATTTTAACAGACAGAATACAAATTGGAAATTCTAAAATGGGAGAAAAAAAAATTGAGAATAACAAAGTATAATTAACGAACAGCTGGTGGATGTTGGTAAATAACAATATGAAGAAACGATGCATTAAAAATGGAGAGCAGGAGAAAGGTGCAGAACTCATGCAAAAGAGAACAAAGGCTTGCACAAGTTGCCGAATGCAATAGCAAGAGCTCAGCTATCCCACGGCACTGATACACCACTATGCTATGGGTCAGTGTGTTACTTTACGCATCCAGGTGCAGCTAAGACAAAGCACAAATCTGACTATTTATAAAACACAGTTCTGCCTCTTTTATCACCACTCTATCCACATTATGAAAAGCAAGACTTCTTTTAAAAAATCAATAACCATTTTCGAATACATGGCAACTCCAGACGATGGAGCCCCACCCGCCCCCCGTCCCCCTTCTTTTCCGCCTCTCGTTTGTTTATCTCTTTCCACAGTCAGTCTCTGTTGGCTCGACACCTACGCACACTGCCGTGACACTCTTCTCTAGCAGGCTGCTTGGGCAACCCCCTCCCCACCCCTACCCCCCCAAACAGGGTCCATGGGTCTACTGTCTTCCCTCTGGCTATGTCCCCTGCCTATCGCACACCAGCTGTGGGTGAGGGATGCAGGGAGGGGAAACTGGTATGCCCTGACCTGCTGGGGCCTCCCTGGGCCCCCAGCTAAGGCTGCCCTTGCTTCCCTCCAACCCCAGCCCCCAGCCCCCCAGCCCCCGGCCCTTCCCCTACCTCACTCCCAGCATCCATGATAAACGGAGGAGGCTGCTCGTGAAGCACCATGCTGCGGCGGGCCTGCCCCTCCTCCTCCCCCCTCCTGGCTGACTCACATCGGCGGTATTATAGAAGGCACCGTGGCAAGGTTAGTTGGATCAAAAACTGTTCACGACTTTGGCTGGAACTCAAACCCGCAACTTAACAACACCACAAACTCACAACTTTCCCCCTCACTCTCTCCACCACCCACTACTGCCAACTCTGAACCTGTGCGAACAGAGAATATATTTAATTTAATTAAATCCTACAGACTCACTGCACAGCTACCCATTCCTGTCAAAATATAACCAGCAGAGAGTTATCTTGGCTGGAGAGATAAAAGATATGATATTGTATCTAAAACCTACCCAAAAATATTGTGCTGCCATGGTTGTGACACATGGGAATAATTGCTAACAAGAACAGATCATTATTGTTAGAATATCATAAGAAAAAATTACTACACTAAGTCCCACCCAGCATAATAAATTTCATAACCCTGGGAGGTAGTATCAGGCTTTTTTAAGAAATTGTCCGTATTCTAATTTCCTGTTTAAAATGTGTAGCTAAGTACATTATTGTGCCATCTTAATTTTTATGAATGGGGGATTTTTTTCAGACCATTTTTGGATGCCATCCACTTCTAAAATAAGACTCCTGGCAGGGACAGATTAGTAGACAAATCCCTCTCTGAGAACAAAAGCACACAGCACCCAACAACAAACAGGGGAAAGCCATGCTGCCCCCTAGTGACATAAAATGGAAGTAGCTCTTACAATAAACACATAAACAGGAGGGTGGATGTTATGTTTATCTTTTTGATAACTCTTGAATTGTAAATTTCTTTACAATCCTGTGGTGCAAGACAACAGTGAACCAGTAGGGGACCAGCTTGGCCAAAAAAAAAAAAGAAAAACAAAAAACAACCCACACAGTGAAGGAATGATGGTTAAACATAGCATATATATAAACATATACAAATGGAAGGGAGATGTTAACCCCCTTTGGCTCCATACTCAAATTTAACAAGCAGTCTGAGTGAGGGAAGGGACTGCTGTATTGACTGTTTATGCAGTCTCAACAAATGCTTGCTAACAAATCTGAAAGATAACGAGGCGAAGAAAAATGTCTCACAATGGAAATCAATGGCTGAAACTGATAATAAGAGGAGCACATAATAAAATGTGTTTTAAATAAAAGAGACTTCTAAGAAGTTGAAAAACACAGCAGCAATGACACAATTAACAACCAAAACATTAACAGCAGGGTGGCTTCAAGCCTGTTGCCCCTAAAAAGATAGAAAGATACAGAATATGACCAAATTATCAAACTCTTTTGTACTTCTGAGCTTATATTAACATAAAAAAAGGAAAAAATGTTGTAAAAAAAGTTTAAATTTCTTAACTTCAGAAAGAAAAGACGGAGTTAGAGTGGTTGGCAGTCAGTAGACATGGAAAACAACAGCTACATAATACAGAAAGCACTGCTGTGTATCTGCCCCACCCATTCCAGCTGACAGCACTGATTAGCTCCCCTACCTGCCTGATGAGTTGTGCAAATTAGAAATTAGAAGCAGCTGGTTTAGTGCACAGGTGGAAAAAATACATGGATAGACAGTACTGCCTTCTGCAGCCAGGGTGTCTACCCCTGGAAGAGGGAAAAGATTCTCCCACACATTTTACATCCACTTCTAGTCTTTGGAATATGGTTGATTTAGCCTGTTGTGATTTTGTAGTGTCATGTCTTGTGTTTCTTACAGTTTACCCTGAGTCATTGCTTATCCCCTTATCGTATTCAGGACTGCTGACCCTCTGTTACCTCCTTCCCGGGGCAAAAGGGAAGCAGCAGAGGGTAAATATTACCAAGGCTTTGCTGTTGTGTATGATTTCTTATCACTGTGCAGATGTAGCACAGCACTGATATTAGACACTTATATCATGTTTTCTCCTCTTAAGGCTCTACTGAAAAACCAATATTATAAATGTATTTTTTTAGTTAATGGGTCCAACAGTTTGTTCATCTGGGCACACTTCAGGCAGCTTCCTGTCTGCAAAGTACTTGTCATTCCTGTGCCTATTGCTATTTGCCACTTCCCCTGACCTGCTGTAAATGTGAAATATGGTTATCAGTTCAGATAGGCTAACAGGACCGGCCAGAAGACTGATTGGGTAGTGGGGAGTATTTGTTTTTCATGGAAGGTTCCAAAACACACACTATTTTCAGTACTTGAGGTGTGAGAAAATAATCAATAAATTCTTCAGGGGATCACAGGTCTCTGTACCCTATACAATGTGTATCTGTCTTTATAAATGTTTTGGTTATTTTGTTTATAGTTAAAAAGGTTGATAAATGTTTCACTATTCCAGAAAATGCTTCATTAAAACAACAGACAGAGTATTGCACTTCCATGGTACAAATATGTATTACTTATGGCACTGGGATTAACTGTGTCTCATTACTCACCAGCACCCAGCTCTGGGTGACACCTGCAGACTACACTGGGTGCCACCTACTCTTCACAATACCTGCCATCACACCTCTATGGCACAAAAATGTAATCCGTACAGACAGTCCACATTGAATTCCTCTGAATGCTTCACAAATTTAAATTCTATCAGGGATGTGTGAAGTTATTTGGGGAGATGGGCTGCTTGGCTCCATTGTCAGTGTAGTTCCGAGTCACGACAACCATGGAGTATTCAGCAGGGGGTGCAGGTACGACCAGAGAAATTATACGCACAGTAACTGAAAGGGACAGGTGACTCACTCGCTGAAGGCTCATGCCCAAAGAGAACATTCAGTCTCTCTTCAGACTCTCCTGTGTGTGTGTGTGTGTGTGGGTGTGTGTGTGTGTGTGTGTGTGTGTGTGTGTGTGTGTGTGTGTGTGTGTGTGTGTGTGTGTGTGTGTGTGCGTGCTCGTGTGTGTGTGTAGGACCACCTGTGACGAGCACACACAGTCATCCAGAAGAATTCTCTCTAAGACATCACACAGCAGGTAAAAGATTACAGCAGAGTTAATGAGCATCACAGTCAGGTGTGCGCTGTGTTGTTTTTTTTTTTTTAGTTCTAACAATCAGAAGGAGCCTTTTGGTTGGAGGAAGGCGCGTGGGGGGTATTGCTTTATCCATACTCCATCACTAATGAGTGCCACCACCTCATTATGAGGCAGCGGCCATTTTGAGTAAGAATGGCCACAGTTGTGAGTCTGGGACTTTGGCCAGGACACTGGGGCCGACGCCTCCGTTGTTTGTTACAAGTGTTGTGAGTCCTGAGTTTGATTCAGAATTCAGAGCCTCAGCGCCACGCTACGCTAATGCACCCAGCAATCCCCTCCTGAGAGAGTCCCACACTCAGCCACTAACAAAAGCCCAGAACTGTTTACCCCCTTGGCAAGTCCAAGTTACTGTACACTGACCACAGGAAGGCAGGAATCAAAAGGAAATAAATAATTTCAATTTCAAAATGTGAAACTGACTTGACCGAATACATTCTTCGAAGAAAATTATAAGGAAAAGAGAAAAAGGCAGGCTAAAAAATCCAGTACCGTCCACTGTTAGCTCATATGAATTCAGTCCATAGGACATTCTATTGGCTCACAGGCAGCAAAACTTTCCCACGATTCCCTTGGAGGTCCCACTTCCAAAGTAACAAACAACAAGCATTCAGTCTCTTGTAATTAGACAGCACCACTGTCTTTTGTTTTGTCTTCCTTTCAGTCTGTCTTGTAATTGGTAATCTGCATTAATTCCCAGCCGAACAGACCTCATTAGCGAGAGTCAGCGGCGGATTATGGATTATGGTTCAAATATTTAATCCACCATTTCGCCCAAACCACTGGAATTGTGAGATAATATTGTGTTGAAGCAAGGAGTCCTCCTCATATTTTCTTGCATTGGCCCCTCCGAGAACAAAGAAAAACGATGTTTTCCTTCTGGTCTGATGATCATTTTCTTTTCCTTTTCTGACAACAACAAACCACACAACTGGATGAGGAATGAATTCAGACGCTAATGTAGCTAACTGCTTGCTGGCCAAGATGTGTCTCAGTATTAATCGTAGTAAATACAGAACCATATGCAAACACCAGTGGCTGATGAAATTCTTTTTTCGGAAACCCCTCCAAGACATACAAACACACTCTCTTCCCAAAGGAAAATACAGGTTGCACCAACCATGAAAGGTAAAACAGAAGAAAGTACCTCCATGAAGAAACTGCAGACATTTTATGCATGGCAATAAGACGGGGGGGTAATCATTGTTCCATGGAAAGTGTATAACTCTATGCTTCTTACATCTGCAGTTGTATTCGAAACCCCATTTGCGTTAGAGTCTTTACTCAATGTCATTCATATCAGGGCAGAACGAGAATCATGCAAGGGTAAATGGGTACTGCATTATTTTTGGGGAGCCACTCAGTGAGACAGTCAGAGACACTGCCATCGCTATGCAAACGTGGGGGATCTAATGAATACACATAATTGAAGTTAGTTCAAACAGAGGTTTGGGAGGACAATTCTCAGACAACCCCTCAACCTATCACATCTCCCTTCCGGTCTCATACAGGTACATACACACCACATACCCATCATGCCTAGCATTTCTGGCATCCCTCTTCCTCCCCATCTCCACCTTCACCCTCTCCTTTCTTTTTCCAGAACGGGCATCAAATATTAACCATTCTCCCAATTTCCTTCAGTTCAAGGGAAGGAACGCCTCCTCCACCCTTAAGACTCCAAGCCCAAGTACACTCTGTAGTACATTCCATAGCATTAAACTCATTTTAAATGCACTATCGTTGTCTGAGAGTTTGAACAACTGAACCAGGAGTTTCAGGCTGTCTCTGTCAAATGTTCCACGTTTCATTGACTCAAATCTCAAGTGGCACACTAGTATGTCACAGTGGAAAAAACACATGTTGTGTAAATGCTATGAAAGTATTAAGTCTTTTTAATGGCTGCTCCCTCACTGCATTTACGTAACATACCTCATATATTAATGCAAGGAAACCTGTAGAGGTGCCTTCTCCTGAAATACAGTATGATTCATTAGCCAATTACATATGTTTCATTCACCTGAAATTAATGCGCTCTTTATCCAATTCATGATCTGTAAGACTATACAAAATGAGGAAATCACAATAAAAGTGATAACTGACATTTATCCACCCAATTTCTTGTTTCAGCTATATGAACTAATATGAATTATGTCAACAATTGCAGTTTTAACAAAACACTATTAAATCCAGTACTAACTGTGGGCAGCACCCCTACCCCAACATATAATTGGCATAGTGTCACCCAGGGAGGAAGGGTTTTTATGGCAGAGAGCCACATCTTATTACTCACCAGTGACCCCTGCTGGTCACTGATGGGCCTGCAGTCTGACTGCAAAAGCTACACATGAAGTGTCCTCCAATGATTTACATTCATGTAAGTTAAATTTGTGGAATATGCTTTGAAAACCCTAATGATTTTTAGGGAGGGGCACAAGTACGGCATGTGAATACAATTGAGGATCACTTACTGAAACAAATTTGGAGAAAATGGTGACAGAAAGCATTAAAAAATATATAGTTACAATAGAACATATTCATAAGAAATAGTAGAAAAAAACAATACAATTACAACTGCTTTGAAGTTGGTTAATATGGTATCATTGTTCTTCACTGGCTTTCCTGTAAAACTCTCATCACCAGCTTTACATTAAGTTACTTCTTTTTTTAACCAAGTATCACTACTGCCCACTAGCTGTGTGTGAGAGCTGCCTCTTTCCACCATCAGTATGAGTTCACTGAATCCTTAATTAAGCACACACAAACTGCTCATATTTGCAGGGGGGAGTGTTGCTTATTGCCCACTCGTTCCTTATGTAAGTAAGAAGCTCCCAGTACACACTTATTGAGTGGCTGAATCACCCATTGCCTCTGAATGCAAGGCATTAGTGCATTCAGAATATTATTATCTCAGGAGGAGCATGACAAAACAAACCACATCCCTTTCTCTCATCTCACACTGTTCTATGAATCTACTGCCTTCTGAGGTGTGGTCACAAGAGAAATGCAACTGGCCAGGAGTCCCTTCTCTAGTTACATTACCGAAATGTGTGTTTCATCAAAACAATTACCATATCATGGTCATATATTGCAATCATCTACCAAAACATTTGGCTTGGTTTGGGTTCTCGGCTTCATTTAATGCAGCACAAACTGTGAATAAAAAAGCAATTTTGCCTAGCTCAATGTACTATTAATTGTCTTTTGTTTTAGCTTTTTAAAAATACGTTTTTCATGTATTTCCTAAGGATACACCCTCCGCCCCCCCAAACCCACCCCCCTGTGTCTCAGTCAGTGGAGATGCAGGCTGAGTCTTACAGACTAGACATCACTAGTTTGAGTCTGGCCAGTGTAATTAGCTGACTAGTGCTGGGATATAATTGGAAACATCCTGCCGGGGGAGGGTTGGGTTTAGTCAGCAAGGGTTCCTACGGTCGCAGCTATATAAATGGTCTGCCACTCACAGAATGCAAGTTCAGTCATCAGAGAGATGCCCCTCTTTTCCGGTTCTCACAAGCCGTCCTTTAGCACACCTAGAGGCTTGTAGTGTGTAAAATATTCACCAGCTTTCAGGCAGGTGTATCAGAGGAGTATGCTTGCTCAGCGGTAGAACTTCCTGTGACATCACCGTTTGCGCAGGGAGTCGCATTCCTGTACCCACCGCACACTTCCCCACCTCAAACCTCTCCACCCCCTCCTCCCCCATCCCCCATCCTCACGACTGGAGAAGCCAGTTAAGTCAAGCACATCAGGCTAAAAGTTAATATGGCCTAATTTAACTGGCCTGTGTCTCATTTCTTCTGGTAAATTAAGTCATGGTGTTCCAAGGCCGCTGCACGTCAGAGAGAGAGAATGTGTCAGAATGATAAGAGGGGCTCACATAATTAGAAAATGACTAAGTTTGAGATTCAAGAGGCCTGTGTTCAAAAAGTTGATTCAATTAGAACAGGAATGTCCATGTAGGAGGATGGTAGACTCCAAAACATCAATATGTCTATATAATAACTAAACAAGGGGACATTCTTCGCAAGAAAAATAGCAAGGCCATGGTGCACTAATGAACAGTGACAAAATCCATTCAGTTCAACAGTTTTAGAGATTGTCCTGGAGTTGGTTCAAAGAATTTTAGATGATTAAGTAAAACCACAGCTTAAGCACTTATGTCCATAGTGAGATGGGTGCAAGGGCTGTCTCCCCATTCTGGCTATTTTGCATATGTCTGCCAATGGGGGCACAACAAGAATTTCATATGTATAAAAAACACAGCTGGATGAGTATTTTTCAATGAGACCAATGCTTTTTCATATGGCAGAAACTAACACAGTGCAGCCCATAAAAATATGACCAGACTTGAACGTTTTATGGAATGCATAATGACATAGCAGTACATCAATTAGTTGGATACACCCTCTCATACTGGCTTACCTTTATTAAATTCCTCTGGAAAATGAAGACTTACATTGGCTGTATTTATGGAGTTTCTCAATGTTATTTCTCAATAAATAAGAAAAGTTATTTTTCTATATTTCTGTGTAACACTAAGCACCACCCCCACTTTCTGCACTTCTGCCCACCAAAGGAAACAAACAGTCTAAATACCATGCATGTGCGTAAGCATCTGCTACGTTTCTGTTTGTGTAAGCCCTATGTACAGTAGGTGGGTAAGTAAGGTCAGGTATTCATACTGTTGTTGATTTGACTGTGGCCCTATAGGATACCATTGTGTCTCATCCAATATAGGAGAAGAAAAGGGACACAAAGTCAAGGTTCAGTCAATGCACACTACATTCATGCACTGATTCTACTGCTGCCGGGGAAGGTGGCATGCTCTACGTTTCTGTGGACCTCAAACGATCCTTACACTCCGTTCTCATATTTTTTGATAATACCTGTCTGTTGATCACATCCTTTGCAAACTACCTATTCAGCACTAATGAAGGGTTACAAAGCTAATAACTCTCACCAGGTGGGCATTCACTCTCCAGGTTGTAGGGACACAGAGCGCAGCTCCAGGACAGCAGCTGAAATTTGAAATGCATCAAAGCACTGGGAGCGTGGCCTTGAAAGGATACGGCTCAGCCATGATTAATTCAAATGCGGGTTAAGACCTTCGGCATATCTATTTCAGCTCTCTGATAGAACCACAGCAACAGCGGAGCCTGGTTAGCTACAAACAGAGAAAGCAACAAAACCCAAAGCATTCGTGAGATTGATTTTTTAATTAACAATTCTCCTTTAGGTTTCAGTGAGCATCACCCAGTCAGAGTGCCATTACCTTTATGTGCCTAAGTCATACAGTCACAGTAGATTAATCTCATTTTATTTTTAATCAACGCAATTGCTGCTGTTATAACTCAAATAATTTTATCAAGGGAGAGCAGTATTCACTAATGGATGATGCTTATTTAAACTATCATGCTTCCTAACTGTGAAAAAAACACAAACAAAAACATTCAAAATAAATCCTCATAACTGGAAAAAGGTATTGATATACAAAGGAGCAAAATAATTTTCCACAATGAAATGGCACTCTGTGTTTGCCAGCCATATGTACTTTCTTTTAGTTTTCAAAATTTTCCACACTAATTGAACAAAAAAATCAGAACCACTGAAACCTCCCCCACAGACTGGAATGATGCTATCATATGAGTGACTTCTCCTGTTCCCATGGCAACTAGCCTATGTTATTTTTAACAGTGCAGATACGACACCAGCACATATTGCAGAACGCAGAATTAATCAAGTTTCAGTTCATAGAGTGGCAAGAGCCAAGCTGGCAAAAGAAATCACCATTGAGTAACAAAATTAATTAGTTTAGCTGAATTGTACCAACATTATTTCCCCAGGGAGAAGCTGGTCAGATTTTAGCCTAGCCAATATTTTTACAGTGATCAAATTAATAGAATCTTAAGAATCTTTAATTTTCAAAAAATAATATCTCCACTAGTTTTCACTGTCTTGCAACCAAATTTTGATTCTGTGTGGTATTAATATGGTTCTATCACATTTAGAAGGTATTTGGTTATGCATAAAAAGTATGTGCCACAGATCTTGCTAAATATAGCTTTGAAGCTGGGAACGATCTATTAATTTTTTGAAAATTAAAGATTTTTAAGGTTCTATGAATTTAATTACTATAAAAATTTAGCATCAACTATTTACATGAGTGCATGTTGCAAATTATTCTTTGGGTCTCCTGGATGTTCTGTACAAATTTCAACCCAATCCAGTGAAAAATAACCAATTGGTGAGGCTTAGAATACACATCCAAAAATTTTGCTCTGAGGGCCAAACTTCAAAAATTCATAACTAAAAAAATATTTGGAGTAGAGCAATAGGATTTAGCAAGGTCCCATGAGTTTAACAGAAGTTTTCACATTAATTTTTTTCAAGAAAATCCATGACATGAACTGTGGATCCTAGGTGAGTTGATATAGAATGACCCCTATACTTACGCCTCTGCTTCATGGAATGAACTTCTTAGCCAAGAAAAAGTTTTATGATTATTTTAATTCTTTGGAGAAATATAAATCACATACATGCCAGCTCTTGTCAGCATGGAAGGTTGTTGTTCCTGAAATAGATTTTTCTTTTTTTTTTGTGTGTACCATTTCATTTTTAAGCAGACTTTCCAAATGTTTTTCTGAATACGTGTGTTGGTTGCGACCATAACTGGGGGTCTTATTTTCGACTGACCTCTGGCTAGACTTGACAATGATTCATGGTCATCACCTGCCTGCCTTTGCTCATGCGTGCTCCTCTTCTTCCACATGCTCTGACTCTTTTCAGTACTCATTCAGCCTTGAGGATTATTTTTACTCAAAAGGCCTCACTTTTATTTTTGGGTCCTTTATCGCTAGAATGACCAGGGCCACAGCAGAACTCCACATCACATGTTGCCGGTACACTAATCGCATCAAGTGAGGCGACCGCAGGGATGGAGATCGTTCCGTTCAACTTGATTTTATTTGTATAGTGCTCTATTCTAAGAGCTCTGCCATGAAAGCAGCTTTACATACATCCCAGACCTGAAACCCCAGAGCAAGCCTGGGGCAACAGCGGCAAGGAAGAGCTCCCTGGCAAAAAGAAAGGAACTCGAAGCAGAATCCAGCTCAGGAGCCCATCTGCTTCTGGCTGACAATGGCCAGTGTTGGTGAGTTACTGAGTCGATGGTGGGTGAAGATTACAGTGGGTGGAAGAGACTGGGCTGTCCTCCCCTGCTCTACCCCCAGGGACACTATCTGTATATTGTGAGTTAGCATACTACCTCCTCTTTCCGTCCCTGCTTCCTTCATTATTCCACTGCTCTGAAGCGACAGCTGATTGATGAGGGTCGAGTTTCTGTCATATTTCTTTCACCTGTCTGCAGCTATAAGGATCAAGTGAAGGAGGGAAAGAGAAGAGACTTCAGAGTTGACAGATGCAGTCAGGGTCCCTCATGATGGTATCTCTGACTGGGTTGACAGATGAATGTCATTCATCACTGGGTACTGGGCAGTGCTACTTCAGTGTCCACTGCAGTCCAACAGGCTTGTCCTGGTCCCTCGTCTATCAACTGTACATGCACATGTACTTGTTCAATTCTGATAGGGGCAGCTGGGTAATGTAGGAGCTAGGCTTGAATCTCAGAGGTATGAAGTTAGATTCCCAGGTATGACACTGCCGTCGCACCCTTGAGAAAGACACTTCAGTTGAACTGCTTCTGTAAATATTCTGCTGCATACATGGATAGTGTGTAAAAATACTTTCCCACTCTGAACAAGGATTGTCAGCATGCTCACATCCTCAAGGGCCTGGGATCAACTGTATAGAACATTGGTGGCGCACTCATTACAAGGTAAAGCTGCTATTGTGCCATTAAGCAAGGTGCTTGACTGTAATTAATTTAGCAAGCATTCAGCTCTATCAATGGATTTCATGTAAAAATAAGCTATGGAAGTATATCTGGATAAGAAAGCCTGCTAAATGCCTGAATGCTAGTGCATTTTGAGGCGAAAACAGGGTGACCAACAGCACCCTTTCCAGCCGGCACCAATCCACGGCTGTCCTAGCAGCCTTACACTTGAACCCAAACTACAATTTCCCTTTAGGCCTAGCTTGTAAGCGCTCAACTGCTTACAAAACTCAAACCTCAAAACTGACCACCCAATTGAGACTCCCAGAGACAGCAGCTTTCCCAGTCCACGGTATCTTCTCAAGTATATGCCCAGAGTTCAATTCTCATTCAATTACAGAGGAGGTTGGCTGGGCTGAATTACTGCACCCTGTGAGTGTCAGTGAAGAGGGCCAGGTAATTCACTTTAGTGTGGTTAGGGGCAGGAGTCTGAGTCATTGAGCCCCAGTTACCCACACATGAGAGCAGAGATTGCCAGGCTGTCTTCGACTGAAGCAGGCACAGTAATCATGAAAATATACTGTGCTGTGGAGTCCAGTGTCTCATCCTCACCCTGCCACAAAACTTTGGAAACAAAGCAATTTCTTCAGTAGACAAAGGGGTTTTTCTATTGCGCTGTATTAATATGGACAGTGCCAAACACGTGTGGTGTCACTACCACTAGTCATGGTCAAATGACATCAACACGGAAATTAAACAAAATAATGATTACAATATCATGATAAGGGGTAAGTCAAAAGTCAAATCTGATTCAATCTCTTTCTTCCTCCTTCTCAGCCCCTCTCTTGTACTCAGGCAGTTGCTATCTAGAAGCTACCGTTTCGTATTCTTACCCAAGAACATTGATATTAAAATGAAACAGACTATTGTCATGGTTTATAAAAATGCATTTAGAATAGGATGTATGGGACTAAGACAAAATATCCGTTCAATTGTATTCCATGAAAAACAGAAGAAAGAATCAGCTTGTACATTGTCTCCCCTCAGTGTGGTACAAGGAGGAGAAACTGTGTGGAGTGGAAATAAAAAATAATAATAATAATACAGACAAGTGCTGGATGCCGTTATGGCCAGCGGCCGTGTTATTATCCGTGACAGGCATACGACAAAACAAAATGGAAAACAAGAAATGCACAAAAGAAACCGAGCACAAAATAGGCTTATGTAACGGCAGTCTTTCTTACTGACTACAGGGGACCTTTTTTAAGCGCTGGGATGCACAGCGTCTGTGTCAAAGGCTGACTGTCCCCAAAGGCCACCACAGGCTGTGCCTTTAGAGCAGCCCCAACAGAGACAATGAGAGACACCTGGGCTGATTGACAAAACAAAAACACCCTCAGCTGTGCGGTGCTGCAGACTATAGGCCAGTGCATGATCTTGTAGGACTCCTGGGTTCTTCAATGTAACAAGAACATCTCACACCCCCCACCCCACCCCTGGGCTCTCTCTCTCTCACCTTCACAATCTCTCTCCTCTCTCTTGCTCCCTCACTCTTTATCTCTTTACTCTTGTTTTCTCTGCCCCAGTGACTCTCACTGAAAAGCACCCTGGCTAAAACTCCCAGCTCATAATGCAGACTGTCCTCTCCAAAGGAAGAGAATCATGACAGATAACTTTAATAAAAAAATATGCTCAATCACTTTCACAAAGTCATAAATGTACATTGACTGAAACATAATTTCATTCCCACTGCCATTGCTCTAATGAACTCACAGGTTCATTAATGATTATTTGAATCAATGAAGAGTTATGGTGTCTTTTAAGTAACAAATGTTTTTATTGCTTCCACCATGCATTTTTCTTGTGTGTTTTGTTTTACACTTGAGGGCCTCGCAGCAAATCTAATTTCCCTACATGGTTTAATAAGTTTAATTGGATTGAACTGCAAACCCTACGGTGCTAAACATAGACTGATGAGAAAGCTATCTCACTGCTAAACTATTTCATATTCAAAGTCCTATACATCAGTCTGTCCATCAATGGCTGGCAAGGAGGGATCCTTAGAGCTAACCTCGGTTTTTCTAATGCAGGTAAAGGAGTCACGTGTTTGTTGGTGATCCTCTGAGCTCTTTGAGGTTCACACAATTCCTGTAACCTTTAAGATACAAGCAGGGGGGTTGTTTGGAACCCCTGTGTAACTTTGAAAATAGTTGCAAAATATACATTTTAATTTGAATGCTTAATATGTGGAATTGTGTACTGTAGACTTATTTTTTAATAGACCACTCTTTGTGGTAAACTCATTAGAGCATTCATTAGTTTTCTGTGCTGGCATTTCGAATGATAAATCCATGTTTCAATGATTCACTGTCTTTGGCCTCTTGGCAAAACAATTTTCTTTTGCCCTGGTACTTTTTTCCATCACACTGGACAATTTCAACTATTGTATTTCAAAGAATTGTGCCATTGTCTTATTTCAATGTAGTTAAGATTTAAAAAAAAAAAAACTGTGGATATCATATTTAATTCATAATCAGATAAATACAAGTGAATCTTATTGAAAAATAAATGAAAGAAAAAATAGGCAAATCTCTGACAGAGTTATTCCATGTAATCAGACACTAAGGACATACGCCTATTTATTTCCAAAAAAAAACATGTCAAAAAATGTCAATTAGTGTTCAACTCATATTGCACATCCTTGTTGGCAAGGTTGACTGATTTTAAGAGAAAACAAAATAAAAGAGAAGACGTCAGCTGGCTTTCTGGTCCCAGATGTCAGAGTGAAGTCAGTGACATTTTACCCAACCTACTGTAAAAATTCCACTTCAGGCAACCCTGATTTAAAGCTAGTTCCTGAATATTTAAGCTCAGAGGCCTGTGTAAGGTCAGGTCTCTTTGGGCTCTGAGGCACCAGAACCCAGCTGAAAAAGGATAATAATACTTATGGAGGAATAGCAACTTGTGAGCTAGACAAAAGTGAAAGAGAAAAAAATACAATCAAAAATACAAAATTAATGATTTTTCACAATGACACTTCATAGTATTACTCAGTTACACCTGTCACAGTAACTCTGCAGTTAGTTTAACAAACCACAAAAAAAAGCTAAACCCAACTTTCTTGATGTCCTTGATAAAAAAAATAAATAAATACACAATATCCGAGTGTCTGTTATTCCCAAAAACCTGATAAGCAAAAAAGTACAGGAAATGGATACAATTACTAATATTCAAAGGGAAATGCTAAATAAAAGCCTTACTGCTGTTACATTGAACAAAATGGCCTGACAAATCGGTCATCCTTTGATACAAACCCTGTTACAGATTTACAGCCAGATCATTGTCTGTTGGTTTATTCCAGTTTATTTTTTTCTCACTCAAGTGTTGTGTTTAGTTAGCGCCACCCTTTGACCATTTGGCCAAACTGCATTTATTTCTTCTGTTGCAAGGAGCATGATGCTGTGATAAACACCAAATTCAACCAAACAAACTGAGTACAAACTGAATTTAGGTTGTCATTTTAATAGTCGTTATGCGATGCCTTCAACATTCTTGGTTTTTTATATCAAAGGTGTATTTCCTGAAGTCTCAATAAGGTCATACAACTGTCAAATTAGTCGGTACTACATGACATTTTTTTAAACAAAAGTAGCCAAGTTGAGAACAGGCTATCCCCATCTTGGTTTGTCTCTCCACTATATCTAAATCACAAAATGAATTTTAAATGAAAAGCATTTAAAACAGTATGAGATTGTATGAGAAGTATGAGATTGTAATGCAGATTGCATAAAGCCATTCATACTCAAATGACTGTGAAAAGTCAGTGTGCCATCAAACTGAAAATTTAAATTCTAGCCTGAAATCAAGTAGTTTTTGAATTTATTGTTAATTTTATCAAGGCATAATTATTTCGGCTTCCGTTTTTAATAAACAATACAACTTTAATTTTTTCAAAATTAATATTCATTTTAAAATGTCTTTGAATATTAATAAACTACAATTTATTTCATCAGGGGTGGGGGGGATTAAAATTATATTACGCTGTAAGACTTCACAGCTCAAACACATTACCACTTCAGAAGCCTAAATACAAGGGGCTATAGTTTTAAAGAGGTCAAATTGTCAGGTTATTCAAACTGGAAGTCTAACAGTTTTGGGGGCACAAAGAGACATGCAACACACCTATCAGCTGCTGGCTCTTTTTTTCTGTTGTTCGGTTGTGAAGCTCAAACACACCCAGAGTAAGAGGAGGACAGTTTCATGTGTAGCTTATACAGACAGACTGTGGTGGCCAGTTAAGCAGATAGGCCTGCAGGCATGTAAAGCCACATGCACTTTGTGCTGACTGATATCCCACCCAGCCCAGATAGGAGCTGGCACGGTTGAGGATTGATTCCAGACCGAGGTGCCCACCCACCCACTGGAACAATGCCTTAACCGGATGATCCACCCAGCACAACGCAGACCAAGTTTTTACAAGGATGAGTTTGCCAAGCATAACTGGTAGAATAGATTACTCTCTGCCTACTGCTAACAACAGAGCTGCTAACAGCTAACAATATGCAAATGTACACACATCTACACACTCACACATCTATACACCCATGTTTTTTGACACTGATACATATATTCTTCAGCATATAAAACCTGATCACTGTAGCTGCCATTTTGCTGGGACCTAGTAAAGTAGAGGTCAGATGTTATGCCAACCCTGTGTGGCTCAGTCGCTTAGGAAACACAAACCAAACAGGAAGGCGGATAAAAATGATTAAAGGGGAGGGATGATGTCATTGTTTTTAAAGTAAGGACATGAGTTTGAGCGCTTGGTCTTATGATGTCATAGTCATTCAGACTCAAAGACAAGAATAGCTGGCACCTTTCAGGGGCTGGTTTTGATGGCAACATCCTTCTACAGCTACTTTTCCTGATTTTCTTGGCTGTGTGTCTCCATAGCCTCATAATTGGTTCCAATGATATAATACAGTTGCACCAAAGACAAGGTTCACTATTGACTCACTCTCAATCGTCTTCCTGGCCAGATGAGTGGATGAGGAGGATTTGTTTGATGAATGAAAGGTCTGACTCAAGGAGCTGTGGAGTGGCACATCCTACTAGCGTGCTGGTTTTCAGTCACGTCATGCATTTCCAAGTCTGGTAGCAAAATCTGTTTGATGCTGCTTAGCTTGTAAAGTGATACATTACAGTCAAGGTGTTGTTTTTGTGATCAGTAACCTGAGATATTTCAGTGGTATTTCCTTCAAATTATATTGAGAAGGTATACAAAGCAATAACAGTAGAATGTAAAGTTAACAAATCGCACATTAGTTAGATTTGCAATTAGCCGTCAGTCACTGACTTTTAACCAATCAAATGTAGCCTCTGACATACTCATACTCTCATAGCGTTTGCTAGCTCTACCCATTTAAGGTACAGTGAAAGGCAATTCAAAGTATTGCCCTCTCCCATTTGAACTTACATATGTAAAAATTAAGGACTGGTTTGAATACAGTGTAGTTTAGCACAAGCTACAATTCAGTCAACACCTCTCATGTAGACAAGAACACATCAAGGGGATTTCACAGTATACCTGCTGTTGCATGCATATTTTACAATAGTACATTTTTGCTAAATCTCATAAATCTCAGCACTTCTCTGCATTCAAGAGTGTATGCAAACAGCCCATGACTCCTGCAGGGTCAATATACAGTTCAACAACTACAACTACCCCATGCCCTATTCGCCATTTTAAGCTTGGGCACACAAAACATGCGGATTTGAACCAATTCTTCCACTTGCAAATTGGAAATTAGAGAGAAATCACCCATTATGGCATCCATTTGCTCACTTAACAAAATTGGATGGATTCACTGGTAAACAATGACTCCTCAAGAGGCACAACACAACTAACAGACAGTAACAAGGTAAGATTTCCCTGCATGAGACAGAGCGCCATTGTGGCTCAAGAACACAATTCACTGCCAGAAGGTTGCAAGATCTTGTCCTGAGACAGGTGCTGCTGTGTAACACTGGACAGACGAGGGAAAAGGCCTGCAATGCCAGACACCCAGGCCCTGGCTGCTTGTTAAGTAAATAATGATGTTAAAGTAAAAAAAAAAAATGAGAAGAAGAAGGGAGAGGGAGTATTGTGCTGGCCTGGGTTACGTGTGCTTGTGCAGTATCTGCTGCAATGTCTCCACTGTCGCGGTACATGACTCCGAGGCAGCTCAGCGTCTGGAGCAAGAGGGTCGGGAGCGCGTCTGTCTGCCGTTCCGTCCCCAGATCCTGCGCTCAGCGCAGGAAGTGGGTCATGTCCCTTCTGCTTCACTTCTCTAATGCAGTTCTGCGTTGCCAGGAGGCGAGACGAGCCGGCCGGATCCCTGGCAGGGCAGAGCCTCGTCTCTCCCCCTGCGCGTGCGGGTCCGTGGCAATGTGCTGCGCAGTGCTCTACTCTTCAGGGCAAGACTAGCCAGTCTGGCTGCTGTTGGCCCCCCTCCGTCAGCACACAGTCCCCCCCCCCGCCACTCCTCCTCGTCCTCCTTTCTGTGTTTGGGCCTGCCTTTTTTTTCTGCCAAATCCTCTCCTCTGGAACCATGCTGGCAATGTGCGACGCAGCAAGATGGCAGTGCATCTTTTTTTTATCAGATGCGCAGTACAGCTTTCTGTGGCGCCGCCATGTCAGTTATTCTCCCCAATCCCAGGATCATTTTGAACACATTTTGAGTGGTGATCCTGAATCAAATGTAAACGAATCAATAGAAATTTCATTTATTTTTTTCCCCTGTACTCAGTCCATCTTGAAAATAATAATAAAAAAACGCAAGGATTGACACTGTTTTAAATCAGGGGTACATAACTCTGTCCTGGAGAGCTGTGGAGTCTGCAGGTTTTTATCTTTTCCTTTCAAATCAGCAGATAATATAGGCCCTTGGGAACAAGGCGTGTTTACTCTCTTGTGAATCAATGCTGAAACATACCAAAAACCAGCATACACCACAGCATACTGACCGGGCCTCCAGGACTGGTGTTACCTATCCCTGGTGTAAACCGAGGTGCTGCCGTCTGTGAGCTTATTGGGAGCATCCACTGTGCTGTGGTGGGGTATATGCCTGTGGAAGCCGCTGTCTCTGACAGGATCCACACCACGGCTCCGCTGTGTAACAGTGGAGACCCCTGGTCAAAGCTTCACACTCACACTACAATCAATTGGCCCTCTGTCCACTCAGCTCAGAGACAAACACACAGCACATCTCTATCATAGCACTGCACGGCAGCAGAGTGAACAAGACACATTACCCAGCATCCCCACCTCACCCAGAAAAGATTCTGAACAGCCTTGTAGATAGCTTTCCTCCTGGGAACAAACAGTTTTCAAGTAATGGAAGCACACACACACACACACACACACACACACACACAAACATGCATAAACCCATATGGTGACAATCTGTCAACCACAGAACCTGTCTGTCAACGTCAATGTGATGAATTGTAAGTGACAATGACACCAGCAGGTCAAACACTCTTCCTACTGAAGCGGAGTGGCAGACCATATTCTGATCGTTGTTAATATTGCTTTATTATAAAGGAGAAGACAATGTATTATTTTCACACCAGGAATCCAATGAACAAACCTAAAAAAATGATCAAACTGTAATGGAGTAAGGTTGGATCTATGCTACAACCAGCATAAATGCACAAAGCCCCATTCAGCTGCGTCTCTTGCTGACTTGTGCTTTAAACCGTATGCAAGATGCAGCAGCAGCAGTGAAACACAGCCATTTTTCTGGAGTCAAGCTGGATACTGGTGAGGCAGACAGGGGGTGAGGTCATGCCTTTTCACAGACAGGGCCGGTGTTTGGAGACAGAGACAGGCACGGCGAGCTGTGGGGTTACTCCTCACAGAACAAGAAGAGGGATTCATTTCAAGAGTCAAGAGTGGGAAAATAAAACAAAAACCACAGGCGGACAGTTAGGCTGCCAAATCGGACCCTCTCCATTTAAAAGCCTTTATATGACTATCCGTAATGGCAAAAATTAGCCAAGGACAGAATATCAACCCTCCAACCCCCTTTCTCATGACAGTTTCCTTTTGTATGGCATACAGAGAAACCCGAACACGGTGTTGGATCTGTATAGAGCATGAAGAATGCACAGACCGAGACGAAGGTGCCAGTAATCAGCTCTGATCACTAAACAGATGGTTAAACTTTTGCATGTCTATCATTTTGAAAATGTACGTGACATTCTACTAAGCCTCACAAGCTGCTACACACACGTCTGACAAACGACTATCCACATTGAGCTTAATGTCACCCACCTTTAGGATGCTCTTTTCTAATAACCCAACAGTCATTTACTGCTTCTGGCTAAGCAGCTATTCAGAACTAGAAATTATCTGATGTCACTTCTGTAACAGATAAAGAAAGGCCAAATTTTCCTGGCCCACCAATTTCACCCCCATAAATATGTGGGCACCAATAAGCTTACAGGCAGCTTATGCCAAAAGACCAGTTCTCCAGACACTTTATCTATACATGTCTGGAGTTGTGACTACATTCTGTTAATTACACCTACATTTAAAAGACAGAAATGCATTTTTCCCTTGTCACGCTGTCCAGGAACTCCTCCGGCTAACCTTGTGTGCCAAGCAAACCTTTCTCTGCAATAACCTTATTAAAACAGTTCAGACCTGTCCCCAACACAAGCAATGTGTGCAAAAGTCAAGGCCATTTCAGAGTGCAGAGATTAGAAATGATGATTCAGACTTTGAGGGAAAAAAAGTATTCTATAAATTAGAACAGGGAGAGGGGGTGTAGCAGAACACACATCGTACTTCCACGAAACAGCTTTTGAGAAGTTGCCACATCCTTTGCATGTCAGCTGCCGATACACTCACGCATGTTCTCAGATGACAAGGCAAGATCTTTCAAGATGCTTCAAGTTCGCTTGGTGACTGACCACTGCCTTCTGAGACTATGCCCTTGCAAAGCAGCTCATTTCCTTGCCTTTGCAGATCACCTGGCTCATGTCAGGGATTCCTAACTCATTATTTTTATTTAAATATAGGCAACAAAAACATACCTATTTTAATCATCAAGCTCAATGTCAGACAGTGGCCTGGCCTACAGATACAAGGTTGAGGTTCAAATCACAAGCTGAGTATAATATTCATAATCAAATGCATATTATTCAACCTTCAGTTGCTTCAGGAAACACTCAACAGCATGGCTATGAAAAACTGATCTTATCAAATAACCATTAATGTAATGTACATGTCTAATGATGGTACAGAATTTTAAACATTTTTGCATTTTAAGAATTGTTTAACAAAAATAACCTGCACTGCAACAGGATGAGGAAAGTTCCATGGATTACTTTTATTAAGAGACATCCAGAACGCAAGAGTGGGTATACATACACCTGCATATTTTTTGATAGATGTTTGAATTTTCATTGTTTAAAAACTCATTTCATTGACTTGAAGGAAAAAAAGAAATCCTGTATAACAGTGTGACCGTTTGTTTTCATATTATTTTGTTTTATCAAAATAACTTTCAACATGAGGTTGTTTAAAAAAAACAAGTCAGCCCACATAGTAACTCTGCCTGGAATGTTTTCAGGTGCCCCTATTCCTTTCATATGGACAACACATCATTTTTTTAAAGTTAAAAATAAAAACCCCCAAAATAAAAAAAAAAACAAAAACAAAATAAAACTCACTGCACATATAGAAGGTAAAAAATTAACCACCCACAGAAGTGACATGGTCTGGGAAAGAACGTCAGGACAGAACACGACAAAGACTCACAATTCAATTCTACCAAGCTGGAACGCTCTTTCTACACCGGACAAGCTATCAACAATCACAAAATGCCATTTAAAAAAAGAATATTTTTTTATTGTGTTCATCTTGCTTGCAGACACTTGATTTGACCGCTGCAGAGCTGCAAGGCCCTCCATTGTTTAGCTTTATTTGTGCTAAAAACCTGTACCGATATTTATAAAATCGTTGATAAAAATATTCCTCTGTTTAACAATTATGCCATGGAGGTTTAGACCACATGAGAGACTTGGGGGCATTTTGGGGAAGGAAGGGTGGGGGAGGGGGTAAAGGGGGGAAGGGGTGGAAGGTGGCAGTGCTGCTACTCTGACTTGGGCTCCTCCTTTTCAGGCTCTTCAGGAGTTTCCTCGACCTGGAGAGAGGGAGAACAAGGGCAGATACTCAGAACACAAGAATATTTCAGTAAATTTCCTTAATGTAGCATAAAAAAAGATGAAGATGAAAAGCTGCATACAGTGTCATCTGAATATTTCATCAGCGTACTGCTTTATGACACTTCTAGAACTTGGTACCGATTATAGTCCCATAACCTCAGGATAATTTACTGAACTGACTAATATAGTCAAAAGATTTTCATTAGGGGAATGAAAATCATAATCTAGGTTGAAAGATCAACGAGAACCAAATAAAACATGAATTAAGAATGAATTATTACCACAGAATAAAAAGCCTGAAAACCAAGTCTCTGCCTTGTTTCATTCTGGATGGCCCAGTCTTTGTGACCATAGATCTTGCTCTTACTGTTCCTTTCCCTTTCCTCTGTCTCATCACCTCAGTTTCTCTCCTCCTCCACCACTGGTCTGGTTTCCTTTGTGCGATCTATCCTCCGTTACAGTGAATTATTTACCAAAAGTCCTGACATAACTAGCCAGCTGCCGGCAGAGTGCATTGTATATATTTTGGTTGCAGGCTTGTACGGATACTCTCTTAATATAGTTGTTTTGTTAATTGATCAGGATGAAAGCGTAAATGTTAAATGGACATAATGGAATAATGCAATGTAAAACTGGCAAGGGTAGAAGGATGTGGGCGTCAATAAATGTAACGTTAATGGCAGAATTACCTATGCCTAATTGAACTGTTAAGGCTGAATTAATAGGAGTCGCTGCGGCGAGGTTGATTAGATGGGGCTGATTATGACTGTGAATCAGCAGCTGCAGTGGGGTCTGCCTAAAGGGCTGGCAGATTGGAGGAGCTCGGACCATTCAGGGCTCTCCTTTGCACTACAGATACCCACCATGCAGCAGTCACACAAATGCTGCCACACTGCAACCAGGCAGCTTCTCTCAGGGCAGAGGGGAGTCACTGAAATGACTCTGCTTTCATAAATTGCAATAAGAAACGGTTACACCCCAATTACACAGAAAAACACAGCCCTTTCCCTTTACGGGATACTAAGCTGGCGGTAATGCTTCCTTTATTTTAGTTAGCTAGCATATTTAGCAATCTTACATTGGGAAATCTGCTTGCACTTCTCGTGGGTGTTGAGGGAGATAAGTGTAAGAAGCATGTGTCAGCAAGCAAATATGTCATATTGCTTAGAAGTGTAGATTAAGTAGTGCAGACTTTTAAACAGAGTACACTGAGAGCAGGTACTGTCCACAACCTTAGGCTCTTGCAAAGCTGGGTTCAAAAGAGCGAATTAGTGCTATTAATTTGTAAAATTATTAGCCTACTATCTTAAGCACTTACAACTATTTGGCTATAGGTAGCTATTCTTGATTTAAAAATGAAGTCTTACAAAATCACATTAGGGATATGAGAGTGAGGTTTCATGAAAATGGACAGAGCTACCATATGGTATCAGTAAAAATGAATTTGAACCAATCATTCTACTTTGCTCTGGAAAGCCTAACACTGTGATTGGATTTAAAAAAAAAAAAAATTAAAAAAATGACTGACAGATGATTGCACCTTTTCCCATGTCAGGATTCATGGAACATCAACTCCCTTTCATTATATCATATCTACATGAAGATGCTGCTGCAGACGAGTGTCTGTAACATGAGTGTTTTCTGCTGATCAGTGAACCTCATTTTCAAACAACTACAATTAAACATTCCAGTACTGGGATGAGATGTTCAGTGAGAAGACCAATACACTAAATTAGATAACTGAGCTTACACTTACATGATTTTGTTGTCTCACCTGTAACATCTGTGAGCTAGGTAGCAATCTATGGTATGTTAGCTGCACTGGCTTAGGGAGTGGATGAATCACTTTCCACAGGGATGTGTTTTCTACTACTCCTGTAGCCTGCTTTATTTTCATGTTCTAATCTCAGTGATTAAGAGATCAAATCTTGTTACAGACTTTATGTGTTACAAATGGTTAAGTTATTGATTTTTGTTGAAAATTTACTCTTGGATTCTGTTTAATACTGATAGTTTCTTGTGGAGTAAATGTGCTTTCAATCCAAGATGTTATTGCATAGTTAATGAATAAAATAAAACAGATTAACTAATCAAGCTGTTATGGTTTCACGGTGGACATAAAAGGGTCTGTTTCATACAGAGAGGTGCGTGAATCATCAGTCATTTGTTCTGCACACCTCGTTCGTCTTGGCCTCTCCATTTTCAGAGTGGTTCTCTTCGTTGGCCTCCGCCTCGTCCTTCCCCTTTTTCACCTTGGGCTTCTTCTCCTCTTTCTTGTCGTTCACCGCTTTCTCTTTCTGTTAGAATAAACGGAGACACAAAGTGTTGGGGGAAAAAAACAATTGTCCACAGTGTCCCCTTCTCCAGCGGAAGAAACCACATTGATGATATCAGACAGTCCATACAAAAACCTTGCAGAATCAAAATGAAGACTGTAAGAACATTAGCCATGTATATTACACACTACAGTGTGTGTGTTTGTGTCTTGGACAGACATGACAAGACTTTCAAAGAAGAGCAGGTATCTTGAGGCAAGCACTTACCTTTGCTGGTTTTTTAGGTTTTGGTTCGGGCTTGGGAGGCGCGGGTTTCTGTAAAATAAAATCCAAGCACTGTTTTTAGCAAAGACAAACTGGAACATCATGTCACAACAGAGACCTACTGTGTCTCACAAAGACGAAGTATGAAAAAACCTGTAAGTGCCAGCACGTGCCTACGTGTAATTATAATTAAAGCACTGCAGGAGGTTACTTAAAAGATGCTTGAACAAACACTAGTGCACCAGGCAACAGGAGGCTGTGCATGTTTAACATGGAGAAACATTACCTCCCTAACAACCCATTCCCTGCAGGTTACTGGGAGCACCTTCCGGTGCAGTGATAAGACTGTTTGAAAATAAGTCAAGTGTGGATTACCTGAAGTTGTGACTTGTCATGAAATGCAAATGTGTGCAATGCGCTGAGGAACTAGTTTTTATGGGAACATAACACGCAATGACTTACCGCTGATAACCTGGCAGATCTCCTCTGAGGCTAAAATTGTGGGTGAGAAGGGAATCAAAATAATGTCAAAAAGATGACTAGTTGAAAACTATCACACATTTTGAGCCAAATTTAATATTTAATTTAATATAGCCAATACTATACACATTGATATTCATATGCACAGTTTTAAGATTACCGAAAAGATACGTTACCTCCTCCTTCACATCTCCTTCAGCTCCTTGCTGTTTGAAAAAAAGAGAAAAGAAAATGAATTTTATTTAAAATATTGACCATGATTCGTATTTAAATTCAAGCAAGCGAAAGAAGTTTTAAGAAGTTTTAAATTGCGGCTATTTCAACATCTATTTTAATCGTGCTTTTGCATGCTACCCGCTTTAACTCATTTAATCAATGAACTCATTCATTCTGATTTGATACAAATCAGACCACGTGAACAAAAGCGCGTGGATTAAGAAAATGGCTACTCATTTGTATTTTCGCACGCGGACAGGTGTTAGCAGTGTCGCTCTCATCAACCAATAGAGACGTTCATTTACTTGCTAGCTACACACTTAAGGTTTGCCCTGTTAAAAACCCTCTAAATATTTCAATACCATAGTATATCTGCGTTAGCAGCACAACTGTTTATCTTACAGGTCATTATTTAAAAGTTATTGAGTATAAATTTTCCTTTGCAAAAAAAAATCTCATTGTTAAAATTGCTAGCCAAATATTAACTAATTTACTGGCTGTACAAGTTTGCATACTTTAAACACATCGGTTGCAAAATAACTGTATCCATCGTTTGTGCGATTTCGCTCTGTGGTGACATTAGCCGGCTGGCTAGCTCACCTAAACAACCTTATTATAGTATTAAC
The DNA here is from genome assembly GCA_022829145.1 of Albula goreensis. Classification (NCBI taxonomy): domain Eukaryota; kingdom Metazoa; phylum Chordata; class Actinopteri; order Albuliformes; family Albulidae; genus Albula; species Albula goreensis. The sequence continues at coordinate 32,055,441 of CM040746.1, read as the reverse complement.
GTTAAGAGTCTGGACAATGACCATTGGAGTTATCTTGCTAGTTTGAAAGACAGCTGGGGTTGTGTAAAACTCAACGTCAAAAATAAACATTGACCGCCAACAAGTCATACTTTAGCTTGAAAGCGAATAGTATAAAGAACAAAGGGGCGGCTAGAATACTTCACGGAAACCCCGACGGAGTAACGTTATTCCCCGTTCTAAACCTCCCTTCCCCTTCTCCGATTTTCTGTCACAACGCCGGGGGAAGGGGGCAGATGAGAAGGGGGAGGGGCTGAAATTAACTTCTAGCTGCGCCATCTGGCGACAAAAAGGCGTCATCGCAACCATCTGGCACCACGAACAAAGAAAAAAATATTATTTTTGTCGTCTTTAGGCGACAAAAGTCATTTATGATAAATGCGAATAAAACTAGGGTGTCATATGCATTTTTCTAATATATTTCTGGACCAAAGCAAGGGCTTGCGCCCATACACACAAGCATTTGTTCTTTGACATTTTCACGGTGGACTGTGTCGGAGCTGCAAAGCATGGCTGCTGTGTTTTAACAGCATGGAGACCAAGCTAGACTTCAGACTCCCCACAAGATAGGAGTGCGCTGCTCAAGAAAGCACCGTTTTAACAATTTCTTCGCACATAAAAAATGTTTATTTCACCCAAAAAATTACTCAATAATTGTTAAATATGTATCTTGGGTTTTCATTATCTATTTCTTCCTAAAACTGGTTCCCTAATTAAAATCACCGTTGTCTCGGAGGCTTGACAATAAATAGCTAACGTGAGCCAGCAGGCTATGGCTCTCTGATTTCAGGAGAAGTGTATCCGCATATTCTAGTTAGCTACGTACCTTTCTCTTGGGCATGTTGGAGTCCTGAAATGCGTCTTTATGGTAAAACTAAAAAACCTCTGTTTTGTTGCTGAGAGTTCACAGCATGTAAAAGGCAAACGGCCCCTTATACTAAATACTGTAGTAAACACACAGCAACATTAAACCCAGTGGTTGAATGGGGGGAAGGGTGCGGCTAAGCCGTGATTGATGTTGCGCTCGGCCAATGGGTGGGTGACTTTGACATCCGCAGAAAAACGGGAATTTCAGCGCCGGTAATTTTTTACGCGCCAAATGCTAAATGCAAGGGGAGGAGGGGACGTTTAACTTGCTATATTTCGGTGGAAAATCATATCTATTACGGACTAAGGAGGGTTGACTTAAGGAACTATCATGTTTCCGTATAGCAGGAGTACTATGTCGTGACCACAAGCATCCTCTGGGATGACTGGTCCATATTCAAGGAGTAGGCTACTGAACACATCGAATAGCACTGGAGGGACAGGGACATAGAACTACCGAATGGAGATAGCTGTAAGAGTAGTCTACTTCCAACATGGCGCCGAGCCTGCTTGACACATTCTTGTTTGGCAGCTTAACCAAATTCCTCCGTGGAAGAAAACCCTTGGCAGGGTTTTGAGACGCAGATTCCTATTGGCGGCTGCAATCACTTACCTTCTGCAAGTGTATATAACCTTCACCGCGACTGGACACTTCGGAAAATTGCGCCCCTCATGGCTATGTTGACGCACTACAATATACTGATGAGCGCCTGATCCCCTGCGATGAATGCGAGACACTTAATTTGAAAAGAAGTTCAACGTCTTTAAACCTTGATATGAAATTATTATAGACGCCGATTCAAATATTTATGTAGTACTTAAAAAACAACCTCTACCTGTGTTGTTCATATTTATTTATACATAGTCCACATTATTCGAATTATACTTTTTTACAGTTGGTAACTATTAGGACTAAACTTAACGTGCTAACTCGAAAATATCACCGAATGAAGATGTGCATTCTAATATAAACCTGTAAAAATTACTTTTTGGATAATTCAGAGAAGGCAATGCGCCAGTCGAAACGAGGCATCTAAACATGAACACCAAAAAAAAAGTAGCCTTAAACTGTTTAATTTATTTTGTTAAAAAATATTCATTCGTCTCAGACTATTAGCAGACATTCTAACAAGGGAATTTGTTACTGTTTCTACTAAATGTGACTCATTATAGTAGGCTGTGCTACATAATGATACCAACAAAACCCCGATATAATCTATTCCAGTGTTGCACCATGAAAGAATACATTTCTGACATTACATTTTCAAATGGTCACTAGAGGGCGCCGCAATACAACTAGAATAGGCCGGCGGTGATGTCATAGCCATTACATTAAAAATTACACATTGACATGAAGGAGTTGGCCGGTTCAAACTGACACACAACCTCAACATCTAAAATAATGTTCATATTGAAATGTGATAACGAGAGAGCACCCTGGCAGTTACATCTATTCAAATTGTTCCCGCTTAGTTGTTGTCGAAGTTGTTGTAACCTGTATCAATAGTAAGAACGTCAGATACAGCCAGTTTTAATGCATTTACATAGTATTTGCATCTAGGCTCATGCATTTGCTTCCTGAGATAAAATATGGATAGCAAGTTTTCATAATTGCGCACAACACAGACCTACCGTGATGTTACTGTAATAAAGCACATTTACGTTTGTTCATAAAAACTCTGAAAATTATACATGCATTTGGAAATTGTGGACGATTATTGACTGTATTCGTTTTGCATCACCATTTGACAGTGTCTGATAGCTCGAGTGCGAGAAATACTGTTCGACAACTTATTTTGGGGCGCGATACAAGTTTTAAATTGCTGTCAGAACTGCTGTGAGCTTTCAGCGTTGAAGGACGTGGCAGTGCTTCCTGTCTCTTTTTAACTGGATCTGAAATGCTAAAGTAGAACACCTGAAAGAGGAAAACGTCGCTAAGGTTTTCCGGTTTTCATTGTGAACTGTACCCCCCGCCCCTCCGCCCCAAGCGAAAGGAGTAGAAGGGAGAGGGGGAGAGAAAGGGGAGGAGAAACATAAAATTGAAACGTAACCAGTAGCAAGATTTTGAGCTAAACTGCCCTTCCTCAGAAAAACAGCGCTGCGCGAAATAATTTTGGCAAGAAAAGTACTATATCCGTTTCAGCTTTAATTAATATAGTCGTACTGCACTGACGAACAGCTGCGAAGATAAAATATTTACTGGACACTTGTCTGAGAAGGATAAAAATGGTTATCAAAGTTTACATAGCATCCTCATCAGGATCTACTTCGGTAAGAAAACTTTGCAATTTTGGGCAGTTAACGCCATCCCATTTGAGTTGTCCATTTTGTATTTTCTTTTCATATTTTTGGAAACATATCTTACTATCCCGATAAACTATGTTTTCTGACAACTATAAATATAACGTTTGCATTGTGGACTGTTAGGGATGCTGTTACATTCAGGAGCAATAAAGCATTGCGTATTGTCAGCTATTTTGAATTTTTTTGCTCAATATAACGTTTTCTCTTTTCCGAATTGCCAACCAAGAGCAGTTGCCTCAGAGTACAATACATTTCTTAGATTGCATTGTGACCATTTGCGATTGCTGCCCGTGATTTCTCACATTTCATTTCATTTATTACTTATTTATTTTAGATTTTAATCGTTAACGCTATACAATACAAAAGCCACTGGGTTAGCTTAGTTACTGGTAGATATTCAGTTCGTAACGGTTCATCTTTCTTACGTTTTGCACCTTGATTAGGCTGTCTGTTGTATTCAGCGTAGTCTTGCAATAAAAGGAACGCCCACGTTCTGGAACTAAAGGGGCAACGTTCAATAAATAACACTAAATAAGGTGCTATAGATGCAAGCCTTCAGTCTCTCCGCTCTGCTCTCAGCTGCCTGCCCTGTCACTTGAACAAGCGCCTGTGCAGGCTAATATGGGAGGCTGAAGGGACAAGTGAAACGACAAGTTTGATACAAACATGGCATATAAAAACCTACTTTTATTGGTTTTCGTGGTGTGCGTGTCGGTTTGAATTCGTGATAAACAGACAAGGAAACGTCTGTGCCTGTGGCTTGCTATCATTTGCAATGTCTTTGTCTCTTAAAAAAGGAACCGTTCCACACGTGCTTATACCTCTAACAAACACTATATGTTCTTCTTTATTATGTGTTAGCCCAGTGGATTTGAAATTATAGTTTTGAGTTAATAACCTGAAGTAAAACCTCTCCAAAAGTGTCCCAATTTGAACACAGTGGTGTTTTCAAAGCAGATCAACTGCAAGTGAGCAGTGCTTTGGAGCAACACTAAGACGTGTCCTAGTAGTTTGTCAGGTCCAGGGCCTTGGAAGCAATTGAATTGGGCTTAACAATGTATTAGAATGCTGTGAGTACCAGGGTGTGTGCAAGGTCTTGTGTTTCACTCGGCTGTGCCATGTCTATTCTTCAACAATGCAGTCAACAATTCATTCGGCTTGTGGGCTGCAGTTTAATCACATTGCAGACTTTTCAGGATTGTCAGAGGTTTGTGATATCTACTACAGAAAAGCCAGAGCTTTTCTGCAGTTGATATAATAAGTCAAACCTCACCCACTGCTTCTTGCTCTGTCTCCCTCTCTCAGATGGAGGGACAGACTGTTCCAGCTGTTTTAACTCTATTCCACATACATTCTGAATTCTTACGTATTACTGTTCTCACTGGGGTTCTTGTACATTCTTGTACATGTTAACGCTGGTTCAAAAAAATCATCTGATGTCTTGAGTAAGATTGCTTACAGTCAACACAACTTATGAGTCAGATATCAGAAAACAGACCTCCAGTCTTGAGTCTGCAGTGTTTACTGTAACTGCATGCACAACAACATCTTATATATTTATATACCACTGCTGCTTTCCCCCACCTCAGTTAACGCAAGGCACTTTAATTCTTTAAACTCATTTGCAGAGTTACTGACAGAAATACACCCCGATTCACAGGCCAAAATAAGCCTGTATGGGAAATGCAAGCTGGCAGAAACGGACACTCAGACAATGAGTCTGTGTTTTCCAGCCCTTGTATCCAAATTCCTAAGATTGCTACCTTTTGACACGGTTTCTGTAAGTGTAGCACCTAATCAGGAAACGGTGCTCCCCTTACACGAGAGGGGGTTAGTGTCCTCCACTGATTTGTTTTATAAGCTGTGCTCCAGACAGGGAGTCAGTCAGAGGAACTGATACGTCTGGGAGGAGGTTCCTGTGTCAAACGCTGTCTGCACCTGCGGCTATTACCACAGGCACTGCTACAGACCTGCTCTGCTGAGAGCTTTAGCTCTGTGTTCTCCCTCGCTCAGCTATGTGTAGAAACATAAAAGTCTAAATAATTCTGAGAATTTGAAAAGTCATCTCCTTTGTGGAACAGGTTTTGAGTTGGGGTGTTGCCAGTGGTCCATCTAAAGTACCAAAACTCCAGGCAGGCACATAAATCAAGCAGACAGGGTGGTTCTACACTGTCTGGCATTACAATAGATTTTAAAAATGCCAAAAAACTCAGAATGTTAAAATAAGCCTTCAGCAACATCAAACACAAATTCATCTGAAATCAAACCATCAGAAGGCACTGTGCTGAGCCCCACTGTCTCTCTGAAGTCTCCCTTAAGCGCTCGGTCTTCCCAGCAGGGTTGATTAGCCCAGCCAGTGGTCCCTGTGGAAGTCTTTTATATTAGTTGAGATGACTGATGGGAGCTGTAGTCTTCTTAGTGCTTAGAACTGGTTGCACTCTTTGTGCCACATTTGTTTTCCTTGTGAGTGTAATTCACTTTGAAATCTTTGTTATACTTGTTGTCAATGCTACATGCTGTCAGAGCATTGAGCAATAGTCCTATTTTCAGCTGGAAGTTCCTCATCTTGCTTCCATAGATCACAAGCGTTCATGGGCAAATTTCCTGTTGGACAATGTTGGTGACCCTGTTTGACAACTTCTGGCAGTCAAACAGTTCTACCCAGCGCAGATGTTTAACTGTCTAGACCAGGCTGAAAGGTGTTGCCATGGGAACAGGGAGCACAAATTCCATCCAGGTAACTGTTTAATCTCAGGTCAGTGTTTTCCCTTCTTTGGAGCATTCTGAGTGTCAACCCTATCTCCAGGATACCTGTAGGGCAAGGAACTGGCATGAAAGCACTCAGAACAGACACTGCTGGATTTTGTTATCTTCTTCAGTCTATGCACTGAATCACACACACACACAACAGAACTGATGCTCACGCAAACACACACATGCACATGTGGCAGTGGGTGTATAGTTTATCCACACATACAACTCTTATTGTCTTAATGTGATTCGTATGTGTATGCTCTGCCAGTGAAGTGTTTGATAGCAGTGTTGCAAGCTGTGGAATGATGTTTGTCAAGAAACTGTTGAACATTTGGAAGCTGCAGTGAAGTGGAGAACCCTGACTGGGCAGTCCCCTCTTGTCCCGCCTTCACTGCTTTCTCCCTGTACCCCCTTGAAACTTCAAAGGCCTCTTAACATTAGCAGAGCAGAAAGGAATCGAATCAGGTCCGTGACCCGTGTGGACCCTACCCAGAACCAGCCGGTTCTGCACGTCCCTTTGAATGGATCACAATTAGGTCAGATCTGAAACGAGGCACCATTATCAAGGTCCCCTGCCTGCTGTGGAGCAGAGGGTCCCACTGGACTTACGGTCTCATTAGAGCAGCCTATGAACTAGGTTTGTGCTCGGCTGCAGTCAGAAACACAGAAAACAAGAGCCTCCTCCAAAGCTGGGTCATTATGTGCTGTCCACTGTGTTGTATGAAGGCAGAATTACATGTGTGTTTGATTGGATCCTTTGGTAATTCACATAGCTCAGTTGTGTCTAGCATTGCTTTGGAAAAGAAAACTGACCATGTGATGGCAGTGACCTCAAGTGACTGATGGGGATTCTGTACTACAAGAATGAAAACTGGCTTATACTGACTAACCCTTCTATGTCTGTTGTTCATAAACCCACACTGTAAATATGCCCTTTGGTACTGACTACGAAATGACTGTTCTCTTATGGGGTACAGCCGAGTAGAGTACCCTTTCGCATCTTAGCAGAGCAGTATGAAATGCTCAAAGGTATGCTCACACATGCAGGAACATCAGTATGTGTGTTGTTACGCTGGAAATAAATAGAGATCAATGCAGGAGACACTAGCCAAGAAACGATGGGCCCACCAGCTAATGGGAGTCCAGTAAGCACAGAGTCAGCAGCTTAAAGGCCCGGGCTGCGGTCGGACTGGGCTGGTAGCTCTTACACTACAGTAAGTCCGTGCCAGTGGGCCTGCATGAATATGCTGTCATCAAGTGACCACCCGCATTTGCCTGGTGCTGTATCTGCAGTGTGAAAAACAGCAAAGGATAGTTATCCTGTTAACCAGAAGAGTGACCTAAACAGTCATTTCGTTCTTATTCTGTGGGGGAGGTGCACTGTAGAGTTGATTACTTGCAGGTGGGGGAAAAAAGGAAAAATTAAATAAATACAGAAACCAGTGCCCAAGAATGAATCACAGCTAAGTGGTCCCACCCGAACACTAATCAATATGGCTAGCCTGGAGCACATGATAAGAAATCTGACTTTCATCAGTACACTTTACTTCCCCCCGACGTCTTCCGTTAATTCTTCTGAATATTGGCCATAAAGCAGCACTAAAAAGGGCACTATAAAATGGGTGCTTTGTTATTATAGACAAAGAACTGGGCTTGGCATCACGCTGGCTCCTGTGTGGACACAGGTATGGTATGCTGACCACTGTCCAGGAGGACTGGTGTGCCTCCAGCTCTGCTCCAGGCTTCCTGCACAGGTGATCATAAATAAAGAAGCCAAATCACAATCAGCTATTATATACTTCTCTGAGCAAAGTAGGCCTGAAAACAAGAACCGTTGACTGTGGCCAGACAGGTCTGTTTTTGGAAACAGGCATACGTGTTATGTGTAGGAGTAGGCAAAGAGGGGAGGGGCAGGGTAGACATACTATAATGGAGGCTACGTCACTGTGTAACTGCCTCTATGGTCAATGTCCCAAGATAGATAACAAAGAATTTAGTGATGGCACTAAAACAACAAAATAGTGGAGAAGGGCAAGGAGGAAATATCTCAGATCCACCAATGAGGGCAGTTGCTGTTGCATGTGAGGCCTTAATTTTCTCATCACAGGTTGTGCAAGGCTGTGTTGTCATTAGAAATCATTCTAATGCCTTGGAAATGCATTTTGTGGAGAGCAACATCATTTGAATTGCCTCAGTCTTTCCACCTGCAGGTGGATATGAGGAGGTGTGAAAATACCTTGTGCTCTCTGTGGGACTCATTACCAAGTCATTGCTGTAGTTCATTTTAATTACAGTACAGTGAACAGCAAAGTGTCACTCTGTGTGTCAATATTTAATTTGGCCACACCTGTTGTGTACGTGCGTGTGTATGCGTGTGTGTGTGTGTGTGTGTGTGTTTAGGCATACCCAAGAGTGAGAGAGTAGTTTGAGTGTGTGTCTGTATATTAGTATGCATGTATGTGTGTGTGTGTGTGTGTGTGTGCGCAGCATATACTGCTTACATCACCCCCGAATCTGAACCTCCTCCAGCTGGTCCGCACCCTCAAAGACTCAGACAGATAAAGCCGGGACAGAGAACATTTGAAATGTGTGGTTTCTGCCACACCCGCAAACATGAACAAAAAAAAAACAATGTTTGGAAGGAGAAAGCTTTTCCCAGCTGCACAGCAGACCTCTATGAATTCCTGGCCAAAAAATGCACTGCTTCAGAGGGAATGTTCTACACAGAGGCTGGGTTGAAGGTGAGGATTGATTTGATTGTGGTGTGGGACACTGCAGGATGACGGATGTAAGGAACTGGCACAGGGCTGATTCTGTGAAATGAAAAGGGTTGATATGTACAGTGAGAGGTAACGAGAAGAAGAAGTTTGGCTCTGCTCCTCTACAAATTAATTTAGCTTGGCGCCGGGACAATGAGGGTTCTGTGACTGCCGGCTCCAGAGAGAGAGACAAGCTGCTCTCCCTTCATGGTCTCAGAGGGCAGGCTTGGCAATGGGGCCTCTGTCCACAGTTGCAACACATTTCCCAGCATGCTTTGGACACAGGGAGTGAACCTCAGATCTGGTGGCTTTTCACTTTGGATGTTTTTACATATTCCTCAACAAATATTCAAAACAGCGGGGTTTTTATTGATTTAAGGTTCTTTTTTATTGGCTGATAGTTCCCTGGTGTGACTTTGAATCAGCAGCTTACCATGGCTGGGCCAGCAGTCCAGCTTAACGCCTCTTTTACTCCTAAATGGAATGTTCATTACGTTAAAATACAGTCTGAAACTGCCATCTGTTAAAGCCATTTTCCTGCCAGTTTGAACAATTCAAATGTGCCCACTGATATTGCCGTGGTTTTCTTTATTGAGCGTGACATCGCAATATTGCAAGCACACCTTCTGCTTCAGTCATAACGCTTTCAGACAATTAAACATATGGTTTCATTTTTGATTGGATTTCTTTTACAATACTGAAGATTGTTGTACTGTGTATACAGTTGATTTTGATGTCAAAGTGCACTCATTTTAAATGACCCAATTTTAAATGGTACAGTAGGCTTTGTGAACCATCATTGTAGCTTTTAAAAAATATGGTTTTAGAACTGTATAAATGACTTTTATCTGTAATTTACGATCCTTTCAAATATGGTTAAGAATGGGTGAACCTCCACTTTAAATATTTATACTGATATTACTTTAAGCTGTGGAAAGTTTTTCCACTTTGAGGGTCAGCCAGTCACAATTATTGTTTTGATGAGAGAGGCAGTGACATCACTGTCATTGATCATTGGGAGAGGCGAAGGGAAAGCAGACTCTAGACCCACCTCTTCAAACTTGGTCTTGGCTCCTCCATCGTCCACACCCTCTAGTACTTTCTAATTTGGACAGGTGTAACGCATACAACATGGATATTAACTATATACGTGGTTATGATATGGCACAAGCAACTATATTAGTGTTTAACTTATGTTTCACCTGCACTCTCTGGCTGTGAGTACTGTTAGCTAGGTGTGTGCCATTGCTTCTCCTAACTCTTGGAAATTCAGTTACGTTATCTTGTGTTGTAAGTTGATATGGATAAGGGGCCCTGCTAAATTACTCTAATGTAAATGTAACTGAAAGTGACTTTTAAGGATCAGCTGGAATGGGCTTTGCATTTCTGCGTACGTCTCGGTCTACGTAAGCCAAATTCGGGTCCCTCAGAATGAATCTTGAATTTTTCACTCTCAGGGTACTGCAGCCTCTGAGATGAGATCCATCTGCAGATAACCCTTAATCTTAGATCTGATCTTAAACGCCTGCAGATGCACGCCTGCCCTCGCTAACAGCCAGAACGCAGTCCCGAGTCTCGTGAGCTCCGCGCTGAGGCCCGTGGTGCCGTGGCCTGTGGTGCCAGGTCCCACGCATAGAGGTGAGGCTCGAGTGTGTCCTCTCAATGTGCGAATGCTCTTGGTCATGTGGTGGGGAGGGTGTCAGCACTTAGAGCAGCTCTCGCAGACAGAGGCCCCTCTCAGCTAGCCATATTTGGTGTGTATTTTACTGTCCTGCCTCCTCCCTCGACTGAGTCCCACCAGATCCCTGTTTCCGCGCTTCCTTATAGGGCTGTGCTTTCCCTCCCCCCATCCTGAGAACAGCCTCAACAACTGCCCTGAACCCAGGAAAATTAAATGTCTTCAGCTCTTCCAAACTATCCCATTTATCCTCCTTTTAAAGAGATATCATTTCCCCTTTCATGTCCTTCAAAACAATATCATTTCCCTTGACTCCTATAAAAATCTGTTATTGTTATTATTTTTGGCACTGCACACTGTGTGTTTTGCGTTCTCATTTGAATAGTCAGCATGCGCGTATGAGTTAGTGAGTATGTGTGTTGTGTTTCCACCTGTGTACATTTACTTGTTTGTGTTACTCTTTTGGGGTCTTTGCTCCTAGCTACACTCAAACTCCTGCTCTAATTTTGGCGTTTCCCATCTTGGGCAAAGTTATTGTCTGAGATCTGGGGGTTGTTGGCACAGCTGTTATCTTCCTGAGTGAGGGAATGGACTGAGCGCTCCATTATCCTTCCCTGTCTGAGCTTCTTCCCACGGGGCATGTCATATAAAAAAAAAAAAAAATGCTAAGTATTTGCAAACAGCGTGTTCCTGTTTATTTTGTTCCCTTTTCGGCTTATGGCCGATCTGAAGTTCCCTAATATTCGACAGCGTGTTCCTGCTTATTTTGTTCCCTTCCGGCTCATAAGTAGAGTTTCCTCAGCTTTGGCTTTATCTTGGTTCACTCGTGTATTCTGTCCATAAATATCTAAACAACGTGCATATTTCTGTAGAAATCGTAATGAGTTTGAGGAATTGGTCTGAAAGTGATCCAGCTTTGCTCCACTTGCACGTACACAAGAGCTTCACGTGCTTCAAATATGTTGTAGCAGTTTGTAGTGGATAAAAATGCTGTCAAGTGTGAGAAGATTTTGAGAACAAAACAAATTGGAAGTAGAAGTTGGTGCTCAGATGTAGGCTTCTGTAGGAATTTGCTGACAGCTGTTTGGGTTTTTGCACTAAATACTTAGCTTTAAATAGTGTAAATTATTTGAATTGGCAGGGTAGATAATCTGAAATTAAACCTTGTGATATGGTCATTTTTCTGATCCCATTCTTAACTAGAGTTTGTGCATTTATGCTGAATGTTATGACTGGATTATTCACTAGGTTATTTACAAATGAAGAAAAAAAAATGGCAAGCTGAATTCAAAATATGATAGTCCCACTTAATGATAGCCAAAATCTTCAAAGGAAGATCTTGGAAAAAATCGGATTGATTTAGCATCACTAATGTCAGTGAATACTGACATTACCTTCATCCAAAAGTGTATCTGACAGTTAATATGCCAGACTAACCTTGAGTATGCGTGTACCACTCACAGGAAGTTAAAGTTTCCCCCCGGAAGCTGTGTTAACTGGCACAAATGGTTGACAAATGAAATTCTAGAGAACATGATCGGGGATAAACTGTCTTTATGTATGGCGTGTCTGTCAGACTTGAAAGAGGAAGTCCAATTTGAGTTGAGGAAGTTGCTACTTATCACGCTTGCGTCCACCCCTTTTGAAACTTACTGGAAAAATGGGCATTAGTGAATAGTCTTTGAGAACTGTGCTTTTGTGAACAGTCTTTATTGGCATTGTCATTTTGATTATGCATACCTTTGTATCATGAAATTAATGTAAAATTTGGATTATCTTACTTATTTTCATTCAGTTATTTACTCAGATATCAAAACATAATCGTATCACTATGACTCATCAACATGCAGTCAATGAAATGCAACTTCCCATGATAAAAGATTGTGGTGAAACATTCAGGCCTACTTTACAGTGAATATACAGTGAGACCAAATTATAGTTTGTTGTAAATAGAGTAGGCCTATAAATAGCCTAACGTAGGCCTGTTTTTAGAGATATATAAGTCTTATATAGAAGTCTTTATCGATTGAAGACATGTTAAATATATGTTGTCTGGTCATGGTTCTGTTCTGTAGTGTTCGGAGACGAGCTGTTTGTCATGGAATGGCTCTAATGAGGATATTATGTGGGCAGCTGGGTGTTCTAGAGCTCCGGGTTTGACTTGCCTTGGGTCTCTGAGGGATGTACAGTGTGGCTGTCTCACCATCACCCACCTCGGCCTCATTTCAGATCACGGTCTGTTGTCTTCCTCTGAAAGCCACTTGCCCCAATGTGAATTTTTTTTTATCTCGGCTAACGAGAGCCTGGGGCCTAATTTCACTTTGTTTGGTTGCATTAACGGCCATTTTCCCCAGTGAGCGCAATCTGTGGGCGCCTGCTGACTTGCTGGGAGGTCACTGAGGAGTCAGCCGTCCAGCACAGCCCACCCCCACACCCCAGCCCCTCCATAACCCACATTTTCCACCCCATTACTGACCATCCCTGCTGCTCTCGTTTGTGAGAGCAACTTGTCCCAGATGGTGCTGTCCCAGAATGCACTTTGTCAACAGCAGCGGTGAGAAGGTAATTGGTGAGGTAAAAAAATGTGGAACCCAACTCAAATACGAAACAAATGGTGGCTGCATATCTCTGGTGGAAACAGGAATATCGGGACTCATATTTCTGCTGTGCCCTCTGGGTAACTGGCTCCGCCAGGCTGTGTGTGCTCTCCATTTACACTTCAGCACAATGCAGCATGGTGCTTCCTGCAGTGGACTTCAGACAAACGGATGAGCCCAAAAATGTCCGCAGCAAATATCACAGGGCCTGCATAAGTGAGCCACAAGCTCTGTTAGGCCTGGGACCTGGTGTTTTGCTCAGACAGAAAATCACATCTTCTGTTGCAGACAGCAACACAGCAGCTGAAATTTGAAACCGACAGCATCTCATCCCTAATGACAATTATGGCTCTGCACTTCTCCAGCCTTTCTTGTATTTCCAGAGCTGGCAGACTCCCTTAAACCTCACATCATAGGCCTCAACACATAGGAATGCCAATGAAATACATTTGTCATTTCTTAGAGCAGGTGTAGCAAAACCAGGTCATGGAACGTTACAGGGTGGGCTGGTTTTTCCTTGTTATTTAGCTTGTAATATGATTGTTGACTAGTTGACCACTCACTTGGTGTCTGATTTTCAAATGGAAAAAAAAACCCAGCCTATTCTCCCACTCCATGGCTTCTAAGGACCATGATTCTCTATCTGCCCTAAAAACTGATAGATGTATTTTATTAGCATTTCCATGCTACAAGGCTTATGTTTGAGTGTGTCTGTAAAAACTTAAAAAGCTGTCTGACCCATTCTCTGACCCCCATTCCATCTCCCCTCTCCCACCTCAGATTAAGAAGCAGCAGCAGGATGTCATGGGGTTCCTCGCGGCCCACAATATCGAGTTTGAGGAGTGCGACATAGCGGCAAATGAGGAGAACAGGAAATGGATGAGGGAGAATGTTCCGGAAAACTCACGGCCAGCCTCGGGGAACCCCCTTCCCCCACAGATCTTCAACGAGTCACAGTACTGCGGGGTAAGTGTGGGGTCGCAGCAGATGGGCATGTGGGGTAAAGGGTGCTACAGATCTTCCACAGCTGCAACACTTGACTCTGAAAGTGGAGAATTTGAGGTGGTTGTATGTCACACAAGCCATCTGAAGGTACTTGATTTTCTGGTGACTCATGTATTTTTTATGAAAAATGTGCAGAGAAGTCTGTTATGAATTCATTGACGTCAGTGTTCTCATTTGCCAAGAATGCAAATATCCCTGATAAGCTAGTGCCAGTATGAAGGTGTGTTGGTAACCAAAAATGTCTTTGTGTTTTTACAAAAATTCAGTTAAATAAAACATTCTTTAAGAACCTTAAATTCACCCCAGTGTTTGATGAAAACCCTTAATTTTTTTCATTTTAAGTACTCCTCGAGCCATCATACAGTGTTCATGAGCATGACGGGCTTTCTCATGTCTATTTGCATGATTGAAAGAGTGATATCGTATGCGGTACTTTCGCATCTCTTGCAGAGCTTCACTGCCACCCACAGTTCAAGCCAGCATTGTCATCACTTTTTACTACTGCTGTCAAATATCACATCTGATTAATCATAAAGTCTTTTCTGTGTGGCTTATTAGTTGTGATTATTAAAGGAATAATATTTACAAAATTGGCAAAATCTCACAGAGCAATGACTGCTCACCTCTGAAGAGAAAGGGGCCGGTGCTTGTGACCTTTTATTTATGGCGGCCCGAATGCCTTCACCTGCACTTTTTACTTTCACATACTGTTAATCATCTGCAGCTGCAGTTCTTGAGCTCAACATCCAGTCATCCTCAATGATAGTGCAGTATATCAACCAGGCTTGGACCGAGGCAGGATTTAGAAGCACACAGACCACAGCGGTGTCCGCAGATCAGTCAGTGGGCAGGACTGAGAAGTACACAGACAACAATAGTATCTGTAGATGAGTCAGTGGGCAGAACTGAGAAGTACACAGACTGCAGTAGCGTCTGCAGATTAGTCAGTGGGTAGGACTGAGAAGCACACAGACAGCAGTAGTGTCTGCAGGCCCACAGTGGGTCATGTTCTGCATGCTTTCTGAGCTGTACTCTGTGCTGTACTGCACATCCTGCTGCACAGTGTCCTCACTGTGGCTGCTGACAGCTTCATTGTGCACGATGTAACACAGATTCTGAACAACTTCACTGCTTAGTAACACATATGATTAAACCACAGCGGCCCTGGCATGTCAGCAGAACAGAGGCAAACATGCTGAAAAAGATGGAGAACTATGTTGCAAAAAGAACCATAGCAGGAAGTGGCAAAAAGGTTTATCCTCTGTCATGCACCCCAGGTCTGTCACCAGGTGTATGTACTCGTATTTACTCTATGTACTTGTATTTACACCAGTAAATATGAGTACATAGCAAATATGACACATGCATCAGTTGTGGTCTGTATCCTACTTGCTATGTACTCGTGTTTACTTCTTCTGAAATGGTTATTGGTTGAAAAAAAGATAAATTTGATACATATAGCAGCTGTGGCTTTCAAAAACCAGCCTCTGAAAGATGATGAGTATGAAGAGGAAGCAAAATGTGTTCGTCTTATTTAGAATATGTTTATTTGTATCTTTTATCAACCAAGAATTATTTCAGAAGGCATTAACTGTGAAGACTATTATTTACTAACGATTCCTTTTGCAACAATTGTTTGTTTAAAATGGCAATGATAGATGGGGCAAAAACATGTAAAGGGATTTTGGGTAGCTAACAGTGACCGACTGTCACTGTTAGCAACTGATCCAGCAGTCAGATCAACCTTTCAGGAACTGGCTCTGGCTTCAGCAGGGCAGGCCATAGTTACCACAGACAGTATCATAAACCAATGTTTACAAACACATGAGCAAATCACATATAATGATTAGTAAACAGACTGCGGATAATTACAAACGACATATTAATGTGTTTAGAAGATGTATGCATTACCTAAACTTGATTGTAACCAGATTTTGTCTTTGATTCCCACAGAATTATGAGGCCTTCTTTGATGCCAGAGAAGACAACGCTGTGTATGCATTCTTAGGGCTGACTGCCCCCCCAGGATCAAAGGTAGGGCACAGCTCTTCTTTCATGCAGGTTAGGCTGAGCGTAAGTCTCATTCAAAAGTAAGCGAAAACCACATCATCCGGTGACAAACGCTCATCACTTTTGCTCTAATATAGGAAGCATACTTCCACTTTGTTGTCGTACTACTACTGCTACTACTAATATTAATAATAATACAAATAATGATTATTCATGATAAATACATTTATATATTGCATTTTATCCCGTGATCTGAAAGCGCTTTCCAGTGAAGAATGGAAAGTCACCTCAAATTCACTGCCAGTGTGTAGGACAGCAGCTGTTTTGTGGTCACTACACATCAGCTAAGGTCAGGACAACAGAGTACCCCCTGCTCTCTGAGATAAGTGCCATGGGAACTTAACTAACCACAGTGAGTCAGGAGCTTGGTTTTACATCTCAAAATGAAACGAGCCCCTGCGCTGAGCCCCTGGCCAGCAGAAATAACACCCTTTATTTATGGCTGTCTGAAAGCCTTCACCTGCAGCTTTTTTTCCCCACATGCTGGTCATCATCTGCAGCTGCAGTGCAACTCCAGATCCAGTCATCCTCAATGATAGTGCAGTATATCAGCCAGGTTAGCATTTCCCCCTAAACAAAGTAACAAAGTGTGAGGTGGGCTGTCACCAACCTTTACAGTGAAAAACAACTCCAGATAAGGTGAATGTTTTTGGTGCATGCTCGCCCATATAATAGCAAGTAAATTCCATCTGAATAACCGTAATAGATGAGAATGGTTGATACTCATTTGTGCTCCCTCTCATCAAAACAGAAACCTTTTAGCCTGCTATTCACATGCAAATTTCAGACCTCTGACTGGCAAATACTGAACGCGGCCCCATTTACAGTCACACAAAGGCAAAGCCACAACACGCATGGTTTAAATCTAAGATGAATTGAGTGCTGTCAATTCATGATGCATTAAATGTGCTCTCAAGTGTCTCGTGTCTGAAATTACATATCTCTAAAACCCAGATGAGTTTGTTGGCATGACAATATTCATGCATTGCTGCTGTTGAATGAATGTGGATTCCAAGTTAGAGGAATGAAAACAATTGTTATATAGAAATTCATATAATATCAATGTCATGAAGACCTCTTGTGTGCATGCACACAAACACACACACATACACACACACAAATCCTTATATAAACCAACAATTGGGCCAATCATTCTATAGCCTTTAGCGATTACCAGCAAAAATAGCACACATGGTCATAATCACAGGTACGCACATAGACATACACACAGGTCTGTATCCACTCCTGGGCAGCTATCTGCACACACACGTACACACACGCACACAAACACACTGCCTCACACTAGAAAGGGGGCACAATGAAATGTGGCAGCAGTTGATATTGACTACCCTATCAGAATTAGACTCCCCTCCCCGGCCCCCGCTCTGTCCGAGTCAATGCACTGCCTGCAGAGTAATGGCCTTGTCCTGTTCAGAAACGCGGGGTGTTAATTAAGCCGAAGCCCTGTCACTTTCTCCACGCCTCGCTGACTCCGGCATCCTGTCTGACCTCCACTGTTATCACCACCCACTTCCAAATGCCTCTCAGCATGTCAGGCGCCCCCTGACAGAAAATGTGGGGAACTGCAGCAGGGTTGCCCTGGTCCCAGTGGCCAGTGTTAGGCCTGGAGTCCCCTGTTAATCTTATTTTTGCTACTATTACTTCTCAAAACCCCCCTTTTGTGGTTCGATCTGCAGATAAAACTCCCCTTCTTTACTTGAAATGCACATTTGATCCAGAACGTTCATGTGCTCCTGCAAAATTACTTAATGTTGCAACAGTGAAGATGAGGTTATCAATATGATATATTTCAAATTGGGAGACAGGATATGGAAAATAGTATATACAGTAGTATATAGAAAATTGATTTTTAAAAGCATTGTAAGAGAATGCATATATATTTCATGTCATTCAGATTGTTACTTTCATCTTTGCTGAAATGAACAACTGTAGCCTCAATAATGTAGCCTCTTATACTGTATAAAATGGCAATAGTCAGGACTTTACTGGATGTGAAATTTAAAAACTGCTTTGAAAAGCCTTTAGTTTCTGTAGCTCACATGATTTAATGCTCACCCGTGAGGTGGAACCACAGGAAAAGCTGAACATCTTGCTTGATTTTAACCACATTTTCTGTCTTTCAAACAGGAAGCAGAAGCCCTAGCCAAGGCACAGCAGCAGTAGCCAGGAAATGCCTTTCTCAATCATCAGCGCCCTCTCCTGTCTGCCTTCAATACTGCAGCTTAACAATCAAGCAACAGTGCTTTCTGGAACAGCACTCCAACTCTCAGTCCAGTCACAGACCAAAACATTTGCATCCTTCATTTCAATCCCCACCGTTGTCTTATAATCTGGATTTTTGTTTGTCAGTCAGACAAGTACATTAAATCAGTTATTAAGTGTGTATTTTTCAGAGTTTGAAGACTACAGCAATCCTGTACGACAAGCAGTGTCAACGATTAAATTTGGCAATTCCTCATCTACAGCTCTGAGTCTTCTGTGTGCCACAACCTTTACTTTAGCATGGACAGACTTCTCTGTTAAGTTAGAGAAAGCCATGTTTGTGTGTAACGTTTAGAGGAATGTTTTTTTTTTTTTTTTTTTTTTTGAGAATTCACCTCAGCCTTCAATAATCCTTGCCAGAACTTACTGCAAATAATAATGTTTCTGTGGTATAGGTTGATGTAGAGAGATATTCATTGCACTGAATAAATGAGTGGCCAATATTATATGAAGGGTACTAATGCAAGAAGTCTGTAAATCTTAATATCTGTCTTAAAGTGCTTTTCTTCTTCCTGTTCTTTTTTTTTTACATTTTGCACCTTTTATACAAATTAACAAGCAGAAAAAAACATATATGCCAAAAATATATTATTTGGAAGCATGGACATTGAAATTACTGTTGTCTTGTTACTGTGCCCATTGTTGGTTTTGTCTTAGATTACACAAAAAATATTTTGGTACATATTGAAAGTTAACCTTTTAACTTTCAATATGGGTTTGTTTAACCCATAAGCATAAACAAACCCAAAAAAAGGTTTGTTTATTGGCTGTGATTTCATACATGAAGCAATGATTGGATCTACCTTTGCATTTATGTGTTAACCTCAGAGACAAATAGTCACGGTTGAATATTAGGCAATAAAACACGTCCTAACCAAGCATACAGTTTGTACTCTGTGCAATGTTTCTGGCTTTTTTGATGGAAAGTATAAAAATACTTGTGGTTATAAAATCACCAAATGTTTCCACACCTCTGCTTGTTAGCAGTAAAATATATTTTATGATTGTTTATAAAGAAATAAAGATGAAAAAGAAAAAAACTCGCTCTGTTAATGATTTGTGGATCAGGTGAAACATTTTCATCCAAATGATTTGCGTCAACATTTTACACCAATAACCTCAATTCAGTTAACAATCTAACCATGTCACTGTACAGTAGAGGTTTCAGCAGAATAAACTTGTTTGGCTTAGGAAGGCGGGGTGTTTTGAAATCATGCGCATTGAACAGTGGGCTTCCTTTCAATTCTACATATGCATCCTGACTTTGTTGGTAAGGTATAAAGTTGAGGGAACATGAAGTACGGGTCTTCGTTTTTTCTCTGTGGTTTATACAAAAGGAGACGCTTGTACACCTCATAGCCTTATTGATGCAGATGAGTGTTTAAATGAGAAGGGGGAAAGCCTGAGTTAGTTATCCTACTCACGCAGATCCAGAGCAGTAACAAAGAACCCATGTAAAGGTCACATCGCCTGCTCGTCCAGTCATCCATAAAAGACTGAATGAATGTATTATCTTTACAAGGACAAATCCAGTGTGTGGGAGCAGAGCAGTGTTTTGATTTTGTCTCTGAAGGAGAAAATTAAACTGTCACCATTTTCAAAGGGAACTTCCCTGCCTTTTTCAGTTACAGTTATGTACTGTAGCTTGTAATATCAGTGACTTGCAACTGCCATTGCTTGCTACATCCCAAATTTATATAGATCAGACGAGTTTGTCTTTCAAAACTTTAAGCAGTGATTGATATATACATTATATATACAGCCTGGCCTCTATTTTAAACATTCTCCATGGGAACAAGACTTACTGCTACTAATGTATGTGGAATGCCATAATGCCAGTTCAGCAGAAAAATATGTCATTAGATCTGCTGGAGAATTAACGATATTCAGTCAAGCTGCACAACATATATGGCTCAAATGGTGAATGGGGACCCCTTGGTCCTTGATATTTCATTCAATTGAAAGAAACTACCCTTATATCTTTAAGGAACTGTGAAGCAGGAGGGAGGTTTGGAATACAACAGCTTAAAATGTTTTGTAAGAATGTTGATGACTTCCCTAATAATCACATGCGCTATTGTGCAAGGACAATTTAGGGTCTTTGTTCCTCTTCAGTGAAAATGAAAGTGTTTTATGACCTAAAAACTGGCACTTTGACAGCAATTGAGCTTCAATAGTTAGTTGCCAAATTTTTCAGGTGAAAGACAACTAGTACAGAGCAGGTTTATAAACTGGAGAGGTTGAAGAACAGTGGAGGCCTCAGATACAGCCCTAAGACATGGATTTAGTTCAGAAGTGCTATACAAACCATCACACCAGTACAATGACCTGTATTTCTTTAAAAAAAAATGGCCTGTAAAACTTCAAGTTTGAAAGCGCTTTGTTTTAGTAGCTCACAAGATGCCACCCACCTCCAAAAATAGCTGTGGGTAGATTCCAGAACTGCCAGAACATTCCAGAACTACAACATTGGCATGAATACCAATTAGCCAATTAAACATTTATAAATGTCACAATCTCTGATCTCAGTCTTTCATCAGAGGGGCAACTCTTCATGCTTACATCACATGTCACTGGCTGTCTTGCCTTACTACTCTCTGCATAACACCACCCTGTTTGGGGGATGCTCTGTGCTAAACCAGTGGTGACTCACACCTTGGGGGACTGAAGCTTTGTTGAACCAAATATGAAAGGCCCTAGAGTGATTTGGACTGTACTATCTGTGGAAAGATAAACAAGCCGAAGATTGACAGTTAAGTGTCGCTCCACCCTAACAGCGTTCACAGAACCTCATTTCAATATTTCAACCATCACTTGTCATTTATTCCACCAGGCATGAATCATCATTTTGAAATGGCTAATCAGTGTTGAATTATCCAGTGGGTCTGCTGTAATAAATATAGGTGTGCAAAAACTCTCAGGGTCAACCAAATCCATATTCAGAAGTCTGAGTGCCCCAATAAGCTTGCAGGTAACCTTTGCCAAAATATTAATGCATGTTTTTCAGATACTCAGATCCTGTGAGATATTGAGTTTCCAGAGTCTATACATTATTACACAATGGAATGGAAGAGGAGATTTCATGGGATCCTAAAAAAATTGTGTGAAATGTGCTGTACAAATAAAGCTTTCTTTGATTTGATTTGTTTGAGGAAGGGTCCAATCTGACTCACTGTGGCCATTGATGACCTCACAGTCATTTGAATTTATATTATATTGATGTTGTGTAACTGATATTTTTTCACGCTAGCTGTCTGCAACATGGTTTGTCAACAGTGATGAGGTTGCGTGGATGATTTGGCATTGACACAACCCCTATGTTGCAACTGCAAACTGTTATACTACAGGAAGTGCATTTGTCATTGTAGATGGTAAACTAACAATTTTTTTTTTTTTCTCCTTAAAAATATACTTACGTAAATGTAACTTCAATATAAAACATTCAGAAAAGAACGATTTCCTCCATAATCCACTTAGAGACATATAACTCCAGGGCCATGATGATAAACTGGAAATGAGTTCTCGGTTGACCTTTCTGTTTAAACAAAGGTAATGAATAGGTTTCTATCAGACTAGAGGAAGGTCAGTGGACAGCAGGAGTGACTCAGGCTGGCCTATTTACAGGGTAAAATGTAACCTTGCTAAAAAAAAAAAAAAAAACACGATGCGCTTGGCCTGCCCCATTTCAGTAGCACTGGAAATGTTATTATGGAGCATCTATGCACTTACCTATTATCTTTTTATCTCGTCTGAATGCACAGATAGCACAAAGATAGGACTATGAAAATACAGTTTCACAAGAGTTTCATCTCCTCTCTAAAACTTGGAATACAACACACTTGTGTATTTGAAGCACCTCATCTGGTTTAGCAAATCTGAGCTTATTATTCACCTAGTTCAGTGAGGTCAACTTCTGCACAACAATATGATGGGTGGAGTACTGTCTGCTTTTGAGTGCTCTATAGACCACTTTCAGTGTCTGGGTGACCCTGATCCATTTGACAAAATTTCGATAAAGATAAATCTCCACTGGGAGTTTCTCGGATTGGTCAGTTGTCGTATTTCAAGTTTGGCAAGTTAGCAAATTTTAACATCAAGTTGATGTTTGCCAGAATTTTCATTGTGGAAGTGTGGAAAGTACTGGAAATGTACTGGATAGCATCAGAATCCTTCAACTCAAGATGAATGATCACCACCCTGGTAGAATCCTAGGTTGCTAAGAGTAGTCTGTTCTCTTCTTCTTTCTTTTCTACACTGACAAACCACTAGAAAGCAGCGTTCAGGGGAGGGTGGGTGCATTTTGGACCAAGTTTTTCGTTGGTCGCTCTTACACAGTTCCTGTTTCTGAGTAAGCTAAGAGCTGTGGCCACACATTGCAAATGAGCTACGCGTAAGAGCATACACTGAAGTCAGCACAGGACCAGTCCACTCTTGGGAGCTAAGTCAGTGACAAGAGGTTTAACAGACAGGACATATCCAGACTGCAACACAAAAACCTCTTCCCTTTCTTGTCATCCTGACACAGTGCTTGTCATTGCCAAGTCTTTGCTGAGGTATGTCTGGTAATCGATTTATTTCCTGTTTAAATGTGTTTTGGTTGCAACTCTGAAAAATGTGTTCATGAACACATTCATGAAATGCTTTCTCATGGTTAGTTTATCTCTGTTCCCATTTCTGGTGCAGGTTTGTGAATTTGCTTTCAGTTTTATTCAACTACAAAATGACTGTTTGTAAGTTGGTGTAACTATGTTATAGCATGATATGTTGTCCTGAGAAACCAGCAGGAAATTGTGTAATAGTTTGGTATTGGCATTATTTTCTGTCAGATAAACATGAGGTCAACATTCATTTAATTCAGAAAAGGCTGGTTCATTTGATTCAGTGTAGATGTTTCCACTCTTGTTTGACTGAGCGCAGATTGACTCATTGAGGACCTGCAGGACTGCTGTATTCAGATCACACTGAAAACTGATAACAGTTTTAAGTTAGTACGGACTAAACATAGTCTTTGATTAAGTTCAGACCAACTCTAAAGTTAGATTAAATACAGTTTTACTATGATTATGTATTCAGTACATACTGACTCCCCTTGTTGACTCATTTCAAATGACTCAAGACTGTGATTCAGTACAGATTGACTTGCTTTTGATTTAGCACAGTCTGTATATTGTTTTTGATCCAGTTCAAATTTCCACTGTTAATTGAGTTGAGAGGGACTCCACAGTTTGACTCAGTGCAGGCTAAGCCTTCTGACTGATCCATTTCAAACTAAGATTTCCAGTTGATCTCTCTCCTTTAAGCTGCTGGTGCAGACATGCTGGGGGAGGGATTCATAACGGTGCTCACATACAGGGAGGACATGAAAGATCCAGCTCCTGCCAGGAGGCCGCAAGGCAGAGACTCACCTCACAGGGATCCCCTTAAGGAAACCACACGGTACTCAACCAGCCTGAGACCGATCAAAGGTGGGGACCGAGGACTAAAAAGGGAGGAAGGGAAGAAGATGGATGGATGGATGGATGGATGGATGGATGGATGGATAGATAGATAGATAGATAGATAGATAGATAGATAGATAGATAGATAGATAGATAGATAGATAGATAGATAGATAGATAGATAGATAGATAGATTATTACATACTTGACCTCCTTAATGTAAAAGTAAAACAAATCATCACCACCACCATAGCAAAATGACCAGAACAGGTAAAACACATGAAACAGCCAAACAGATACTGATACACAGAACACTTGGCTTGGTGCTCAAGGACCAATGCATAATAGCTGTAGACAATATTGGTCAGCCTTGCCACATTATCTAATAGCAGCAGGAATGAAAGATTGTCTGAGGCACTCAGCTTTAATGCATTAAATTAGGCTCTGCATTTCCTGTTATGGATATGAATTATGATGAAGTATTTGTTGCTAACAGGAAAGGAGGAGGCTCCAGGCATGGAGCAAGGCCTGGAACAGCCTAGACTGCCCCAGCCCAGTTCCAGTATCTTCATTCCCAATTTAGAGCCTGACCAGTACCTGGGCCTAGAGCTGTATCGATCCTGGTGCTGTACCAGCTTCTGTAAGGACTACCCCGACTTGCAGCTGAGGGGGGACCCCATGGGTGACAGAGATTCAGGAAGCCCTGGGCTGGATTATGAGATTGGTGGGGGCCCGCTGCTCCAGTCTGAGGATCTAGGGGAGCTGGGGACTCTGCAATCTGGGCCCACCCATCCCGGGCTACAGGTGACCTGTGAACCATCCCAAGATGAAGGCTACCTGGTGATGGACACTAGCATAACCCTGGACAAGAGAAAGCCACTGTCCAACTCCATGCTAAACGGCTACCTGGAGAGCAAGCTGCTGGATTTGTACCGCCAGCACCTACAGGATAGCCTGGCCCGCTGCGGGTTCCCCAGTGTGCCCCCCACCGTGGTGCTGCCCTCTGTGGACCAGCTCAGCCAGCAACTGTCCCTGGAGCAGGGTCTGGAGGCCAGTGTGGCCCGAGACGTCGTCACTAACTACCTGAGCTCCCTGCGCGCCGGCGCCGGTGCGAGTGCGGTGAGCTCGCACTTCAGCTCCCCAGTCCTGCGAATCTCCAACCCCGATCAGAGGAAGAAGGGCTCCTCCCACTACCAGCCCATGTAAGGGCCAGGGCAGATGGGGGCAAGGTTTGCCATTTTCAGACTTCTTCCTGCAAAAAAAAAAATGAAAAATGCAATGCACAGGGATTATTTGGTCTTCATGTTTCTTTATTGGGAACATTTTAGACTGTATGTGGAGCGTGCATGCACCAAAAATCTCTGCAGTTTATTAATCTCATATATGGAGCAACTCAAGAATGAAAACATTTCACCATCCATCAAGTCCCAAGGCTTAGAATTACTGTGCTAATTTATGTGAGATGGAGAGAGCCGGACACAGGAGATGACCATGATACACTGAGGAATCCAAGGATAATGTACATATGAAAGCTTTATTTACTATTTGTTACGTTATGCTGCACATGAGAACTTAATGCTGAAACAAGGTCTAAATATTCTTCATAAAGAGAATGTCTTTTTCGACATATCAAAAACATATCAAGATATCCCTTGGTCATGGATTGTTTTTACCCTGTTCTCCAGACTTGTAACAAGTGAACTATTTGTAGAAATGGTTTCTGTTCCGAGGGGTGACTGTGGACCATAGTTCAGGGTTAAAACTAAAACTGTAGATAAAAATCAGGTGCTATTTCTTAGTTTCATATTTTGTCTCTGAACTGGTTGACACAAAAATGTGCTATAGCAGTATTTATATATATACACATACGTATGCTGAGACCCACAAAAGCTTAACAGGAAGGGAGTAGTGTGACTGAAGAGCTGTCGGGTTGGGGGGCTCAAAACAATGTAGTTTGACTTATAGTTTTGTTTGTGGTGTGTTTCAGAATCAGAATCTTTCTCTCACATACATGACCACATATGCAGACAGACACACTTGCACACGTACCAAGAAAAGTGAGACAGAGGAGGGGAAACGGTGAGCTGAATTACTAAAATAATTAGAGGAAGTAGCAGTGCTGTACAGGTTCCTCTTCTTTGAAAACAGTCCCTTCTTCGATTTCACATCTCCAGAACTGCATTTAATAGGTGTTTATTGCTGTGAATTCATTTGCTTTGTCTTCAGATGAAAAACCACAAGGCATGTTGCTTGTTTTGTAAAATAAATAGTTACTGTAAAAATATATGAGGTCTGTTTATTTTCCTTTTTCCATGTTACTGTCTAAATTTGGTTTGATGCCTACTTTTCTGTAATAAGCTCTCAATTGTATGGTACAATGGTACAGCACATTTCTTTCTTATCCTGCAAAACAGAGTAGTCTAGTGCCTGAAGTCTAATGGCTAAGGTACATGACTGGGAGCCCTGAGGTCCGGGTTCAAGCCCCAGTCCAGCCACAGCAAGAACACCATTGAGCAAGGCCCCTAACCCCACATTCCTCTCAGGAGGGATTGGCCCTTGGTTTGCCTAATCAACAGTAAATCGCTTTGGATTAAAGCATCTGCTAAATGACTGTAATGCAATGTAGAAAAAAAGTGTTATTTGTTTATTAGTACTTGTCCTGGGTCAAATAGTTATTTAATGTACTTTATCACTTCAGACAACAACGCAATAAGCATAAGCATTAACTTAAACTCTGTGAATGACCTGTTGAAGAAACAAAAAAAAAACATCAGTAACAACAGCAACAACCATAAAAACAGAAAAATCAGATCACTACAAGACCATGGCTAACAGGAAGAGCTAGCCACATGCAGCACACAGGAAATGTGATCAACGCCAAAAGATGAAGTTTGTAGCTTGTTTATTCTGGGGTCCTTCCAGAAATCTAGAAAGCTAGCTAATACTGCAGCCTATTTCTACACCACTATTTTGGTCCAAGTTTCCCTCGCTCCAAATTTTTAAGAGGATATCTCGCTTTACATCCAGACCACACCTTAAGAAATGACTAAATGAATCACACATACTATTCAATAATCAAATAACAACAAATTCATAATTGCAACATGACAAATTCTGGAGATGAATGGGCCTCAGTCACCATTATCTTCCTAAGTGTTTTATTAAATTTGCTCTTGAGAAAAGTCTATGTCAGATTCATGATGCATTCGTAGACCACAGAATTGTTCACACTTGTGTTCTTAAAATGATGAATCCCACTGTCCTTGTAAATTGAAAGCGTGTGCCAGTTTTTTCTTATTAGCAATATTATAAACTATAAAAATATTGTTATAATTTGAACTTCTATAATATTATGCCACTGCAGAATTGAAGAAAACGCAATAACCAATTATTTTGCGCAAACATGTCAGCACTCCACTGTGTTTGAGTGCTCTTGAATGTGCATAGATTCTGTTCTTACCTACGAACAAATCCCAAATAAGAAAACATTGGTGAATGTCAGAATCCTTGTGAAAACTGCATAAGTGGGTTTTAAGAAGAAAATTCTTCTTGAGAATGGTTGGTGAATGGTGCCCAATGATTTTAACACATGACAGCTAACAGTACCAAGCTATTATTCCAGTTATTGGACAACTTGGAATTCAATATACAATTTAGGACTATTTATTTCATATCCTCAGTTGTTAATGATGTTTCCCCAAATCATCATTCACCACAATAAAGTTAAAACGCGGCACTAATGGTAGAGTGCCCTAAACCCCTTAGGTTACCTTGTTCTTGTTAATGACACCAGTGATACTGCAAATGGTCTATATGACATTGTTAGCCAGTTCTAATCTAATCTCTGGGGTTCAAGGGTCATGCATTCTCTCAGTCTGTGTTTCTTGCATGCCACCTCATCTCATATTATGAGTGGGGCCAGTGGCTGACACCCCCTGAAGGCATATGAATTTTAGCATTATGGCCACAACAGCATGCCACACAAAATTGTTTATTTATAGGAAATCCTACTTGAGATTAATAATCTTGATCATGAGATTTGCTCAGAGAGACACAGCAGAGACCACATGCCTACTGGCCGGATGCATAATTCATGTCTAATATTTCATATTAACTGAACAGTTGAAATGACATGCTGGCTCCTAACAAAGCTCAGAAGCCATTACTGCCCTCTGACAGTGGGATGAGTTCAGCGTCATTGTTTGTGCACCCTGCTTTGTGAATGGAGCTGCTGGTCTTTAAGAGCCCATTAGTGCTGGTCGGCTCCACTGCTTGCTCAGGGATTCCTGTGCGCATTAGCGCCTGAGTGCGTCCACTAGCTGTGGGGCCGTGCGGCCGGGAGAGGCTGGTTTGGGAGGTTGTGGGAGGCCCGGCAGAGGAGACTCAACACACGCACTGTGCTGTGGAACCATGTGCTTGCTCCAGACTCCCCTCGCCCTGCTCTGCCTCTACCTGGCGGTCTCCTCCTCGGCCTTCGCGCACTCCCAGGACCCCTCCCTGCCGCCGCCCGGGAACCATAGCGACAGCGAGTCGGCTCCACCGGAAGCTCACCCGGCTCCCACCAGCCTGAGGATCTTCAGTGTGGACTACCACCATGTGCAGGCCCCGTTTGAGATCGGACTGTGGATCATGCTGGCCTCGCTGGCTAAACTGGGTGAGAATCTCCTTATTCCTGAGAGAAATAAAGCATGCTAAATCTAAATCTAATACACCTCTCAGTAATACAACTTTCTGATCAATATTCCCATCTCTCAGTGACATCTGATATTGGCTGCTCTTATATATATATATAGATATAAAGAAAATATTTGTAAAAGTGATGTTGTTGTTTTGCCGATGCAGTATAGCTTGATTAGATTACTGAGAGTGATGTAGTGTGATATCCTTTTTCTGGATGCCATTGGGACACTTACCGTACACTGCACAAAACTATCATGAGATTACAATAAATGTTATTAGGCACCTATTGTTATTATATTATTATTATTACGGTACATTATAAGTATTACCTGCAAAGTCAAATGTTGACAAAACATGACTATTCTAAGTTACAGCTGGGGAACTAAACTGGTTTGTCTATTTGAGTTTAGGTAGAATCTTCCTGACTATGCACAGGGAACAGGCACCTCACGGAAAATCCAACAGTGAAATAAGGGTGTTTTCTCAGAATGTGGAAGCTGTGAAATTCAAAACTAAATAACAATACACTGCAGTATCTTCTCAATAAATGCATAATGAAAAGGTTATCTAGTAGAGGAACAGCATTAACTCCCTACTTCCTGACTATAAAGCAGGCATTTCTTAACTTCTGTGGTTGATATGCACCCTAGTTATTCTTACTGCTAGTGTCGAGCAGTTCACACAGCTATAGTACAAACCAATAGGAAATCATGCTGACATATGCTGTGGATACATACTGAGTGTGTTGCATAAGACAGGCCTGTAACACGTAAGTAGTGATTAGGCTTTACGAATGAAACCTTTAATTTGTGTAGCAGGAAGCTGCCAATCATTGACTCTGATCAATCAATCAAAAGAGCTGTTTTTCCAAGGAAAATCTGCATGAGTCACTGAAACAAATATTGCCTCTATCAAGACTGGGGATTATGAAGTAAAGCTTCATTCTCCAGTCATTCCTAATAACGCCTGAGCTATTGTGACTCCCTGGAACAGGAGTGGGCAAGGAGGGCCATATGCTTCTGGATTTCATGCTAACTTAATTATTGCTCTTAATTGTTTAAGTGATCCCTTCATTTGTGCAATCTGATATTCTGCCTAGCTTTGTTTTGAATGAGAGCTATATGGGACTTCTTACTATGGCCCAATCAATGAATGACATGGAAATGGTGTATACAGTGAATTAACCTGGGTATAAACATGAGCTAATTAACTTAGCTAGAGTAAATTGTGGGACCAAAAACCTTGATAAATACCAGGCCTCCTAGAATGGACACAAGCTCTAAGAGGGATTCACTGCTCTTTCCTTCTCCTGTTCCCACCACTGCACAACATTTCCCAGGGTTCCACTGGTCAGGTCGTATCCCTGCTGTGGTCCCAGAGAGCTGCCTGCTCATCATGGTGGGCCTTCTGGTAGGCGGGGTCATCTACGGTGTCCGTCATGCCGCGCCACCAGTCCTGAGTGCCGACGCCTTCTTCCTGTACCTCCTGCCCCCCATCGTGCTTGACGCGGGCTACTTCCTGCCTGGGCGTCTCTTCTTCGAGAACCTGGGCACCATCCTGTGGTATGCGGTGCTGGGCACAGTGTGGAACGTGCTGGGCATCGGTGTGTCGCTGTACGGGGTGTGCCGGCTGGGGCCCTGGGGCCTGGAGGAGGTGTCCCTGCTCCACTGCCTGCTGTTCGGAAGCCTGATTGCCGCTGTCGATCCTGTGGCCGTCCTATCCGTCTTCGAGGAGATCCACGTCAACGAGCAGCTACACATCCTGGTGTTTGGGGAGTCACTGCTCAATGATGCAGTGACTGTGGTGAGCACCTGCATTGTACATTAGTATCACATACTGACACTTCATCCATTTATACAGCTGCATATTTACTGAAGGGTGGTGGGGGGTGGCAATGGAAGGAGAATGGAGGGTGGGGGAGAATGGAGTGTTGTAGGGGGAGAATGAAGGGTGGCGGGGGTGGGGGAGGCAGGTGTGGATCTTTGCTGCTTTCATTAGTGGTTTCCTGTGCTATGAAGATTTTCACGTTTACAAAGTGCCTGAGCACTGTCATAGGCAGTGCTTAGAATTGGGGGTTCATGACCTCTGTCTCCTGTCATGACTTGTATTGTCCTCTAGTTTTTACTGATGAATCTTAAAAATTTGGGACATTTTTTTTTTTCATTTTAATGAATTTTATCCTTGTGTTCATAAACATTAATGGCATACCTATTTTATAGGCCAAAACTGAATAAAAACTGGGCACTCAAGATCATTGGAAGATATAAGACATATATACTAATAACTATTGCTAATATGTATGGACACTGAGTGGTGTGTTGAAGCATCTGTTGACAGAAAACTTTTACAACACTCTGAGATGAGGAAACCTCACCCTCTACAGAATCAAATTAGCAGCTTGGTAAATGCAGCCCAAGAACTGAAATGGTTTCTCTCTCTCTCCCTCTGTCACACTCTCTGCCCTCCCCCACTCTCTTTCTCTCCCTCTCTCATTCTGTCTTGTTTTCTCTCTCTCTGTCCCCATCTCTTTCTCATTGTCTCTCTCTCTGTCTCTGCAGGTCCTGTACAAGCTGTTTGAGTCCTTCCTAAGGATGCCCTCGGTGTCGGGGGTGGACGTGCTGGCAGGGGGGTGCCAGTTTGTGGTGGTGGGGCTGGGCGGCCTGTGTGTGGGGCTGTTTTTCGGCCTGGTGGCAGCCCTCACCACCCGCTTCACTGCCCGGGCCCAAGTAATCGCGCCCCTCTTCGTCTTCCTCTACAGCTACCTGTCCTACCTCACCTCAGAGATGCTGCACCTGTCAGGGATCATGGCGTGAGTCTGTGCTGGGGATCGGGTTGGGGTTTCAGAAATCAGACAGTCAGAACTCCAGAGATCTCAACACTCTCTAAGTCTTACGATTTTAGAACAGCGCTGACAAACGTTATACTTTAGCCCTCGGTCAGATTCTCAGAGTACAGCTTTGCTGAAGTGTGGCATTTTTGATACACACCTTCTCTTAGCATACTGTGTACATAATTGTGTCCGAATCTTCATCTTCATCTCAGACCTGCCTTCACTGAGACAATGTGCCTGTACAGAAAATATTGCAAATGTAGCAGAAGTGGCTGGGTGAATCACTCTGAATCACACTGGTTAGGCTTTCAGCAGAGAGGCTGAGCTGGTTCATCCACACTAATATCAAATATGCCACCAACCAACCCTGTTATGTGTTCAATCTTTGATTTTTATTGGCTAAAAAGTCTGTCATCCATTGTGGAATGGAGGCTGAGAACTATGATCTAAAAGTACTGAAATTTAACACATTGAACATATATTTACACTGCACAATTGTATATTCATACTATATTAGGGTTACCATGAGTTCAGGGTTTCCTGCAGAGGAATTCCTTTTTTGGTACACAAACCTGTTATCTATTTGCTTTTCTAAAGACTATTAAAAACTCTCTGTCCTGCTTATATTATCTCCTCCTTCAGTAGTGTGAGCCAGTAGATAATGGCCTGATTTATCTTCCAACTTGGAGTACGTAATGATGGGGGAATAAGGTTAAATGACATCAGGCACCCTCACTAGCTAGTTAACAGTAACAAGTGATAGGAAAACAAGGTATCATGACCCAGAAATAGATTGAGAGACACTTAGCTGTCAACCATTGACTTGTTTTTTTTTTTTTTTATTTTAAAAAGGCAATTACTCTTTATCACGAAAAACAAATCAGCAATTTAGCTACTGATGAAATACAGTAGATTACCCACTTCTTGGTGTTATGATACCTCATTTTACGATCATCAACTGTAGACATACACATTAATGTACTACATATACAGGCACACACACACACACACACACACACACACAATATACATACAGGCACATGCAGACAGACAGACAAACATTTATGTGGGTGCATATGCAGACAGACAGACAAGCATATATACACAAACACACAAACTCTCACACAGATCTGCAACCATGCACGCACACACACACACACACACACACACACACACACACACACACACACACACACACACACACACACAGACACACACAGACACACACAGACACACACACACACACACACACACACACACACACACACACACACACACACACACACACACACACACTCACATTCAGCCTTGGCTTAGTGCCACCTATTTCCCAGCAGTGAATGATAAAAATAAACTGAAATAACCCAATCTATATTAAATCATACTTTCCAAGAATAGAGGGCACATACACCCTTGCGATGTAAAACCACAGCAGTGACCATTCATCAGATTCAAAAGCAGCTCTTCACTCAGCTTAGGAAAAGGCTGAAAAACAGCTCATCATTTTCTTTGACCCCTTAGAAGTGTGGTACCCAGACAGCTGCTTAATACTATCCCATTATCTCAGCTTTTCACCTAATCTCAACGTAAACATTTCCCCTCTGCTGAAGCAATCAGTATTGCAGAAGTGATTCGATCATTTCTTCCACGTCTTGTGGCCTATCTAAAAGAGAATGCTGATTTGGCAGTTCCAAATTGACTCTGCAATTTGGATCTTAGGGGTCAAGCTATGAAGAGATAGTTCCAACAAATGTAATTCCCACCAAAGAAGCTTTTGACTCACAAAAATTCCAAGCAACTGTGGTGGCCAAGCTATAGATTATCACCATTCTATCTTTCAGAAAAGTCTCATCAAAAAGATAATAATCCTTTTGCAGCTTTACTTACTTGGCATATTGTACATGCTGGTATATCTGCCAAATACAATAGAAAATGGCAGTAATTTTAAAACATCTATGTAATACAGCAGGAAAACTACTTTAGCCCTTTCAATGTCAATCTTAGGGTTATTAACTTATTCACTGGAAAAGAAACACATTGCATGTATCCTGGTTCACCTATAACCCACAGGCATTTTATCATGGACAAGACTGAATATTCTCCCAGCAAACAAGCACAGCTAATACAGTCACTTTTACATTTATATTTGTTACACAAAACAGTAATTGGCCAGCATATGATTTTGTAAATCAAAATGACAAATTAATAATGGTTAAACAAATAAGCTAAGATGATAGATACATGTTAATAGCTGAGAGCTGATAAAAGTTAGTATCAGGCCACATGACTGGCTATAAGCCTGGCGTACACAAAATATCAGTGAAAGTGGATCTAAGGAGAAGACAGCGATTCCAAGCAGGGACTCCGGCTTATGGAGATGCATATGCCAAATATGTTACAATTCAGCAAACCACCCTCTGACAACCTGACCAGTGTGTAAGTGCCATGTTAATGGTGTGGCTATAACTGCCACAGTGAATGTTTTACCCAGTCAGTAAGGTCAGGGTTCTCTTGAGATCTAACTGTCTGATTCTAAGTCTGACTTTGGAGTCTAAAAGTGGAGAGGTCTGACTGCCCATCCGTTGCCCTAGAATTGTGACCTGTGCCGTTACCATGAAGCAGTATGTGGAGGCCAATGTATCCCAGAAGTCCAATACCACCATCAAGTACTTCCTAAAGATGTGGAGCAGTGTCAGTGAGACTCTGATCTTCATCTTCCTGGGCGTGTCCACCATTCAGGATGTGCACATGTGGAGCTGGCCCTTCGTCTCCTCCACACTCTTCCTCTGTCTCTTCTGGAGAGCCCTGGGTGGGTAGATTGCATCATCATAAACTGCTGAGTGAGCAGGCTGCGTTTCCTTCCTGCCAAAGTATTGTTGCGCATGGGGTGTAAATCTACAACTCTCTACAAGACTGAAATGTAGCCACAGTGCAGTATCTGAACTCTAAGTTAACGAGAAAATGCAACAGATCAATATATCAGATGAATCCTGCCTTGGGTTTCTGTTTTTATGCCTTTATTTTTCATATCCACCCCCTTGACAAAATGTGTCAAATGAGCTACTAAACCTATCTAGTTCATTTCCCTGATATTGAAGCCCTGGTTATTGTATATACAGAGGAGCATCTGTGGATATCAATCATAAGTGCAGACACACAAATACCCACACACACACAGGCACACACACTTACTCACGCATACACATTGTCTCCTACACATTCCATTCAAACCCACAACATCACAAACACATAAAAAGTTCCAACGGCGCCCTCTGCTGTCTCGTTGTGGTCTCAGGTGTGCTCCTCCTGACGGCAGTGGTGAACAAGCTGCGGCGGAATGCAGTGACCTTCCGGGACCAGTTCATCATCGCCTACGGTGGCCTGAGAGGGGCAATCTGCTTCTCTCTGGTGTTCCTGATAGACGATTTCCCCAAAAAAAGGCTTTTCATTACTACCACTATTGTGGTCATCCTCTTCACAGTCTTTGTGCAGGTAAAACAGGCAACACACATCCACAGTGTCGTCTCTGGAACACAACTGTACATGCATCGCAAGCTCATTTGAAAATGTAGCTTGCTGAACAACCAGACAATCTTCTAAAAATGGAATAAGCTGCAGAAAAGCTATTCCTCAGTGAAAATTAGCAGGTCTGTGCCAGGGTAAATTTCATAGGCATCTGGGGGGTAACTATTGCAGCCATGTAACCTTTACAATCCACTTGTGTGAAATTGATGCTCCATATTTTCCCAGCACTCATTACTCAAGGTAATATTCTCCATTTGGACTGTTGTACTATGAGATTGGACCATTATATTTTCCCAGACAAAGGTTTTGTTATAATTTTCAGTAGTACCTGAAAATTCAGCACAGTAGAGTATGAGTGGGGCTGCAGACATTGGGCACTACATTCATCAGGATTTACAGACTGTTTGGCATAAACACCAACACACCAGGCCCAATTCTGATTGGCCATTTCAACCATACAAGTGGCAAGTGAGCCAAAAATTGTGTAGTTATATGAAAACTATGAAAACATTTAGGAAATAGCTGCTACATCTGGCAAAATCCTTCTGACTTCAAGCCAATCCATCTAACTGAAGAAAAGTGAATGAACCACAAAATAAATTTGCTTAAATTGTTGATATTTTATCTCATCATATACTTATATTTTCTGAATAACATCTAAAGTAAGACAATATGAGATACATTTGCAAAAGTTCTGCTCAGTGTCTTTAAAACAGACCCTTTAGTAAATCAAAAATTGTTACAGAAATGTGTCGATATCA
Organism: Albula goreensis; assembly: GCA_022829145.1. Lineage (NCBI taxonomy): Eukaryota > Metazoa > Chordata > Actinopteri > Albuliformes > Albulidae > Albula > Albula goreensis. The sequence goes on along the minus strand of CM040746.1, from coordinate 32,019,872 downwards.
TGACACCAAAAAGAAAGGATGAATCTGGGATAGCCAGCAAAGATGAGGCTGGGGTGTGGAGAGATATTTTTGTCTACTCCAAGGATGAGCATTTATTAGCCTATACGGGTCAGACGTATCCATATTTTTGCTTTAGCCAATCCATGTAGCACAAGTAGCTA